>CP053467.1:11497295-12865452 GCA_022644695.1 Cenchrus purpureus
TTATGAATGAGAGACTTATGGGAGGTGAGAGTTTATGAATTATCTAGGATAGCCACTTTAAATGAGCGACATGTGAGAACTTAGAGAAGGACTTTGTCTAATACTTAATGCAGGAATTTTATTTTGAAAACTCATGAAAACCCTTCAATGGAAGTAAGAAAGTAAGTATGGTTGAAGTTGAGGATCTCTAGTGAAAGGTATGAGTTGTGGGGTAAGTCTTGAATTGGTAAATTTCTAAACGACCATGTTTACATTGTGATCTTTGTCTCATGTTTCTTATATTAAAGATGAAGGATTGACTAACTTGTAAGGAAATATTTGACGAAGCACACTCCATGGATGAATAATTTTGTGAGCAACTTGCTCGAGGACGAGCAAGATCTAAGCATGGGGGGATGTTGGCGGTCGATTTCGTCAAGCTAGAGCACTTGTTACACTATGGTTTGAGCTTTATTATGGAACTAACCTGCCACTAGGCACACTAATGATATAACAAGTTCATCTTTGCATGTGCATTTTGAAGTATAATGTGTTTGTAGGAAAATATGGACTAAGGTGAAGGAGACACATCAAGTTCAAATGGACAAAAAAGGAGTTTTGTTCGTGTTCAAGTGCAAGATAAATTCACTCCCAAAGGTGGCAAGGACTTAGGTGCTACGACGAAACACTCCCGAGGACCAAGACGAAAAGACCGGAGTTCATACGACAAGACCCCCTATCTATTCACGAGGATAAAGACACCAAAAGGACACACATCCTGAAGGGCAAAAAGTCAAAATTGCAAGAGAAGCTCACCCGCGAAAGATGGGCCTGAACCGGGCCAAAAGGCCTAGGTAGGTTGGTCAGGCCGACTGCCTAGCCCTTTTGCGCGTTCGGGCGCTGCCCTTTGGACTAGGGTTTCCTCGGTGCATAAATAGTCTCTGCCTCCGACGGCCGCCACATCCAATCATTCTACGGACGCCCATTCACCAGAAAGCCGCCGCCGCCGCAAGATGAGGGAAAGAGTTAGATGAGTTCGTCGCAAGAATCAACACCGACGGAGGGAAGGAAGCAAGAGGAGGACTCCAAGCCGTCGGCCTAGGGGTGTTCCCAATCCTCCTCACCGCCATCTTCATCGACGACGTTCTCCGGAGTCTCCATCACCCCTATGTGCTTCAATCTATGTAAGATGATGGGGTAATGCCTCTGTTCATCCCTAGGGTTTTATGGGTCCTTGCTATGTAATCGCTACTTGAACCTTATGCCTATCAATGCTTCATGGTCTATGTTTTGCAAATGCTTTATTTACATATGTATGTACAACATGTGATCTTAGTAGGGTTTGTGGTAATCGTGGTGGTTAGCCAAACCCTATGGATGCTTAGATATAGATACATTAGCGAAGTGATCGATTACCTTCACGTAGTGAGCAAGTGAGAGAAGGGAAAGACCTAGCGACGTGCAACCACTATGAAGCTAGAGAAGGCAACACCTCTTTTCATGTAGTAGATGCATATCTATGTGATCCTAGATCCTAGGGAGAGAACGCTTATCTACATTAATCTCTCTCTTGTTTCAACCCTTGCCATCTAGTTTAGTCTTAGATTAACATAGGTTAGATTGCTTTTACTTTAGATTAATATCTCTTTTATAAGGCTTTGATCAACTAGATTAGTACTAGATTAAACGCTAGTATATCCCTTGCTCCATGGATTGACAAGAACCTTGGGGATCCCCCCTTGGTGAAAAAGGCACCAAGTCGCTCTTGCAGGTAGACACAGAGGACACAGCCTGGAAAAAGGAAGGATCAACATACGAACCCAATGAGGCAAAAAAGAAGAAGATCTGGATATACACTCACCCCAGCCAGCCGAGCGAACCTCTCAGCCAGGTTCACGAGCTCCTACCCGTTGTCCTCGTCGACGACCGGATCACCGATTACCTCCTCCACCCTATCACGGCACACTTGGGCAATCCTACCAGGGCATTACGGGCTCATGTGTGGCGTAGGAAGCACTCAGTGGATCTCCTCAACCTCAGGGACTGCCACGGAGGCAGCCCCCAAGGCCATGGACCCAGCGTCACTACGCTGGGGACTGGCCGCCCGGGGAGCCGCACCGGCACCTGGCGCCACACCCGGGCGCTCTGAAGCACTCGGATGATGCGCCGCCGCCCAGAAGCCAGAGCGGGCCCCTCAGCAACAACAGGGACAACCCTGGGCTCCTTGCAAACAGCAACAAATCCAATACCACAACCCTCAACTACGACAGATCAATGGACGATAAGCAAAACCAAAGTTCAATGGGCAAAAAACTCACTCGCTGGACACGCGCACACAGGCGCGCTTGCGGAAAATAGGGGCGGAAGACGCAGGCCTCTTCGTCCCGGCGATCGCCTTGGAAGTCAAAGCCGCACTGTCCGCTGCACTGAGTCGGTCAAGGCTGCTGACCACCGAGACGCCGCGCACTTGGGGAGCAATTGTAACACCCTAAATTTACCATTTTGCAATTTACTAAAATTTATTAGAATTTATAGAATTTATTTTGAGCTTGTTAAGGATTTAAGGATTTTCTAAGGTTTAAATGTGATTAATAGGCATTTAAATGTTTTTCAAAATTTAATTAATGAATTATAGGAGTTTATTGTTGCATTCATGCGGAAACATCATTTTTGATTGTTGGAATTCAAATTTGAATTTGAGTTTATGTGGTTGAGTTCCTTTTAAAATTTCAAAAGGTTTTTCTTTTATCCTTAACCTCACCTCCCTATCCGGCCCAGTTTATGTTTAAACCCAGTTCTAGAAGTCTGACGGACCTCCTTCTAGTCCTCGGCCCAACTCCCTCGATCCCCCTCCTCTTTTTCGTTTCCGCTCGGCCACCATTCTAGCCAAGACCGCCCTTGAAAATCCCCACCGTCCATGACCCGCCAAGTGGGTCCCTTCATCCCTTACCTCCGAGTCGTCCCTGTCCCGAACTTCGCCGAGCCCGAGTCCCGTCCATCCCGTCTCAGACGCCTTGCCCCTGCACGCCAAGTGGGTCTTCTTAAGGAGCCGCCACACCCCGGCCTGGAGCCCTAAACCCCAACCCTAGCCGCCGAAGAACCCGTGCGGCCACAAGAAACCCTAGCCAGACCGCCTGCCGTCGTTCCGCCGCTCCACCGTCTCCCCGTCATCAAGAGGTTGCCTAGGAGCTTCGCGTGGAGGTGAGGAACGCCACGGTGCCGCACGTTTGCATCCAGGTGCTCTGTGTTGCAAGATAAAGCTCGGGGCTTCCTTTGCCGCTGCCGCTGCCGAGCCGTCTGGCGTCGTTCGAGCTGCCCCTCTAGAGCCCTAGATGAGCTTGCCGTAGCGCCCTCTACCTTCCCGGCCAATCCGCGCGTGATTCGAGCCTCCCGGCTCGAGTTACCCTCGTGGCGTGTAGCTTCGGTCTGTGACGGCCGCGTTACCGCTGCTTTAACCACAACCACAACCGCCAGATTGAAATCCGACGGCCAGATCTAAAGCATCCCCAGGTCAATACCGGTCAACAGTTTTAAACCCCCGCGTGACTGTGTCTTTTTGCGAAAAAGCCCCTGGCCTTTTAAATATAGCAAGCCGGTCCTTCCACCATATAAAAACCCTTACAGATCAGTCCTGTTCTCTTTGTTTTAGCCCCCGAGCTTTCTAGTTTTCACGCCCGAGATCCATCCTAGTAGTTTTGCGCTGCAGACCTCGAGTTTGTACGTGTATTTATGTTTTAAGCCCTAGTTTCTTGCAGTTAAACCCCTAGAAGTTTAGTTTTCTCGCAGTTATGCCCTTGAACCTTGTGTAGCTCATATCTTTTGCGTTTTAGCTCCGTTTTCAGTGTTCTTTATGTCCACGTGTTCGTATCGACGAGTAGAATAGTTTAGTGCAGCTTTTGTTCCTGTTTTCAACGATTGGTGAATTGTTTCTTATTTTATTGTGTTGCTCCTTTGCATATGAATGTGTGATGCGTAGAGAACAAGCCGTTCGTGGAATTTTCTGAGGAAGAAGATTTTGAAGACTCTGAGCAGTTTCCAGATCTTGTGGAAGGCAAGTGTCCTTGATCATTCCCGCTATGTCCTATTTGAACATGCATTTAATCACTGTATTTATTATTACTTTGCATTAATTTTGATGGGTTCCTATTAAGGATGATGACTAGAATCTTTTGACCATTGCCTTGAAACCGGGTTGCTTAATTAATCTTGATGGTAGATCTTGCTTAGTATGCTCAACTGGGATGGTAATGAACTACATGGATACTACTTTTATACTCTATGTTCCTTTATGATAATTTAATTGAAAGACCATATTATTTAATTGGAACATGGAGCGACCACTCAGGATAACAGTGCAACCACAAGGCTATATGGCTCTGGCTTGGCTAATTAATTAGGGACTCTAGTGTTGGAGTGATCTTATCTGATAAGGGCAAGGGGAGCGCCCGGGTGGGGTATAGACTCACTCTAGTAGGGAGTGGGCTTTGTTAAGACACGGTCCTACTAGGGACTTTATACTCGCAATTCTGAACCTTCAAGGGGTTTCTTCACCTGGGAAACTTTGTAAAGGCCTCGTAGCGTCCCTATGCAATCACACCTCGGCAGTGTGGTATGATGCCTGATCAGCATCACGTGGTTGGGTTTAAAGTTCCTAGAACTTTTACGCGACTTGTGGTGAAAGTGTACAACCTCTGCAGAGTGTAAAACTAATCGATTAGCCGTGCTCACGGTCAAGAGTGGCCTGGACCCTCACATGAGTAATTTATGGAAGTTGAAAATAAATTGTTTAATATACTTTATGTTGATGATGCTCTACATTTAATTGTGGGATGGTATATACTTATATCTTACTAGTAATCAGGTGCTAATAAAACTTGACCCACTAAAATGCTAAAGTGCTTAAACCCTTTGGCCATCCACTTATACAACCTTGCATGTTTATTATATTATTCTCCCCTTGCTGAGTACGACATGTGCTCACGCTTGTTTTATTATTGCAACTACACCACCCGGATTGCTGCTCAGACTTTAAGATTATCAAGAAGTACTAGGTGTACGTGCTACTAGTCAGCTGCCTGTGGGTTTCCGTCTGAAGATCCGCTGCTAGTTGTTCGCTCTGATGATATGCTTATGAGACATTCGGTCATGTAATGGTTATAATACTCTCTTTTATGCTTTGACACTATATTTGGTATTCACTGAGTCATTACGTGTGTGAAACTTGATCCTGGCGCACATGTAATTTAAGCATCTGGTTTTGTTTTAAAACTGGGTGTGACAGAGTGATACCAGAGCCGTGTTGACTGTAGGACGTTAGCCTAGTTAGTAAATGGTCGGATTTAAGGATTATAATATCTTAGAAGCCAATCTCACTTCATGCTATGCTTTAATTCTATTTATGTATACTTATCCTTGCTTTTACCCCATCCTTGATGTCCTACCTTTTCCTCCATCTTACCTTGGCTAATCTATTCACTCTATGTATTCTTGTTCTTGCTATAAGGAATCTCTAGCGTTTGCTCTACCTACGTTCATAATCATTCTCAGTAATCCAGTGACCCATCATGTTCAATCCAAAGATCTTTCTTAATAGGACATAGGATCATTAGGTTCATCCTCAGTATAATCAATAGATGCGAACGTCTTAGCGTGTGCTTAGTTTAGAAGTGTGCTTGAATGCTTGCTCTTGCGATAAATGCTTGATTTGGATCTTTGTTTTGAGTACGGTGTGTTGTGGAAGTAATGACCACAGCGACATCGGTTTTTAGTAGCTAGTTTGTTTAGTTGGGGCTTATATCCTTCTCAACCAACTCTAAATTTATTATCTCGGTCCATTATCCATCTTTTCTATGCCTATCAAACAAAACTTGTTAGTACAAAATCTGTTCACGCAGCTCTCTGTTACAGCAGCAGTGTTTTAATTTAATCTTGAGCTACAAAACTCCGATTGACATGAAACCAGTTTGGTCTAGATCAGGAGTTAATCAGGCCATAGTGACCCATCAAAGGAGGAGTGGTAGTCCCAACAACACTCAACAACAGGGTCAGATGGATCCTGCGATGCGAGTTTCTGGCGACAGATCGGCTTCTCGAACATGTCCACCAACATGGCAAACATACAGGTCCAGATAAACCAGAACCTAAACCAGAATCAACCACCTCGGGACAAGCATCGAGAGTTTATGAGCCATGATCCCCTGGTATTCTCTCATGCAGCCGATCCCTTGGAGGCAGAAGATTGGCTGAAGACAGTGGAGAAGATGCTCATCATTACGCAGTGCACTGATAGGGAAAAGGTCTTGTATGCTTCAGGCCGACTTCGTGGGACAGCGTCAGCTTGGTGGGATGCTTACATTGCTGCTCATGCCACCCCTGATGCTATCACCTGGCAGGAGTTCACCGCCAGCTTCAAGAACCACCATATACCTGCCAGTCTTATGAAGTTAAAGAAGAAGGAGTTCCTGGCTCTCAAGCAGGAAGAGATGTCGGTGATGGAGTACATGGACAAGTTCGTTGAGTTGTCTCGCTATGCTCCTGAAGATGTTGTTGGGGATGAGAAGAAGCAGGGGCTATTTTTGGAGGGGTTATTGGACCACTCGATTACTCACGCCACACCTTTCCATCCTTCCAAGATCTGATAGACAAGGCCATTGGCTTGGAGCATAAGCACAGAGAGTTGGTAGAGCTGAAAAGGAAGGCCACCACCCCTGGACAGTCTGGGAGTAACACTCGTTTCCGTTTTACTCCATCATAAGAGACCCCACTACATTCTGAAGGTCTGAGTGAGAACTTTGGGCAGCCAGTGCAGCAGACTCCATGTCATGGTTTTCACCAGGACCGTCAGATAGTACCAGAAAGTACTGCTTGCTTCAAGTGTGGAGAGGTTGGGCATTATGCAAATACGTGTCCTAAGAGGAATGCTCCCAACACTCTAGTACAGAGTCAACCGACCCCACAGGGAAACAAGAGATAGCTCAGCTATGCATGTGGCAAGGTGAATCACATGAGTGTTGAGACCGCTCAGGAGAACCCACGAGTAGTCCTCGGCATATGTCTTGTCAACTCCACCCCCACCTCAGTTTTATTCAATTCAGGAGCATCCCATTCTTTCATCACTTCTCAGTATGCAGCTAAACATAATATCCCCATGAGTATCATACCACGACCCATGCTAGTCAGTTCAGCAAAAGGGAGCATGGAGGCACTATACATGTGTAATAATGTCAACCTTCAGATTTTGGAGAAGGATTTTTGGGCTAATCTTATAGTGTTGGATTCTAATGGTATTGATGTGATACTCGGGAAGGGATGGTTAAGCAAGTTTGATGGAGTAATTCAGTGTGCCAAGAAGTCAGTTCTTCTCACTAGTCCAGATGGGGAAATGATTGAATTAGCAGAAGCTCTGCCTCCAAAGATAGATGTTACAGTAAACCAGTTGAGTGGTAAAGTTCGGGAGAAATCAAGGTTGTATGTGAATTTCCAGATGTATTTCCAGATGATCTACCGGGTATGCCACCTGATCGAGATGTTGAGTTTGTTATTGATCTTTTACCTGGCACCGCCCCTATTTCTAAGCGTCCCTACAGAATGTCTAGTGATCAATTATTGGAGCTTAAGAAGCAGATTAAGGAGTTGTTGGAAAAGGGATTTATTCGTCCTAGTTCATCACCTTGGGGTGCACCGGTCATATTTGTGGAGAAGAAAGATGGTACTCAGAGGATGTGCGTGGATTACAGATCGCTTAATGATGTCACCATTAAGAATAAGTATCCATTGCCCCATATTGAGGATTTGTTTGATCAGATGAGAGGTGCTAAGGTATTCTCAAAGATTGATTTAATCTCTGGTTATCATCAGATGAGGATCCGGTTATCGGATATTCCTAAGACTGCATTCACCACTAGGTATGGACTCTATGAGTATACAGTCATGTCTTTTGGATTGACTAATGCACCTGCCTACTTTATCTATCTGATGAATAAGGTGTTTATGGAGTATCTGGATAAGTTCGTCGTGGTGTTCATTGATGATATTTTGATATACTCCAAGAATGAAGAGGAGCATGAAGAGCACCTGAGGCTTGTGTTGCAGAAGCTTAGAGAACATCAGTTGTATGCTAAATTCAGCAAGTGTGATTTCTGGTTGAAGGAAGTCTCTTTTCTTGGGCATATCATCACTGATGGAGGCATTGTAGTCGACCCTAGCAAAGTTAGCGATGTCTTGAAGTGGGAACCACCTCGATCAGTCAAGGAGATCAGGAGTTTCCTTGGCCTTGCAGGATATTATCGTCGGTTCATTGAAGGATTTTCTAAGCTAGCGAAACCTCTCACATCGTTATTGGAGAAAGATAGAGAATTCAAATGGACTGATGCATGTCAGGCAAGTTTTGAGGAGCTGAAGAAGAGGTTAACCACAGCCCTAGTGCTAGTGATGCCAGATCTGCAGAAGAGTTTTGATATCTACTGTGATGCATCTCGACATGGTCTTGGTTGTGTTCTTATGCAGGAGGGACATGTTATAGCCTATGCATCAAGATAGTTGAGGAAGCATGAGCTGAATTATCCTACACATGATCTAGAATTAGCAGCAGTGGTTCATGCTTTAAAGATTTGGAGGCATTACGTTATGGGAACCAAGTGCCAGATATATACTGATCATAAGAGTTTGAAGTACATTTTCACTCAGAAGGATTTGAATCTGAGACAACATCGCTAGTTAGAGCTGATCAAGGATTATGATTTGGAGATACACTATCATCCTGGGAAGGTAAACTTGGTTGTAGATGCTTTGAGTTGGAAAGGACAAGCCAACATGGCATTAGCATTCCAGTTGCCTGATGAGTTGATGAAGGAGTTTGAGAAGCTCAACTTGGGGATGGTTGCTCATACTCAGGGAGTTACCTTAGAGATAGAATCTACCTTGGAGCAGGAAATACGCAAAGGACAATTGGAGGATACAGAAATTAAAGAAATTAAGGAAACTATGGAGAAAGGTAAAGCTCCAGATTTCACAGAGGATGATCAGGGAACTGTATGGTTTAGAAATCGGATTTGTGTGCCAGATATGGGAGATATTAGGGAGACTATCCTGAGAGAAGCTCATGATTTCGCTTATTCCATTCACCCCGGTAGTACCAAGATGTACCAGGATCTCAAGCAGAGGTATTGGTGGTATGGGATGAAGAGAGATGTTGCCGCTCATGTAGCTTTGTGTGATACCTGTCATCGAGTTAAAGCTAAGCATCAAAGACCAGCTAGATTACTTCAACCATTGAAAGTGCCTGAATGGAAGTGGGAAGAGATTAGTATGGATTTCATAGTGGGATTGCCACGAACACCAGCTGGGTATGATTCTATATGGGTAATTGTGGACCGATTGATGAAAGTAGCTCACTTCATTCCAGTAAAGACTACTCACTCAGGTGCTAGATTGGCAGAGCTATATATGTCGGTGTGTGTTTGCATGGTGTACCTAAGAAGATAGTGTCGATAGGGGTACAGTTCACATCTCGTTTTGGGAAAAGCTTCACGAGTCCATGGATACGTTGAATTTCAGCTCGACTTATCACCCATAGGCAGATGGAATGATGAGAGGACTAATCAGATTCTAGAGGATATGTTGAGAGCTTGTGCTCTGAAGCATGGAGGAAGTTGGGATAAGAGTCTACCCTATGCTGAGTTAACCTATAATAATAGTTATCAGGCTAGTCTTAAGATGGCACCTTTCGAGGCATTGTATGGGAGAAAGTGTAGAACTCCATTGTATTGGAGTGAGATAGGAGAGAGTCGGTTGTTTGGGCCGACATTATTAAGGAGGCAGAAAGGCAAGTTCAGTCATCGGGGATAACTTAAGAGCTGCTCAATCTAGGCGGAAGAATGACCGACACAAAGAGGAGAGATGTGGTTTTTCACGAAGGCGATTATGTGTATCTCAAAGTATCACCCATCAGAGGTTTACACAGATTCAAGGTTA
The DNA here is from genome assembly GCA_022644695.1 of Cenchrus purpureus. Lineage (NCBI taxonomy): Eukaryota > Viridiplantae > Streptophyta > Magnoliopsida > Poales > Poaceae > Cenchrus > Cenchrus purpureus. Next base: position 11,507,247 of record CP053467.1, read on the forward strand.
AAGGGAAGTTGTCACCTCGTTTTATTGGACCCTTCAGGATCTCTGAGAGAGTGGGAGAGGTAGCTTACAGATTGGAGTTGCCAAATCAGCTCTCAGATGTGCACGACGTGTTCCATATTTCTCAGTTGAAAAAGGGTTTCCAACCGCATGATAAGGAGCCATTGCCTATGGATGGATTGGAAGTTAAGGAAGACCTCACCTATACTGAAAGTCCTATCAGAATCTTGGATACTTTAACACGAGTTACCAGGAATCGGGTGATTAAGATGTGCAAGGTGCAGTGGAGTAATCATGCGGAGGATGAGGCAACATGGGAAAGAGAGGATGAATTGAAGGAAGATTATCCTCATCTCTTCGATGATCCATCCGAATCTCGAGGACGAGATTCTTCTTAAGGAGGTAGGATTTGTAACACCCTAAATTTACTATTTTGGAATTTACTAAAATTTATTAGAATTTATAGAATTTATTTTGAGCTTGTTAAGGATTTAAGGATTTTCTAAGGTTTAAATGTGATTAATAGGCATTTAAATGTTTTTCAAAATTTAATTAATGAATTACAGGAGTTTATTGTTGCATTCATGCTGAAACATCATTTTTGATTGTTGGAATTCAAATTTGAATTTGAATTTATGCGGTTGAGTTCCTTTTAAAATTTCAAAAGGTTTTTCTTTTATCCTTAACCTCACCTCCCTATCCGGCCCAGTTTATGTTTAAACCTAGTTCTAGAAGTCTGTCAGACCTCCTTCTAGTCCTCGACCCAACTCCCTCGATCCCCCTCCTCTTTTTCGTTTCCGCTCGGCCCAGCCAGTTCTAGCCCAGCATCGGCCCGCGAAATCCCCGCCGTCCCGCAGCCACTGCCAAGTGGGGTCCCCCTGTCATCCCTTACCTCCGAGTCGTCCCCGTCCCGGACTTCGCTGCCGCGCCCGAGTCCCATCCATCCCCGTCTCTGAGATGCCCAGTCCTGCATGCCAAGGTGCCGGTCTTCTTAAGGAGCCACCACACCCCGGCCTGGAGCCCTAAACCCCAACCCTAGCCGCCGAAGAACCCGTGCCGCGCCGCGCAAACCCTAGCCGGACCGCCGCCGTCGTTCCACCGCTCCATCATCTCCCCGTCGTCAAGAGGTTGCCCAGGAGCTTCGCGTGGAGGTGAGGAATGCCACGGTGCCGCACGTTTGCATCCAGGTGCTCCGTGTTGCGAGATAAAGCTCGCCGGGGCTTCCTTTGCCGCCGCCGCTGCGCCGAGCCGTACGCCGGCGTCGTTGCCCGAGCTGCCCCTCTGAAGCCCTAGATGAGCTCACCGTAGCGCCCTCTACCTCCTGGCCAATCCGTGCAGCGATTCGAGCCTCCCAGCTCGAGTTACCCCCTCGCCGGCGTGCTTCGCAGTGCTGCGCCGCCGCTCGCCGTCGACCGCGTCGCCGCTGCCGCTTGCACACGACCACAACCGCCAGATCGAAATCCGATGGCCAGATCTAAAGCATCCCTGGGTCAATACTGGTCAACAATTTTAAACCCCCGCGTGACCGTGTCTTTTTGCGAAAAAGCCCCTGGCCTTTTAAATATAGCAAGCCGGTCCTTCCACCATATAAAAACCCTTACAGATCAGTCCTGTTCTCTTTGTATTAGCCCCCGAGCTTTCTGGTTTTCATGCCCGAGATCCATCCTAGTAGTTTTGCGCTGCAGACCTCGAGTTTGTACGCGTATTTATGTTTTAAGCCCTAGTTTCTTGCAATTAAACCCCTAGAAGTTTAGTTTTCTCGCAGTTATGCCCCTGAACCTTGTATAGCTCATATCTTTTGCGTTTTAGCTCCGTTTTCAGCGTTCTTTATGTCCACGGGTTCGTATCGACAAGTAGAATAGTTTAGTGCAACTTTAGTTCCTGTTTTCAATGATTCATGAATTGTTTCTTATTTTATTGTGTTGCTCCTTTGCATCTGAATGTGTGATGCGTAGAGAACAAGCCGTTCGTGGAATTTTCTGAGGAAGAAGATTTTGAAGACTCTGAGCAGTTTCCGGATCTTGTGGAAGGCAAGTGTCCTTGATCATTCCCGCTATGTCCTATTTGAACATGCATTTAATCACTGTATTTATTATTACTTTGCATTAATTTTGATGGGTTCCTATTAAGGATGATGACTAGAATCTTTTGACCATTGCCTTGAAACCGGGTTGCTTAATTAATCTTGATGGTAGATCTTGCTTAGTATGCTCAACTGGGATGGTAATGAACTACATGGATACTACTTTTATACTCTATTTTCCTTTATGATAATTTAATTGAAAGACCATATTATTTAATTGGAACATGGAGCGACCACTCAGGATAACAGTGCAACCACAAGGCTATATGGCTCTGGCTTGGCTAATTAATTAGGGACTCTAGTGTTGGAGTGATCTTATCTGATAAGGGCAAGGGGGAGCGCCAGTGGGGTATAGACTCGCTCTAGTAGGGAGTGGGCTTTGTTAAGACACGGTCCTACTAGGGGACTTTATACTCTGCAACGACTCGGAACCTTCGCGGGTTGCTTCACGGGAAACTTTGTAAAGGCCTCGTGGCGTCCTATGCAATCACACCTTGGCAGTGTGGTATGATGCTCGATCGATCGGCGTGGTTGGGTTAAAGTTCCTAGAACTTTTACGTGACTTGTGGTGAAAGTGTACAACCTCTGCAGAGTGTAAAACTAATCGATTAGCCGTGCTCACGGTCAAGAGTGGCCTGGACCCTCACATGAGTAATTTATGGAAGTTGAAAATAAATTGTTTAATATACTTTATGTTGATGATGCTCTACATTTAATTGTGGGATGGTATATACTTATATCTTACTTGTAATCAGGTGCTAATAAAACTTGACCCACTAAAATGCTAAAGTGCTTAAACCCTTTGGCCATCCACTTATACAGCCTTGCATGTTTATTATATTATTCTCCCCTTGCTGAGTACGGCATGTACTCACGCTTGTTTTATTATTGCAACTACACAACCCGGATTGCTGCGCAGACTTGAAGATTTTGAGAAGTACTAGGCGACGTGCCACCAGTCACCGCTCGTGGAGTTTCTCTCAAGATCCGCCGCTAGTTGTTCGCCTTCCGATGATATGCTTATGAGACATTCGTCATGTAATGGTTATAATACTCTTTTACGCTTTGACATCAGATGTGGCATTCACTGAGTCATTACGTGTGTGAAACTTGATCCTGGCGCACATGTAATTTAAGCATCTGGTTTTGTTTTAAAACTGGGTGTGACAGCAATTTCCGTTCATTGAAGAGAAGGTCGAAGAGAAAGAAGAGAAGGTGGAGGAGAAGGAGGAGAAGAAGGAGGACGAGGAGAGGACGCTACCGTAGCACTCGGCGCCTCCTTGCCACCCTCCAGAGGGGCGTCACTGGCATCAAACTGGTGGGGGCTCAGCTCCTCATCGTCGGAGTCGCCCGGCAGCACCAGCTTGCGTTGGCGCGATGCCGGCTCGTCAATCTTGAGCGAGCCGGGCGGCGCACGCCGCACCTCTGGACGGCGGCTACCCTTGCGCTCCTTCCCCTTCGCAGCAGTCGCGGCGAGCTTTCCTCCAACGGGCCGCGTCTGTAGGGTGGCCAGCCTCCGGAGAGCTCTCACCACGCCGAGTCCGGTGACGCCGACCACCCGCTAGCGGCGTGATCATTTATCACTTTAAGAATAGATTTGGAATCCATCCTTAGCGACAGCGCTAGAAATGCTTGTTGGCATTCCTTAACATCACCACTAACGACGCTGAGTTAGCGTGAACATCAAGTCTTGCCAAAGGTAAGTCTAAACGATCATGAACGAATCCGTAAACGCACAGATAAACCATTGTAGCATTTCGCCAAGGAAGGAGAATATTCCAAGGGTATCGTATCTGTGGAAGGCAATGGCGGATATCATAGACTTATGCTTTTGTACTGAATGTAAACCAAGAGATAGATATAGGAAACTACAACTCAAAGGCAGGGGTAAGATAAAAGATATGATAGGGTAGTGTGACACACACTAAGATCTACCTCTACTCTAGTACTCTACGGCATAGGGGGAACATACGAGTTAGCTCTAGGTTCTAATGTACTAAACATACAAAGCTAGAAGATACAGGAGATAGGCATGAAACATTGCATGAGAGGGTAAGGTTCAACACCCAGGTACAAACGGGGAGCTAGCCCGCGACGACCAGCACTCTGTGAAACTAGACTTTAGACTCCTATAGTAATACCCCAGCGCGGAGGGTTCCAAAGGGTCCAACAGCTGTCACCACTGCGGCCTACCTCTATCGTTATGGGGGGTATGCTCATAACATAGACACACAACCCGTGCACCATGCGCATTGTTGCTAGACTTCACCGCCGCTATTGGACCAGGTGAGAGCCACCAGAAGACTGGTCAACTTAGACCGAGTACCATAGATTGAACACAAACCTCATGCAACACTATCTTGCCATCTAACAAGATCAACTAAAGCTAGACATACGAACGGATACGAACTCTCTTATGTCTAGTCAACAAGATCAAAGGGTCGTGTTCGTGAAGAACACGAGCCTCTAACTTATGAACAAACACATAAGGAATGAGTAAATCATCCTTCAAGTGGATCAAAAGGTAGTGTTCATGAAGAACACAAGCCTCTAAATGATGAACAAGAGATGAACTCAAGAACATATCAAGCATATGATTTGCCATGACTTTATATGAAATAGCTGAATAACTGAAAGTCATACAATGAAATAAAGATAAAAGAGAACTCATACCTAGACTCCAAAGAAGACTTGGAACCTGAAGAAGAGCTACTCTAGCCTACCCCCTAGCCTTGGAGACTAAAAGTGAGAGGAGAATGAGAGAGTGGAGTGTGAGAAATGAGAGCCCCTCCCCTTCTATTTATAGGCAGGGAGGAGGCTTGCTTCGGGGCTCAAACTCCACCAAAACACACGGGGATGCAGCAAGTGGCCAATGGGAGAGTGACACGTGCAAGGCCGAGATGGACCGACCCTAGGTCGGTTCGGCCGATCCTAGGGTCGGCCGAACCTCTAGGGCGGCCATCTCGGTTGTGCTTTCTCCAGATGGCTGACTAGTGGGCCCTTTGATCCTTCCCCGGTGCATGGCTTGATTTGGTATCCGAGGTGGGCCCTTTGATCCATGTGAAGTCCATGTGTCGCTCTCTGATTCGTCGGTGAGTGCCTTCCTTGGATCAGTGACGTGGATCGCCATGTGTTTCCTTGGTGGCAGCCACCTCCTCAGCTGAGTTGGCATGGTTCTTCCATAGAAGGTGGGTTTCCATCTCTTTTAATGGGTATTTCACCTACATACAAATAATCTCCAAGGACAAGTGGAACTACATCATTTAAACTAAAATGCAAGTAAATAATGCTTATGCCTCCATTTATGTGAGAATATTGATGGCTGAAAGTAGTACTTAACACACAACAAACTCCCCCAAGCTAACCTCTTGCTTGTCTCGAAGCAAGACATTAGGGATTTAGGTTGGTTGATCAGGAGTTGCTAGGATGTCGTATTCTTAACTTATGGCAAACATACAGCAAAGTACTCTACCAAGAGTTGAACAAGTTGGCAATGTTCTTACCTTTCACCTGATGTCATGGGGCATATAGCTTCACCTGCCTTAGGCGGTTGAGAGACAAAATGGTTATATAGTGAATGCATAATCACTCATAACTTGATCAGCTATCAATCTGGAGGTTTTGCAAATTTTTCAAAATAAAATCAGAGTTCCTCAAATGATACTCTCGGATCGCTCAAAGTGTATGGTTCCTCACCAAGGCATCAATGTTGCCTTTCTTCACATCCTACTCCTAATAGGCTTATGTGGAGCTGTAGGTAGGGAAGAAATGTGGCATACTTGTCTCTCATATTTTGCTAAGTCAAAAACCGGATCCTTGGAAGAAACAAACATACATCCTGATCAAGATGTGCATATGTGTGTGATGATGATGAGCACGGTAAGGTGGATACTAGTTCCGGAAATGGGTGCTAGATATTACCATGCTTCATGTGAGGAAATGACGGATTGATGGTAAGGTGGACACTAGCCCCAGAGTAGGTACTAGTTATTACCCTCTATATGGTGGAATTCTTTCTCTTGCACATATCAATCCCTTTCTCCTTTTGAAAATTTCGAGACTTGGGCTAGCTCTCTTTATTTTATTTTTGCCATGCTTTTGAGCATGCTTTTCTTTTTCTTTCTCTTTTTTCAGCTAGCCCTTTGTCTCTATCGGAGATATTTGGAGAGGGATGAATGATACAAAGATGCATAGAGTTTTATTTGTGGAAGAATGCATAAGCAAAATGGAACAAATGATGAATGCTAACTTCCAGTGTAGAAGTTTAGCATGAGCGTGTCGTGATCTTGATCGGGGAGTATGAGTTCTAACAAGGGTCACAACAATTTGACAAAGCTCAATGAGAGAACAAGCTGCATATGTGGAGGCTAACAAGAGCTAGAATCTACATATGGCCTTGGATAGGAAATGCTCATCATTGAGGAACTCATCATATTTTGATTTTTCAAAAAGGAAAACTCCGGATGTCAATCATCACTAAGCACAAGATCATAGCACTCTATTATACCATATCATGTCTCACAACAACTTAGGCAAGGATCATGCTTTTTGCTACCCACAGTTTTCAAGCTAAGGGTTGAACATGCAAGCCAACAAACTCAAACCTTAAGTAGGATACGAAGTTGTAAGCAAGACATACGAGAAGAATAAACAGAGCAACTATTCATCATTTCAACCATAGAGGAAAAGCATTCTTACTAGGCATATCAAAGCAAACTAAGCAAACAATGATGATGAAAGCAAATAAATATTTTTGGTCTTTTTATTTTTGCAGATTTTTTTGGGTTTTAATTTATAAGATATTCTGAAAACAAAGGAAGATACAAGTTACCTCAGGATGGGGTCCTCCCCAAGCTAGCTTCAGCTCACTACGGAGGAGGGAAGAAGAATCCCTGACTCACGTAGTAAGCCCTCTGCTCCTCAATGTATCGCTGCTGATTTTGTTGCATGGCTTCAATCCTTTCACCAGCCTGACGCTGCCACGCTGAGGTAGACTCGACGTGGGTGTTCAACATCTCCTCCAGTCCCGTAACATGGACAATGAGCTCTCTCATCACGCGCCGAATGAGCATCGCGGCAAAGGCCGAGGAGTGCCGAAGGACAAGACAAAGGCGACCACCGAGCTGAACTAGCGGTGTAGCCCATCGAGCACCGCCGCATCGCCCAAGCTGCCACTCGCACTCGGTAGGTGGGTGGTGATCCCAACCAGGTGCATATCTAGGGGTAACCCCAACATGTACTCGTTAGGGCCCCTCCCGCCACCGGTGGTGTAGCAGTCGTGGTTGTGGCCGAGGTGGTGGTGTGATCGCCATCGCTGCTGCATGTGTGCTCTCTTTGTCGTGCTTCTGGTGGACCTGCTTGAAATACTAGCACGACGGCTTTCCCCTTGTGTAACAAGGGGAATGAGTTAGTGACTCGAGCTATACAATCGAAACCTGTGGTTAGGTAATGGATTTGATTTGCATAACCCGGAAAGAAGAAAGTCAAAGAATCATTTGGGCCTTTCTTAAGTATATGCCCCTGGATCAGGTATGCCTCATCAATGAGAACTCGGGGCGTCCCAATGAAGGGTACGGGATTCCCGCTAAGAACCCCGAGTCTGAGAGCAATACGAGTCACCAAAAACGTACACTCAATAGGACCTATCATCTTGAAATTCATCATCCACTACTGAATCATAGCTTTAACAGGAGAGACCTTGATTTGTTTAGCAGCGGTGTATAATAGCATCAACTCATCGCCAAGACGCGGGCCGAACATCCTCTCGTGGAAAGAGAGTAATGGCGAGCCACTTGTGCCACAAATGGAGAGTGGGATGCACAATATCATTGCACCGAGGCACAAATTTGTCACTGTAAATAAGACCAGAGATGTCTGTCCAGAAAGAGTCTCGAACAAAACCCTCACAAGCCTTCTTCAAAGAAACAGCACAACGAGGACTAAAACCAAGGAGACGACTAAGTTCCTTCCAAGAAACACGATAATCGGTCCCAAAAAGACGAAACTCAATACCATCCGGAACCTCGGTAAGAGAGCAAAGAAACTGGATGGTGAGGGGCCGAGAGCTAAGCTGAACCTAAACTCCTCCCAACCAAGAGCATGCCAAATGGAAGCGAACTCGAGGTTCATACCTGTTTTCTCCATGAGAGCCGGCTCAAAGTCCCGGGTGTGGGCGAAGACTCGGTCCTTCAGGAGAGCGTAGGCTTGCTCCTCTCGAGCGCCCCGCAAGCTGAGGTAGGGGGTGTCATTGACGACCTCCTCCGCCGCTTATGGCTCAGCTTGCTCTTCTTGCTCCTCTTCATAATCCATCGTTGATGGGCTCGGCGTCGGCTCGGCGGGGACGGATGAACTCGCACTTGCCCGTGAATGGGAGCGTGTCACCCTCCGAAGAGTGTTCCACACAATTCATGCTACCACAATAGCAGGACAACAAGAGCAACTCGGTGATGGATTAGTAAAATCAAATGAAATTCTTACCGAGCTTGCTCCACCAATAGCAATACTTTCAGCAACACAAGAGAGAGAACACTTGATGATCCAAACTTGAGCAAGAAATCTAAGAAAACCAAGAGACAAAGGAGTAGAGAGGGGAGTGTGAGTGAAATAAGTTGAATGGGTGAAGAACACCCCCTCTCGGGTCCAATTTATAGAGCAAAGGGCAGCACAGGACTAGCTGGACTGTAGCTAGGAGAGCTAGCACAAAGCTGGCCCATCCGACCATTGCTGAGGTTTGGTAGAACCCTAGTTCGCCAAGTCAGGCCCGGGTCGGCCCCTCTAGCGTGTCACCAATGGCTATATGAAGATATACCTAGGTGCACCGGCCAAAGTTCGCTCTAGAAATTGCCTAAATGATTTTCCTAAAGTTTTCAAATAAGAAATTATTTTCAAAAATTTTATTTGAAAAGGGAAAAGGGCTAGATAAATCTAGCATGCAGATGCAAGGTTGGAAAAATTAAATATGCAATTTTGGAAATCAAATAAAATTTTAGAAAGGGAAATATGAGATAAATACCAGCTTTAACCTTTTTGGTAGAAAGGACTCATCATTTTTAGTCCGACGAGTTGGACTCTTCTCAGCAGTTAATTCCACTCGGCACCCCACTCCTGAGAAGTAGAGGTTGGTGCCTTCTCAATCTTCCACCATTCTTTATGAATTTTCTTTTGCTTGTTTGACGGAGATTTCTTCTTCGTGGGTGAAAGCTCCGTCCTTCCCCCAAGCTGCTCAACACTATCCTGCACCAAATAACATTGCTCTTCTTTGTCCTGAAACTTGAACTTCAAGTTCCTCTCCCTAATGCGGAAATGGATTACTCTGGACCCCACATTGATTCTAGCTCAGACATCACTGAGAAAGGGTCGCCCAAGGATGAGCGGCATTCCTCCCTCGTCACCATATCAAGGACCACGAAATCCGTGAAGACATAAGAGTTCTTGACCTTGACCAATAAGCTCTCAACAATTCCTTCTGGATATCATATCATTGAATCGGTGAGTTGGATAGTCCGTGCTGTAGGAGAGAGAGCTGGATATCCCAGTTGCTCGAACATGGCCTTGGACATGAGATTAACACTTGCACCAAGGTCACAAAGGGCATGCTTGATCGTCTTGTAATAAATGGTGCATGTAATAGCCGGATAGCCAGGATCTTTCTTGTGCACAACTGTTGATTCCTCCCATGGGGTCTAGAATCTGTTGTATGGGCTTTCCTACATAGTTAGGAGCATGTGTCTTCCTAGGTGGCTTACCCCACCTAGTCGACACTACACTAACATTTTCACAAGAGGATACGGGTTGCCCCGGGATCCTCCCCGTTATCGCCAGATGGAACCAGCTAGTCGAGCCAACTGGGTTTCTAACATTTTGTTAAAACTCAGCTGGCTCTTCTGAGCAGAAGAAAAACTATCAAGCTTAACATTGAGACTTTCCAAGGTCTTATCAAGGGCAGCTAGCTTTTTGTTAACACCTTCATTTATCTTAGCTTGCCCAAAACGAGATCTCTCAAGGAGGGTTGGTTAGGATTGTAAGAGTTACCTTGGTTACCTCCTTGATAATAAGAGCGTTGTTGATTCCACGATTGGCCTCCTTGTTGAGGTGGATGATAACCATTGTTGTTGCCGTTCATGTACATCACTTCCTCCGAGTCTCGGACAATAATTTCCTGAGTGCCCAGTGTTGCCACAGACCTCACAAGTCGTATGAGAATCCATAGGCAGAGTAGTGGTGGCCATGGCAGCCTTCTCATTGGTGTAGTCATCCAATCTCTTCATAAGAAGATCCAACTTGGCAGTAATCATGTTTGCTTCCTTCACAGTATGAGTACCCCTCGGACGTGGTTGGAGTCGTTCATCACTCCACCCTTAGTTGGATACCATCTTCTCAATGAGTAATTTAGCATTATCAACTGTGAGTGAGAAGAATGCTCCCGAGCTGATCAATATGGCCTCAGTCATTGGAGTCAACCCATTGTAAAGCTCTGAAGAATAAGCCAATCCTCCATCCCATGGTGAGGATAGGCCAGGACATACTCCTGAAGCCTTTCCCAAGCCTCTGGAATAGATTCACTTGCTGCTTGCTAAAAACCAGAAATTCTCCCACGAATAGCATTGGTTTTACCCAATGGGAAGAACTTCTTGATGAATGCCTCTGAACACTTACCCCAAGAATTAATGGCATCATGATTCACATAGAACCATTGCTTGGCTTTCCCCAGGAGAGAGAATGGAAAGCAAATAAGGCGAACAACATCCATATTTGCACCCCTGATGATGAAAGTGCTGCATAGCTCTAGGAATTGTTGCAAATGGGCATTGGCATCCTCATTTGGCTTGCCACAGAATGGGCTAGCCTGTACCATCGTAATTAGACCCGTCTTGATCTCAAAATTTTCAGTCCCCACTGCCACCTCAGGGCCTTGTAGCACCTGGTCCGCGTAAGGAGCTGAGTACTCACGAAGTGTCTTCTTGGCCATAGCGTTTGACGTGGATGATATAAAGGAAGCTGGATCGCCTTCCAGATGAGTACAACAAGGTGAGTCAAAATGAATTCGAGCCTTCCTCACTAGTGACTCAGGATCTTCAGTGAAATTCTCTGGTAAGTTGAAACCAGTCATACACTACTTGTCTTCATCATCCAAAGATAAAAGACAATCAAGGTTAGCCTGCATTGAGAGTTGCCCTAACCTACTCATAATTTATAAACAGATGCAAAGCATAGTCATGATAATCCCTGCTTTCTCTGACATTTCTTAGCGTGATCACTTTAAGAACAAATTTGGAATCCATCCTTAGCGACAACGCTAGAAATGCTTGTTGGCATTCCTTAACGTCACCACTAACGACGCCGAGTTAGCGTGAACATCAAGTCTTGCCAAAGGTAAATCTAAACGAGCATGAACGAATCTGCAAGCGCACAGATAAACCATTGTAGCATTTCCCCAAGGAAGAAGAATATTCCAAGGGTATCGTATCCGTGGAAGGCAATGGCGGATATCATAGACTTATGCTTTTGCACTAAATGTAAACCAAGAGATAGATATAGGAAACAACAACTCAAAGGCAGGGGTAAGATAAAAGATATGATAGGGTAGTGTGACACACACTCAGATCTACCTCTACTCTAGTACTCTACGGCATAGGGGGAACTTACGAGTTAGCTCTAGGTCCTAATGTACTAAACATACAAAGATAGAAGATACAGGAGATAGGCATGAAACATTGCATGAGAGGATAAGGTTTAGCACCGTGTACAAAGCGGGAGCTAGCCCATGACGACCAAAGACTGCAAAACTAGACTTTTGACTCCTACAGCAATACTCCAGCGCAAAGGGTTCCAAAGGGTCCAAGAGCTATCACCATTGTGGCCTACCTCTATCGTTATGGGGGTATGCTCATAACTAACGTAGCCACACAACCCAGGCACCATGCCTGCGTTGCTGCTAGACTTCACCTGGCCTGGGCTATTGTGACCCAGGGTGAGAGCCACCAGAAGACTAGTCAAAGACCGAGTACCGTAGCTTGAACACAAACCTCATGCAACACTATCATGTCATCTAACAAGATCAACTAAGGCTAGACATACGAACAGATACGAACTCTCTTATGTCTAGTCAACAAGATCAAAGGGTCCTGTTCGTGAAGAACACGAGCCTCTAACTTATGAACAAACACATAAGGAATGAGTAAATCATCCTTCAAGTGGATCAAAAGGTAGTCTTCATGAAGAACACAAGCCTCTAAATGATGAACGAGAGATGAACTCAAGAACATATCAAGCATATGATCTACCATGACTTTATATGAAATAGCTGAATAACTGAAGTAGATCAAAGTCATACAATGAAATAAAGATAAAAGAGAGCTCATACCTAGACTCCAAAGAAGACTTGGAACCTGAAGAAGAGCTACTCTAGCCTACCCCCTAGCCTTGGAGACTAAAAGTGAGAGGAGAATGTGTTGACGGTTCGAAACCGCGTTCAACTTCACCACAAGTACACAGAGTGACTAGGTGCCTTTTTCACTAAGGGAGGGGACCCCCAAGGTTCTTGTCAATCCACGGAGCAAGGGGATTGCTAGCGTTCGATCTAAAGCTAATCTAGTCGATTAAGACAACCTTTAACTAGAGATTAATCTAAGAGCAAACTAATCTTAAAACAAAGAGGTGTGTGAGGTGTACTAGATGCAAAGGACACTTGCCCATAGGATCTAGGATACACGAACATGCAACCGCCAAGGAAGATAAAAACCAATCTAATCTATTGAAGGTGTGACCGCGGCTTCACCCTTTTCCTTCTCTTGCACTGTCACTATGCGAAGGCAATCAAGGCAAAACAACGAACGATCGTGGTGTGTTGAAGGGATCAATGGGAGTAGTGAGATCTATACACCCGAAAAGCACGGTAGCTAGCCTTAAACTTGATAGCATCATCAACACGAGACCAATAGATTGAAACCATAAACGAGTCGGCGATTACATGACATGATCCGTTACAACCCCATGGACAAATGAGAAGATTACCCCATCAAGATGCTAAGCATGGTGTCGTTGATCATGGTAGATGATTCCGGCGATGCGTCCTTCAACTCCGGGGGTGTCGTGGCTACAAGCACATCATCGTGGCGGTCGATAAGTTCACCAAATGGATCGAGGTCAGGCACTATCTAGCGTCACGTCGAAAGAGGCGGCCAAGTTCATCGAGGAGATCACCCACCGCTTCAGGGTCCCCAACAGGATCGTCACCGACCTTCGCTCAGCCTTCACAGGGGCTGGCTTTTCGGACTTCTACCAAGACAACCTGATTGACGTATACTACTCCTCGGTGGTGCACCCACGGCAAGCTCAAGTCAAGGCGCCCATGGCGTATGCGCAAGCCATCAAGGACCGCATCTTCGACGACGCGTCGCCCTATGCAACCAGGTGGTTCGCAGAGCTCCCTCACGTCATCTGGGGTCTCCGGACTCAGGTCAGCTCGGCCACAGGGTACTCCCCATTCTTCCTAGTTTACGGATCAGAGGCCATCCTCCCCACTGATGTTGCCTTCGGGGCCCCTCGCATCCAGCACTTCAACGAGGGTGAAGCGGAGCAGGCACGCAAGGTCGACCTCGACAGCCTCGAAGAGCATCGTGTGGCTCCGCTCATGCGCCACACTCACCACGAGCAACAGCTATGTTGCTACCACGACCGCAACGTATGGGGATGTTCCTTCAACATTGGCGACCTAGTCCTACAACGGATTCAGAACACCAATGACATGCACAAGCTCTCGGCACCTTGGGAAGGCCCCTTCATAGTCAAGGAGGTCATTAGGCCGGCGACTTATTGCCTCCAGTGGGCTGATGGCCAGGGCGTCCCGAACCCCTGGAACATCCAGCAGTTACGTCGCTTCTATCCTTAGGAGCCTTGTATCAGAATAAAAAGCTATGTACTCTATCCTTTTGTAATTCATAGTCAATAAATATAAGATTCCCCTTCGGCAGTCTCCCTACCGACCTACTTTTTGGGTCTCTTTTTACTTATTCATCCCTCCCCGTCGACACGCTCGGGGGCTTGGTCTAAAGCCAGGCCCGACACGCTCGAGGGCTTGGCTTTGCCAATCTAAGGGTCTTATGACATGAGGGGTTTTACCTTTTTAAAGTGTTGTCCCTTACCACAGCTTTTATGCTTTATATGCGTATTCTTAAGTTATGTGGTTGTGAGACCTTGGGTCCAAGGCCTCCCTCCGTGTGCCGGCTGCACCTAAGCCTCCACGCTGAGCCGTGCAGTCGGTAAGCCGTTCCTCCACTGAGTTGGGTTAGCGGAGGGGACAGGTTTCACAACCTCATTACTTTCGCGTTCTCATAACGAGTATTTTTGCCAAAATAAGGGGTTATATTCTGTCATTAAAAATGACCTTTTTATTCATGCAAGTTTATTTACATCATCAAAAGGGTCTATGACCTATCTACATTGATAGCCTAATACACCCTGAGTTACAATTTCAGAGGTCGACCTTCTTGACGATCTCCTCCGTGGCGGCTTGTACGTCTTCAGATTCCACCAACATCGCCAGGTTGATTTCCTCTGCGACCTTCTGTAAGTCAAATGGCAGCTCGTGGAACTCCACGTGGCTGTGGCAGCTGCGCAGCGCTTGCTTGCGGTGTCCAGCAACAAGGTCTTCATCCGACCTTCCGCTTCGTCCAGGCGGGCGACGAGCTCCTTGGGCTCTCCCCCTTCCACCTGAGGGACATAGATGTCCATCAGGTACTCGGAGGCCTCCCTGAGGTCGGCCAGCTGCTTCTCAAGATCTGCAGTCATTTTTGATGATCAATGAGGGTCTGTATGGCCTGGGAGAGGTCAATCTCCAGGTCCTGACATACACCACACTCATATGCAACTTTCCGGGAAAAGTAATACTCACTGTCATGGGCCTCCTTGGTCTTCTCCTTGAGGCTCTTGACTTGGTCCTTCGACTCCTTGAGTTCCTTCTTCAAGGCGGCCTCCTTTTTCTTGGCATCTAGAATCAACAGAATCAAGATCAGCTGGTGATACAATATTCAGAAATCAAGGTCGGGGTAAAACCCAGACATACCATCCGTGAGGATCTTGAAGTCATCCTCAAAGTCCTTCGCCTTCTCCTTGGCGGTTTCGAGCTCCTTCTTCAGCGTGGCCATCGCCCTGTCCTTCTGGGCCATGTCGTCCTTGAGGTGCTAAATCTCCGTCGCGGCTTCAATCTTGACCTGCAGCACGGCTTCTCGGGCCGCGATGGCCTCCATATGCATCTTGGCACCCTCCTTCACCAGGTTCGCCTGGGCTTGCGCTCACCCCGCGAGAGACTACGACAAACAATGTCAAACTCCACAAGCTGTCAGAACAAATTGCAAACCTAGCTTCTTGGGAAAAGCAAAACTTACTTCAAGTGTCCTCCCAATCGTTTGTTGCGCTGCCTTGAACTCATCAAGGTCCCAGCGGTCAGCAAGGATGTCGTCCTCCCACAGGGTGCCGGTGTAGAGGCACCTGTTGTTGTCGTCCTTCTCACCAGGCCCGCTCCCCCCTCCAGCCAGTGGCTCCTGTGTTGGCGGCGGGTCAGTCACGAGTGGGTCCTCCTCCTGAAGACCTCCGCCCTGCTGCAAATTAGGCGACCTTCATCGCCGCTGACGTTGTTGTCCCTGCGGCCCCAGAAGCCTGGCTCGTCACGCCGTCGCCGACGCTGCGTTGCATGGCTCCACCGCACCACTCGACCTTGTGCCCAAAGGCCTCCTGGCCCGAGGCATTCTTGCCACTCTCCGACGTAACAGGGGTCGCCCTGCCGAAAAAGCAAAGACCGCCAAAAACAACATACACAAAACGTGCAAGATCAAAAATGATCGAGTGAAAGTTCGACAACTTACTCGACACCAATCTTCAGCCAAAGCTTTATTAGCCTGGGTGGAGCCTTCCTCTACTTCTTCTGCGACCCTTGGTTGCTCGGCCCTCTGACACTTGGCTTCGGGCGCTCCTCCTCTGTGACCTCGAGGACCATCTCCTTCACCTGCTCGGCTGGCGTATCGCCCGACCTCGCATCGTCGCCACGCTACCTTGCGTCGTCATCATCACCAGCGTCCATCCCGACCTCGGTGCTGGCGGTCGCCGACTTCGACGGCGTGGTGGCATCCTTCCTCTTCCTCTTCTTCTTCTCTGCCATCTGGGTGGCGGCGGTCACCTTGGTGGCCTTGGACACTGGTATCTTGCAAGCAACCTACTGCGTCCGTCGGGTCGTTGGCGCGGACATCCCTGCGGCGGGATTTTCATCATCACTACCTTCCACCGACGAGTCGGAGAGGTAGTCGTCGATGTACTGCTGAGGAGGCACCTGGATTTCCTCCGCTCGAACCTTGAAGCTCTGCTCACCCTCGTCAGGGAGGGGAGCCGGGCTCCAGTACACGCCTTCACGGCCCTGCATCAGACGACCTTTGTCACAAACCAGCAAATATCCACACAAGCAAGTAATTAAGGTCGATTTGGCAACAAATGACTTACACTGTAGGCGCTTGAACAGTGCCTTGGGGCACGTACGGTTGCAGATCAGCCCGGCGAACAGTTCCTTCACCCGGGCCACCATCTCCTCTTTAGAGACCTTGTGCTGCACCACCCGGGGGGGTCGTCCTGGCCCCAATACTCGTAGGCCGGGTGGACCCGATCTTGGATCAGCTGTAGGAGCCTTCAGCTGAAGTTGATGGCCACAGCACCGCCTGTCACCCCCCTCCCCCCTGCCTTCAACTGCACCAGGTCATCCAGCAATGGCTTGATGGTGTCACTCTCCCATGACGTCAGCTGGTTGTTCCACTCCGGCACCGGAACCGGCGCGAACCCCGACCTTGTCGCTAGCACCGGCTTCGGGTTGTCGATGTAGAACCACCCTTGCCTCCAGCCTTGGGTGTTATCCGGCAACACCATCTCGATGTACATCGGCTTCATGTGACGGCGAAGCATGAAGCCGATGCACCCTATGACCTCGGATTTCTCCGTCTTCTTTAGCTCGAAGAAGTACCGCCACAAGCCGAAGTGTGGCGGTATCCCCAAGTACGCCTCGTAGAGGTGCATGAAGGAGGAAACGGTGCTGATGGCATTGGGGACGAGATGTACCAAGTTGATCCAGTAGTAGTGGAGGACCCCGTGGAAGAAGTCACCGTAGGGACTCCGAATCTGCGATCGACGTGTGCGATGAAGGCCACGGTCTCCCCGGTCCCGTCGGTGAGGAAGGCCTCACGCCACCGCCTCAGCCTCACACACCGCTTCTTGGGCTTGTGAGCCCACTCACAAGACCTAGGAGCTGCTCCTCAGTCACTGTCGAGGGCTCCCAGATGCTCTCTGGCGGTGGCGCAAGCTCAGGAGCCATCTCTTCTTCCTCGGCACCGAATCTAGCTCTAAAGACCACTAGGGATTTCGTATGCATACGGAGGCGTGCAGCATGGTGGATCTGAGCATGGCGGCCCCAGCGGATTTGCACGGAATGCTCTAAGCGGCGGTAGAGAAACCCTAAACTCTGTGCGGAAATGGAAGCGAGTGGGGTCCTCTGCCCTTCACTCGGCCTTTTATAATTGGGCCTCAACGGTGTCATGGGCCTGGCGCCCAACGTCTCTAGGGTTCGACGGAATCTTCGGTGACCCAACGGATCTATTGCTCAACGGCTCTATCGGCCTAACGATCACAGGCAGTAACGGCTCGTGCCGTGCGGGAATCTATGCACGTAGGCTCTTTGGTCGACGGCTTGGCGTCCATAGACTCATCATGCCCTACTTCAAAGCCCCCAATTCTACTACATCTTACACCTGCATCAAGATCTCCTGACCACCTGACGACCTTCGGGTCCATCACATTGCTCTCGCCAGGTCGACAAGGTCGTGACGCCTTCTAGGTCACCTCGGCCTACAACGGCGGGTTCACACCACGGCTCCTTGGCCCTGTTGCCTTTTAGGTCGCCTCGGCCTACAATGGCGGGTTCACACCATGGCTCCTTGGCCCTGTTGCCTTTTAGGTCGCCTCGGCCCACAACGGTGAGTTCACACCACGGCTCCTAGGCCCTGCTGCCTACTAGGTCGCCTCGGCCTACACGGTGGGTTTACACCGACGGCTCCGTGCTTAATGGCTCCACTGCCTGTTGGCGGCCTCCTGGCCATGACTACAGCTCCTCCTCGAGGTCACTAAGGCTCCGTTGCCTTCTAGGTCGCCTAGACCTCCAATTTTCAGGTTGACGACCTGCGTTGTGTCACTGCACAACGGCCGTGTTGATCCAGCTTGATGTTGACATTTCTTAACGCAATCACCTAAGAACAGGTTTGGAACCCATCCTAGTAACAGCGCCAGAAATGATGGTTGGTAATTCTTAACGTTACGAGTCATAGCGCACGGAAGTACCATTGTAGCATTTCCCCAAAGGAGTATTCCAAAGGTATCGAATCCAAGGAAGGCATTGGTGGACTGACAAGCTCAACACTATTGCAATGAGTATAGATCATAGGCGAAATAAATCGGACACTCAAGTGCGAGGGTAAAATATGATAATGGGGGTAGTGTGATGACACACACACTCACTCTCTCTCTAAGGGGTCCTAGGCATAGGAGGCAACATACGAGTTAGTTCTAGATTCTTATGTACTATACACATAAAAATGGTAGGAATGAGTTAGATACACTAGCGTCAAGAACATTGACTTAAGCACCTGTGTACCACGGAAGCTAACCTCCGCTGTTGTCCGCACAACTCAGCTTGTTAGATTTTAGACTCCTCTGACTTATCCGAACGCATGGGGATTTCAAAGGGACCAACGGCTGTCACTATCGCGCCTACCCCAAGACAAACCGTGGGATAAGCTCATAAGTAAGGTAGCTACTACCCAAGCACCATGCTTACGTTGTTAGCCGGACTTGACCGGACGAGCTATTGTGACTCGTGTCAAACCACCGGATAAACCAGCCAATTACACCGTCTAGTAGCTTAAGCACGACTTCATACAACGTAGTCATGTCATCTAATTAT
Source organism: Cenchrus purpureus (assembly GCA_022644695.1). Lineage (NCBI taxonomy): Eukaryota > Viridiplantae > Streptophyta > Magnoliopsida > Poales > Poaceae > Cenchrus > Cenchrus purpureus. The sequence continues at coordinate 11,526,317 of CP053467.1, forward strand.
ATCAAACCAAAGTTAGGTACACAACGTATTCATGTTTTCCTCTGCTCAATCGATCAAAGGGTCGTGGTTCGCGAAGAACACGAGCCTCTAACTTATGAACAAACAACAGAAACATGTGCAAGTCACTCGTCAAGTGGATCGAAAGGCCTTGTTCATCAAGAACAGGAGCCTCTAAATGATGAGATGAAGAACACATGAACAAATCACTCATGTATACTAACACAACTTTATATGAAATAGTGAATAATCAAGTAGATCAAAGTCATACAAATGAAATAAGATACAAGAGAACTCATACCTAGATCCCAAAGTAGACTTGGAACCTGAATTAGAACTACTCTAGCCTACCTCCTAGCCTTGAGACTAAAAGTGAGAGAGGTGTTGCAAGTGTGGATGTCTCATAAGTGAGCCCCCTCTCCTTCTATTTATAGGCCCGAGAACCGGCGAGGAATGGATGCAAAGACCCCGGGAATGGCGCCTAGGACCAATAGGGAAGCACCACATGGAAGCCCACAGTGGCGCCCACAAGGTCGGTTCGTGAGCACTGGGTCGGCCGACCCCTGGGCCCCACTCGGGGTGTGTTTCCTCACGGTGGCCGGCATGGGTCCTTAGGTCGGTTCCTGGTGTCCACCCTGTTTTGGTGTGATTTGCATGCCTTTGTGGGCCCATGGATCCATGTGACGTCCACGTGTCACACTCTGATTCGTCGGGGGTTGCTTCACTTGGATTGCTTGCATGGCATGCATGCATGGCTCCCTTGTTGGCAGGTGTGCATGCATGGCATCCTTGTTGGCAGCCCACCTAGGATGAGGTGATGTGGCGTGGACCATAGAAGGTGATTTTGTTACTCTTTTCCTGCTTATTTTCCTGCAATCAAATAATCTCCAAGGACAAGTGGAACTACATTATTCTTAACTAAATACGTGTAAGAAATGCCTTATGCTCCTTTATTCATGAGTATATTGACGGCTAAAGTAGGTACTTAACAGCCGTCAACACTCGACACGGGCTATTTGTCGCTATTTACGACCTCCCGCAGGTCAGCGTGCTAATATAGCCCTGCTGGGACCTTGGTAGCCATACCATTGCCGCCCGGGCCCCTCTACATCTACTTGGGACATTCCATTTATCATATAAATGTGTCTATACAGCTTCATAAGCTACAAGGAGTTTGGCCCTTCGCCAATTACAAGATACAAAGACATTTACGGCCCTGAGCTACCCTACATAAGGTTTGCGACGTAGTCTACACTAATAAGGTTTCTCCTAGCTCCAGGACCTAGTTGAAGACCTCTACAACCACTGTAGAGACAACTGCCACACAGCCACCTCTACTCGAGCTCCAACAGGTTTTCTGTGGTACCCAGCATCAAGTCTAAGCTTCACCACAAGATCCCAAATGGAACCAGCATCATCTCGGGCCTCTCCGAGTGGAGCGTGGTGTTCTACAGCATCACATCAGGCCTCAGCGGGTAAGGCCTGGTGATGCATGTACTGCCCCATGCTACACCTGGATTCCTCAGTGGGCCCGAGAAGAGGCTAATCGAGTTCTTCCAGCTTCGCAAGCATTCTTCTAACTCCAAGCATGAACGGCACTAGCTCTACGCTCTGGTGGGCGGACGCAAGTCCAAAGGATAGGAAAATTACTACACAGCATTGCCATGGCTTCCTCAAGAGGCTTGGGTGCCTTGCTCAATGGTGTGGGTGCCTATTTATACCCGCGGCACTTGGCCCCTGATCTTATCCTCAACTCGGCTTGTGCGGCATCCTTATCCTCAAGGTCATTGTTCCCACATGGAGCACGAGCTTACTGTTCACCGTGGGAAGTGTTGGCGCGCCTTTCCCCTACCTGACTATATTCTGGAGCATTTTTGTCTCTTGCGGGTGGACAGCGACTTATGCTTTGCATGGGAGCTGGCCCGTGACCGTACAGTGTGCTTATGACTCAGGTCATGTTAGCCTTTGGTGTTTGGCATCTTCTGCAAGATTCCAGATATTTTGTCCTATTGGATTAGTTCGTCTAAGCACGGTGTTGTTTCCTGAGCAAGGGTCGTAGGTTCGTTTTTTCTTCTACTTCTTCGGAGCATCAAACCGGCCATTCTAGTCATTTTACTGCTCGGGGGCTACTACACTAGTGCGTCTTGTGACGCCCTATTTCCCCTAGGTCTCCTCGACCTACTGGAAGCCTGCGTCCACTACTCCTCTGCTCGACCTACCTACGGTTGGCATGGCGACCTTTCTGAAGGTCGTGGAAGCTATTTGTGTTACCTGACCCAGGTCAGGTCGGCGGTTCTTCAAGATCGACGTCTTGTCTTCACTTCGACCTTTTGGCCTTACATTCCAGGAGCTCGATGTTCGTCTTCGTGCGCGCATCGGAGGGGTTTTTCTTTTTTGGATCCCGTGCACCCTACACGACCTCGACGGTGACGTGCCTTCGCCAATCTTCGACACGACCTCACCTCGGCCGCTACGCCTACACGTCGATCGGGCTTGAGAGAAATGGGTACCCCTAGGTCCCTACCTAGTGTCCTAGAGGTCCCTGACAAGTGGACCTGACCTGCCAAAAGCCCCGCCGACCTACAAGTGGGCCCAGCGACCTTATCTGCAGCTCCGATGACTCCGGGCGACCTTATCAAGATCCCGGAAGATCCGCAGTACTTGGCGTGCAAGTCAAGGCACTAGGACGTGGCGTGCGAGATACTCCTTGTAATCCGGAAGGATAGCTTCCCAAATTGTAACCGACCCAGATATGGGTCCACCGACCTTGAATGGAAACCCTAGTCCGTCCCCCATATAAGGTGGCCTAGGGCTCCATTCAAGGGGACACCTTCATCTCTCTCGCATAATCCACCACCACAACTGGACGTAGGGTTTTAATCTCCGGAGGCCTGAACCAGTCTAAACCCTTGCGCCCTTGTCTTCCTCGCCATACTCGCCGTGTTCTGAGTTCACCACGTGAACTACCACCTACGCTCTTAGTTCTCGATCCACTCCTTAACCTGCAAACTGCTTGGGTAGCCCCCTTGCGGATCTGTCCAGGTCTCACCCCCTGACAGGTCCCTGGAGAAATCTGTAATGAGTAGGTTAGTTTATGTGTCTTGCATCTCTTACCAGTAACCCCCTAGATCTATTAGATCTTTGCAATTGGGCCCTATCCCTATCCTTTTGCAGATCTAACCCTGGAGATCCATCTATTCACAGTGACTATTCACTGAGTCTAGTGTATCTTCTCTAATAGCCCTTGAAATCTATAGCAATCACAACTAGGTCCCTATAACTTGTTTAGCTCCTAGTTTACACGTTTTAGATCCGTTTTTATCCGTTCAAGTTGCGTTAGGTTCATAATGATGTAAAGTACACGTTAGTGGTGAGATTTCATCATGTTTGTTTTCAGAAAAATTATTTAATATTAATTTTGATTAATGCTTAGTTAAACATGTCTTTTCTAAATAAAAGATATAGTGCTACACACCATTTTTCATAATCAATGTTAATTTGATTAATGTTTATCTCACATGCTTTTGTAAATAAAATCTAATTAGATCTTTACCTCGGTTTTTCGTAAACCAAATATTAATTTGCTTAATATTTAAATACATTTTTCTAATTAAAAGTTGATTAGGCTTTTACACCGGTTTTATAAATAAATATTAATTTGATTAATACCAATGCCATGATGTTTTCAATAAAAATATGATCCACTCGAATCATAAAGTTACGTTTAGATGATTCATATAGTTTATCTTTTCTAATTTAAATGTTTAGTTGGTATAATTGGTAGATGCATATTCTTTATAAATAAAATTTGACTAGGTTCTTTACCTCGGTTTTTGCAACTAAAATATAATTTGCATTAATTTCAACTTAGGGTATTTTCTTAATATCCTTTACATCTGTTTGCTAATTAAAATGAACCTAAGCTTATAGCCTTTCATGTTCATAGATGCAAATCGTTCGTTAGACGCTCTCTGTCAAGCTCTGTCTCAATGTGTCTCGTTCTACATATTTTTAGTTCCGGTTCAAGCTCAGATCAAGCAGTTTCATAATCGAATCAGACCTTTTCCTTCTAAGCACGGTTTGTGTGCTCTAGTGATCCATAGAATCGATTCTATCCTTTAGCACGCTCTTTTAAAGCTTTGATTTGATTGGTGTATTGTTCTTAGTTTGCTTGTATGTTTGCTTTGTATACTTGTGCCCGATGATTGATGCGAGTAGAATGGACGTGGTTTGAGAGCAGTGAAGAGCTTGAAGGTGAAGACATTCTGAGCAACATCATTACTCTGGTTAAAGGCAAGTGTGTCCTTGTTCTTTTGTCCCAATAACTGTGTTTAATCACCATTGCATATGCTTGCATTAATATTGATGGGTCCTATTAAGGTTTATCCTAGTTTTTAAATATTATTCCTTGCCAACCTGGGTTTTATCTTTTCTGTTGGGTAGCTATGCTTAGTTGCTCTACTTGGGTTATGATGGTTTTAATGAACAACAATGATGAACTTGCCTTTATGCTATATATCTTTGGTTAATACAAGATCACCATGCTTAATCCAAATATGGAGAACCACCTAGGACAATAGTGCAACCACAAGGCTATATGGCTCTGGCTTGGCTAATTAATTAGGGACTCTAGTGTTGGGGTGACCTTCGAAAGGGCAAGGGGGAGTGTTAGTTGGGGTATAGACTCTCTCTAGTAGGGAGTTGGGATTGGCTAAGACACGGTACCTACTAGGGGACTTTATACCTTACGGCGGCTCGGAACCTTAGCGGGTTGTTTCACACTAGGGAAACTTTGTAAAGGCCTCGTAGCGTCCCTATGCAATCACACCTAGGTAGTGTGGTATGATGCTTGGCCGGCATCGTATGGTTGGGTTCAAAGTTCTTCGGGATTTTTACGCGACTTGTGGTGAAAGTGTACAACCTCTGCATAGTGTAAAACTAATCGATTAGCCGTGCTCATAGTCAAGAGCGGCCTGGACCCTCACATGATAATTGAACTTGAAGATGGACTTAAATTGTGGTTATGGTTATGTTAGCCATATGCTTATGGTGTATCTCTTTAAGTTAATTGTGGGTTGGTATATACTTATATCATATTAATCAGGTACTAATAAAATTTGACCAACTAAAATTGCTTAATGCAATCAACCTGCCAGCCTTCCCTTGTTTAAGCCTTTGCATTCATACTTTCCCCACACTTGCTAAGTACGGCATGTGCTCACCCTTGATATAAACAATGTTGCTCAGAGAGAGGAAGCTGCTATGAAGTCGTTGTGAAGATGTTGCTGGTGCTAGGCATACGAAATCCCCAGTCGACTGCCTGTGATGTTTGGAGCCTTCGTTTCCAGGATTTAGTGTAATACTCTGATGATCTCTCTTCTTCTTACGAGATAATGTTTCTGTTATTCACTTATGTCAACTATATGCAGGAAACTTGATCCTGCCATGCATATAGATTTGCACTTGATTTTCTTTGGAAAAACAGGTGTGACATCTCTCCCCTGTGCTTATATCTTTTCACCTTAGTTTTTGTCCTTTCTCAAGACCTAATTGAGATGCAAAAAATGTGAACCGACAGGAGAGAACCCTTAATAATGGTCAAAACCATCTGGACTATGTTAACAGGGAGTATACGTATATAAGTACAAAAATAAATTTGATATCATGGGAAGTAAATTAAATGTCAGCTCTATCCATTCTTTCGATGAAAATAATCTGTAGCGGACTTTGACTAACACCATGTCCTCTTTGTTGTGGCTGTAGTAAAAGTTGCAGGTTGGGTCGGCAAGATTTCAGGGTGAGCTTTCCACATCCTGAACTCTTTTGCACAGATAATATAGGTTCTATGAATCGTGCCTATTGTCATGCATCTAGGGTTGCAAAATGTGAGCTTTCCTTTGTAGTATTTATTTTTCTGTGTTGTGGTGTTTTGAGTTGTAGTATGGTACTGGATGTGATTCTGGTGAAATGCTTTGTTAATCAAATTTCATTGTGTTGATGCAATTTGAAGCTTGCCATTTCACAGTAGTACACTAATACAAAACAAATTGTCAAATATATTAAATCGGAAGTCTGTCATCTGTTTAAGAAATGTAGAATTGTCTTCATTCTTAAAAATGGATAGGGAAAACCTCACCAAGCATAGAGAAGTAATCATAAGATTAATAGATTTGAACTCTCGAACTTATAATCAACTATCCGTTTTTTTCCCGGCTCAAGCTTATAGAGCCCCAGGTAGAAAGCTCAACATCTAGGAAGCATATATGTGTTCATGCATATTTATTTAACTGATGTTACATGTTGTTTGCACAGGCTGCCTCCTGGTTTCAGCTCATCGTGCGACCTGCTTTCAGGTGGTTAAGGAAGCATGGCACCTCCAAACAGACTGGCATGTCAAGTCCGATGAGTTGGACAAGAGGCTCGCGGCGGTCTTCAAGGCAGAGTACCTCAGCATCGATCTCAGCCTGTACAAGGTGATGCAGCAATAATTACTTTTGGTCATCTGATTTTATCTTTTTGTTGATTTCCTACCGCCCCAGCAATAATTATACGGAACTGGTCACTTGATTGCAAATCTCTGATGCTGCCCACTTTGCATTTTGAATTTTGCTATTGTCATTTGATTTAGTTTAATTGTCATAATGCATTTCTGAATTATTTAAGGCGCATGCTATTGTTTATGGTGCATGCTATTTCTGATGACACATTCTATATGACGCATGCTATTACAAATATGACTTATTCTTCATGACACTGGCTAAAGAAAGTGGTATGGCAATTATGAAGTGCTTAAACAATTACACATGTCATCATGTTTTTAGAAACAGTTAGTGAAATGCAGAAAGGTAGCAAGTGTGAGTTTCTTGATAGCTACCAGCTAGGTTGTTTCATAGCTAATGCCCACTTTTTCCATGTGGATTTACAGTGCTCCAATGACGAATATGTTACGGTATCGATTCTCCAATGCTGAACAGACACATGATAATATATAGGATAGATTTGTGCTCAGATGTAATCGGATGTGCTGTAATATTGATGATTGATGAATTTATCTTATATCACACATATAGTTTGTTATCTTTAATTTTATTATGGTTACTTCCATTTGATTGTTCAATCTATAGGGCGGCAACGCACGCCGAATGTTCTAGTGCATATTTAAAAGACCATATGTGAGGCTGTTTTAGAAGACATCATTGAGCTTCCCTTACTCTCTTGACATAAATGTGAAGATATCACGTTTAGTTCGTACTTTTACAAGTGCACAAAATTTTCCTTGTAGTCTCTCGTTAACCAATGCGTGCAATAACTCATCCAGCTATTATGGTCCTCCCTTGATAAATATGAGTATTGCATATAGTTTGATAGGAAATTGCTAACTTGATATAGGAAAAATAGAAACCATCCTGGATGTACAAGTATTTCCTCGCAAAAAAAAAGTACAAGTATTTAGCATTAGCTATTTAATTTCCAAAATTACTGTATCTCATGCACCATGCAAGACCATGGGCAAGGATGGAATCTGTAGTTGACTGTCTTTTTCAGCAATAGTTGATAGGAAATTGCTAACTTGATATAGGAAAAATAGGAACCATCCTGGATGTACAAGTATCTCCTCGCAAAAAAAAGTACAAGTATTTAGCATTAGCTATTTAATTTCCAAAATTACTGTAGGGTAAGGATTAAGGAAGAAGCACCCAGGGGCATATATGCAAAGGAACTAGGGATCAGCATGCAAAATGTCAAAAAAATTTGGACCATTCCTTGTTGTGTGCGTGTTATCCTTGCGCAGGGATCATGCTAATCTTCTCTAATCTTCTCTGTATTATTTCAAGTTTGAAGGGTGTCTCCGAAGAGACAACTTAGGCGCCAGCGCCAAGGGTTATAAACCATGCTTTATCTCCGTGATTAGTTGATCTGGGACAAAATGAAAACTTTAGGTACCTTCTCTCTGAATGGGCCGGCTTCGCATAGCAATTAGCATCCATCACCCAAAGCCCAGCCCAACCCATCTAGACATCCATCCTATTGGGCTGTGGGCCGTTCATCCCGGCCTTTTGTTAGAAAACCTGTCAAAGTGTCAATGTCATCATCGTTAAAAAAGCATGGCCTCAAAAAAAAAAAGAACAAGGCAGATGCACAACGGTTTCGCCTCACCAGAAAGTCAGGCTGACAAGTGACGTGGATGGTGACACGTAGGACCCCCTCCTGGCGGCCACCTGGCAGCCTCTATTTGATCTCCATGTGTGTGTGGACTCCATCTCGCGTCTGAGCTCTGCCGCTCTTGCCGCCACATAGCCCAGGATGAGCCACGGAAGCGCCTCCTCCTCATCTTCACCATCAAGATTCGCCAAGAAGAAGAGAGGCGGAGGGGAGAAGAAGACCTCGACTCCTCGAGCTGCTGCCAAGTGGAGAGCATTCGAGCGAGCAGCGGCAGAGACGACACCTCGCGCGCGCAAGCTTAATTTCCTGCCCAGCTAGTAGCTTAAAGAGAGAGAGAGAGCCATGGCGGCGCTGGCTCACCAGGTGGGCGCCAACCAGCCGCCGCTGCTCTCCTCCCCGGCCCGCCTCCCACGGAGCAGCAGCAATGCGAGGCTGCTGGTGCTCCCGGTGGCGGCGTCCCTCGGCGGGCGCGCCGTGAGGCTGGGCGCGCGGAGGGCCGCCGGCGTCGTCTGGGCGTCGTCGGAGGCGAAGGCGGAAGCGGAGACAAAGGCGGAGACTAAGGCGGAGGGCGGCGGAGGCGGGGAGGAGGAGGAGCGGCCGTACGAGGAGTACGAGGTCACGATCGAGAAGCCGTACGGGCTCAAGTTCTCCAAGGGCCGCGACGGCGGCACCTACATCCAGGCCATCTTCCCCGGCGGCGCCGCCGAGAGGACCGGCCAGTTCACCGTCGGCGACAAGGTGCTCGCCACCAGGTAATTGGTTGGTCTGTCCCGCCTGCCTTTGGAATCGAAGCATCAACTGATCAAGAAACAATTTCGTTGTGCCGATGAACTGATCGCAGCGCCGTCTTCGGGGATGACATCTGGCCGGCGAAAGGGTACGGCCAAACCATGTACAGCATCCGTCAGAGGTCCGGCCCTCTATACATGAGGATGGAGAGAAGGTTTGGTAAGTTTGAACAAGTCGCTGCAGCATCCGTTTTGCATTGTTTGCCCATATCTTGTTTTTCTCTGAACCTTCTGAAGTCTGCAGTAGGAGCATAAAAACTCGACCGGGGCGGTTAAGACTGCCGCCGCAGCTTTCAAATAAGAAGAAAGCGCCATCTCACCCGGCGAGAAAAAACCCCGAACCCCCGCCGCCACCCATACACAGTGCCTTTCCGCCCAAGTGAGAGTGGGCCCCCAGTGCTTTGGCATGAGGACGAGCGAGGGGGTTTTTTTTTACCCAGGTTTCCCGAAATTCACCCCACCGGGGGTTCGAACCTGGGACCTGGGGTGCCGCCGGAACGTGCCTAACCACTGGGCTAGGCACCCTTTGGCCTGCAGTAGGAGCATCAACCAACAAGTAAAAAAACTAGAGAAGTTAGTTGCTACGAGTTATGATTCTTGGTTCCATTAATCTTTGCAAGATATAGATAGATGTGACAGACAATTTTTTTCTGAATAATCCATCCTAATTGCTAATTGGATTCAGGTAAGGGGGATGGTGATGATGAGCTCACCGAGAAGGAGATCATAAGAGCTGAGAGGAACTCTGGAGTGGTTAGTGGCAGGGTGAGGGAGATCCAGGTGAGTGCACACATCACAAGCATGAATTCTGAGGAGTCTTCAGGTCTCCCTGCCCAAATGCGCGAATTGATCACAGATAACTCCTTTTTTTTTCTTTTCTTTTTTTTCTCATGGCAATGTCTGAAAACCTGTGTGCAGTTGCAAAACTACCAGAGGAAGATGGCGCAGAAGATGCAGAGGGAAGAGGACCTCCGAGTGGGGCTCAGGCTGTACAAGTCAGTGAAATGATTCTTCAATTGCAGATAGTGCTATGACATTGCTTCAATTTGAAATCCATTTGACATCTGAAAACTTCAGGGATGGGAAGTATGAGGAGGCATTGGAGAAGTTCGAGTCGGTTCTGGGATCGAAACCGGAGAACAATGAGGCTTCCATTGCCAGCTACAATGTTGCTTGCTGCTATTCCAAGCTCGGCCGGGTTCGATAAGCTTCTATGATCTTCTCAATATGCATAGTAGTATGTCTGCTACTGAATACTCATATGAGCATTCATTTGTGCAGATAGAAGCAGGGCTTTCTGCATTGGAAGACGCCCTGAAAGCAGGCTATGAAGACTACAAGGTAACTAGAGAATAGCTCTTTGCCACATGAGAATCAATGGTTCCCAACTAGTGACACACATCTTATTTCATTTCCTGCAGCGAGTCCGCACCGACCCGGATCTTGAGAACTTGAGGAAACAAGAGCAATTTGATACCCTGCTGAAGAACTACGACGAGTCGTTCATCAACGAGAACGCCCTCAACGCCATCAAATCCTTGTTCGGGTTCGGCAAGCAGTGAGCAACTGAAACATGGTAGCAGCAGCAGGCAATGCCACTCTTTTCTGGTATTTTGCTTGCAGAGCATATTGTACAAGCCTACTGTGCTAAGCTCATGCCCATACAGTTCGTTCCCCTCTCCAGTAGGTTGCGGTTCACACCTGTAGCTTAGCACTTCTTGGTGAGACATGTACTTAACCATTTGATAAAGATACAGTATGTATGTACATTCAAATGACGCATCTGCGTGTGTAAACTGTAAAGGCAAATGTGCAGTAGTTGTGCTTGTTAAGGTATGCCAAATATGTAAGCATGAACCAAAAGGCAAATATATTTTTCAGTGAACACGTGAGGCGACTATTGAGTACTGACAAGTCAAGTTGTTGTTTAATTGCTTTGGGTGTTCGGTTTCAGATAGTTTACAATGTCAGGAAACCATCAGTCCATTTTGGTTCACCAATCTACACGTGGTCTAGCAGCTACGGATTTACAAGGTCTGAAAAATGTAAGTACCTGATGATCCAACTATCTGGGAGCTACGTTTACAGCTAGCAATACTAAGATCTATGCAAACATAACATCAGATTGGTACACTTAAGCTAACCATCTGGATGACCTGAAAAATTAGATTATATGATAAACCAATTTAAGTTGCATGTGCATCACACCAGGAGTCGTCACATAGAACCATATCTGCAATTTATTAGTCTATAAAAACTCTGTTTTAAACCAATTCTACAATCAACATTGCAATTTGCAATCATCAACCTGACAGCCCAAGAAAAAAAACCAAACTTGTCATGCAAGCCTGACGAGCTATTTGCCGGGAGATTCAGTTAAAAAAAAGAAAGAAAAACAGCAGATCATCCTTGCCAAAACAAGGTCCTCTGTTACATATCATGTTAGCTGTCCACTTGGGCTATTAGCATGCTATTCTTTGCTTTGGAGAAAAGTATTGTGGAACATAGCTTTCGTTCATATTTAGTGAACAATCAGATACCGACCACCAGCTAGATTGAATTGAACAATCTAGTTAACAATCTAGTTCCCTCAAAATCTTGGCAGCCTCTTCAGGAAAAACTGGATTGATGTAGCACCCACTTCCAAGCTCAAACCCACCTACTACACTTAACTGGGGCACAATCTGGAGGAACCAGTGTGCGTAAGGCAGGCAGGATGATGAGAGCCTGAATGGTGTGCTGTGGATCATAAAATTGAATGGCGGATCATTAAGCTGCTTAGACAATTTTTGCAGCATTGTCTTCAACAGGGACCCAAGATCCAGTACCTGCAGGCAACATATCAATCAATAGTTTTATCTTAAGAATGTTTTGAAAGAGTTAGTAATGCAAGTCTGGCCCATAGTGTTCCACACAACATAAGCCTGTGGAAGTGAACCTGCTTAATGCCTCATTTTCGCAAGTAATCACTGGAATGCAATGAAGCCTATAAGCACAACAGAGTGCATAGAATAAAAGAAGTTAATTTAAGTGTATAAAAAATTGCAACACAACTGGTAATGTGATCTAGTATGCACATGCACAAATTTCCCAATAGAAGGAACAAATCTTTGAGGGAATGACATAAACACAGCACAGATGGTACAACAATCAGCTAACACAAATATCTACATTTTGATGCATAGCTACAACATGGAACAAATTTTCCATATATTATAAAGAAATAGATGTAGTAACACGGTCCTGAACTTTAGATCTTTGTATCAGTGTTAGTAATAAAGGTGGGCACCAATAGCTAAGGGTAGGCATGCAGGGCTAAACCGATAGGTAGCAACAGATGCTTCAAACTATTGGCACACAAGTTTCTCCATAACTTACTAGGAACTCCAAGGTATACTAAGAGCAAATGTGAAGAAAAGTTTGAACTTCAAAGTAGAAAATAAGAAATATGAAACACGTAACGGATTTAAAAACAGTTACCTTATCCTGATCAATTTCATGAAAATAAGAAAGATGTTGTCGAGGAATAATCCATATCTCAAATGGATATGATGCTGCAAAAGGAACGATGGCAGAAAAATTGGGTGTCTCACTGATCAGGATATCTTTGGACCTAATCTCACAAAGGCTGCAATTCCCTGATTTATCAAAAACCTCCTTCATGCAGTTAAGCCGAGATTTAACAGAGGGAGGGACAAAGGGAGTCCCTAGCATCTGGCTATGTGAATGTGCCATTGATGCCCCAGCAGATGCCCCATGGTTCTTGAACACCTGAGCATTTTTTTATGAAAAAAGCAAATTATTAACTTGCACAAAAGGAAATTAACAAAGATCCTGTACAAGGTTAAGTAAAAGAAAGCAACTTGCGCAGTCTAATCAACAACAGAAATAAATAGAGGCTGTTACTTAAGGTAACAATGGACATGATAAATAGTACCAAAATATAATCAGTGAGATGGGTTGTCAGAATAACAAATGGGCACTTGGTTTGTAAACAATGAAAGTGTTATCCATTAACAGCTTCATCAATAAGTAGATTTCACTTATATCTTCATTTAATCAATTTAGTTTCAAGGAAAATTACCAATTAGTTTGTATGAGCCAACTAAATGAGAGATAAAAAAGTGTAACACATTTTTTAAATTGCCATCCACTAGCACAATAACAGTGCAATGATCACATTTAAAACCTCAGTCCTTGTAACACACATGAGAAATCTGCCAAACAACACATCTGCACCAAACAGACTGCCTGATCATAGCTCATGATGAGCTTGCATGGTTAACAAATAACATAACATGAATCATCTGCACTAACAGTGATGTATAAAGAGGGCAATATTAATCTTTTTTTCCTAAGTGGCTAGCTTTTTTTTTTTTTTTTTGAGAGGACCACGGCCGGCAAGGAGCTGTCCTGAACATTGTATTAAGCATTCGAAGTTGGTGCATACAAGATTTGAGAAAAGGCGGTCTTGTGAGAAGAAAAACACTAGGAATCAAATTACATGAAAATGAAACAGACACAACTTCAAGGCCTCCCGATCCAGCGGGGCGGTAAGGCAGTTCAGCCAAAGTTCGAGGTCAAGCTTCACGGCTGTGATCACAGAGTTCGGAGAGAGGCGCACAGCCTGAAACACCCAGGAGTTCCTGGCCTTCCAGACATTCCATAGCACTGCAGTGACAATGGTGGAGTGCACCTTGCACGAAGCCCGCTCCGGCAATTCTGGGAGAGTCCAGAGGTCCCGGAAACAAAGCAGGTGTGGAGCAGTTGGCCACCCGATGGCACGCCACACCGCGGCAGCCAGAGGACAGGCAAGAAGTAGTTTTGCATGGTACGCAAAAGTAGATATCAACATGTGTAAGCACATCAAACAGGCACGCGCATTTCCAGTGTGTTTTCACGGTTGAGAGGCACCTATTCTTGTTTGGGAAGTTAGCCCCGGTAGGAAATTCTGTGTTGATCCAGGATATCAACCTGACTACCTGAATACCCGACCCATCCACTGAGGCACTGAGCTATCACTGAGGTCCTAAGGAAAAAGATATTGACTCTATTTACTACCCCATAACCACAATATCTTACTGTCAACTAACAGATACCTACTCCGTATAGTATATGCATAGATGACAAATATGCTGCCCAGACTACTGCACAGAAAAGGTCCAAAGCATAAGAAATGCACTAAGCAACAAAAGCACTAACAATTGAAACATGTTTCCCAAGTGAACAATAAAGCACTTTAAGTCCTCAACAATAGACAAACGAACCAAGCTTATGCAAATGAACCATAGACAAAACTCGACAGAGCAGACAGATTCACCATTTCAGTTCAAACCTAAAAGGTGAATGTATATGTGTTACCATGAATCAGAAAGGTTGACAGAATGATGGTTCTAACAGAAAGTGGCCAGGACTTGGAATCATGTAAAGCCTACAGCATTGACCGCCACTATGCATCCTAACCACCACAGCAAGCATATAGTATAACATGACCCATACAATTTGCAAACTTCACCATATCAACATTATCCATGCAAGTAAAGAAAATAGGTATAATTATAATCTCGTTTACACCCAAATAGATGAACACACCAAGCCATCAAGATCAACAGAAGATACTCTGAACCAGCAACACAGGTGGAATCAGAAAGATGGAAACATATCTAATACCTTCACTAGATACAATTAGTTTCAAGGAAATTCACCAAGTATTTTATACGAGCCAACTAAATAGCGACAGCTGATAACGATACCAATAATTCTAGCTCCCCACCCCAGTGACTGGCTGCGTGGTTCACAAAAGTTAAATGTTAAGATATGTCAACATGTACACAAACCAATGAGACATTGGCAGTTTCTATTTACCAAACCAAACTAACATATCTCAATGTCCGTGAACAGATTCATAGATGCATAGGTGACAAATATGGTACATGGAGAATGCATTAAAAAGGTCCAAGTGTAAGAAATGCAGTACACGACAAAGGTACTACCTACTGAAACACCATGTTGCGCAAGCGAAGAAAAAAAGCACTTTTAAGCTTTGTGCAAAGGAACAATAGACAAAACTCGATGAAACAGACAAAATTACAAGTTTGCTACAAAGGGAAAAGTGAATGGTCATTGTCCATATCTGAGCCACCAAGGTTCTTGACACAGCATGGGTCTAAGTCTAACAAACAGAATTCTGTAAAGCCTATAACACTCCTCAACACTTCCAAACTTTGCCAAAGCAACATTATCCAGACAAATATAAAGGCACGAGATAAACTATCCGAACTTGCAATCTCATATGCACAAGATATTAACATGATACTGCCATATTTACAGGACGTGCCCAAAATGTCCACCTACCTATACCAACATAATACTGCCATATCCTTATGTTTTTCCTTTCGGTTACCCATAACAACTATATCCAGCCAGCATTTAACATTTCCTAAGTTTAAGAAGTTGTTTAGTTGTTGCTGGTTACCACGCGTCAATTCTAACATACAAGAGTGAATACATATCACATTCACATTTAAGCAGTACTCCTATCAATCATTTCTCTCAGAACAAACCAGCACCAGCAACCAGCCACCAGCCAAACGAACAGGCTGCATATTGTTTGCTTCATATGTTCACCATCATTATCCAGAGAATGAGACGCCCCAGACATCTGATCGTGCAATTTAAGCAGAAATCCACGGCTCTACCTGAACATACTTCACGGCGGGGTGCTCCCCGAGCTGCCGCACGCGCGCCGCGTAGGCGAGCAGCACATCGCGGACCCCCTCGGCGCCCAGGTCCCAGAGCCGCACGTCGTGGCGCGGCGTCTCGATGACCACGTCGTGGAACCCGAACCCGCGCAAGGCGAGCTCCCGGGCTCCTCCTCCTCCGCCTCCGGCGCCTCCCCGCCGTCGCCCCGCTCCGGCGCGGGCGGCGGCTCGACGTCGCGCCTCAGCGCGGGGTAGAGGTTCTCGATGACGCGGACCCGCCACGGCAGCGAGCCGTCCGGCGGCACGCGGAAGATCTCGGGCGCGCACTCGGACTCGCGGCCGGCGCAGAAGGCGCAGGACGGCTTGGGCGCCTCGGCGCCGGCGCCGGGGGCGGGGCTAGGGTTGGTGGGGTTGTGGGACTTGAGGTCGGTGGGGCGGCGCGAGCGCGCCGGCGAGAAGACGACCCACCGCCCGAACACGGCGTCCCGGCGCGCCTCCGAGGTCCTCGAAGCTTCCGCCATCGGCTTCCAGAAGCTTCCGGGCGATGGCGAGTGGAGAACGCTCGCCGCTCGGTGTTCGCCGCTTCCGGAACCCGGTCGCTTGGGTTGGTTCCAGTCTAGAGAGGACACCTCGGGCTGGAACTGGCCCCGCTGACGCTGACAGGTGGGGCAGAATTCACTGAGAACTGCGTTTAATTTGGTCACTGCGCAGTGGGGCACGGAGAGTTTGACCATTTTCTAGACTTGTGTTGACCATTCGGTTTTCAGCGTGGACGGCTAGACGCACAGTCTCACCGGAACGTGGGGACGGGATTCAACTGTGGGACAAATCCACGAATTTGCCAAATCTTGTGGCCCTTTTATTTCTTTTTTCTCATTCACTCTAAAGAGAAAAATCTATGGATTCATGATTAAACTCTTCCTACTTCTTGTATTTTCGTAGAATTTTGATTAAGTGAGGGATCAAATATAAATATGTAGTCAACTTTATTTGAAGGTAGTTTGGAGGTAGTTTGGAGGATTTAAAATATGACTATTGCTTTCCAATTAGTTGTTTTTCCTCAGTCTTAGTAATTAGTGTACCCCTTGTATTTGCTTCTCCTGATGGTTGGTCAAGCGTCCAAAATACAGGGTAAGAACAACTTCAAGAGACTACCTCTCAGGGGGTGAGATCTGGACAGATCTGCAAAGAGGCTACCCAAGCAGTTTGCAGCTTAACTGAGAGGATCGGAAACTAAGAGCGTAGGTGGTAGTCCACGTGGTAAACTCGGAACAAGGCGAGTATGACGATGAACACGGGGAGACAAGGGATTAGACTGGTTCAGGCCTCCGAAGAGTAAAACTTTACGTCCAGTTGTGGTGGTGGATTATGCGAAGAGGATGAAGATGTCCCGTTGAATGGAGTCCTAGGCCGTCTTATATGGAGAGGACGGACTAGGGTTTCCATTCAAGGCCTGCGTGGACCCATGTCCGGGTCGGTTACAATTGTGGGAAGCTATCTCCCGGATTACAAGGAGTGTCCCGTGATACTCGGACCTACAGGCGGCGACGCGCCGGTGCTACTGTCTTGACTTGCACGCCAAGCACTGCAGATCTTCGGGATCTTGATAAGGTCGTCCGGTGTTGTCGGAGTTGTGGATAAGGTCACCGGCCCACTTGCGTGTGGCGGACTTCTGAAGGTCGTCCACTTGTCGTGACCTTAGGGACCCCGCCTGGGACCCATGGGTACCCATGTCTCTCAAGCCCCCGATCGACGTGTAGGCGTAGCGGCCGAGGCGAAGTCGTGTCGAAGAAGGCACGGCACCGTCGAGGTCGTGTAGGGTGCACGAGGATCAAAAAAGAAGAAACCCCTCCAACGCCAAGAGAAGGCGGACATCGAGCTCCCCGGAATGTAAGGCCGAAGGTCGGCGAAGGCGAGACGCGTCGATCTTGAAGGCGCCGACCCCACCGGGTCGTAACATAAAGTAGCTCTTGCGACCTTCAGAAAGGTCGCCCACCCAACCTTAGGTAGGTCGAGCAGAGAAGTAGTGGAAGTAGGCTTCCAGTAGGTCGAGACGACCTAGGAGGAATAAGACGTCGCAAGACGCACTAGTGTAGTAGCCCCCGAGTAGTAAAGTGATCAAAATAGCCGGTTTGATGCTCCAAAGAAGGAGAAAAAATGAGAACCTACGACCTTCTGTTGGATCAACACGATGCACTGACAAACCAACTGAGCCAATAGGACAAAACCTCTGGAATCTTGCAGAAGACGCCAGGCGCCAGAGGATGACATGACCTGAGTCATGAGCATATCAGACGATCACGCCGGCTCCCGAGCGAAGCAGTGTCATGTCACTCGCAAGAGACAAAAATACTCCAGAATGTAGTCAGGTAGGGGAAAGGCGCGCCAATGCCTCCACGGGCGAACAGTAACCCCGTGCTCCACGCCGGTACAGTGACCTTGAGGATAAGGACGCCGCGCAAGCTGAGTTGCGGATAAGATCAAAGGCCAAGCGCTACGGGTATAAATAGGCACCCATACCTTGAAGCAAACCACCCAAGCTATTTGGAGGAGCCATGGCGAAGCTGTGTAGTAATATTTTCCATGCCAGGGACTTGTGTCCGTCCACCAGAGCATAGAGCTAGTGCCGTTCATGCTTGGAGCTAGAAGAATGCTTGCGAAGCAGGAAGAACTCGATCAGCCTCTTCTCCCGGGCCCACCGAGGAATCCGGCTGGAGCATGGAGCAGTACATGCATCACCGGGCCTTACTTGTTGAGGCCTGATGTGATGCTGGAGAACACGACGTCCACCCGGAGAGGCCCGAGATGATGCTGGTTCCATTTGGAATCTTGTGGTGAAGCTCAGACTTGATCTTTGGGTACCACAGAAACTCTTGGAGCTCGAGTAGAGGTGCCTGTGTGGCAGGTACCTCTACAGTGGTTGTAGAGGTATTTAGCTAGGTCTTGGAGCTAGAAGAAAACTTGCGATGTGCCTTATTAGTGTAGACTGTGTCGCAAACCTTATGTAAGGTAGCTCGGGCCATAAATGTCTTTGTATCTTGTAATTGGCCAAGGGCCAAACTCCTTGTAGCTTATGAAGCTGTATATACACATTTATATGATAAATGTCATGTCCCAAGTAGATGTAGAGGCATCCAGGCGGCAATGGTATGGCTACCAAGGTCCCAGCAGGACTGCAATAGCACGCCGACCTTCGGGAGGCCCTAAGAAGCGACAAGTAGCCCGTGTCGACCTGGGTTAACAAGGCCATTGTGCGGTGACACAACGCAGGTCGTCAATCTGAAAATCCTTGGTCTAGGCGACCTAAAAGGCAGTAGAGCCTTAGCGACCTCAAGGAGGAGTTGTAATCATGGCCAAGGGGCCGCCAACGGGCAGTAGAGCCATTAAGCACGGAGCCGTCAGTGTAAACCTGGCATGTAGGCTGAGGCGACCTAGTAGGCAGCAGAGCCTAGGAGCCAGGATGTGAACCCTATGTCGAGGCGGCATAACATCGGGGCCTCACGACCTTGGAAAGGTGATATGATAGACCTGAAGGTCATCCAGTGGTCAAAAGACCTTAAAGCAAATGTCAGTTGTAGTAGGGTATGGGGGGATGTAGGGCATGACGAGTCTATGGACGCCAAGCCGTCGACCAGAGAGCCAACGAGCATAGATTCCCGTACGGCGCAAGTCGTTACTGCCTATGACCATTAGGCCGAAAGAGCCATTGGGCAATAGATCTGTTGGGTCGCCGAAAATTGCATCGATCCTGAGAAACGTTGGGGCGCCACGGCCCATAGCGCCGTTGAGGCCCAGCTATAAAAGGCCGAGTGAGGGGCTGGGGACCCCACTCACCTCCATTTCCGCATAGGCTTAGGGTTTCACCGCCCGCCTAGAGCTTTCCGCGCGAATCCGTCGGTGCCGCCGGATCCGCCGCCCGCCGCCAGATGTCATGCACGAAATCCCTAGTGATTTTTAGAGCTAGATCCACCGGTCTCGAGGAGGAAGAGATGGCTCCCGAGCTTGCACCGGCACCTGAGAGCATCTGGGAGCCCTCGACAGTGACCGAGGAGCAGCTCCTAGGTCTTGTTGAGTGGGGTTCTTTGAGCCCAAGGAGCGGGTGGGGGAGGAGGCCGGCGAGGCCTTCCCCTCCGAGGAGACCGTGTCCTTCGTCGCGCACGTCGAGCGCGGATTCGGAGTCCCCACGGGCAAATTCTTCCACGGGCTCCTCCACTACTACAGGATCGACCTGGTACACCTCGTTCCCAACGCTATCACCGCTTTCCCTTCGTGCACTGTGCGAGGCGTGCAGGGATACTCCGCCACTTCGCACTGTGCGGTACTCTTCGAGAAGGCGGGAAGTCAGAGGTCGTTGGGTGCATCGGCTTCATGCTTCGCTGGCACATGAAGCCGGTTTACATTGAGATGGTGCTGCCGGACAACACCCAAGGCTGGAGACAAAGGTGGTTCTACATCGACAACCTGCAGCCGGCGCTGGAGACAAGGTCGGGGTTCGCGCCGGTTCCAAAGGTTTGGGAGGAACCATCAATCGATGTCGCGGGAGGTCGACGCCATCGCCGTCATTGCTCGACCGCGCGCTGACAGGAGGGCAGCGGCGGCGGCACGGTATCGGCAGGAGGCTTCAGAATCGATCCAAGGTCGGGTGCATCCGCCCACGAGTCGGGGCCAGCCGACCCGTGTGGCGCAACGCAAGGTCTCCAAGAAGGATATGGTGGCGCGGTTGAAGGAGCTGTTCACGGCGGATCCGGACCGTGACCCAAGACATTTTGCCGCGCCCACCGAGGCTATAACTGTGTGCCAATTCGACCTTGATTACTTGCTTGTGTACGTTCTTGTTGGTTTGTGACGAAGGTCCTCTGATGCAAGGCTATGAAGGCGTATACTGGAGCCTAGCTCCCCTCCCTGATGAGGGTGAGCGAAGCTTCAAGGTACGAGCTGCGGAGGACATCCAGGTGGCTCCTCAGCAATACATCGATGATTACCTCTCCGACTCGTCGGTGGGAGGTAGTGATGATGAAGATACCACCGCGGGGGGTTTCGCGCCAGCGACCCAGTGCTCGCGGCATGTTGCCGCCAAGATGGTGGCGTCCAAGGCCGCCAAGGTGGTCGCCGCCACCCAAGAGGCGGAAAAGAAGAAGAGGAGGAAGAGGAAAGATACCACCGCGTCGTCGGAGATGGCGGCGCTGAGGTGAGGTCGGGCGGCGAAGATGACGCTGCAGGGTCGCGTGACACTGGCGCAAGGTCAGGCGAGACGTCGGTAGTGCAGGAAGAGGAGACCTCCCTCAGGGTTGTTGATGAACAGCACCCGAAGCCAAGTGCTGAAGGGATGAGCGACCAAGGGTCGCAGAAGAAGCAGAGGCAGGTTCCGCCCAGGCTGATAAAGCTTGGGTTGAAGCTCGGTGGTAGGTACGCCGTCGAACTTGATCCTTGTCTGCTCGACCTTGCGGTTTCTGTGTACATCGCTGCTGACAAAAATCTGCTCTTTGGACAGGGGGACCCCTGCTACGTCGGATAGTGGCAAGAACGCCTCAGGCCAGGAGGCCTTTGGGCACAAGACAGAGAAGGTGCCGATGGGACAGTCACCGGCAACATCGGCCGGAGATGTCTCAAGGGCCCCTGACCATGAAGGGCGACGATCGGCGCAACCAAGGTCGCCTCGATGATGTGCGCAAGCCGAAGGTGCGGCGGAGGACCCGCGGCCCGGCAGGAGGCTGGAGAAGGGAGCGGACCTAGCGACAACGACAGTGCCTCTACTCCGGCACCCCGTGGGAGGATGACATCCTTGCTGACGGCCGAGACCTTGACGAGTTCAAGGAGGCGCAGCAAACAATTGGGAGGATACTCATTGTAAGTTTCGCTTGTGCCCAGGAGCTAGGTCTTCAACTGTTCTGACAACTTAGCCTGACAACCTTTGACATTGTGTTGATGCGTCGCCGTGAAAACAGCAGGCCAGGCGAACCTGTTGAAGGAAGGCACCAAGCTTCACGCAGAGGCCACCGCAGCCCGAGAGGTCGTGCTGCAGGCCAAGATCGAGGCCGCAGAGGAGATCCGGCGCCTCAAGGACGACGTGGCCCTGAAGGACAGGGCGATGGCCACCTTGAAGGAGGAGGTTGAAGCTGCCAAGGTGAGGCGAAGGAGGCTGAGGATGATCTCAAGATCGCCACAGCAGGTACGTCTGGATATACCCCCGACCTTGATTTCTGGAGTTTGTGGCGTGTGCCGACCTTGATCTTATTCATTTCAGACGCCAAAAAGAAGGAGGCCTCCTTGAACAAGGTGCTCAAGGAGTCCAAGGAGCAGGTCAAGACCCTCAAAGAGAAGACCAAGGAGGCAGAAGCCAGTGAGTATTACTATATCCGGAAGGCATATGAATTTGGTGTCTGTAGGGACTCGGAGGTCGACCTTTCCCGGGCGATCCAAACTCTTATTAACCATCAAGAGATGACTGCAGATCTTCGGAAGGAGCTGGGCGACCTCAAGGAGGCCGCTGAGTACCTTATGGACGTCTATGTCCCTAAGGTCGAAGGGGAGCCTCAGGAGCTCGTCGCTCGGCTAGAGGAAGCTGAAGGTCGGATGAAGACCTTGCTCATGGACACCGGCAAGCTCGCCGCAGCTGCGACACTGGCCACGGTGAAGCACCATGAGTCGGCGGTCGACCTACAGAAGGTCAAAGAGGAAATCAACTTGGCACCTCTAGTGGGCTCCGAAGATGTCCAGGCCGCCGCGGAGAGGTCGTCAAGAAGCTAGAGCTCTGAAATTGTAACTTAGAATGTATCAGACTGTTAATGTAGATAGGTCGTGGACCCTTTTGATGTAAGAAAAAGCTTGCATGAATGAAAAGGTCATGTTTAATTAATGACTGTGATCCCTTATTTGGCTAAGACACTTGTTATAAGAACGCAAAAATAATGAAGCCAAGACCCTTCCCCTCCGCTAACCCAACTCAGTGGAGGAACAACTTACCGACTGCACGGCTTAGTGTGGAGGCTTACATACAACCAGCGCGCGAAGGGGGGCCTTGGACCCAAGGTCTTGCAACCACACAATTTAGGAATACTCATAAAAAGCATAAAAGCTGTAGTAAGGGAAACACTTGCAAAAAGAAAGGTGAAACGCTCTAGGTCATACGATCCTTAGGTTGGCAGAGCCAAGCCCCTGAGTGTGACGGGCCTGGCTTAAGACCGAGCGCATCGGGACCGGCTTTAAACCAAGCCCCCGAGCATGTCGAGGAGGAGGGGTGAACAGAAAGTAGATAGAGACCCAAAAAGTAGGTCGGCAGGAAAACTACCGAAAGAGAATCTTTATATTTATTGACTATGAATTACAAAAGATAGAGTAAATAGCTTTTTATTCTGATGCAAGGCTCCTAAGGGTAGAAGCGACATAACTGCTCGATGTTCCAGGGGTTCGGGACGCCCTGGCCATCGGCCCACTGGAGGCGATAGGTCGCTGGTCCAATGACCTCCTTGACTATGAAGGGGCCTTCCCAAGGTGCTGAAAGCTTGTGCATGTCCTTGGTGTTCTGGATCCGTCGCAGGACTAGGTCGTCGACGTTGAAGGAACGTTCCCACACGTTGCGGTCATGGTAGCGACGTAGCTGCTGCTCATGGCGGGTGTGACACATGAGCGCGGTCACACGATGCTCTTCGAGGCTGTCGAGGTCGACCCTGCGTGTCTGTTGCGCTTCTCCCTCATTGAAGTGCTGGATGCGAGGAGCCCCGAAGGCGACGTCGGTGGGAGGATGGCCTCTGACCCGTAGACCAAGAAGAAGGGAGAGTACCATGTGGCCGAGCTGACCTGAGTTCGGAGACCCCAGATGATGTGAGGAGCTCGTGAGCCACCGTTGCATAGGCGGCGTCGTCATCGAAGATGTGGTCCTTGACGACTGCATTATGCCATTGGCCCGCTGACTGCCGTTGCAGTGGGTGCACCAGAGGAGTAGTATCGTCGATCGGTTGTCTTGGCGAAGTCCCGAGTCGGCTCCGTGAAGGTTGTGCCAAGGTCGGTGACAATCCTATTGGGGACCTTGAAGCGGTGGGTGATCTCCTCGATGAACTTAGCCGCCTCTTTTGACGTGACGCTGGATACGGGCCAGACCTAGATCCATTTGGTGAACTTGTCCACCACCACGATGATGTGCTTGTACCCGCCAGGGGCGGTCTTGAAAGGTCCAACGGAGTCAAGGCCCCATACTGCGAAGGGCCAGGATGGAGGGATGGTCCGTAGGGCCTGAGTGAAAGTGCATCTAGGCCCCTAAGTGGATTTTGGTGAATTGAATGACAAAGCGATTAAAGATCTAACTTGTTTGTTTAAGAATGTGAGCAGGTTTTTATTTAATTATTCATGAGTTAATATTGCTATATATTTGAGGATGAATGTTGTATGGCTCACATGATGAAGACAAGCAAGTGTGTGGTCCTTTGATAAGAAATAACAAATGTCAAGCAATCAAATGAAGATAAATATTGGGATATTTTTCAAAGATCAATTCCAAGTCTCCAATGATTGTGGTAGCTTGATTAAAAATCAATAGGTCATAAAAAGAGAAATGATGTTCTCTACTAAATAATAAATGCAAGACTTCATGTGATGATTGTGAAAGGATACAAGGATGAGTGTACATTTGTTGATCCTAAGTTGGAAGCTTGCATAAACGTTGTCAATCAAGAACAAGCATTTGAAGCGGTATTTCAAATGAAGATCAAATTTAGATGAAGCAAAGTCAAACTCAATGTGGTTTGGGTAAGTGATGAAGAGATCAACCGAGATGACTAGGGTGAGGGACTAAGCAATCTTTGGGGCCCTAGCTAAGCCGCCATTTCGTGTTTTGCTAAGGTGAAGTTCTAGCATCCATGGGGTCTCCAAGTATCATATCCAAGCCTTAACTGAGTGAAGCAATGCAACTCATCTACATGTTATGTTTGGAAATATGGAGTGACTTAAGGATCTAAGCGTGCATATCTATGCTATATGGAAAGATCTTAAGTTGCTAGCTCAAGTATGGATGTGCTCATGAAGATAGCAATTGTTGGAAGCCCTCAAGTTCAAATCATTCAAGTATGACAAGATGAAAGGTATACAAGCTCAAGAGGTTGACTAGGTATTTACTTTTGTCCTCGCGTATAGGAATGCCGTATTATTAAGAGGGATGCAACATTAGCTTCATGACAAGTGTCTAAAGTGCTCATTAGTTGACCTATGTGAGAAATAGCCTTGAGAGAGTTCTTGAGTGTTCTAACAAACCTCTAACCCAACCTTAGCCACTTCAACACGTCTTGAAGTGTTTGCGAAAAGAGAAAAAGAGTTTTGGGAGCTCTCGCCTGTGTCTAACCACCCATGGGGCGGTCCGATCACCCTCAGTGCGCCAACAACTAGTTTTTCAACCGGCCGGAGGGGGCGGTCTAACCACTCGACCAGGCCGACCGCCGATCACTTTTTAACGGCTAGTTTTCCTTGAGTGGGGTATAAGTACCCCACGAGCTCCACTTGTTGGGGCTGCTGTTGTTAGGGTTGCTGGTGTGCTTCCCCTGCTGTTCTTACTAAGCCAAAGTCATAGAACCTCTCCCCAACCTTCTCTTTGTGAGATTTGTGAGATTCAAGCTCTATTCTTGTGTTGGGTTGAGAGAGTGAGTTTGTGTGAGCTTTGTGAGCTGAGAAGAGCCATTCCATAGCTTGAGCACTTGTGATTCACGTCTACAAGCCTTGAAGCATTTGTTACTCTTGGAGGTTTGCCTCCTAGACGGCTAGGCATCGCAAGCTAGCTCCCAAGTTGTGGTGAGCAGTGGCAAGTTTGTGAGGGCTGTGATCTTGCCTCTTTGTGGAAAAGATCGCCTTAGTGGAATCGAGGAAAGTGGTTGAAAGAGACCCGGCTTGTTGTGGGAGACCTCTTGTGGTTCCCTTACAAGCCCCTCAACGGAGACGTAGCTTCCTTGGTGGAAGTGAACTTCGGGAAACAAATCTTGTGTCTCCATTGTGGTTTGCTTCACTTGTGGTTGTCTAGCATATTTATATTTGCTTCCGCTTCGATCTACTTGGGTGTGCTTTTTTTTGTGTGCAGGGATCATTACCCTGCTTGTGACCATCTAACAAGGCCACTCACCAAGTCTGGTTCATGCTAGAAGTCAAGAGGAGCTTGAGCCACTCTTTGCTGGCTTTCTGCGAGGAGGCGGTCTAACCGCCCTCCCTAGCAGGAAGCAGCAGGGCGGTCAAACCGCCCTGTGAAGGTGGTCTGACCGCCTGGACCAGGGAGCTCAAGTTTTCGGGGGAAAGTTTTATTTGGTCGACTTGCCTATTCACCCCCCCCCTCTAGGCGACATCAAGGTCCTTTCAATTGGCATCAGAGCCGAGTGCTCCGTTTCGAGCTTAACCGCTCGGAGTTTGACGATGTCAACTACATGTGAGGTACCGTTTGAGCCTCTAGCTCTAGATGGCTCAAACTACATTTCTTGGTCAGCAAATGTTCTACATTCTCTTAAGGCCATGGGTCCCATCATGGAGAGCATTGTAGTTGCGAGTATCCTTCCAAAAGATTGGACATATGTCTCTCTTGAGGATTTGGAAAACACGCAACTCAATGCCTCTATTGTTAACTTTTTGCGTAGTTCTCTATGTGAAGATTTTCAAGAATTTATGCTAGAGAACAAGAACATTTGTCGAGATGCTCATCGCATTTGGATTTTACTAAAATCCTTTGTGGACTCTAAATTGGATGAAGATGAAAGTGATGACGAAGACGAAGATGAGATAGAGGAGTGCTGCACTGCCTCTACAACCACCACTGAACATCAAGCATCCACTCTCGAGAAGGAAGAGGGTGAAAGAAGAGAAAACCCAGCTCCTCTGGAGGGGGCGGTCAAACCCCCTCCTCAGGCGGTCTAACCGCCTGCGGAGGAAGTGAGTCCTTGTGTGTCGAGGAGTCCTCTCAAGCCCCAAGCACATCCTCACTAGTTCTTGAAGCTTCAGAAACTTATTATGGTGAAGGTGCTTGCCTAAAGGCCAAGAAGAAGAAGAACAAGAAAAAGAGAAGAACCAAAGGAGGAAAATTTGAAAAAGATGAAGCCTCAAGCTCGATGGAAAAGTAACTTGAGACTCTACAATCTGAGCGTGCCTCCGTGGTTTGTGAGTATGAGTCATTGGCTAAACAACTTGAGTATGCTAGAGCTAATGACATACTAGAAGCTAAACTAGAGAAGCTCACTAGGGAGCATATGGCTCTACAAGCAAAATACAAGGAACTTGAATGTTCTCATGAGAAGCTTGTAGATTCTTATGCTTCACTAGAAATTACTCATGAGGTTGTTTTATCTTCGGTAAAATGCATACAACCTCTCTCACACACATGCACATGCTCACTTGTCAATAATGATTTTGTTTGTACTAAACTTTGTTGTTCTCAAGCAAGCCAATCTAGCATTGAGCATGTATTTGTAGAATCTTGTGATGACCTCATTGCTCAAGAAAATGATGAACTCAAGCAAGAGGTTGAAAAGCTTAAGAAAAACTTGAGTGAGTTGAAAGGGAAGAGCAAAGTGCAACCTTCTCAAGATAACTGTGCTAACATGGTGAAGAAGCTTGAGAAGGGGTCAACCGTCACTAGCTCAGCTCCTCAACACCAACTCAAGGACAACAAGATCAAGATTCTAGAGAAGAAGAAATTTGAGCTTATCAAGTGCAATCAATGCTCAAAGATGGGGCATTTCGCTTCACATTGCCCTACCAAGCTCAAGGCTCAAGAAACAATCTTCAAGAAGAAAAGAAGCTCCATCAGAAGGAGATTGTGCTATCAATGCAAAGAGAAGGGTCACTTTGCCGCAGATTGCCCAGGTGTCAATAGATCGACCCGGGGTGGTCCGACCCCTCGTGGTTAGACCGCCACCACTACCAAGATGCACTGCAGCAAAGAAGAGAAAGCTCACTCTTCAAGCAAGAAGCCCACAAGCAAGCCAAGACAAGACAAGCAAATGACTCCCAAGCCTAGAAGTGACAAAAGCCGAATTTGCTACACTTGTCAAAGAAGGGTCACATGGGCAAGGACTGTCCAAATGGTAACATTCCTAAATCGAACCTTGTCCATTATGATTTCGGTAAGCTCAGGAATGATAAGAATGGTACTTGTGCTATGAGGATGATTAGTTCACCTCAAGCAAGTACTAGGGCCATTTGGGTTCCTAAGCACCTTGTGACTAACCTAGTAGGACCCAACAAGTGTTGGGTACCAAGAAGTGCTTGCTGAGCTTGTAGGTTGATCGAGTTGCATTGAAGTCATGGTGAAAGAGAAAGAATTCAATAATCGATGACTTGCCATGAGAAAAGCTTGAAAATCATTCAATCAATGCAATCTCGGTAAAAAGTGCTTAATGTTGTGTCTTGGTCACTCTCAGTTCTTTGTGAACACTCATGGATCATCAGTCCTAGGATTGTGAAGCATGAGGAAGTGACCTTGACATTTTCATAATATTTATTCTCTCATACCATTCGATGCTACTAATGGCTCTCTAGTAGAGCAAGTGTTGTGATAAGCTTTGCAGGAATATTTTTAGGAGATTTAGAAGCTTATCGAAGGAAAAGAACAGAAGAATCACCAAAATGGAAACCTCGAGGGCGGCCCGACCACCGGCCTCCTCAGTGAGTGGTTTTTCGGGTGACCCGGCCTCTGTGGGCGGGTGACCCGTTTCGGCTCTGGATGTTGGCGGGTGACCCATTTCGGCTCTGGATGTTGGTGGGTGACCCGGCCCCTATGACCGGGTGACCCGGGGTAAAAGCAGATTTTCATCTTTTTGGTGAAAATGCATCGAAGGTGATGAGATAACTAATTTATTTCAATTAATTAAATCATTTATATGTCATGACTAAGCTTTGAAGATATCTCCCTTGTTCGTAAATGAATCATGTGCTAAGTTCGAGAAATTCAAAAATCTCTAAGCACTAACTTAGGGGGAGATTACTTCAAAGTTTATGTCATTTGTGGGACTAACAATTTCTTCTAGTGAACTTGTAGCCTCACACATTTGTGCAACATATGCAAGCTCTTATTTGACACAATAATCTCAAAACAATCAAGTTAAGAGCAAGCCACTCTTAAAATTAATTTTTGCACAAATAAAATGTGGCCTAAAGAAAAGGTATGTTCTCTTGAACTCTTTTAAATATTGAAATGCATCTAGGCCTATATATATACCATGCTAGTGTGCCATTCTTAGCATATAATTGCTTCAAGTGAATTTTGTGTGTCCTTCTAGATACTTGGTTGATACCCACACATAAACTCGACTTCGTGTCGTGTGAGTGTCCTCTTATTGGGTATGAGCTAAATATACTAGAATGGTGATTTACTTGGGGTGGATGTGTGCACTTTGTGACATAGGATAGAAGTTTTGAAAAATAAACTAGCATGCGTAGGAGTTGTGAATTTTCGAAAAATATTTGAATCTTGGTCTTTGTGACTTAATCAACTTAATTTTGACTATAGCTCCTCTTGATTGATTGCTGGCTAGTCATAATTAAGAAGATTTTCTCAAGTCCATAATATCTTTATATCCATATCTTTATCTCTCTCACTCTTGGAAGAATCAAGAATTATGAAATTATTTGGAAAATCAATCCTTCTTCTAAGAATTGGCAAAAATGGATATTTATCTTCCATAAACTCTGTATCCAAGCATGGAAAAGCAAAAGGATCAAAATCTACTCAGAATCAGCTTTTTCCAAAACATACCGCGGGGCGGTCTAACCGCGTGGTACATGCGGTCTGACCGCGTATCACAGACTTTCTATTTTTAACCCCTCCCCGTGATTCTACAGCGCCTTTGACCCTATCCATTCACCCCTCTCTCCCCACGGCAGGACACCGTCCCTAACCTCCAGAAACGACTCCCTCGCCTCTCAAGCTCTCTCATCCCCTCCCATGGTGGTTTGAGGATTCAACCATGGAAAACTAAATCCCCTCCGTGGAAAGGACTCTCCTAGGGGTGCTGAAGCTAGATCCACGCTTGGTTTTTGGATTCCTCTCAAGTTCATCTCTCCAAAGGTATTCAAGTCTTGTTTTTACACGATCTCCCTACTCGATGCAAAGCTTTGGATTTCCTTTGAGATATCATCAATTAGCAACCCCTAGAAGACATTCCTAGAGTATCGTTCAATTTCGTTGGCTACATTGTCAGGAACAAGTTTCTAGGGTTCATCGCCGAGGCGATCAAGCATGGGCGGGGCAGTCCCGACCGCCTGAGCGATTTTGCCCCAAGACCTTTGTTCTTGGCCGTGCATTCAACAAATATTCAATCTAGGATTATTCCCTGAATTTTATCTTTCATATCTCGGCTGTATGTCTCAGAAGTCGGGCTCGAAGAGCCATTGGCTCAAACCGGTAGGCGGTCTAACCGCCGCCTGCAGCGGTCGACCGCCACGATTTGTGTCAATTGCTCCATGTCGCTGCATCGACATGTTTCATCTAGCTATTCTTGTTCTCGGTGTCTTATACCTCCTTGTTTCACTTCTTGTGACCCAGAGAATGAGATGCCTAAAGGTTGGTAGAAAAGGAGAAAGGAAGAGAGGAAATTGTTTACACTGAGGCCGGACAGAGCTCTCGTCCTTATAATGTCAGGGAGAAATTGAGGCCAAGGGGCAGCAAAGGCCAATTTATCAAGACTATGGGGAAGATATTGAGATGGAGGAAAGAAATGAGTCGTGATGATGATGAGGTAGAGGTTGACACCTATGTATGTGCAGATCATCAGGGCAGAGTTGGAGCCATACACGGTGGTGTTGGTGCCCATGGTAGAGGTGCTGGTGCTAGTCATAGAGGTTTTGGTGCCGGAGGCAAGTGGAGTTAGAGCCGATGCGAGATTGAGGAAGTTGATGATGAGGTGTAATGATGAGGAAGATAATCCAGAGGTGCTGAGTGCCTCCTGATGATGATGACGATGCTGGAGGAAATGTTCCTCCCATTGTTGTCAACTTCTTGCCAGAGATCAGGGTCCCCGTTTATCCTCTCGTTTGAGGCCCTGTGGATTATTACAGTGAAGGCATGGCAGAGACTCTGAAAAATAAGAGAAGGAGAATCCTTATGATCACAAAGGACGCTTGACATCGGTTTTTGGTCCCCTTTTCACAGGACTACTACACTCGTCATTCTTAATCAAGAAATGCTAAAATCACCAGTGAAGCTCAATGCATAGATTGAGACTATATGGCAAGAAAGAATGACATAATTTTCAATGAAATAATCAGAGAGTGTGAATTGACGGGGCTGAAGAACATCATGGGTTTCTTGCAACATTGGAATAAAGAGATCATAGCTCGGTTCTATGCTACCGCTTACTTTGGATATATGGGAACCGAGGGCAAGATGTTCGGATGATCGAGGAAGATAGATGGCACATCACATTTAGTAACTTCCTTGCTTTATTCAGACTTCCCAATGATCCTAGTCTTAGAAAACTTCATGATGAAGGGATTCTCAATTCAAGGGACATGGAGTTTATGTACCCTAGTGAGTAAGAGGGTTTTGCAGGAACGGTCAAGCCGCTTTATACTTACTATGTAGTCCTTAATCGGCTTTTCAGAAAGACCCTCACCCCTAGAGATGGGAACTCCTTTCATATCACCGCTTTTCAGAGGAATCTTATGGTTGCTATGAGACCTAAGGGGCAGCTAGATTTTGTGTTGGTGATTTCATTTGGCAAGAAATCAAGAATTGTTCGAGAATGCTCAAAACTTATGCGGCCATAGTCCATATATCATGTATATCATAAGGAAGGTCACCAACACCAAGTATCCAAAAGACGTGAGACACCGACTCTTGCAGCCAAGCACACGAACATCGTGATTCCTCCTCTCCAAGAACTGCGTGAACAAGAAGGAGATGCACATTGGGACGATGTGGCGTAAACACCGCACTGTAATGAGGTGAGGCTGGTCGACCGCCCACACGATCGCCGACCGTGAGCACTACCAGCCAAAAACACCTCTTTCTTCAAGAAATTGTTCAATATCTTGGCTGGTATTTGCAAGAGTCAGAGGGACATTGAAGTTGCCAATGACAGGGCTATGAGGGAAAGAAAGAAAGAGCGGGATTCGATGAAAATGATGCATGAACACTTTGGGATTCAGCCACCTCGCCACCTATATCCCCTGCTCCTCCAGACGCTGAGATACCGCCAAGGGATGAGAGGATGTTGGGCTACATCAACTCCTAAGCATTATGAGGAGTTTGTTCAGAGGCACCATCCTCGATGTGGGTGCTTCATCTTCTCAGGCTCCACCACCTCCTCCACCACCTACTTATGCACCTAGAGGGTTTGATGCCATGTTTGGTGGTGAGTCTTCTTCTCGTGCTCCTCCACCACCTCCTCCTCCCGAGGAAGATCCAAGTTCCTCTAGCAAAGACGCCTCTCAAATGGATTTATTTAGCTATGGTCCTCCTCCTTATGGTATGAGTGATGCTTCCTTAGCTACTTTATCTGAAATCACCATACCCGACTCTATATATCTAAACTCTCCTATGCATTGGCTTCCTGAAAATTCTCCATAGGAGGTACTCAACCCGCTTGGGACGGTTGGTGATGATTCTACCACATCTTCTCCAGTGCCCTTTTATGGATGGTTGATGACAAAGGGGGAGAAGAATGAATTAAAGCTTCAAGATTTCATCTTTTTATGTTGCGATCCGAGCAGGCGGTGACCGCCCTGTGGAGCTGATCGACCGCCCAATGTAATAAATTTGGATTTCTATTCTAAGTGGACTTGAGAACCTTGTGTGTGTGCTACTGTGTGTATTTGAACCAATTTATGTATCTTAAGTGACATGGTTCTAGTTTGAAATATTTATGTGAGATGATGATTGTTTTCTGTTGGCTGAGTGGGGGAGGCGGTCTGACCGGCCTGCGAAACCGGTCTAACCGCCCAGGAGGTCTGACCGGCATGCAACCCCGGTCTGACCGCCCCAGCCCAGTCAGCACACACATCCTTCCTTGTTGAATGCTTTTCATGTCATATGCATCACGACTTAATTTTATTATCACACACACTTGTTGCACATATTCTGAGATATAGGGGGAGCTCTCGTGTACTTTCACTTAAAATGTGTCTTTGGCATTTGAGGCCAAATTTTTGAAATTCCATTCAAAGCACATATTAAGGGGGAGCTCATTCTATATCTAAGAATTCTTATGCGCTTAAATGTTTTATTTGTAAGCTTTAATCGAGTTATCATCAATCACCAAAAAGGGGGAGATTGAAAGTGCATCTAGGCCCCTAAGTGGATTTTGGTGAATTGAATGACAAAGCGATTAAAGATCTAACTTGTTTGTTTAAGAATGTGAGCAGGTTTTTATTTAATTATTCATGAGTTAATATTGCTATATATTTGAGGATGAATGTTGTATGGCTCACATGATGAAGACAAGCAAGTGTGTGGTCCTTTGATAAGAAATAATAAATGTCAAGCAATCAAATGAAGATAAATATTGGGGATATTTTTCAAAGATCAATTCTAAGTCTCCAATGATTGTGGTAGCTTGATTAAAAATCAATAGGTCATAAAAAGAGAAATGGTGTTCTCTACTAAATAATAAATGCAAGACTTCATGTGATGATTGTGAAAGGATACAAGGATGAGTGTACATTTGTTGATCCTAAGTTGGAAGCTTGCATAAACGTTGTCAATCAAGAACAAGCATTTGAAGCGGTATTTCAAATGAAGATCAAATTTAGATGAAGCAAAGTCAAACTCAATGTGGTTTGGGTAAGTGATGAAGAGATCAACCGAGATGACTAGGGTGAGGGACTAAGCAATCTTTGGGGCCCTAGCTAAGCCGCCATTTCGTGTTTTGCTAAGGTGAAGTTCTAGCATCCGTGGGGTCTCCAAGTATCATATCCAAGCCTTAACCGAGTGAAGCAATGCAACTCATCTACATGTTATGTTTGGCAATATGGAGTGACTTAAGGATCTAAGCATGCATATCTATGCTATATAGAAAGATCTTAAGTTGCTAGCTCAAGTATGGATGTGCTCATGAAGATAGCAATTGTTGGAAGCCCTCAAGTTCAAATCATTCAAGTATGGCAAGATGAAAGGTATACAAGCTCAAGAGGTTGACTAGGTATTTACTTTTGTCCTTGAGTATAGGAATGCCGTATTATCAAGAGGGATGCAACATTAGCTTCATGACAAGTATCTAAAGTGCTCATTAGTTGACCTATGTGAGAAATAGCCTTGAGAGAGTTCACAGGTGTTCTAACAAACCTCTAACCCAACCTTAGCCACTTCAACACGTCTTGAAGTGTTTTGCGAAAAGAGAAAAGAGTTTTGGGAGCTCTACGCCTGGGCGGTCTAACCCCATGGGGGCGCGCCCGATACAGCTAGTTTTTCAAGCGGAGGGGCGGTCTAACCACCCCGACCGGTGGTCGACCACGCGCTTTTTAACTACTAGTTTTCCTTGAGTGGGGTATAAGTACCCCACGAGCTCCACTGTTCTGCGTTAGGGTTCTTTGGTGTGCTTCCTGCTTTGTTCTTTAAGCCAAAGCCATAGAACCTCTCCCAACCTTCTCTTTGTGAGATTTGTGAGATTCAAGCTCTATTCTTGTGTTGGGTTGAGAGAGTGAGTTTGTGTGAGCTTTGTGAGCTGAGAAGAGCCATTCCATAGCTTGAGCACTTGTGATTCACGTCTACAAGCCTTGAAGCATTTGTTACTCTTGGAGGTTTGCCTCCTAGGCGGCTAGGCGTCGACCGGCTAGCTCCCAAGTTGTGGTGACAGTGACAAGTTTGTGAGGGCGTGATCTTGCCTCTTTGTGGAAAAGATCGCCTTAGTGGAATCGAGGAAAGTGGTTGAAAGAGACCCGGCTTGTTGTGGGAGACCTCTTGTGGTTCCCTTACAAGCCCCTCAACGGAGACGTAGCTTCCTTGGTGGAAGTGAACTTGAAACAAATATTTTGTGGTTTGCTTCACTTGTGGTTGTCTAGCATATTTATATTTGCTTCCGCTTCGATCTACTTGGGTGTGCTTGTTTTTGTGTGCAGGGATCATTACCTTGCTTGTGACCATCTAACAAGGGCACTCACCAAGTCTGGTTCATGCTAGAAGTCAAGAGGAGCTTGAGCCACTCTTTGCTGGCTTTCTGCGAGGCGGTCTAACCGCCTCCCAGAAGCAGAGGAGCGCCAAACCGCCGTGAAGGCGTCGACCGCTGGACGAGGAGCTCAAGTTTTCGGGGGAAAAGTTTTATTTGGTCGACTCGCCTATGCAACCCCCCTCTATGCGACATCAAGGTCCTTTCATCGAGCCGCAAGACGCGTCTTTGCAGTGACGAATTGGCACCCCTTGCATCACCGGACAAGGTCCTGGGCGTCAGCCATAGCAGTAGACTAGTAGAAGGCAGATCTGAAGGTTTTTCCCACGAGGTTAGCAGAAGCAGCGTGGTTGCTGCACTCGCCGCCGTGGATTTCGTTTAAGAGCCTGAGGCCCTCAGATTGCAGGATGCATTTCATCAAGATTACTGGAGGCGGACCCGTGAGAGCTCTCATGAACGATGATGTAGTTGGCACTACACCTTGTGATCTTCTTGCGCTCCGCCTTCTCCTCAGGGACTCGGTGCTCGAGGATGAAACGAGGATGTCAAGGTGCCAGTCGTCTTCCACCTCGGTCATGAGGACATCGCGACCTCCAGGTGGGGTCGCTTCATCAGCTGGTGACTCTAGATCGGAGAGAAACTTGATGGTAGGCTTGCGTGGGTCTTCGACAAATATGCCGGCTGGGACCAGCACGTGCTTGGACACGAGCTTGGAGAGGAGATCGGTCGCAACGTTGTTGTTGCGACAGACGTGATGGAACTCGAGTCCCTCGAAGTGACCCTCGAGCTTGCGCACCTCGGCGCAGTAGCATCCATCGTATCCTTCTAGGCCTCGGAGTCCTTGCTGACTTGGTCGATGATGACCTTGAGTCGTCAGACGCTTATGAGGCGCTTGATCCCCAGGGAGATGGCGATGCGTAGCCCATGGATGAGGGCTTCGTACTCGGCGTCGTTGTTGGACGCCTTGTAGTGGATCTACGGGACGTACTTCAGGTGATCGCCCTGGGGGGAGATAAATAGTACACTTGTGCCAGCCCTTCGAGGTTCAGGGAACCATCGAAGTACATCCTCCAATGCTCGGGTCGCTCGACGGTGCCGGGGTCTCTGCCCACTCGAGACGAAGTCGCAATGACCGATTTGATGGCTGCCGGGCGTAACTCTAGGTCGAACTCACCTAACTCGACGGACCACTTGACGATGCGTCCAGTGGTATCGCGACTGCGCAGGATCTCACCAAGGGGGAAGGCCGAAATGACCTTGATCTTGTGCGACTGGAAGTAGTGCCGGAGCTTGCGCGAGGTGACGAGGAGGGCGTATAGCATCTTCTGCGGCTGGGTGTACCTGGTCTTGCTGTCTGACAGGACCTCGCTGACGTAGTAGATAGGTCATTTGCCGGGCAGTAGGGTCTACCATCTTCGTGCCGCCGCCACCGGATCGAGCCACCACCAGGGTGGTCGCGAAGATGTAGAGTAGTAGTGTTTCCTTTGGTGCTGGGGGCACCATCACCGGGGGTGATGTAAGGAAGGTCTTGAATTGCTCCAAGGCCTGGTCGCCTCCTCTGTCCCGAACGAATTTAATGCGCCTTCT
The DNA here is from genome assembly GCA_022644695.1 of Cenchrus purpureus. NCBI lineage: Eukaryota > Viridiplantae > Streptophyta > Magnoliopsida > Poales > Poaceae > Cenchrus > Cenchrus purpureus. The sequence goes on from CP053467.1 coordinate 11,562,614, forward strand.
TCACAGCCTTGAAGAAGGGTAGACCTTTCTCTCCAAGTTTGCTGATGAATCGACCTAGGGCCGCCATCATACCGGTGAGCTTCATGACGTCCTTCTTCCCAGTAGGTCGCTTCATCTTTCGGATGGCATCCACCTTGGTGGGGTTCGCCTCGATGCCCCGCTTGCTGACCATGAAGCCCAGGAGCTTTCCAGACAGGACACCGAAGACACACTTTTCTGGATTAAGCTTCCAGCGATAGCAGCGGAGGTTGGTGAAGGTCTCTACGAGGTCAGCTATGAGCTTATCCTCTTGGGTGGTCTTGGCAACCACGTCGTCGACGTAGGCTTCTACGTTTTTGCTGATCTGGCACTCCAGACACTTCTGGATGGCCTTTTGGTAGGTCGCCCTGTTGTTTTTGAGACCAAAGGTCAGGGCCGTGTAGCAGTAGATGCCGTGCGGCATTGTGAACACCGTTTTATCTTGGTTGGAGACCTTCAGGGCTATCTGGTGATACCCTGAGTAGCAGTCGAGAAAGCATAGGAGGACGCTTCCGGCCGTGGAGTCCACGACCGGTCGATGCGCCAAGAGGAAGGGGTCTTTAGGGCAATGCCTGTTGAGGTCGGTGTAGTCGATACACATTCTCCGTTGACCGGTTTTCTTGGGTACAAGCACCGGGTTGGCGAGCCAAACCGGATTTTACACTCGGAATCCGCAGCTAGGAGCTTTATTATTTCTACCCTAATGACGTCCTTGCGATGTTTCGCAGCTGAGCTTCGCGCGAGGCTTGGCCGTCTTGCTTACATCCAAGGAGTGCTCAGCCAGCTCCCTGGGGACACCCGGCATATCCGATGGACTCCATGCGAATATGTCCGCATTATCCCGGAGGAAACTGGTGAGCGTGAGTTCCTATTTCTTGTCGAGGCCGTCGCCGATCACCACCGTCTTCTCTACGTCAGCAAGGCCGAGGCAGACTTTCTTCGTGGAGGGCACGGCATGCAGGGCGGTGTCGGTGTGCTTTTGCTCTGGGATGGCTAGGTCGCTCGGAGCGACCTTCTTGGCCTCAGCGACCAAGACTGCGGAAGCCTCGACACAAGCGGAGGTCGCAGCGATATCGAGGGCCTCGGAGTCGCACTTGAAGAAGACACTGAGGTCCCCGAGGATGGAGAGGACCCCATTTGGAGTAGGCATCTTTAACACCAAGTAGGTGTAGTGCGAGATGGCCATGAATCTGGCCAACATCGGGCGACCTAGGATCACGTGGTAGGAGGACTTGAAGTTAGCGACCTCGAAGTTGAGGTACTCCGTGCGGAAGTTATCCTCTGTACCGAAGGTGACGTGGAGGGAGACCTGACCTAGGGGGTAGGCCGCCTTCCCTAGGACGATACCGTAGAAGGGCTCGTCGCAGCCGTGAGCTTGTCGAAGTCGAAGTTCATCTTCTTGAGGGTCTCAACGAAGATGATGTTAAGCCCGCCCCCGTCGATGAGAGTCTGGGAGAGCAGGGCCCCGTCCACCGTGGGCTCGACGACGAGTGGGTAGGACCCAGGATCTGGGATGTGGACCCAGTGATCAGCTCTAGAGAATGTGATCGCCTGCTCAAACCAACGCAGAGGCGTAGTTGGCTGGGTGTGGACGAGGTGTACCTCACGCTTGTCCTTGCGGTAGCACCTCCTGCTGACGTGGGACTTGAGGCCCCTAATGATCATGTTGATCGTGCGAGTCGCAGCCTGGAAGGGCCCGTTGGGTTGCCTGTCGAAGGTGGAGGTGGTAGGTTGCCCTCATCGCGGCGAGCTTCTGGAGGTGGGTCACGCGGTTGGCGGCTCGGCCGATCGTCACATCGGTCGTCGTGGGGGTCCCGGTTGTCGCGGTCATCGCGTCGGTCCCGCTGGTCATCACAGCGATAGTTGTTGTTGTAGCGGCGGTTGTTGGCGCGCGTCATTCTGAGCGCTTGGGGTCCACGGGGGTGCTGAAGGCCTTCTTGAATTGCGAGCACTCACGAGAGTGTGGGTAGATCCCTCGTGGAACCCGCAGAGGCTGTCGAGCGTCGCGTCGAACTCCTCCTGGTTGAAGGTCGAAGCTCGACGTCCTTCAGCCGCTAGGACCTCGGAAGGTCGTTTGCGGAGCTTGGAGCTGGAGTCCCTTGCTGCGCCAGATGCGCCGGTAGCGTCGGCATCGAACTGGTTCACCATCGCCTCCTCCGTGTCCATGAGTTTGTTGACGACGTGCATGAGGCCCTTGACGGTGGTGGCACCAGATTCGTGGATCTTCTCAAAGAGCTTGTGATCTTTGATGCCCTTCTTGTAGCTCTCGACGATCGGGTCGTCCCTGACACTGATGCACTAGTTGCGGTTCTCGAAGAACCGGTTGTTGTAGTCGCGGAGCTGCTCCTTGGGCTTCATGACGACCCTCCCTTGCCAGGACTTAATGCTGCCTGGCTCGAGGCTGTTGAGCCATAGCGAGGGGGCCTTGCCCATGACCAACGGGAAATAGGCTACCATGTGGTCGAAGCTGCCGCCAGCCGCCTTGACGGTGACGTAGTAGGTCGACAACCAGATGTTAGGGTCGGAGCGCCCATCGTACTCCTTGATGTTGGGCTTGAAGTTCTCGGTAGTCCACCGACCTGAGTCGGGGAGCCGCGGAAGGCGGTGGATGAGGTCATCACCGGTGCCTCTAGCTGGGGCGGCGTCTCTGGGGCGGAGTGGACGCTGCGTTACGGGACAACGACCTGAGAGCACGGTTGCTGATCTCGGTTGCCCTGGGCGACCTCCGGGTTGCCGTACTTCTCTTCATATACGGCGCGACGCCGGTTCTCGATGTCGTGGCGGTCACGCTGCTCGTGCTCCATGATGCGGTGGACGGCACCAGGGGGGCGTACTCGCGATCGTACTCCGCGCGGTGACGTAGCTCCCGCTCCTCGCGCTCACGGTGGCGCTGGTCGATGTAGCCACGCGCATCACGGGTATGCCTGTTCATGTCAAAGGTCGCCGACGTTGGCAACATTGGGCTGCTGGTTGGGCTACTCGGGGTTGTGCTGTGCGACTTCCTCCTGGCAGCGCTCTTTTCCTCCACCAAGTCGTTGGCGACCCGGAGGTACGCGATAGCCACCTCAGCATCGAGCGTCAGCTGAGCTTGCTGGAGTCACATGATGGCAGCGTCCAGGTTGGCTTGGGGGCTTTTGAACGTCGGGATCTCAGCTTCCTCGAACTCCATGAGTAGGTCTCTAGCGCAAGGAGGGACCGCGCATCGTGTTCTTCCGCATGTCGCTTGGCACGTAGGGCGTTGCCTTGGATGCGTGCCGCCTCCTCGGAGTTCGTCGCGCTGTGACCAGGTGGCTCGTACTCGGAGACCACGAGCACCTGGCGGAAGACGATGTCCGAGTCGTTGGGGGAGACGCGAACCCAGACCTTTTGGAACTCACCGCAGTCCGGGGACTAGGTAGGTCGTGTAGCACGACGAGGGTACTCTTGGTCGATCTTTTTCCGCAGGCGGCATCCGCGGAGAGTGTGCCTCGCACCCTTATGGTAGGTGCAAGGTATGTCGAGGGGGTCGCGCCGAGCGTGAGGTGCAGGCCTTAGGTCGCAGGAAGGTCGCCGGCCAGATTGGATCTGGGAGGGTGTGGACAGCTGGCTAAGGCGAAGGCGGCGGAAGACCGCATGCCGCGAAGGGAAGGTATCGTGGCGTCAAGGCCATCTCGCACCGAGCGTTGGGCTGGTCGCTCGCATCTCCAAGGTCTCCTTCGCATGTCAATCGACGTGCTCCATCCCCTGAACAAGGTCATAGGGTCTGGGCGGGTGGGTCTCCGATACTAGATCGGAAACGGGGGTGGCGACGGGTGCCGTCACGACCTGCTCCGCGGTCGCTGGAGGAGCTGCGACCGCCGGAATAGGAGAGGTTGTCGTGAAGGATCCGAAGCAGATCTCCATGGGGTTGGCGAGGATGGCCACCATGCTCGCCGGGAAGACAACACCAGATCGGGCCACCATCTTTGCCGAGTTCCGATCGCTCCTACCGGCGCCGCCAATAAGGGTGAGACACAGGACAGATCTGCAAGGGGGCTACCCAAGCAGTTTGCAGGTTAATGGAGAGGATCAGAAACTAAGAGTGTAGGTGGTAGTTCACGTGGTGAACTCGGAACAAGGCGAGTATGGCGATGAACACGGGGAGACAAGGGTTTAGACTGGTTCAGGACTCCGGAGAGTAAAACCCTACGTCCAGTTGTGGTGGTGGATTATGCGAAGAGGATGAAGATGTCCCGTTGAATGGAGTCCTAGGCCGCCTTATATGGGGAGGACGGACTAGGGTTTCCATTCAAGGTCGGTGGACCCATGTCCGGATCGGTTACAATTGTGGGAAGCTATCTGTAATATCCCAGAAAATTTAGTTATGAAAAAGTGAGGAAATTTGAACTTTTATGTATTGATGATGTGTCACCTATATTTTAAACCCTTTCTAGCCCTTCCCTTAATCTTACTTAAATAAAAGGAACAAGTCCATTTTTGACCATCGAACTATAGTCGAAGTTTGGTTTTGGCCATCGAACTCGAAAACCAGGAATCTTCGGCCACTGAACTTTCCAAACCGTGTACAATTGACCACCGAGGCTTGTTTTGACTGATTTTAGGTGGTTTTGACCGCCACGGTGGACTCCGTCGCCACATCACTCGCCACGTCAGGTGGGCCCCACTCGTCAGGTCGGGGACCCTCCTTATCTCTTCGTTTGGTCACACGGCGGCGATGTCAAGTATTCGAATTCACCGCGCTAGGGTTGGAGGAGGGGCGAGGGTCGAGACGGAGCCATGGCCAGCAATGAGCTCGTCTTCCTCGACGGGTTGGCAGGGAAGTTTGGGGGAGGAGCCTCCAATCCCATATAGGCACGGTCCCCTGAATTACTCGCCTCCGACGATGTGCTATTGCGGGAACAAGGCGGCGCGATGGATTTCTTGGAGCGACCAACCTGTATGCCGCTATTTCACCTGCTACCACTGGCCGACGGTGAGTCCAATCTTCTAGATTTGTGGGATTTGTCGATTTGGCTTGCATTTTGAAACTTGGTTTGATTTCCCCTGAACGCACAGGTTGGCGGATGCAACTACTGGTTTTGGGCAGAAGATCCCCATCCTGAGTTCATCCAGGAGCTGCTCCGTGATCTGAAGAATGCAGTCAAGGAGCTAAAGATGCAGAATAGGGACTTGATGGATTGACTCCGATGTCACGGTTTTATGGTTGAGGAGCGTAAAGAGATGGTCAGATCTTTGAGGGCAGAGATGGAGGCTAATGCAAATGAAAAGAAAGCAGAGCATCAGGCAATGATGGAGAAGCATGCAATGATGGAGAAGAATACAATGCTGGAGAAGGAATTATTCATGTACAAGTTGCTCATAAAGTGTTGTGTCATACTTGTTGTACTTTCAATCTGGATGAAATGGTTGTTCAAATGAAAATTTGTTTAGTGGAACCTTTGTATTGATGACCATGTTCCTTGTGTATGTCAGATGAATGAAATGATCTGCCTTTTGAATGAACATAGATGATGGAAAATGATCATTGTGGATCTCTGACCAACATGCCAACCAACATGAATTCTTAGTAAACATCACAGTTCAAACACACAGATAACATGGCCAACAGTTTGGCATTACAAATTGGTAGAATTATAGTTCAAACACACTGATAACAAGCCAACAGTTTGGCATTACAAGCACTAATTGGTAGAATTATAGTTCAAACACACTAATAACAAGCCAACAGTTTGGCATTACAAAGCATAATTGGTAGAATTAAAGTTGAAACACAGAGATAACATGGCCATCTTCAGCTGTCTTCTCGTGGACTTTGCAGAAGTAACACTGGGGTTGTTGGGCGTCTTCTAACTTGAAGTTTCTTCCTTGCAGGTTCCTGAGCATGAACTTGTGCTTGTGCCTTGCCAGACGTCATAGTAATTGTGACACTGGATTTGGCTCTGGACATAGGCACAGATGCATGCATGTTCATTTGAACATTCCCAGTTGTTGTTGTATGCACTTTAGTCAGTAGATTGATTGAACAATTGTATCCTTTCCCTTCTTCTACAACACATAGACAAATGCATCAGTACATGTAATCTACTTAGTATGGTGGCATGAAATGAGAAGTGCTTGAACTTACCAGTTTTTTTGTTGAACTAGTACCCAAGCTTCTAGATGTTGTTCCTGCCCTGGTAGTGCTTGCCTTCCTTTTTCTAGTTGCAACTGAAGAGCTTTCCTGAGTGGAGACCACCAAAGGTGATTCATGTTGTGCAGGATTTGACATGTTTGCAGCTGTACTACGTTGTGCACCGAATTGTCACCAGATCCTTGGGCATTTCTTTTGTCACAAGTTGACCTATTATGGCCAATTTGCTTGCATTTCCTACATCTTATGACTGTGCCAACCCTGGACAGTTTTGGTGCTTTTGGTTTCTCATGCTCCTCCCTTTTTCTCTCCTTCTTGGCCTCCCTGGCATCCTTACATATCCAGGAGCTTGTAAGGGTGGCCTATCTGATTCAGGCCAATTTTGCATACCTTCAACTGGCATCAGGCAGTAGCTGTATGTTTTGTGGAATTCTTCAACGGTGTAGCACTTTGCAATGTAATCATCCAAAATGTTTGTCTTGAAGAAAATACATGAAATGACATGTGTACAGGGTAAACCAGACAATTGCCAGTACTACAACTGCACTCTTTCTTCTGCAGATCTACAATGAACCTGTTGTTCCATTGTTTGACTTCAAATTGATCTTGCCCATTACATATTGCATGGCGACACCAGAGAGTTTGATGTATGTGTTCATTTTCTTCAAGATGTTGGGGCATATGATGTTCCAACTAAGTGACTTGGATCTATTGCTCTGGATCCTGACCATGACTTTCCTTCTAATTGTCTCTAGCATGGTTATTATAGGAAAGTATCTTGCTTCTACTATCCACTTATTGAAAGTCTCACACATATTGTTGTCTCCTGAATCACAATTAGAACCTAACTTGAACCATGCTCTACTCCAGTGGTGAGGATCTGTATTCATAATTGCCTTAGCCCCTGCAGGTGTGTGTTGTGCCAATCTAGCTTTAGCAAGGTTGAATAAACTAACACAAGGAGCCTTGGCACATGCCCAAAATTTCTTTTGCCATTCCTTCTTCTTGTGTTTCTTCCTCCGATTAGCATATATGTGTCTAGCACAATTTCTATGCTCAGCATTGGGTGCCCACTTCTGAACTGCTGTTAAAATACCCTTCTGTTGATCAGATATGAACACCGTCATTTCCTTCACCAACACCAAGATCTCTAAACAATAATTCACGTAACCAGTCCCAACTATCATTAGTCTCTTTCTCTACAACTCCCCGAGCCACAGGATACATCGGTTATTGGCATCCTTCCAATTGCACACAACAACTCTCCATTAGTTGCCCCTTGAAAAAAAGCCATCTAGGCCCACCACTTTCTGCAACCGCTAGGAATCCTTTCTTCAAAAGGCTACTGAGATGTAAATCCTCTCTGGAACACATCATCTTTAGCATCTCAGATCTTTCTTAACAACCACAGTACTTCGGGATTACTTCTCAACTCAAGTTGATAGTTGTACAACAACTTGTACCGCCTTTAGTGGAATCTAAAGCCCTCTGCATGACAATGGACTTTGCTCTCTTCAGTTTGAATCATTCACATCGCAAACATTTCTTCCTGGATCGTTGCTTTCATTGCTTCTATACTCTAAGTTGGGTTGGCTATGATCATCTTCTCATATTTCGAGCTATCCTTGCAGCGATAGAACCAACCTATTGTCCCTCCTAGGTGGACAAGTATGCACATCATTGATACTTGCTATCGCCAACTAGAGCATCTTGTAGTAATCAAGCCATGCACCTCCACCGACAAGTACCCCAATCACACTTTGCAATCATCCTATCGACCTCATTCTTTATGAACCTAATGAACCTTCTCTCCACTAATCCATGCTTGGTGATAGCTTTCTTAAACTGTCTCTTCCCACTAAACTTCATCCCTAACTCTAATTTTGGACTTGGATCCTTCTTATTGTATCCGGGTCTTGACTTCTATTGCGACAACCTCACCTTCACTTAGCTCTTCTACAGAATCTTCACAGGCTGAAGTTGCATTGCCATCATCTTCTATCTCATACATCCTGACACTTCTTTGGGTCTATGAAGTACTACATCGTCCCGCATTTGTGGTACACCACTTCAACTTTGTCTTGAATTGTTTGAACTTGTTCAAAATTTTCGCTCGTTATCCTCCCCCGATGATGCTTCATCACCGTAAGTACTCACTATCACTATCACTTGAATCTTCATGTGGAAGCTTTTCAGATTGGTCCTCACCACTATAGTCCTGAACACCAACAACTTGTGCCACTGAAGGTTGAGAAGAAACCTCTGCTACTGCACTTTTCTTCACAACCTTGCTTGGACTGTACCATGCTCTCACAAATTGAATATCTCTATCTCTGGACTCATTGGTTTGAGTCAAGGCGTTGACCTTGCTAGGTGATTCATGTGTAACATCACCTTCAGTTGTGGAGCCTCTACATAAATATCTGCAACTACTCCTTCCTCAATTTTATCTGCCATCTGAATGCATGAACTGTCATCAATTAGTACACGCAACCCATTATTCAGTTCTTTGCCAGGATGTAGCCAATGCAAGAGAGCTCCATCTTGTACATTGCAATGATCTTTCAAGTGACCCCAAATCTCAGGCAGAGAAACTTTGTCTCTATCTATGATTGAGATGCCTTCCTTCCCACCACAATACAAAAGACTACACGAGAGGTTATGAACTCTCCATTGAAATGAAATCGCACTGCTAATGTGTCCAACGAATCCATCTTTGCCTTCCTATATCATATGCAGCTACAACAAAAGGCATGAACAACAACCATCAGATCCTTCAATTAAACAACTCACACCTACAAATCGTAGTTTATACTACTGAGATCCAACCGTAGTACCAAGTAAAGTCTAGTAAACAACCATTATGCACTAGATCCAAGCAATAAACAATCGAATGAAGGAACTCTCGAATAAACAATGCGAGCACCGTGCTGAGGCTAGGACCAAAGACAGCGGAAGAATATGTACCGGGTGAGGTGGTTAGTCCTCCACTTCCGTAGAGATCTTGTGGCCGTGATTCAACTCAGCGTCGTCGGTGGATTCAACTCTGCCATGCCGCCGGGATCAAAGATCTTGCCCGCCAGGCGCCCTCTCCTGTGTGGCGGCGACTTGGAGGCGAGGCATGCCGTGTGGACCAAGCGAAGAAGATAAGGAGGGTCCCACCGACGGGTGGGGCCCACCGACGGGCGAGTGATGTGGGAGTCCACCGTAAGGTCAAAACCACCTAAAATCAGTCAAAACAGGCCTCGGTGGTCAATTGTACACGGTTTGGAAAGTTCAGTGGCCGAAGATTCCTGGTTTTCGAGTTCGATGGCCAAAACCAAACTTCGACTATAGTTCGATGGTCAAAAATGGACTTGTTCCTAAATAAAACCCAAAAATCTAAAAATATAAATTTAAAATACGGTAAAGTTAGTGATTTGGATTTTATGGATTTCTTTTGATTTTTATTGTGTGTATTTTGAATTTGAAATTATTCAAATTCAAACCTATGGTTTAAACCTTAATTCAAAGTATATTCAAAACTCCTTTGACTAACATGGGCCAATTAACTGACTCCGAAGTCCAACATACCTCCCTCATCTTCTAGGCCGTGTACGTCAAAACACCTCGGTCTAACCTTCCCCACCGGCCCAGCTCGGCCACGCACCCAGTTTCCTCTGTTCTTCTTCTCCGCCGAGCCGCACTGCCACGCCGAGCTACGCCGCGCCGCATGTCCATGTGCCAGACCGCACTGCCTTGCCTCGCCCCGCTGGCATGCACACCGAGGGGTGGCCCGCACGCCGAGGTGGGCCCACGCGCTTCCCTCAAAGAATTCACTGCTTTGCCCCTGGGCAACACGCGCCAAGCAACCCCCCTGCCGCGCGCTGCGCCTTCGCCGCCAAGGCAAAGGAGAGGGGACAAGCCCTGCCCCACGCTGTCCCCCGGTCTCCTTGACCCAGCGCTCGCACAAAACCCCGGTGCCCTGCTCCAATTTAGCCTCGTCGCCAGTTGGGGGCTCTTCTCCCCATTCCCTGCTCCGCCGCCGTGAGAAAAGAGAAGGGGGAAGTGGAGGAGAGGTGGGGAAAGAGGGGAAGTCGGAGGCGTGCCACCACCGCGCCATCCTGCCGAAGCCGGAGCACATGAAGCCGGAGCCGGACGAGTTGGGAGGAAGGCCGTCCACGGGCGCGCGGGACCGGAGCAGAGGAGCGCGCCGCACCGACGTCTTCACCTCGCCGTCGCCGCCGTGAACTTCATCAACGCATTCGTCATAGCTACGACTACATCTCCACCCCGATGTGAGCCATCGTTCCGACCTCTCACCCCTTTCCTGATCTTGCCTCGGGAGCGCGCCCCGGCGCCGCGCCGCCGGCCTTCGTGCCGTGCATTACCGCGAGATCGCCGCCGCGCCGCACCCCAGCGTCGCGCCGTCCCTCGCCGTTATGACCTGTTCTGTTGTCTCTGCTTCACCGTGTTCTTCATGCCCATGTACCTGGCCCGGCCTTCGCGGCACGCAAGTTTCCGCGCGCCGCCGCTGTGGATCACCCTAGAACCACGCCGGACGACGCTGCTCTGCACCCACGATACCGCATCGTCGCGTTCCGCTTATCGTCTTGATGCTCTTGCCTGTGAACCGACCGTCGAGCCGTGCGCCGTCGCTTGCTTCGCCGCTGCTTGTGCACGCTTCCGCACCGCTGCCGACCCACTTGCGCACCGCACTGTCGCCGCGACGCTGCGTCCCCACGACGCCGCGCCGAGAGCGCCACCGAACCTTACCGTGCACAGGCGAGGATGCTCCACCCCCAGGGCTGTAGCTGCGCTGGGAAGTCCACGTACACTTGGGGATCACCACGCCCCACTTGCTTGAACTCCGGAGCCATCGTCGCCGTCGGGCGCCACACGCCGTCGCCGCCGCGCCTCTGCGCCGGCGCGCGCCGAGTCTGGCGTGGGTGGCAAGGGGACGCCCTGCTCCCCAGAAAACCTCGAGGGCCACTAACAAACTTATCCTGGTGCATACTCTCAGGGGAGATGGGCCGACCAGCCCGCTGGAGCCCAACGCGGCATTTTTCCCTTTTTCTTTCGTGGACTCTAAATTTAATCCAGGGGCCTAAACTGGACTTGGTTCATTTGGCCAAATGGGCTAGGTCTAATGGGCCGATTTCGGCCCACTGACACTTTCGGCCCATTAAGGCCCACTAACCCAGTGGCTGACGTCATGCTGACGTCACCTTGACGACATGCTGACGTCATCACGTATTTTCAAAATAAAAATCTTTTTTTGTTTTATAAATGATTTTGGAAATTAATTTATAAAACCTTTAACCTTTGAAAATTCATAACTAATTATTTACAACTCCGAAAAATATGAAACCAGTTTCTATATTTTTCTAAAAATGAGACGGTGTTGTTTGTAGGTAGTTTGGTTCTGTTTGGAGCTTTTAAAATTGGGTTTCTTTGGATTTATTGCTCAGTTGTTTGTCGATATCTTAGCATCTCGTATCTCGTGTTGCACAGACCCGAGCTACGACCAGGAGGAGGCCTACGACCCCGACTACAACCCAGACCAAGACTTCGGACGCCAGCCAGGTGTCATGTCACTCCCAACCATATAGTTCCCATGCATGCTTTAGTTGCTAGTGCTTAATTACTTTTGATGCATGTTTTTAAATTGCATAGACGTTTGTTTAGCCACGCCTTGGAATTGTTTAACCTGTCCTTGGAATACCTACTTTTGGAACTAGCTACAGACCCATAGCTAGTTCCCGGCTCTACTCATCCATATATTTTACCCTTAGTTATGGATGGATCTCAGGTTTGGATCGAGGTTGGGATACCTCGGAACTCTTGCGTGTGTTTTGGGTGAGTGTGTATCCTTGACGTGTTACCGCGGGAGCAAGCCGCTTTGGTTGCTTGTGAACGCCTGTCTAGGGGAGATGCGACCTGGCCTCTCGCCCTAGCGGTGTGTTGGACGGCTCGAGTTGGTGAGTGCTCGCTCTTGCAATTAAGGACCGATCGTCTGTGTGACCTTGATCTTTGGGCTATTTTCGTACAAACCGTTCGCTCACGTATGGGTGGGGTTCGGTCCGAGAACTAGCTGGTGGTTGGCACTCAGCTTGTAGGCGGACCGGTGTGGTCGTGTGAGGGGGACGGGTTTCACCCCCCGAGTAGACGTCGCCCCGGCTTCTCCGGGGATGGTCTCACAGCTCCGAGGCCTTGCTGGCAAGTTTCGCACCCCAGTCAGGACGAGTCAGGCTTGGAGAGGCAGGAGAGTGCCACCCACTGCTAGGTCTCCGGCCGTTAGGTAGAAATGTGGAACGGAGGCATCCGTTTCTGCCCTATCCGGCGGGTTCAGTTGTACAACCTCTGCAGAGTGTTAAACCTATAACTATAGTCCGTGTCCACTGGTATGGACAACCCTTTCGATCTCTCACCTGGCTAGTATTCTTCTTGTGCTGCTTCTCTCCCCTATGTGTTTGTGAGCCCGGCTTCGTGCCGTTGAGACGTGGGGATAGGAGTTGGTGACCCCACATCGCAGATGAGTGTGGGATGCTATATCTTGGCTGAGATCCAGTGTTTGGCGTTTCTTTCCTTGTTGGGGTGTTGACCCCGGAGGCATCGTCCTCGGAGGTGTGGATCTCCTCGGAGATGGAGACCTCTCGGCTTTTCTGCTTACCTTGGTGTTGCTACAGCTGCTTGCTTAACCTTCTACAGCCATAAATAGGATTACTCATGCATATTAGAATTATTTCTCTTTTGCTTATGCTCTTTGTTGGGAAGCTGACATGACCTACTCGCTTATCGAGTAGATGACGGGTTCTGCACCGAGCCGGACTACGACTTTGAGCACGATGGATGGGAGGACTGAGGCTTGCCCTACACTCGAGTTGCCTGCGGATATGGAGTCTACTTCGCTACATGAGAGCCGTTGCGTAGATGTTTACTCTGTTTGATTCAGTCCCGTTGGACTTGTACCCGGCATGTGCCGAAATGATGTACTCAGATGATTATTTATGATATTATTATATGGACCTTCATGTATTTACTCTTACATTTACTGCGGATTTGCTTTACTTTGGATTTGCACGTGATAGCCTCTTGGGACTATCACAGAGGCGCAGGGATCGGGTTCCCTTCTTGGGAAACCCGGTTCGTTTCAGTTGGTATCAGAGCCGTACTTGACTGTAGGACGAGCCTAGGAATGGACGATAGTATAGGAAGCCCAAACACCTTGTGCTTTATATACAATCCATGAAACTTTATATAAATACCTTGCACTTTATTATATACTACCTTGATTAACATTACTAACTCTTACTAACTTCCCTAACAACGTGCAGATGGACCAGTTGACTTGGATCCCCTCAAGACCGACGGCCAGTGGGCCGGTGGGTTCTGCAAGATCCTGAAGGACTGCTTGGAGACAACAGGAGTGCAGACAAGCGAGGTGCTCTACGAGGGACGCACCACTGCAGCCGTGGACCCGATCACAGCCAGGCCCGACCCCGAAGATATGTCAAGGTCACATGTTTCGGACAACTCTACCTTGGAGGCTCACCCGATGTTGTGCGAGACTGCATCAAGAAAGTGTGTCGGCGGTTAAGCGAGGTTGAAGGATACACCCTTTGGAGTCTCAAGCGGCTGATTATACGACCACGGCGGTGGCAGAGAGGAGAGGAAACACACAGGAGAGCACAGAGGGCAGGATGAGAAGGACTAGTTGGCGGCAAGTTCATTCAAGCTCGGGACGGGCACTCTCTGGGTCGATTCAGAGATAGTGTTTCTGCGACAGAAGTGGGATGACACCTTGGGACGGAACGCCCAGTTGGAGAGAGAGAACATCCACTTGGAGTTCTTTCTCAACGAGGCACACAGGAGGAACATACAGATCATAGAGTGGGGACTCGCCCGCCGAGCCGGCCTGAGAGAGATGCACTTGAGATCGCCACCTTAAGAGCCGGACTAGAGGAGCCTTGAGAGCCTTGCGGGAGTCAGAGGCAGCGACCAGAGAGGAGAGGTTGAAGCTGCGAGAGAAGGATTACCTGGTAGAGTCGCTTGGAGCGGGTTGCACAGACTACCAGCTGAGGTTGTGGGAACACGAGGAGAGGCTGACGCAGAACTACAACCACCTCTGGTACTTGGGAGGCAGAGTGTACGAGGCACAGGACACAGCCAGCTGGACCAGCTCAGCTTGGAGAGACTCCGACCGGAGATGGGTGACAGAGTTCAGGGAGTTGGCAGAGTTGGTACCACCACAGAAGAGACCCAAGTTGAGTACGGAGACGTTCGAGCTACCCCCTACTCAGCTTCCGGCGCAGCCACCCTACCCGAGAGGCAGTTCAGGCACCCCTGAGATGAACAGGGTGTTGAGGAGCTTGGCAGTCTACTTCAACCTACCAGAGCTTGAGATTCCAGACTACCCAAGAGTGAACGACCCTCCGTTCTACTCGGTTCCACCCAAATCAAGACCGTGTCACCACCGTACTCACCAGCTGCAGTTCAGGGGCAGGCACCTTGAGGGGATGATCCTGTAGTCAGCTAGAGTAGAGTTCTTCATGATGTTCATGTTTAGTTGACCACCCCATATGTATCGCATAGTAGTTCTCATGCTCCTGTGTAATCTCGAAGGTTGAGGAGTAGGCCTCGAGATACACACCTTTTGTATGGTGATCTTTCATGGGTGATTGGAGTTATCGATCTTTTGCCGGTTTTCATACTTCTTTTATGCTTGTGTGAAATTGCTTGTTGTTAGTTAGATACTCCTTGTATGCTTAAGTGCCTTAAAGTTAAATTCCGACAACTCGTTTCTCACGATCTCAAATTCTTGGAACAGATGTCAGAATGCGGAGGTCGGACGGCTCCTACGCCTGCTTCGAGGAGGCGAGAGAGTACGCCGAGCAGAGGACGTCCCTCTCCCGCCGGAGGTCGAGTCGTGGCCAGCCGTGGAGGCCGTGCCCCACGTGGCGGACGCCGTGGTGGACACCGCGGCGGGCGAGGAGGCCGAGTGCCGGTTAACCCTGAACCAGAGGAGGAGGAGGAGCCCGAGGAGGAGGCTGAGCGAGCTGCAGCAGAGCCCGAGCAAGCACCACCCAACCTAGCAGCAATGATGGCACTTGAGACCACCGATGCGTAGCGATCGCCGACGCCGTGGTTGAACAACAACAACAACCGAGGAACGCGTCAGAACCAGCCGGAGAGCTTAGGAAGAAGGTGGAGGGATTCTCCAAGCTGCGCCCACATACCTTTGACAACTCTCTAGACCCGCTTGTGGCCGACAACTGGTTGAGGGAGATCGAGAAGAAGTTGGAGCCATGACCTTACAGAGGAGGAGTGTGTGTCGCTTGTCCACTGCGCACTAGCTGGTCGACCGCAGAGCTTGGTGGGACAGCTCGTGACTCACACGCGGACCCGACCCACATCACGTGGGAGGAGTTTGTGGAGGCTTTCAGGGAGTTCCACATTCCGAGGCGTGATGATGGACGGGGAAGGCAGAGTTTAGGCACTTGAAGATGGGGCGATGTCGGTGAGTACATGAACCGCTTCCGGGAGGCGTGCGATGACGCCCTGGATGACTCCAACATCGAAAAGAAGAAGATGTCTTTGGTACCGCAAGGGACTCCACGGAGGGATGGCGCACCACCTGCTCACGACTGCTACTCTTCACGCCACAGTGGGCAAGGCTTTGGTAGTGGAGAAGTCGAGGTTGGACTATGTGGAGGTCCGAGGGGGCACTCGTGTTCACACGAGAGGTCAAGACTACCACGGTGCACCCACCCTCGGAGGGCGTCCTTACCCTCAGCAGCAGCAGGCTCAATTCACTCAGCAGAGCAGAGGTCACCCCGGAGGTAGTGGTGGTTCGAGTCAGTGGAAGCCCAGGCCACGCAGCCGCCACCACTGACTCACAGATCACCTGCTACCACTGCCGTCAGCTAGGCCACAAGTCCAACGTGTGTCCCCAGAAGCTTCAACAGGGAGGTCGAGGCAGAACACGCAGCACTGAGACCGCCAAGGCACGGTTCGAGGAGGATAGCCCCAGCAGAACCAGTCGAAGAGCGCTCCACCGTCCACTCGAGGCAGACTGAACCACCTGACCACGGAGGAGGCAGCCACCGCGCCAGATGTGGCCCTCGGTGAGTTTTTAGTCGATTCAGTTATGGCTACCATTCTGTTTGACACCAGTGCTCAGTTTTCGTACATTTCTACCAAGTTTGTAAAAGAAAGGTCATTACCAACTAAGCCCAAACCACGGCCTATAGTAACTAGTTCTCCGCTAGGTGAGAAGCGAGCTGTTGGAGTGTAGAGGAGTGAACATGGTGTTTGAGAAGCAGTTGTTCGTGGCAGACCTGACAGTCCTGGAGTCGACCGGGATCGACGTGATACTTGGGATGGAGTGGTTAGCCCAGCACAAGGGATTAGTGAACTGCAACCCAGTGTACGCTAGACCCAAAGTCACACAGCGTGTTCTCGAAAGTGTTGGCACCAATGCTGATGGTGACGACGGGCCTCCCTGGATCTTCTTTCTTGGCGGGCATGTCCCAGTCAGTCCACCTTGGGCCTTCTTTCTTGGCATAGGAACCTGCATTATAGATATCGACAAGGTTTGCAGATTCTAATTCTTCCGGCTGGCCCGGAATCTTACCTGGACTAGCTGTCGGAACCGATGATGCCAGCTAAGATATCTGAGATTCTATCATTTTATTATAGCTGTGCTGGTTCTTAATGGCAGAAGAAAAGCTTTCCATTTTATTACTAATAGTTTCTAACATTTTATCATTGGAAGCTAACTTCTTAGACAGGTTATCCATAAGTCTACCCTGGTTTTAAACGAACTCTCTTAAAGGTGGGAAATTATTATAAGAGTTATTACCTTGATAATTACCTGAATAGTTACCTGGGTAGTTGGGCCTCTGCTGGGTCCATCCTTGATTCTGCGAGGGACGATATTTATTGTTGATGTAGTTCACGTCCTCCTCCAGCTCGGGACATTGACTGCCCGAGTGTCCGGTGTTTCCACACTCTTCACAGGTCATGCGGGAATCGAAGAGTTGCATGACTTCTTTCTTCTCAGGGGCTCTATCTTCAAGCCTTTTCATTATTAAGTCCATCTTGGCAGACATCATGTCTACCTCCTTGAGCTGGTGCATTCCTCTTTCTCTCTTGCGGGGTTGACGTTCCTCATTCCAAGCTTTATTGGATGCCATCTTTTCCACAAGGTTAGTGGCTTGAGTAAGTGTAAGTGATAGGAAAGCACCTCCAGCTGCAGCATCCATCGTTTCACGGGTGTTGTTGGCGAGCCCGTCGTAGAAGGTCTGCATGAGCAACCAGTTCTCCATTTCGTGGTGCGGGCATTCTGATATGTAGTCTTGGAAGCGCTCTCACGCTTCTAGAACAGATTCGTCATGTTGCTGCTGGAAACTTGAAATTTTCCCCCGTAAGGCGTTGGTTTTGCCTATAGGGAAGAACTTTGCCGGAAAAGCGAGAAACCTGATGTCCAAGTTGTGAGTTTGTCTTTGTTGGAGTAGAACCATTGTTTCGCTCGTCCCAAGAGTGAGAATGGGAACAAGCCAAGTAGGATTGCATCACTTGGCACATCTTTGATCGTGAAGGTGCCACATATCTTCAGGAAGTGTTGGAGGTGTGCGTTGGCATCTTCATGAGCTTTTCCACAAAACTGGCTAGCTTGTACCATGTTGATCAGTGCAGGCTTGAGCTCAAAAGCTTTGTCTCCCACATCGACAGCCGGCCCAGTACGAATGTTGGCCGTGGTCGGTGCAGTACTCGCGGAGGGTCTTGTTAGCCATTACTTCAAACGTGGGTGTCAAGCTTCGCACAACGGTTGAATCTTCCAAGGAAAAGGTGGTGGGCCTTGGTTTAAGCCTTGACCTTGCCTTCTTTAGGATTTGTTCTGGATCTGAAACGAAGTTGTCTGGAAGATTCTTATTCATACATCACCTTGAAATCAAATAGACAAAAGTGGAAAGAACAAGGGTAAGCCTGTTTAAGCAATGATAATTTGGGTTCTCGATACATTCGTGTGAGAGATGCATGCATGCTATTATGATGTTTATGTTTTTGGGCTTTAGACTTTCTTTCAAGAACGCGCCAAAATACTTGTTGACATTGCTAACGACATCGACTAGAAACAGGTATAAGACCCATCTCTATTGACAGCGCCAGAAATGCAGAGGTATATCTTAACATGATGCTAAGTGTATATCAGATGTTGCTTTCAGATAAAACTAAAAGATAAATCCGCTACAGTTCATAGCACTACTTGATCTAGGTTGTCATCCCTGATAGTGGTGCCACTAAAATGCATGGATGGGTACTCGTACTTATGCCTTGGATCTCTGGTAAGAAAATATATATATGGGTATCCGCAAGCGCACAAATATGAATATACCATTGTAGCATTTTAACCAGAGTAAACCAGGTATCATATTTATATTCTACCACAGGGAAAGAAGTCATTTATCTTTAATAACAAGCATATGCATATCTCTGAGTGGTGTAATGTAGAGTGCCAAATATATCAATTGACTATAAACAGGTGCAAGTCACATAAAGATAATGATAATGAAAGCATTAATCAAGTCATAGCCATGGCAAACCACTAGAACATTCCAATATAGACAAAGAAGCATGTTCCTACAGTCTGATTAGTAAGGATACTCCTTAGTAATTCTAAACTACGGGTTAATGCATACCACGATTAGTGCAAAACATCTAGCAATCATGGCGGAAAAGCTATCATAAGTACACATGAGGAACACTACCCAGGAAGATCAAGGTCGAAACTTGACATAACCCAAATAGCTTAAGTTCCGCTAGGCCTACATACAGAGGATGGATTGCAAAGGACTCAATGGTGTTGTCACCACCACGATCTACCACATGACCCGGCATGTAGGGTGCAAACGCAGGTAAATACGGTCTAAGCACCATGCTTACACCATCTTCACCACTCACCCAGGATATCTTAGGCTCTAGATGAGTGCTATACGAATCCATGCATAAATATAAGAACAGATCTACTATGCTAGACATGTAATCATAATAAATACTAAACAACATAATGTCGAATATAAGCAATGATATGGATCGAATGTCTATATAGCAATTGTAGAAGAACTTACAATGAAGAACTTACAAGAACGAAGCTAGATCTGTATCTCGACCAGCCTCTAGACGATCAGGAGCCAAGTAGACTCCTTGCCTCCTCCTAAATCTAGACTAGTTAGCTACTTGCTATATGGTGTTCTAGGGTGTAGGCTCTTGACTTGATGACTTGATCTGAAGATGATGAATTGATTATGATTCTCCCTCAACCGGGGGGTCTAGGGGCTGCTTATATAGTCCGAAGGAGGTGTCACGCCACCGTAGGATTAAACCGACCTAAACATACGGTTTAGATTGATCCTCATAGGCGGTGGAAGAACATTCCGAGCGGTGACGACATGGCGTCTGGTGGGCCCCACTCGGGCCCCGCCTTCGCATGGGGTCTTCTCGTCCCTTCTAGATGCTTCTTTTCTTGTATGCCAAGTCACGTTGGTTCGAGAGTGTTCCGGAGCCTTCTAGACTTGTTCCTTTTCCTATTATTCTGATTAGTCCCTGCAAGATATAGAATTCTCCAAAACTCCAGGAAAACTGTTAGTGACACCCTATTCTATGTTGGTATTATCAATTATGCCCTTTTTTTATGTTTGGTTGACTTATAAATGTATAAGATAAAATGTGTCAACATCCGCCAGACTTGGAACCCGAAGGTTAAGGCAGGACATGAGACACATATTTATATAGGTTCGGGCCGCCAGAGTAGTGAACCCTACGTCTTATTTGTAGTATCGTTATGGCGCCCTGCGCTTGGGTGTTGATCCCAGGAGGGATTGTGTTATTGCATGATCCTCCTCCTACGTACTCGGCCCTCCTTTATATAGTCCAGGAGCGGGTGCCTAGTCGGTTACAAGGTAGGAATCCTAGTAGGATTACACGGTATGAGTCCTAGTAGGATTACAGGGGAATTCTAGTAGGAGTCTGTCTTCATCCTTCCTTGCATAGGTACCCGGGATGTATGCCAACATTACCAAGTAAAATTTGGTGAACTCTTGAAGGTGCTCTTAGCTCGCCTCTACAATGTCTTTTAAAAATATATATAATAGAGTGTAGCTTTAGACCATTGGGACAAGCATGCTTAGACTGACTCCAACAACATGATCTAAACCCAAAAATGGGTCAGCACACTCTCCAACAAAGCACCCAAACACAACATCCATTTTGCCTATCCAGCGGACGACAATGCACAAATGTGCCGTCTCTCTCCTCCTCATGCATTTGCCACTACCTCCACAAGTTGAGCAAGTCGTGGGCCCAAGCTCTCCCCCCCGGCGGTGGCCCTCCCCGCGTGAGCTCCCAGCTGCCCTCCTCACTGAGCTCCACCCGCGGGGCGAGCACAGTGTAGAGGAGGTTCGACAACAGCGGGGGAGCGCACGAAGGAGGTCCGACGACCCGTGGACGACGACAACGACTCGGACCCCGCCTCCGCCCTTGCTCCTCCGCCAGCCTCCTCTCCCTCTCCTATTTCCTTCCTTTCTTCTTCCTCTGCCGTCCATGGCAAAGACGACGTCTCTCCGCTCGGCTCGACATCGTGGACATCATGGTGGCATCGGCCTGCTCCGGCTTTTGCTTCTGGGCGGCGAATAAGGTCAGCCGGTCGTGGTGCTCTGCTCCGGTGGCCACTGCAGGTTGCGGCGGCGCTACGGCGACGGATGGTGGACAACAGAACGGGTGCGGACGAGGTGGAGAGTGATGTGTCCACCGACGAGGAGAGTGATGTGTCCGCCGACGAGGAGGAGGGTGGCGGGTCCCCCGGCGCGGCGGCGCAGTAGAGGAGGTGGAGCTGGGGGCAGAGACGGATGGGAAGGAGGTGGTTTGCATCGTGACTGTTGGAGATCAGAGATTTTTAGGTGTTAGACCTTTCTCTTGTACACGACCCAAACGCACGAATGGGTCTTGTATTTGGGTTTCATTTTTGGAGTCAGCCTTAGAACAAGGCATTTGTTATTTTTCAATGATCTTGTAGGTATTTGAGGTAACTTAGAATTTTACTTTCAAACTATCAACCATTTGTTATTTTTCAATGATCTTGTAGGATCATCTTTTTGTTTTGAGCATTTTGTAGGACCATCTTAGGACAAGCCTTCCACTACTTTCATACACTGCAGATCTCCAAACAGAGGTCATTCCGTTCAACTTTTTTTTTTCTCGAAACGGTTGGAAACGACTTCCGATAGATCTGAAATTTTGATGATTTCACTATTGAACTATTCAGTGGCGACTACAATAAGACAAATAACAGAAAATGAAAAATCAAAATTTAAATATGGTAATGGTCAGAAACGATATCATTTATACGAACGAAAACGATCCGAAAACCTACCCCAGTAAACAAGATTATCGATTAAGATTGTCATCCCTAGGTATAATGCATCCCCATCGGTGAACACATCAAATTCCATCAAAACGAACCTAGCAATTGATGTTTGAATCTTTATCAAAAACAAGGTACAGATGCATCTCCATCCGCTTTGAGGATGCATACTACTCTAACCCGGATGGTTAAAATTCATTTTAAGTTGGCGTAATAGCCAAAATCGTTCCTGAACTATGCTGGGCTCAATTTGGTCCCTGAACTATGAAAACGTTCAATTTGGTCCCTGAACTATGCTAATCGGGTTAATTTGGTCCGTGAACTTTGAAAATGTCCAATTTAGTCCCTGAACTATGCTAATCGGTTCACATTTGTCCCCTAAGCACCACCGACGTGAAGAAAAAATGGCGGTGTCGGTAGTCTTATCTTTCTATTTTTCTCTATTTTCAAAATTACTTTCAAAATCATATATCAACATGAAAATCTCCAAAAATAAAAGTTACTTAACTTTTCAAGATCTCCAACTTTACCTTTGGAACCATCTTTAAATTCCAAATATTTTTGAAAATAAGGTTTTGAAATTTGAAAACCCTATTTCGAAAATACTTGGAATTCAAAGATGGTTCCAAAGGTAAAGTTGGAGATCTTGAAAAGTTCAGTAACTTTTATTTTTAGAGATTTTCATGTTGTTGTATGATTTTGAAAGTAATTTTGAAAATGAAGAAAAATAGGAATCACATGACGACAAGACTTCACCTCCTCCCTGTCACTACCTCACTGGTGCTACCGGGGGACGAATGTGAGCCGATTAGCATAGTACAAGGACTAAATTGGACGTTTTCATAATTCAGGGACCAAATTGATCCGCTTAGCTTGGACGTTTTCATAGTTCAGAGACCAAATTGAGCCCAGCAGTATAGTTCAGATGATTTTGGCTATTGTGCCTTTTAAGTTTTAAGGACACCAAACAAATGATGTTTGAATCTTTCTCACAAAACAAGGTATCCGCTTTGAGGATGCATACAACACTAACCCAGATGGTTAAAATTCATTGAAAGGGCACCCAACAAATGTCCCCCAAAATGAGCCTAATAATGAAGGTTCTCTTTGTTAGGGCATGTACAGCTCTTAGACAGAAAGCTGTCTGTAGAACCTCGAACTGTGCATACAGAGAGATACACAGACAGATCATACAACTCATAGACAAAAATGCTGTTGTAAGCTATTTAATGCTTTGGATGTAGTTTAAGATCAACTACAAATGCATTTAGGTGTACCATTGTGTGACAATTTGATTCACTTTTCACATTCACTATCACTATTCACATTCAAAAATTGGATAATCAAATTTCTACAAAGTGCCACTGCAAATCTTGAATTAGTATTGTCATTTGTACAAATATTTCCCTCTTTTCTTATAATATTTGTTTTCTTCCTTAATTTTAATTCCTCACTCATTTTTTCTTTTTTTTCTTCAAACGTAGTATGTCCACATGCTAGTAACTGACATGCTCCGCGTTCTAGATTACGTGGCAACCGGAAGACCACATGCTCCACAGGAAAAAGTTCATTTTTGACCATTCAACTTTTGCCTTAGTTTAGTTTTGGCCATCGAACTTCAAAACCGGACATCTTTAACCATCCAACTCTTAAAACCGTTCACAATTGGTCATCTGGCGGTTTTGATGGGTGGTTTTAACATTTTTATTTACAATTTAGTCCTTAGAACTTAAAATGATCATTAATTTTTGCTTGTAGCTCCGATTTAGGTGATTCTTGTGGTCACGTGTTCATAACAATGAGTTTTATCTTCTAAAATGCTCTTTATACTATTTTATCACTATTTGTTATATTATCCTTATGTTATTGTGTAAAAACAACAATATAAGAAAAATAAAACAAACAGTTACAGAATAATATGAACACATTTTGAAAGATAAAGCTCATTGTTATTAATGTATGATTACAAGAATCACTTAAATTAGAGATACAAGAAAAAATAGTAATCATTTTAAGATCTATGGACTAAATTGTAAATAACTGATTAAAATAGTCCTTGAACCTTAAAATGATTACTATTTTTTTCTCGTATCTCCAATTTAAGTGATTCTTGCGGTCATGTGTTCATAAGATGAGAACTTTATCGTTCAAAATGTTGCTCATATTATTTTGTAACTGTTTGTTTTACGTTTCTTATATTATTATTTTTACACAACAACAGAAAAATAATATAACGAATAGTTATAAAAGTTGTATAAAAACATTCTAAAAGATAAAGCTCACCGTTATGAACACGTGACCGCAAGAATCACCTAAATCGGAGCTACGAGCAAAAAGTAATGGTCATTTCAAGTTCTAAGGACTAAATTGCAAATAAAAAAAGTTAAAACCACCCATCATAACCGCCGATGGCAATTGTGAACGGTTTTAAAGATGGTGTCCAAAGTTCGATGGCCAAAACTAAACTCGAGGCAAAAGTTGGATGGTCAAATATGTTTACTCACCCTCCTCCCACATCTCCTGCCATCATCCGTTCCCCGCAAGGTCGCACGACGGCGCAACACAGCTCCTCCCTCGGGTCCGGCCAACGATGATGGGCTCCTCCACCAACTCGCGCTCCCTCCCTCCACCTCGGCTCGGCTTCCCGAGCTCGGCCTATGCCGGTCCTCTCATCCTGCCGGCCCGGCGAGCCACAGCGTGGCGGCGCGGCGCCGCCCGTGGCGGCCGGGGCAGCGTGGATGCTCCATCGCGCCCCTCACGGCAGTCACCCTCACTTTCCTCCTCCACCCTCCAGCCTCCAGTCACCCTCACACGCCGAGGAGCTCCGGCCGGCCGCCCTCCTCCCCGGTGCCGCATGCGAGCGGCGGCAGCCTGCTGGTCCCGTCGGCGCGGACTTGAGATCCTGCCTCCTCCGTGCTCGGCCGGTGGCGGAGCAGGCGGGGATGGAGGCGCCACCACCACCTCCTCCTCTAGCCGCCTCCCACCACCCGTCTCCCTTCCCATACGTCCGCCTCCTTCTCCCGCGCCTCACAGGATTTGGCCGGCCAGCACGGCCAGTGGAGCAACCGCCAAAGCGCCGGCGGTTTGTGATTCTTGGTTGGCCGGCGTCGTCCGGAGTTGTGGACGGATTTCCTTCCCCGGTGAGCTCCGCGATGCCTCCCTCTCCCTTCCTTCTTCCCCCGCCTCCCCGATTTAGCACGAAGAACACTCCACCCGCCAAGGCGCTCGCGGCGGCCGGATTAGGCGGTTGTGGGTTCGCCGGCGTCGTCCGATGAGTTGTGGACGGATTTCCTTCCCCGGTGAGCTCCGCGATGCCTCCCTCTCCCTTCCTTCTTCCCCTGCCTCCCCGATTTAGCAAGAAGAACACTCGCGCGCACACCCCGCACGGGATCCCGTCGCTTCACGGAAACGGCAGTTGCAGTGAAGCGTCCGCGTCGTCGAGCTTGGAGCGGGCGGCCCGCTCGCACTGTGGCGGAGAGGCCGTTGGTTGGGCGCGGCGGGGGTGTTTTTTCGCCATCCTAGCGACGGGATGTACAAACAGGCTGTACATGTAGTCTGGGTTCAAACAAGGCATCGTTCAAGGAAAAGATGACATACTAGAGGTAGCTGCCAGTGTGCACATATTTGCACATTATCCGAGATTAATTATTTATGGTTACGGCTAAAGTTGTGTAAACAACCTGCTGCTAAGAGCAACTTCAGCAAGGACCTGCAAATTAAGGCCTCCAAAACTCATTTGCAGGCCCACCTGCAAAAAATAGAGGTCCAAAATTTGCACTCAACTCCAGCAAGAATATCAATATAGACCTCTATTTTGAGGTGGACCCATCTGCTCAACACACCGCACGCATCCAGCTCCCTCTCGGCCAAGACCGCCGCCGGCGCTTTGCTCCACCTTCTCCTCCGGCCAGCTCTGCTCAGGCAGCGCCGCTCCTCCGCGCACACGCTCAGCCCATCCCTCCTCTTCCTCCTCACAGCAACTCGCTCCCATGGGCGAGGTCGCCTCACGCCCAAGGCGAGGCTCGCCTCAGCGCCATGGCTATGGGGCCTCCCTTTTCTCATCCAGCCGGCCTCGCGGCAGTGTGATGGCGGTCTGCCTGCGCTACCTCGAGCCAGCCGAACCCCACGGCGTTCCTCGACATCAGCGCCCGGTGGCGCGCGTCGTCTGCACGGCAACGGCACGGCACTGTCGTCTCCTCGGCGGCCGCTCACGCCACGCCGCCACGCTCTGGTGGAGCGCGCGCGGCTACGTGGGCACAACGCGCGAAGCGCGGGCTGCATCCATGGTGGCATGGAGGTGCGGCGCCGTCGCATACGCCCTGGCGAAGAAGTACTTGCCCTCGGCGGGGACGAACTCGTCCGCATGGGTTGAGATGAGATCGACTGCCGATGGAGCCGTCAGCGGCGCTCTGTTGTCGGACTACGACGCGATGGAGTCGCCGTCTGCCGCCCGCCTCGTTATATGTCGTTCCACCCGGTGGCGCCTCGTCGTCCGCAGCATAAACTACGACTCTCAAGAAGCGTCGCGTTCTGGATCGAGCTTCAATAAGCACGCGGCCGCTCGATCCAGCAAGAAAATCCTCATATTGCTACCTCGTTCGTTCGTTAACACGGTGTTGGCGGCGCGTCTTGCGGGAGAAGCACGTGGTTCAGGGCGAGGAAATGCGTCGGCGGCCGAGTGTCGGGACATGGCGGCGCCTCGCTCCGCGCGTCGGCGTCCGCGGGCGCGCAGGCGGCGCTCACAGACCTCGTGTGCACCTCTCGCCGAAAGTACGCCGCGCCGCCGCTGCCATGCCACTGCGCCCCGCCTTGACCGGGGCGGCGGCGTTGCGAGCCGCTGGCAATAGCGCCGCTGTCGATCTTCCGGTGGCGGAAGTTGGCACCCTCCACGGCCGGTGGCACCTCCCAATCACCATCGCCCGCCAGCCCATCGGTCCCGGCGGCACCCAGCGGCAACGCTTGCTGAGCGGCGACTTCGGTCATGGTGGTGGCGAGCTTCTGGCGGTTGGGTTCGGTTGCCGTGCGTCGCTGGCGAGCGAGCTCAGCCCGCTCGTCCATGCTCGAGCTCTCAC
This sequence comes from Cenchrus purpureus, assembly GCA_022644695.1. Taxonomy (NCBI): domain Eukaryota; kingdom Viridiplantae; phylum Streptophyta; class Magnoliopsida; order Poales; family Poaceae; genus Cenchrus; species Cenchrus purpureus. The sequence goes on from CP053467.1 coordinate 11,589,216, forward strand.
GCAGGACGGCCGGGAAAGCGTGCCGCAGGTAGCGCCATCGTCGTCGTCCTCGGTGTCGCCGCCCAGATGCCCACCCATGGCGTCGCGCGAGGCGGGGAGGGTGGGGAGGAAGAGGCGGAGGCGCGGAGAGGAGAGGGAGGGAGGAAGGCGGCGGCGGTGCGTGGTGGATCGGCAGGGAAGCAAGGCGGCGTGAGGTGATCGAACCGAGAGAGAGAGAGGGGGAAAAAGAAAAATTGTGGAGCCCACGTTTGGAGGGGGATTTTTGGAGGGCCTCTAGGAATGGAGGTTGGGAGGGAGAATTTGGAGGGTATGGAAAATCTGAATATAGACCCCTCTGGGTTGATTTTTTAAATTTTGGAGTAGAGGCCCGTATGGAGACCCTCGCTGGAGTTGCTCTAAGATATTAAAATCACCACATCACAACCACAAGACTCCAAACAGTGCATTAAGATTCAAGAATCTCTTGCACAAGTAGGTAGAAATAAAGAAGCAAGAGCAAGCACAGGATGCAAAAGTACATCGGCAGTGTGCTTCAAGCCTTCAACAATCATCATCCACAGTCACACACCATAACAGAAGTATTAGATCGCTAACCATTCGTTATCTGATAACACAGGCAAATTGCAAATTGTTCACGACATATGCTCCATAGTAGACTTCTAACATAGTTTAAGTGCTCAGAACATAAGTAGCAAAATTTGAAAAATGCAACCAAACACAGCCAAAGTTTTGCTTGGGATGGTCCCCACTGCAACTGGAGTATCCAGGCACAGAGCTCAACGGTAGCGGCGGAGGGAGAGGGTCTGGTTGCGCTTCCAGGTAGCTCTCCTGGAGGGCCTGTTCTTGTGGTGGGAGGTGCCCTTGCCGCGCAGGCCACGGTACTTCTTGCCAGCAGAGGTGAGACCACGGAGCTCACGGTGCTTGTGCACATCCTTGCACAGCCAGTTGATCCTTGGGTCATTGCGGATGGCATTGTGGGCAACATCCACAAGAATGATCTCAAAGTACTTGTAGGTACTATCCTGTGTTGGCAGAATGAAAAGGCATTAGCACTAAAGAGGTTGGACAAGAACAAGAACAACAGGAACAATCTGACAGAAAATTTCTCCATTGAATCCAGCATACCTCATTCACCCAGTAGGAGTTAAGAACCCTCAGTCCACCGAGCTTGCGTCCAGCCCTCTCCTCAGCAACAGACCTCTTGTTCCTCTGGAACTTAAGCTGGGTGACACCCTGGTGCTTTGGCTTGCCGTAGACAATACCCTTGGGCACAGGCCTCTTCCTGCCACCACGCCTGACACGGACACGGTAAACAACATAGCCCTGCAGACACATAGCACAATGTTAAGCTCATACAAGAGTCTACAAAGAAAAATTCAAAACACCAATGTGCAGAACAAACTATAAAGCTGCAAACAGATAGATAATGATATGTTGGCATGACAATAATACTAACCAGGCAACGGTAATTTCATTGACCACAGACTGACAAACTGAATTAAACTAAATATTTATTTTGCTTCACCAAATGACAAGTCCAGCACATACAAAATTACTACAATAAATCAATTCTTTATCACCTCTAGGAATGGTGTCTAAAAAAGTACAAATGAACTGCTTTCAACAAAGATGATGCAATGCATACACAATGAATAACAGCGCACTCTTCAGTACTTTGTGTCAAGGTTGAAGTGTGAATGTGACCGCAATATGTCCCAGCCAAACTAATTAGTATTTGTATAGCCATTCAAGGTATAAATTGAAGCATAATGGTATGCGGAAGTGCCATAGGATTGCCCAAACATGCTTAAACAGTTTCCTGAATATAATAGAGTTATCCACCTAGCAATTCTACATTTCGCGCACACAAAAAACTGGCATCCGACCATGGATGGGAACCTTATGAACAGAAACCAGCAAATGGCGATATCACCGAAGAGAGCAAATTCTGAGTTACCGATGGGCCTCGACCAACCTACGCACAACCACATCTCTATCGCCATCTCGTGCCAGTCAGGAGAACAAAGAGCGAGGCAGAGATCTACCTGCTTGGCCTTGAAGCCAAGGCGGCGGGCCTTGTCGGGGCGGGTGGGGCGGGTGAGGCGGACGATCGCCGGCTGCTGCCTGTACTCCCAGCAGCGGACGCGCTGCACGAAGCGCATCACATCGGACTGCTTCCTCCTCCATAGCTCCGACACGTACTTGTACGCCCCTGCGCAAGGAACACGACATCAGAACAAGCAGAATCACAAAGGCTCGCTTGCAGGGAGAGATCAGGTCGTGAGCGGGAAGGGGAAGGAGGAGCTCACCCATGGCGGATGCGGCTGCGTGCGGCGGCGGCGGCGGTGGGGGAGGGAGATGGAGTGCGCGGAGAAGCTCGGGGTTTGGGTGGGAAGCGGACTTATATTTCGGCGATGGGCGCCTCGTGGCCGTCGGATGTGCTAGGGTTTTGGAACGGTGGGCGGAGGATGGTTGGGGAAAGTGGGCCGAGGAAGCTGGGCTTTCCACGCACATGTGCCAAAATGGACCCTTGGAAGTGGGCTGCTAGTTTTTCCTTCCTCTTTTCTCTCGCTTCAATTTGTTCCAACTTCTTTTTTGAAAATCGATTTTATGTCATTTTAGAACAAAAGGTATTTTAAGTTTTAAATTATTGTGTTTGACTCTTACACCATTGTGATGCTCTCTCTGCAAGGTGGACCTACGTGCATTTTGCAATTGACAAAAAAGTAAAGCAGATTTCACAAAATTGGATGAACTACCATTGTAAATTTTTTTTTAATGTTTAACAGTTTAAGGCAAGACCATATACACCAGGACAACATCTACACACATTGATTTTTTTTTGAAAAATCCACATTGAAATTGCTAAGCGTCTTTTACAAGAACTATAGCTTAGAGGCGTTTGATAAAAGTACTCTAGACTTGTAGCAAATCTCGTGGTGTCGTGTGGAGCAGAGAACTTATCAGTCAATCGGTCAATGTCAATTTTCACATTGTACGTATATCACTCGGTGAGGTGTTCATATGGAAAATGTGACATTTGAAAATATTACACAGTAAGAGTCGAGCAGAGTAGGTAGAAGGAAATCACAACTCATGTTTATTCACGTGCATGTAATAATAAATTGTAAGTGGGCGACATTTTAATCTGGGATGTTCTCCAATTAGTTTATCCAAAAATGATTTCCTTCTTCTAAAAAAAGTATGATTCAAAAAAATTCTGCCACCCGTTGAATCTTTCATTTCACTTATTTTTTAAAATTTGATATGACTTTGGTTGAATATAATCCTGACACGATCAACATGGGAAAAACTCGTAGGACTCCTCCACAAGTCCAGTCTTTTTCTCCACGTCGCCACACAGCGCGCGTTATCCGCTAGTGGCTTATGATATCCCACTCACTGACGGTAGGGGCCCACCGACATCCCCACGACCCGGTCCCACACGCCAGCCTCACGGACCCCGCTCAGTCCACTACTCTTGTGGGGCGCGCCGCGCACACCACGGCGCGGTCGCGTTTCCAAACCCAAACGCGAGCAGCGGCTGCTGCCTCTCTTCTCCACAATAATCCCCGTGCCTGCCTCTGCCTCGGCCTCCTTCCTTCCCTTCCCCCTCGTTCTCCGCCGCCCCCATCCTCTCCCACATCGCGCGCGGCGCCCGAGGCGACGAATCCGGCCTCCTCCCACGCGTCCGTCACCGCCGCCGGCCGCCGATGTAAGCGCCCGCGCTCCCTCTCCCCCGGCGCGGCCGATCTCCGTGGCCTCGTCGTGCGTCCTCTCTTGTTTGTTTGTTTTTTTTTGAATTTTTTGCGGTCGCCGGGTGGCGTTTGGCGGCCCGGTTCCCGCGCGATCGGGCGGCGCGGGGGCCGTCCATTCGCGGGAAATCGCGATCCGGCGCTGCGGGCGCGCGGATTCGCCGGCGAGTTTGGGGGCTCCGGAGTCGTCGACGCGCGCGGTCCCGCGGCGCCGGCGGGGCGAGTCGATTTGGGTGAGGAGTTGCGGCTTCCGGTGGGGTTGGGGTGGTCAGGATTCGGTGTTGGTTGCGGGGCGGTGGCGATTTGGTGCCGGATTGGCGGTAATCTGGTGCGCAAAGGCGAGATTTTTTTCGTCCCCCGTGGTGGTGCATCCGGTGAGGGGGATGTGGGATGTATCGCTCCCTCTTCTTTTTCTGGTGCCGAGTGGCGCATTCGATTCCTCGACAAAGGGTGTGGTGGTGGGGGAAGCTGACCGTCTCTTGACGGCGATGAGGATCCAGTTCGGCTGATTCTCCCTTCCTTTTACCTGGTCACTGTCGCCGGCCGCGCTCTAGTTCCATTGTTTTGTTCGGGGATATGGGTGGATGAGTAGCTGCCTAGATGGAGAGATTGGTAGATTTGTACTGATGTGTGTTATCTGCTGCGTTTGTTGTTTTTCTGTATATTGATCGATGATTTTGAATCTGACTCTGCATGTGGAGATCGGAAGGAGCTCGGAGGGCTGGGACGCTGACCCAAGTTTTATGGGGAGAGGATGCCAGAGCTGCGAAGCAGTACTCGTCAAGCGCGCCTGAGGTCTAAGAAGCTCGACGAACCGCAGCCAGGGGAGCCACCTGTGAAACCGGAGTCGCCTGCTCCGCAGAGAGCAGGAAAGCGTGCTCCTACTCGTGCTGCCAGGGGAAGAAAGGCTGCTGCTGGGAAAAGAGCGCCTCCGGCACCAAAGCCTAGAAGAAAGGGGGTTGAGATTGTTGACTTAGAAGCTGTTCCAGCTTGCGAAGATCCCCCCAAAGCTGTAGCTGGACCGAAAGTTGCTGCTGCAGCCAAGAACAACCTTGCTTTGAACAAGGTAGCTGAGGTTGGTGTTAATAAAGGTCTGAAAATGGATGATGAAAGTGCTGACAAGATTGTTGGAGTTGAAGATGAACCGGCCGCTACACCTGTCCCAGAGAGGGTATTACTTTCTCTTTTGAATTTTGTTTCCATTTACTGCCATTTGCCTTCTTCATTTTTCCTTGTTTTCTATCTGTTTGCACCTCACCTAATTACATAAACAAACTATTTTTTTTTACCTTCCTTTTATATGTTCGCCCCCCCCCCAAAAAAAATGCAGTGTTCAATGGTATCCACAGTACGTTGGCTGGCACAAATCATTCTTAATGTTACAAAAGATGAGCCCATTTAGCACCAGGAAGGGCCATTCACATGCCTTCTAACCACATTTCCATGGGGATTGTGCGTAAAAGGAAACTTTGGGCATAGTTGTTCATAGCCTCTAAGGCCCTCTCCAACAACAAGAGATAGCACTTAGCTCATAGATAGGAGAGAGAGTAAAAGAAGTCCATGCAACAGGAGAATTCAGAGTGTGCGCGTTGAGAGGGAGAGACTTTGGTACTTGTGCGAGATAGCGCCAAGATAAGAGCTACTTGTTGGTTTTTTCACTGTTCATCGAATAAAATACAATAACTACTATCTCAGGGCCTAAGTAGTTAGAACTGTGGGCAAAATTCTTGTGGAGCAGTAGGTACAATTAAATGACAATTGAAATGAAAGCCGACTTCCTCTCTTTGTTACATAAAATCAGAAAAGACTGATATACAAATAGTTTTATATTTTCAGGATATTCTAATCCTATTTCATTTCTGCAGGTTCAAGTAGGTAACTCTCCAGAGTACATAACTGACAGGAAATTAGGTAAAGGTGGTTTTGGTCAGGTCTATGTTGGCCGAAGGGTATCCGGTGGAACTGCTCGGACTGGTCCTGATGCCTATGAGGTTTGTCACTTACACCTTGTATGAACTTTTAATCATTTTTTTCATACATAATACATATAACCAATCCATGGAAAATGTTTTTAGGTTGCATTGAAATTGGAGCACCGGAACAGTAAAGGATGCCATTACGGCCCCCCATATGAGTGGCAAGTTTATAAGTATGTCACTTATCCTGTCATCTTTCATTTTTCATGGGACTATTTCTCTATCTTTGAGCTCTCTGACCTTGGGCATTGTTTATCAGCTCTCTCAATGGTTGCTATGGCATTCCATCAGTCCACTACAAGGGTCGTCAGGGCGACTACTATATTCTTGTGAGTTCACTAATTATTACTCTAGATTTCTTTGCAGCTCAACAAATTTTATTCACCTATCTTTTTTTCCAGGTAATGGATATGCTTGGTCCGAGCCTTTGGGATGTGTGGAATTCAATGGGGCAGACGTAAGTGTCTTCCATTCCTTTTATGTTATCTTTTGTCACTCATGTTTCAGTTTGTAGACTAAATGATTCCAACATATTGGACAGGATGACTGCGAATATGGCTGCTTGCATTGCTGTAGAGGGTATATCAATTCTTGAGAAGCTCCACTCTAAAGGGTGAGCTGAAATTATCTATATTCCACCGAATGTCCTTAGATATATGACTTGATTTATGCTAAAAGATCCTCCTTTTGCCAGGTTTGTGCATGGTGATGTGAAACCGGAGAATTTTCTGCTTGGTCAGGCTGGATCGCCTGACGATAAGAAGCTTTACCTTATAGATCTTGGTCTAGGTATGCATATCACACAGTCTTGATCTAAGTATTAACTTCCGTGATGCCCTATTTTGTTTACACTAAATATATTTATTAGTCATTGTTCTTTCTTGCCTTGGTTTTTTTGTCCTTTGCTTTTGTTGATATGCAATACCCAACCTGCACAGCATCAAAGTGGAGGGAGACAAATGGTGGTCATGTTGATTATGATCAAAGGCCTGATATTTTTAGGTTGGTTATATTCTCACAGCAGCAGTTTCCTTTTGTCATATGGTCTCCATTTACCTATCATCTGGTTTCTTTTTGCAGGGGGACGATTAGATATGCGAGTGTCCATGCCCATTTGGGGCGCACTGGTAGTAGGAGAGATGATTTGGAGTCACTGGCATACACCCTTATTTTCCTAATAAGAGGAAGATTGCCTTGGCAAGGCTATCAGGTAGGCTTTTTTAATACACCTTTTAATTTGACATAATGGTGCTCTTCTGGAGTGCACTAAAGTCTGTAACAATGTTTGCAGGGAGATACCAAGAGTTTTCTTGTTTGCAAGAAGAAAATGGCTACTTCTCCAGAGATGCTTTGTTGTTTCTGTCCAGCTCCATTCAAGCAGTTTCTTGAGATTGTCACAAATATGAAATTTGATGAAGAGCCCAATTACGCCAAGCTTATCTCACTTTTTGATGGTTTGATTGAATCACCTGCCTCGAGACCAATCAGAATTGATGGGGCTCTCAAGGTCTGTACTTTCTGTACTACTTATTCCCTACTTTCATATGATAGTCACACATATCCGTCCTTATCCTGTCTCTTCATGTGCTATAGGTTGGTCAGAAGCGTGGAAGGTTGCTTGTAAATCTGGAAGAAGATGAGCAACCTAAAAAGAAGGTTAGATTAGGGAGTCCAGCAGCTCAATGGATTTCGGTTTATAATGCCAGGCGACCCATGAAGCAGAGGTAATTATAATGATGAAATCAGATGCTACAAGGCATGATAACTTGATACTAGTTTGGTTATACTTGCTGCATTTCTCTACTAAATCCAATATCCTAATCTTTTTTCCTAGCTTATAAACATAAATATGAACATTAAGGATGTGATGAAATCAGATGCTACAAGGCATGATAACTTGATACTAGTTTGGTTGTACTTGCTGCATTTCCCTACTAAATCCAATATCCTAATCTTTTTTCCTAGCTTATAAACATAAATATGAACATTAAGGATGTGATGAAATAGTTGCTAAACTTTGTTAACATTTGTTGCTTGTTTCTTAGGTACCATTATAATGTTGCTGACTCAAGGCTAAGTCAACATATAGAGAAGGGCAATGAGGATGGGCTGTACATTAGTTGTGTGTCTTCCTCAGCAAACCTTTGGGCTCTCATTATGGATGCAGGAACTGGTTTCTGTTCTCAAGTTTATGAGCTCTCACCGGTTTTTCTGCACAAGGTACAGTACTATCTGACACAAGAATGCTATTGTAAATAAATGGTTTAGTGAGGAATCCCAACTCTCTATTTACAGGACTGGATAATGGAGCAGTGGGAGAAAAGTTATTACATAACTGCAATTGCTGGATCAACCAGTGGAAGTTCATTAGTTGTCATGTCCAAAGGTATGAAGGTTACTGCTGCTTGTTATTATTTGTGTTTGCGGCTTGTATTCCACTTTCCCATTAGCAGTAAATATCCTTATGTTTCTCAAGGACTTTGCCTGTTAATTTCCTTTTTTATCCTAGTGGCATTGCTTATTAATCATCATGGCCAGCTATTATACAGTCTTGGGTAATATATTTCACTGTTGTAGGAACTTCTTACACTCAGCAATCATACAAAGTCAGCGAATCATTCCCTTACAAGTGGATCAATAAAAAGTGGAAAGAAGGTTTTCATGTAACATCTATGGCCACTGCTGGAAATCGCTGGGGCGTGGTCATGTCAAGGAACACAGGATATTCTAATCAGGTTGTAACCTTCACTTGGCCATATGCATTATTTGTTCCATATGCATCTATTTATGCATCTATTTATGTTCCTCTGAGCTTTCCAGCAATTGCGGTGTGAATATTTACAAGACTTTTTCTTTCTGTTACTTTCAGGTTGTAGAGTTGGATTTCCTGTACCCAAGTGAAGGCATCCATCGGCGATGGGAGACCGGTTACAGGATAACTTCCACAGCGGCCACCAATGACCAAGCTGCTTTCATCTTGAGCATGCCAAAGCGGAAGCCAATGGATGAGACGCAGGAAACCCTTAGGACCTCTGCCTTCCCTAGTAGCCATGTGAAGGTACATCAACCAGCATGGTGTTTGTGCTTCAGATTTTGTTGCCCAGAGTACCTTCTGCTGCTGTGCTAATCTAATCTCGTGACGACCCTTGCAGGAGAAATGGGCGAAGAATCTCTACATAGCTTCGATCTGCTATGGACGAACTGTGTGCTGACCTGACCGCGCATAAGGAAGTTGAATTGAGGCTCATTTGTTGCAGCATGGTGGCATGAGCGTGAAGAGATGTCAGATGTTTGTGAAACCGATCCCCCATGATAAGATTAGCAGATCCGAAGATGCGGTACGGTATACCCCTACCGTAATTGTAAAGAAATGTTGTACCCAATGCTGGCCGTGAGCCTATGAAACCTTTTCATCGGATGAAGCTAACACATTTCGGCATGAAAATTCAATGTTTTTGCAATTTCTGGGTTGAATTTTCTCCTGGACAGTCAGCAAAAATTTGCGCTGGTATACTTCGATGTGTCTTTCTGAAAAATCGTAGGACATGCTAGTCATCTTCGTGTTCTGATTCTACAACCGAATTAGCATTCCGTGGATAAAGTCATCCAAGAAATAATCTATGCCGAAATAAAAGTTAATAAATTGTCTATTTTGTGCTACGGGGCCTGGCCTAATCAACTTTGGGCCGTGTTGCTGCTATCCACCAAAGCCCAAAGACAACCATTGCCCAGTTCGATTTTTTAAATATTTTTTTCTTTGATTTTCAAAAATAAATGGGCCGAACCAAAATTGAGAAATATACATCTGCCGCCAAACCTCACGGCGGCAGGGGGCACGGCGGTAGGGGTGCCGCCAACGGTCGGTGACACTGCCGGTGGAGCAGATTCACTGCCGTGGCGCGGCAGGAACCCTAGCCGTGCCCAGTGGCGGGAGTCCTAGCCTTGCGTGCCCGGCGGCGAGGATCTGGCGCTTCTGCGTCACCCTTACATAAGGGCGGCGCTCCTCCTCCCTCCTCTCGATCTTGACTTTCAACCATTTCTAAATTTAGTTTAGTTAGTGTAGTTAGTTAGTTAGTTTAGTTAACTTAGTTTAGTTAACTTAGTTTAGTTAACTTAGTTTAGTTAGTTTAGTTAACTTAGTTTAGTTTAGAAATTTCAAAAATTTTAGAAATAAATATAATTTAAATAATTAGATTATATTAATATAAAAGTATTAAAAATTATTTTAATTAACATAATTCGTTTAAATTGGTTTTAAACTTCTAGAAAATGGTTATAATTCACATAATTAGATTAAATTGATATAAAATTTGTAGAAAATAGTTGAAATTCACATAATTCGTTTTAATTCATTTAAAATTCCTTGAAAATGGTTATAATTCACATAATTAGATTAAATTGATATAAAATTCGTAGAAAATAGTTAAATTCACATAATTCGTTTTAATTCATTTAAAATTCCTAGAAAATGGTTATAATTCACATAATTAGATTAAATTGATATAAAATTCGTAGAAAATAGTTTAAATTCACATAATTCATTTTAATTCATTTAAAATTCCTAGAAAATGGTTATAATTCACATAATTAGATTAAATTGATATAAAATTCATAGAAAATAGTTTAAATTCACATAATTCATTTTAATTCATTTAAAATTCCTAGAAAATGGTTATAATTCACATAATTAGATTAAATTAATATAAAATTCGTAGAAAATGGTTTAAATTCACATAATTCGTTTTAATTCATTTAAAATTCCTAGAAAATGGTTATAATTCACATAATTAGATTAAATTGATATAAAATTGTAGAAAATGGTTTAAATTCACATAATTCGTTTTAATTAGTATAATTGACTAATTGATTAAATTATGTTATTTTTTTTTGCGCTTATGGTCTGCACCGTTGGAATCGCATAGAGTTGTTCGGACGAGGCGGTGGACACCACCGCTCGTGACGTGTTTAGTTTCGATTGCTCACAACATACGCTTTGGGACGACCACCCGCACATTGATGCCGATACACCAGCGGTGGATTCCGAAGTACGTAATTCATATTTATTATTTATTTCGCTTTACAATAGTGATTGCGTTAAGTAAATTAATTTTGTTTTCGAGCCTGTGCAGACTTCTCCCTTTTGCGTGGTTGGTCGAGGACAGCTCTGAGGTTCCCAGGCGGAAGGCGGTTGGCAGTTCGGCTCTGACGCCCGCGCGCGTTCATGGGCCGGTGGCGACGAGACACACATTCCACTTCCCGTCGGCGAGATGGCGCTCGATCTGGAGGGCGCCGCGATGTTGGGAGGAGCTGCAGTGTCTTGGCGAGGCGATGGGGCCGATCGAGATCCTGCGGCGTGACGACTTCCTTGCTCGGTTCGCGAATGTTCCTCGGAGCGATCGCGCGCGGCCCGTGCGTGCCCCACGACACCCACGGGCCCTTGACTTGGATCCAGTTCGGTCGTGATTCTAACTCTTATTTTCAACGTTTGTATGCATTTTAACGAATGTGACGATGGACCTTTGTGTGTGTGCAGGTGACTACATGGCGACGAGGCCGGCACCCGACGTCGAACGGGTTTTGGAGGTCTACACCGCCTGTTCGGGTGTGTCTTTGTTCATGAGTCGGCGGAGACTCGGTGTCGAGGTACCGCCTCCACAGGCTCGAGAAGATCGCCACGCACCTCGACTAGATGCCCCAGATCAAGGCGGCTAGTAGGAGGATCCTCTGGGTGCCCTCTCTGCTGCAGATGTGGATCCTGGCGGTTCGACATCGGTCGGCCCAAGGCCGACCTCTCGAGTACCAGACGCAGCCCGAAGACACCGACCACCATGGGTTCTCTCAGTGGTGCCTCAGGAAGGTAATGACCTCCTTATCATTTTCTTCACGTTATGAGTTCTTTAGTTCGATTCAATTAACTTTTCATGTTCTTTGCAGACGCTTGGGCCGGGAGCAGCCAAGAAGGCGCGTAGGACTTCGTGGGTCGATCGACGACCGGATGGTCGATGCCCAGGTCCGGTGGACGCCGTACGCTCCTGCCATGGTCGCCGCCCCGCGCACCATGGGCTCTCGCCCCTGCTCCCGAGACCAGCGTCATCGGATGACGCGGCGACGATCGGTCTTCAACGCTCACGCCGAGGAGTACACCGTCCACCGGGTGATGAGGCAGTTCGGCCTCTTCCAGAGGCGCTAGTACCGTGCGCACGTCGCCGCCGCTACCGCCAGCATGTGAGCTACCATTTGTCAGTTATAATTACTTTTCATTACAAATAGTCAGTTGCCAATAATTTTATGTTTCATCTATGCTAGGTGGACGCGTAAGGGCGTGGCTGCGGTGACGTCGTTCGTCGGCAAGCTGCAGCCGTACGTGGACGAGTGGGCGTCCGCGGCGCACGAGGAGAACGTCGTCACCGAGCACCGCCTTCGACGCGCGGCTGGTAGCGTACCTTCGCGGTACCTCCCGAGGACGCGGACGCGGGTGACGTACGTGCCTGCTACCACGCCACCGCCACCGGTCCCGGACCACGACAGGATCCTGCCGGACACCACGCATCTGCGGCGCCGAGACCGCATCACGGCATAGTGGTAAGCTACGATACTGCAAACATATTACATTCATATGACTTTTCATTATAACATGTTACTAATTTTGTGAGCAGCACGACGTGCTTCGAGATCGTCTTGACTCGCGTTCGCGAGGCGATATTTTACAGGGCGCTCACGGCGCAGCACGTGCAACGAGGATCCTCGATGCGCCACGAGGTACTCGCCGTCGTGAACTACGCCGGCCGCAGATTCCTCTCCCGCGCCACCCGGCGTCGTCCTCGAGCTCGCCTCGGCGGCGGCTTCGCGGCGGCGCCTTCCACCTTTGCGGCCCGACTTCCGGCTCGACCTTATTTTCAACTAATGCACGCAATTATTGTGTGTTTGTGGTTATACTATATTCTAATCGTACAGGGCGACCGCCGCTCTTTCCGACAATGGGCCTCGACAACCGGAGGCGACGGCACCTAGAGCGCCCGATCTTTCCGCTAGGAGGTTTGATCACGGCCTTCGATTTCGGGCAGATATTCCTTCCTCGTCCACTCCGCCTATGTTCCGGCCTGCACGCGCGACCACCGAGGACCAGCGGTGGATGAGATTGGGTACGGCGACATTCTCGCAACCTGGATGCCCGCAGCGCCGAGGAGGTTGGCCCATCACGATTGACAGTGCATCGGTGGGACTCGGCCACGACCCCAGGCGGGCGACCGGCGGCGGTGGAGCGACACCACCGCCGGCGGAGCCACCGGCGGGCGGCGGTGACCGGCCGGGCGGAGCGACACCGGATCTGCGAGCTCGTCGCGAGCCGCCATGGCGACACTCTCCCGACCCGATTCGGACCGCGGGTGGTCGGGGCACCGACCACCGGACGTCGACCGGGACCACATGGCGCTTCATTTAGATGTAGTAGTACTTTTACCATGATTTTGTATAAACTATTTGCATCTACTCATTGATTATGATATGATCTTGTGATTATGCTTACACTTATCAGTTTGTTGTTTTTTAAAAAGGTTAAAAGTGTTTTAAAAATGAACAATTAAAAAAAAATAAAAATGGCCATACCGCCACGTGTACGGCGGTGACCTCTAACGGCGGGGTGCTGGGGCATGGCGGGGATCTGCGGACTGCATGGGACACCTGGCGGGGTTTGGCGGCAGATGTATATTTCTCAAAATTTTTGGTTCGCCCAGTTCAGTGCCCACTTGGACTTCTAGAAATAATAGATTCTTGAGGGGCTCATTCCAAAAGAACCAAATTGTTTTGGGTTTAACACCAGCAAAGCAATTAAGCAACGGATTGTTGCCAGCCAAAGCCCGAGCCCCCCGTTCCCCAAACACCGCCTCGTCGCTCTCGTCGTCTCCGTCTCTGGCGCGGCGGAAGACGTTGCTGGACCCTCAATGGGTACTTGATATCAATGAAGGCTTGTCGGTTGTGGCGATCATCGAATACCTGCACTTTTGGGACCGCCTCGAAGCAGTTCAACTTCAACCTGAGCAGGAGGATGTCGTGAGCTGGCGCTGGACGGCGGACGACCGCTACAACGTGCGCTCAACTTATCAACTTTTCCACCAAGGTCGCACTGCTTTTCAAGGAATTGAACTAATTTGGAAGTCCTGGGCGCCACTTCGTGTCAAGCTGTTCCTTTGACTTGCCTGCCGGTGTAGGATATGAACAGCATATCGACGTCGTCGCCGAGGCCTTGAAGCTCACGACTCCTACTGGCTCTGCGATCAAGCGTCGGAAACAACCGATCATCTTCTTGTCACCTGCCCGGTTGCCAAGGAAGCCTATTGGCTTGCGTTCTCTTGGGCAAGATGTGCATGCACTTTTGCCAATGAAGATACATGTAGAGTCTGTGACTGGTGGGAGTATCTCATGGTGATCCAGCCGCCAAGGAGGAAGAAGGGAGCCTCCACTCTCTTCATGATCGTGGCTTGGTACCTGTGGAGGGAGCATAATGCTAGGCTATTCGAGCACCGCACGACATCCATGGTCGTCATCCTAGATAGAATTAAGGCGGAGACCGAGTTGTAAATTGCCGCGAGAGCATGGAAATTAGGGTGTTTGTTTTGTGAGTAGTCCGTATGAGGAGCGTACGCTTGTGTACACTGTAATCAAATAATTGCTTTCTGCTTAATATAATGATACGCAGCTCTCCTGCGTATTTGAGAAAAAATCACCTCGCCGACCGACGCCCCCATGAGCAGCCCCACGAGTGGAAGTCCGGGCACGCCCTTGAGGCGGCCCCCTCCGCTCGAGGCCACAACAGCGGAAGCCCGGGAACTCCTCTGAGGCGTCGCGCCTCCGCTCGAGGCCACGTCAACGGATGGCGCCGGACTCTGGTATGCGTACTCCCCCTCCACCTTCCCCTGCTTGGGCGCTGTCACTTCACGAAATCGGATTGAGTATTTGGGCGGGCTGCGCTGCTGCGCAACAACGGTTGTGGTCGGAAACTAGAAACCTTAGCTTCATGGTTGAGTCCCCTGATGGTTAAGCCCTAGCCACCAATGGTTGAGTCCGCAATGTTTCAATTCCCTGGTGGTTAAGGCCTAGCCACCATCAACTAATCCCGATTCGTAATCAGAATACTGTTACTCCAATAACTGCAATTGTCAACTCATGATTGTTGTTGATAGGAGTCGTTTCCTATTTTGTGTGTTCCTTAATTTCACATGCACATCCAAAAGTTATTTCAGTCTGATACAGAAAAACTTGCTGAGTTGCTAGTGCTATAGTGCTATCACACTCTGTTTCTTATGTGAAGTTGATTCATGGAGGGTTGCTAGAGTCTCTATGTCCTTGCTTAGCATATCAGGATTGCACACATATATTAGGAGAGTACATCTTCCTCTTTCTTCTAAGCATAGTATTTTCTGTTTTCTCTCAATTATTTTTACTACGGCTATTGAAATTGGACAGCAATCCATAACAAACAACCCAAATTTAGTTGCAATCTAAGATATATTCTCCAAGGAATCACATTTTGGAAGTGCCTAACTACGTATGTTATCTTCTTTTGAAAGGCACACATGTTGTAGTTATTACCACCAAAACCAAGCTGGCCAAGATATATCATATAGCAAGTAAGCCTTCCACTGAAATTAGCCAATGTATCACATAAAATAAGTTTTGCTAGTGAGCTACATATAATATATCACATAAAATAAAAGATTGTTAGACTAAAGTGTGCAATGTTTCAAACATACGCTCTTTGTTTATGATTTCATCAACCATGAAAATTCATGTGAAATCCAATGCTTAATAATCTCTAACACATTCTGAAAACTTGTCGCGTGATGGTGTTTTCAATTTCTTTAGCATGCAGGACAATGTTTATAGGAACAATTATGCTAAGGAGGCAAAATAGAAGTACACCATATATGATCTTGGCAATTTTCAGACGTTTATCTTAGAAGAACATAAAAAATTAACGAGTTTGATTGAAACAATTGATAATTTTTGTAGATTAAAAAATGCACATCACCACACAGTTATGGACTCATCACGTTCTATAAGTGCTAGATGTGGTGAAAACTACAGTATATATATCACTACATCAATACCATCACCAATCACTTTCTCAAATGATTTGTATCTATACTACCGGTGTTATTACAATTTTTATGTTTGTTTTTAATATAACCAAATATATGACAATTTTACATGACCAATTTTCACCAAATATTATTTCTCCTAGCAAGTTTAGACTATATATTTGGTGATATCAACACCATATACAATTTTATAAAGTTTCATTCCTTCAAATATTACAAATATATATTTAGAATAAATTCAATTTATAATGGTTGATCTTCCCTTCAAATATAACATTGTCACTCCAATTGTGCAGTGTGCACCGTTTAGGCGAATAGGGGTGTTGATGCTTCAGTGTAAACCATCTACCTCCTATATATGTGAACATGATATTTCTAATGCTAGATGGGTTCTACCGCTGGATAGGTGGGTGCCTGTTAGCTTTTTAGTTCATAGATATTATTATGGATCTAGATATAGTGTATGTTCAGGTGCATAATATCTATGAACCTAGAAAAGTCATAATGACCTACAGTTTTCAACGTAGGAGCAATAATAATTTGAATGGGCCTTTCAAGAAACTTTCGTACTCCATATGGTGTGCCAATATTTTAGGGTGACTATTCATATATGTCTATGAACACATGCATTTGAATCATGTTTTCTTTACATGTAACTGTGGGTGAGTTGGGAATAAAAAACAAAGTTAGTTTTCACTTTTAGGGACTCAAATTCTAAAAAGGAGAAAGAAAAGAGAATCATGAAATACTCCCTAAACAATTATTAAGTACCACCTTCAAAGGAGGTTCTACATTACACATAAGGGAAGCCACAATGTGCAATATGATATCGATATCAGAAAGTGCCATATCACTGCTAGCATGCTGCATTTTGTTTTCTTGCTGCAGTGTTGATCAAATGAGCACTGATTATGTATGCCCATTAGCAGTTTTAAAACACAAAATTAATTCCTTTCCTACTCACCAGCAACTCCTGAGCATGGTGAGCTATACATATGTCAAAAACAATCATAATCTATGCTCTTGGACATAGGGTGAACATTTTTCATCTGAGCATCACATCATCGTCATGCAATGTACAAAATGATGCTTGAAGAGGAAAGAAACAAATGAAGCATCAGTTTAGGGGCACAATATGATGGGTGTTCTACAAATAGATCAAACATGCCCTTGAATTTCAACTTTCCACCTCTATTGCTCCAAAAATAGTGTGCCCCTCCGCCCAAAAAATATGTTATTATTTGCAGTGACATGATATGGTCCAGCAACCATTAATGAGATCTTTTTTAGAAAAATCTTGAGCTAAATCTCTTTCCATCTTGAAAGTTGAAACATGATAATGGTGGGGAGGGAAAGATCTCACTAGATACAGATTTGGTTCGTTTATACTAATCAAATACGTAGTGTTATAAAGTTGTTTGTGCATATATAAAGTGACATATATATATATATATATATATATATATATACATATATATATATATACATACATACATACATACATACATACATACATACATACATACATACATATACATACATACATACATATACATACATACATACATACATACATACATACATACATACATACATACATACATACATACATACATACATACATACATACATACATATACATATATATATATATATATATATATATATATATAGACACACACACGGAATCAAATGTTAGAAGTGTAACGTCATCGTTTTAAGCCCCTCCTCATCCGATGTGCTCGTAGTGACCCTAGAAGAAGCTCCTACTTTCTCGACGTCTTTCTTCTTGTCCTTAGAAGAAGTTGCTTCTTTGTCGCCCTCCTTCTTCTTGTCCTTAGAAGAAGTTGCTTCTTTCTCGCCCTCCTTATTGTCCTTAGCAGAAGTTGCTTCTTTCTCGACGTCCTTCTTCTTGTCCTTAGCAGAAGTTGCTTCTTTCTCGACGTCTTTGTCCTTGTCCTTAGAAGAAGTTCCTTCTTTATCGACGTCTTTGTCCTTGTTCTTGTCGGTGCTTTGCTGAGCTTCATTAGCAATGCTAGCAGTGTCTTCTTTGCTCACTGTTACCATTGAGTTACCGGCATGAAACTCTCCTGCGAGATTAATCACCTCGTCTAGAATAAATCCATGAGAGTTGTTCTTGAATTAACTTGGGATTCTTTGCGTCTCGAGTAATCCTTCCTTGATGTTAGCAATCTACAAAAGAAGTTATTAATTGTTAGAAAAAAGTATATGAACAATGAGAACTAGGTATATATTTGTCTGCATTTTTGTGTACGCACCTTCACACTGAAGGGGCCCAAGCTACCACTTGCAAAGTGATGGATGAACTCACATACATAGAATCATAGATTGGTACGGTGGCTGTTTTGCACCTTTGCACATATGTGAAAATAAAAGTTAAGATATATTTGTTAACTTGTATTGAAAAATGTGACATGAGATCAAGAAAACACACGGGAAATCATGGTAGAATTGAAGTTTCTCTTTCAAGGGCCCCCCACTTTTCACGGAACATATCCCATGCAACATTCAACAATGCTACGAGAGGTTCGTACCATTGACTATATCCGCCAATAGAGTCAAAGACGTGGGCAAGACTTAAATCAGGTACAATAATAATGAGAATCCAGTGGAAGCTGTCAATACATTTTAGGGAAGAATCAGTTAATTGAAATATTGAATGTATTTGGAAAAAGATAAGGAGTTGAGAAAAACGTTGCTCACTGGCAGTTGTATGGAATAAGTATGCAGTCCTTCAAGCGTTGAAGGTCCAGAAATGTGTATAAGGTCTCCACAGTAGGCGCAGGGAAATCACGGACAAGTGTCTCGTTTAGCATTTGAGGATCCATCAAGCCGATGTTGTGCATTCCAAGCCTCCGGCAAGCTTGCATCTCCATGCTGCATGATACAAAATAAAGAAGTTAAGGTATGGTCTAAAATGGCTAGAGCGGTGATTCTAAGATTATGGTACAATAAATACTTACGTAACCCGACAAGTGGCGAAGAGGAGACGCCCATGCATCCATATTGAATAGGAACCGAACTCCTTCATGGGTGTTAGGGGTTGAGACCTGGACAAATCCGCTAGGGGGATGCCCTAGTGGTTTGTAGGTTAATGGAGAGGATCGGGATCTAAGAGCGTAGGTGGTTATGCACGGGATGCACACGGAAATCTCGGCGAGACACGAGGAACACGGCGATTTATCGGTTCCCTGGGAGAGTAAAACACTACGTCCAGTTTGGTAGTGGAATTATGCGAGAGAGATCTTCCCCCGAGGAGGGCGCCCCAGGCCGCCTTATATTGGTCGGCGACCTTGGGCTACAAGTCGGTTTCCATCTATCCTAGTCGGTTACAACATGAAAAGCTTATCCAGGGACTTGTCTTGTACACCAAGTATCTTTACGTCCTTGGGCCCGCATGTCAGGTCGGCGGGTCTTTTGGTAGGTCGGGCCCGCCTGTCGGGGACGGCTGAGACCCTGGTCGGTGGGGACCCATGGGTACCCATGTCTCTCAAGCCCCCGATCGACGTGTAGGCGTAGCGGCTGAGGTGAGGTCATGTCAAAGAGTAGCGAAGGCGCGGCACCGTCGAGGTTGTGAAGGGTGCACGAGGATCAAAAAAAGAAAAACCCCTCTGATGCGCGCACAAAGTTGAACGCCGGGCTTCTGGGTCGTAGAACCGGAGGTCGAAGTGAAGACGAGACGTAGATCTTGTAGAACCGCCGACCGACCGAGTCGTGTGATGTAATGGCTGCCGCGACCTTGAAAGGTCGCCATGTCTACCGAAGGTAGGTCGAGCGGAGAAGTAGTGGAAGCAGGCTTCCGTTAGGTCGAGGAGACCTGGAGAAAATAGAGCGTCGCGAGACGCACTAGTGTAGTAGCCCCTAGCAGTGCCGGAATGGCGGTTTGATGCTCCGAAGAAGAAGAAAAAGAGAACCTACGGCCTTACTCAAGACATGATGCTCTATCCACTGAGCCATATAGTCCACTCGCAAGAGACAAAAGCACCAGGATGTAGTTAGGCAGGGGAAAGGCGCACCGGCCGAGGCTGCAGCGGTGCAGCGACCTAGAGTAGTCAGCGAAAATACCGAGGTCCAAGACCTTGAAGAAGGCGACGACGCCACGGGAGGTCCAAGACCTTGAAGAAGGCGCAGCGAGCCGGGGAGGTTCAAAGACCTTGAAGAAGGCAACGACGGAGCCGCGGGGAGGTCCGAAGACCATGAAGAAGGCGACGACAGAGCCGCCGGGAGGTCCGAAGACCTTGAAGAAGGCGACACCAGAGCCGTCGGGAGGTCCAAAGACCTTGAAAAAGGCGACGACAGAGCCGCCGGGAGGTCCGAAGACCTTGAAGAAGGTGACGACGGAACTACCGGGAGGTCCGAAGACCTTGAAGAAGGCGACGACGGAGCTACCGGGAGGTTCGAAGACCTTGAAGAAGGTGACAGCCGCCAGTAGGTCCGAAGACCTTGAAGAAGGCGACGATGGAGCTACCGGGAGGTCCGAAGACCTTGAAGAAAGCGACAACGGAGCCGCCGGGAGGTCGAAGACCTTGAAGAAGGCGACGCCAGAGCCGCCGGGAGGTTCAAAGACCTTGAAGAAGGCGACGACGGCCAAGAGCCAAGGTCCTTACAGCTATTGAAGCCTTTTATATGCACATTTGTATGACAAATGGTGTGTCCGAGGAGATGTAGAGGCGCCTGGGCGGCAATGGTATGGCTACCAAGGTCCCAGCTGGGCTGTATTAGCACGCCGACCTCCAGGAGGCCTCAAGAAACGACGAATGGTCCGTGACAACCTGGATCGTCACGGCTGTTGTACGATGGCACAATGCAGGTAGTCAACCTGAAAAATCTAGGTCTATGCAACCTAGAAGGCAGCAGGGCCTTAGCGACCTCAGGGAGGGGTTACTTGGCCCGGAGGCCGCCAACGGGCAGTGGAGCCATTAAGCACGGAGCTGTCGGTGTGATATTTTATCACTATGGGTCCTGGCGACCTCGGAGGCAGCAGGGCCTTAGCCACCTCAAGGAGGAGCTACTTGGCCCGGAGGCCGCCAACGGGCAGTAGAGCCATTAAGCACGGGGCCGTTGGTGTTAAACCAGCCATGAAGGCTAAGGCAATCCAGTAGGTAGCAGGACCTAGGAGCCAGGGGTGTGAACCCGCTAGTGAAAGCTGAAGCGACTTACCAAACGGTAGTACCTGTCGACCTTGTGAAGGTGTTGTCATAGACCCGGAGGTCGTAAGAGGCCAGGAGACCTTGAAGAAAATGCTGATATGGGGGCTTGAAGTAGGGCATAACGAGTCCATGGACGCCAGGCCGTTGACAATAGAGTCAACGGGCATAAATTCCTGCATGGCACGAGCCATGCACTGTGACAGCACGGGAGGTCCGAAGACCTAAAGAAGGTGACGATGGAGACGCCAGGAGGTCTGGCGACCTGAAGTGGACGACGACGGAGACGTCGGGAGGTCCAAAGACCTTGAAGAAGGTGACGACGGAGACGACGGGAGGTCCGGCGACCTGGAGGGCGACGACGGAGATGCCGGGAGGTCCGGCGACCTGAAGTGGGCGACGACAGAGACGCCGGGAGGTCCGGCGACCTGAAGTGGGCGACGACGGAGATGCCGGGAGGTCTGGCGACCTGAAGAAGGCGACCAGCCCCCGAGCGTGGAAGCCGAACAAGTCGCAGAAGCGCTGAGTCACATCCCATCATGAGTCACAAAGGTTGCTGGGAGACATACCAGGTCGTCGTAGAGCTGGACCTGTGAAACAAGATAAACACCAGGTCGGTGTATCAATCTGTAAATATAATGAAAATTTAGCCTGAGCTTAAGACTTGCTTGCAATGTGTTTTATTTAAGAAAGTGTTCCCCTTATTGTGCCAGGCACAAATTATGCGAACTCAAAGACTATGAAGCTGCAAAACGTGTTCCCTCCGCTAACCAAACTCAGTGGAGGAACGGCTTACCGACTGCACGGCTCAGCGTGAAGGCTTAGGTGCAGCCGGCGCGCGGAGGAGGGCCTTGGACCCAAGGTCTCGCAACCACACGACTTAAGAATGCGCATAATAAGTAAAAGACATTTAAAGGGAGAACGCACAGGAATTAATTAAGTCCCTCAGGTCTGGCGACCTTTAGATTGGTAAAGCCATGCCCCCGAGCGTATCGAGGTCGGCTACACCAAGCCCCCGAGCGTGTCGAAGGGGGAGGGAAAATAAAGCAGGAAAAAGCATGTAAAGCAAGTCGGCGAAAGAAATTGAAGCCGTAATATATTTAATTACAAATAACACTTAGCTTGTGTGTCGAGCCGAGGTCGAGTTGAAACGTTGTCGTTGACAGGAGCCGGTTGTTTGAGCCGTCATGTTGAAGGTCGGCACGAGCCGGGCTCGTCGGGGGTGTCGAGGTGGCGGCTGGCGCTTGCACCATAGTCGAAGAGGTCGTTGTTGTACCGTAGCAGGTCGGGGTAGCGTGTTGAAGCGTCGGGGCGAGCTAGGGTCGTCGATGCTCGGCACACACGAAGACGTGTTGACCCCTAGGTGTTGGGCACGTGGCTCGGAGAGGATTTGCTGGTCCGCCTCCTCCACATGTAGATCGTGAGTCATTAGGTACAGGAAAATAAATTAGTTTAATCCTTGCCGGCCAATCAGAAGGACCAATTATAGAAAGAAGAAAGAAAAAGAAATAAAAAGAAAGATTATCTCCCTGGTTACGTATCCATCTAGTAGATGGATTTTGTTTTGTTTTTTTCTTGGCCGCGTACAGATGGTCGGAGGTCTCGTCAACAGAACGGAAACGAGGACGGATCCACGTGAACCCTAGCTCTGTGGAGTTGGAGATTGTACGTGACGAGAAACGACGTCCGCAGATACATACACCGCCTCGTCGAATCGACGTGATCCACACAATGAGCATATCACATCTCGCGGAATTGCCGGAGCAATCCACTAGAAAATTATCAGATCGTCGGGAAAAAAAATCCTTTGTGCCATCACGAGAACGAAGACGTCGACCTCGCGATTAGATCGGAGGGCGGCGGCTAGGAGGTCGTCGTCGAGGGAGTTCTTCGTGCCGTCGCCGAAGATGACGCTGGGTCCGCCACCATCTGCCGGCGACCTCCCGATCACCCCTACCTGGCGCGCCAACTGTCAGGGGTTGAGACCTCGATAGATCCGCTAGGGGGATGCCCTAGTGGTTTGCAGGTTAATGGAGAGGATCGGGATCTAAGAGCGTAGGTGGTAATGCACGGGATGCACACGAAAATCTCGGCGAGACACGAGGAACACGACGATTTATCTTGGTTCGGCCTCCGGGAGAGTAAAACCCTATGTCGGTTTGGTAGTGGAATTATGCGAGAGAGATCTGCCCCCGAGGAGGGCACCCTAGGCGGACTTATATTGGCCTGTGACCTTGGGCTACAAGTCGGTTTCCATCTATCTTAGTCGGTTACAACATGGAAAGCTTATCCGAGCTGGACTGTCTTGTCTTGTACACCAAGTATCTTTACGTCCTTGGGCCCGCATGTCGCCTTCGGTCTTTTGGTAGGTCGGGCCCTTTGTCGGGGACTACCGAGACCTCAGTGGTGGGGACCCATGGGTACCCATGTCTCTCAATGGGAATAGGGAAAGTGGTGCGACCTCGGAAAAAAATGATGGTCTTCAATTTTAACTTCGATAAATTCAACCCCTCGTCCCACCGTTTGCATGTGCCATTTGTGCAGAGCATACATCCTAGTTGGAAGGTCCTGCAACAATCGCTCCTAGAGAAGCGGCATCCCAGGCACATAATCACGTCTACCTGACCCTGGGTGCTTTTCAATTTCAGCAATGCCTAGAATTTGAGCAGGTGTCAGTTTTGCGTCCAAACCAAATTCAAGCAATCCACGCTCCGCATCTGGGAGCACCTGTAGGTCCGGGACAGATTGCTTTGATTGGGTCCCTAGTTGTGGAACAATTTTCCCAACTTTCTGAGCCTTATTGGCTTTATGGAATTTGAGCATCGTGCGATCATAGTCAGACAACGTAGGTCACTCCAACTTTTTCCTTTTTTCTTCCTCCATTTTTTTGTGAAGCGGTGAAATTTGTACATGTCAAATGGTTTCTCATGTGCAGGTGTCTTCTTTTTGAATATTTGTCTGTCCAGCTCCTCCCGCACTGACGCATCTAGTTCCTCTTGCGCCTTCTCGTAAGATAATTTCGGTGGAGGTGGCTTCTCCTTGGGTATCCTCTGCTTCTTTGGAGGGGGAGGAGGAGGATGTCCTCGTCTGGAACCCTGCTTCTTTGGAGGAGGAGAAGGATGTCCTCGTTTGGAACCCTGCTTCTTTGGAGGAGAAGGAGGAGGAGTAGCATGTTCCGGACTGTCCCGTCAGTTGCATCATGTTCTAGACTGCTGCTGCATTCCCTTCTAGCTGGTGAAGGTGGTACCTGATCTTGGACTGCTATTGTGTTCTCTTCCGTTATCTCTATGAGATCCTTGGGCCACAAAATTCAACTGCAAATCGCTTCCCTAGAGTATTTGCATCATCAGCTCCCGGGAACTCCAAGTCGAGGTCATCCCAAGTATCAACCACTCGATCCAGAAAGACTTTGGTGCACCTGTGACGGGAATAATCGACGTTCAAAAATATATCCCCTGGCTGCGGCACCTCAGCTACACCGTACGCCACCATAATCCTCTTGTTTCTAACTTGTAAAAAATGTCACATGCGGACCTCGCAGTGATGTCATCCACGGGGTAGCGGCATTGTTCTAACGGGGCAGCTGTTTCTGTGGCGGTTGGAGATGCTTCTGTGGAAGCGACACTACTTTTACGCTTGTTGGATGGGTGACTTCATCATGATGCGCTAAGGTGCTTCGACTTGATTGCTTGCTAAGAGCAAGCCACACCGTCGATGATGTCTTCCATTTTTTTTCTCATTCATAAAGACGTGCTGTTGCAGCTCTCGTATCTGTCGTGCATGTTGTTCCTTAGTTCTTTGACGACTTCTGTAGGAATCAATGTGCTCCTGAAATGCATATTTCCATGGAATAACACCTTTGCCTCTCAACGCCGTGGTGTTCTCTTGTACCTAGTGCCATAGTAAGCTCGTCATTCTCTTGATCGTGCACAAAAGTTCCTTCCGCTGTATTAACTCAACAAGCCTTGCATGTCTCTCTTATTTGATCGCCTACAACAAAGATCCATCTTCGGGATTGAGCTTGCCACCATGTGCAAAATAATAATGCTTTGCCCACCCCAATCTAGAGTTGGGTATGATTCCTCTAGCTACTAGTTCTTGTTCCTCCCGATCCCATTTGGGAATGGCCTTCTTGTAACCTCCGCCCGAGCGTATGAAATTCTTTCTTCTTATGCATTGATGGTGTTGGTTTCAATCATCTTGATGGTGTCTGCCGATTCCTTGTGCCGCACAAATGCATCCCAGTGATCTCTTAACTTCCCCAATCTCTTCTGTTGGAAATTAGGTGTAATCCCCTTCTTAATGTAGTCTTTGGTCAGACGCTTCTTGTATGACTGAAAGGCAATTGCACCCTTTTACATCACCCAACAACGCATGGTTGCCAGCCGGTCTTCATTCAAGTCCGGTAATGCAAAGTGAGCTAACACTTGTTTCCAAATCATGTCCTTGTCCGTGTCTCACCACATCTTCCCACCACTTTGTTGAGCATTCTCATCATCACCTTCCAATACTTCGTAACGAGAGGAGCATCAGAAGCTTTCCAATACGGAATGCTTATTGGGATGTGATCCCTGACAAGAGCTCCAATGTGGTTCACCAATTTGGTCACGATATGTTCCAGAGCCATAGGTTTCCCAGCATCATCGACTTCTGTTATGATGAAGCGACCCTCTAGAGGCTTCTTCGGCCCGCGTTTCCCTTGACGCTTCTTGGAGCTCGAAGATGAAGGAACCTGGAGAATGGAAAACTACTATTAATATATGAAAACTCAAGAAAACTCAGGATGCAAAAATCTTGAGGGTCATCATTATACCTCTTGTTGTTGCACATCGTTGCTTTCCTGGGCAATTGGTTGCTCTTCTACATGTTCTTGCCCATCACCTTCCATGTTGAGGAAGTCGCCTCCTGAGTACTTCTTCGTTTTGAGGCTGCAGATTGACCAATTATATTTAAGATCATTTCCTCATCTTCTTGTTCCCTCTCTGATCGAACCATCATAACTAAAACAAGTGTACATGAATTTATGAGTATGTACATGAATTTCTGAGTACATAAATGAATTTCGACATAAATGAATCTGGTATATAAATGAATTTGAGCTAGTCTAGAATCAGCGTGTTGAGCGAGATATAAATGAATGGTCGACAATGAATCGAGCGAGAATGATCGTGTCGAGCGAGACTAGCTAAGCGCGGAATCGTTGGCGGGTACAATGAGCGGTCGAGCGAATCGGTGTCGAGCGATACTAGCTAAGTGTCAGGCGGGTCGAGCGAGCGAGTCGAGCGAGAATCGAGCGTGTCGAGCGATACTAGCTAAGTGTCAGGCGGGGTCGAGCGAGCGAGTCGGTCGAGAATCGAGCGTGTCGAGCGATACTAGCTAAGTGTCGGGCGGGGTCAAGCGAGCGAATCGAACGATACTAGCTAAGTGTCGAGCGATACATATTTCATCTCTAAATACATATTTTTACTCTAAATACATACTTCTATCTCAATAAATACACATTTCATCTCTAAATACATATTTCTACTCTAAATACATATTTCTATCTCAATAAATACACATTGCATCTAAAATCACAAATTAAAACTAAAATCACAAATTAAATCTAAAATCACTAATTGAATCTAAAATCACTAATTAAATCTAAAATCACTAATTGAATCTAAAATCACTAATTGAATCTAAAATAACTAATTAAATCTAAAATAACTAATGGAATCTAAAATAACTAATTGAAACTAAAATACATAATTAAAACTAAAATCACCACCACAACCAACTAACTAATTAATTAAGGGCCGACACACCACGGGCCGACGACTAATGGTGGCCTCACCCACGTGGGCGCCGAGGAGGGGCGTGACCGCGTGAGGAGGCGAGGGCCAGAGGGAGGGCGGTGACGACGGAGACGAGGCTGCGCCGGTGGTGTGGATGGGCGCGCTGGGGACGCCGCGATGACGGGACGGCCCGGGAGGGTCACGGCCGCAGGACGCCGCGGGAGGTCGACACGGAGGAGGGGCACGTGGGGCGGAGGAGGGCACGACAGCGGGCGAGGGGGCCGGGCGGCGCGGATCGAGCGGCGCTAAGTGTTGGAGAGGAGAGGGGAGCTTATATATTACGGCCGCCAATTAATGAGACATAATTAGTACCGCCCAGAAAGGACCCGATTAATCATTAGTACCGCATGCAGACACTAATGTGCATTCCATTCGGCACCAAACGAAAAGCACATTAGTACCGGGTCCTATCTAGGCCCGACTAATGTGATTTTCATTTACTTTCCTTTTAATTTCCAAATCTATCGTTAAATTTATTATAAATCATATTTGACATGGAGAAATGCAAACAAGATTCTATTGTACTTAATTTAGGTATATACTATGGAATGTGAAGTTAGATCTCAAACTTGCCAAATTTATTAATTAAACTTAGTAATAGGTTATTTTGGTCAAAAATTCATGTTGAATTTTAAATCGAACAAAATACATTTTTGCCATGCAAAATTATATAACTAAATGTGTTATTAACATGTTT
Organism: Cenchrus purpureus; assembly: GCA_022644695.1. Classification (NCBI taxonomy): domain Eukaryota; kingdom Viridiplantae; phylum Streptophyta; class Magnoliopsida; order Poales; family Poaceae; genus Cenchrus; species Cenchrus purpureus. The sequence continues at coordinate 11,616,746 of CP053467.1, forward strand.
CGATTTAGTATTGCTTATTTATATTTTCACGTTAAATTATTTATTTAATAATAAATGATGTATATAAAATTAAAATAATTAATATTTTCACCGATAAAACACAATTTCTGTTACTAAATATTACAGATTGACCATAAGTTAATAAAACTTATTATACATCATCATCATTATCTAACGAACGTTAATAACCTTCCTCTTCATGAACGCCCCCGCTTGTGATCGTGGGTAAATATGGAGCGTCCTCTTGTGCTAACAAGATGCTTGGGTCAACCTTAACGAAAATGGAGGAAGATCATCGAATTGGTCATAATCATCCGAAATGTCCTTTGTCCTCAACTCCAATGATTTTTCTTTTTCCTGGTAGAACTATGTGACGCTCCAAGAACCGACTTCTCGACCCTTCTTTATCGGTTTGCTCGACATGTCTTTCACATAGAAAACTTGTGTCACATCATTGGCTAGGACGAATGGTTCCTTCTTTGTATCCAATCTTGTTGAGATCCACAACCGCCATCCCAAATTGTCTCGTTGTTAAACCTCCTCTCGTATTGTTGACACACCCGCACTTGAGAAGAGGGACTTTTAAAGCTCAGTCCAATTCCATATCTCTTCAATGAAACCATAGTATGTTTGTATGTTCCCTTTCTTGTCTACTGCATCCATACAAACACCACTATTTTGGTTTACGCTCTTCTTGTCTTGGGCTCTTGTGTAGAATGTGTAGCCGTTTATCTCGTATCCTTGGAATGTATCTACTGTGATAGATGGCCTCTTAGCCAACCATAACAGTATCTCATCAACAGTTTTATCACCCCTCACTTTTTTCCACAGCCAAGACGTGAAGTTATCAATGTGGTGTCATGTAATCCATGGTTCAGACTTCCCTTCATTTGCAGCACGAAGAATGGACTTGTGCTCTTCCTAGTATGGAGCTACATGTGATGATTGATGCAGGACAGTGTAATGTGCTTGATCATATAACATTGCATCCATGTCCATCCGAGATTTTCCCTATTGTGCCCTTTTCTCTGAGCCTCCCCTCATGGCGTGATACAGGGAGTCCAATCGGACACATGTCATCCATAAAGTCGACACAAAACTCTATGACCTCCTCTGTAGCATATCCCTTTGTGATGCTTCCTTCGGGACGGGCACGATTGCGAACATACTTCTTAAAATAAGACATCAACCTCTCAAAAGGGAACATGTTGTGCAGATATACAGGCCCGAGGATAATAACCTCTTCAACCAGATGGACCAAAATGTGGGTCATGATATTAAAGAATGAAGGTGGAAAGATCATCTCAAAGCTTACGAGGCATTGCACGACATCATTCTGCATCTTCACTAGAGTTTCTGGACGGATTGCCTTCTGACAAAGCTGGTTGAGGAATGCACACAACTTAGTGATTGCTAATCTCACATTCTCTGGCAGAATACCCCTTAGTGCAACAGGCAGCAGTTGTGTCATCAACATGTGGTAGTCATGAGCCTTCAAATTTATGAATTTCTTCTCTTTCATATTTATTATTCGTTGTATGTTTGAGGAGTAGCCCGTTGGGACCTTCATACTATTCAAGCAATCAAACATTCTCTGCTTCTCTTCCTTGCTTAGGGTGTAACTAGCAGGAGCCAAGTAATTACCTTTTTCTCTCTTTTCGGGATGCAGGCCTTTTCGTTGGTTCATAGCTTTCAGATCCCTACGTGCTTTAATTGTATCTTTTGTCTTTCCATATACACCTAGGTGGCCAAGTAAGTTCACGCAGAAATTCTTCGTCACATGCATCACATCAATTGCATTGCGAACCTCAAGGATTTCCCAATAAGGTAGCTCCCAAAATATCGACTTCTTCTTCCACATAGGTGCTTGTCCAGTGGCATCCTTTGGAACTTGTACACTACCAGAATCCTTGCCAAACACTACCTTCAAATCTTTCACCATGGCAAATACAAGTTTACCACCACGGTGAATGGGCTTCTTACGTTTTTCTCTGACACCTTCAAAGTGCTTTCCTTTTTCTCTTAACGAGTGTTTAGGAGGAAGAAAGCGACGATGGCCCAAATACACAACCTTTTTACTGTGTTTTAGATACACGCAGCAAGTATCATCTAAACAGTGCATGCATGCTCCATATCCCTTGTTTGATTGTCCTGATAGACTACCAAGTGCCGGCCAATCATTGATGGTGACGAACAGCAATGCTCGTAGATTGAAGGTCTCCTGTTTGTCCTCATCCCACACGGGTACACCTTCTTTCTTCCATAATGTTTTAAGATCCTCAATCAATGGTCTTAGATACACATCGATGTCATTGCCTGGCTACTTTGGGCCTTGGATGATTATTGGCATCATAATGAACTTTCGATTCATGCACAACCAGGGAGGAAGGTTGAACATACATAAGGTCACAGGCCAAGTGCTATGACCGCTACTAAACTCACCGAATGGATTGAATCCATCTGTACTTAAACCAAACCGAATGTTCCTTGGATCCCCTGCAAATTCCTTACATTCTTCAGATCTGTCAATTAGTCTCCACTGGGACCCATCAACGGGGTGCCTAATATGGTCATCTTGTTTGCATTCTTCTTTGTGCCAACGCATCAACTTTGCGTTGGTCTTGCATCTGAATAAACACTTCAGTCGTGGTATCACTGGAAAATACCACATTACCTTCGTAGGAATTTTCTTCTTCTTCTGCCCACCCTAGAACTTCATTAGCCTCATTGCGTGGGATCTTATAACGGTGCGCTTCGCACACAGGACAAGCCTCCAAATTCTTATATTCGTCACCTCGGTAGAGGATACAGTCATTAGGACATGCATGTATCTTTTCTACCTCCAAACCTAGAGGACAAACAACCTTTTTAGCTTTGTACGTGGACTCCGGCAATTCGTTCCCCTCGGGAAGCATGTCCTTGACGATCATCATCAACTCATCAAATCCCTTGTCTAAAAGTCCATGTTTAGCCTTCCATTGCAGCATTTCCAAAGTGGTACCCAACTTCTTCTGCCCCTCTTTGCAACCTGGGAACAACGGTTTCTTGTGATCTTCCAACATACGTTCAAACTTCTTTGACTCCTTCACCTTTTCGCAATCTCCCTTTGCATCGTGCAACACCCGACCTAGATTGTCGAGAGGTTCATCTGCAATTGTTGGAGCTTCTTGAGTCTCTTGCATGTGATCCTCTCCTATTGGATCATCTACAAAGGCACCTTCTTGAGTCCAATCTGGAATACAATTATCTTCCTCTTCATCGTCTTCCATTATAACCCCCCTTTCCCCATGCTTTGTCCAAACAAAATAATTTGGCATGAATCCCCATTTGTATAGGTGATCGTGAAGACTCTTTATCAATGAGAAATCCTTCTGATTTTTGCACATTTTGCATGGACAAATAATGAAACCAGACGGCTGATTGTTTGCTTTCGCGACATCTAGAAATCCACACAACCCATTAATGTATTCACTGGAAATTCTCTTGTCGGGGTACATCCATTGCCGATTCATCTATAAAGCACTACCAAACAATCTTTAAGTATTTCGTAACAAAAGTCATACACAAATTTAAAGTCTTCATTTACAATCCATGTTATACAATATGACAAACTTAAATAGAGTTCTTACACACGAATTTAATGTGTTCATACCCAATCCACAAGATACAATACAACAAACTTAAGTCAATGTCTTACATAAATTTAAAGTACGACATATGAAACACTACTAATACATGATACAATACGAGAAACTTTAGCCATTCTTGTGACGTGACAACGAAGGTTTAGCTTTCTTGGAATCACCCTGTGGTTTAGTACTAATCGGTGGATCTCCAACAACAAGGTCTGCTGGTTGAGCATAAATGCCACCAAAAGGAGGTTCCTGCCCCGCTGCAACAACATCTATATGTTTTCCTTGCAAATAACGAAACATTCCTCTAGCCAACGTGTTCATTTTCTTCTGTTTATCAGGAGGTCCTACTTTGGTTTTCTCATGGCTGTGTGAAGAACGACGATCACCACTACCATCATCCCCATTCTCCTCGAGAGACATCTATACTAATGACAATAAATTATTTGGCCCATCTATGAAATTCTAGCATTTCTAATAATTCTAAAACTATTTCTACTAATTCTAAAACAAATTCTATCATTCATAGCCTTTCCATAATTTTGAGTAATTTTACAATTATTTATATAATTAATCATGTCATATGCTCAAATAAAAAATTATTCTGAAAAAATCAATTCTAAAACTATGTCTAGTAATTCTAAAATAAATTCTAGCTGTCCTAGCATTTCTAGTAATTCTAAAACTATTTATATATTTAATTATGACATATACTCAAATAAATAATTATTATTAAAAAAATAAATTGTCACATACAACATCTCATCCAACTAACACGGCACATCCTTTGCAATCAACTATATAGAATGTATAAAAAATGCATATAAATATAAAAAAATCCTCATTCCTAGCTCATTATAAAGTGCCAAAATACTCCAATTTCAACCGATAAAACTCAACAAAATAAGCATGAATCAAGGGAGGATGAAGTAACTAACCTCTAGACCACTTCAATGAGTCGAATTGTCGAGAAATCATCGCAAATCAGGCAAAAACTCCCCTAGGGCGCCATGGATGAGTGAGAGCTCGAGTTGGAGAGTGGCTCGGCCAGGAAGAAGGAGCTGACTTTTTATGTAGGGAATATTACTACCGGTTCCTGGCTGCAGCCAGTACTAATGAGGCTACATTAGTACTAGGCCTAGACAGGAGCCGGTACTAATGTACGGCAGCCACATTAGTATCGGCTCCTGTCCAGGACCGGTACTAATGTCGCACATTAGTACCGGCTCCAGCCAGGAACCGGTACTAATGTGTCACACTGGCGGGCGGCTAGGAGACCTCCCTTCCGAGCCGGTACTAATGTACACATTAGTACCGGTTCCAATAGAAACCGATACTAATGTATTTTTTCCCCAGGACAAAAGGTCCATTCCCTAGTAGTGCAAGAGACTACATTGTTCGAGCAAGCACAACGCTTTTTAGGAAGAAAACATTGGGAGAAGAGAGAGAGAGAGTGAGAGTATGCTAATTTACATCAACAACCGTTTGGCACCAGAGCTTGAGTGGTTCGACGTCGAGCTTGCTCTCGCCTGCCACCGTGAGGCGAGGTGAGCTTGTAGCTGTTGAGCCATGATCGCGACGTCTGTAGTCGGCGTTGAAGACCATAACATTTCGGCCCTTCCAAATGACCCATAGAATGACGACGCTCATGGTGTGGGCTCCTGGGGAGAGCAGGGAACAACGTTCCGAGTGCCTCAGCGGTGTGTCTCATAGTGGTGGGCGGTGCCTGTCCGGGCAACAGACGAGCCCGGAGCTGACCCAAGCGGGGGCACTTCGCGAACATATGGTCTTCGTCTTCAGGTGTGCCCGGTCAGAAGGGGCAGTCTGGGGTGTCGAGGACACCGTGGTGATAGAGCGAGGCTTAGGTGCGTGTTCGGCCGTGCCTAAGGATCTAGAAGAACACCTTGACCTTCTTTGGCCCAAAGCAATCCCAGTTCATCTCTGAGAGCGGCGGGGCCACAGCTGGGGTCTGAAGGACGGCGTAAAGATCGCCAACCCGAACCTTGGTGGAGCGGTGCCCTTGTAGCCGGTGTTCGTCAGGGCACTGCTGCAGGGCCACAGTTGCAAGAGCGTCGTCGAGGAGGGCAAGGTCGGCGCTGGCCGCTACCGTGAGCCGGGGCTGGAGGTCCCCGAGGGTGATGCCACCCGCGGCCATCACCTCTGCCACCGTGACATCGATGTCGAGGCAATGTGAGTACAGGTCCGGAAGGACGTGCTGCAGAGCCCCGGCCTCTGACTAAGTATCATGCTAGAAGGAGGTGGTTTCCCTGTCCCCGAGAACGACGACCGTCAGCCGTCGATACTCCGGAATGAGGTTTTTAATGTCACGCCAGCAAGGTCTATCGTCGTCGGCTAGGCCTTCATCGCACCAGAAGCGAATCCAGTCTGTCCAAGGATTGTTTTCCGTGGTGAACAGCTTGTGAACATGCTTCATCATGAGGCTTTTGTTGAGGGTAACGAGGTCCTTCAAGCCAAGGCCACCATCTCCCTCGGAGTGACAGGCAAGCTCCCACGCCACCTGGCAAGTGCCACCGCTACATTTGGGGGCACCGACCCAGAACAACCCCTTGCAGAGACGGTCGAGTTTGGCCAGCACTGTGAGAGGGAAGGGGAGGACGAACATGGCGTAGACTGCCTGCGCCGTGAGCACAGATTCCACCAGGGTGAGGCGCCCGGCTTTGGAGAGGAGCGACGTGCGCTAGCCTGGCACCGCCCACTTGGCTTTGATAGCGATCGCATCTAGCGTCGCGGCGGTGATCTTGGAGGTGGAGAGCGGGAGCACCATGTACGTTTGGAGAAAGGCGGAGATAGGACACTCCATGATCATGGTGAGTTCCCTGGCCCGGTCAGCGTCAACGCCGATGGGGACGAAGGTGCTCTTGTGAAAGTTGATGTGGAGGTTCGTGGCAGTGAAAGTTGATGTGGAGGTTTGTGGCAGCGACGAAGCTGTCGAGGACACGCTTGAGGCGATGCACTTGATCTTCTTCTGCGTGAAGTAGCGTGTCATCCGCGTACTGCACAACGGGACATGGAAGGTCGTCGACGAGTGGGTGCCGGAGACTGCTATCGGGGTGGGCGACGAGACGGTGGAGCAAGTCCGCGACAATGAGGAAGAGGTACGGGTTGAGAGATCCCCTGGTGGAGCCCGCGCTTGCATTGAATCTAAGGCCCGGGTACACCATTGAGGAGGACAACGGTTGCATTTGTCTGTTTATATTTGAGGATGCCTTGCATAGTTGCATATCATATCATATTTGAATATGGAGTTCCAAAACGACTGTACATAAATTTCCAAGCAAAGATACGGGGCATATATATTCTCCCCCTACCCAAATCACTGCAGCAAAATTGACTGGAAAAAATGACAAGCATGCATGATAAGGTCGATCAGGAGGAAACGTAACCACCAGAGGACAGAGGTGCAAGGTTTCAGCTGATATCTCCAGGCACAGGTCACACAAAAGCCAAGAAGATGTACCACCGCTCGCCTGTTTTGAGACCGTTCTTGACAAGTTTCAAGTAGCGCAGCTATACATGTGCAGCAGAGTATCCAAATCCAACAGTAGCAGCAGCGAAGGAGCGCAAGCAGAAGTTCAGCTCGTAGCAGGTTATTCCCCTGGTGAAGGAGAGCAACAAACAAGTTCAGCTTCTACCAGAGGTTCCAGCAGTAGTGTAGGACGAGGGCGCTACCACATGCTGCAGCAGAATGTTTGCGGATCCAGCAGTAGCGGGACAGGAGCACAAACAAGTTCAGGTTCCAGTGTACTAGGCCAACAGCACGTAGCTCGTTTCATTCCTTCTTCTTGGCCACCACTGAGTCACCATTGACACCATTTGTCCGGTCGTTTGCCACTCCAGCCTCGAGATCAACATACGTCTCATCACCAGAACTACACATACAACACTGAGAGATCAATGATGACAGCTCTAAACAAATCCACAATGCAAGCAAATAATCTGACAGATACCAACTAGGGAGTCCAATATACGTAGTATTACCTTCTTGGGGCACTAACGTCTTCAGGAGAAACCTTAGGAGCAGCACCAGGTGTACCATTTATCACCTATAAATGATTTTAAATTAGTATCCAAAATTGAAAACAGACAATCTTATAGAATAAAATGCAAACACTTACCAAATACCATGCAGCAGTATGTGCTATGATTAGGAGAACCTCTGCCTCAAACAGCCAAAATTTGCTCCTTTTTTCTCTTGGTGAAAGTAGATACATATAGAATATCACAAGAGAGCAAAATATGGCAAAACTGAAGTGGGCAATAAACTGAATGCATGAGCGTTGCAGCCATTTAGTAGGCCCACTCAGGCTGATGTGAAAAGCGACACTCAGTAGGGCCCATATATTTTGCTAAACACGCCCACAACAAAAAGCTATCAATACGATTGGCCCTTAAAGCCTCATTCTAAGGACCGACAAACCCCAACGAGCCAAGCAGGAGCACGCCGAAGATAGTTTTCACCACATTTAGCGACTTGGCGGCCGACAAGAACAACTGCCGCCTTTCGCGTAGAATGATAGGTCGTTTTCGTCGTTTCCTCAACGACCTTGAGCTTTTTGAGCTCCACCTTTAGGGTTGTCTCTTCACTTGGAGCAACGAGAGGTCGCATCCTACGCTTGAGTGTATCGACAGAGTCTTCGTCTCCCCGGACTGGGAACTTCTTTTCCCTTCCTCCGCTTTGCACGCTGTCTCTTCTAGATACTCTGACCATGCCCCCCTTCTCCTCCTACTCAACAGCGGGATGAACCCCAAGAAACGCTTCACCTTCCAGGCTTTCTGGCCTAAGGTGGAGGGTTTCCTGGACACTGTTAAGGCAGTTTGGTTGGGACCGCACCCGGATGTTGACCCGCTACGTACGATCGATCACCTTCTTCATGAGACAGCGAAGGCGTTGGTTAAGTGGAGCTCCAAGGCGATTGGGAGCATTCGCTTGCAGATCCAGGTCGCTAAGGAGGTCATTTTCCGTCTCGAGGTCGCACAGGATTCTCGGTCGCTCTCTCCGGAGGAGATTTCTTTACGGCGTTTCCTTAAGCTTCGCTACCTAGGGCTAACTTCGCTGCAGCGAACGATCGCTCGACAAAAGTCTAGCCATAGGTGGTTCCGCGATGGGGACGCTAATACTAAACTTTTCACCTCCATGCCAACCACCGTAGAAGAAAAAAATTCTATCCCCTCCCTTCTGGTCGATGGTCGCCCTGTCTTCCGCGAGGACGAAAAAGCAGCTGCAGCCTTTGCTTACTTTGACAGAATCCTTGGCACCAGCCACGAGCGCTCCTGCGCACTCGACTTTGTCCAGCTGAGCCTCCCGCGGTTGGACCTGGAGGACCTCGCCCTACCTTTCTCTGAGGCTGAGGTCTGGGAGGTCGTCAGGGACCTTCCTTTGGACAAGGCCCCCGGCCCGGACGGTTTCACGGGTCGCTTCTACAGGTCTTGCTTTGGTCGATTATTAGGGGTGATGTGCTGCGGGCGTTCAACACTCTCTCTGACCTGGACTTCCGCAGCTTCCACCATCTGAATGACGCTCTCCTCACGCTCATACCCAAGAAAACGGACCCGGTCGCTCTTTCAGATTATCACCCCATCAGCCTAATTCATAGCTTTGGGAAGCTTTTTTTCAAAGCGGTAGCCAACCGTTTTGCCCCTCACCTTCATTCCCTAATCTCACCAAACCAAAGTGCTTTTATCAAAGGTCACCTCATCCATGATAACTTCCGCTACGTTTTTGGCACGGTCAGAACGCTCTCTAGTCGAAAGATTCCTAGAATCATGTTCAAGATTGATCTAGCTAAAGCCTTCAACTCGGTCGGGTGGGTTTTCTTCTTGAGCTCCTTTTCGTAGGCTGCCGCAAGTGGACCGACTGGATCTCGATCATCCTTTCCACTACTAGCACCAAGGTTCTGCTAAATGGTGTCCCTGAGCAGCGGATCTGCCATGATCGAGGCTTGTGCCAGGGAGACCCTCTCTCCCCCATACTTTTCGTGCTAATCATGGAATGTTTCCATGCCCTTTTCCGTAAAGCGGAATCCCATGGCCTCCTCCTGGCCCTAGGGAGGAATATCCGCTTTCGCGCTTCTCTCTACGCAGATGATGTGGTCGCTTTTCTCCGGTCGAGCTGGATCTTCGGGTCGTCAAGGCGGTGCTGTCGCTCTTCGAGAGTGCTTCCGGCTTGGCAACCAATTACTCCAAGAGCCACGTATACCCCATCAACTGCTCCGAGGACCACCTGTCCTTGGTTCGCTCTATCCTCTCCTGCACCATCACCGCTTCCCTTACACCTATCTTGGGGTACCTCTCTCTATTAGAAGGCTACCCAAAGCTGCCTTGCAGTCACTGGTCGATAAGGTCGCCAGACGCCTGCCTCCCTGGTAGGGCAGGCTGTTGAGCCGCAGCGATCACCTCGTCCTCGCCAAGTCCACCCTCTCTGCCATCCCGGTGCATATCCCGATGGCGATCTCCATCTCCCCTTGGGCGCTACGCGCGGTCGAAACTCTCATCCGCGGCTTCCTCTGCAGCACAGGTGGCCTCGGCGATCCTGCACAGTCGCTTGGGTGAATGTCACCTGCCCCACGCGCTGCGGGGGTCTCGGACTGCCCAACCTCCACGCCTTTGGTACGGCGCTGCACCTGCATTGGCTTTGGCTTGCGCGGACCGAACTTGGGCGGCGTTCCGTTTCCCAGTTGACCGGGCCTCACAGGCTTTCTTCAACAGGTGGGGATGGTGCCGCGCCTTTTGCAGGAGGACATCTAGATCTCCGGGTGCTCCGTTAAGTCCTTGGCACCCAACCTCTGGGCCGCGGTCTCGCCGAGAGTACGTCGGTCCCACAGTCGGCCGAGGCCCCTGCAGGTGGGGCGGCGGTGTCGTTGGGTCGCGGACGTCACCCATGCTGTGGGCTGCGTGTACTTTTGTAGTACCTTACCATCTGGACCTGGTGCAGGAGTTACGCTCACGGCCCAGGCGGAAGTGGTCACCCAGTGGGGTTTACTCTTCGGTTTCGGTCTACTCCGCCCACTTTCTTGGTCGCGTTGAGATCCACAGAGCGCGCCAGATCTGAAAGGTTCATATGCAGGGGAAGTGCAAGTTTTTCGCCTGGCTGGTCTTGCACGGCCGTTGCTGGACCTCTGACCGGCTCCACCGTCACGGGCTCAGGGGTTCGGATATTTGCGCGCTCTGCGCAGAGTCCGAAACGCTGGATCACCTGATCGTGAACTGTGTCTTCAGTAGAGAGTCCTGGTTCTTGGCGCTCAGGCATATTCTCCTCCAGAACCTAACTCCGGACCGCCCGATGAGGTTCGCGGAGTGGTGGTGCTCCGCTAGGAAGCAGGTTCGCTAAGGTGCGAAGGAAAGACTTCGACTCCTTCGTCTGGCTGGTCGATTGGTCGCTGTGGAGGGAGCAGAACAGGCGCGTCCACGACAAGGAGGCTCTCATACCGGTGGCGCTCGTGCCGGCGATTCTCGATGAGGCTAGGTCTTGGGCGCGCGCGAGCTTTCTTCCACTCGCTCGCCTCTTAGGTGTTCACCCTGTAAGGACGGTGTAACACTTCTACCCTGACTTTCTTTTCGTTTGGCTTTGTGCCTGTCTGTAACCCAAACAGGCAAACTTTTTTCTCCCCTCTTAATGAAAAACATGCTTTGCACGTCTTAAAAAAAGACTTTGTCCTGGAAGAACATACAGATAGACAGCGCCGTTAATATCACCTTATAATGCTTCCAAAAAATCACTGTATAACAAATAATACACTGCATGTTTTATTATAAAACAAGGAGATGGATATTGAATGTTTTTACTACTTAGAGCATCCAAGAAATCAGTATCAAGCACTTCAAATTTTGTCCAGGATTAAGTATTTGATTAGATGCTTTAAAAATCAGTATTAGATACTTTAAATCCATCCTAGAAAGGCTTTGAAAATGGAAATTTTCAAAATTGAAAGGTATTTGTCATTTTCTCAGCGTTAATGGAAGAAGGAAGCCCTTGGACCAAGGATTTTAAACTGTAAACATTTGTGGACGATCAAATTATCTCGTGTTAAGAGCTCTGTAAACCCCTCCTTTTCTGTTTTAGATGGCGATACACAGCTCTACTGTGTGTTCAAGAAAAAAAAAGCTCCTGCTGAGAGGTAAAGAGGAAGATAGTACCATGAATGGTTTATGATATTTTCCTACAGTAGGCAATTTTCACATCAACATAAGACAGCCTCTAATAGTCTAATGCTTGCTGCTTTTGAGGGTGGAATGAGTCCATAGTCTTCGTGAACACCGACAGACATGCCTTATTTGATATGCAAATATACTGCTAAGTCATGGATCAATAGGAATTACAAAATCAAACGCAGATCAAGTCTCTTACGTTAATGAAGCATTGGCTCTTCAATTAGTTAGCTCAAGTATCATATGGTGACATGAGTCTCACTATCACTAGGAACATGCGAGGCAAGGAACAGCATCCAGATGACCATTAACTCAAGATGAAATAAAGTCAGTGGTGTTCGATGCCCCTACAGAGAAAGTATCAGGGCCTGACAGTTTCATTAGAATGTTTTACAAGTACTGTTGTGAAATAGTGAAAGATCATAATTCCTATACGACAACAACATTTTGTGCTGAGAGGGAGACAACGGAACCTTCTGAAATCAGACATCATCACCTTGGTCCCAAAGGAAGAAGAAGAAGAAAGGTTTTCAGATCACGACCCTATTAGTTGATGCACAGAGAGGCAGACTGTTAAGATTGTAGCCTGTTAGGCATGTAGTTGTACACCAGCGTTGTATGTGGATAAGGTTAGCTAGGTGTATCTTTGTTTGTTGCATTTCTTTGTACACAAGTTAACTTGTTTCCCAAGGGTTGTAATCGCCACACAGGGGGCTATTCCCTGTATATATTAACATGGAACCGTGAGGCAGAGATGCATCACGTTACACTAAATCTTTCATGGTAATCAGAGCTCGGTCCTTCCTTCGTAGATTGATCGAAGATGGCGTCCTCCTCCGCAGCGTTTCCTGTTCCTGCCTTCGGCTATCCGATCACGGAGAAGCTGTCAAAGAACAACCATCAGCTGTGGAAGGCGCAGGTGATCTCGGCGCTCAAGGGGTGCAGGTGGCGCACTACATCGACTCCAACGCCGCGCCGCCACCGAAGACCATCCCCAAGCCTGACAAGCCGGCGGAAACCATCAACAATCCCGAGTATGACTCGTGGGTTGCCAAGGACCAGCAGATACTCAACTATCTGCTGTCCTCCCTCTCGCGCGACGTGCTGGCGCAAGTGGCCACCCTACCGACGGCCGCCGAGGTATGGAAGGCGATTGAGGGCATGTATGCCTCTCAGTCGCGCGCCCGCATCATCAACACGCGGATGGCACTCGCCACCGCGCAGAAGGGCAACTCCACCGTGGCGGAATACTTCGCCAAGATGAAAGCTCTGGCGGACGAGATGGCGCCGCCGGGAAGAAACTGGATGACGAGGAACTTGCCTCGTATATCCTGGCAGGGCTGGACGTGGAGTTCAACCCCATTGTGTCCACTGTTGGGGCACGCGTCGAGGCGATCTCTCTCGGCGAACTTTACACTCAGCTCGTCGGTTTCGAGCAAAGGATGACGCTCCTCCAGGGCTATGGCTCTGGATCCTCGGCCAACCTGGCGTCGCGTGGTGGGCGCGGCGGCAACAACTCTCGTGGCCGCACGGCGGCCGTGGCCGTGGCGGCGGCGGCCGAGGCAATGGTGGTCGCGGCGTTCCCGGGCGCGGTTCAGATTCATCTGAGCGTCCGATCTGTCAGGTGTGCGGCAAGGAGGGGCACACCGCCGCGCGTTGCTACAAGAGGTACGACAGTTCCTACCAGGGCAACGCCGAGAACAAGTCTGCATCAGCCGCCTTCTCCTCATCATACGGCGTCGACACGAACTGGTATTCCGATACCGGTGCAACTGATCACATCACCGGTGAGCTTGAGAAGCTCACCATGAAGGACAAGTATACTGGAGGAGATCAAGTGCACACCGCGTCAGGTGCAGGTATGGAAATTGATCAGATTGGTCATAGTGTCTTTCATACCCCTAGCAAAAATCTCCTTCTGAAAAATATCCTGTATGTTCCACAAGCAAACAGAAGCCTCGTTTCGGTTCATAAATTTGCTAGAGATAATCATGCATTCTTTGAGTTTCATCCAAACTATTTTTTGGTCAAGGATCAGGAAACGAAGAGTGGTTCTGCTGGAAGGCAGATGTGAAGGGGGTCTTTATCCTTTGAAGTCATCTTCGAATAAGCAGGCGTTTGGTGCTGTCAAGCCATCCTCAAGCCGGTGGCACAGTCACCTTGGTCACCCATCAATGCCTATAGTTCAGCAAATTCTTAGTGAGCATAGTCTCCCTTTTGTTTCCGATTCAAATAAAGACACCATCTGTGATGCATGTCAAAGGGGCAAGAGCCATCAGCTCCCGTACCCTAAGTCGTTTAGTGTTTCCAAGAATCCTTTAGAACTTGTTTTTTCCGATGTGTGGGGTCCTGCACCAACGTCTGTTGGTAGATACTCTTTTTATGTCAGTTTCATCGATGATTATAGCAAGTTCACTTGGATCTATTTTTTGCGTCACAAGTCTGAGGTCATTCAACGTTTCCATGATTTCCAACAACTTGTTGAACGTCTTTTTGATCGGAAAATAATCACCATGCAAACGGACTGGGGAGGTGAGTATCAAAAACTCAACTCCTTTTTCCAGCGCATTGGGATATCCCATCACGTCTCCTGTCCACATGCGCATCAACAAAACGGTTCAGCTGAACGAAAACATCGGCATATAGTGGAAGTAGGTCTTACTCTTCTTGCTCATGCCTCCATGCCACTGAAATTTTGGGATGAAGCTTTTAACACTGCCACATATCTTATTAATCGACTCCCTAGCAAGGTCATCAATGGCAGTACTCCTTTTGATCTTCTTTTTAAACAAAAACCAGATTACACAGCCCTTCGAACCTTTGGATGTGCTTGCTGGCCAAACCTTTCGCCCGTACAACACACGCAAGCTCGCTTTTCGCTCCAAGCAGTGTGTGTTTCTTGGCTATAGTAATCTTCGTAAAGGTTACAAATGTCTTGATGTCTCTGAAGGTAGGGTATATATTTCACGAGATGTGGTGTTTGACGAGAACGTCTACCCCTTTGCAGCCCTGCATCCTAATGCTGGAGCTTGGCTTCGTGCCGAGATTCTCCTTCTTCCTGAATCGTTGCTAAATCCAAACATGGTTGCTAGTGGGGATGATAACACTCATGAACAAACTGACAATTTTCCTAACCCTAATCCTGGTCACGAGCCCTCTGATGCAGCTGCAGATGACAGAGGAAAATCGGTGCAAAACCATGCAAATTTGGAGACAAATGAAGGCCTGTATCATCCCCTACCGAGCTGGTCTCCCGGTGCAAGACACGAGGCCGATCCGCCTGCTGCAGCATCAGCCTCGGATCTGCCGCCTACCTCGTCCCTGCCCGACGGCGTGCAGGATTCGATCGTCACCACTACAGACGCACCAGGTGGCAGCCCCGGCGACGTGCCTGCGTCAAGCAGCGATGCTGCGCCACGTGCGGCTCCCTCCGCCGCACAATCCTCCGGGCCGACAGCCCCGTCTCCGAGCGTCGGGGACAGGATCACTCTCGGATCCGGTGCCCGGTGCGCCCAGTACAGCAGCTGCGCCGCCGGGATCCTCTGTGGAGGCTGCAACGGGATCTTCTGCGCCATCTCGCCCTGCGACTCACCTTCAACATGGTATTTGCAAACCTAAAACATACACTGATGGTACTATTCGATATGCACACTCTGTGGTAGCTGCAGCTGATGAACCATCAAGCCTTCAGGATGCTCTCAGTGATACCAGATGGAGGAACGCCATGGATGTAGAGTTCTCGGCCTTGTTGAAGAACAAAACCTGGCATTTAGTACCTCCTGTGCATGGTAAAAACATCATTGACTGTAAGTGGGTTTGGAAAGTTAAGAGGAAAGCTGATGGGAGCATTGATAAACACAAAGCAAGGCTAGTCGCTAAGGGTTACAAGCAGCGGTATGGCATAGATTATGAGGACACCTTCAGTCCAGTGGTGAAAGCAGCAACAATCAGACTTATCTTGTCACTTGCAGTCTCAAAAGGTTGGAGCTTACGGCAATTGGATGTTCAGAATGCCTTCCTCCATGGAATTCTTGAGGAGGAGGTCTACATGAGGCAACCTCCTGGCTATGAGGATAAGAAGCATCCTGATTATCTTTGCAAACTAGACAAGGCGTTATATGGTCTCAAACAAGCCCCACGTGCGTGGTATGCACGGCTAAGTCAGAGATTGGAGCAACTCGGTTTTCAACCTTGTAAGGCCGACACGTCTCTATTCTATTATAGAAAAGGGCAGTATACTATGTTTGTACTTGTCTATGTTGATGATATCATAGTGGCCAGCTCCTCTCCCGAAGCTACCGATGCATTGCTGAAGGATCTTGAGAAGGAATTCACACTAAAAGATCTAGGGAGGCTGCACTATTTCCTAGGCATTGAGGTAAACCATCTGAATGGGGAATTGCTATTATCACAAGAAAGATATGCAAAGGATGTTATCAAGCGAGTAGGCATGAATCTGTGTAAGCCGGTTGACACTCCAATGGCCGCAACAGAAAGACTGTCAGTAACAGATGGAGATCGTCTTGGACCAAAGGACTCTACTCAATACCGCAGCATTGTTGGAGCCCTTCAGTACCTTACTCTCACCCGTCCAGATATCTCCTTTGCAGTAAATAAAGTCTGCCAATTTCTCCATTCTCCCACTACAGTACATTGGGCGGCTGTGAAGTGAATTCTTCGCTATGTTCATGGAACTGTGGCACATGGACTCAAAATAAGGAAATCTAGCTCTTTGCTAGTGAGTGCATTTGCGGATGCAGATTGGGCAGGATGTCCGGATGATAGAAGATCTACTGGAGGGTTTGCGGTGTTTATTGGCTCAAATTTGGTGTCATGGTGTGCACGGAAGCAAGCAACAGTCTCTCGGTCCAGCACTGAGGCTGAATACAAGGCATTGGCGAATGCATCAGCTGAGGTAATGTGGGTACAAAAGTTGCTTACAGAACTAGGAGTTCCTCATCCGAGAGCAGCTTGTCTATGGTGTGATAATATTGGAGCCACCTATATGACAGCAAACCCAGTGTTTCATGCTAGAACCAAGCACATTGAAATTGATTTTCACTTTGTACGTGAACAAGTGGCTCGGAAGCAGCTGGACATTCGGTTCATCAGCACAAGAGATCAGTTAGCTGATGGTTTCACAAACCTTTACCTGTTCGGCAACTTGTTCAATTCAGAAACAATCTCAACTTGTGTTCGAAGTTGTGATTGTCGGGTGTAAGATTGTAGCCTGTTAGGCATGTAGTTGTACACCAGCGTTGTATGTGGATAAGGTTAGCTAGGTGTATCTTTGTTTGTTGCATTTCTTTGTAAACAAGTTAACTTGTTTCCCAAGGGTTGTAATCGCCACACAGGGGGCTATTCCCTGTATATATTAACATGGAACCGTGAGGCAGAGATGCATCACGTTACACTAAATCTTTCACAGACATCTCGGGGAAATTCATAGCTAACGGGCTTACACGTTGCACCACAAGAAGCCTTTAAGGAAACTACCCATACGCACAAAGTGCATCAAGAAAGTTTCATACCAGAAAGCACATAGTACCATACCATTCCTAAATTTAGATATACTGAAGGCTTAGATAATGTTGAAGGGGCTTGAACTCATGGAACAACTCAGTTTTGGCCAGCACTGTACCGATCTAATCTCAATCAGAAGGGGTTCATCAAGTTGCATATTGCAACTAAATGGAGCACCAGGAAGACTATTCCACCACAAGAATAGGTTGCGATAGAGTGATCTGCCACCATTAATTGATGCCTTATATTTTAGCCATGGAGGCTCTGCAGAAACTACTTGACAAAACAACTGAGCGAGGTGTTAGATATGTGTCGAATATGTGTACAGTTTGATTACAATTGACTTGAGATGTAATTTGGTAGGATAGGGATAGAGTCTCGGTCGTACTTTGTATCTCTACGTCCCTTAAATATGAGGGCACTACCATTGTAACCGTGAGACGACTTGGCGGCTGGTGTGGGCGGCGGCGTTGTCGCGGTGGTGCCCGGATGCCAGTGTAGCTGCTGTTTATGGGGAGGAGCGCCCGTAGTCATGCCCCGAGGATGTAGGCACATGGCCAAACCTCGTTAAAAAACATCGTGCCTCAGTGTCGTTCTCGTTCGTGTGATCTTGCGATTTGGCTTTGCGTTCTTAGGGTTATCGCTTCCGCGCTTTGATTCTAACAAGTGGTATCGGAGCCGAAGGTCGGAATAACCTGGGAAAACATCTCCGAGGTCACATGGTGACAGGGGAGCCTGTGAACGTCTCCGGAGGGTCGCACAGATGGTTGTGACTGGAGAGTTGGACTCGGGGCCTGGATAACGTCTTCGGGAGATCACACGGATGGTTGTGATGGAAGAGTTGGGCCCAATGTGTGACGGGGAAGATTGTTGGGTTTAGTCACATATCGGGAATTGATAGGGGAGGAGCACAACATATAGGTGGGGGCAGTCCTCACCCAACAGACTAGTCTTTTGAGTTGAGTTAGGCCCATATCTTTGTTGTTGTGGGCAGAGCCCAACCAGAGGACTGCCCCCACCTATATGTTGTGCTCCTCCCCCATCAATTCCCGATGTGAGACTAAACCCAACACGAGGTCCTACAGTCAGTTGCAAGCCAATCAATCTGCCTACCTACACACAAGTCTCTGTGTTGATGATGTATCACTTTTCATCCACCCAAGCAAGGAGGAAGTATTCAAGATTCAACCTACAATACATCTTACATGTTGGGTGGGGGTGGGGTATCGAGCCTTTCTACAAAGGAATTTACACGAGAGAACCTTTTTGCTATCCAGATTCAAGATGATGCGGACGATCTCCAGAGTATTTTTACCAGGGGAAACAGTTTCAACAATTATATGAGGTTGCATTTCACTACAAGATCACAAGTGCTAAAATAGGTGTATCGGACAAAATGAGTTCCAAGCTACTGGGATGAAAAGGCAGTTTGCTGGAAAAAGAAACAGAACGCCTGACATTAAACTATGTTCTATACTTCTACCAGCAATCCCAAAATCCTCACATTCTTCCGCCCATCCAAATGTGCAATAAACAAGATAACATAGTTTGAAAGGCATGAGTAGAAAGTGAATGCAAGGTGTCATTACCTTTTTCACATCAGTATCCTTGATGTTGATGTTGGGGATAAAAACAATTGGCACGAAGTACGGCACACCCTCGCCGAGGGTGCGCCCAGGCGGACCTCCTCCCATGCCGGCGCGCCACGCCGCACCCTCCCGCGCCATCACGCTCGATCACCTCGCCTCCCTGGCCGCGGAGCCCGTCCACGCCTCCTCCCGCGCGCCACGCTCCTCGAAACCCTCACCTAGGCCGCGAGCGCAGGTACCGGACGCCGCCAGCAGCGCTGCCAACTCGACCGCCATCTCGGGAACATGGTCGCCGCCACCTCCGTTGGCGAATCCCCTCGTAGCCGTCGCCGTCGCCGCCTCTCGGTCCCCCGCCCGGCCTCCCACCACCGTCAACGCCGTCCAATCGGCGGCGGCGGCAGTGGGTATGAGGACCGTCCAGCTGCTTCCGCTCCCGTCGCCCCCCCAGCGAGAACGACGTGTCCCGCCCCCGCGGCGCCTGGAGCTGAGGAGTCGCCCATGGCCGACCTCACTTTTGGAACCTTCTAGCGCCTTCGGTCGGCGAGGAGGCGAGGACAAACCCCCGATTCGCTCACGAGATGCGAGTGAGGGTGCGTTTGGCAGGGCTCCGGCTCCGGCTGTGGCTGTGCTGGTGGAGCGGATTCTGTGGGAGAGCTGAATCTGTTTGAGAAAAATGTTTGGCAAAACAACTTCTCCTGACTGTGTATTATATGAAATGTCCATAATACCCTCTCTCTTTTTTCTCTTTTCTTTTTCCTTTTTTTTCTTCTTTTAATTTTCTTCTTTTTTCATTCCTTTTTCCCTTCTCTCTCCTTCCCACCTCACCTTATCCTCTCATCTTATCCCTTCCGCGCTAGGGATGAAAGTGGTATGGATATTATCCGTCCGACCGACCAACCGAAAGGGTCAGACACTCAAATGTTAAGACCGTATTCGAATCCAAACATTTAATATCCGTAACTATCCGTACCGCATTAGTATCTGGAAATTCAAAGTTGAATTTCTATGATCCAAATATGATGAATATCACTATTCGACAAAAAATATACTGTCCGTATCCGTATTCGACCCGAGAATTCAGTCCGAGAAAGAAAAATTATGTGTATCCGCAGTATCCGTCCG
This sequence comes from Cenchrus purpureus, assembly GCA_022644695.1. Lineage (NCBI taxonomy): Eukaryota > Viridiplantae > Streptophyta > Magnoliopsida > Poales > Poaceae > Cenchrus > Cenchrus purpureus. Next base: position 11,636,778 of record CP053467.1, read on the forward strand.
TATCCGATCCGTTTTCATTCCTACCTGGCGCCCCCCATTCCCCCGACCTCCTCTGCATTCTCCCGCGGTCGTCCCGCGAGGCCGCGCGGTGATGAGGCCGAGGCGCGCCCACCGCCGGCCTCGCTCGCGCCGCCGGCCTCCTGCCCGCCATCCTCCGGCGCGCCGCCGGCCTCCGGCTGCCCGCCATCCTCCATCCGCGCCACGGCCTCGATCGCTTGCCGCGGTCGCCGGCCTCTGCTTTGGCAGTCGGTCGCGACCTCTGCTCGCGTATTCCATGGCATCGCCGGCCTCCATGGGTGCGGCCCAGCCGCCGGGCGGATCGGCAGCGGCCCCATCGGCGCCAGGCGGGCGGCCACCGCCCGCCCCCATCATGCGAGTCCGCCGGGCTCTACCTCCGGCCCTCTTCCTCCCCGGCGACCCCTGCGTGCTTTGGATCGAGCGCCTACGGCGGCGGAGCTCCCGCGCATGGCCTCCACCACGCCCGCCGCTCGCCAGCCTCCACCACGTCCACCGCCCGCCGACCTCCTCCGACCCTCCTCCTCCCCGCGCCTGAGCCGGAGGAGCTCCACCTTCCCCGCTCCCTCCGCCGCCTTCCCGGCGGCCACACAGAAGGCCTGCCCGTGCCGCGCAACCGCCGTGCCCCTTCTTCCTCCACGCGCCTGTTCCCCGATGGACCCCACCGGGGGCAGGGCTGGCAAAAGGTGGGGAGGAGCCGCGGGAGCTGCGGGGGAGCCCGTTTTTGCAGCTCCCCCCGGCCAAAGTGCTCCAGTCACCAGGTTTTCCGGCTGCTCCTCGTCGGGAGCCGTTTCGAGCGGGCGTTTGGCGGGGTGGCTCCGGCCGTGCGTGGAGCGGGCGGTAGAAGCCTAACGCACTCGAGTAGTGATCCCCAAGAAATCGGGGGGCCAACTCAGTAACTCTTTTATCCATACAAACCCCTATACTTTTTTCATTTAACTTACAAATTACAATTAATCTATTTTATCCTTTATCAAGGTTTTTTTTCTGCGTGCACAAGTATAATTTCAATCTAAAATTTTGTAGGTGGTAGCGACATCATATTTATTGTAAAACTAGCACCCTGTTCGTCTGGCTGACGACTGGTGGCTGGTGCTGATTTGTTCTAAGAGAAAAGTACTGCTGGCTGGTAGCTGGTGGCTGATTTGTTCTGAGAGAAAAGTACCACTTGCTGGTGGCAGATAAGCCAGACGAACATGGCGTAGCTACGAAAAAGCTATATAATACTCGCGTATTTTTACTCCGTACTACACTTGAAATTTGTTCATCAATAATTGAGCACCACAACAGCATCATCTTGAGCTCTGGTAAAAACTCCGGCGGGTTAGAGTTCGGGTACGAGCGTGCAGTTGGATTCAGAGGGAGGGTTGGGATCTATAACAATTATATAGGTGAGATCCGCTACAATTCATGAATAGATTTCTCTAAACATGCAAGTATTTCACATCACCATCCACTATACGTCATGTCACTATTTACTAGATCATATATTTATGTTTTCAACAGATTTTCTGTGGTTAACACATACCTTTGTGAGTAGCATGCCACAAAATTCCTGTAGTAGAAAAAAATGTAGATCAATAATTTAGAATGGTTCTCTATAAACAAAATTACCATGCTTTCCATGTATAATGTTGCTTACAAAAGAATGTTGTCCTGAAATCAATTTGGTGTTACTACTTTCACATTACACCTTAAAATTTTGTGTAAAAAGTTTTCACAGCATCGTGCGAAGTGTCACCTAGTTACTTATATGTCCTCCGGGCGGTGGCGAACTGGCGGCGGCATGCTTTTTTTTAAGACGTGCAAAGGACGTTTTTCATTAAGAGAGGAGAAAAAGCATCCGGTTTAGCTTACAACAAGGCACGAGGCCTAACGAAAAGAAGGCGAAAGCATTACACCACCCTCACCGGGCGAACCCCTAACAACATAGCGAGCGGGAGGAAGCCCGCGCGCGCCCAAGTCCTAGCCTCATCTAGGATAGCCGGAACAAGCGCCACCGCATGAGAGCTTCCTTGTCATGAACGTGCCTATTCCGCTCCCTCCAAAGCGACCAAGCAACCAGCCAAACGAAGAGTCAAGCCTTCCTCCCGGCTTTAGCGACTGCCTCGGCAGAGCACCACCACTCGCGAACCTCACCGCGATCCGGAGCCGTGCTAAGGAGAATGTGCCTGAGAGCCAAAAGCCAGGTCTCTCTGGAGAAGACACAGTCCACCGTCAGGTGGTCTAGCGTTTCGGATTCCTAGGCGCATAGCGCGCAAGTGTCCGAGTCCCTAAGCCCGTGACGGTGTAGCCATCCGACGCCAAAGAACGGCCGTAAGATCGCCATGCGAAGAACTTGCACTTCCCCGACATGTGAACCTTCCAGATCTGTCGTGCTCCGAGGATGTCGACGCGACCAAGAAAGAGGGTGGAGTAGGCCGAAGCCGAGGATTAAACTCCGCTAGGTGACCATTTCTAAATGAACCGGTCATGTTCGGACGTGAGCCTGACCTCTTGCAGTAGGTCCTAGATGACCGTGGGTCCCAGATGACAAGGTACTACAAGACCACACCACGGTCGCGTGGGTTACATCCGCGACCCAACGGATCCCTGCCACCCCCGTCTGCAAGGCCTCGGTGACAGTGCGGGACCGACGCACCCTAGGTGAGACCGCGGCCCAGAGGTTTGGTGCCAAGGATTTGACGGAGCACCAGGAGATCCAGCTGTCCTCCTAGAAAAGTGCACGGGTGCCGTCCCCAACCTTCACAGAAATGGAGGCATTGAAAAAGGCCTGAGTGGCCTGGTCAACAGGGAAGCGGAACGTCGCCCATGTCTGTCTGGTCGGGTCCTCGCCGCCCACGACCAGCGGAGGCGCAACGCAGTACCAAAGACACAGAGGTTGGGCAGGCCGAGCCCTCCGCAGCGAGTGGGGTAGGTGACATTCACCCAAGCGACCAGACACAATGCCGAGCCACCAGCATTGGGACGGAGGAAGCCACGGATGAGGGTTTCGATCGTGCGCAGTGCCCAGTGGGAGATGGAAATCGTCATCGAAATGTGGATCGGGATGGCAGAGAGAGTGGATTTGGCAAGAATGAGGCGGCCACTGCGGCTCAGCAGTCTGCCCTGCCAAGAGGGTAGGCGCCTAGCGACCTTATCGACCAGTGGCTGCAGAGCCGCTTTGGGTAGCCTTTTGATAGAAAGGGGTACCCCAAGGTAGGTGCAAGGGAAGTCGGCGATCGTGCAGGAGAGAATGGATCAGACTAGAGACAAGTGATCCTCAGAGCAGTTTATAGGGTAGACCTGGCTCTTGGTGTAGTTTGCCGCCAAGCCAGCCGCGCTCTCGAAGAGCGACAACACCACCATGACGACCCGCAGATCGAGCTCGATCGGAGAAAACAAGGTGACCACATCGTCAGCGTAGAGAGGGGCACGAAAGCGGATGTTCCTCCCAAGATCAAGAAGGAGACCAAGGGCTTCCGCCTTGCGGAATAGGGCATGGAAGCATTCCATGACCAGTACGAAGAGCATGGGGTTTAGGGATCCCACGACGCAGTCCTCGACTCATGGCGATTTGCCGGGGCACCATTAAACAGACCGGTGCTAGCGGTGGGACGAATGATCAAGATCCAATCGGTCCATCTGCGAGGGCAGCCGACAGCCGAAAGGAGCTTAAGAAGAAAACCCAGCCGACCGAGTCGAAAGCTTTGGCTAGATCAATTTTGAACATGATCCTAGGGAGCTTTCGACTAGAAAGAGCTCTCGCCATGCCAAAGACGTAGCGGAAGTTATCATGGATGAGGCGACCTTTGATGAAGGCACTTTGGTTGGGCGAGATTAGAGAAGAGAGGTGTGGGGCGAAGCGGTTAGCAGCTGCTTTGGAAAAAATCTTCCCAAAGCTATGGATTAGGCTGATGGGTCGGAAATCAGAAAGAGCGACCGGGTCTGGTTTTTTGGGTAAGAGCGTGAGGAGAGCACCGTTCAGGTGGTGAAAGCTGCAGAAGTCCATGTGAGAGAGGGTGTTGAACGCCCGCAGCACATCACCCCTAATGATCGACCAGCAAGATCTGTAGAAGCGACCCGTGAAGCCATCTGGGCCGGGGGCCTTGTCCAGTGGGATGTCTTTGACTACCTCCCAGACCTCAGACTCCGAGAAGGGAAGACCGAGGTCCTCCAGGTCCAGCCGCGGGAGTCCCAGCTCCTTGAAATCGAGAGCAGGAACGCTCATGGTGGGTACCCAGGACTCGATCGAAGTAGTCAAAGGCTGCTGTAGCCTTATCCTCTTCTCGAAAAACTGGACGACCATCGACCAAAAGGGAGGTGATGAAATTTTTCCTTCTGCGGTGGTTGGCATGGAGGTGGAAAAGTTTAGTGTTAGCGTCCCCCTCACGTAGCCACCTGAGGCTAGACTTTTGCCGAGCGATCGTTCGCTGCAGTGAAGTCAGACCTAAGTAGCGTAGCTTGAGGAAACGCCGTAAGGAAATCTCCTCAGGAGAGAGCGACCGTGAATCCTGTGCGACTTCAAGACGGAAAATGACCTCCTTGGCAATTTGAATCTTCAGGCGAATGCTACCGATCGCCTTGGAGCTCCATTTTACCAACGCCTTCGCTGTCTCACGGACGAGGTGGTCGATCATACGGAGCGGGTCAAGATCGCCGTGCTGCCTCGACCAGAAGAAGCCTTCAACCTTAGGCCAAAAGGCTTGGAAGGTGAAGCGTTTCTTGGAGTGCACCCCACAGTCGAGAAGGAGGAGGAGGGGGGCATGATCGGAACACCTAGAAGAGACAGCATGTAGAGCGGAGGAGGGGAAAAGAAACTCTTAGTCCTGGGAGACAGAAACTCTACCAATACGCACTCCAGAGTAGGATGCGACCTCTCGTTGCTCCAGGTGAAAAGATGGCCCTGAAGATGTAGCTCAAGAAGCTCAAGGTCGTTAAGGAAACGACGGAAGCGACCCATCATTCTGCGCAAAAAGCGGCCATTGTTCTTGTCGGTCGCCTGATAGATTAGGTTAAAGTCCCTGTAAAGAACCCAGGGCCCAGAAAGCGTCGGACGCAGGGTGCGGATCTCAGCGAGAAAGGAGACTTTATCCGCATCGGACTGCGAGGGTGAAGGCCGGTAGAGGGGGAGGAGACGAGCCAGATGTCTTTGCGCCTAGCACCAGAATGCCACCGCGGGAACCCACAGGTGGCAACGCAACATAGTCAAAGCCGATGCCTAACATATCAAGCATGAAGGAAGGGGTACAACCGCGAGCTTAGTCTCTTGCAGACAGAGAATAGAGACACACTCGGAAGCTACCAATTCGCGAACTGCCGAGCGTCTAGCACGGTGGTTAAGTCCACAGACGTTCCAAACAGCTATGTTTACATCCATTTAAACACAAAAACAAACGACCACGCGACTAACGCAGACTCACGCCTGCGCGTCGACGACCAGCTGCTCCTCTAGGAAGAGCTCACGAACTGCCGCCTGAAACTCGTCGTCCTCTAGCACGGAGCACTGGAAGGACCCCTCGACCTGGGCGCCGAAGAGCTCACGGATAGCTCTGTAGTGCTCCTCCGACAGGCCTAAAGCGAAGAGCCTGGTGTAGCGCTGGAACGCGGCAGCGTCGGGGGCCTCGCGGCAACGACCCCGCTTCCGCATCGGTGAGTTCTGCCACAGAAACCATGGCGAGACGACTACTGCGGCGGACCGTGGCGAGTGGCGGGCAGGCCGCCGCAGCGGCGGCGGAGCCCAGGAACCGGGCGGCGGGTGGCCTGAGGCGCGAAGTCCGCCACCAGCGACTCGAGGTCTCCCTGAGAAGGTCCCTCAGTCGCAGCAGGGGTGGGGAGCGCGACCTGAGAGCCTGGGAGGGAGGAGAAAGCTCCGGCCCTTTGGAGAGAGGCGTCCGGCGGCGAGGGGGAGGGGTAGAGGACACGACTCGGCGGGCCGGAGAAGTAGGCGACCGAGGCAGGGCGGGGTGACCACGAGGAAGAGCGAGCAAGGAGTCCTCGAACGTGAGCGTGGCCCGGGGCGCCCGAGGGAGAGCAGCCTGCGGAAGACGTCCGCCACCGGCACCACCGTGGGGCGAGCTCTTCCCCCACGGGCGACACAATGCCCCTATCAAACCTGTGAGTGAGTGGGGTGGCAGGCGGGCGTGGGCGAGCCCGGCGTCGAGCATGCCAAAGTCGTGGGGCAGGCGCGTCGTGTGGCCAGGCTGCCCGTGCAGCAACCAGGCTGCGGCCGCGCAGCCAGGCTACGGCCGCTGCGAGCGGCGGCCAGCGGCGGCGGGCGTATGCTGACCAGCGGCGACGGGCGGCGGCCAGCGGCGGCCGGGCGGCGGCGGCCTGCAGCGGCCAGGCTGCAGCGCGCGCGACCTGGCGGCTGGCAGCAACCTGCGACCAGCAGCGACGGGCGGCCAACAGCGGCGGGCTATGGTCGGCGATGGGCGGTCCTGGCTGGCGGCGGTCCCTGGCTGCAGCGGCGGGTCGAGACCTGCGGCGTCGGGCGCGGCGGCAGCGTCAGCGGCGCCTGTGAGCGGTGAAGCGAGAAGGCGGCCGGGAGCGCGCGCCTCAAGAAGCATGAGGTCAGCGGTGAAGCTCCCGGGCGGTGTTGACTCGCGAAGAGGAGAGATGCTTGACGCGGGCACTCGTCTGGCAGCGCGGCCGGCGGAACTGAAAAGAGGCGAGAGGCCGAGTTAGAGGGGCCGCCACCGGCGTAGCGCGGAGGCGAGGAGAGGCGAGACGACCGAGGCGGATGACAGGGCGAACGCCTGGCGCCCAGATGGGTAGGAGGGAGCCGGAGGGACCAGCGGAGGAGCGGAGGTGGGGGCACCCCAGCAGGCGGGTCCACGCCCCTCCGCGACGACAGCTGCCGTCGGACGCGAGTGGAGGCCCCCTCGGGGCCTGCGACGGCACGGCAACACCTCCGACGGCCGAGGGCCCCGGCTGTGGAGGAGCAAAAGAGCGACCAGTACGAGGGCCACCATCCGCCCTCCCGAGGAGTCACCGTTGGAGGGGGCAGTGTCGATGATCTGGATGATGTCGATCGTCGCCCGGTAGCGCAGGCAGGGCTGGGTGGCGCCCAACCCGGGGAACTCGATCGGTGCCAGCATATCCTTCTGCACCGAGATCAAGTCCGGGTCGATGCAGCCGGCCAGGACGATGAGCTCCTTGAGGTTGGCCTTCGACTCGGACTCAGGAGCTAGAGTGATAACCGCAGAGCAGCCGAGGGCGTCTGGCAGGTAGTGCAGCCACAGGTGCGGAGGCACACCCTTGATGCCCACCCGCACCTGGTAGCGCAGCGCCGCGTCGACCGCCCAGTTCTCCCGCCACCACCGGCGGAAGGTGAGGTGAAAGGGCCCATTCGGGGTAGGCGCCTGAAGAACCCGCATCATCTCAGAGGAGTCCTGGAAGACGATGAGGAAGTCCTCGGGGTGGAAGGGGTAGGGCATGTACGTCCCTGGCTGGACGCCCAAGCGACCGGTGAGGTAGGCGACCACGTCCGTCGTAGAGGCGGACGGACGAGTGCCCGCGACCATAGCGACCAGAGCGCGCTCCAAAGCGACCTCGTTGGCCTCGACCTCGGGGATGCGTGCGATAATGCACGACTCCAGCTGCGGGCGTCGCGCGGTGGCCCAGGCGCCGGGAGAGGGACGGAGGTGGGGGCGGCCACGGCCCGAGTGTGGGACGCAGCAGAGGCCCCCGCAGGAAGCGGAGGAGGGGGCGGCGCCCCCCAGGCCACCTCGCCCGCCCTAGCCGCGGCACGTCGAGGCGGCGGCGGTGCGTCCTCCTGAGGCGCCGTGTCTTGTCGCGCCACGGATTGGGGGGCACGCCCCGGGCCACTGCGGTGGTGGGCTGGGCGTCAGGGCCGCCGGAGGGGCGACGACGCCCTCCGGAAGGCGGCGGAGGTCGCGGGCCGGAGCGAGGTGACGATGGGGCTCGGGCGGCGGCGCCGCCGCGCCTCCCGCCTGTGCGGAGGCGGAGAGGCGGCGGCGCCTCCTGCAGCGGCGAGGTGGGGCGGGGAGCCGCCGGCCCGGCGACCAGGGGAGGGAGCGACCTCCCGGGCGTGGGACGGCGCCCGTCACCAGGCAGACCTTCGGGCGCCCACACGAGCTCTCGTGGTGTCCGAGCTGGTGGCACCGGAACTAGCGCGACGCGTGAGGGCTGGAGGCGGCGATGTGGTCTTCCCCGAAGCAGTTGAATCATTTCCCCACCGGATCCGGGGGGACAGAGTACGGAGGTGGAGGCGGCGGGGGAGACGGTGACCGCTCCGCACGCAGCTGCCTGCGCGACCGCACCTGGACGAAGCGTCGGCGGACCCGGCCCCGGCGTGGCCGCCGGGGCGGCGGCATCGTGGACTCGACTCCGCCGCCGGTCATTTTCACTGACCCGCTTCCCACTCGTTTCTGATGGCCAGAGTCGTCATTCCTCTTTGCTCTACTGATGCTGTCGGATGCTGTCTGCCAGGTGGCTCAGCCCAGTTGGCCGTGGGCCACTACTTGCGGTAGACGCGGCGTGTTGTGCATATCTCCTTCATACTCCTACGGGAGGAGGAGGCAGGTCACGGTACTCGCTTAACGTCAATCAGTCCGGTTCAGCGGAGTTGGGAGCAACCTGCTGATGTGTGCGGTGTGGTGGCAGTCCTGCATTGTTTTGAAGATGGCATTGAATGGAAGCAAAAGTCGTCGGCGAAAGCTGATTTTGGTTATTTAACCTGGGGCAAACGGCATCCTGCTGTGGATGGCGTTCTGCTTCACGAAGGCATTGTCAAAAGCAATTCATACAATCATACACCACCTCTCATGGAGTTCCTGGGTGAAAATCTAATCCGGCTAGCCGGAGGACAACGGTGACTCCTCAATGTCACATCCTTGTTGGAGGCGTAGCTCTGGGATCCAAGCTTTTCATGGTTCGCCATGGTTTTGAGGTGCTCCAATTTCTCGTGCAAGTGAATAACAGAGCAGCAGGATTGTTACCATAATCTGACAGGATGATTCTAGTGTCAAGAATTTCTAAGTAAACGGAAGATACTAAGAGTTAGTTGATGCACATGGGTAATGCAAGAAACAAAGTTGAAGCAAGGACGGAGAAGAATCTAGAAACTTAGCTTTTCTAGTTTTCTTTTTGTGTTCCTAATTTGTTGAGACTTAAATATAAGAACTATTGTAATTTTGGTTATATATATCCGGTTGTGGATATAGAGACCAGATTTCTATCCAATGTCTAAAAAAGTGTCAGTGTGTTGGTTTGGAGCCATTATGTTGGTTTGTTGTCGTGTTTCGAGTCGTTTCACACGTTGTACTTGTGTTTCTTCCCCAACGAACCGATGGTGAGGGAACTGGGGAATTATCTGCCACTGCACCCACAGATGAGATGTTGTTTGGAAATGTTGTGAGAAAAAGTGATTCTCAGATGAGCTGTACAGATATGAAAATACCGCTTATTTGAGAAGCAGGTTTGAATCAGCTTCTGCATTTTAGTACAAATGGAGGTGATATGAAGAAACACGTTCGAAAAGACTGCGAAAAAATAGACTGTTTGGTTTCTAGTTTCAACTTATTTTGATCATAAGCTAGATCTAAACTGTTCTAGGCAAAACCGATGACTTGCCGAGATGGCCGTGCATGTGGAATATATATGGGAGAGGAGACATGATAGATGCAGGGAAGTTTATCTATAGATTTTGTTACTTATGTAGTTATGTTCTCGCATGAACGTGTGAGATGCGCTCTCTCAGCAACAAGACCGTAGCACTCGTGACTCACCAAGTTGATTTCTTTGCACAATGCTGACACCATATATGCCACGGCGCGAGCAGGCGAAGCAGAGGAGGCGACCGGGAGCGCCGCCTCAAGAAGCATGAGGTCATCGGTGAAGCTCCCGGGCGGTGTCGACTCGCGAAGAGGAGGGAGATGCTTCGGCCGCGGGCACTCGTCACAGCAGAGGCGCCGGGCGACCGGAACTGAAGAGGAGGCAGAGGAGGCCCGAGTTAGAGGGGCCGCCACCGGCGGCGCACGTACCTCGGCCGCCCGAGCAGAGGAGGGGCGAGGAGCGAACAGCGGCGGCGAGAGGCGAGACGACCGAGGCGGGATGACAGGCGGGCGGTGAACGCCCTGTAGCGCCCAGTATGGGTAGGAGGGAGCCGGAGGGACCAGCGGAGGAGCGGAGGTGGGGGCACCCCAGCAGGCGGGTCCACGCCCCCTCCTGCGGCACGACCAGACTGCCCGTCGGACGCGAGTGGAGGCCCCCTCGGGGGAAGCGTGTCCGTCCGATGAAGACTTGACCAAAATGCCCCTGAGGGGTTGTATCTTTATTTAAGCAGTAGGGGTAGCGTGGTCATTTACCTCCTCCGATGGACTTCGTATAAATAGCAGAGAGGTGGATGGCATCCCTCTCTCTTGGACTCTAAGGCTTTCTCCCCCGGTAGATTTCTCTGAACTGCTTCTTTTCCCTCTGGATGTATGGAAGCATTTGGCGTCCTGGTGATCTCCTAGTCCCTTGTGATTTTCGTGTCATTTTCGGGGCTATTTGGGGGGGGTTCGTTGTTCGCTCGATTCGTGATTTTGGAGGTGTTTCTTCACGGATTTCTTTGAGAGGATCATGGGTGGATGCCTTGCGCATGTTTGTGTATGATCTTGACCCCTCAAACGCTGTGGAGAGCCTTCGATTCCTGCGTTTTTGGTTGGTGCCCGAGTTCATGGTGGTGGTTCGTGTGATCCGCGATTCCCGGTGATTTAGTGGCATAGGAGTCGAGATTTTTGGGGCATAGCTTCCTCTTGTGTTGCTTATCATCTCCCCGAAATCTTGTCTCAAGAGCTTTAGCCGTTTGGGAGATCCGGTGATGGAAAGGTGGAGTTGACTCCCATGCTCGAGCATTTTTACGCTCTGCTCACTGGCGGACGGTCCGTGAAGCTCGTGCGGACGGTCCGCGAGGCCCTGGCAGTGTTGGTGTTCTTCGTGTTCTTCGCGTGTTCTTGAGTGTCTTCGTTTCGATCTGTCTTGGCCCAAGGTTTTTGTTGAGTGGGGTTTGGCGGACAGTCTGCAAGGGTGTCACGGACGGTCCGCGCGCCCAAGATTTTGTCTGGGGGTGCTTTGAGGTTTGGCTGGGGTTTTCAGCGAGGTTGGAGGACAGTCCGTCTAGACCTCACGGACGGTCCATGATCAGTGCGACAGTCGCGTGACCTCCCATGAGACGGTCCAAATTTCGAGGGTGCGGTTCTAGTGGTTCGAGTTGTTTTTACGGATAGTCCGCCGTGACCTGCCGGATAGTCCGCCCCCTCCACGCGGCCGGTCCGCCCGGTCACCCCGGATAGTCCGCAGGGGACTTCGCAGCAGTGCCTAAATCCTTTGGTTCTTGCTTCGGCGCTTCTGCTCTTTGCTCCTAGGCTTGTTGGTTGATCTTCTAGGCTTGTGTGTGCCTTGTTTGGAGCTTCCTTTGTGTGCGAGAACTCTTGGAGTGGCAATCGGGGTATAGGCCGAGTTTGACCTTCGGGAAGAATTTTTATCGGCTCCCATTCACTCCCCCCCTCTCTGGTCGCCCAATTCGGTCCTTCAATAGGTATCAGAGCCAGTTATGGATCTTCTTGATTCTAACCAGTCTAAGATCCAAAGATGGGCGATTACGGCAAGGGGTTGAGTCCTCCGCACTTTGATGGCAAGAATTACCCGATGTGGGAGAGGCGCATGGGCGCGTTTTGCGAGGAAGGAACTCTCATCTGGGAGGTCACTCAAAATCCTCATTATGTCATCCCAGAGAGTTTTCTGCTTCCAGGATCGCGGGACATGTTTGAGGCCAACAGCAAGGCCGTTGATTACTTGTTCCATGCTCTCTGTGCCTCGGAGTTTGATCGAGTGTACGGAGAGGATGTGGCCGGAAAGATTTGGCTCAAGTTGAAGAATGCTCATGTTGGCAATGCCCAAGTGCAAGCCTGTATGTTTACCACTTACCGGAGAGAGTACGAGAACTTCGCTCATCTCCCCGGTGAGTTGACTGATGCTATGTTTTAGTGCTTCACTTGCATAGTCAACAACATGAGGGCCAATGTAACAGTGCTTCCATACACGGATCATGATCAAGCTATCAAGCTTTTGCATACCCTGGATAGGTCGTGTGGAAGCCAAGATCGAGGCCATTGAGGAGTCGAGCGTGTGACACGTCATTTGGATGATGTTCTCCAAGCTCGGTCTTCAGAGGTTGATCGTGGCTTGAGAGCCAAGAGCGAGAGCCCCACTGATCCTCATAGTTTGGCTCTTGTCTCAGGATCGAGGACTAATGCTAACTCTGGTGGTTTCTCTTTGTCTTGTCTAGTGTCCTTGCCAGATGAGGACTTTGATGTGCTGAGCGAGGACGATCTCGGCTTGTTGAGCAAGAGGTTTGGGCGGATGTACGAGAACCGCAAGAATGCAAGGTGGAGCTCGGGGATGTGCTATCGGTGCGGGAAGCACGGGCACTTCATCACCGAATGCCACAAGCCATGGAGATCGATGAACGACTACAAGGGCAAGACCAAGCACGACTACAACAAGCACCACTCGGAGCGACTACAAGGACAAGCACAAGGACAAGGCGAGAAGGCACAAGAAGAGTGGCGGCCACAAGAAGAAGACCGCTCGGCGATGGTGGCGGAGCGGCGACATCGACTCGACATCAAGCGATGCTTCTTCCGGTTCGAGCAGCGAGGAAGAGCAAGAGAAGCACAAGGACAAGCGGCACACGGGCAAGAACATCACTGGCCTGAGCTTCGTCGCACAAGGAGGCTTTTGCGGCATGGCGCATTCCAAGAAGGGTGGGAAGCACAACTCGGATTCGAACTCCGATTCCGATGACGAGGTACGACAAGATCCCAACTTCTTGTTAGAGGAGAATGCTAGAATGAGTTGCTTGACAACCGTGATGATGTGCTTAGAAAGACCAACAAGGAGAAGAGGGAATTTAGGTCTTTGTTGGGTGATGCTAAGGACAAGGTAGCTGAACTTGAATCCTTGCTTGTGGATGCTTGAAATGAGATAGCTACTTTGAAATCTGCTCCTGTGGTGTCTGATGAGTTTGATTGTGGTGACTGCTCAATTTTTCTTGCTGATTTGACTGCTCTCAAGGAGAAGCATGCCTCTACTTTGGAGGAACTATATGTGATTAGGATTGAGTGTGATGAATTGAAGTCTAGGTCAGCTTTGTTAGGAGCTTGTACTTCATGTCCTATCTTGCATGCTAGGCTAGATGAATCTCACACTAGGATTGTTTCTCTTGAGGCGGCATTGAAAGCTCCTCTTCCTACATCATGTTCAACCTGTGAAATGCATGCTTTGAAAAACATGGAACTTGCACACTATGTTGATCGTCTGCAAGATGAAAATGATGAGCTTAGGAAATTGATGAGTTGGTTGTCTGGGCATGAGCCACAATTGAGTTTGATGTTGGCTCAATTCAAGCGGTTTGATGGTCAGGCGTTGGGGGCTGAGAAGTGTGGTGAGAAGAGTGGTGAGGGAGAAGAGAAAGTTGGAGAGATCCCTACTCAACCACACACCATACCCATGAACAAATATGCGCCCAAGCCAAACCACTTGAGAAACAAGCTTGATATAAATCCAGACCCACCAGTGTTCCCCGAAAAAGTTTGTGAGCAACATGGGTAATGTCTTTGAGGGGAAGTTAGGAGAGAAAGGTGTTGAGAAGCCCACAGAGAAGCCACCGCCTAAGCCAGTGCCAATCCGCTTCCATTGTGAGTATTGTGGGAGGGATGGGCACAAGGATGAGTTCTGCTTGGAGGAAGAGGGATGAGCGGTTTGCTAGGAGATGGCAAACAAGGACAGTACCACCTTGCTCGTGGTGTGCCCGAGCCTCGTGAGGCCTCTACCTAGGGGTGAGGTGTATGTGCGTCTAGTTCCACTCATGAACGTGGAGGTGGAGGTGTGTTCCCTCAGAGAGATAGGCGTGTTGGGTTTGGGCGTGGTGAGTTGGCTCGACGTGCTCCTTCTCGTGACCGTTACGAGTTTGGGAGGCACGATCGGAGCTTTGGGTCTCAGATAGACTACGGGCCACGTTTTCCTCTTCGTGGTGCGCGTACTCCTCCTGTGAGACGTGACAGGTCCTTTGGTGGTAGGCGTGAGAGGGCTCCGCCTAGAGGCTTTGGGAGGATGGATTTTGCAAACCCTTCTTTTGAGCAAATGGCTCAAGGCCTTTGGTTTGACTCTTTTGGTACTAACCCCAGATGTTGAGTCGCTTGCTCATTCTCGTCCTCATTTTTTATTGCAGGTGGGAGGCTTGGAGAACTTTTGGTTGATCGACTCTGGTTGCTCACGACACATGACCGGAGATCGTGGGTGGTTCTCCAACCTCACCCCGGTGAGTACGAGGGAGTACATCACTTTCGGGGACAATGGGAGAGGCAGTGCTATGAAGGTATGGTGAAGGTAAGTAGCAAGGTGACCTTAAGAAGTGTGGCCCTGGTCAAGTCACTTGGTTTCAACCTGTTGTCAGTATCTCAATTGCTTGACGAAGGTTTTGAGGTTCGTTTTAAGTCGGGTGCTTCTCGTGTGCTTGATTCTCGAGGCGATCTTGTCTGCGATCATCGTCCCGAGGGTCAAATCTTTCGTCTTGACTTTTCTCATTTGGTCCTCCTCGATGCTTTGTTGCTTGGCATTTCAGGTGAGCTCGAAATGGCATAGGAGGTTGGGACACTTGAGCTTTGAGTTGCTTTCCCGCTTGAGTGGTCTTGATCTTGTCCGAGGATTGCCTAAGTTGAAATTCGAGAAGGATTTGGTTTGTGCTTCTTGTCGGCATGGAAAGATGGTTGCCGCTTCTCACGCCTCCTCGACTTCATGTCATGACCGAGCGACCTTGTGAGCTGCACATGGATTTGGTTGGGTCGTGTTCGCTCTCTGGTGGGAAGTGGTATGTACTTGTGGTTGTTGATGATTTTTCGAGGTACTCTTGGGTTTTCTTTTTGGAGGATAAGAGTGAGACATTTGGCTTTGTTCGGGACTTGATCTTGAGGTTGAAGAATGAGAGACATGGTGATGCCATTAGAGCTATACACATGGACAATGGCACGAGTTTAAGAACTCTCATTTCGATGCCTTTGCAGTGATCTTGGTCTCGATCATCAGTACTCTTCTCCAAACGTCGCTTGCCATAATGGCATAGTGGAGAGGAAGAACCGGACCCTTTGTGAGATGGCCAGGACGATGCTCGATGAGCACAGGACTCCTAGGCGTTTCTGGGCCGAGGCGGTCAATACCGCTTGCTATGTCTCAAATCGCATCTTCCTTGCCTTTAAGAAGAAGACCTCTTATGAGCTGATGCATGGCCGACAACCCAAGGTGAGTCACTTTAGAGCTTTTGGTTGCAAGTGTTTCATTCTGCAGAAGGGCAAGTTGGATAAGTTTGAGTCTCGATGTTCGGATGGGATTTTCCTTGGTTATGCAATTCATTTTAGAGCATATCGTGTGCTCAACCTTGACACTAACCGAATCATGGAGACTTGCGAGGTTACCTTCGACGAGACACAGCCATGTAGCTCTTCTGCTTTTGAGTGTGTAGGTGATGAGGAGATTGGTGCCAGGATCTTTGAGGATGAGAAGGATGTTGATGGAGACGAGGATGATGACGACGGTTGTGCTCCCGTGGCTGATCGTGTACATACTACTTCCACTACTACAACGACGATCGAGGATGGACCATCCCCTACACCCACTACGACTGAGGATGTTCGAGTGGAGGCTGCTGCTGAGGGGGAGGTTGTGTCCAGGCGAGAGGCTCCCCGGCGAGTACAAGTTGATCACCCACCGACGACCATCATTGGTGACCTTCATGAACGCACTACACGGTCGAGGTCAAGGAATACGTCTCATTTCGCTCACTCTGCTTTTGTTACTTCTTTCGAGCCCAAAGATATTCGACACGCTTTGTCTGACGAGAATTGGGTGAATTCCATGCATGAGTTGGAAAACTTTGAGAGAAACCAAGTCTGGGTGTTAGTCGATCCACCGCCAAATTGCCGTCCCATAGGTACCAAGTGGGTGTGGAAGAACAAAGAGGGTGAGAATGGGATGGTTGTGAGAAACAAGTCGAGGTTGGTGGCGCAGGGTTACAACCAGAAAGAGGGCATAGACTATGAGGAGACATTTGCTCCTGTGGCCCGTTTGGAGGCAATTAGGATCCTTCTAGCCTTTGCCATGGCTAAAGGGTTCAAGTTGTACCAAATGGATGTCAGAGTGCTTTCTTGAATGGGGTGATAGAGGAAGAAGTGTATGTGAGGCAACCCGGGTTTGAGAGTGAAAATACCCACACCGTGTATACAAACTCAGAGCGCTCTATGGGTTGAAACAGACACCTAGAGCTTGGTATGGCGAGTTGAGAGGCTTTTTGCTGAGTAAGGGGTTTGTGATGGGCACAATTGATAAGACCTTGTTCCTCCTTAAGCATGGGAATGACCTTTTGATTGTTCGAGATATCGTGGATGACATAATCTTTGGTGGCTCTTCTCATGATCTTGTTGCAGTTGCGAGATCACATGAGCGAATTTGAGATGTCCATGATGGGCGAGCTGCAGTTTTCTTGGGTCTCCGGATCAAGCGGGTGCAAGGACGGGACCTTTGTACATCGGCGAAGTACACAGAGGGACATGGTGAAGAAGTTTGGCATGAACGACTCCAAGCCACTGACTACAGGATGAGTACGACTACGGCTTTGGGCCGGATGAGGACGGCGAACCCGTGGACGGAAGAGTATCCGAGCATGATCGGCTCCCTCCTCTACTTTACGGCAACGAGGCGGACATAGATGTCTCGTGCGCTGCGCTCGTTCACCAGGGACTTCACATCGGCCGTCAGCGGATTTTCGTGTACTTGAACTACACTCCTGAGTTTGGTCTTTGGTACTCTGCCTCCTCGACACTCAAGCTTCATGGTTTTTCTGATGCGGATTTCGCTGGGTGTCGATTGGATCGCAAGTCAACTTCTGGGTGTTGTCAGTTCCTTGGTTCTTCTTTGGTCTCTTGGTCATCTCTCAAGCAATCGAGTGTAGCCTAGTCCACCACCGAGGCTGAGTATGTAGCTGCTGCTAGTTGTTGTTCCCAGCTGCTTTGGATGACCTACACCATGAGTGACTTTGGTGAGGAGTGCTCCCAGGTTCCACTTTTCTGTGACAGCACCAGTGCCATAAGCGTAGCCAAAAATCCTATCCTCCACTCCAAAACAAAACACATAGAAGTGAGGTACCATTTCTTGAGGGACAATGTTGAGAAGGGAAACATATCTTTGTCCTATGTCCCTACCCAAGACCAGTTCGCTTTCATTTTCACCAAACCTCTTGATCAAGCAACCTTCACTCGCTTGCGGGGTGAGCTTGTGGTTTCCTTTCGTTTTTAGCTGGGTCTTGGAGCTTCTCATGTATATATGTGTCATATGTTCATCTTGTTGCATTTCCTTCATGCATTTTACTTTCTGTACAAAACCTGGTAGGATAGCCATCTTTGGATCACTTGAGCTAGGAATGAGCTTCTCTTATATACATTGATCACTGATGTGCTATGGATGAGATATGTGCATGTTTGGTGAATTGTGGATGTAAATGCTATGCTCTTGATGGTTTTGCTATATATGTATGATGAGATAGCATTTTGGTTGTAAAATGATAAAGCGCTCTCTCATGAGTAGATGCTTGTCTATGCTCAAATTGTGCTTAAATGCTTATATCATGCTTAGTTTGTGCTTGAGGATCATATTCTCTTTGCTTGGGGTCAAAGACCTTTTTGTCATTGTAAATGTTTAGCCCTTTTGCTTGCTTGGGGAGGAGCATAAGCTTCTTTTTGCCCCAAAGGCACTTCATGTACCATGTTTAACTTGAAAATGAAATTGGTGTATGAATTGCCTTATGCTTGAAAAATGAGCTCCTAATCATGTTTTTATGGTTTGATATTCATATCTTGGGTGCTAAACCGTAGCATGCTTGTCTACCATGAGAAGTCTCATTTTAAGAAGTAGACACATGGCTCGGTGGCTTTAACATGACTTGAGTAGCTTGTGGGCGTTTATAATCATCTTGTGATGAGAATTTGTGATCTTGCATAAACTTTGGATGATCTAGTGTACTTATGTTCAAATTAGCATAGATAAGGTCTTGCTCATGAGATGACTATTTCTTTGTGAAAATTGCTTAAAATTGCTTTTGGCCATGTCACATGCTTATAAGTCTCTACCTTCTTGATGGCAATGTGCTAGATACACCATGTCTACCTGGCTTACTCTATGTCTCATGTGTTGCATTTTGTTGTGCTCTTTGTATATTTGAGAAGCTTGGTAGATTGTCTATATGCTTTGACATGCATTTTTCATGAAAACAAAGAGAAGAGTTTCATATACCTTAATTCATGCAATGTCAACAAGGGGGAGAGTTTTGTATGATATTGGGAGAATATACATGCTTTGGGGAGATTTTTCATGCATTGTGAATTTTTGTGGAAAATTGGTATGCATTTGTGAGATGTGGCATGTGAGGAGAAAAATTTGAGAAGAAGAGGTTGCATTTGCTCAGGGGGAGTTTGCATATGTACAGGGGGAGCCCCTTTGATTTTCCTGAGTTTTGTGCTTTGTGGTGTGCTCTTCGAGAGCTTTGTTTTGTCTCGGCTGTGTCGAGCCGTTGCCCTTGTCTTAGGGGGCCGAGACTTGGATTGGCGAGTGATCAAGTTTTCGCTTGTTCTTTGGCTATGGATCACTTACTTTGGAGGTTTGTGTTCGTGGTTGTTTTCTTTTCTTTTTCTCTATCACGGTTACTATGGGTGTTGTCAATGCACTCATCAAGGGGAGATTGAGGACCGTGTGTCCGAGGACCAAGTGGAGGGTCGCTCCTTAGTGATGAGTGATTGACAACATTGTGTGTGGACCGATGCTTGGCTAAGTGTGCAGTGTTGCGGCTTGACTTGTGCGGTGCAGGTGAAGAACAAGCACGAAAGGCCTTTGGCGGCCCGGGTGATGGAGTGGCAAGTAGGCTTGGTTTGATGGATCCGGTGGCGATGGGGTCAAGTGGCGTGCGAGTGCGGTGATCAAGTGCTGAAGTCGTGAACATGGGGCGGCCGGTTGCAAGCCCAAGCTTACACGCTGGGGTTTGGTGGTTTGCCCACAAAACCATCGTGGACTTTCTTGGTTTGGGCTGCAAAACCAAGTCCAGAGGCCCCAGGTGACGGAGACGGTGATCCGGAGCTCGGAAGCTTCGAGGCGGAGGGCACGTGGCGTGATCGCGGGGTTTGCGTCGAGGTGAAGCGGCCGCGGTGGAAGCGTGTTCGTCCGATGAAGACTTGACCAAAATGCCCCGAGGGGTTGTATCTTCATTTAAGTAGTAGGGTAGCGTGGTCATTTACCTCCGATGGACTTCAGATAAATAGCGAGAGGTGGATGGCATCCTCTCTCTTGGACTCTAGGGCTTTCTCCCAGATTTCTCTCGAATCTTTTCCTCTCGATTCCTTAGGCCCAGACTCTTGTATAGAATCGACCTCTGGATGTATGGAAGCATTCGTCCTTGATCTCCTAGTCCCTTGTGATTTTCGTGTCATTTTCGGGGCTATTTTTGGGGGGGTTTCGTTCTTCGCTCGATTCATGATTTTGGAGGCGTTTCTTCACGGATTTCTTTGAGGGGATCATGGGTGGATGCCTTGCGCATGTTTGTGTATGATCTTGACCCCTCAAACGCCGTGGAGAGCCTTCGATTCATGCGTTTTTGGTTGGTGCCTGAGTTCATGGTGGTGGTTCGTGTGATCCGTGATTCCCGGTGATTTAGTGGCTTAGGAGTCGAGATTTTTGGGGCAGAGCTTCCTCTTGTGTTGCTTATCATCTCCCCCAAATCTTGTCTCAAGAGCTTTAGCCATTTGGGAGATCCGGTGATGGAAATGTGGAGTTGACTCCCGTGCTCGAGCATTTTTCTCGCCTCCACCACGGGACGGTCCGCTCGCGCGACGGTCCGCAGGCTCGCGATGTTGGTGTTCTTTGTGTTCTTCGCGTGTTCTTGAGCGTCTTCTTTTGATCCGTCTTGGCCCGAGGTTTTTGTTGAGTGGGGTTTGGCGGACAGTCTGCGAGGGTGTCACGGACGGTCCGCGTGCCCAAGATTTTGTCTGGGGTGCTTTGAGGTTTGGCTGGGGTTTTCAACGAGGTTGGCAGACAGTCCGTCTAGGCCTCACGGACGGTCCGCGACACTGGCGAACAGTCCGCGTGACCTCCACGGACGGTCCAAATTTCGAGGGTGCGATTCTGGTGGTTCGAGTTGTTTTTACGGACGGTCCGCCGTGACCTGCCGGACAGTCCGCCCCCTCCACGAGGACGGTGCCCGTCACCCCGATCATGGGACTTCAGCGGTGCCTAAGTCCTTTGGTTCTTGCTTTGGTGCTTCCGCTCTTTGCTCCTAGGCTTGTTGGTTGATCTTCTAGGCTTGTGTGTGCCTTGTTTGGAGCTTCCTTCGTGTGCGAGAACTCTTGGAGTGGCAATCGGGGTATAGGCCGAGTTCGACCTTCGTGAAGAATTTTTATCGGCTCCCATTCACTCCCCCCTCTCTGGTCGCCCGATTCGGTCCTTCAACTATGCAGTTAAAGTACTGTTTTATTCTGGTGCAACACATAGTTTTATAAATGGACAAATTCTGAACAAGTTGAGTGTGAAAAGTTGCCAAACAAAACAACCATTCTTGGTAACCACACCTGGTGGCCGAGTTTCCACTAGAGACCTATCTTGGAAAGTGCCAATTAAACTACGTAGCAAAGTCTTCCCAACCAATCTTATCAATTTGGACCTAGAGGGCATTGATGTGATCTTAGGCATGAATTGGTTGGCACATCATCAAGTCATCTTGGATCTTGCTACCAGAATGATAGAAATCAACTCACCTACTGTGGGCACATCCACTCTATACTTACCTCTCAACGACCCTGGAAATTCGTATGCTTTTGCCACCATCACTTCATCACTTGAGGACATTCCGACAGTCTGTGATTATCCGGATGTGTTTCCCGATGACTTGCCTGGCATGCCACCAGACAGAGACATCGAGTTTGTGATAGAACTTCAACCGGGCACAGCCCCTATCTCCAAAAGACCTTATCGTATGCCACCTAAGGAGCTAGCTGAGTTGAAGAACCAACTTCTAGAGTTGCTTGATAAAGGGTACATTCGCCCAAGTTCATCTCCTTGGGGAAGTCCCACACTCTTTGTGAAGAAGAAAGATGGTAGTCTGCGAATGTGCATGGACTATCGTCCTCTCAATGCGGTGACAATCAAGAACAAATACCCCTTGCCCCATATTGATGTTCTCTTCGATCAGTTGGCTGGTGCCAAGTTCTTCTCCAAGATCGATCTTAGATCTGGTTATCATCAAATTAAGATTCGATCGAGTGATATTCCAAAGACAGCTTTCTCCACCAGATATGGCCTATATGAATTTCTGGTGATGTCCTTTGGTCTCACAAATGCACCTGCCTACTTCATGTACCTTATGAACTCTGTCTTCATGAACGAATTGGACAAGTTCGTAGTGGTCTTCATCGATGATATTCTCATCTATTCCAAGAGCGAAGAAGAACACGAGAAACATCTTCGGATTGTTTTACAATGCTTGAGAGATCACAAGCTTTATGCTAAATTCTCTAAGTGTGAATTCTGGCTGGATAGTGTGAATTTCTTGGGTCACACTATTACTAAGGAGGGTATCTCCGTGGATCCTAGCAAAGTGCGTGAGGTCATGGATTGGAAGCCACCCTAAGTCTCGTGCATCGATTCGCGATTTTACGGGTCTAGCCGGGTTATTATCGATTTATTCTCGACTTCTCCGTAATAGCTAAACCTATGACCGAATCAAGAAGAAAGGTGTCAAGTACGTTTGGGATGAAGCTTGTGACAAGGCTTTTCATACCCTAAGAGAACATCTCACATCAGCCCCAAGATTGCACAATGATATGAAAAACCGCTTGACGTGTATTGTGACGCTTAACCGGCCTTGGTTGTGTATTAATGCAAAACAACAGGTTATTGCCTATGCCTCACGAGCACTTCGACCTCATGAGAAAAATTATCCGACACATGATCTTGAGCTAGCAGCGGTTGTGCATTGTTGACATTTCTAAACGTCGATCACTTAAGAATAGATTGGAAATCCATCCTTAGCGTCAGCGCTAGAAATGCTTGTTGGCATTTCCCAATGTCACAACTAATGGCGCAGGTTAGCGTGAACATTGAGACTTGCCATAGGTTAATCTAAATGATCATGAACGAATCCAAGCCACGATAAACCATTGTAGCATTTCCCCAAGGAAGGAGAGTATTCCAAGGGTATCGAATCCAAGGAAGGCAATGGCGGATATATTAGACTTATGCTTTTGCTCTGAATGTAAACCAAGAGATAGATATAGGGAAAACAACACACTCAAAGGCAGGGGTAAGATAAAAGATAATAGGGGTAGTGTGACACACACACCTCAAATCTACCTCTACTCTAGCACACTACGGCTTAGGGGGAACATACGAGTTAGCTCTAGGTTCTAATGTACTAAACATACAAAGCTAGAAGATACAAGAGATAGGCATGAGTATTGCATGAGGGAAACATGGTTCAGACCTGTGTACAACGGGGAGTTAGCCCGCGACGACCAAGACTGCGAAACTAGACTTTAGACTCCTCTGAGTACCCCAACGCGGAGGTTGCCCTAGGATCCAACAGGGTTGTCACCACCTGAAGACCGACCTCTCGTTATGGGGGGTATGCTCATAACTATCGTAGCAAGACAACCCGTGCACCATGCCACGTTCGCTAGACTTCACCCGGCGCTATTGTGACCCAGGGTGAGAGCCACCAGAAGACTGGTCAACTAGACCGAATACCGTAGCTTGAACACAGACCCCATGCAACACTCTCATGCTATCTAACAAGATCAACTAAGGCTAGATATACGAACAGATATGAACTCTCTTATGTCTAATCAACAAGATCAAAGGGTCGTGTTCGTGAAGAACACGAGCCTCTAACTTATGAACAAACACATAAGGAAGGAGTTTGTCACCCTTCAAGTGGATCAAAAGGTAGTGTTCACGAAGAACACAAGCCTCTAAATGATGAACAGAGGATGAACTCAAGAACATATCAAGAATATGATCTACCATGACTTTATATGAAATAGCTGAATAACTGAAGTAGATCAAAGTCATACAAAGAAATAAAGATAAAAGAGAACTCATACCTAAACTTCCAAGAAGACTTGGAACCTAAAGAAGAGCTACTCTAGCCTAGCCCTAGCCTTGGAAACTAAAAGTGAGAGGAGAATGAGAGAGTGGTGTGTGAGAAATGGGAGCCCCTCCCCTCCTATTTATAGAGGAGGACAAGGCTTGCTCGGACGCCCAAATGGCCCCTAAACACTCGGGAGTAAGGTAAGTGACCAATGAGGAGCCAACACGTGGAGGGCCAGGATCAGGGGGCCCTAAGGCGGTTCGGCCGATCCTAGGATCGGCCGGCCCCCTAGGGTGGCCCCCTGGCCTGTGCTTCCTCTGAGTGGCTGCCCTGTGGGCCCTCTGATCCATCCCCGGCATGGCTTGATTTGGTATCCGAGGTGGCCCTTTGATCCATGTGAAGTCCATGTGGCATCCTCTGAATCGTCGGTGAGTGCCACCCCTGGATCGATGACGTGTCTTGCCATGTTTCCCTTGGTGGCAGCCACCTCCTCAGCTGAGTTGGCATGGTTTCTTCATAGGAGTTGAGTTTCCATCTCTTTTAAGGGGTAAATCACCTACATACAAATAATCTCCAAGGACAAGTGGAACTACATTATTCAAATCTAAATGCTAGTAAATAATGCATATGCCTCCATTTATGTGAGAATATTGAGGGTTGGAAATGGTGAATTTCCACCGTCAACAAACTCCCCCAATCTAACCTCTTGCTCGTCTCGAAGCAAGACAATAGAGACTTAGGTTGGTTGATCAGGAGTTGCTACAATGTTGTATTCTCAACTTATGGCAAACATACAGCAAAGTACTCTACCAAGAGTTGAACAAGTTGGCAATGTTCTTACCTTTCGCCTGATACGTGGGGTATATAGCTTCACCTACCTTGGGCGGTTGAGAGACAGAATGGTTATATAGAGAATGCATAATCACTCATACCTTGATCAGCTTAGCAATCCGGAGGTTTTGCAAATTTTTCAAAAGAAAATCTGAGTTCCTCAAATGATACTCTCGGATCGCTCAAAGGTGTATGATTCCTCACCAAGGCATCAATGTTGCCTTTCTTCACATCCTACTCCTAATAGGCTTTATGTGGAACTGCAGGTAGGGAAGATGTGGCATACTTGTCTCTCATATATTGCTAAGTCAAAAACCGGATCCTTGGAAGAAACAAACATACATCCTGATCAAGATGTGCATACATGTGTGATGGATACAAGCATGACAAGGTGGATACTAGGCCCGGAATTGGGTGCTAGATATTGCCATGTTTTATATGAGGAAATGAGGGATTGATGGTAAGGTGGACACTAGCCCGGTACTAGTTATTACCATCTATATGGTGGAACTCTTTCTCTTGCACATATCAATCCCTTTTCTCCTTTGAAATTTTTCCGAGACTTGGGCTAGCTCTCTTTATTTATTTTTGCCATGCTTTTGAGCATGCTTTTCTCTCTTTTTTAGCTAGCCCTTTGTCTCTATTGGAGATATTTGGAGAGGGATGAATGACGCAAAGATACATAGAGTTTTATTTGCGGAAGAATGCATAAGCATATGGAAAAATTATTAATGCTAACTTCCAGTGTAGAAGTTTTAGCATGAACGTGTACGTGATCTTGATCAGGGGAGTATGAGTTCTAACAAGGCTCACAACAATTTGACAAAGCTCAATGAGAGAACAAGTTGCATATGTGGAGGCTAAAACTAGAATCTACATATGGCTTCGGATGAGGAATTCTCATCATTGAGGAACTCATCATGTTTTGATTTTTTCAAAAAGGAAAACTTCGGATGTCAAACATCACTAAGCACAAGATCATAGCACTCTATTATACCATATCATGTCTCACAACAACTTAGTCAAGGATCATGATTTTTGCTACCCACAGTTTTCAAGCTAAGGTTTGAACTTACAAGCCAACAAACTCAAAACTTAGGTAGGATACAAAGTTGTAGGCAAGACATACGAGGAGAATAAACAGAGCAACTATTCATCATTTCAACCATAGAGGCAAAGCATTCTTACTAAGCATATCAAAGCAAACTAAGCAAATGATGATGATGAAAGCAAATAAATATTTTTGGTCTTTTTATTTTGCAGATTTTTTCTGGATTTTCATTTATAAGATATTCTAAAAATGAAGGAAGATACAAGTTACCTCAGGATGGGGGTCCTCCCCCAAGCTAGCTTCAGGCTCACTGCAGAGGAGGGTAGAAGAAACCCTGACTCGCGTAGTAAGCCCTCTGCGCATCCATGAATTGTTGCTGATCTTGCTGCATGGCTGCTATCCTCTCACCAGCCTGACGCCGCCACGCTGAGGTACACAAGCCTCTAAATGATGAACAGAGGATGAACTCAAGAACATATCAAGAATATGATCTACCATGACTTTATATGAAATAGCTGAATAACTGAAGTAGATCAAAGTCATACAAAGAAATAAAGATAAAAGAGAACTCATACCTAAACTTCCAAGAGGACTTGGAACCTGAAGAAGAGCTACTCTAGCCTACCCCCTAGCCTTGGAAACTAAAAGTGAGAGGAGAATGAGAGAGTGGTGTGTGAGAAATGGACAAGGCTTCCTCGGATGCTCAAATGGCCCCTAAACACCCGGGAGTGAGGTAAGTGACCAATGAGGAGCCAACACGTGGAGGGCCAGGATCAGGGGGCCCTAAGGCGGTTCGGCTGATCCTAGGATCGGCCGGCCCCTAGGGTGGCCCACGGCCCGTGCTTCCTCCCGGTGCATGGCTTGATTTGGTATCCGAGGTGGGCCTTTGATCCATGTGAAGTCCATGTGGCGTCCTCACGATTAGGTCGGTGAGTGCCTCCCACGGATCGATGACGTGTCTTGCCATGTTTCCCTTGGTGGCGGCACCTCCTCGGTGAGTTGGCATGGTTTCTTCATAGAAGTTGAGTTTCTATCTCTTTTAAGGGTCACCCACATACAAATAATCTCCAAGGACAAGTGGAACTATATTCAAACCTAAATGCTAGTAATAATGCATATGCCTCCATTTATGAGAATATTGATCGGAAATGGTGAATTTCCAGCAACATGCATGCCTTAAAGATTTGGGCATTACGATGGGAAATCACTGCAATATCTTCACCGATCACAAGAGCCTTAAGTATATTTTCACCCAGTCAGATCTGAATATGAGGCAAAGAAGGTAGTTGGAGCTGATTAAGGATTATGAGCTAAAAGTCCAGTATCACCCAGGCAAAGCCAATGTGGTTGCTGATGCGCTTAGTCACAAACATTGCAATTACACCATAGAGCCATATAATGAAGCTTATGTGAAGAGATGAGGAAGCTTAACCTCGAGGTGATCGAGTATGGGAACCTGAATGCCATCTCAATTGAATCTCCTCTCCATGAGAGAATTGCTTTAGCTCAACTCGCTGATGAAGGAATCCAGTTGATCAGTTAGAAATTGTCGGAAGGAGACCCCAAGTACGCTTGTTTCCGGAAGGATGAGGAAGGAACCATATGGTTCGACCAGAGATTAGTCATACCCGTGATCCATAAGAAAGGAAGGAAATTTTAGATGAGGCTCACCTCTCTAAATTTACCATTCACCCTGGTAGTACAAAAATGTGAGATCTTAGAGAAAATTTCTGGTGGTCAAACATGAAGGGTGAGATAGCCAAGTATGTGTCAGTGATACATGTCGAGGATCAAGGCTAGTCACCTAAAGACCGGCCAATGCAACCTTTGTCTATATTGGAAGTGGGATGACATCGGCATGGATTTCATCGTAGGGTTACCCCTCACTCCCAAGAAGCATGATTCTATCTGGGTTATTATGGACCGACTAACTAAGACTGCTCACTTCATAGCTGTTCACACCACCTATTCAGCTATGCCGAGATTTATGTTGATCTCATTGTGCGCTTAATGTTCCAAAGACTATCCTATCGATAGAGGCACCCAATTTCTTGCTCGCTCGATAGTGCATGAGTCCATGGGCACTAAGCTGATCCATAGCTCTAGTTATCACCCTCAGACCGATGGTCAGACAGAAAGGGTAAATCAGAGAGTGGAGGATATGTTAAGAGCTTGTGTCATTCATTTTGACAAAACTTGGGACAATGCTTAGCCTTGGCGAGTTTGCTTACAATAACAGTTACCAAGCTAGTTTGAAGATGGAACCTTTTGAAGCCTTATATGGATGAAGATGTCGCACCCCATTAAATTGGTCACAAGCGAGTGAGAGGACACTTTTCGGTCCCAAGCTAGTACAAGAAGTCAAGAGAGTGGAAGTAATCGAGAAAATTGAGAGCCACTCAAATGAGACAAAAGAGTTATCATGACAAGGATAAGGCACCTGAGAGTTTGAAGTTGGTGATTTTGTATACCTAAAGGTATCACCAACCAAAGGTGTACAGAGATTCGGAGTAAAAGGAAAATTAGCACCACGCTATATTGGTCCTTATGAAGTCACTGAGAAGTTCGGTACGGTTGCATATCAACAAAGACTCTCCGCAGACACGACGATTTCACATCTCACAACCGAAAAATGTGATCAAATACCCAAGCAAGAATAATGACGACCAATGCATAGAGCTCGACCTAAAGCGTAATACCCAATGAGAGTGTTAGATCAAGAAAGGCACAAAGCAAGTTAAGATGTACAAGATACAAGGGAGTCACCACACGGAAGAAAGTTACGGGAAACGAACAATTTCTCAACACCAAGTATCCGCCCTTCAAAACCAACATTGTATGTAACCTCCCCTATCTTTTAAGTTCGAATCTGGACGAGATTCCTTTTAAGTAGGTCAGAACACCTCGTGTTTTTAATCAAGTGTCAAGAGGCTAATCACATCCTTAATCACATGAACATTTGTGCTTAAGTCCTTAATCATCTTAGAGTCAAACCCATAGGCCTTGATCTCAATCTAGAACTTTTGGCACGTTCTCCATTTTCACCTAACACTTCAAAATTGGCCAATACCAAACTTGTGCAGTTTTTCAAGGCCTACAACTTTGATGTTGAGTGGCATTTGAAATTCCGGGAATGTGAAAAGTGGTCAACGCATGTTCCTGTCATCGGCCAAGAAAATCAAAGTTCAAGAGTTGTTTATGCTCGATCCTTGAACAAATCACCCATCGGCCTTTGTAAAGTTGTAGAGGATACTTGATCTACAAGTTTGTCAATTGGAGCTTGGATCACTTCATAGCAAAAACGAGATCAAGCTGGTCAAACAGGCTCGAATTGTGTAGATGCGCCGCACGACACGCTGCCGCTGCGCCCGCCGCGTGGCCGGTGACCGTGCGCTAAGGCACACGGGACCCGCCATCATGGAGTCGTATGCATTGGGCGAGCAAGGCGGTAACTTGCCTAGACCCCTAGGCCGGTGCCACATGCCGTCAGCCGCCGGAGCGCGCACGCCGAGGCCGCCATTGGCCCGAGCCGCCACATCGCCGCACTTCCGGCCAGCCCGCCGTCATGCGCGCTGGTCACGCCATGACCTCCTCTCCACGCCACGCCGCCATTTAAAGCCTCCGCCTCCTCGCCTTGCCAGAGCTCTCCGCCGACGCCATTGCCGCCGCCGTGTCGAGCTCGCCACTCTGTCCTGGTCGCGTGAGTGCTTGAAGCTCATCTCTAGAGTCCCAGAGCTTCCCACACATTCATCAGCCCCCCTCCTCGCCGAATCCGGGTCGAGGCGGCCGGCCACCGCCACGCCGCCACGCCGCCGGAGACTTCCCGCCACACCGCCGCCACCATCAACCCCGTGAGCTCAATCACATCCTCATTTGTTTGCTCGCCCAGGCCACACGGCGAACTCACTCCGCCACGAGGGTACATGTGTGAGATCAAGATCTTGTAGGGTCCTCTGTGTTAAAGCTAGGGACTAATCCGTAAGGATTCAAATCTTTTCAAGGGTTGCAGTGAAAGAAGATTCTTCCCCTTTTTGTTCCTAAGTCTTGAGTCTTGTAAAAATCGTAGAAAATCACAGAAAAATCCTAAAACTGCAAAACCAATTTTGTTGGTCTCTTGGTAAATAGACCTACATCTTTACAAAGGCTATATACTTTTGAAGGTTTTTGAATGAAAATTCAAATCAGTTTGTATGAAGATGTTCATAACTTGAGTTATACACATGTGCTAGACTTGATCTTTGGATATGTTGGTAGTCAGTACTAGTATAGGTTACACCTAAGTTTTTGCATAAAGTTACCGAGTGGTTATTTAGTTATGATTTATTTTGCTTTATGGCTAGGTCTGTAAATCTTTTTGCTACAGCTTCATATATATGTTTTCTGTGGTCCATCTTTTGGATATCACCTTGTTATGCTAAAAGTGATGCTAGTAATTTTATCATGAGTTTAGGAGATGTCTATATATTGTTTCTGAATGATGCTTGTTTATGAAGGTTAAATCTATAGCTGTTTTGCTCTCAGTGATGCTTATATTTGGCACAAGTGATGTGTAAATCATGCTTAGGTTATGGTAGAAAGTTGGGCTACTTTTGAGTTATATATTTCTCTGAATAAATGCCTTGTGAATAAATGGGCTGAAAATGGTTATTTTTGCGTAGCATGAATGAAATATGTTCTGAGGCTAATTTTTGGTGTGTAACCTAGTTTTAATTTGTAGTAACTCTGAGTAAAATTTGAGCACCGGTGCATGAGTAGTTTTTCCTGTATTTAATATTCTTGTTTTTGCTATGAATATCTTGTCGTATTTTTCATGCTCAGTATATAGTCTTGTTTGTCCATGAAATTTACCAAGAATCTATAGTTCCTTGTGCTTACACAAAAATTTTCAACACAAGATGTTACATGGTTTAACCAGAATGAATTTTGGAAGAAACTAAGTATATTAAAAGAGAAATAAAGAAAAGTCCTCTTTATAAACATATGTGTATAACCTTGAGAAATGTTCTAATGACCTAAAAACCCAACTTGATCCTTTGTGTGGTAATCTTAACTTAATTAATAGGTGTACACACAATCACTCTTAAAATAATAATAATTGAATAAATAGTTGAATAATAAATCTTAAGGAAGAGTATGCTGGATATATATATATATTCTTACCAGTATATATGCTCAACATAACACTCTAGACTTAATGATGTTGTTTGATTACACCATCATCAACCAATTAACTCCTACATATGCATTCCTCATATAGAAGTTCTCGACGGTAGCTACGCCGCGCCACGACGAGAACGAGGGAGGGAGGAGACATACACGTGACCGATCAAGACCCGGACCAAAGTCCTAAGTTTGTTCGACCTGCGCCAAGTCAAGCCCCTTTAACATTTACCTATGTTTTTTTCAAATTTCTGAATTTATGCTTGTTATCTGTGCATTTACGTCGGAGTTGAATGGAAACCCTAGATGCATGATCCATAAGTACCTATGATCTTTTACTAGTATGATAGGTCAATAGTTGCTATGCACTAAGGACCCGGACAAGTCGAGTGATGTACTTCGTCATGAATAGGTTCTTATGATGGAA
Organism: Cenchrus purpureus; assembly: GCA_022644695.1. Classification (NCBI taxonomy): domain Eukaryota; kingdom Viridiplantae; phylum Streptophyta; class Magnoliopsida; order Poales; family Poaceae; genus Cenchrus; species Cenchrus purpureus. The sequence continues at coordinate 11,667,426 of CP053467.1, forward strand.
TCATAAGACTTGTTAAATTGAATTGCTCACGTGGTAAGAGCATGGAATTTTGAGCTCGGTCCAATGGTTAAGAGATTAAGCATTTGAAAGTACCAAACATTTGTTGGACATGGGTACAAAAACCTAGTACTGAATGACGGTGGGAACTTTAGGCTACTACTTGGTTGCCCCGCCTTGCAAACCGGTGCATGGTGATGTTGGATGCTAGTGTGAGGCATGCCATAAGCGATGTACCTAGGATGTGGCATCGCCTTAATCCGAAGAATGACGGAACCGCTTTGGTTGAAATCACTTTGTGAGGGTTTTCTCCGTATGTTTAGGTTCACCTTGCAAGGTTATAAATCAATCATTTGTCGGCCTCTCACCGTTATCCGGAATTGCTTAACCATCTAGCCATGATAATCCTCTATGATGAAATGTTGATAAACTTGATGTTTGATTAATTGTTTGCACAAGTATGCTTGAATTAGTTGCTTATCTAGTAATGATTGATCTACTAGAACTTGAGTTAAAATATTGAAAGTAAGGAATAACTCCTTAGTCGCTTTTTGGCAAAACAAACCCAACAGCCAAAGGCCATGCATGAATAGAAGGTTAAGTCTTTTATTTTAGACGAAGCCTTGCCGAGTATTAGTATACCTTGCTATAAATGTTGTTTCATGTGATAATGTTTGGCCTGGTGAAATCCCACCTAGCTGGGAGCTAGAATGGGTGGATGACGAGGAGTAATGGCATTAGGGATGGCCTCCCACAATGCCAAGTTATCGATTAGTTATATTTCCGCTGTTTCAAAACTCTGAACCTTTTACCTTTGATGCAAGAATAATGTTGGTAATAATTAACCCTATGGGGAATTTGGATTAATTTGTAAGTACTCTGGACTCTCCTTCGTGGGGGTTTTAATGTATGCGTTTGATCCTCGTGGTTTACAAGTGATTTACGGCTATGACCCAACACTCAGGATAATTCTTTATTATCGCTTAATGACCAAAGTGGATTGGTCTAAGTGATAGTACGGACTTATCTCAAATGGGGTTGTCACACGCCTCCACCTCCGGCAGGCAACCCCAATGGGCCCTTCCGTCGCGACTAGATCAACATGATTGTTGTGGGGTCGATGGGAGACGCCACCGCAAGGACAAGCGCGAGGTCCACCTCGTCCACACTCAGCCAACTGCGCCTCTGTGTTGGTCTGAGCAAGCGATCACGTTCTCCAGAGCGGATCACTAGATCCACATCCTAGATCCTAGGTCCTACCCACTCGTCGTCGAGCCCACGATGATGGACGGGGCCCTGCTCTCCCAGACTCTCATTGATGGGGGAGCGGGCTCAACATCATCTTCATTGAGACCCTCAAGAAGATGAACTTCGACTTCGACAAGCTCACGGCGTGCGATGAGCCCTTCTACGGCATCATCCCAGGGAAGAAGGCCTACCCCCTGGGTCGGGTCTCCCTCCCAGTCACCTTCGGTACCGAGGCCAACTTCCACATGGAGTACCTCAACTTTGAGGTCGCCAACTTCAAGTCCTCCTACCATGCGATCCTAGGTCGCCCAATGCTGGCCAGGTTCATGGCCATCCCGCACTACACCTAATTGGTGTTGAAGATGCCTGCTCCAAACGGGGTCCTCTCCGTCCTGGGGGACCTCATCACCTCCTTCAAGTGCGACTCCGAGGCTCTCGACATCGCTGTGACCTCCACTTGCATCGACGCCTCCGCAGTCTTGGTCGCTCCGAGCGACCTAGCCATCCCGGAGTAGAAACGCACTGACACCGCCCTGGATGCCGCACCCTCCACGAAGAAGGTATGCCTCGGCCTTGCCGATGCAGAGAAGATGGTGGTGATCGGCGATGGCCTCGACAAGAAATAGGAACTCGCACTCACCAGTTTCCTCCGGGATAACGCGGATATATTCGCATGGAGTCCATCGGATATGCAGGGTGTCCCCAGGGAGCTGGCTGAGCACTCCTTGGATGTAAGCAAGACGGCCAAGCCTGTCAAGCAGAAGCTTCACCGCTTTGCGAAAGATCACAAGGACGTCATTAGGGTAGAACTAATAAAGCTCGTAGCTGCCGGATTTATCCGAGAGTGTAAAAATCCGGTTTGGCTCGCCAACCTGGTGCTTGTACCCAAAAAACCGGTAAATGGAGAATGTGTATCGATTACACCGATCTCAACAGGCACTGCCCTAAAGACCCCTTCCCTCTTCCGTGCATCGACCAGGTCGTGGACTCCACGGCCAGAAGCGTCCTCCTATGCTTTCTCGACTACTACTTAGGGTATCACCAGATAGCACTGAAGGTCTCTGACCAAGACAAGACGGCGTTCATAATGTCGCACGACATCTACTGCTACACGGCCATGACCTTTGGCCTCAAGAACGCCGGAGCGACCTACCAGAAGGCCATCCAGAAGTGTCTTGAACGCCAGATCGGCAAAAATGTAGAAGCCTACGTTGACGACGTGGTCGTCAAGACCACCCAAGAGGATAAGCTCATAGCTGACCTCGCAGAGACCTTCGCGCTACGCCGTTGGAAGTTGAATCCAGAAAAATGTGTCTTCGGTGTCCCGTCCGGCAAGCTCCTGGGCTTCATGGTTAGCAATCGAGGCATCGAGGTGAACCCCACCAAGGTGGATGCCATCCGCAGGATGAAGCGACCTACTAGGAAGAAGGACGTCATGAAGCTCACCGGCATGATGGCGGCCCTAGGTCGATTCATCAGCAAACTTGGAGATAGGTCGATTCATCAGCAAACATGAAGGCGGACAAGTTTGTCTGGACAGAGGAGGCCGACCAGGCCTTGGAGCAACTCAAGACCTTCCTTACATCACCCCCGTTGATGGTGCCCCGACACCAAAGGAAACTCTACTACTCTACATCTCCGCGACCACCACGGTGGTCACTTGGTCAGTGGCGAGCGACACGAAGAGGGTAGACCCTACCCTGTCCAGCAATCCATCTACTATGTCAGCAAGGTCCTGTCAGATAGCAAGACCAGGTACACCCAGCCGCAGAAGATGTTATACGCCCTCCTCGATACCTTGCGCAAGCTCCGGCACTACTTCCAGTCGCACAATATCAAGGTCGTTTCGGCCTTCCCCCTTGGCGGGATCCTGCGCAGTCGTGACACCACTGGACGCATTGTCAAGTGGTCCATCGAGCTAGGCGAGTTCGACCTAGAGTTCTGCCCCCGGCAGGCTATCAAATCCGGGGTCATCGCAGACTTTGTTTCGGAGTGGACAGAGATCCAACAGCCTCCACCTTTGGAACGACCTGAGCATTGGAAGATGTACTTCGATGGTTCCTTGAATCTTGAAGGAGCCGGCGCAGGCGTACTGTTCATCTCCCTCCCAAGGTGATCACCTGAAGTACGTCCTGCAGATCCACTATGAGGCCTCCAACAACGGCGCCGAGTACGAAGCCCTCATTCATGGGATACGCATTGCCATCTCCCTGGGGATCAAGCGCCTCATAGCGTACGGCGATTCCAAGGTCGTCATCGACCAAGTCAGCACGGACTCTGAAGCCAGGAAGGATACAATGGATGCCTACTGCGCCAAGGTGCACAAGCTCGAGGGTCACTTCGAGGGACTCAAGTTCCACCATGTCTGTAGTAACAACAACATTGCGGCCAACGTCCTCTCCAAGCTCGGCTCCAAGCGTGCGTTGGTCCCGGCTGGCGTATTCGTCCAAGACCTACGCAAGCCGACTATCAATCTTTTCCCCAACCCAGAGTCACCAGATGATGAAACGACCCCACCTGGAGGTCGCGATGTCCTCATGGCCGAGGTAGAGGATGACTGGCGCCTCAACTTTCTCGCTTTCATTCTCGAACATCGAGTACCTGAGGAGAAGGTGGAGCGCGAAAAGATCACGAGGCATAGTGCCAACTATGTCATCGTCAGCACAGAGCTCTATCAGAGGTCCGCCTCCAACGGGGTATTGATGAAGTGCATCCTGCGATCTGAGGGCCTCAGGCTCTTAGAGGAAATCCACGGCGGCAAGTGCGGCAACCACGCCGCTTCTGCTAACCTGGTGGGCAAAATCTTTAGGTCTGGCTTATACTGGCCTACCGCCATGGCTGACGTACGGGAACTTGTCCGACGATGCAAGGGGTGCCAATTCTTCGCCAAACAACAGCACATGCCGGCTCAGGCCCTAAGGACCATCCCTCCATCCTGGCCCTTCGCAGTATGGGGCCTCGACTCGTGGACCATCCAAGACCACCGGGTACAAGCACATCATCGTGGTGGTGGACAAGTTCACCAAGTAGATCGTGGTCAGGCCCGTGTCCAGCGTCACATCAAAAGATGCGGCCAAGTTCATTGAGGAGATCACCCATCGCTTCGGGGTCCCCAACAGGATTGTTACCGACCTTGGCACAACCTTCACAGGAGCTGACTTCTAGGACTTCTGTCAAGACAACCTGATCGACGTATACTACTCCTCGGTAGTGCACCCACGATGCAACGGCCAGGTCGAGCGGGCCAATGGCATGGTACTGCAGGCTGTCAAGGACCGCATCTTCGATGGTTCATTGCCCTAAGCAACCAGGTGGCTCGCAGAGCTCCCTCACGTCATCTGGGGTCTCCGGACCCAGGTCAGCTCGGCCATGTGGTACTCTCCTTCTTCCCGGTCTGTGTCGAGGCCATCCTCCCCACCGACGTCGCTTTCGGGGCTCCCCGCATACAACACTTCAACAAGGGTGAAGCGGAGCAAACATGCAGGCTCGACCTCGACAGCCTCGAAGAGCATCGTGTGGCCGCGCTCATGCGCCACACCCGCCACGAGCAGCTGCTACGTCGCTACCACGACCGCAACATGCGGGAACAAACCTTCAACGTTGGTGGCCTAGTGAAAGGACCTTGATGTCGCCTAGAGTGGGGTGAATAGGCGGACGACCAATTTAAACTTTTATTCCCCGCAGACTTGAACTGCCAGGCTTCACCGGTCAGACCGGTGCCCCTCACCGGTCAGACCGTTGCTGGCTTTGCTTCACAGATGAGCACCGGTCAGACCAGTGCAGCACAGAGAACATGCAAAAACAGCTCAAGCTCCTCTTGACTTCTAGCACGAACCAAACTTGGTGAGTGGCCTGAGTAGATGATCCCGAGCAGGGTAATGATCCCTGCACACACAAATAGCACACCCAAGTAGATCGAAGCGGAAGTGAAGGACCGAATAGGCGACCAGAGAGGGGGGGAGTGAATGGGAGCCGATAAAAATTCTTCTCAAGAACTCGGCCTCAAGCCCCAACTCACTTCCAAAGAATCCCACACAAACTTGCAAAGATTACGTAGTCACAACGGACTTACTGACCCTAGGAACAAATTAGGAAAGCCTAGAAGCAAAGCGGAAGCACAAGCAAACAAGTATAGGCCAACCCACTGGAAAGTCCGGAATGTCCGGGATTTTTCCCGAGTCACCGGGTTTGGCAAGTTCGGAATATCCGGACTTTTTCCCAGAATATTCGGGGGTCCCGGAGTAATGTCCGGATACTCCGGGCTTATTCCCGGAGTAAAGTTTCAGCCTTCGAGAAGGAGAGGGAAAAATCAAAAACTTGATCAAACGAGCTCCAAAAATCACGAAATTAAAACCGTAGCTTCTCAACAACACAAGGAAGCTTTTCCCAAAAGATCTCCTCAAAAAGATCAAGGAATCACCACCAGAAAAAAGATTTAGGCCATGAACCCTAGAGAGGAGACTTTTATTCAAATCAATGGATCTCCCAAATGGCTTGAGCTCTTGAGACAAGATTTGGGGTAGATGAGAAGCATCACAAGAGGAAGCTATGCCCCAAAAATCTCAGCCTCTAACTCACTAAATCACCGGGAATCGCGGATCACAAGAACCACCACCAAGAACTCGGGCTCCAACCAAAACTCGTGAATCAAAGGGTTTTCCCGGCATTTGAGGGGTCAAGATCACACACAAAGATGCACAAGGCATCCACCCATGATCCCCTCAAAGAAATCCGAGAGAAAACACCCTCAAATCAACGAATCGAGCGAAGAACAAAAACACCCAAAAATAGCTCCGAAAATGACACGAAAATCACAAAGAGCTAGGAGGGGGAAATCATCACAACGCCAAATGCTTCCGTACATCCAGAGGTCAGAGTCTATACAAGAATCTAGCCTAAGGAATCCAGAGGGAAAAGAAGCAGTTCAGAGAAATCTACCGGGGGAGAAAGCCCTAGAGTCTAAGAGAGAGAGATGCCATCCACCTCTACGCTATTTATACGAAGTCCATCGGAGGGAGGTAAATGACCACGCTACCCCTACTGCATAAATGAAGATACAACCCCTCAGGGGCATTTTGGTCAAGTCTTCATCGCACGGACACGCTTCCACCACGGCTTTGCCTCACTTCGACGCAAACCCCGCGATCACGCCACGTGCCCTCCGCCTCGAAGCTTCCCGAAGCTCCCGGATCACCATCTCTGTCGCCTCGGGCCTCCGGGCTTGGTTTTGAGGCCCAAACCAAGATACCGTCCACCTGATGGTTTTGTGGGCAAACCACCAAACCCCGCGTGCAAGCTTGGGCTTCAACCGCTACCTTGCACCGCCCATGTTCACGACCGCCCGCCTGGCCCTTGCACCGCACGGCTCGCACTTGACCCCATCGGCCACCAGGTCCATTGAACCAAGCCTACTTGCCACTCCATCACCCGGAGGCCGCCACGGCTAAGGCCTTTCGTGCTTGTTCTTCACCTGCACCGACACGAGTCAAGCCGCAACCGCACTGCACACTTAGCCAAGCATCACCACCACACAATGTTGTCAATCACTTATCACTAAGGAGCGACCCTCCACCGGGTCTTGGACACACGGTCCTCAATCTCCCCCTTGATGAGTGCATTGACAACACCCATAGAAATCACATAGAGAAAAGAAAAGAAAACAACCAAACACAACCTCCCAAGCAAGTGATCCAAAGCCAAAGAACAAGCGAAAGCAAGATCACTCGCCAATCCAAGTCTCGGCCCCCTAAGACAAGGGAAACGGCTTGACATGGCCGAGACAAGACAAAGCTCACAAAGAGCACATCACAGAGCACAAAACTCAGGAAAATCAAAGGAGCTCCCCCTGCACATATGCAAACTCCCCCTGAGCAAATGCAACCTCTTCTTCTCAATTTTTATCCTCACATGCCACATGCAAACCAATTTTCCACAAAAACTCCCAATGCATGAAAAATCTCCCCAAATGTGCATAACTCTCCCCAAAGCATGTATATTCTCCCCCTTGTTGACAATGCATGAATCAAGGTATATGAAACTCTTCCCCTTGTTTTCATGAAAAATGCATGTCAAGGCATATATACAATCTACCAAGCTTCTCAAATATACAAAGAGCACAACAAAATGCTACAAATGAGACATAGAGCAAGCAAAGTAGACATGGTGTATCTAGCACATTGCCATCAAGAAGGTAGAGACATATAAGCATGTGACATGGCCAAAAGCAATTTTAAGCAATTTTCACAAGGAAATAGTCATCTCATGAGCAAGACTCTCTCTACACCAATTTGAACGTAAATACACTAGATCATCCAATGTTTATGCCAGATCACATATTCTCATCACAAGATCATTACAAACGCCCACAAGCTACTCAAGTCATGTTAAAGCCGCCGAGCCATGTGTCTACTTCTTAAAATGAGACTTCTCATGGTAGACAACATGCTACGGTTTAGCACCCAAGATATGAATTTCAAAGCATAAACATGATTAGGAGCTCATTTTTCAAGCATACGGCAATTCACACACCAATTTCATTTTCAAGATTAAACATGGTACATGAAGTGCCTTTGCGGCAAAAAGAAGCTTATGCTCCTCCCCAAGCAAGCAAAAGGGCTAAACATTTACAATGATAAAATATCTTTGACCCCAAGCAAAGAGAACATGATTCTCAAGCACAAGCTAAACATGATATAGGCATTTAAGCACAAATTAAGCATAGACAAGCATCTACTCATGAGAGACATCATTTTAGCATTTTCATCAAAAGAGATCTATCTCAACACAAATATATGACAACCATCCAGAGCATAGCATTCACATCCACAATTTACCAAACATGCACATATATCACAAGTAGCTCATCGGTGATCAATGTATAAGAGAAGCTTTTCCTAGCACAAGTGATCCAAAGATGGCTATCCTACCAGGTTTTGTACAGAAAGTAAAATGCATGAATGCAATGCAACAAAATGAACATATGACACATATATACATGAGAAGCTCCAAGACTCAGCTAGAAAGGAAAGCAAACACCAAGTTCACCCATGCGAGTGAAAGTGACTTGATCAAGCGGCTTGGTGAAATGTCACTAGTGATCTTGGTTAGGGACATAGGACAAAGATATGTTTCCTTCTCAACATTGTCCCTAAATGGTACCTCACTTCTTTGTGTTTCGCTTTGGAGTGGAGGATGATTTTGGCTACGCTTATGGTGCTATCACGTAAAAGCGGAACCTCGGGAGCACTCCTCTCCAAAATCACTCATGGTATATGTCATCCAAAGCACTGAACAACAACTAGCAAAGCAGCCTACATACTCACCTCAGAGTGGACCTGGCTACACCGATTGCTTTAAGTAGATGACCAAGAGACCAAAGAAGAGCCAAGGAACTCACAATACCTAAGTACTTTTATGATCCAATCGACACCCAAAGAAAATCAGCATCGAGTAACCATGAAGTCCGAGTGTCGAGGAGGCGTAATACCAAAGACCAAACTCGTGGACGAGTGTAGTTCAAGTATCCGAAGGTCACTGACGCCGATGTGAAGTCCTCGGTGAAGCCTCGAAAACAGCGCGCATACACACACCGAATGTATGTCCAACTCATCGCCGTCAAGTAGAGGAGGGAGCCGATCATGCTCTGGTACTCCTTCTGGTCCACGGGTTTGCCGTCCTCGTCCGCGTCCAAAGCCGTAGACGTACTCATCGGTGTGGTCCGCGGCTTGGAGTCGTTCATGCCGAACTTCTTCACCATGTCCCTGGTGTACTTCGCCTGATGTACGAATGTCCCATCCTTGCACTGCTTGATCTGGAGGCCCAAGAAAAACTGCAGCTCACCCATCATGGACATCTCAAATTCCCTGCTCATATCATCTGCGAACTTGGCAACAAGATCATGAGAAGAGCCACCAAAGATTATGTCATCCACGTAAATCTGAACGATCAATAGGTCATTCCCATGCTTAAGGAGAAACAGGGTATTATCAACTATGCCCATCACAAACCCCTTACTAAGCAAAAAGCCTCTCAACCTACCATACCAAGCTCTAGGTGTTTGTTTCAACCCATAGAGCGCTCTCTGGAGTTTCTATACACGGTGTGGGTATTTTTCACTCTCAAACCCTGGGGGTTGCCTCACATACACTTCTTCCTCTATCACCCCATTCAAGAAAGCACTCTTGACATCCATTTGGTACAACTTGAACCCTTTAGCCACGGCAAAGGCTAGAAGGATCCTAATTGCCTCCAAACGGGCCACAGGAGCAAATGTCTCCTCATAGTCTATGCCCTCTTTCTGGTTGTACCCTTGCGCCACCAACCTCGACTTGTTTCTCACAACCATCCCATTCTCACCCTCTTTATTCTTCCACACCCACTTGGTACCTATGGGACGGCAATTTGGCGGTGGATCAACTAACACCCAGACTTAGTTTCTCTCAAAGTTTTCCAACTCCTCATGCACGGAATTCACCCAATTCTCGTCAGACAAAGCGTGTCGAATATCTTTGGGCTCAAACGACGCGACAAAAGTAGAATGAGCCAAATGAGAGGAATTCCTTGACCTCGACCGTATAGTGCGTTCATGAAGGTCACCAATGATCATCGTCGGTGGGTGATCGATCTGTACACGCCAGAGAGCCTCTCGCCTGGACACAACCTCCCCCTCAGCATCAGCCTCCACTCGAACAGCCTCAATCGTAGTGGGTGTAGGGGATGGTCCGTCCTCGATCGTCGTCGTAGTAGTGCAAGTAGAGTGTACACAATCAGCCGCGGGAGCACCATCATCATCATCATCCTCGTCTCCATCTCCATCCTTCTCATCCTCAAAGATCCTGGCACCGATCTCCTCATCACCTGCACACTCAAAAGCAGAAGAGCTACATGGCTGTGTCTCGTCGAAGGTAACCTCGCAAGTCTCCATGATTCGGTTAGTGTCAAGGTTGAGCACACGATATGCTCTAGAATGAATAGCATAACCAAGGAAAATCCCATCCGAACATCTAGACTCGAACTTATCCAACTTGCCCTTCTTCAGAATGAAACACTTGCAGCCAAAAGCTCTGAAATGACTTACCTTGGGTTGTCGGCCATGCATCAGCTCATAAGAGGTCTTCTTCTTGAAAGCACGAAGGAAAATGCGATTTGAGACATAGCAAGCGGTATTGACCGCCTCAGCCTAGAAATGCCTAGGAGTCCTATGCTCATCAAGCATAGTCCTGGCCATCTCACAAAGTGTCCGGTTCTTCCTCTCCACTACACCATTCTGGCAAGCGACGTATGGAGAAGAGTACTGATGATCAAGACCAAGATCACTGCAAAAGGCATCAAAATGAGAGTTCTTAAACTCCGTGCCATTGTCACTGCGTATAGCTCGAATGGCATCTCCATGTCTCTCATTCTTCAACCTCAAGATCAAGTCTCGAACAAAGCCAAATGTCTCACTCTTATCCTCCAAAAAGAAAACCCAAGAGTACCTCAAAAAGTCATCAACAACCACAAGAACATACCACTTCCCACCAGCAGAGCGAACACGAGCTGGCCCAACCAAATCCATGTGCAGCAGCTCACAACGTCGCTCGGTCATGACAGCAGTCAGAGGGGTGTGAGAAGCAGCAACCATCTTTCCATGCCGACAAGAAGCACAAATCAAATCATTCTCGAATTTCAACTTAGGCAATCCTCGGACAAGATCAAGACCACTCAAGCGGGAAAGCAACTCAAAGCTCAAGTGTCCCAACCTCCTATGCCATTTCCAAAGCTCGTGAGCCGACATGCCAGAACAAAGCATCGAGGAGGACCAGCAGATGGGAAAAATCGACACGAAGATTTGACCCTGGGGACGATCGTACAGACAAGATCGCCTCGAGAATCAAGCACACGAGAAGCACCCGACTTAAAACGAACCTCAAAACCTTCGTCAAGTAATTGAGATACCGACAACAGGTTAAAACCAAGTGACTTGACCAGGGCCACTGTTCTTAAGGTCACCTTGTTACTCACCTTCACCATACCTTCCGCAAGCACTCGTCCTATCCCGTTGTCCCCAAAAGTGATGTACTCCCTCGTACTCACCGGGGTGAGGCTGGAGAACCACCCACGATCTCCGGTCATGTGTCTTGAGCAACCGAGTCGATCAACCAAAGTTCTCCAAGCCTCCCGCTGCAATCAAAACGAGAACGAGAATGAGCAAGCGACTCAACACTGGGGTTAGTTCCAAAAGAGTCAAACCAGTGTCGAGCCATTTGCTCAAAAGAAGGGTTAGCAAAATCCATCCTCCCAAAACCTCTAGGCGGAGCCCTCTCATGCCTACCACCAAAGGACCTGTCACATCTCACTGGAGGAGTACGCGCACCACGAGGAGGAAAATGTGGCCCGTAGTCCATCTGAGACCCAAAGCTCCGATCGTGCCTCCCAAACTCGTAACGGTCATGAGAAGGAGCACGTCGAGCCAACTCACCATGCCCAAACCCGACATGCCTGTCTCTCTGAGGGAACACACCTCCACCTCCACCTCCACGAGTGGGAACTGTCCTCACAAACACATCACCCCTAGGTAGAGGCCCTCTACGAGGCTCAGGCACACCACAAGCAAGGTGGTACCTGTCCTTGTTTGCCATCTCCCTAGCAAACTTCTCATCCCTCTTCCTTCGGAAACAGAACTCATCCTTATGCCCATCCCTCCCACAATACTCACAATGGAAGCGGACCGGCAGCTTAGGTCAGGCTTCTACAAGCTTCTCTCTCCGCTTTCTCTCCTGACTTCCCCTCAAAGACACTCCCCTGGGTGCTCACAAACTTGATGGGTTTTTGGTAGTTTTCAGCTTTGTGGGGGAACACTGGTGGATCGGGTGTTGTGTCTAACTTGTTTCGGAGGTGGTTTGGCTTGGGTGCAAATTTGTTCATCGGTGTGGTATGTGGTGGAATGGGGATCTCTCCGGCTTTCTCTTCTCCCTCACCACTCTTCTCACCACACTTGTCAGCCCCCAACGCCTGACCATCAAACCTCTTGAACTGCGCCAACATCATACTCAATTGTGGCTCATGCCCAGACAACCACCCCATCATTTTTCTCAATTCATCATTTTCATCCTGCAGACGATCAACACAGTTTGCAAGTTCCATGTTTTTCAAAGCATGCAATTCACAGGTTGAACATGATGTAGGAAGAGGAGCTTTCAATGCCGCCTCAAGAGAAACAATTCTAGTGTGAGATTCATCTAGCCTAGCATGCAAAATAGGACATGATGTACAAGCTCCTAACAAGGCTGGCCTAGACTTCAATTCATCACACTCAATCCCAACCACATCTAGTTCCTCAAGGACAGAGGCATGTTTCTCCTTGAGGGCAGTCAAGTCAGCAAGAAAAACTGAACAATCACCACAATCAATCTCATCCGACACCACAGGAGCAGATTTCAAAGCAGCTATTTCATTTCTAGCATCCACAAGCAAGGATTCAAGCTCGGCTACCTTGTCCTTAGCATCACCCAACAGAGACCTAAATTCCCTCTTCTCCTTGTTGGTCTTTCTAAGCACATCATCACGGTTATCAAGCAACTCATTGAGCCTAGCATTCTCCTCTAGCAAGAAGTTGGGATCTTGTCGTACCTCATCGTCGGAGTTGGAGTTCGAATCCGAGCTGTGCTTCCCACCCTTCTTGGAGTGCGCCATGCCGCAAAAGCCTCCTTGTGCGACGGAAGCTCAAGCCGGTGATGTTCTTGCCCTGTGCCGCTTGTCCTTGCGCTTCTCTTGCTCTTCCTCGCTGCTGCTCGAGTCGGAGGAAGCATCACTTGATGTCGAGTCGATGTCGCTCGCTCCGGCCACCATCGCTCGAGCGGTCTTCCTCTTGTCACCGCCACCCTTCTTGTGCCTTCTCTCACCCTTGTCCTTGTGCTTGTCCTTGTAGTCGTTCCGGGAGCGGTGCTTGTTGTAGTCGTGCTTGGACTTGCCCTTGTAGTCGTTCTTGATCTCCATGGATTCAGGGCATTCGGCGATGAAGTGCCCGTGCTTCCTGATAGCACATCCCCGAGCTCCGCCTTGCATTCTTGCGGTTCTCGTACATCCGCCCAAGCCTCTTGCTCAACAAGGCGAGATCGTCCTCCCTCAGCACCTCAAAGTCCTCATCTGGCAGAGACACAAGACAAGACAAAGAGAAACCACCAGGGTTAGCGTTAGACCGTGATCCCGAGACAAGAGCCAAACTATGAGGATCAGTGGGGCTCTCGCTCTTGGCTCTCAAGCCACGATCAACCTCAGAAGACCTGAGCTTGGAAAACAGCTCATCCAACGTCAGCGTATCATACACGCTTGACTCCTCAATGGCCTCGACCTTGGCACTCCACACAGACCGATCCAGGGCATGCAAAAGCTTGATAGCTTGATCATGGTCCGTGTATGGGAGAACTGTCACATTGGCCCTCATGTTGTTGATTATGCTCGTGAAGCGCTGAACATAGCATCGGTTGACTCACCGGGGAGATGAGTGAAGTTCTCGTACTCTCTCCGGTAAGTGGAAAACATACGGGATTGCACTTGGGCATTGCCAACATGAGCATTTCTCAACATGAGCCAAATCTTTCCGACCACATTCTCTCCGTACACTCGCTCGAACTCCGAGGCACAGAGAGCACGGAACAAGTAATCAACGGCCTTGCTGTTGGCCTCAAACATGTCCCGCGATCCTGGAAGTAGAAAACTATCTTGGATGACATATTGATCATTTTGAGTGACCTCCCAAATAAGAGTTCCCTTCCCTCGCAAAAATGCGCCCATGCGCCTCTCCCACATCAGATAATTCTTGCCATCAAACTGCGGAGGACCCGACCCCTTGCCGTAATCGCCCATCTTTGGATCTTAGACTGGTTAGAATCACGAAGATCTGTAACCGGCTCTCACTACATGAAAAATAGACATTGGTAACGGGCACGGATGGGTATTGGTAATGGGCAAAACGCCCATTACCGATCAAGTGTTACAAATAATCCAAGAAAGGTAACGGGCGGATGCCCGTTATTGATGACACATAATTGTAACGGGCGTCGAGCAAAGACCGTTACCGAAACAAGTTACCGATCACCTGAAATGTCTGTTTCTCTGGGCCCACATGGACCTTTGGTAGCAGAACGCAGAAACCTAGCCCGTTACATGAACTCACTATCGGAGACGTTTGCTGTGGACACGCGTTTGCACGTAAGGAGATGCATTTTTTGTACGTGCATCTTCTCGCGGGCGGCGGAGGCGGCGTGCTCGGATGCGCGTCTCGCCTGTCTCCACGAAAGGAGACGTGTGCTCTGGATGCGCATCACATCTGTCTCGACGACAGGAGACGTGTGCTCTGGAAGCGCGTCTCCTCTGTCTCGACGAAAGCATCAACTTGTAGGGCCCACCGGTCAGTATTAGTAACGGGCCTTTATGCGGCCCGTTACAGTGTTGTCATACTTGTAGCAGGCGTTCCAAGTGAAGCCCCGTTACTCACGGATCTGTTTTGTAACGTGCCTTACTTAACGCGTGACCGATACGTAGGGCACCTCATGAACCTACCGTTTTCCGCTGCATCCCGGAACCCGGCCGATTTGGCGACCACCGGATCGCTGCATCAGAAACTTGAAGATTTGGTAGCCACCACAGCAATGCTAGGAGACATCACAAATACATTCTCATCACATATATACACACAAGCAAGATCACATATATATACACAATAATGCGAGATCACATCAAGTTCCTCATCAGATCGACATGCATGCCAAAGTTTCAAGTTTGTCATCGGTGCTTTGTTTGGATGGAGTCCTCGAGAAAACCGCCTAAACCAGCAACATCGACCCCAAAGAAAGGGTTTCTCAGTAGTACTAAACTAGCCTGAATGCAGCAAGCTAGTTTAGAGTTTGTCAGGCAGTACAATGAACTCACGGTGCACCATTATAGAGGTTGCCATTTCGGTCGAGGATCTCCTTAACAATGTACTCACAGATCTCCCGACCGGCTTTAGATCTTCTCAGAAACATTAAGGGCAGGTTTGAAATCCGCAAAATAAAATAATTATGAGAATACAAGTACAAATCAGTTTCTAAAATCAAATGGAGAATATATGAGCGAGACAAGGGTGAGAGCATTATCTACTTACAGCCTTCTTGATGTGAGGTATGTCTTCAAGTAGTTTGAACATATTGAGTGCCACATGGAATCCATGCAAAAAGGACCCCGATGGCTACTGATCACACTGCGCATCGTGGTACCAAAATGACAAGTTAATGCAGTACCAAATTGGTATGAAGGGACCATAAAAAAAACCTCGGTCTTACGGTGGTATTTGGCTTGTACTTGAATGTATTGGATTTTAGCTTTGTCTTCTTTCCTTTCATCCCTTCGTCCTTTGGGCATATATCTTCAGAGGCCCTGCATGATCAGCAATACCGATTAGAAACACTAAGAGATTGAATTTTGTGAACAAAACCTACAAGGTACGGACCAAGTCACAAGCGCTCGGAGGTCTTCAAACTTTCACGGGGATGATGTTTAGCAGAATCTAGATACCAAACCTCTTTGAACTTCATACAGATGATCAGTGTGACATAGTGGCCACCGGTGCCGAAGGCACCCACCACGTAGTCATTCGTCATTGCATTTCTCAATGCTTTTATTACAAGGCTAGACTCCTTATGAATCTTTGTGGTCGTGAGAACTCAGAGATCCAAAATCCCAACACCGATCTCGCATCTCTCTGCCTTGTCCTTTATTTTCCTACAAAAAATCCAAATGTTAGCATGCATGAACTTTGTGGTCAAAATTAAAGAAATATCTATTTTGGTTTTAAGGCACTTACAATGTCCACAACCTCAAGAAGGTCTCATCCAGAGCAACCAGGGTTATAAGGTCATACACGTTACTGAATGCAATGTTTAACATTAAATCACTAACACCATGAAAGGAGTCTTGAGCAACTTTCTTTGGAAAACTAAGTTTATCCTTACATGTTCCATGGCGTAAGCATGCAACTAGCACAATTGGTCCATGACTGTAAGTCCGCTTCTGACAACATAGGCATAGCAGGTTTGTATTTTGGATCCTGTTTTGTCCAAAAATAGTTAAGAAGCTCATCTCTAGGCAGAGGTTTCCTTGCCCTTCTTCTGTGCGGGTCTTTGCTCGGTGGAGATTGCACATCCTCGCACCTTCGCTGCTTGCTAGGTGGAGATTGCACAGGTTCCTCCTGCATTGTTGATGCTCTGCTGCGTAGTTTTACTAATCTGCTGCTGCTTCTTAGGCGGAGATTGCCTGTCCTCCTCCTGCTGTTGTCGATGCTCCTGCTGCGTAGTTTTGCTGATCTGCTGAGCCGCTCTTCTTGAGCTTTCTCTTCTTGTGTTGGCTGCAGTACCTCCATCGATCGATGTGGGGCGGGGTTGGTATTCTCGTAATGGGTGGTACATGGATCCTGTTCTTTGACCATTGGATCCTTATCTGAGAGCCTTAGCTAGGGTTGTTACTTCATCCCCCAATTAGTGCAGTGAGAGGGTAGTGACGTATTGCCCCACACATAACTAGGTTGCACCACAGCATACCCATCCTGCTCCGGTACTGTATGGAGAGTCTTTTGCAATGGAAAGATAGTGGCTAGTGCGAGCTCCACTTTATTCCCGGAGCCATCCAAAAGGCTGCACTTGGTTGGCTCTGTCAGCTTATCTATTGTGTCCAGCATAGGTGATCGACTATCAATGTGCTGTTGACTACCTTCGTCCTCGCTGACATGCCAATGGTCTTCATCTCTGCCACGTGCTTCTTGTTCCTCACTGCCATGCACATCTTCTTCCTCGAGGCCATGCACATCTTCTTCCTCGAGGTCATGCACATCTTCTTCCTCGCCGCTACTGACAGGTGGTGATTGGGGAGGATGAAGTACCATTTTCCTTATTTCAAAGCCTGATTCTTGTAGAATGGAACAACTCTGGTGACTGCTTCAACAACTAGGTGTTCCATCTGCTGCGGTTCGACCTTCTTGTTCCTCTCTTCTTCCTGTACATTCCAAAGCAAACTCCTCACCAAACCCTTTACCAAGTGAACTAGACACGCCTCGGACCCGACCTCGATGCCTGAGTCTCAAGTGCTGCGGTGAGGATATCATTCTCCCAAACCCCGAAAGAACCATCGCTAGCCTGAGATGCAAGTGTTTTCACCCTAGTTGCTACCCCCACCACCGCAGGGTTACTGAATGTTATGTCCTTCCTTCACTAGTGGTCTTCTTCTTCCCTACCCTTTCCCGCAGAGCAAGGCCTCGACGTCCAAGAAATTGGTCCCAAGGGTTCTATTTTCCTTCTTGAGCTTTGCATCCTCCTCCTCCCACTCTTTCCTTTTTACGAACATAACCTTTTCGCCGTCTGTGTGGCTTATCATGCAATGCTCTCTTTTCTTTCATCCCCTGGCTCAATCACTGAAATCTAGGAGAATTGGTTTCCTGCACAAACACGGTCCAGTCTTACTGCAAAAGGCATGCTTCACAAAGGGAGTCTCCTCTTGGCTCACAAATTTTTTTCTTAAATGGGTCTTGAACCGCCGTTGCAAGGTTCCAATCTCTGACATAGCTGCCTTAACTGCCTTCTTGCGAAGCAGATTCACCCGATTGGTGGTAATCTAGCTTTTCCTCTAAAACTGTGAACAGTTCTTCCTTCTCAATTGGTGAGAGATCTTCAACTGCCCTGTTGATTGACACCCTCTCTCGAGCAATGAGGCCACGAGATCAATACAAATCTATCCTCATGACATCGGGTAGGCCAATAATTGTTATCAAGTCGATTGCGGTCAACTTGTCTTCCATTTGGTTTGTGTCCTTGACCCACGGGATCGAGTACTACTCGCTGCGATGTGCTGATTGACCCATGAAGAAGGATCACCGTTGATAGGTCGTGAACAAGGTTCACCGTCGATGGCGTGATGGTGCTTTGGAGGTAGAGGAGTTTGGTGTTGTGGGAGACATAGATGATATGTCAGGTCGTCAGTAGAGCAACATAAGCAAGACTGAAAACCTAAACAAAATAAGATAAATTCTTATTCTCTGACAGGCAAAATAGTTGATATTAGCATACAGGTTGGGGATAGGTGCTAACCATTTTGACAGGGTGAAGCAATATGCTTATATATCAAAGCAGAGACTAAATTCCTTCAACTACTTCCTTGTCCAACTCAGCAGCAATGAATTGTGTGTTCCATGTGTACATGCAACAAGAGGACAAAGCAATTAGAACTAAAGTATGCTACAGTCCAAAGCATAACTGTCGATCTGGTACATTCGAAGCATAACAGAATTTGAACAGTTCATATAAGTTCATCTGTTAGCAACAATTTATTCAAATAGACTTGGAGGAACAAAATTCATCCGTCAAATCTATAGCCAATCAATTAAAAATGAACTATTAAGGCATGCTGTACTAATGCAGGGAATTCCAGGAGAATAATCCTATGTGAATAACCGTAAAGTAGCATGTCTCCCTAATCCACCTTGACGGAATAGCGCATTGGGTGGCCGAGCACGGAGGGGCGTTGGGGTTCAAGCAACACTAACCTCGCCGCGAATGAAGTAGTTGTTCTCGTGGTGGTCGGAGAGGCCGATCCGCGTCTCGCTGTTACGAGGTGGCCTCGTCGTCGTGGCCGGGGATGCCGAATCCGCTTCACTGTCTCTAGGTTGGCCGGGATGCCGTCCGCACGCCAGTAACCGCGTCCTGGTCACGGCTGGAGCTGCTTCCGCGTCACACCGGAACGGTGAGAAGTTGAGGAGTGGCAAGGGCGGCGGCGGCGGGGAGGCTGCGGGCATGGTGGATCTGCCTGAATTAGACTCACGGATCATGCTGATTAGACTCCAGTATATATATGTCCCTGCACGTGTTACTATGTTCACGAAATTACTAGCGTGCTTGAACTCTGGTGGAATTGGAATTCCATGGGCATTATAGTCAATATAGGTGGGAATTTTTGAACAGCACGCAGCAAGGTTTGCCTCGACAATGGATAGTCATTGCCGACGCTGGTTAGTAAACCCGTGTCGGCTAGATAGTCATCGCCGGGGTTAGTAAACCCGCATCGGCTTTCGGCGGTATCTTCTTTATATACGACAGCTGCGTGGGACACTATTTTTAGAAATGAAACTCGCATCCATCAAATATTAGAGCTGGTAAAAGCACCTAAAATTGATTAAAAATAACATCAATTCATATTTGGACATTTAGTATTTTAATAAAATATCAATCACACTTGTGTACCCAACATTCTTATAATTCGAATATACATCTCATGCTTGTGATATAATAATTCTAATAACATCTTAGTTTGCTAAAAAATTCTACAAATTGACGTGGCAACATAAATTGGGTACCTAAACTTGTCATAAAAAATTCAAATGGTTTCGATAAAGGAAGAATATACTTGTGTACAAATGGCTACATCTCTCACATAGTTTCTTAGAATGTTGCTTGAACATTGAAGTTTTCCACACTTTGCAACATGTTCGATCTCACGCATTTGAAATTTTACAAGCTTGTGTTCACCTTAAGATTACGAAATGCAAAGTTTCATTACTAATGGTTGTGGAAAACAAATATTTTTTCTAGGTTGTACTTACAAAGAACAAGATAAAGGCATATAAACAATATTCATGAAACGGAATATACACTAAACAATGCAATTAATGAAAATATGGGGATTTTAGAAAAAAAATAGGAAAAAAATTATCAAATTTGGACTAAGTATGACGGAGAAATACATGTTACAAAATTTGACTGCAGATTAAAAGGAGAAATGATAACTGTTCTTCATTCCAATAGAAGCAGAGGGTGGTTAACCCGTCTCATTTGCCCTCGATCCTTGTCTCCTATGCCCACCCAATAGAACAGAGGAGGAAGCTAGCGAGAGGCCACGCCGCGCCGCCAGCCGTGCCGCTTTGACATCAAGAGGGCACCCTAGGCCTCTAATGCGGCAAATGAGAGCACCGCAACCTTCGATTTGACTCAGAAATGTGACAAATCAAATCTTGTGGATGCGACACAGAATATGTAATATTTTACATTCAGGATACATAATTTTTCACCCGCAAAAAAAAAGATACATAATTTTTATTGATGCTTCCGCCTACATCCCAATGTTCATCCTGCTGATGGCATACTCCACCGCGGCGCTAAATTCACGTGTCCAGAGGTCGAACTCATGACGGATGCAACACTCGGCGCTATAGATGGATGATCCACAGGGTCTCCGACCAGTGCCTACATCCCGCGCCCAAATGCAGGCGTGGGGATTCTGGACGGGCAGCAATGGAATGTCATCGTCGCCGTCACGAAGCCAGTACCACCACGCAATGTTCTGGAGATCTCGGTGGACGAGGTAGCGCGGCCGGTGCAGTTGTGGTTCTTCCACCGTCGGGCGGCGGCGCCGCTGATTTTGTGAGCGATGCCATCGCTTGAGGTCCGAGGTTGTGAATGAGCATCAGCTAGAAGTACTTATGCCGGCGTCTTTGCGGCGCCTTTCCGACGAGCTCGAGACCCTCATCGGGATTCGCGCCTCATCAACCTCTCCATCCTCGAGCATAATGCCTCCGGATGTTTCGCGAGGCGGCGCTCCTCCATCAAGGACCTGACGTAGCGATTCTTGCAGACTTGACGAAGCTCACGTAGCGACACCTGCAGGAGTACCTCATCCGAGTCACAGATGCGGCGGAAGGTGCTGCAGACCCGATTACGAAGGACCAGGAAACGAATGACGGGCTCACCCTTGATGCAGCGGAGGATGATCTGGGTGACTAGTTCATTTGGCGGAGCTCCATGAAGCACCGCGGCCATGAAGGAGAAGGGAAGGAAATGGAAATGCTACGGATCTGAAAATTGAAATGCAACGGGGTTTGGAAATTGAAATGCGACGCAACCATTTATGGAACTTGAAATGCGACGCGGTTTGGGCTGGCAGCGTGGGCGAACACCCTGCCCTCCACCTTCCCGCAAAATTGAAATCGACGCGCGTGTTTTGGGCGGTTTTGCTCCCAAAACGGTTCCCGAGGCGTAGGGGCGTGGGCGTGGGGAGGAAGGCGCCACAGTTCCGTCTTGTCATCATAAATCCCGGCATTTGGTTGCTCCATAATCATATTGTTTCTTTTACTTCATCTTCTTCCCCCTCGCCATCAAAAAATCACAAACTCCGGTCAACGAGAGATCACACCAACAAGGAGCGAGAAGAGCATGGCGTCGAGTGACCCGTCGGCGAAGCGGGGACGAAGAGAGGATGACGACGATGAAAGCCGCCGTCGGAGGAAGTTGACCATCAAGGAGAAGGGGAAGGAGCCGATGGCGCCCAAGGAGAAGAAGGAGAAGAATTCGGAGGCCGCCGACATCAGCTTCGCCGTCGAACTGCTCCAGGGCGCGTTCATGAAGCTTCGAGATGTTGGCGCAGCGTTCAAGATCGAGGCGCCTGACGATTACAAGGATCGCAGCCTCTAGGGTCTCGCCTTGAGGATGCACGTGTTGGCTGAAAAGTTTGAGAAGCTCCCTGTGGTCCAGTGGTCTCTCCTCGGCGACGACGACGGCTCCGACGGCGGTGACGATGGCTCCGACGGCGGCGACGATGGCGCGACTCCGACAGCGGCGAGCGACTAATTGATCCACTCCTGTACCATTAATAATGTGTTTGTGATTATTGTGTGTTCGTCAGTTTGTTCTCGTCAGGTTGTTGGACTGCATAGTGTGTCGATCATGAACAGATTATAGTTTGTTTGTCGATCATGAACTGGTTAGTTTGGTTGTTGGATTTTGTAAACATGTCGCATGAACTCGATCTAAGAGACGCGGGCAGATCCGTCGACGCCGCCTGATGCTCTGTTCCTCCTGTGATGAACTCGATCTTGGAGATAATGGATAGTCATCTCCGACGCCGATTAGTAAACTCGCGTCGCCTTCATTGGCAGGTTGGTCCGGATCGCTAACACCGACGATGGGCCCGGCAATCGCTTTTTAGAACTGAAACTCGCATCCATCAAATATTAGAGCCTGGTAAAACAGCACCTAAAAATTCATTAAAAATAACATCAATTCATATTTGGACATTTAGTATTTTAATAAAATATCAACGATACACTTGTATAACTAACATTCTTATAATTCGAATATACATCTCATGCTTGTGATATAATAATTCTAATAACATCTTAGTTTGCTCCAAAAATTCTACAAATTCTGGAAACATAATTTGGGTACCTAAACTTGTCATAAAAATTCAAATGGTTTCGATAAAGGAAGAATATACTTGTGTACAAATGGCTATCTCTCACATAGTTTCTAGAATGTTGCTTGAACATTGAAGTTTTCCACACTTTGCAACATGTTCGATCTCGTAAGCATTTGAAATTTTAACACAAGCATGTGTTAACCTTAAGATCACGAAATGTAAAGTTTCATTACTAATGGTTGCGGAAACAAATAATATTTCTATGTTGGACTTACAAAGAACAAGATAAGGCATATAAACATTATTCACGAAACGGAATATACACTAAACAATGAAATTAATGAAAAGATGGGGATTTTAGAAAAAACTAGGAAAAAAATCATCAAATTTGGACTAAGCACGACGGAGAAATACATGTTACAAAATTTGACTGCAGATTAAAAGGAGAAATGAGAACTGTTCTTCGTTACAATAGAACTGGGCCCCACCCTAATTAGAGACGCGGGATGGTTAATCCTCGTCTCATTTTCCCACACAAATTCTTCATTCCAATAGAAACAGAGGAGGAAGCGAGGCGCCGCAACCTTGGATTTGACTCGTCAAATGTGAGAAATCAAATCTTGTCTATCAATAACCGATTGGACAATACTTTACACGATAGAAGAAGACATTACATTGTAGAAGCCTACATTCATCACTACTAAATACATGCAAAACCCCTCCGACTCGCAACGTACCGTAATGCTTTGCCTGCGCAATGTTGAATGTTGCCTCACGCCACCGCCGTTGGCAGCGTCGGCCGGCCGAGGCCACGGCAGAGGGCGACACTCCTAATTTGCCAAGCCAGATTGACCCCACGATGCCGAAAATCTAGGGATTGCACATTGCTGATCAAACGCGGATGCCACTGTCCTTGCTCCTCGCCCTCAACCTGTTTCATGTACGCAATTGCAGTGGCGTCGGCGTCGGCCCCGCTGTTGGCTCTGTAGAGGAAGACGGCGGCCACATAGGCCGCCCCTCTGTGCCCGTCCTTGGCAGCGCGGTGGAGCTCGTCGAGGGGAGGCTGAGGGCTGCGGTTCCTGCCGAAGATGTCGTCCATCCCGGTGAGGAAGCAGCGTTGCCGGCTGACAGCCTAGGCTACGAAGGAAGACATCGTAGCCGACGGGGTCGTTGTTCGCATCCGCCGATCGAACACGATCCGATCTGGCGCGCCTACGATGTCTCTGTCGCGGCAGGGGCGGAGAATGTCCTTGCAGGTTGCCCGTAGGCTGCAGAGGTCCTCCATAGGCCGATTCGATGTCGCACCGACTCGCCCAACGATGATCGCCAGCACCTCCGCCGGGAGTTCCGCGAGCGACCGCGGGTGCTCCCTCGATGCCATGAGTGCCGACGATGATCGCGGAGAAGGCATGACGAGGAGTGTATAGGCAATTGTGGTTTTCTCGCAGGTAGATGAAGGGGATGTGGTGGTTTCGTGGTTATTTATTTTGGAGAGAAGATACAGGAGACGCGTCTCCGATGAGTGGATACTACTAATTGCACATCTCGCTTATCGAGGAGTCAAACTCTTTGAAGTTTGACGAAATGTTAGACAAAATACTTAATGCACATCTCACTTATAGGCATCTTAGGCAGTATCTTAGGCATCTTAGGCAGTATCTTAAGCAGAATACATAGGCATCTTAGGCAGTATCTTAGGCATCTTAGGCAGTATCTTAGGTAGAATATATAGGCATCTTAGCGTTATCTTAGGCATCATATATTCGTAAAGGAGATTCATTCAAATTCCACCAATACACATCCTATATATATTACAAAAAGGATTCCATTTCCAGCAATAGACATCCCTGCATTTTACAAAAAGGATCGGATTCAATAGAAATCAATCTTGCTTCTTTTTCTTCTTTGATTTTTGTATATGGATCTTTTCACGATGGTCGCTTCGCAAGTATGGTGTTTTGTTAGCTCCCAAAACTCGGGGCATGTATGAAGTGTGAAAGGATGGACTTTCGTCAAACTGGTTGTATTCCTCCTCCTCAACAACATTTTCAACCCCAACAATCCTTTTTCAGGCAAAACCACACTCCAGTTATTCTTTGCAAGGTCAGGTACATAGAACACTTGCTCAACATCGTTGGCGAAGACAAACGGTTCGGTTTTGTAACCAAAGACCCAGAGATCAACACTAACATAACCAAATTTGTCCTTGATCATAGCTCTCTTCGCATTGGTGACCCATCTACACCGAAACAAGGCTACCTTGAATCCTACATAATCAAGCTCCCAAATTTCCTCTATTTGACCATAATATGTTGCTATGTTCTTCTTATTGTCGATGGCCCGTACACGCACACCACTATTTTGATAGACACTCTTGGCATCCTGGGCCATGGTGTAGAACGTGTATCCATTGATATCCATTGCTTGATATGTTGTAACAGTTGAATAATGGCCCGCCGCTAGTTTTCTTAGATCGCTTGGGTTATAGCAACCGCCACTCAGACATAATCTGAGCCACCGTTGAAGCATTGCATGTGTCTCTTTGCAACCCAATCCTCAAGACCTGTGGTTTTGTTCACGTAGTTGTTGCTTGTGCTCATTGCCAAATGGTGTAACCTCTACGCCTGCTCTATCACGGTGAAATGAGCCTTCCTCAAGTCCTCTGGGTGCGGAGTGATTGACTTTTTCCCCAGGGTCCCAACACCTGAAAGCCTACCTTCATGCCATGAACGAGGCACACCAATGGGGTTTTGGGGGTCCATATAACCCATGGCCCACTCCACTGCTTCAATGGTCTCATAGCCACGAACAATGGCTCCCTCCGAAATGACTGTTATGTACCAATGATTTGAGGAATCCAAAGTACCTCTCATATGGAAACATCGATGAAGGTAAGATGGGCCAAGGTATCGGATCTCCTTGCGAGGTGTGTTGTTAGATGCGACATGAGATCAAAGAATGATGGTGGAAGGTAGCTCAAGCGCATAGGGTCTCGAAATGTCTCTCTCTAAGGCCAATAGTTTTTCCTCATCAATCACCTGCTCTATTTCATTGAAGAATAAACACAAGCTCGTGACCGCGTCGTGAACCGGCCTGCCTTGATACCTCTTAGTGCAATAGGAAGAATAGATGTCATCAACACATGGCAATCATGAGATTTCATCAAGTTGAAATTCATTTTCATGTCCTTCACCGACACTAGCCTCTTGAAGTTCGATGAGTAGCTCAAGGTACTTTCAAACCATGCAAAACTCACGTAATTCTTTTCTCTCTCGCCTTTGACAAGGTGGTTGCGAACGGAAGGTCCATCCTGGTCTGCTTTCCTCTCAGATAGAGCTCGCCTAATGCCCATTTCTTTAAGATCATCCCTTGCATTTTTATGATCTTTTCCTTTCGACTTATGTTGTAACAATGTTCCCAAAGTAGCTTCACACACATTCTTCTTGACGTGCATGTTATCAATTGAATGACGCACATCCAAAAGCGGCCAATACTCTAGCTCCCATAGAATTGATTTCTTGTTCCACATTCCTCGCCCATCTTCTTCTTCTTCTTCTTCACCATCTCGCTTCTTTCTTTTTGCGAAGTTTCTTTTCAAACAATTTGGGTAACTCCTCGATAGTTTTGACGTCCTTGACTTGCAAGTGGAGCAGATCTCCAGTCACATGCATTGGCGCTACGTCGATTCTCCTTTTCCCCATTAAATTGACAATCCATGTCCCGGTAGGCATGTTTCTTCGAGAAACGACGGTGCCCCATAAATGAGAATTTCTTTGAATTTTTAGCCACACCGCACAAGTTTCTTCCAAGCGGTGTGGGCAAGCCGCACCTTTCCTTTTACTCCGCCGTAAAGGTTGCGATGAGCCGGTTGTCGTTGATGGTGGTGAACAACATGGCGTGCAATGTGAACTCCTCACGACCGAACTCATCCCAAACCTCCTTCACACCAGGCTTCCAAAGTATCTTCAAGTCATCAACTAGTGGCCTCAAGTAGACATCAATACGGTCGCCAGGTTGCTTTGGCCCGGAGACCAATATTGTCAGCATCATGTATTTCCGTTTCTTGCATAGCTGTGGTGGAAGGTTGTACATTGATGACGACAGGCCAGGTGCTATGTGTTGAGCTCTGGTTACCGAATGGGTTCACGCCATCTGTGCTCATAGCGAACCGAATGTTCCTGCTTTCACCGGCAAAATCCTTGAAGTGGGAATCAATGTTTTGACATTGTTGCCCTCTGCGGGGTGCTTAATCTTTCCAACTTCCTTCGTTCGTGTCTTATGCCAACGCAAGAGTTGGGCCTCCTTTCGTGTGGTGAACCATCTTCTCAACCGAGGAATGATGCAAAAATACCATGCTACCCTCACAGGAGCCCCTTTAACCTTCTTCTTCTTCTTCTTCTTCTTCTTCTTCTTCTTCTTCTTCTTCTTCTTCTTCTTCTTCTTCTTCTTGCCTGTGATCTCCACAGGCTCGTTCTCGTCATCATTAGCATTGTTATCATCACCACCATCTTTTTTCCTCTTGTACCGATCGAACCCACACTTGGGGCACTTGTCAAGGTCGCATAATCTCCACGAACAATACACAACTGTTCTTGCAAGCATGAATTTTCTCAACCTCTATTCCCGTGAGGACAAATTATCTTCTTTGCCTCATAGACTCGACTATTTGGTTTCCTCGTAGCATGTCCTTAAGGAGATCCAATAGTTGTTTGAAACTTTTGTTGCTCCAACCATGATCCGCCTTTAAGTCTGAAGGTTTTAGATCACCGTAAAGGCGAGAGTACTTCTTGCAACTGTGATAGAGGGATTTCTTTGAATCTTCAACGAACTACTTCACCTCGCTTAATTCGTGTCTGTATACACTCCTTGAAACTCAACATCCCGCAACATTTGATCAACATTGTGCACGTTGCAACAACTCACCATCATTGAAGCCCGTAACTTTTGATCAATGATATCCTCGTGCCTCATCACAATTGGTGGAATGGTTCATTTTCCTCATCAAAACTCCACCTTCATCGCTCTTCATCATGGCATCCTGTAGCATGGTGTCGCGCTTCACCTTCATTTAGGCATCTGCTTCGACTTCATTAAGCCCTTCCTCACCATGTTTATTCCAACACGTAATTTTCTTTGAAACCACTTGTGATCAAATGATAAAAAATGTTATCTGTTGTCCGAACTTCTTCTCATTGAGACAATCTTACAGGGCAAAGCATTGCTGAACACCACGCTTTCTCATATCCGCCTCGCTTGATCTAGAAAACCATTGACCCCCATTAAGAAATCGGCCCAATCTCGGACTTACTACAAGACATCCAAGCTCGAGAAGCAGCAGCCATCTGCAATTTTCATACATCAAATGAGCATAATGCATCACCAAACCGATGAGTAAGAGGATTAGGAAGAAGTTCAATAAAAGGGGCAATTTCCACCTTGACGAGGACCTGCTCACGAGGCGAGCGCTTCGAGGAGGAGGAGGCGAGGCGTGGCCGCGACGGCAGTGAGGACGGCGCGGCGGGCGCGGAGGACGCGCCGAGCCCGAGGAGGAGGATAAGCCGCTGCTGGATGACGTCGACGGAGGGACGTCGCGCTGGCCGATCGACGTCCGCACTTTCGCCGTCACAAGACGCTGCCGGGCGGCCTGCGCTGTGCCGGCTTTCGAAGAGAGGGAGAGCACGTGCGCAGCGAGTGGGGCCTTCAGAGAGCCAGGAGTGGGGCCTTCGAAAGCGCCAAAATGCTGCCAAAGAACGCGGGAGTGAGCGAGTGGGGCCCTCGAGGAGAGAGCGAGTGTAGTTGTCCGAGATAGCAGAGTGGTTGAACGCAAAAACAACGACGCATAATAACAACACGCGTCTCTATTGTGAGAAAACAAAGGAGATGCTAGCTCCAAACAAGCCTCGCCAATTGGGTCGTCAAAAAATGAGATGCGTCCTAAAAACAACACGTCTCCAATAGGAAAGTCATCGGTAACGGACTTAAAGAGCCCATTACCGATAGGTTTTACTTTCGTAATGGACGATGTTAACGCCTCTACAAAGAAAACATGTAACGGCGTTTAAGAAGTCCGTTACCGTAAGTCCTCATTGGTAACGGCGTTATGGTGGCGAGGTCGAGGCGAGGTCGTGGTCACCGGCGCTTATGCGTAACGGGCGCCAAACAACAACCGTTACAGATGGGGTCCATGTAACGGGTGTTAAGGGCCCATTACAAATGTTGCGTGACCTATTTGAGGTTTTCACGTAGTGTCTGATACCAATTGAAGGACCGAATAGGCGACCAGAGAGGGGGGAGTGAATGGGAGCCGATAAAAATTCTTCTCAAGAACTCGGCCTCAAGCCCCAACTCACTTCCAAAGAATCCCACACAAACTTGCCAAGATTACGAAGTCACAACGGACTTACTGACCCTAGGAACAAGTTAGGAAAGTCTAGAAGCAAAGCGGAAGCACAAGCAAACAAGTATAGGCCAACCCACTGGAAAGTTCGGAATGTCCGGGATTTTTCCCGGAGTCTCCGGGTTTGGCAAGTCCGAAATATCCGGATTTTTCCCGGAATATCCGGGGTTCCCGGAGTAATGTCCGGATACTCCGGGCTTATTCCCGGAGTAAAGTTTCAGCCTTCGAGAGGGAGAGGGAAAAATCAAAAACTTGATCAAACGAGCTCCAAAAATCACGAAATTAAAACTGTAGCTTCTCAACAACACAAGGAAGCTTTTCCCAAAAGATCTCCTCAAAAAGATCAAGGAATCACCACCAGAAAAAAGATTTAGGCCATGAACCCTAGAGAGGAGACTTTTCCTCAAATCAATGGATCTCCCAAACGACTTGAGCTCTTGAGACAAGATTTGGGGTAGATGAGAAGCATCACAAGAGGAAGCTATGCCCCAAAAATCTCAGTCTCTAACTCACTAAATCACCGGGAATCGCGGATCACAAGAACCACCACCAAGAACTCAGCCTCCAACCAAAACTCGCGAATCAAAGGGTTTTCCCAGCGTTTGAGGGGTCAAGATCACACACAAAGCTACACAAGGCATCCACCCATGATCCCCTCAAAGAAATCCGAGAGAAAATGCCCTCAAATCAACGAATCGAGCGAAGAACAAAAACACCCAAAAATAGCTCCGAAAATGACACAAAAATCACAAAGAGCTAGGAGGGGGAAATCATCACAACGCCAAATGCTTCCATACATCCAGAGGTCAGAGTCTATACAAGAATCTAGCCTAAGGAATCTAGAGGGAAATGAAGCAGTTCAGAGAAATCTACCGGGGGAGAAAGCCCTAGAGTCCAAGAGAGAGAGATGCCATCCACCTCTCCGCTATTTATACGAAGTCCATCAGAGGGAGGTAAATGACCACGCTACCCCTACTGCATAAATGAAGATACAACCCCTCAGGGGTATTTTGGTCAAGTCTTCATCGGACGGACACGCTTCCACCGCGACTTCGCTTCACTTCGACGCAAACCCCGCGATCACGCCACGTGCCCTCCGCCTCGAAGCTTCCCGAAGCTCCCGGATCACCTTCTCCGTCGCCTCGGGCCTCCGGGCTTGGTTTTGAGGCCCAAACCAAGAAACCGTCCACCTGATGGTTTTGTGGGCAGACCACCAAACCTCGCGTGCAAGCTTCGGGCTTCAACCGCTACCTTGCACCGGCCCATGTTCACGACTTACGCCCGCCCGGTCTTGCCACGGCTCGCACTTGACCCCATCGCCACGGGTCCATCGAACCAAGCCTACTTGCCACTCCATCACCCGAGGAGGCCGCCACGGCTAAGGCCTTTCGCTTGTTCTTCACCTGCACCGACACGAGTCAAGCCGCAACCTGCACACGCACACTTAGCCAAGCATCAGTCCACACAACGTTGTCAATCACTCATCACTAAGAAGCGACCCTCCACTGGTCTTCGGACACACCTAGTCCTCAGGAAGCAAATCAAATATGCTAGAAAACAACTTAGAGAGGTAAACCACAATGAGACGCAAGGATTTGTTTCCCAAGTTCACTTCCACCAAGGAAGCTACGTCTACGTTGAGGAGCTTGTAAGGGAACCACAAGAGGTCTCCCACAACAAGCCGGGTCTCTTTCAACCACTTTCCTCGATTCCACTAAGGCGATCTTTTCCACGAAGAGGCAAGATCACAGCCCTCACAAACTTGCCGCTGCTCACCACAACTTGGGAGCTAGCTGGCGACGCCTAGCCGCTTAGGAGGCGAACCTCCAAGAGTAACAAATGCTTCAATGCTTGTAGACGTGAAACTCAAGTGCTCAAGCTATGGGAATGCTCTTGTTAGCTCACAAAGCTCTCTAGAACTCACTAACTCAACCCAACTCAAAGATATGGCTTGAATCCACAAATCCAACAAAGAGAGAGGTTGGAGAGAGCCACTAAGGCTTTAGGCTTGCTAGAAATGACCTGGAAGCTCAGCAAGTTCACCAAGAACAGCAGCCCATCCAAGAGGAGGGCATGGGGTACTTATACCCCAAAAGGAGAAAACTAGCCGTTAGTTAGCCGCGGCACCAGATCGGTGCTCCACACCTGCCGGTCGACTGTTTGAAAAACTAACCGTTGGGCCTAGTTGCACCAAGTCAGACTGGTGCCTCCAGCGGTCAGACCGGTGGAACCCGAGAAACCCCCAAAACCCTTTCTATCAAACTAACACTTCACCCAAAAGATGAAGTGACTCAGGTTAGGTTAGGAGGGGTTGTTAGCACACTCTGAGGCTGTTTCTCACATAGGTTTTCTAAGAGCACTTGACTTGGTCATAAAGCGAAAGTTGCATCCCTCTTGATAGTACGTCATACCTATACTCAAGATTAAATAAAAACACCTTGTCAATTTCTTGAGCTTGAATGTCTTCAACCTTGCCATACTTGATTAATTTCTACTTGAGGGGTTCCAACTTTGACCAATGTCTTGAGCACGTCCATACTTGAGCTAGTGGCTTAGGATCTTTCCATATAGCTTAGAAATGCACACTTAGATCCTTAAGTCACTCCATATTGCCAATCCCAACTCATGAACTTGACGCAATGCTTCCCTTGATTAAGGCTTGAATATGATACTTGAGGACCCCATGGATGCTAGAGCTTCACCTTAGCAAAACACGAAATGGCGGCCGAGCTAGAGCCCCAAAGATTGCTTAGTCCCTCACCCTAGACATCTCGGTTGATCTCTTCATCACTTATCCAATCCACGTTGAGTTGAGCCTTGCTTCATTTATAATTAGTCTTCATTTGAAATCCCGCTTCAAATGCTTGTTCTTGATTGACAACGAATATGCAAGCTTCCAACATAGGACCATAAAAACTATACTCATCCTTGTGTCCTCTTTCATTTCCCACATGAAGTCTTGCGTTCAAACTATGAAGAATTACCATCTTCTCTTTCTAAGATCCTTTTATTTTAACCAAGCTACCTTGTTCATCGGGGATCATGAATTGACCTCCTTACAATATTCCTGATATTAATCTTTCTTTGATTGCTTGATATTTGTCACTATGTCTTAGGATCATACATGCATTTGTCTTCTCCAATGTGAGCCCTTCAACATTTATTCACCAATAAATATATCCCAACAATAGCTCATGAATATACAAATAAAACCTGCTCACAATCTTAGACAAATGTGTTAGACCTTTAATCGCTTTGTCATTCAATTCACCAAAATCCACTTAGGGGCCTAGATGCACTTTCAATCTCCCCCTTTTTGGTGATTGATGACAACTCGATTAAAGCTTACAAATAATATAATAATAAAGCGCAATTCGATTCTTGAATATAGTTAGAGCTCCCCCTTAATTTATGCTTTGAATGGGATTTCAAATTTTTGGCCTCAAATGCCAAAAACACAAATTTGGGAGAAAAGAAACGAGAGCTCCCCTTATATCTTAGAATCCGTGGAGTGCAACATGTGTGAGTGACAAAATAAAATGTGTGATGCAAATGACAAGTTAAGCACGCAGCAAAACAACAAGTGTGCTGGCTGGGCGCCACCGGCCGGGGTGCTCTGACGGCCGTCGAGACGGTCAGCTCAACCAAGTCACGAGAACCGACGGTCACGGTCGGAGCCGTGACCACGACCGGTCAACACAAAACTCAAAACAGTGCGGTCTATTTGGGCTAAAGTGATCAGACCGGGGTTGCAAGCCGGTTTAGATCACCATACCCCATTTAGCCAATACAAACAATACATCATACAAATCATGCATCACAATCTAGCATAACATCACTTAATTATTACATGAAAAAGTTCAACACACAGTAGCACACATACAAGGTTCTCAAGTCCACTAGAATAGAATTCCAAATTTTTATTACATGGCTGCTCTCATCAGCTGGCACCGGTCAGATCGGTGCAGCCACCGGTCAGACCAGAGACCACTACCCTGCTGCACTAGCTACTGAAACGGTAAGCTTTCAATCCATCTTCTCCCCCTTTGTCATCAAGCATCCAAGAAGGGCCTGGAGAAGGTGTAGCTGCAGCCGATCAATGCCAAGTCGACCATCCGGATCCATCCCCTATTTTAAAGATAAGTGTGACAAAGTATAGGAGACGTAAGAAATAAATTTTTGAAAGTTGATGATGGATGAGAATCGAGAGGAGAATCAAGTATACCCGGTGGTGGAGGAGGAGGCTGAGGATAGGTCCATTGAAATATTTCAGTGGAGATGCGACTAGCCCAATCCTCAGGAGTCTCAGGTGCCTCAGGTGGCTCAACGTGTTGAGAAGTCCCTGTTGAATCAAACTGAGGAGGTGGAGGTGGTGGTGCCGACGAGCTCCCCTCGCCTAACTCAAATAAGAAACTGCCATACTGATCCACCAAACCCGAATTTGCCATGCTTCTAATCCTCTCCTCAAATGTGGGTATAGGAACCTCAGGTGGAATGGGAGATATGGATGAGCGAGGCGGCTGAAGTCCAAAGTGTGCATGCAACAACTTCATAGAATCCCTCTCCTTCTTCCTGTCTCTCCTTTCTCTTTGCTATGCTACTTCAATGTCATGCTGGCTCTTGCACATACCAAAAAGAAAGTTGATGAATTTGTGCATTGGAGAGGTGGCTTTCCTGGGTCGGTACTGCTGCTCAAGCCTCCACCGTCGGGCCAGATGGGTGTCACCAGTCGGCCGGGTGGCGTCTCCCATCCTTGTCCTTCTTCCTCTCTGATTTCCGGATCATGCTCAGGAGAAGGGATGCTTGGAAACTTGGTAGGATTGGGCCTAAAGGGTTTGTGCTTGACTTCCTTAGGAAACCCAATTTGGAGACTTTTTCTATCATGTACATGATGTAGGGGCTATAGCTGCAAATCTTCTTTGGATCTTCTGATAAGAACTTGATTTCTTGCCAAATAAAATCCCCCACACTAAATGGAGGTGCCCCCGGTCGCAAAGCTATCATCAAATTCCTCATATACTTGGACACGTCAGAGGGGTTGCCATCCCTAGGAGTAAGTGTCACACGAAGGAGCCTATTCAAGACTGAATAGTAGGTGTAGAGGTCCTTCACGTGCCCAACACTAGCTCTCTTGTCCCTGGGATACATGAAGCACATAGCCTCTGGCTCTAGCAAACCCTCATCATGTAGCTTGGGATAGTACTGGTCCTGAGGATCAATGTTGAAAAGAGCCAAGAATCTAGTGAAGCGAAGTCCATACTTCACTCCATTTGACATCCAAAGCATAGCTCTTTCACCATCCTTATATCCAAAGTGCACTGTGGCATAAAACTGGGTGATGATTTCTCTATTCCAATCATAGTTGAAGCCCATGAGATCCTTCACCCTTTGTTGCTCACAAACTCTAATGATCTCATTGAAGATGGGGTCATTTTTCTGCTCCATGAAGTTCCAATCCACATCAGGCACGATGAGTGATTTTGGGCTTCTTTATGATCACTGAGGTGTAGTAATCCTGCTGAAACTGAGCCCAAAACCTATGATCTGAAGCTGTCTTGTCACTAGTATAAGGATTTACATCTCTCAGCTTCTTCAACTTCTTTGTCTTCCCTGAACCATGAAAATTTTCTGCTTTGTTGGGAAACATGTATATGGGCTTTGTGATCCTAAGCCCACCATGACCACCGTCATCATCATCCTCATCCATAGGGTCTTCATCCTCATCTTGCTCTCGACCCATCATCCTCACCCTCACTTATGTACTCATCCTCATCCATGGTGGCTGGCCCCTTGCCATGAGGGCGATCAAGATCCTCAGTGTAGGTCTCGTCCTCAATATCGTCATCACTGCTTGCCCCTTAGGTATCTTCAGTAACATTCTCAGCCCTCTCATGAGATGGACGCGGCCTCAAAGACATCCCACTGCTGCTGCCTCCAGGAAAAGCACCTGGAGTCACCGCTCTCCGAGACATGATCTCTTCCTTTCTCTTTCTGGCACCCTCCTTAACTCTTGGCATAGTTGCTGTCCTGGGTCACAAAGGAAATGATGGGAATGCATAAGACACCAAGATAAAGATTGAAACAGATTTAGAAACGAAGAACTCAGTTTCGAGCAATTGGAGTGCTACGGGCCACCGGTCGACGGTGGGGCCACCGGTCAGACCAGTGCCCTCCAGAACAGAGCCAATGGCCCTAACTATCAATCCTAGCAGCCTGAACAGATTTGACAAGCATGTTGAAGAACAAAAGAAATATCTGGATAGATAAGAGTCAAATACATGAAGAAAGCAAACTTTAGGGTTGGACGAGCCGCACGGTTAGGACCGGTGCAGCCACCGGCCGAGTCCTCACAATGTACCCAACGAAACGTTATGAATCTATAGGTATGTCTTCTATATGTTGCCAGGAGATGTTCTACCAAAGGAATCCCTAAACTTCCAAAGGAGTAGAGAGATTGGGCAAAACAAAGTTTTAGATACCTTTGGAGAGAAGAACTTGATTTGAATCCAAAGAGTCGCCTTAGATCCTTCCTCAGCAACCCTAGGGGGTTCCTTTCCACGGAGGAGAAGTGGTTTTCCTTGGTTGAAACCCTAGGTCTCCATGGGAGATGCTTGGAGGAGGAAGAGAGGTGAAGAGAGATGGAGAGAGGTGTCCACGGGTTGAAGGAGGAGGGAGGCAGGTGAAATGATTGAAGAGAGAGAAGAGGAGGGGTAAAAGTAGATATTATTTCACTGTGCATTCACGGGTAACTCCCGGGCGCCACCGGTCAGACCGGTGGGAGCACCGGTCAGACCGGTGACCCCTTTTGGTCCAACTAGCGGCCCTGCTCGGTAGTTCCGATCCAAGATCAGAAGTTCCGACGTATTTTGAGAACCAAACAGAGAGTCCTTATCAGAAGTTCCGCCGTAGGCTCGGAAGTTCCGACCCGTCCTTCCAAAACTTGATATTTTGCTTCTAAAAACTTCACCTGAGATGATTTTAACTTCTTTCTTTCCCCTTAGGATTCAAAAAGATGGAAGATGTGGCTTTAGGGTCCCACCGGTCAGACCGGTGGTTGCACCACGAGTGCACCCTCAAGACACATTACAAGATTTTGATCCTTACTCCTTCATACAAGTTGGATAACAGATATTGACGAGATTATGATCCAACTTTTCACAGACCTTAGAAGAGTATAGAGCTATCCAATTTAATTGATAAACTTGATTCTTCCAAGTGAGAGAGAGAGAGATAAAGAGATTATTATGGACTTGAGAAAATCTTCTCATTTGTGACTAGCCATCAATCAAGCATTGGGAACAATAGTCACATGTAAGTTGATCGGGTCACAAAGACCAAGAACCAAATATTTTTCAAATTCCACACTTCCTACACATGCTAGTAGATTTTTCGAAAAACTATCTTACAACACGAAGTGCATGCATCCACTTCAAACAAATAGTCGTTCTAGAATATTTAACTCATACCCTTGACCACAAGACACAAAGTCGAGTGATATCTAGAGGGGCACAAAAATGTTCACTTGAAGCAATTACATGCTGAAGAAGGCACACTAGCATGATATTATGGCCTAGATGCATTTCAATAAATAAAGAAGATTCTGAGATCATACCTTTGCCTTAGGCCATTTTGTTCGTGCATATAATCTATTTTAGTAAATGCTAGCTCTTACTTGAGTTCTTTAGAGAAAGTTGATTTATGAGAGCTTGCTTAAGATGCACGAGTGCATGACACTACAATATCACTAAAAGAAATTGTTAGTCCCACAAATGACACAAGTGATGAGATGAGCTCCCCCTTAATTAGTGCATGGAGATTTCTTGAATTTCTTGATCAATGCACAATATTCAATTAAGAATATGGAGTAGCTCATTCACGTACTTGGTCATGACACATAAATAATAAAACTGTTGAAATGTGTCAAGATACTCATACCATTCACTCACAATCATCAAGGAGATGTCTCCTAACAATCTTGAGGCATCTTTTACCCACTGGTCAGACCGGTGGCTCCTTGCTCAGCCTCGATTGAGGTTCGGGTCACCCGGTTACTAGGTCCGGGTCACCCGGCTGTATCCAGAGATGTATCGGGTCACCCGGCTCTGTGGTCCGGATCACCCGGCGCTTATAGGAACACACAAAGCACCGGTCAGACCGGTGCATGTCACCGATCGCCGTGACGATCTTGTTTGCCTTGCTTTGATGATTTTGTGAATATATCCCATTTTTGTTACCTGTATATATATAGCAAGACATTTGCTCTACTAGAGAGCCATTAAAAGCATCGAATGGAATGAGAGGGTAAATTTTGTAGAAAATATCTAAGTCACTTTCTCATGCTTCACTAGTCCAAGACTTGTGACACATGAGAGTTCACTAAGAACCAGGAGTGACTTAGACTCACAATTAAGTACAATTTACCGAGATGTCATTGAATTTAAGATTTTGACTCTTAAGCTCTTCACATGGCCAATTTATCCAATTACGATTCCCTTTTTCTTAACCATGTCTTCAATGCATCTCTAAATCTCTGCAAGCTCAAGAAGCATTCTTTGGTACCCAAAGCTTGTTGGGTCCTATGGGGTTAGTCACTAGATGCTTAGGGACCCAAATGGCTCTTATGCTAGTTTGAGGTGAGTTAACCACTCTAGTAGCATAAGTACTATTTTTGTCTTCCCTAAGCTTCTTGAAATTATAATGGACAAGATCTGATTTAGGAATATTACCATTTGGACAATCTTTGCCCATGTGACCCTTTTGATGACATTCATAGCAAATACGGCTTTTGTCCTTGTTGGTCACACTGTTTCTTGTAATTTCTTGTCTATTCTTGCTTCTGAGCCTCATCTTGGGAGAAGGGGTCTTTCTCGCCCTGTTGCCTTGAGGTGGTGACACTGGTCACCACAGTCTGCCGGTGCTATGCCTCGACCGATCACATCGATCTGGCCGCTTGCATCATTTGGGTAAGTGTCGGCCAAGTGACCCTTCTCTCTGCACTTGTAGCACACTCTCCATTTGTTTGTTCTTCTTGTCTTCTTGGAGAGTGTTTCTTGGACCTTTTGCTTAGTTGGGCAATGAATTGACTTGTCATGCCCAACTTCGCTCTTTTCTTGAATCTTGTTCTTGTTGGTCTTGGTGTGTTGTTGGGGAGTTGAGCTAGTGACGGTTGATCCCTTCTCAAGCTTCTTCACCATGTCATCATGGTTATCTTGATAAGATTGCACTTGACTCTTCCCTTTCAACACATACAAGTTTCTTTTGAGCTTTTCGACCTCTTGCTTGAGTTCATCATTTTCTTTAGCAATGAGGTCATCACAAGATTCTACAAGTACATGCTCAATGCTAGATTGGCTTGCTTGAGAAAAACAATCATTAGCGCAAAATAAATCAATTTGAACTTGTGAGCATGTGCACATGTGAGATAGAGGTTGCATAAATTTTATGGAAGTAAGAACAACCTCATGAGCTATCTCTAGTGATGCATAAGAATCTACAAGCTTTTCATGAGAACACTCAAGTTCCTTGTGCTTTGCTTGTAGAGCCATATGCTCACTAGTGAGCATCTCTATTTTTTCTTTAAGCATTTCATTATCTTGATCCACTGCAGCTACGCAAGCAAAGGATTTTATCACTTTATCATATTGCCTAGCGAGTGAATCATACTTACAAACCAAAGAGGCGTTTTCGGATTTGAGAGCCTCAAGTTCCTTGGTCGAGGAGCTTGAAGCTTCATTTGTCTCAACCTTCCCTCCTTTGGTCTTCTTTTTCTTTTCCTTCATAGCCATCAAGCATATGTTGGTGCTCACAAGACCGGCCCGGTCTGGTGAGACACACCGGTGACCGTCCCTCAGAGGGGCAGCCTTCTCCTTGCTTGGGGAGTGAAGCTTGAGGCTCAATGCAATTGAGTGGAGACTTTGAGCACTCCTCAAGTGTCTTCTCCATGGTTTGTTCTTGATCAATAAATTTGGGCTTTTCATATTCTTCTCGAAGTATTTCCCAAATGTTGTGTGCATCAATCTCAATCTTTTCATAGATAAGTTCCTGCACATCATCACTCAACATACTACAAATGTAGTTAAATGCTCGAGAGTTGCATTGCCAACGCTCTAAGTCCTCTAGGGATGATTTTGACAAGTCAATTTTGTTTTCCCTAAGGTGAGAAGGTAGAATGCTAGCAATAACAATCTTCTCAGCAAGTGGACCCATGGTCCTAATGTAATTGAGTACATGAACTGACCAAGAAGCATAGTTTGAGCCATTTAGAGCTAGAGGCTCAAAAGGTACCTCACGCGTTGTCGACATCGTCAAACTCCAAGCGGTTAAGCTGGAATCGGAGCACTCGGCTCTGATAGCGGGGTGAATAGGCGGTCGACCAATTTAAACTTTTATTCCCCGCAGACTTGAACTGCCAGGCTTCACCGGTCGCGGTGCCCCTCACCGGTCGACCGGTCGGCTTTGCTTCGACATGAGCACCCCGTCGGTGCAGAACCTGAAAACAGCGCTTCAAGCTCCTCTTAACTTCTAGCACGAACCAAACTTGGTGAGTGGCCTAAGTAGATGATCCCGAGTAGGGTAATGATCCCTGCACACACAAATAGCACACCCAAGTAGATCGAAGCAGAAGCAAATCAAATATGCTAGAAAACAACTTAGAGAGGTAAACCACAATGAGACGCAAGGATTTGTTTCCCGAAGTTCACTTCCACCAAGGAAGCTACGTCTCCGTTGAGGAGCTTGTAAGGGAACCACAAGAGGTCTGCCACAACAAGCCGGGTCTCTTTCAACCACTTTCCTCGATTCCACTAAGGCGATCTTTTCCACGAAGAGGCAAGATCACAGCCCTCACAAACTTCCTGCTACTCACCACAACTTGGGAGCTAGCCGGCGACGCCTAGCCGTCTAGGAGGCGAACCTCCAAGAGTAACAAATGCTTCAATGCTTGTAGATGCGAAACTCAAGTGCTCAAGCTATGGGAATGCTCTTGTAAGCTCACAAAGCTCTCTAGAACTCACTAACTCAACCCAACTCAAAGATATGGCTTGAATCCACAAATCTCACAAAGAGAGAGGTTGGGGAGAGCCACTAAGGCTTTAGGCTTGCTAGAAATGACCTGGAAGCTCAGCAAGTTCACCAAGAACAGTAGTCCATCCAAGAGGAGGGCTTGGGGTACTTATACCCCAAAAGGAGAAAACTAGCCGTTAGCTGTCGGGCGGCACCGGTCAGACCGGTGTTTGAAAAACTAGCCGTTGGGCCTAGTTGCACCGGTCGTCAAGGTGCCTCCACCCAGATGGAGCCCGAGAAACCCCCAAAACCCTTTCTATCAAACTAACACTTCACCCAAAAGATGAAGTGACTCGGGTTAGGTTAGGAGGGGTTGTTAGCACACTCTGAGGCCGTTTCTCACATAGGTTTTCTAAGAGCACTTGACTTGGTCATAAAGCAAAAGTTGCATCCCTCTTGATAGTACGGCATACCTATACTCAAGATTAAATAAAAACACCTTGTCAATTTCTTGAGCTTGAATGTCTTCAACCTTGCCATACTTGATTAATTTCTACTTGAGGGGTTCCAACTTTGACCAATGTCTTGAGCACGTCCATACTTGAGCTAGTGGCTTAGGATCTTTCCATATAGCTTAGAAATGCACACTTAGATCCTTAAGTCACTCCATATTGCCAATCCCAACTCATGAACTTGACGCAATGCTTCCCTCGATTATGGCTTGAATATGATATTTGAAGACCCCACTGATGCTAGAGCTTCACCTTAGCAAAACACGAAATGGCGGCCTAGCTAGAGCCCCAAAGATTGCTTAGTCCCTCACCCTAGATATCTCGGTTGATCTCTTCATCACTTATCCAATCCACGTTGAGTTGAGCCTTGCTTCATTTATAATTAGTCTTCATTTGAAATCCCGCTTCAAATGCTTGTTCTTGATTGACAACGAATATGCAAGCTTCCAACATAGGACCATAAAAACTATACTCATCCTTGTGTCCTCTTTCATTTCCCACATGAAGTCTTGCGTTCAAACTATGAAGAATTACCATCTTCTCTTTCTAAGATCCTTTTATTTTAACCAAGCTACCTTGTTCATCGGGGATCATGAATTGACCTTCTTACAATATTCCCGATATTAATCTTTCTTTGATTGCTTGATATTTGTCACTATGTCTTAGGATCATACATGCATTTGTCTTCTCCAATGTGAGCCCTTCAACATTTATTCACCAATAAATATATCCCAACAATAGCTCATGAATATACAAATAAAACCTGCTCACAATCTTAGACAAATGTGTTAGACCTTTAATCGCTTTGTCATTCAATTCACCAAAATCCACTTAGGGGCCTAGATGCACTTTCACCTAGTCGTGCGGCAGATCCAGAACACCAAGGACATGCACAAGCTCTCTGCGCCTTGGGAAGGCCCTTTCATAGTTAAGGAGGTAATTGGACCGGTGACCTATCGCCTCCAATGGACCGATGGCTAGGGCGTCCCGAACCCCTGGAACATCAAGCACTTATGTCGCTTCTATCCTTAGGAGCCTTGTATCGCAATAAAAATCTATGTACTCTATCCTTTGTAATTCATAATCAATAAATATAAAGATTCCCTTTCGGCAGTTTTTCTGTCGACCTACTTTTCGGGTCTCTATTTACTTTTTGTTCACCCCTCCCCCTTGACACACTCGGGGGCTTGGTTTAAAGCTAGACCTGATGCGCTCGG
Source organism: Cenchrus purpureus (assembly GCA_022644695.1). Classification (NCBI taxonomy): domain Eukaryota; kingdom Viridiplantae; phylum Streptophyta; class Magnoliopsida; order Poales; family Poaceae; genus Cenchrus; species Cenchrus purpureus. Next base: position 11,708,990 of record CP053467.1, read on the forward strand.
GGGCTTGGTGTTAAGCCAGGTCCGTCACGCTCGGGGGCTTGGCTTTGCCAACCTAAGGGTCGTATGACGTGGGGGGTTTACCTTTCCTTTTTACAAGTGTTTCCCTTACTACAGCTTTTATGACTTTTATAAGTGTTCTTAAGTTGTGTAATTGCGAGACCCTGGGTCCAAGGCCCTCCGCACGGGTGCATGTAAGCCTCCACGAGCCGTAGTTGGTGTCGCCCCCCCGAGTTGGGTTAGCAGAGGGAAAGGGTTTCGCAGCCTCATTACTTTTGCATTCTTATAACAAGTATCTGAGCCAAATAAGGGATCACAGTCGTTAATTAAACATGACCATTTTCATTCATGCAAGGTTTTTCTTACATCAAAAGGGTCTATGACCCATCTGCACTAACAGTCTGCTACATTCTAGGTTACAATTTTCAGAGCTCTAGCTTCTTGACGATCTCGTCCGCGATGACCTGGATATCTTCAGCGCCCACCAGCGGTGCCAGGTTGATCTCTTCTGCGACCTTCTGAAGTTCGGCGACGTACCTGCCACCGAACTTCAACCCAAGCTTTATTGGCCTGGGCGGAACCTGCCTCGGCTTCTTCTGCGACCCTTCGTCGCTCACCCCTTCAGCACATGGCTTCGGGTGCTTATCATCAACAACCCCAAGGGGGTGTCCTCTTCCTGCACGGCCGGCGTGTCGCCTGACCTAGCGCTGGCGTCACGCGACCCTGCATCATCATCTTCACCAGCGTCGGTTCTGACCTTGGCACTGACTGTCGCCATCTCCGACGATACGGTAGTGTCTTTCCTCTTCCTCTTCTTCTTCACCACCACTTGGGTGGCGGCGATCACTTTGGCGGGCTTGGATGCTGCCATCTTCCCGGCGACCTGCCGCGTGCGCCGAGCCACTGGCGCGGAACCTCCCGCAGAAGGATCTTCGTCATCACTACCTCTCACCAACGAGTCGGAGAGGTAGTCGTCGATGTACTGCTGCGGGGGCACCTGAATGTCCTCCGCAGCCCGGACCTTGAAGCTTCGCTCACCCTCGTCAGGGAGGGGAGCTAGGCTCCAGTACATGCCCTCGCGACCCTACATCAGGCAACCCTCATCTCATATGAGCAAACACACTCGAAGAGTAGCAAATCAAGGTTGAATTGACAATAAGTTACTTACAGCTTCGGTGGGGCACTTCAGGCACAGTGCCTTGGGGCACGCTCGTTCCGGATTTGCCCAGCAAATAGCTCCTTCACCCGTGCCACCATCTCCTCCTTGGAGACCTTGCGCTGCACCACACGGGTAGGGTCGGCTTGACCCTAGTACTCGTAGGCCGAATGCACCTGATCTTGGATCGGTTGCAGGAGCCTTCGGCTGAAGCTGATGGCCATCGTGCCGCCCGTCAGACCTCCTGTCTTCAGCTGCGCCAGGTCCTCTAGTAGCGGCTTGATGGCGTCCGTCTCCCGTGACGTCAACTGATGGTTCTACTCCCAAGACCGAGTCGGCCAACTCGAACCCGACTGGTTGTCGATGTAGAACCACCCTTGCCTCCAACCTTGGGTGTTATCTGACAACACCATTTCGATGTACACCGACTTCATGTGGCGACGAAGCATGAAGCCGACGCACCCGACAACCTCCTTCTTCCCCGTCTTCTTCAGCTCGAAGAAGTACCGCCACAGGTTGAAGTGCGGTGGTATCCCCAGGTACGCCTCACAGAGGTGGATGAAGGAGGAGATCGTGGTAATGGTGTTAGGGACGAGGTGTACCAGGTCGATTCTGTAGTAGTGGAGGAGCCCGCGGAAGAAGTTGCCCGTGGGGACTCCGAATCTGCGCTCCACGTGCGCGAGGAAGGCCACCGTCTCTCCGGTCCCCTCGGAGGGGAAGCCCTCGCCGGCGGCCGGCCTCCATCCCACCTGCTCCTTGGGCTTCAGTAGCCCCCGCTCAACCAGACCTAGGAGCTGCTCCTCGGTCACTGTCGAGGGCTCCCAGATGCTCTCCGGTACCAACGCAAGCACGAGAGCCATCTCCTCTTCTTCGAAGCCGGTGGATCTAGCTCTAAAAACCACTAGGGAATTTGCGCGCATGCGGCGGCGTGCAGCGCGGCGGATTTGAGCTCTAAATGGTGGCAGTGAAACCCTAAGCCTGCACAGAAATGGAAGCGAGTGGGGTCCCCACCCCTCACTCAGCCTTTTATAACTGGGCCGCAACGGCGCTGTGGGCCGCGGCACCTCAACGTCTCTAAGGATCAACACAATCCTCGGCGACCCAGAGGATCTTTTGCCCAACGGCTCTTTCGGCCTAACGGTTACAGGCAGTAATGGCTCGCGCCATACGGGAATCTATGCCTGTTGGCTCTCTGGTCGACGGCTTGGCGTCCATGGACCCGTTATGCTCTACTTCAAGCCCCCATACCCCACTATAATTGACATTTGCTTTAAAGTCTCTTGGCCACGGGATGACCTTCGGGCCTATCACATCACCTTTCCAAGGTCGACAAAGGATCGACTACCTGCTAGGTCGCCTCAGCCCTCATGGCAGGTTCACACCCCGGCTCCTAGGCCACGCTACCTACTGGACCGCCTCAGCCTACACGGCAGGTTTACACCAACGGCTCCGCGCTTAATGGCTCTACTGCCCGTCGGCGGCCTCCTGGCCATGCTTACAGCTCCTCCTTGAGGTCGCTGAGGCTCCATTGCCTTCTAGGTCGCCTACACATAAGATCCTCAGGTTGACGACCTGCATTGTGTCGTCAAGATAATGTAGTGTCGACCTGTGTCAACACGGGTTACTTGTCGCTTTTAAGGCCTCCGAAGGTAGCCATACCATTACCACCCGGATGCCTCTACATTTACTTTGGACCTGGCATTTATCATATAAATGTGTCTTTACAAGCTTCGTAAGCTACAAGGAGTTTGGCCCTTGGCCAAATTACATGATACAAAGAAATTAAAGGCCCTGAGCTACCCTACATAAGGTTTGCGATGCAGTCTACACTAATAAGGCATGTCGCAAGTTTTCTCCTAGCTCCAGGACCTGGTTGAAGACCTCTACCATCGAGAGGCAACGCCACACGACCACCTCTACTCGAGCTCCATCAAGTTTGAGCTTCACCACAAGATTCCAAATGGAACTAGCTTCATCACGAGCCTCGCCGGTGGAGCGTCGTGTTCACCAACATCACATCAGGCCTTAGCGTGTAAGGCCCGACGATGCATGTACTCCTCCATGCTCCACCTGGATTCCTCGGTGGGCCCGGGAGAAGAGGCTGCTCGAGTTCTTCCTGCTTCGCAAGCATTCTTCTAGCTCCAAGCATGCATGACACTAGCTCTATGCTCTGGTGGACGAACGCATGTCCCTGGCATGGAAATATTACTACGCAGCTTCGCCATGGCTCTCCTTCGAAGTCTGGGTGGTTGGCTTCAAGGTATGGGTGCCTATTTATACCCGCAGCACTTGGCCTTTGATCTTATCCGCAACTTGGCTTGCGCGGCGTCCTTATCCTCAAGGTCACTGTACCCGCGTGGAGCACGAGGTTACTGTTCGCCCGTGGGAGGTATCGGCGCACCTTTACCATACCTGACCGCATTCTGGAGCATTTTTGTCTCTTGCGGGTGACAGCGACCTGTGCTTCGCCTCGGTAGCCACCGGATCTGATACAAGACGCCCATGACTCAGGTCATGTCTGCCCCTGATGTCTGGTGCTTTCTGCAAGATTCCAGAGGATTTGTCCTACGCGGATTGGTTTGACAGAGCACGCTGCTTCCCTAGCGTAAGGTCTTGTAGGTTGTTATTTATTTCTTCTTCTTTGGAGCATCAAACTGGCCATTCTGGTCACTTTACTGCTCGGGGGCTACTATACTAGTGCGTCTTGTGACGCCATATTCCCCCTAGGTCGTCTCGACCTACTGGAAGCCTTCTTCCACTACATCTCCGCTCGATCTACCTACGGCTTAGTGTCACACCCTGAAATTTCCAATTTCAGGATGTGAATAGAAAGAATAATTAAACAACAATTTTCTCATAATTTTAAATTTTTCCAATATTTATTTTCTTTACAAGGAATATAGTACAGGAAAAAGGCATTATTTGTTTTTCTAAATTAAATAAAATGATTATGTGAGTGTTGCATTCATGTCGATGCATCCTGGTGTTTTTGAGTGCAAAATGTTTTAAAAACACGCTTAGGTGCTGACCAAACCCTTCCGAGAATTTTCCGGATTTTTTGGGATTTATTTTCATTTTCTCTGAGCATTTTCTATTTATTAGAAGGCTCTAAAATCTTTTTAATGGGCTCCAAATATTTTATTTGGATTGTTCATGTCTCAAACTATCTCTAGGAATTTTCCTAGAATTTTTGAGATTTTCTGAGTATTTTTAGTGCTTTAAAGGAATTATCTGGAGATTCTCTGAAATTCTTTCGCACTAAAAAGTATCTCGGAAAAAAAAGAGAAAACCCTATCCTATCCCTTCGGGCCGAGCCCGTGGGCTCGACCCCGCCTCCACAGCGCCGCTTATTTGGCCCTTCCAGCCGAGCCCGCCGCAGGCGTGCAAGTCCGGGACTCGGCGTCTGTGCCCTATAAAAGGCAGCCGCCCAAGCCTCGCATGTCCCTGCATCTAGCGCCGCCTCGACTTGGCCACCGGGCCACAGACGGCCGCCGAAAGCGTAGCCGGCCCGCATTGTCTCACGAGCCAAGCCTCCCGGAGCAATTCGTCGCCATCAGGAGCACGCTCGCGCTGTGCCGTAGCTTCCCCACCACCTCCCGTCGCCGGAGCATCACCGAGCCCGCCATCCGGACCGCCACGGCCACCCGCCTCCCGCCATTGGACTGTCTCCATCGCAGTCACCGCTCGGTGAGTAGCCCGCGATCCTTCTTCTCCTCTCCCTTTTCCCCACCTCGGCTGGGCCCCTTGGTCACTGGAGCCGGCGACCAGACGGCGAGACATGGAGCTCCCTGTCCGGCTTGTTCGAGGAAGAAGAAATGCGTTTTTGCAAAGAACCCCCTGTAATCCCTTGTAATCGAGAAAATCAATCTTATGTCTTGGCAATCTTTCATAAAAACCCCTAGATCTAATAGATACCCTAGATCCAGTCCACCCTGGAACCTTTGCAAGTAAGCCCCCGAGTTTATATACATAATTATGTATATGCTCCTGGTTTTTCGCAGTCATGCCCTTAAAGTTTCTAATCTTTCACAACTAGGTCCCTACACCTTTGAAAGGCCATATCTTCTATGTTTTTGCTCCGTTTTCATCCGTTCAAGATGCGTTAGGTTCATAATAGTGTAAAGAACACGTTAGTGGTGTGTTTTCTTCATACATGTTTTCTAAAAATTAATTAATATTAATTTTGATTAATGTCTAGTTATACATGCCTTTTATAAATAAAAGCAATATAGAACCATACACCGATTTTCATGAATAATATTAATTTGATTAATTATTATTTCATGTGCTTTTATAAATAAAATCTAATTAGATCTTTTACCCGGTTTTTCATAAACCAAATGTTAATTTGTTTAATATATAATTAAACGTTTCTAATTAAAAGTTAATAGGCTTTTACACCGGCTTTTTATAAATAAATATTAATTGTTTAAATACGAACATAAATGAGTTTTTTTAATTACAAATTTATTAGTTTACTCGAATCATAAAGTTTCGATTAAGAGGATTCATATAGTTTAGCTTTTCTAAATTAAATGTTTAATTGATATAATTTTATATATGAATCTTTATAAATAAAATTTGATTAGTTCTTTACCCGATCTTTTGCAAATAAAATTTAATGTGGCATTAATTCCAACTTAGGGTATTTACTTTATGAAATATCCTTTACATATCTTTTACTAATTAAAATAAACCTAGCTCATAGTTTGATCTCTCACATATGCAAATCGAACGTTAGTCGTTCTTTATCAAAGCTCTCTGCCTCAGTGTGTCTTTGTTGTAGAGCTAATCTCCTTTCAAGCTTCAAATCTTTTGATCCTAGTTCTTGCTCAAGCCCAGTGTCCTTCATAAAGCTAACCAAGCCTTCTTTTCTCAGCACGGTCTGTGTGCTTCAGTGATCCTTAGCATCGAGCCTATCTTTTAGTGCGTTCTTTTAAAGCTTTTCTTTTGATTGGTGCATTGTTCTTAGTTTGCTTGTTTGTCTGCTTTGTATGCTTGTGCCTGATGATTGATGCGAGTAGAAGGAACGTGGTTCGAGAGTAGTGAAGAGCGTGAAGGTGAAGACAATCTGAGCAACATCATTACTCTGGTTAAAGGCAAGTGTGTCCTTGATCTTTTGTCCTAATAACTATGTTTAATCATCATTGCATATGCTTGCATTTAATTTGATGGGTCCTATTAAGGAATATCCTAATCTTTATTATCATTCCTTGTCAACCTGGGTTTACCTTTATGTTGGGTAGCTAAGCTCTACTTGGGTTATGGTGGTTCTAATGAACAACAATGATGAACTTGCTTTACTTTTATGTTATATCTCTTGTTAATACAAGACCACAATGATTAATTGGAACATAGAGCGACCACCCAAGACAACAGTGCAACCACAAGGACTAAATGGCTCTGGTCTTGGCTGAGTAATTAGGGAAGTCTTGTGTGGCCATTACTCGCATAGTAGCTTGGGTACGGAGGAATGCTTTTAAGGCTCTTCTATTCCGGATAGGTATTGGAACGGAAGTACTCTATGGCTGACCGTCTGTGAATAGAAGTGAGGTACGAAAGATAGCCTCTATGGCATATGCTACTATGGACTAATACACATGGGAGGACTCTTTGTAAAGGCCTCGTAGCGTCCTTATGCAATCACACCTAGGAAGTGTGGTATTGTGCCTACTTTTGCACAGCATGGTTGGGTCCAAAGTTTTTCTGAACTTTTACGCGACTTGTGGTGAAAGTGTACAACCTCTGCAGAGTGTAAAACTAATCGATTAGCCGTGCTCACGGTCAAGAGCGGCCTGGACCTTCACATGATAATTGAACTTGAAGATGGACTTAAATCGTGGTTTCTGGTTATGTTAGCCACATGCTTATGACGTATCTCTTTATGTTAATGTGGGTTGGTATATACTTATAGTAATCAGGTGCTACTAAAATTTGACCAACTAAAAGTGCTTAATGCAGTCAACCTGTCAGCCTTTTCTTGTCAAGCCTCTGCATTCATACTTTCCCCACACTTGCTGAGTACGACATGTGCTCACCCTTGCTATAAACAATGTTGCTCAGAAAGAGGAAGCTGCTATGAAGTTATTGTGAAGATGTTGCTGGTGCTAGGCGTACGCAACCCCCAGTCGACTGCTTGTGGATGTTTGGAGCCTTCGTTTCCAGGATTTAAGCGTAATACTCTGGTAATCTTCCTTTTTCTTACGTGATACTATTTCTATATTCACTTATATGTCACTATATGTATGAAAATAGATCCTGGCATACATATAGTTATGCACTTGGTTTTCTTTGGAAACAGGTGTGACATTAGGTGGGCGACCTTTCTGAAGGTCGCACAAGTTACTTTATGTTACCTGACCCAAGTCAGGTCGGTGGTCCTTCAAGATCGACGTCTCGCCTTCACTTCGACCTTCTGGCTTCACATTCTAGGAGCTCGATGTTCGTCTTCGTGAGCGCATTGGAGGGGTTTCTTCTTTTTTTGGATCCCCGTGCACCCTACACGACCTCGACGGTGTCGACGCCTTCGCCAAACTTCGACACGACTCGCCCCGCCACGCCTACACGTCCGATCGGGGCTTGAGAGACATGGGTCTGGTCCCCACCGCCGTGGTCCTAGAGGTCCCTGACAAGTGAACCTGACCTTCCAGAAGCCCCGCCGACCTGCAAGTGGGCCCAGAACCTTATCCATGACTCCGACGACCCCGGGCGACCTTATCAAGATCCCAAGATCTGCGTTTGGCGTGCAAGCCAAGCGAGGGACGTGGGGCATGCCGCTGTAGGTCCGAGTATCACGGGATACTCCTTGTAATCCGGGAGATAGCTTCCCACAATTGTAACCGACCCAGATATGGGTCCACCGACCTTGAATGGAAGCCCTAGTCCGTCCTCCCCATATAAGGCGGCCGGGGACTCCATTCAAGGGGACATCTTCATCCTTCTCGTATAATCCACCACCACAACTGGACGTAGGGTTTTACTCTCCGGATGCCTGAACCAGTCTAAACCCTTGTCTCCCCGTGTTCATCGCCATACTCGCCTAGTTCCGAGTTCACCACGTGGACTACCACCTACGCTCTTAGTTTCCGATCCCCTCCCTTAACCTGCAAACTGCTTGGGTAGCCCCCTTGCAGATCTGTTCAGGTCTCACCCCCTGACAATTAGTTAATATATACTGCATCATTTTCATTCGAATTCTCCAACTCTTGTCCAATTGTTTATGAACCACTTGCAACAATAGTTCCTCTCGACGCCACATCCTCTAGTAGGGCCTCATCGATCAAGGTACATCCATCGATTTGGTGGTGTCTGCATTATAGGGATGACTTTCGCATCTAGAGTTTGTTCATGTTGTAGCCTACGTTCCGAATGCCACAGTTCATAGTGTCATGACAATTATCAGATCCTTCAGAAAGGGGGACATGTTATTCAAGTACAACCCGGAATCCTGGAGCGACTGAACCCAAGCTTGACATGGGTTTTTGCAACAACAACAGCAACCAACGGTACATTTTTTTAGAGATACTAGAGTTGCTGATTGGAAGCATTTTTCTTTGTGTCACACGCCTAACGCCTTACTGACAGTTACCATAGCTAGCACATTCATAAATCCTAGTAATCTTCTATCTAAATGCAATGCCTTTTTTTCCTATGCACAACCAAAATTAAATTAATGCACGTGTCAATAGCAACTTTTGGCACATGTATATTAATTAGCAAGCATAAGTTATTTAGTTTGAAGATAATTTTTGTTCTTTTTCTTATATTTCCAAATAGTCAGATTGAAAGAGCACCAATTATCTTTTATTTATTTTAAGTTGGTGTGTCTTTTGTTGACATTTCTCATTTGTTTTCATGATGAAGAACTTGTGGATCCGTCCCTTAACAAAAAATGGTTTGTGTCGAGAGGATAAAGCCTTTCACGACCATCGCCTCTGAGGCATCATGGAGGATAAAGGGCATTCTTAACTATTCAAAAATTGGTCACCGAATGGGTAGAGGTAAAAGTGGCCTGGGATGGGGGAGGGGGCATGGGCACCCCCACTCGACTACCTACATCATCCCCTAGCTGCAATAAGATTCCTACGTTAGCATATATTGCGAGCATCAACATTTTGTAGAACATTTGTGGATGCCCAAATCATCTACTTACATCAGCAATAATGTTTATACACGAGGCTACCGCATCAGTGAACTTCCAAACCAATCCTCTAGTATGATCATCATCATTGCCCAAATACCAACAATTATCGAATGCAGTGGTATCCTAGTTATTGATCCATGTAACCACATCTAAAAGTTTAACCCTTTATTGATGCATGTAACCGCATCTAAAAGTTTAACCCTTTGTTCACAATAATTTTAGGTTTCTTAGAAAAAATTTGCACAAAAGTCTAACACAAGTTGCCCAGTACCGTTTTATTTTTATAATATAATAAGTTTGGATTGCTGTGGTATATACCATGAACATCAAAAGAGTTTGACCAGCCTATTAATCTAGCCAAGAGACCATCTCTTTCTTTGGAGCGCTGGTCCAAGAGCGCCACGACTATCTGATGCTGAAGCGACAGATAGACATTCCATTCCCCCTGTCGTGGGTCTCATCGGTCGGCAACATGTGGTTGGGTCCCACTTGTCGGGAGCTTCTTCCTCCTCCGTCCGACCACCGCGAGCTCCCCGGCGGAGCCAAGTTAGGGCGGCGGCGACGGATGCGGCGGCACGAGCTGCCGCAGACGGTGGAGGAGGGCGGCGCGGGGGCTCACCGCCAGTAAGGGTTCGAGGTTTGGGGTTCGGGTTGCCGGGGTTGGATCTCCAATGGCCTCCGGCTATAGAGGGAGGTTCGGCGGCGGACAGGTGGTGCGACGGGTTGTGGGCGAGGCGGCGGGAGCCGTCTGCCGTGGGTGGCGGAGGACAACCGGTAGGTGGCGGAGGAAGCGGGGGTGTGACAGCGAGATCCGTGTAGGAGCAGGAGAGATTAGTGCAGCGGCGGTCGAAGGAAGCAACGGCGGCAGCAGTCGCATGGAGACGAGGATGGAGGGCGGTGTGGGGGCGAGTAGAGAAGCGAAGGAGTAGAGATGGCAGTAGGAGGCGGCAACGAGTCCGACGACAAGAGCCGCTGGAGCCGTGGTGGAAGGCGGCATGGGGGAGGTGAGGGGAGCCGACGGTGTGAGGAGTGGAGGAAGAGCCGGAGACGCGGGGAGAGAAAGAACTAGCAACGACGCGAGGGATGAAACACAAGGAGGAAGAAGAGGAGGCGTCATGGGTCTTAATGGGCCTTCGGTGATGGTTTGAAAAACTATCGCAGAAGTGATGCATAGATGCGCCCGTCCAAGAGTATGTGACCCGGTCATCCAATATATAGGATGCTATAACTTTCGACTTATAAAAAAAAGATAGGGAACATAAATTTCATGGGATGTTAAAAAAAATAGGGAACATAAATTTTATGGGACGGTAGATGTGCAAGTAGCATTCACTATCCAGTAAAGGTAACGGTTTCATGTGAAATGTCCGGGAATGAGAAACCACAATGCAGTAAAGCCATTGAGAAAAAAAAAACTACTATACGTTTTGATTCCAAGACGTATTTCAGGACTTTTAAGCTGAAAATTTTCAACTCTTGTAAGCTGAAGGAGATGATGTATGAATAAGTTGATTGTTCAACTAGAATATTATCGATTCGTTTTAAAAAAAAACTAGAATATTATTATTGATTCGTTACAAAAAGCATGCCGGTCTCCTATTTTGGACTAACTCAGGCCGTCATAGAAACGATTTCGAAGCCCGTTTCGGAAACGAGCGAGGATTCGCGGTTGCCCGTTTTCCTATACGAGGTCGACCACCGACGCCGTCAAGCGCGCGGCTACATATACAAGCATATGTTCGTGCCGTGCCACGATCCGTGTGTCTTGTCGCTTCACGTTTGCTGATTGCCTGACTCATCAACCCACGTGTCCAGCCATATCAGATCAGTACGTAGTCGACTAGTCATCGTCTGCGTAACCTCACATCGACGGCCACCACGTACGTTCGCGCTAGCTCGATCGATCGTATGCACGGATCAGGAGGAGGAGGAGGCATGACCTTCGCCGGCGGCCAGCATGGCCACGACGGCGGCGCGTACGATGACGTAGCGGCGGATTTGATGGAGCAGGGTCCGTCCGCCTCCGCCCTCACCATCAGCTGGCGCTCCTCATGGGTGAACAACACCCGGTCGAGGAGGAGCGGCGGCGGCCGCCGGCCAAGAAACGCTCGCCTCCGGCCGGCCATTCTCGACGACCGACGATGAAGTTCGGAAAGGTAACTAAAAGCAACTCCAGTAAGGGTCTTTATATAGATCTCTACTCCAAAATTTAAAAGTTTGGTCTTAATACAACTTTCAAACTTTCGAATGAGCTCCGTTTTAAGGCCATAAATTTCTCTCGTTCTCGGCGCCTATCCTCCCTCCAAAATGTGACCCCACCATTTTTTATTTCTTTCTTCTTCTCCTTCCCATTCGGTCCCCACTCGGTCCCCCACTCTGTGTCCTTCTCTGTCCGCAGAGGCCAAGCAGCAGCTGAAGGAGGCGAATCTGAGGCTGCGCCGGCGGAGAAGACGGCGCCGCAGCCGTCGATGCCAGCAGCACCTGTCCCTTGGCCAGCGCTGCCCGCGCCGCCACGGGTGCGCGTGGCGAGCTCCAATCCGGCCGCCGCTGCTGCGGGCGCGCGCGGGCGCTCCAGCCGCCGCGGGAGCGAGGGAGCTTGACCCCGGCCACCGCTGCCGCGAGCGCGGGCGAGCTCGACTCCGGCCGCCGCGCGCGAGGGAGCTCGACCCCGGCCAATGCTGCCCCCGCCCGTCGTCCCCCGTCGGCGATGAGCGCGTACAACACCAGCAACAGGGACGACAGCTTGCCCAGCAGCGCGAGCACCCTGTCCTCGCCGTGCCGGCCCAGCACCGCCAGCAGCGACGCGCAGTGCTCCCTGACCGACCGCGACGCCGACTCGCCGAGGAAGTCCGCCAACCGGGTCACCAGCTCCGAGCTCGCCGCCACGGCGCGCACGCCGGCCGGTTGCTCCGCGACAAGCAAATCACGGGGAGGAGCAGGGAGGAGAAAATCACGGCGAGGCTTGCCATGGCCATCCATGCCGGCACACCGCTCCTCGTGCCGAAGCTCATCTGCACAATCTGTCCGAGCGGATCGAGCACCCAGTCTGCCGCACATCATTGTCGATTCACGGCAGTCCACCATCGAATCGTCGTCCTCCGCGCCGATTCAAGGGAATCCACTGCCGATTCGTCGTCCTGGAAGCTCGATTCGACGAAATCCTCTCCTCTCCCGCTCATGCACCACCTTGCGAGTCTGTTGACCTGCAACAGCGGGAAGACGGGAGCTCCATCTTTGATGAGCTTGCGGGCACGCAACACACACTCCACGCACGGGAAGGACCGAAGGAGCAGCACGAGGTGGCCAGGTGGGTGGGGATCTGCAAGGGGCCTCCCCTGCTTCGCAATGCGAACGAGAGGCCGGCGCCGGTCACCAGCGCGGACAGGACGACACCGTCGGCAGACCCCGGCGACCGCCGCGGCGACACCGACGAGCAGATTTGGTCGTCCGAGTGCAGGTCGGCCCAGGACGCGATGAAGTAGCGGGACGACGAGGTGTTGACGAAGGGGCTCCACCAGCATGCGCGCCCGTGGGGGCGAGGGAGGTGATGCGCGCGTCGTCGTGGGTGAGCAACGCGGACAAGGGAAGGTCGGCGGGGAGCAGCGCCGGCGAGCTGGGGCTCCGCGGGTGGTGCAGCGTCAGGTGGATCCCGAAGCTGTTCAGCGACGGAGGAGGCGGCGGGTTCTTGGCGACGAAGTTCTTGAGGCCCACCTCGCCGCCGGGGAAGCCGCCGGTGAGGCCCAGGAGCTCGAAGGCGTCCAGGCCCACCACGGGTGGGGCGGCCTCCACCGGTGTGGAATCTACAGAGGAATCCGGCGAGGAGGCGGTGGTGGAAGGAGGAGGAGGCCATCGGCGGCGAGGACGACACCTGTGCTGCGCAGAACGACGGATAGCGACTCCTACTGTCTGACACACGGGGTCCACTTCAAAATGGAGGCCTGAGTTCATATTCCCCAATGAAATTAGAACCTAATTTTGAGTCTTTATTTTTTACAGTTGGACTTGCAAATGAGTTTTAGAAATCTCAATTTTCAGGTTCTTGTTGGAGTTGCTCTAACCAACTACTGCTAAGCGTTCTCTCTCTACGGCACTTCTTTCTCTCTCTACTGATGAATTAGTCGATCGAGGCCACTCATCAGGAATAATCTAATTAACCGTATCATTTTCAAAAGTTAGTTTGATTTATTTATTTATTTTAAAAAAAGAGAGTAATAGCTTGCTTCGTCTTCTCATGTTTGCATGTATTTCTTACAGGTCTGATGGTAGGCCTCTCACTTGTGTATTTTGTCACAACATCTACATCGTTGCCCATGGACAATGCCATGAGGATAGCGTTTCTGTTCATAGCACTTGCTCCTGTATTAGTTCTCGGTGTAGGACATATGCTCCTACAGCGTGCCGAGGGTAGCAACTAGAGCATCGCTATGGGCTTGCTTAATTTGTGTTGTTTTTTTTTTGTAACTTTTTTTTACCTCCCGTAGTTTTGCAGTTTGTTTTTTAGAATTGCAGGGAACTTTGCCCTTAGTTTGTAAACAAAACTGATCAATGATATATTCAAGTTATATTGTTGGCCTTGCCTCGAATATCACACCACGTATGTATACTTCGCATACAATATCTTACTTTAAATTTGCAGCTCCAGTTTCGCAAACGAAGATTAACCATGCAATGCATGCGTCAAAGAAGAAGCACTTAACCATAATGCGAACGCTCAAATATCAACTCAGATGATCGCTCGTGATCTTGCGTTTCCTCTTAATATATATATATATATATATATATATATATATATATATATATATATATATATATATATATATATATATATATATATATATATATATATATATATATATATATATATATATATATGATCTTACATTCTCAGCGTGTGGAAAAAACAAATCTAATAAGTAGCACTAACACATATATATATATTCAGAGTACGAACTCCAGGCAAGTGGAAAGCATATATACTACTCCCTTCGTTTTTAAATATATGACATTTAGGATAAGAAAATTAGTTCAAAATGAACTAATATCTTTGTCCTAAACGTCATATATTTAAAGACGAGGGAGTATATCCAATAAAAGTATATAAATATACAAGTAGGTGGAAAATAGAGGATCCTTAAAATCATGATGATACAATGTTGGTAGATGATGTTTGTGTGTTCTCGAGCAACGTTTCTAAATTAAAAGCCACACAGGAAGCTCCTGAAATGACAGCATCAGCATGGCACGGCGGACAAGGGTCCTGAAGGCTCTCCGTGCTGATGCTGAATTGCTGTTGCTTATGCTGTCATTTCAGAGTATAATAACCTGCAACATTCTGATCAGTGATCACGGGCTCACGGCCAGCCGGTGTACGAGGTGGTGTACCGGGTGACCGACGCCGACAATGGCCTCGGCGCGGGCGACCCGTTCCCCGGGGCGACGGCGGACGCGACCGTCGACCGCTACGCGGCGGCCAAGAATCTCTACCATCGAACTAGCAGCCGCTGGTGTTCCATAACCGCACCGCGCTCTCGACGGCGCCGGCCGGTGGCTGCGCGGCGGCCAGTTCGGCACATACGACCTGAACGCCGCGGATCTCGGCAGAGGAAACGACGGGTCCAGTCAGGGGCGGAGCCAGCCGGCCAAGTCGCCGATGTCAGCCTCACTAAAACACTGATGTCAGCTCCAAAAATGAGCAGTGATTACAGTAATTTGCCATTGATCTTCAGAAAACCACCGATGTCATCTGACATCAATGAATAAGCCTGGCTCCGCCACTGGGTCCAGTCTATACTACTACTTTGTCACCTGATGAACATGGGCAGCTGCTGTCCGTGCGATGGCGACGCCGCGACGGACGTGATGCCGGCATGGTGCCGGCCGTCGATGATCGACCAGTGTCCGCCGTGGCCTGTGGCACACCTTCCGGAACGGTACCTGCGTGCACCTCACCGACGCCACCCACTTACCAGTTCCCCTACGACGCGTATGGCGTACACCACGTCTACTGCTCCCCTGGGAACGCGCGGCGGCGCGCCGAGCAGCCCACCACCACCATGCATGCAACGCCTAAAGCAACCGGCAGCCGCAGGAGATCCTGCAGCTCCTGCCGCAATACTTGGTGGTAGATCCAGTATATGCACTTCTGATATGGTCAAAGGGACGGAACATCACGTTCGTGTTAAACAATTGTGATTGAAATTGGTAACAAATGGTTGCTCAAAAATGTTGCCATGCAAGGAAGACATATGTACATTAGTACTACTGCAAAAAAAAAATCAATAGTAATTAGACAAAAATTTTACCCAAAGCCAAATTCCATCAAAGAGGTGGAATCCGACACCATATCCTTCATTGTTGAGGATGAATCCAGCTCCCAAAATACATCGAGGCGGAAAGGGACAAGCCGAGACGGAACCCAATGCAAAATCTTGCATCATATAAAAAACTCGACATGCGGAGGGTAAGACCACCTCCATGAGCATTGTATTAAGAAAAAAGACATTTATCGTACAGGTCAAACTCCAACCGACAGGGTGCGAATCGAGCAGCTTGACCAACTCGTTCGCTATTGTAGAGGTCGAATCCATAACTCCCAAAAGATATTAGCTTGGTATGCCGAGTTGAAAAGGAACAATACAAGCATTCATTAATGTAAACAGTACTTAGAAAGCGAGACTTATATAAATAACAAATGTGCAAAATATTAGTTTACTCAGGTAGAGGGGGCATGGGCACCCCCTGGCCACCTACCTCTAGGTTATGAAGGATGGAATGATTGTGCAATTCGGCAGGTACAGGGAGATCCTCCAACAATGTTCCACGACTTTTGTGTCACTCTATCCATGAAAGCTCGATGGAACTCATGGATATAGCAGTGCTAAAAGGAAGCATGATGACGAGGCAGGACCCAATTCCAAATCTTCCAATGTCGAGGTGGAATCATACACCCACCATTGTCGAGGTGGAATCCAACTTGCACAAGACACTGGAGCTAGCAGGCACGTGAGCCTTGACATTCACCATCATGGTTCATCCAGGTGTACACCATCATAACTGCTATCTTGGTAGTGATCATGTCAACTTGGTCATTCCTTATTGCATTTGTTGGGTTCAAGATTGCATGCAATTTTTTGAAGATGATCCTCTCTATCGTGCATGCTCCAATTTCCTTCTTCGACACAACACCCTCTGCCAGAGTCCTCACTAGGATACGTCCTTTAGTTTTCTGCCTACATTATAGGGATGATTTTTCCTACATTGTGAATGCTATTTTTGAATGCTCTTTAAGCTTTGTCTGACCAAAAGACTCTTGATTTACTTTTTCCTTTCAACTTATGGATGTGTCAACTAATCTATGTGATGTTGATTAGTGTGCAAAATATTAGTTTACTCAGGCAGAGGGGGCATGGGCACCCCTTGGCCACCTGCCTTCATACATCTTATGCTAGCTTATATTGCGAGCACGAATACAGTCCTATTGATGTTGGTACGTAGTCCATGACCTTAGGTCTCGAGTTCTCTTTGAAAGAACCATTCAGAGCAATATCGTTCCGCTGGAGTTGTATTCAGATGATAAAATCTGGCAGGTATGTATTTCACCAACGAGACTACTTTTTTGTACCCATTTATTTTGTATTTCTTTTTTTTTTTGAAGGCACTGATTATATTAGATGCAGTGAAAAAAGTTACAAGCAGAAAAATTCAGAGAGAAACAAGATAATACCATCTTCTAGAATTTGCACTGAAGTTCTTTGAATTCAACCTTTTTTTTGGAAAAATAGTACTATTGGTCCCCTCCTAATAAATTGAGTTCTTGTTCAAAATAATCGATCAGCGCTTCTTAGCAATATTTTGCTAGCACCCTCTACAGATCTAGCTCAAGCTGCCGATAGTACCATCTTACCGTCAATCTAGTAAAATTCAAATTGCAAGACTAGTAAAAAAGTTTGACTGGCTTACTGATATGGTGGAGAGACCATCTCTTTTAAGACCACTTGTACACAAGCCGATCATCTAATGTGTAGCCCTTCAAGATGACGTAAGCATTAATAACTCATGAGAAAATAGGGAATGAAATTTTTTTGCTGTGTTGGATGTACAAGCTGATGCATTCATCATCCAAGAGAGGTAACTTGTTCATGGGAAATTTCAGGGAAAGAGAAAACACAATGCAATAATTAAAGGCGTTGAGGTTTAAGACTGCTAAGACCAAATAGATTTCAAGATGTATCTACTTGCTTTTTAAGCTGACATTTTCGACTGTTGTGATGAGCTGAAGATGATGTATAAATGAATTGTTAACCTAGAATATTATTATTGATCAGGCAGATTTTCTGCTGATGAGAGACTAGTTGTATGAAATTAAATGTCACAGAAATTGCAAGAAACATTTGAGGGTGATCTGTTTTTTTCCGTGAAGAAAGTTTCATTAATTTCAAAACCGTTACATTGAGAGTTGATACAAAGATCTTGAATATCTCACCTCTACTACATAACTAGTATACACACAACCTTTGAACGAGTGTGTGTGTCCTCCTCCCTTAACCATTGAGACCTTTACCTCCCCACCAATGAACTCACATCCAGCTCGGTTTGTCCATGTGGAACCCACAAGTCAGTTCTAACGGTGTCACTACCCTTTGCCATCTGCTAATGAACTTGCCTTTGTTGTTTTGCTTTCAGCACTATTTTTCGTTTGTTTTTCGATGTTTCTGTTTGCAATTGCTTGCAAGTTGCAAACTAGTCTTCCCATTTCGCCAAGGTCATCCTGAGACGAACTTCTGCAGCTCTGCTCGGCCCATAGCATGGAATTTAGGATGGCATCCGCAAGGTTTTTTTTTTTTTTGCTCCGCTGCCTAATCCATGGAGGATGTATGTTTCTGTTCAAAGTGCATTCTCCGAAGTTCGTTCTCCTCCTCACTCAGTCCTGTATGTAAAAACCATCGAAACCTCAGGTTCGTTCACATTCATCTCACTCGCCAGAAAGGTTTAAATTTGAATCTAGCTGAAATAATAATAACTTGTATGTAACGTTCGGCGACAGACGGAATTATTGTTCAAACAGAAGACATATACTCCGTATATGATCATCTTGGAACCATGAAACATGTGTGGACCAAAATCAAGACGAGACGGGCAGCTTGCCTGCGTTGCCGCAGTAGCGTCGTCAGGCCAAGTAAGCGCAGAGGCGCAGCCGCCGGCGACGAGTTCATACGACGTTTGATCATATCAAATCGGTTAGCAACATATCGGAGTAGAATTGGAGGAGAGTCAGCAAGGACCAAGTAGTCAAGCACACAGGTAGCAAGAATTGGCAGGTGAATGAGTGATTAGCTACTAGAACAGAGTTAAATGTCTACAATGATCATATATATTCTTAGACATCTTGATTCAAGATGTCTATTCTTGATGTGCTTTCAGTGTCCATATCCGAAACTAGTTGAGTTGATTCTCGAGACATGATCATATCCCATTGCATGTCGTCTAGAAGCAAGTCTGGGATACGACAACGACACGCGCGCTCCATCGAGGGGTCGCTTCTTTTGGAACGATCGAACGAATAATCCCCCTCGCTAGCTCCTCAAGTTTTCCTCCGGCAGATCCCACGTGTACACGTAGCCGAGCGCCGGGAAGACGATGGACATGACGAAGAAGAAGACGGCGAAGCCCACCTCGTCGGCGTTGGTGCACCGCGCCGCCATCGGCACGGCGAGGAGGACGAAGATCGTCAGACCAACGGCGTTGGAGAACCCCTGCATGCATGCGCGGCAGAATCCAAGCCATCAGCTGCTTATTAGTACTGTTATTATTAGTTATTTGAGCTAGCTGGCCGGGGTTGCGCGCTGCGTTAGTTGCTTACCCTGATCGCGCTCGCCCATGCGGGGATACGGCGCCGCCAGCGCGTGCGAGGCACTTCCGGTGGCTCCAGCGATGGCGGCGCGACGGTGCCTTCTTCTTCTTCTAGCAGGAGATATAGGAGGTCGTTGTAATCCACCGCCCATTGTTGTGTCGTCCCCATGGCCGGCGGCAGGCAAGACGGCCGTCAGCGCCGCGATCTGCTAGCTTGTTCGATCGCGCGTGATCTCGGGGCTCTTGCACATATAAAATTCGTAGATCAATAGATGATGTGTGAGCTAAAAAGCGCAAGAAGAAAACCCGTGACCGTGTCATTGTCAAGTTCGTTTCTGTTTCCAGATGAAACACAAGGCCACCGGACCCACCCACCCTCAACCCAACTTCTCATCATGGGCTTCCCAACCTTTCCCGCCCTTGAAGCTGGAGCCTGGAGACCCTTACCCCCCCCCCCCAGTCGGAAAAGAGAGGAGGCCAAATCCTAATCGAAGCTGAAATCAGTTTACCACAAAACAACAGACTGAAATTTATGATAACTCACCAAAGGAAAAATGCCTCATTTTTTGACAGCTTGATGCATATGTGCAACCAGAGGAACATATCTTTGCATAATATATCTTGCAAAGTGATATCCAATTGGTCAAATATTTCCAAGGGCCTGGGCCAATTGAAAGAAAACGGGGTATGTAGGCGGGCGGGCAAAAAAAAACAAACTTGCAGAACATTCCAGCAACCAGAACAGCACTAAATGAGTTTATCCATGACTAGAACTATGTATTGCCACTATCTGAGCTCAGCATATCATGCACAACTGCACGTCTCTGATGTATATGGGTTCCTAGCTCTGGTAAACCCAAAACATGCATCTGTAGTGCTTGACAGGTTTCTTGGCAAACCGAAAACAATGTGCATGATCATTATGCATGTATTCACGCATGTGAACCCAAGTAATCATGGTGTATATGAAAAATAATGTGCAGTGTCGATCCCACCATTAGTATCTCCTCATGTTGCCGATAGAAAACACACTAATTTCTGAAAGAAGTAGTGGATCAACGGTCTCTGTCACCACCTGTCCAACATCCCTGCACCCAAAACAAGAAAACATTGATATGAACATCTTGCAAAAACAAACAACATGGATAAGCAGGTAGATAATTCAGAAGAATAGTTACCCTAACTGAAGACCAAAGGTTTCCAAAGAGCACCGACACACCAATCAACCCAAAGACAACCAACCAAAACTCGTCACTCCTAGCAGCAGATATGGTACCTCCTTCCTTAAGAGACGGCGAGGGGGCGGGTGCAGTAGTACTGTCTATATGCATCGCTGCGAGGTAGAAGCCGTAGATCACCAAGACGGTGAACAGTGTGTAGACAAACCTACCAACGTGCCTGCTGCATTCTTTCTCACAGCGTGCAGTTCCGTGCAATCCACATGGTAAGCCAACACTGGCCGCTCCCCATGCTGCCGCTATGATCATGATAATCCAGCGACTGAAGGCGGCGGGGAGGAGTGGTTGCAGGAGGAAAACCAGGCCAGCTGTGGTTGTAAGCACAAAGATATACATGATTTGACGCTTGTTCCACGTGTCATCGTCTTCCTGTTTATATTCAAACAACATGCATTTTGTAAGCAGCAGTCATATTCCTCTCAAAAGGAACACAATAATAACAAGGTCAAAATTTAAAAAAAAGGAGGCTATACATTGTTTCAACAGTTCCAGCAGTGACAACTTAGCTATTTAAGAGGCTATAAAAAATTGGAAGAGGGATGCAAACTTCACCAGCTTTGGAAGGTGTACTCCGCAAGGACAGTAGAAGTCCAACCAAGTATATTAAAAATTGGTTACATGTTATTGTATCTGCTCACATACTGAACAGATTGGTTAATTTAGCATATTGGAAGGCTTCTAATAAATATGAGATCAGTTCAAAATTGGATCAGTTTTAGCATGTTTATTACATGATGATGCTTATAGTTCCGAATTCTGTAGCATGCTAAAAACTAAACAGAAGTGAACAGAATGCCTCAGCAACTTGTCAGTGACAGATTATACAATGCCCATTTGGTTCACCAGTTAGCCGGCGACCATATTTTAGATGCAATGAAAATGGAGTTTAGCGAATGTCTGTGTAAGACCTCTCATACTTTTGAACTTCTGGATTGATGTTTGCCCATCAGTTTCGGACATGGTCAAACAACATCTTTCCTCCTCTAAAGAAGAAAAAAGTCATTTCACAGTGTTTATGCCGTTATGCGCTAGCTCACTGTCCATTCAATTTCTTGTGCTATTGTTTTGACAGCAGGGTTTGATGTTGCTACACCTAAGCAATGATAGTGCACTCGGAAATTGCTACCCTTGTCACCTTGTGCTCTTGGTGACAAGCCACTGAGGGCCCGTTCTTTTGGTTGAAAAGGAATAGTGAAATTGTAAATGAATAGTGTTGGAATAGTGTTTTTGAGAGAAGATGTGATGAATGTGATAGATGAATAGTATTTTTTACTGTTCAAATGTAAGCAAAAGAACAGGCCCTGAGTGCGCCCAAATGGCACACAGTTTTTCTAGTGATCTCTATGAATATATACACTCTAAAGTGACAGACATCAAGCAGCAAACGTTTCTTGATTCCAAAATTCAACTAGGGAAGAGTTTCTGATTTTAGAGTCCAAGTAGCTAGGAGTTCTCGAAGGAAGAAAGTGTACCTTGTCGTCCTTCCCTCTCTTCTTCGGAGAGAGGAAGACTGGGATCAGCACCTCGCGCACGCTCTTGGTGTCGATGGCGCTGTTGGAGTCGGCGTCACTGATCTTAGGTGGCTGTGGCGTGAATAGGCTCGGAGAAAAGAGCATCTCCCTCATCTCTTGCAGAATGCCCTCCCGCGCGGCGCCTGCCGGGTCGTCCTCCTCGACGAAGAGATCGGCACCGCCGGCCGCGTCCCCGCGCTCCCGGCCCGGACGCGGCACCACCTTCCGCCGCCGCACCGATCCTCATGCGGCCGCCGTGGGCGCGAGGTGGCGTGCCCGTCCCCGCCTCCACCTCCATGCCGCGGCCGCGAGCGCGAAGGGTCGGAACCAGAGCGGTCGCCATGCTCCAGCCGCGAGCGCTGAGCGGCCGACCCGTCGCGGCCTCCCTCGTCGGGCTGGTCCCGCGAGCGAGAGAGGCCCTGCCCGCACCCGCGTCCGTCCCGGCGCCGCCTCCCTCTTCGGGCTGCCCGCTTGAGCGCGGGAGGCCGCGCCCGTCGCCCCGTCCCCGCCTCCCTCGTGTGGCTGCTCCGGTGAGCGCGAGAAGCGGTGTCCCGCCCCCGCCTCCCTCGTCGGGCTCCGCGACGTGACCATCCCCATCGCCGCCTCCCTCGTCAGCACTCCCCCGTGAGCCGCGCGAGGGGCCGTGCCTCCCGCCGCCTCGCCGGTCGAGCTGCGGCCGTGAGAGCGCGGGAGCGCGACCCCGCCGAGCAGAGGGGTGAGCTCCAGCGAGTAGCCCCTCGCTGCATCATGCTCGCGGAGCACGAGCACGTACTCCGATCCATCGCCGTGCTCTCGCCGCCCCGGCATCTTCGCCTCCGTGCACCGGTGCACGGGAGGTGCTCGACGGATTGCCGAGCCGCGCGGAGTGGGGAACTAGAAACGTGGGTGCGGCGTTGCCGCACCTGGCCAGTGTCTTGTTGGACCTGTGTATATCATGTATTTAGGCCCCTGTTCTGTAATGTGTTCTGATAGTATAGTATCATGAGTAGTCTGTACGTTCCACGAATCATTATGAGTTTGGAAGATACTGATACCAAGTAATGGTAGAAAACATCGAAGGTTAGCAGGTGTGCATAAGAAGGGAATATTGACACGCAGGTGAAGGTTACGCTGGTGCTAGTTCCAATTTACATAGCAAACTTTATCCAATTATTCTTCATAAGCCTAGGTTTGTTGTTAGGCTAAGCTGAACTTAGAAGTGCTAACACAGGCTTTGTGTTAACACAGACTAAGTTGAGCTATCATTTCAATGTTTCAGGGACGGAGAATAGTGGGTACAAATGCTGGGTGTAGTAATTCAAGTAAGCACCATTGTTGAGTAACAAATGTTTAATCAGTGGTGACTGATAGGGAGGAGGTTTCAGGTATGAAACATACTGATTCGTAATGATATTTTCCATGGGCGTGGCATTTGATCGAGCAACTTGTGGGCAGAAGAGACACCATTCCAGGACATCTGCTGCTAGAGCTGCTGCTGACATGCCCATCGTTGGGATCGGTGGGAAGGATGAATATTGTGTGGAGTGCAGATGGCAACACCTTCGTGTTGCCTGTGCATACGCCGGTGAGGGGCAATTGGTGTCAAGGGATGAGACCCTCACCGAAGTCACTGTTCCCAGCGGAGTCATGCTTCCGCCAGCGCGAAACTACGATGAGCAGAGCGCTGCTAGGTTGCTGGGCACCAGCATCAATAAGTTCGAACACCTCCTCCAACGCGCTTAACTTTGGAATTCACCGACCATCGCCACGGCCACTCCGGCCTGACGGCGGTGCCGCAAGCGCAACCCCCCTGCCAGCGACATCGTCAGCGCGGTGGTGCGAGAGTGAGACGGAGGCATGGACAGTCCGCTCAATCGGTCGGACATTGGGGTGAGCAAGAACACCGGAAGCCCGGGAGATGTGGCGAACCGGGAAGGAAGGGCAGCACCGAGGCGGAGCTGGGCACGGCGAGGGGCCATGGCCCTAGGCGTGAGCCAAAAATCAAGGAAAAGTCCTTTTGGCGTCCCTCATCTATTACCAAAGTCTAAGTTTCGTCCCTTCATCTCAGAAACCGGATATTTAGGGTCCTCAACTATCAAATCGGTTATTTTTGGTCCTCACCGCTTTTGGAGGGTGGTTTTCGCATGACGTTGCCGAATCGGGTATATAAGGTCCCTCAACTATCAAAAATGTTTATTTTTGGTCCCTCAACTATCAAATCTATTTATTTTTTCCCTTAACTGTTTTGGAAGGTGATATTCACATGACGTGACGCTGGGTCAACATGCCAGGTACATGTGGAGGTGGGACCTATGTCACGTGACTATCTTCTCTCCTTTCTCATTCTTCCTTTCCTCTCCCTAACACTTCTTTCTCTATCTCCTTAGAAGCTCTAGGGTCGTCGTCCAACGACGGCGAGCTTGTGCGGTGGAGAAAGACGAGCGAATCTGCGGCGGGCTCCTGTCATGGAGCATGCAGAGCGATACAGCACGACAGGCTCGTGTGGCAGAGCGGCTCGTGTGGTAGAGCAAGAGGAGAGAGAAAGAAGGAAGCCACATGACACGTAGGACCCACCATCACATGTACCTCGCACGTGGGACTCATCATCACATTATGCTAAAACCACCCTCTAAAACAGCCGAGGGACCTAAAATAAATAGATTTGATAGTTGAGGGACCTCATATATCTGGTTGCGTCCAAATCATGCGAAAACCGCCTTCAAAACAGCCAAGGGATCAAAAATAAACGGATTTGATAGGTGAGGGACCTCAGATACCCGGTTTTGCGGATGAAGGACCAAAATCAGACTTCGACAATAGATGAGGGACGTGAGAAGGACTTTTTCCAAAAATCAAATATCCCCCCTGTAGTTTTTCCTTTAGTGGCCCATCAATCCTTGCAGCCCAGCAACAATCGCGAGTCACAGCCCAACTCGGCAAGCCACTGGTGCGGCGGCCTGCCTCCCTTTCTCTCCTGCCATCTCGCGTGCCACTCGTGGACCACGACGGCCCGACGCCCTAACCGGCACACTCGCGCAACGCCGCAACGGCGCAGGCGGCGCAACCCTAGCGAGCGACTCCGACTGTCCGACCGGCGGCGGCCTGACGGAGACGGACAGACGGCCGCGGCGGCGTGGAAGGACGCTGTCCTCGTTGAGGCCTTCCTCGACCCGCTCGCCTCGGCATGACCGTGACTGCGACTCGGCACTGCTCGCTCGCGCTCCGCCCGCCTTTGCCGGCGCCGGGCGGCGGCGGCGATTTGACTCTGAGTCTCTGACTGGCGGCGGCAAAGCGCACGTTACCTTTCAATCTTTCAATTATTCCATCTGCAATCCCCAATTCTACAGACAGTGAGTACTGAGTACTGAGAATCTGAGATTATTTATATGGTTTTGCACTATTTTGTAGATTAGCATTTTTCAATGTCAATGAATAAGACGAATAAGCCATTGAGGTCCTTTTTATTGAGTTTGTTATGCAAATGGATCTAAAATTGTGGCGTACTAGTCTAAATCATGCATTTTAAGCACTTATATCGATATATGAACTATCGTTATTGTGGCTATCACTATTATGTGGATTACACTGAGACTGAGTGGTATAAGCGTTTATTAAGTGGCCCTAGGCGTCAAAATCCTGCAGCTCCGCCACTGGGCAGCACCGCGTCGGGCAAAGCGTGGAGGCGCACCGTAATGACGGAGGCGGGGAGGGAGGCCCGCGACGCGGATGATATGGTAGAGAGCGTGGCAGCCGGCGGCCTTGGAGGGAGGCGCGCGCGGCAATGAGGCGGAGGAAGAGCGAGAGGTCCTTGCTCGGGCCCGCTTGGGAAGGTTCACAAGACCCGGTTTGCAGGCCTAACGGCGAGACCCGCACCGACCTCGATCGGTTGGCCGTGGCGGGGCGGATCCAACGGCTCGCGAGCTAACGGGCGACGTGGATATCGCACCCGCCCGCGAAATAACCCAGCTTTCGTCTTGTAAAGATTGCAACGGGAGGGATGCGCGCGTGGCGTGACGGTGGGTTTTTCTTTTCTTTTTCGTTTTCTTTTGGGAGGAGAGTGGTCGGTGTTTCTTTTGGGCTTTAAATTTATCAACTAGTGCAATTAGGACGAATGTTATTCTTTTTCGATTTTCAAAAATATTTTTTTATAAAAATAGCACTCAAACTCCAAATAAATGCCGGATTAACCAGAGGTAAGGACTGCCGTTTCATCCGATGATTTTTGGCACTATAGCAGCGAACATTTGAATGAAACCATGATTACTTTTAGCACGAGCTACTATAGCAAGCTCTCACCGTTTTCAAACAGTGGTATTTTCAGTTTATTTTTTAGAAAATCATAACTATTTCATAAGAATTTAAAAGGAGATAATTTTAATAAAAATTGTACATCTCGATGAGATCTGCAACTATATAATTCAAATATTTTTCATTTGAAATCAGGGGTGAAGTGGAAGATGAGCTGAAATAGAGGAGTTAACAAAATTCCCGCGGTTCTGTTTCTCTCAGGGGTGTTTGCGTAAAACCAGCAGCCTACTTCCCCAAGTTTTCCTCCGCACTCGGCCATCCCCTAATTTTACCCCCGGCTGGCAACCGCCTCTCCCCCAAGTATAGAATTCCAACGGGCCCGAGCCTAAATGGCCCCACTAAGCGGCCCAACACTATGCGCCGATGGATTTTTCGCGTCGTTTGGGCGTCAGCCCGCCGCGTTCGCTAGCGGCCCAGTCCGCCCATGGTCGATTTTTTTCGTCGCACGACGGCCCGACTAGCCCATCAGTCGGTGCCGCCCATCAGCCGGTGCCGCCCATCGCCCGCCGCCCGTCGCCTGCCATGGCAGCCATCAAGCGGCGGCGCTAGGGTTGCTGGCGGCGACGCAGGCGATCCACGAGGGCGGCGGCTGAGGCGGAGCCGAGCGACGCGGGCAAGTGGCAGTGGGCGCGGCTGCCCTGGATGTGGAGCCGACCTGCAGATGTGCGGGAGACGGCCCGGAGAGAGAGGGAAATCCTGGCGCGTGCGGTGCAGAGGTGCAGAGAGGAGACGGGAGTAAAAGTAGAGCTTAATATTGTCTAAAAAGAAAATGGAAATATGTAAAGGAAAAATAAATTTTTAGGTCATGAGATAGGAGAAGGAAAAATTTATCTCAAGAACACATTGCAAAGAAAATATTGCAATTTTGATATTATGAATGATAAGAAAACTTTGCAACAGCTTTTAGGAATAGTTAATTATGCTAGAAATTATATTGAAAATTTAGCAAAATTAGCTGGCCCCTTATATGCAAAGTTAAGAAAAAATGGGCAAAACCATTTTAAATCGAAGATATAAAATTAGTAAGAGTTATAAAGGAAAAAGTTAAAACTTAAAACCTTTAGAATTACCTTTAGATGATTATTATTTTATATTAGAAACAGATGCTTCCAAAATAGGATGGGGAGCTATATTAAAACAAAAGCCAAATAAGTATTCACCAAAGACAAGAAAAAATATGTAGGTATGCTTAAAATATAAGTTAAGAGCAATAAATAATCGATAGAGAAGTTTTAGTGTAATAAATGCAATAAATGCTTTTAGATTATATTTAGGATTTAAGGAATTCTACAGTAAGGACGATGAAGCTATATGTAAATATTATAATAAAGTTAATAGTAAGAAAAGTTCTACTAGGAGATGGGTTTTATTTGAAGATATTATTACAAGAAATGGTTATAAAGTAATATTTGAGCATATTAAAGTAAAAGATAATACTTTGCCTGATATATTTTCGCGATCTACTATTTTGCAGTAAAGAAGAGAGGATTGAATCCTAATAGGTTTGAATCATTCAGTTTTGGAGCTGACAATAAGTTGAGAATTTTCCCAAATACATATAAATTCAAGCCTAGAGACCATATTGTCCTAGATTAAGTACAAGAATGCATATTGGACAATTTTTGGTTTCAATATAATAATAAGAGAGAAGATAAAGGTTATATGCTGACAATACTAAATAGTCTAGCAGAATATTTTCATTTGATCAATGGAAAAATACAACCTAAAGAATCATCTACCAATATTGAAAAAAGACCTATATATGTTATATATAGAGGTAAAATACCAGGAATTTATGTGACATTTGAATCATAGCCCAAATGGATAGAAAAAGAGAGATGGGGGAATATCATGGAAAAAATATTTAGATATTGATCAAGCTCTCTCATATGCAAGAAATATTTTAGGAATAAATTATTTTATAGAACCTGCTGCAAAGGAGTATATTCAAAAATATAAAAAAGTAAGTGAAAAGAAGATAAATTCGTCAGGAATAAATATTCAGGAAGATGGACCTTCAAATATACCCACATACAAAGATATTTTGAAGAATGATGCACAACTATCAAAAGATGAATATATTGACAAAATCATAAAAGAAAAGTTGGACTCAATAATTCCACAACTAAAGAAAGATATACAAGAAGAAGTTATGAGAGAAATAAAGCAAGAAATAGAAGGAAATATTGAATCTATAAAAAGAGATTATGAAGAAAATATCAAGAAGGATTATGAATTAAAAATGAACATACCAATATCTGATGAGGATATGTTGGATATTGGTGGTCATGGGCAAAAGCCAGAATATTAGCATAAGTACATCATGAAAGAAATAATCTATAATTATAATATAATACTATAAATATATTCTCCTATGTGTTGATAAAGTATTATCAACAATTCGGCCGTGGGATATATAATAAGACAGAATATTTTATTTCAATTGATGTTTTGCAACATCAATTATTGGGCCGGGAAGACCCTACCAAATACCATTTCAGAAGGTCACGAGCAGACAATGCGAGACAGAGGACAACGCAAAAGGAATAAACATTAATACTATCAGAGCTGGACAATTATTACGACGCAAAGACCGCCCACCGCAAGGCAACAAGGCGTAAGAATAATTGAAGGACACGGAGGCGCCTCAAGGCTCGGTCCTCAAGGTTCCACTCTTGCTATAAAAGGAGAAGCCAGTCGCCTGCATTCGACACCGGCAACATATACATCGCCATCGCCATCGCCACCTCTACTCCACTACCAATAGTAGTAGTCCACCCCTTGTAAATTAAGGAATAAGGGAAGGTCGCCGGACTTCCTGAGCTTGTAAGGTAATCACCGAGGTTAGTGTAAGTGCTTGGGGTTTCCCGAAAGGGAAAACCGTATGTAAGCTTGTTTGCTTTAATGGAGCAGTTTTAGCTTTGATTATCCCTGCTTCCTCGTAGCACCATCTTTATAGACTGAGTCTCTGTGCTAGGGACCCTATAGGAGAAACCTCTGCGTGTGATGTTCTCGTGTTAGCCCTGGTAGCGGCGTGTGTAGAGAACCCTGTGTCCGCGGAGAAGTGTTCCCTTCGGGTGGAACTGCCTGGGGAGACGGCAGAGCCTCGTCTCGCACTACGTATCGCACGAGAGTGTCTTGGGGTTAGCGTTAGAGGGATAGGATTAGCTGCTGCTTCAGAGGCGAACCTGTGACAAGTACGGTGAGTACCGAGTAGGATCAACACAACCATCTCGCACGCATCACCCGTGGATTTGTTGGTCTCGCCAGCCTGCTAAAGATCCTGATATATATATACACGCACGCATAATCCGCATACTGTGCATATTCACACACATATTCGCTAATCACCACTCCATTAATCACTCTGCATCCATCCACCATAAAAGCAAAGAAGGTGCCTTGCATAGTGCCTAATAGTTGGGTGAAAGCGACGTATATTTTTGGTGCCTGAGCCACTCGGTGTGAGTGCTCTTGCACTGTTCATATTCCGAATTTGAATAGTAGCGAATATTTTGAATAGTGCCTCGATTTTGAATAGTGTGTGCTGAATTTGAATAGTGCTATGAATAGTAAATCAAAATTTGAATTCTGAATATTCTGAGAATTTATACTGGGAATATCTTGAGTCCGACCATTTGGTAGGGTCTTCCGGACCCCAATAATTGATGTTGCAAAATATTTAATTAGTAGGGTCTTCACGGCCCAATAATATATGAATGGATGGATTGGTAGGTCGTGCCATTGGGCCTACCATTTCGCATTTGGCAGCCTCTAGGCCTGACTCAAATGTGCCGAGGTAGCGGCCTGTGCACTAAAGGCCGTCAATGACCGGCACTAAGCACTATAGATCGTGCCTAGGGTCGGGCTAGGATCGTACTTTTTAGGGTCATGCCTCGTGCCGCCAATCGAGCCCGGCCCATTTGGAATCCTATACCCCCAAGTTTGAATTTCTAAACGTGGCTTCCCCGCAGGAAGCCAAGCCATCGCCACCACCAACCCACCGCCACGAGCCTCTCCGTCCACCGCCGCCCCCGCGACGCCATCGCCGGCGCGAGCGATCGGCGCGCACGGCCGCCACCCGCCACCGCCACGCGCCCGCCGCCGCCGCCACCACCTCCTCCGACCTCGCCTCGATCAAGCGGAACCGGCGCCGCCGTGGCAGCCTCTCCCGCTCCATCTCGGCGCCGCCGCGACGACCGCCTCCTCCGACCCCGCCTCCGTCCCACATCGATGACGACGGCGCGCATGACGTGCCCCCGGAGCGGACGCCGAGGCGCCCGGCCTCGGCGGGCGCGGCGCTCACGCCGGAGGACGACTACCTCGGGTGGCTGGGCTCGCTGCGTTCGGGGCCGCAGCCACGGGCCCTCGCCGACGCCGACGCCGACACCAGCGCGGCTCGATCGCCGACGGCGTTGTCCGCGGCTCGGGTCCCGCCCCGGCGTCACGGCAGCGGCATCCACGGCTCGACCGCCAGCACCGCCATCAGGTCGTCCGCGCTCACCGGCACTCCCAAGGGTCGGCCCCAGGCGTCGGCCGCCTCGCCCGTGGGTTCCGCTCCTTCGCCTCTGCCCGCGCTCGCCACTGCGTCCCATGGACCTCGTCGTCAGTCGCGGACGACCAAGCAGCTTACAGGGAGGTCCCGTGGTGATCCTCCTCTACGGCCGATGGCCAAGCTACACACCGGGACCCCTCGTGCCCTTCCTCCGCTACCGCTACCACTACCGCTGCAGACGACGAAGCCGACCCCTGAGTCTCCTGCGCCGCAGACAGACCCGGCACCTCCGCCCTCTCTTCTGGCTGCGTTTGGTCACAAAATCGTCGAGGTACTTTATTTTTTAATATATATCTCTGCCTGCTGATTGTTGGAACAACCATGAACATGAAGTCATGAACCCACGATAGATCGGTGGTGCTCTCTGTTTGCTCTAATTCTGTTACCTGATCGATCTCATTAGCCCTGCAATTGATCTTAGCACAATCGTATCAATCGATCATTGTTGCTACAACTCTCTTTCGAATGAGTTTGCATATGTTTCTGAAAGTTGTTTCAGTCATCTGTGTAAATGTTCAGAGCCTACCCACAAAAAAGAAAGGTTCAGAGCTGGTTACTGCATTAGTAAACTAAGTTTGCTGCGATGTCAATTGCAGATGTTGTTGAACCTGAACAATTTCTGTGCCGCTACTCCTCCGCAGCTGACCACAGGGACCTGTGGTGGTGCTTCTCTGCTACAGGCCAACACGGTATGTTTGGCATCAGGAGCCCCTCATTTTCCTCCTTACCTGGACATGTTTAGTCAGAGAATAATTCAGGCAATCATTTTAACCTGCTAAATCTTGTGCCTACTTTTGGCATGGGGAATAAACTGGACATGGAAGCAACCCTGAACTGATATTAACTACTAGTAGGTAGATCAATTAGCATAATTTTTAGTACACTCTCAATGAGAGTTATCTGTTCTCTACTGAATAAATTGGTAACTCTGCAGTTGACCTTACTCCTTAGCACAAACAGATGGTGTTCTCTGTTGGATAAATTGGTAACTCTGCAATTGACCTTAGCACAAACAGATGGATGGAATCATTGTCACTACTACCATTTTCTGAGTAGACATATCTTTGTGAAAGTTGCTTCAGTCATTTGTGTAATATTCATAAGGTGTTGCGCTGTTGCTGCATCAGTTAACTAAGTTTCATGCATTGCTATATGCAGGTCCTGTTTGACTTGCACTATGGTCACCTTGGATACACTGGTATTGTTCTTATGGGTGTGTATGCTGGGCTGATGGAACTGCTGTCGGGATGGAACACAATCCTGAAGGTTTTCTATGTCTTGTTGCTGATGCTTGGTGCTTTCGGCCTGGGAACAGGTCTGATGGCCTCCACATCAATCCAACCCACAGGCTACACGCATCGAGTCTCTTGTGTGTGCTCCCGCCTTTGTACGTGCCTGGCCACTTTTGTGTTCATCGTTGCCCTTGCATGCCACATGGGGAGTCATGGATACATTGCTGGTATTGTGCTTGGTGCGGTGGCAGTTTGCTACATGTTATCAGTTTGGATCGAGGGTGATCCTGCTGCTTATGGTGCCTCCCAGGGGCGGATAGACGCCTAGGGGCACCCGGGTCGTGGCCCTAGGCGTCGGCTCACGATTTGTATACTGTAGCAATACTGTAGCACACTGTAGCATAAGGTCTAGGTCTATTTCTAGAAGCCGGTCCATATAGTGACCCTGGGGGGCGCCACCGTGCCTCCACAGGTGCAGAGCATCATCAAGGATCTTTCAACGCTCAGTGAACATGGCCTCATATACCATTTATTTAAAACTTAATTTTGGTGATTAATGACAACATGATCAATGGGACTAACCATATTGTCTAGCATGTCTTTGTAGACACTTCTAGATCCCAAGGATGCAAAAATACCACATGCCAAAATGAGAAGATAGTATATTTTTCAAATGTCAAAACCAAGAAAGAGAATGAGAAGAAAAGGCACCGTCGGATGAACCGACGGTATCTTGGAAGCAGCGTCGGTGCAATACGGATGAAGCGGTACATGCGCGTGAAGACTGGAGTTTACTTGATGATCAGGATCAACCGACGCCCCATTTCTAGATGCGCCGGATGAATCAAGAAATCAAACAAGCAGAATCAACACCACCGGATGAACCGATGGTGTAGCGGTTCATCCGTGGCCGTGTGTTTGCTAACAGAGACGTTCTGGAGCGAAACTCTTAACCGGATGAACCGATGGTCACCAGACACAAGCGCGGTTCATCCGGCGACCACGAAGAAGCTACCAGTAAGGTTTTGGGAAGAAATCCTCTAGCACCGGATGAACCGACGACATGAGGAAAGAGCCGGTGTAAGCATCGGAGGAAGTGTCGGCAGGAAGCAACGGTCATGTGACGTGGAGGCCGGATGAACCGACGCTGGAAAAGTGTAGCGGTTCATCCGACATTACTAATTTCAGCAGCGTTTAGCCAACGGCTCTTTGGTCGTCTTGGGCTATTTATACCCCCTCCACTCACTCATTTGGTGTTGCTGGAGTGTGTGGAAGTGCAGAAGAGTTCAATACTCATAGAAGATCATATCCAAGCCATCCAAGTGCTAAATTGCTCATCTATAGACTTGCACATGCTTTGTGTGTGTGCTTAGTGTTAGGTTTAGCTTAGAGCTAAGTGAGTGCAAGGTGTGCCTACCTTGTGAGGTGATTCTCGAGTGGATCAAGTTGCACGAGGTGCCGAAGCCTTGGAGCCTAGGTGGCTCTCCGGCAAACGTCTTCGACCCTCTGGCTTGGTGTGGAGCGGCGAGGACACTTTGTGCGGGAGACGTGGAGACCCCCTTCCCTTGGTGGAGAAGCTCCTTAGTGGAGGCGGCATCAAGGTGACCAAGGGAGCTTGGCGAGTGCCTTCGTGGCGAGCTTTTGTGGCAAGTCAAGTGGTACTCTTGGGAGAGACTTGGTGACCGGGAAGCAATACTCTTGTGTAGAGTGCTTCAACGTGGACTAGGGGTGGCTTAGTGCCTACCGATACCACGGGATAAATCGTGTGTCAAGAGTTTGCTTCCTCTCACCCCCCTTACGTTTCCGCATTACATTCTTGCAATCCTTGTGTGACTTTACTTTCCTAGAGTAGTATCTTGCTAGGATTGGCTATAGGTTGCAAAACTTATTTTGGGATGGGAGTTTCACACTAGAACAACCCTAGTTGCACATTTAGATAGTATGTTCTAGTTTATGTTTCATGCAAGTAGTGAAAGTCATAAGTGTTTTTAAGTTACCTAATTCACCTCCTCTCCCTCTTAAGCTACGAGCATCTGATTCCTTACAGCTTCAAGTGGCCTAGTCAGAGAGGACCAATCCTCCCATGAAGGTATTCTGCAGTTGGCCTGCAGCCTGCTATACTTAATCAGTACATTCATCTACCACGTCTTACGTCTTACCTGAATACCTGCCCCCTCCTGAAGACATGTTTTTGTTGGTCTACAAGTTTTTTGCCAGTAACTTCGTCAAGCTCTTCTGCCTTGGTTATTGTGCATAGACAAAAGTTTCTTGCCTTCAAACTGTTGCCTGTAACTCGAGTTGATGATCCCCACATTTTCCTTTTACTCTCCTTCAGTTCTTTGTCTCCAACTCTATATGCAGACAAATTTCTTACTTGTATCTATAAACATAGTTGATATGTGCACTTGCAGTAGATCTGGAGATACCAGTTTCCTGAAATCCAGTCTAGTAGTTGTTGTGCCTACTTGACAGCTGCAGACTTTGTTGAGTTAGTCCCACATCGTAAATAGATGGTGGGGGAGCACAACATAAAGGTGAGGGGCAGTCCTCACCCATCAGGCTAGTCTTTTGAGTTGAGTTAGGCCTAAGTCTGTGATGTTGTGGACTCCGTTTGACCTAGGCCTGTTGAAGTGCCGGCTCGTGGGTTTAATTCCCGGGTCGGATTCCGCTGCGGTCTCTAACAAGTGGTATCAAAGCCGAAGGTCGAAAAAATCTGTGGAAAACATCTTCGAGTCACACGTTGACGGGGGGTTGAGTTAGGCCCAAGTCTGTGATGTTGTGGACTCCGTTGGACCTAGGCCTGTTGAAGTGCCGGCTCGTGGGTTTAATTCCCGGGCCGGATTCCGCTGCGGTCTCTAACAGACTTCTCTACACCAGCTTATGGCTTACATAGTTACATGGAGTTCATGCGTGCAAATATCTGATAATGTTGTACAACTCTGAAGAATCTTACTAGTTTCAGGAAGATCTCTAGCAACAAAACGTGTCTTTGTACTCAGCCAAGCTCGTGGGTTCAATTCCCGGGCCGGATTCCGCTGCGGTCTCTAACAGACTTCTCTACACCAGCTTATGGCTTACATAGTTACATGGAGTTCATGCGTGCAAATATCTGATAATGTTGTACAACTCTGAAGAATCTTACTAGTTTCAGGAAGATCTCTAGCAACAAAACGTGTCTTTGTACTCAGCCAACCTAACAAAACGTGTCTTTGTACTCAGCCAACCTGAGGTTAAGGATCGCTCCTTACTGGTGCTCTCCACAACATTATTGCCATATGTAGGTTACAATTCATCGAAAGCGCCACGCCAGTCATGCTTGGTTAGTTAGCTGCCAGGAATTCCATATTGGGTCGTGCATTTTTACTGTTATATACACATTCACATCAATTGCTCTGGGCATCTCTGAATATAGCAAGAACAGTAGTCGCTTTGTGCCAAGGTTGGACTTGGACACATTGGGCCCAAACGAAGGGACCAATCACTCACCACACCTGAGACCATTGCCTTTTGTTCGGACTTCTGACCATACCAGCTTCAGGAAAACTTTTGTCAACCAGACTGTTGCAGTGCACCAGCCAGGAACACCTGAGAAGCTGAGACCATTGCCTTTGTTCACTAATTTGGGTTTCCCCTAAATGCACATTTTAAATAGATTTAAACAAAGAGATGGGAAATGTATTTGGGGGAGTGGAGAAATTTGAAGCCGATCTGGCAGTATACGTTTCTTCTGATCTTGTCTAGTTCTACATCGAAACGGAGACGGACTTGACTTTTTTTTTAAGACGTGCAAAGCACGTTTTTCATTAAGAGGAGAGAAAACAGGTTACAAAGAGGCGCAAATGGAGGAGATCCAAAGCGTCACACACAGCACACAGAGCATGGTACAGGAGGAAGAGAGAGAACCCCACCACATCACCACACCAACAAGAAACAAGGGGGGAGGAGGGGGAGGGAAGAGGGGGGAGGCGCGGGACACAAGCACACCAAGAACACACGCACATCAGCGGACGCCAGCCATCAAAGGGTCTTCGAAGGCGGAGCGGGGATGTCGAGCAGGACGATGCCACCAGGGAGGGAACGACGAGGGCGCCACCATCATCCGTCTCTCCGGGAAGGAGGAGACAAGTTTTCACTTTGCAGACCAAATGGCATCGGGGCCGCCGTAGCAACGCCTCCAGCGAGGTGAACTACTCCAACGAGCGCAGCTGCGGCCCGACCTGTCTGGGCGAGGCTAAACCCCAAAGCCAACTCCGCGCATCCGGCTTCGAAGACTTGGACGGAGGGCGATCCGATGGAGAGGCAGCGTGCAGTCCAGGGTGTGGTAGGAGATGAAGAGCAGCCGCAGGCCGGCAAGGCACAAAGCAACCCCGACCAGCGACGAACACCAGGAGCAGCAGGGAAGAGCTGCGGCCAACAGGAATCGGAACCGAAGCGCCGAGGGAACACGAAGCAACACCGGACAGCCCGCCGAACAGACCCAGCGGAAGGCACCAATGGGAGCCGAAGATGCCGAGGGAAGGGAGACGCCGCGCAGAGGGGAAGGAGGGGCGAGGGGAGTTGGCGCGGCCGCGCAGACAAGGAGGAGGGTCCGCGGCCGTCGACAGTGGCGCCTCGGCATCGCAAGACGCCTTCAGGGGGGTCGACGGAGGCCGGTGGTGAGGCCACGGAGGAGCCAAGGCGGCGCGTGAGGTTGGCGGGGCAAGAACGAGGGTGGTGGCGCGGGAAGGAGGCGGACCCACCAAGGACCCGTCGCCGCGTCGAGGAGCCGCCGGAGGGAGAAGAGGCGGCCGGGGTCCCTGAGGCCATGCATCGGCCGCCTCGAAGGGAGGAAGACGGCGGCCAAGACAGCCCACGGAGGACCCAGATCCACAAGATGGGGAGCGCTGCGAGCGGGCGAGAGGCGGCGCCCACAGGCCCACCCAGCCCAGATCAAGGTTTGATGCAGCGGGGGCCCGACGGCGGGGGCGGCGGCGCCTAGCGTGCCGAGGCGAGGAGTTCGACGGGCCGCCAAGGGCCGGGGAGGCGCGGGTCAACAGGGCATCACCGGTGGGGCGCGGGGTCGAAGGGTCATCGCCGAGGGAGGAGCAGCGGCCGAGGCGCCGGGCCACGACGGACGGAGGAGGGTTGCCGCGCCTCAACGCAGGAAGCGGTGGCGAGAAGGATCAGCCGCCGGGCCAACCCAGATCTAGGGTTCTGGGCCACGGCCTACCCCGCCCACCCGCCTCCCAAGACAGAGGGCGGCGCCGGGGCAGGCGCCTGCAGCCCGCGCCAGTGGGGCCCTGGCGCCTGCAGCGCGCCCGAGGGAGGGAGGTCGTGGGGGCGAAGGAGGTCCTGTGAGGCCCTCGGTGCACGGGATGGAGGAGGCCGACGGCGCGCGGCCCGGGAGGCGCCACACCGGAGACGAGCTCGACGCCGGAGCACGACGAGCGCCGGGGAACTGGGCGGCGACGGCGAGCCCTCCCGCGGCGGGGAGGTGGGCCCGCACCGAACCAGATCTAGGGTTCGGGGCCCCGGAGAGAGGAGGAGAGAAGGGAGCCAGGTGGCCGCCGGGAGAGAGCCGGGGAGGGAGAAGCCGGGCGGACCAGCCCGGCTCCAGAAACGACCGGCGTGGTGTGGATGGGTGAGAGGAGAAGAGGGAGGAGAGGGTAGGAGAAGGGAAGAGGGAGGAGGCCGGCCGCGGCGCCGGCGCGCGGTGGCCGGGGCTGGACGGCGGGGCTTGAGGCGCTGGCGTGTCGCCCGGTCGCCTCAGGGAGATGACGCGGGGGTCACGCCATGCATAAGTAAAGGCATTTTAATAGATTTGCTCACGGAGACGGACTTGACAATGGCACGGTCACCATTTTCTTCGTGCGCTTTTAGCTCACTTTATATATAAAAGTAATAAGCAGCTGATGGTTTGGATTCTTCTGCTGCGCATGCATGAGGGGTTCTCCAACGCAGTGGGTCTTGCGATCTTCGTCCTCCTCGCCATGCCGAGGGCGGCGCGGTGCACCAACGCTGACGAGGTGGGCTTCTCCGTCGTCTTCCCGAGCGGGGTTTATTCGTTCCCAAAGCAGGGATCCCTTGAGGGAGCGCGCGTGCTGTCGTCGTATTCCAGACTAGAATCTTGACTTGCTTCTGGACATGCATTGGGATATGATCGTGTCTCGAGAATAAACTCAACTAGTTTCAGGTATGGACACTGAAAGCATCAAGGTGTCTAAGAATCTATCTATCTATACTATAAGGAGCGAAGACAATTAAAAAATTTTCTCACCCAAATCGGACCCACCGTACTTCTCACGCTGGACCCACCCGTCATATGTTTTTAGAGGTGGATAAGGTGGAAGGACTATGAAAGGACCGAAAAATTGCAATTTGGAGAGTGTTTCTGCCAAAAACGAATTGTTTTTCTCACCTAACCTTTCTTTACCCACCCACCTGTACCCGTGTTGGACCCACCCGCATTGTGTCTATATTTTTACTGGGCGTTGGAACTTATCAGAGGATTTCCAAAGGGCGGGGTAGCTCTACACGAGAGATTAGGGAATAAAGATTCGACCCAATCCCCGGCCTCCTCCTCCTCCTCCCTGTGGTCGCGGTGGTCCCGATTTGAAGGGGGCAGCAGAGGAGAGGCGGCTGCTACAGACGCCAACGCAAGAGTAAGGCTAGTCGCACCGCGGACCTGAAAACACCACGGAACGGCAAATATGCCGATCGAAGCCCTGCACCGCAGACCTGAAAAACCAGCGCTATGCTCCAGGTCGCTACAGGAAAACACCACAGACAGCGCTCCGAGCGAGCAACGCTATCTTCTCTCGTCGCGGGCCCCATGTCCTCTCGCGCCATCCTGGGGAAGGAGGGAGACGTCGGGGAGCCGTGCCGCGCCTCCGGGACGACGGCGGAGAGGGAGTTGCGGGCGCCAGAGGTAAGGAGGAGGATATGGTATGTGGCGGAAGGAGGCCGCCGGTGGCAGGAGAGGAGGCCGCGACGCTCATCGTCGTCGTCGAGGTCGAGGTGCAGCGGTCAGAGCTAGTCGGGGTCGTCACCCGTCCACCACTGACCGCCCGGAGGAGGAGGATGAGGCCGCCGGTGCCGAATCTTGGAGGAGACTGCCGGGGAAGGAAGGCCCGCCACGGGGAGCCCCGGAGGAGGAGGGCGCCGGCGGCAGCTCTGCGGGAGGGAGGAGGCCTCCTCCTCCTCCTCGGGGAGGCCACGCGCCGGGAAGGAAGAAGAGGCCGCCATGGCTTGCGGCGGCAGCGAGGAGAAGGGGTCGTCATGGTGGCGATGGCGAGGAGGAGGAGCTCGTCAAGGACTCCATGGGCGGATCTGCTACGGGCGGAGCCGCGACCGCCGATTGGGAGGAGAGGGGCGGCGGAGGGATCCCAGCGGCAGAGCAGCAAAGGAGGCGGGCGACGGAGCGAGCGACGGGAGGATAATGTGGGTCCTACGACGGTTCGCGGTTGTGATAGAGGTGTGACAGGTGTGGAGCAACCAAAAATGTGATCGGTAAAACTCACCTGACATGTGGGTCATAGCCCCTGACAGTGGCTTTAGAGAAGGGTGCGACACGGCCTAATAGAAACCAAAGCAGGGCTGTCGCCGAGCCGAGCATGAGCGAGTTCAGGTGCACGGCTCGAGCTCGACACCAACTCGAATTTAGCTTGGCTTCGAATCGAAGTTGCGTGGACTGGCTCGGTGGGATCCCCGAGCTCACCGCCAGGAATCCGTTGCCGTCGAACGAACCAGATTTCCAAACGAAACCCGATCCTTCGACATCCGTGATAGTCCCAGGAAGTGGCTATCACGTGCAAACCCTGTCTCAAGTGGTACAAATCCTTACAACACAGGAAAAAGGGGGAATTACATAATCTTATTAATACATCAGAGTACAACATTTCGGCATAAGCCGGGTACAAGTCCAACTGGACTAAACAAGAAAGGTAAATCATCTACGCAGCGGATCTATCGGCGGCGCCTCACCTCCACATGTGCAAACTTGAGTGTAGGACCAGCTCTAGTCTTCCCATCCTTCATCGCCGATATCGTAGTCGATCACCGTGTCCGAAAGCATCACCATCTACCCGATAAGCGGGTAGGTCATGTCAGCTTCCCAACAAAGAGCAAAAGCGGTGGATGAATTCTAGTATGCATGGATAGGCCTATATATGGCTGTAGTAAGTTTATGCAATCAGCGGTAGCAACATCAAGGTAAGCGGTATTGCGGAGAGGTCACCATCTCCGAGGAGATCCACACCTCCGAGGCTAACGCCCGGGTCAACACCCCAACCAAGGAAAGTACACCAAAACATCGGACCTCAACCGAGTCACAGCATCCCACTCTCATCTGTGATGTGAGGTCACCAACTCCTACCCCACATCACAACGGCACCAAGCCGGCTCACACACTCGGGAGAGAAGAAGACAAGAATAGTCTAGCAGTAGACCGTGGGCTGTCCATACTAGTGGACACGACTATAGCTATAGGTTTAACACTGCAGAGGTTGTACAACCGGACCACGGATAGGGCGTAAACGGTGGCTGCTCCACATCCCTACCTAACGACCGGAGACCTAGCGGTGGGTGGCACTCTCCTACCTCTCCGAGCCTGACTCGTCCTGAACTAGGGCGCGAAACTTGCCAGCAGGGCCTCGAGTGTGAAACCATCCTGAGAAGCCGGGCGACGTCTACTGGGGGTATAACCCGTCCCCTCACACGACCACACCGGTCCGCCTACAAGCCGAAAGTGCCAACCACCAACTAGTTCTCGATCAACCCCGCCCATACGTGAGCGAACGGTTTGTACAAAAATAGCCCAAAGATCATGATTAAACCGTCGATCGGTCCCACTGCAAGAGCGAGCACTCACCAACTCCCACCGTCTCGACACGCCCGCTAGGGCGGGAGGCCAGGCCCCTGTTCGGTGATCATACATGGGCTGAAGTTGGCTGAAATGAGAAGATGTTGGCACCGCCAAGCGTGTTCGCAGATGTTGGCGTGTGGATGCGGGCACGGAGACCGGGAGAGGGTTGCCGATTTTTGTCGATGTAAGTCACCGAACGGCCGATGCTGGTCACCAACGGCTGGTGATTAAGGCCATGTGCATTCAGATTCGCCTTAGGTTTGATCGAACACACCAGTCGCATCTCCCTAGACAGTTCACAAGTAACCAAAGCGGCTCGCTCCCGTGGTAACACGTCAAGGATACAAACTCACCCAAAACACACGCTAGAACACCGATATATCTCAATCTCAGTCCCAACCAGAAATCCATCCATATCACGAAGCGGTAAAATATATGGGTAGTAAATATAGGGGAATAGCTAGGGGTCTGTAGCTAGTCCGAAAGGTAGGAAGTTCAAGGAACAGGGTATATCAAATCCAAGGCATGGCTAAAAGATTGTCTATGCATTTCAATCATCCAAAGCATCATAAATAAAGCACTAGCAACTAAATAGCATGCATGGGATCTACGTGGTCGGGAGTGACATGACACCTGCGCGGTAGTCGTCGTAGAGTATTGGAGGTTGGGCCCTTCCTTCGGGTCGAAGGTCTTCCCAAACGCCATCTCGAGTCGCCGCCGTCGCATCGTCTTCAAACATGATTACAAGCCTACACGAGATGCGACGCGAAAATAAATAACGGTAATCAACTAAGCAATAACTCCAAATGAACATCAATTTAGAAGAACCAAAATAAACCCGAACTAGTTACAAGCAGCACTAATTAACTTTAGGAAATCAAAGTAATTAGTTTTATATCAAAATAGTTTTAAGCTACTAGCTTTATATTCTAGAACACAAGTTAGAGAGAAGGGTTAGTTCAAGGTTGGGTTGCCGATCAAGGCTAAGGTTTGGTGATCGCTACGGCAAAGCATGAGCGCGACCGATAGGTGTATGAAAGCGAAGCTCAAGATGTAGAGAGAGAGAGAACAAGGCAGCGCGAGCCGGCAAGAGTTCATCGTAACAAAGTGCGGCAAGACAAAGAGAAGGAAAGGATCGGATTGAGGCGATAAAAAGGATGGTGACGCGGTAAGACGCGTGAGCACGCGTGGGCAAGCAACGACGCCAATAACCACGGGCAGTGGCTAGGTTGCAATGGGGGTTGCCGTGCTTTGCAGACAGCTCTCGCTCATGGCAC
The DNA here is from genome assembly GCA_022644695.1 of Cenchrus purpureus. Classification (NCBI taxonomy): domain Eukaryota; kingdom Viridiplantae; phylum Streptophyta; class Magnoliopsida; order Poales; family Poaceae; genus Cenchrus; species Cenchrus purpureus. Next base: position 11,751,077 of record CP053467.1, read on the forward strand.
GACCGTCCATCACGCACGCGCCTTCCAGTTACCAACACTGGGTATGTCGCGTGCTACACGCCGCAAGGTAAAGCGAGAGAGCGGTTATGCGCGGTTATGCACAAAGGCGGTGGAAGGTGCAAGCAAGGAAAGCTGAGAACACTGAAAGCATGTAATTCGTGGTCCGCAACACGCTGGCTAGATGCGGGCTCGCATCCTGCACTCCACAATAGCACAAGCGGTGAGCGCCACGAATCCTACTCCAAGTCTGGGCAAAACAGGGTTTGGTTCAGGGGCAAGAGAGGATAAGGATAGTAGCATGAGCATTCAAATTATGAAACCAACGCAAGTGGTTTCATAATTTTCGGAGCTCCAGATAATTAGTTATGAATTTTTAAAGAAAAAGGGATTTATAAAATAATTTCCAAAATCATTTATAAAAATGTAAAAGGATTTTTAATTTGAAAATAGGATGACGCCAAGATGACGCCATCGAGACGCCGCCACACCGATGATGGGTCACATCGGGCCGAAGTGGCGGGGCCGATTCGCCCAATGGACTCAGCCTCTTTGGGCCAAAAGAGTAAAGTCCAGAAGTTCTCCCTGAACATAAATTCCGAGTCCAACCGATAAAAAGAAAAGGGCCGAGATGGGTTTAAACAGTTTGCCGGTTTACTACCTCCGCGACGCGCACCGGAGAAGTCCTGGATGTCCGGGTGCACCATGTCCTTGCCGCCCATGCTCGCCGATCGGCGCGACGGTACGCCGGTGACAACGGTGGTTCTGGTGCTTGCGCGAAGTGACGCTAGTGTCCACTAGGACCGGGACTCGCGCCAGCCCATAGCCCCAGCTTTTGCCGGGCGATGGCGGGTGGTGGCGCGACGCAGAGGCAACGCCAAGGGCATGGCTGCCGATGCCCCTCGCTAGGCACGGACGCGACGCACAAGACGCACGAGCACGTTGCGCACAAGCTCGCGACGCATGAAGCATAGCGCACAAGCACGACACACACGGCGCTGATCGGCGGCGACAGCCAAGAAAGGGCGCAAAGCGCGAGCAACCGGGCTAGGAACTCGCGAGGTGGTTTAGCACGAGGTGTGCTTTCCAGCGGCGCCAGCGCTGCTCGCCGCGATGGCGGGCCGACGCGGTGCGTGGCAGCCGAGTCCGCGGCGCAACAGCGCGGGCGTGACGCCCCGCAGACGATCACCCAAAGCCGTTCGTGCAAGATAAGGACGCTCGCGGTCAAAACAGTCGAACGGGCGAGGACCGCCACGGCTGGGGTGACGCCAGCGGGCGGTCGCCAAGACGACGCTCAAGGCGGCGACGCAGGGCACGCCTCCCACGGTGGAAGAAGGGAGGTGCGGGCCGCTCACCGGGGCGGAGGTGTAGACGATGCGTGATGGCCGCCGGGGACGAGGTCGACGGGCCACGGGCGGCGGCTGCGCGGCTCCTCTCGCTCCGATCTCCGCTGGGACGGCCTTCCTCGACCGTCCGGCCCCGGCTGTGCTGGCCTTCGGTCGCTGGCAGGTGCGCGCCCTTCTCCTCCTTCCACCTCCTACCCCGGCGGATCGTGGAAGGGGAAAAGTTCCCCAAGTGGCGACGGTCTCGGGGCTTGGCCTGGGTTTTGTGCGCACCGGGTCAAGGACCGAGGGCGGTGTGTTCCGCCTTTGGCGCGGCGCGCACAGAGCGTAGGCTTGCGGGAGCCATGGCAAAGAAGTGATTAGAAGGGGAAAACGCGCGGGGCCACCAGGCGCGGCGGCGTACCAGCGGCGGCGCTACCGCTGGTCGGCAACGCGCGCGGCGGCGCGGGAGCGACGGAGAGGTGTGGCAGAGCGGCGAGAAGAAAGAGAAGAACAGAACGGATCGGGTCCCACTTGTCATAGAGACGAAACCGGGAAGTTGGGCCTGTGGGCCGCCTTGGTATGTTGGCTAAAGATGAGGGTGAGGGATCAGAAGATGAAGGAGTTTAGCTAGACTTCAGAAGAAGTTAGCTGGCCCATTAGTTAGAATAGGATTTGAAAATAGATTTGAATTAAGTTTAAACCATATATTTGAATTTGAATACTTTCAAATTCAAACACACTCAAATAAAAACCAAATAAAATCCAACTCACATCTAAACCGTAATTTGAAAATAATTTTTATATGGTTTTATTTTATAGAGAATTTGAGATGAGAGACTAGCAAATTGAGATCAAATTTGGTAGCACACAAGTTCAAACAAAAAGTTTTAAATTTTTGTGAAAATTCACACTTGGCAAAACATTCAAAATTTCAGGATGTTACATTCCTCCCCCGTCACAAGAATCTCGTCCCCGAGATTAAGCTCGTACCAGTTGTGGTGAGGGTCTTCTCTTCGGTGGGACTTCAAGATGTTGATGTACATTGATGTTGTAGAGCTTTGTCGTCAAGGCTTCTTATCTTCCACATCTCTTATTCCCATGGTCTATACTCTTGTTCCATCTCGCGAAAAATTCCAAGTATAGGCTAGATATCTCTTTTCCTTAATTCATATCAACTAGTTGTGCTTCATAAGCTGGGTAAGCTTAGAGCAGGTTGTAGCTTGATAGTCTCATATTATTCCAATTCTCGAGCTCGAGGTTACATCCTTCTTATCAATTAATCTTATTCCAAAATTATTCCGTATGAACTTGGCCATACTCTCATGGCGTCCATTAAGTACTTTTATCCCAATTAGGCACGAGTCTCCCACTTCTTTCTATATGAGGGAGTCGTATACTTTATGCCTAGTAGAGTCCTGCAAATCCGATGGTATATCTGGGCCTAACTTGTAGCAGGTAAGTAGTTGGTATGCATATGGCAAGCTCTTACCCAAATTGTTGCCATATACCAAAGCTCATATTCTTAGTGTACCCATAAGTATGTCATTATCTTTGTCCAAGAATAACTGCTTGTCCATAATCGATACGCTAAGCAGTAGTTGAGTCTCGCTAATACCTTTTCTTTATCCATGTTTTCATATATTCTCTAGGTTTCCCTATTTTATCCAAGAAATCTTCTTGAAGCCATATCCATCTGGGATAGGTTGAAGATATAAAATATTATCTCTTGATCCATAATTAGATTTGCCAATTTTTCTAAAACAATAGTGCAGTCGCACCTCTTATGGCGTGCACTCTCAATAACTAGCGGCTCTTGGTGATCATAACTTTCTTTTGCTTACTCAGCCATCTCGTGACTTAGGAGATATCTCAGCTTCTTGTATAAGCACATCCAAATAGTTCACCCTAGTGTAATACTTGTATTCGATAATAGGGTCTTGTGCATTTAATCAAAGTTCCTTAAATTCCAAGGTGATTTCTCAACGTCCAGAACTTCTCTGAGTGTCCAGTAATCTTTACGAATCTTCAGGTGTCATTCTTATAGTAATCCATTGGTTGGTTTAGCTCGTCTCCGACGATTCTTGCCAGAGTGCTAGCAACATCCGACATGTCCAATTAGCTCCTGGTTGTAAACACTATGAATGGTTACTCCCCATTCATGACCGTCTGTGTTAAGAGGGGTCGTCTGCAACACCCTCGACTGTGTGAGTGACTCTTCCCATCCGGAATCTCACACTAGTCAATTTGGTTCCAATTTCTTAGGATGGATCTTCACGTGGAAGTCACATCTACCTTACTCTTGTATGCTTAGCAAACTCTTCTGACTTATTTTCCAATAGGTAGGTTCCAACTGCAAGGTTGTATAGATAACTTGTGTCCGATGGTTCCGAGGTAGTTCTTCTTCCCACTAGTTCAATATACGGTGTCCAATAGAGCTTCCTTTTTGATGGCTTATTCCAAAAGTGGGATCGACTGAACTTATCCAAAGTATGTTGCCGACATCTTAGGGTACTCAACTACTCTTAACCAATATATGCTTCCATGGAGGTACATGCTCTTCTGAGCTTTCGGGGTTTCAAATGCTCGGGTAATCATTTTCTGGTTTGCAAACTCAAATCCAGTGATCATCGGGTAACTCATCAAGTCTTGGTCCATTTGTCGAAGTCCCAAAAAATTCTTCTCTTCTTCTGAAGCAGGGTCTTCTTAATATGCTTGACATGTCGGTCTTCATTCTTCAAGCTCTCGGTCCTTGCAGGAGGGGTAAGCTATGGCCTCTAAAGGAGTCATCTAAAGATCTAGCAAGCATAACACTCAATACAATTTCACACAAACATGAAGAGGCATAACAACCATAAGACCATAAAGATCCAATCACTCAAGCAATGCACCAAACAAACATGTATCTCGAGGCTGATTCCTAAGACCTCGAGAATACACCAGGGAAAAGCATACTAGTATATCGTGGGCACTTGAGGGAGTTTCACTAAGGTTAGTGTTACATCACTTGAAAGGATACGTTCCATCTGACATATCGGTGTCGATCCTTCTGAAACTGGCTGGTGAAATTCTTCTCCGTGCTGGCTTAATTGAGATCTGGTAAATTGTGTTCCATATTCCTCTTCGAGTCACATGTCTTATTGTTATCCATTTGACTCGTGTATCTGATGTTGTATCCTGTAGATTGCTACCTTCACGATCCTCGGGTTAGGGTCCAATTACCAAATTATCTTACGGTGAGGAGGTTCCATATGTAGCCTATGAGGAGCATGGGGGTCTGTGGAGGAGCTAAAGCTTCTTGATCTTAGTCCAATGCTTCCAATTTAGATACTCCTTCTTAGTTGGACTACTCTTCTTCGTCCATGGTTCTCGTGGCATTGTCCTCCCAAAGGGGTGCTCTATATTTATCATTACATACATGCCACCCATGTTTCTCAGTTCATTCTAATCCATCGTCAATTTGGTCGGTTAGATTCAAATCCGCATCTATATTTCACACTTCTCGCTTAAGGTATTCCATATAATGGTTTAGCAACTCTTCGCTCCATATGTGATGTTTCTCTGATCATATCTGTTCAATCCATTATTTGCCTTGTAGCTGCAGCTTGTTGTAGTATCTTAATCCTTGGCGACTATTATTCGTGTAGCTCTGTCGATGGGTCTTTATCCAAATCTTGAGCCACGAGCATCCGAGGGAGTTTCGACTCTGCATCCAAGCTTACGTGTGCCACATCCATATAGTAGATAACCAGTTCCTTATGGGCACGGAATTAGAATCTTAACTCATCATTATCTTTGTGGTGTCATCATCTGTCTGAGAGAGTTGTAAGGGCATATTGTTCCTATTGCTTCTAGTATGCGTCTTCTGTGCATTAAGGAGGGGCGATCTATTCCATCTTCGGTAGTCTGAATTCCAATGTAGGGCAACTGTAATGGTGTAAACTTGTATTGAGGGTTCAACAGGGGATAGTCCAGTTAAGTCCGGTAGAGTCATCTTCATCTTTTTCCTGCACTCAATCTCCATAGCTATCTTCATGTGTTGCCTTTGTCTTGTGCAGGCATCCTTCGAGTATGTCTCGGTCTTGATCAAGCAACAATCGTTGTTCTCCAAGGTCACAAACAAGAAGTGTTGTTAGTAAGTTAGTTAGTTAGTGAGAAGTCAAGGATGTAATAGTAGAATTCAAGGGGTTTATATAGAATTCAAGGAGTATATACTCAATCAAGGATGTTTAGGCTGTCCCAAACTATCGACCATTGCTAGGGCTCGTCCTACGGTCAAGTACGGCTCTGATACCACCTGAAACGAACCAGATTTCCAAAACTGGAAACCCGATCCTCTGCACATCTGTGATAGTCGAGTGAAGTGGCTATCACGAAAACTCATCTCAAGTGGTACAAATCCATACAACAGAAAAAGGGAAATTACATAATTTTATTAATACATCAGAGTACAACATTTTGGCATAAGCCGGGTACAAGTCCAACTGGACTAAACAAGAAAGGTAAATCATCTACGCAGCGGATCTATCGAAGCGAAGCGTCTCCAGCTCCACAGGCAAACTTGAGTGTAGGACCAGCTCTAGTCTTCCCATCCTTCATCGTCGATGTCGTAGTCGATCACTGTGAAAGCATCACCATCTACCCGATAAGCGGGTAGGTCATGGTCACTTCCCAACAAAGAGCAAAAGCGGTGGATGAATTCTAGTATGCATGGATAAACCTATATATAGGCTGTAGTAAGTTTATGCAAGCAGCGGTAGCAACATCAAAAGGTAAGGTAGCGGAGAGGTCACCATCTCAGGAGATCCACACCTCGAGGCCAACGCCTCCGGGTCAACACCCCAACCAAGGAAAGTACACCAAAACACCGGACCTCAACAAGTCACAAGATCCCACTCTCATCTGCGATGTGAGGTCACCAACTCCTACCCCACATCTCAACGCAAGCGGCTCACACACTTGGGGAGAGAAGCGACAAGAAAAGTCTAGCTAGAGTAGCAGATCGCTGTCATACCGAGTGGACACGGACTATAGCTATAGGTTTAACACTGCAGAGGTTGTACAACTGGACCCGACGGGATAGGGCGTAAACGGTGCTTCCACATCCCTACCTAACGAGGAGACCTAGCAGTGGGTGGCACTCTCCGCCTCTCAGGGGACTGCCCGAATCGGGCGCCAAACTTGCCGGCGGGCCTCGAGCTATGAAACCATCCCGAGAGGAGCCGGGCGGCGTCTACTCGGGGGTATAACCCGTCCCCTCACACGACCACACCGGTCCGCCTACAAGGCTGAGTGCCAACCACCAACTAGTTCTCGGACCGAACCCGCCCATACGTGAGTCGAGCGGTTTGAAAATAGCCCAAAGATCATGGTTAAACGCGTCGATCGGTCCTTAATTGCAAGAGCGAGCACTCACCAACTCCCACCGTCCGACACGCCGCTAGGGCGGGAGGCCAGGTCGCATCTCCCCTAGACAGGCGTTCACAAGTAACCAAAGCGGCTCGCTCGCGGTATAACACGTCAAGGATACACACTCACCCAAAACACACGCTAGAATACCGAGATATCCCAATCTCGGTCCAACGAAATCCATCCATATCACGAAGTAAAATATATGGGTAGTAAATATAGGTGACTAGCTAGTATAGCTAGTCCCAAAGGTAGGAAGTTCAAGGAACAAGCTATATCAAATCCAAGGCATGGCTAAAAGATTGTCTATGCATTTCAATCATCCAAAGCATCATAAATAAAGCACTAGCAACTAAATAGCATGCATGGGATCTACATGGTCGGGAGTGACATGACACCTGCGCGGTAGTCGTCGTAGAGTAGTAGAGGTTGGGCCCTTCCTTCGGGTCGAAGGTCTTCCCAAACGTCACAGCTCGAGTCGTCGTCGCAGCTCGGGTCTTCAAACATGATTACAAGCCTACACGAGATGCGACGCGAAATAAATAACGGCACAATCAACTAAGCAATAACTCCAAATGAACATCAATTTAGAAGAACCAAAATAAACCCGAACTAGTTACAAGCAGCACTAATTAACTTTAGGAAATCAAAGTAATTAGTTTTATATCAAAATAGTTTTAAGCTACTAGCTTTATATACTAGAAAACAAGTTAGAGAAGGGGTTAGTTCAAGGTTGGGTTGCCGATCAAGGCTAGGTTTGGTGATCGCTACCGCAAGGTATTAGCGCCGATAGGTGCAAAGCGAAGAAGGATGAGAGAGAGAGAAACAAGGAGCTAGGCAAGGCATTATCGAACAAAGCGCGGCAGAGAGAAGGAAAGGGATCGAGGGCGATAAAAGGGTGGTGATGCGGTAAGGCGTGCTCGGGAGCACGGAAGCGCTAGCAACGACGATAACCACGTGCAGTAGTAGCTGGGGTTGCCGTTTTGCAGCAGAGGCCTCAAGGCACGCCGTCCATCACGCTGCCTCCGGTTACTAACACTGGTATGCTACACGCTCATGCAAGGAAAGAGAGAGAGCGGATGCGGTATGCACAAGGGTGGAAGCGCAAGGAAAGATGAGAACACGACTGGGATGTATTCGTGTCCGCAACACGCCGCTGGCTAGCGGGCCCGCGTCCTGCACCCACAATAGCGCAGCGGGCGTAGCGGCCACGAATCCTACTCCAAGCACGCGGGCAAAAGGGGTTTGGTTCAAGGGCAGAGGATAAGGATAGGTAGTAGCGAAGCTCAAATTATGAAACCAACGCAAGTGGTTTCATAATTTGAGCTCCGATAATTAGTTATGAATTTTTAAAGAAAAGGGATTTATAAATAATTTCCAAAATCATTTATAAAAGAAAAGGATTTTAATTTGAAAATAATGACGCCATGACGTCATCGACCCAAAAGCAGACTTGTCGCCAGATGATGGGCCATGGGCCGAAGGGGGCCGATTCCAATGGACCCCTGGGCCAAAAGAGTAAGTCCAAGTTCTCCCCAACATAAATGAGTCCAATCAAAAAGAAAAGGGGTTCGAGATGGTTGGGGTAAAAGGACAACAATGAGTGCTGATGTGACCCCGGCCCGCGACGCCCGCCTTGGTTAGGGGCCCCCGCACTCAAAAGCACGGAGGGGATCTCGGCATAAGGGGACCCACCGAGAAGTCAGGGGCCCTCTGCCGGGCGTGCCCTGCCAATAAAGCCACCATGGGGGGTGAGTTCACCGGGTTAAGTCACGCACCGAAGAGTACCCAGGGGACACGGATTCGAGTATCAGAAATCTCAGATGGTCCGTTCATCAGTTTCGCCATAAAGTGAGAGATCTAACTGTCGCTCGTAATGCTGTATCGGCATAGCCGGATACTCGGCAAACCATGGCCTACAACACACGTAGCCGCTACAGCCCAAACGTGTCTATCTACGAAAGCTCAAACGGGATGCTTCTAACCAGATACGGACGCTTCTGATTACGGCCGATAAGCTTGCTAAGCTCGATTTCATAAGCACGATTTTACGTGCAGTTCTTAGGCATTAAAAGGATGTCGTGCCTAAAACTGCAGAAGCCAGCTTTATGCTTTACGCCGCTGGCTATTCCTAGGGAGCTCGCCCGTCCAATCGACGGTCAGCATGTAGAACCTGGCATGCACGGCATGACCATGCTCACTACAGAAAAACTCAGTTCGCTATGGGACGTTGCGGCTATCCCGCAGAATTGCACCGTTTGTACAAGCACCGCGGCTTTCCGGTGGCGAGACACCTGCATTGGCCGGGCAGGACGGCGGTGGACGCGCACGTTCCATGATCCGGCACGTGTGAAAGCGGTTACGCGAGCCGCGGCAGCTGCTGCCAGTGGGCACGACGCGACGCATGCGCACAGCGGTGGGTGGCACGCGACGCCTCGTGCGCTGCGGCGAGAGCAACGGCCGACACTACACGGGCGTTGATCGGCGGTGACAACGGCGGCGCGAAAGGCGAAAGCGGCGAGCAACGCGGAACACGGGTGGCACGGTGTGCCGGCACATGTGGCGGCCAGGCCGCCGGGCGATGGCAACGCACGTGGCGGCCGCGCGGCGGTGGGCACGCGGGCGACGCCCCGCAGACAGATCGGCGAAGGCGCGCGGCAAGATAAGACACGGCGAAAACAGTCGCGGCGAGGACCGGCCAGCGGCGGGGCGTGACGCGGGGCTCGTGAACGACGCCAAGGGCGGCGGACGCAGGGCACGCCCTCACGGAAGAAGGGAGGTGCGGCGCTCACCAAGGGCGAGGTGGGACGATGGCGGAGCCGGGGACGAGGTCGGCCGGCGACGCGAGGGCGCTCCGGCTGCTCCGCCTCCGCCCGCTGTGGACGGCCTTCCTCACCCGCCCCGGCCGCTTGGTGCCCGCTTCGTGGCGCGGTGGGCGCGCCCCTTTCTCCCCTTCCTCTCCTTCCCTCTCCTCCGGCCATGATCGTGGAATGGAAAAGTTCTGCGGGCGAGGGTCTCGAGGGTTTAGGTTTTGCGCGCCAAGACCGGGTCAAGGGGGGCCGGCCTGCCTTTTGCGGCGGCGCGCGGAGGAAGAGGTTTGGCGTTTGCCATGGCAAAGAAGTGATGAAGGAGAAAACGCGGGCGCCTCGCGCGTGCGCCGGCGCGGGGGCAGCCCGCGGCGGGGCGAGCACGGGTGGTGGGCACCGGGGGAAGAAGAAGAAGATGGGTCCCACTTGTCACAGAGACGAAAGAAGAGTGGGTGGGGCCGCCGGTATGTCAAAGATGAGGGTGACGAGAGGTCTTTAAAGATGAAGGAGTAGAGACTTAAGAAGTTAGTGGCAAGTTAGAATAGGATTTGAAAATAGATTTGAATTAAGTTTAAACCATATATTTGAATTTGAATACTTTCAAATTCAAACACACTCAAATAAAAACCAAATAAAATCCAACTCACATCTAAACCGCAATTTGAAAATAATTTTTATATGATTTTATTTTATAGAGAATTTGAGATGAAGGCTAGCAAATTGAGATCAAATTTGGTAGCACACAAGTTCAAACAAAAAATTTTAAATTTTTGTGAAAATTCACACTTGGCAAAAACATTTAAAATTTCGGGATGTTACACTGTCCAGCGCCGCGCCGCCGCGTGATAGCCTGAGCGCAAATTCAGCTGGGTTTGTGTGAGCCTTGAACTTTTTTTTCAGTGTTTACGACATCCGTGCCGGTGCCGCATAAAAAGGCACACCCAACCAGATTTATCAGAAAGTTTCGGAATTGTTTCAGGACACATGAACACGTAACACGATGTGAACAATCAAGCAATAGCTAAAGTTTGCGAGTACCTGTTGTTGCTTCGTTTGTAAGAAGAAAAGAAAAGGAGAGAAGAAGCCTGTCTTTTTTTTTACGGAAATCGGCAAGAGAGACTCCTACCTCTATTTTTTATCTATCTATATTATAAAGAGCAAAATAATTGAAAACTTTTCTTACCCAAATCGAACCCACCGTACCCCTCATACCGGACCCACCCATCATATGTTTTTAGGGGTGGATATGGTGGAAGGATTACGTAAGGACCGAAAAATTGCAATTTGGAGAGCATTTCTGTCAAAAACGAATTGTTTTTCTCACCTAACCTTTCTTTACCCACCCACTTGTCTGCGTGTTGGACCCACCACATTGTGTCCCCGCTGAAAAACCCGCACCTCCCGGCGATGGAGTTGTAGCTGACGTCCAACTCCCGGAGCGAGACGAGGAGGCCGATCCCGTAGGGGAGCTCGCAGTAATCGGAAGTTCGGCCGACGCTGAGGGTCTCGAGGTCCGAGGTTCTCGAGCCCATCGAGGAGGGAGCAAAGGCGCTTGAGGCGGGCGTCCAGCGACCGAGTGCCGCCATGTGGTGGTGGACGAGGGAGGTAGGCGAGCTTGTTGGAGTTGAGAGGCGTGAGGTTGTGGAGTTTGAACCCGCTGTCCGGAGCCGCCACCGGTTAGGTTGGCGCGAGTCTCCAAGGCTGCAGCTTGATGGTGGCCGTGTCCCGGAGGAGGTTTGAGACGCTGAGGACCTTGAGCTTGGAGAGGCAGCCGATGGAGTTGGGCAACGACTTGAGGTTGGACCGCACGCCAGCACCACCATCGCTCGTAAGCCTCGCGATTATGGGTCTTGATGGTTAATAAAAATTTTAGTTAGAGTAAGAGAACTTGTAATCGCTAGGTACGTGAGTTTGTTTGACGCTTTATTAGCATACTCCATCTCGACGACTACCGGCGTAGCGTGAACCGCGACGACGACCCACCGCACGAGGATCGCTTGGGCTCGGCCCCATGCCGGGTGATCGATGACCGCGCGCTCTACCGCTTCGACGAGTGTGTGTGCCCGCATGTACAAAGAAGGCGATTCGCCAACCGTCACGGAGATGTTGTTCTCACGACACGAGCATGCCGGTCGTGGTGCAAGGCCGCCGAGATCGATAATGTCGGGAAGGCGAAGAAGAAGGGGCGCAGTGGCGGCGGACGGCCTCTCGAGCCGACGCCAAGATCGCAGAGCTCGCTGAGCTCGAGCTCGTCTTTGCTCGTGAGTAGGGACGCTGTTCTCTTGAAGCTCTGCGACGACGATGGTGGCGCCAGCGGCGGTGAGGTTGGGCTGAAGGTGTTCCTGAAGGACATGTGGCGGCGGTTCCGGCTCGACGCCCGATGCGACGTGTGTCGGTATGCGGTGGGTGGGGCGGGGTGCGTCCCGACGCGACCAAGGGCCACTCACAATTTCCTTTTGTGCTCATATTATGGTAAATCACAAAAATTTGCAAAACTTTGCAAAAAGATATGCAAAAAAATACATTTGCTCTCTCTCAGCACGCGATCCGATGAAAAAGCTTTTGCAAAGTTTTTCCAACTAAACAAACCTGACAAATGAAATATCGATAAGGACACAACATAACAAATATCAAGAATTCAAGACAGTCAACTTTGAGTATGCCAAATGAGGTTGTTCACTACCAGCTCAAGATGTAAACACTGATCAACAAAGGCACAACACTGATAAACCCTTGCAGCTAACTTGAATTTCTATTATTGTTTCAGCGACCATATTAGGTTTTTATTTAGCCAATTAATTGGATAATGTTTGAGAACATAGGGCTCTCACTCTTTGGCTAATTTCTCAATGTCTCATTTTTGGCTTGATTATCTGCATAAGTGATTAGAATAATATTCTTGCAAGAATTGTTGAGAATTCGTGATATTTTTTTAGTTTAACTTCTTCATGGCTTGCGGTCAAGAAAAAACAGCATGGCAAGCAATGGATTGGCTAGAGAACCAGTGAAGCAATGCTTGAGAGTTTCTATGTGCCAGTGATAAGTTTTGCAATGCTTGAGAGTTTCTATGTGCCAGTGATAAGTTTTGCAATGCTTGAGAGTTTCTATGTGCCAATGATAAGTTTTAGGCAAAGATGGTGTCATATTCAAGAAGGTATAGATGTATTATCAGTAATAGGAAGGCTTCATTGTTTCAGCGACTATGCAATATGTTAATCGAAAGTAATTTGTGTTTATTAACTATGCTATTTGTCATACCATTGACAATATTTGATTTTTTTAATAATATGCATTGCGGAATGTTTCTTTATACGTATAAAAATATTGTAAGTCACGTGCGTGTCGCACGTACACCTTACTAGTATATATGATCATTGTTGACATTTAACTCTTTTCTAGCTAATCACTCATTCACCTGCCAATTCTTGCTACCTGTGTTATTACTTGGTCCTTGCTGACTATCCTCCAATTCCACTCCGATATGTTGCTAGCTAACCGATTTGATCAAACGTCGTATGAACGCTTGCAACAGTGCTACTTCCAGGAGGGATTTCCAAATTGCCCTGCCTCCCCACAAGTCGTCGTGCGCCACGGGTCCATGCCTCTAGCTCGCTCGGGAGTCGGGACCTCGCCGGACGCCGGCGAGGCAGCGCCGCGGGGCCACTAGCGCCTTGGCGGGACTCTGTTCGCTTGGTTAGAGTCCGCGTCGGGTGCCTTCGTAGCCGTCGGTTGCGGATCGGAGGGCCGCATGCGCATGGGCGAGCCGCGAGCCCGGAAAACACGGTCAGTAAGAGGAAAATGCTCTAAAGTAAATCTAAACCTATTAACCGGTGGCCTCTGCCGCGGCCAACCACACCGGCCACGTCGTCCACATTTTTGGACCATCCGATCGGTCCGATCCGACGGCTCCGGGAGTGCCAGCAGTGCGTTGAATTTTGCGAAAAAACCCTCCGTATTCCCGTCAACTCGTTCCGGGTCCCGAGAGGCCCCTGCTGCTACAGCAAACGCGTTCAAATTTCTTGCATAAAACACCCCGTGTTTCAAAATATTTATCCACCAAGAAGACGAAATTCCGATTTCGCGGTCATTTTGCAAAAAAAACCGTCCGCCGTCACTTTGCAAAATAGTCCCCCCACCGCCCCGCCGCTCCCCGTGCATCCTTATCCTCTTCCTCCCCCTTTCTCGTGCTGCGACGTGCCGTGCCGCCACCCATCCTCTCCCTCCTCCCCGTCGTGGACGTGCCTCCCTGCCGCGCCGTCGCTCCTCCCGACCCGAAAAGTCCCACGAGACAGACAGGCCTCTTGCTCGCCGGAGATCTCCCACTCGCCCGGCTCCTTGCCCCGCGGCCATGGCCTCTGGGCAGGACTCCTCGGGCACCACGCTGATGGATCTCATCACCTCGGATCCGTCGGCAGCCTCGGGCGCTGGGGCGTCGTCGCAGCAACAGTCCTCGTCGGGCGGCGGCGGCGGCGGTGTCGGCTCCCTGCTAGGGAAGCCTGCGGCGTCGGCGGCGGATCGCAAGTCGAAGAAGGGGACGCTGGCGCAGATCCAGAACGAGACAATCTCCGCCGCCAAGGCGCTCAACCCCGTCAAGGTCCTGCCCCAGCGGAACAGGAAGAAGAAGGCGCGTCCTCGCTCCCCTCCCTCCCCACCGTCGCGCCATTTCTACCCTCCCGTTTCCAGTTTCACTCTGTAGCCTCTGCTTCTCGTGCAGCCCGTCTCGTACGCTCAGCTGGCGCGGAGCATCCACGAGCTCGCCGCGACGTGTGACCAGGTTCGTCCTGCTCCTGCTTCTGTTGGATTGAACTGCATGATGCTAGCTTGGATCTGTTGCCTTTAGCTGCTCTTGTGCTATCCCTTTTGCAGAAAAGTTCCCAGAGGCAGCTTGTAAACAGTGTATTCCCCAAGCTTGCCGTGTACAATTCTGTGGATCCTTCGGTGGCTCCATCTCTTCTCATGGTAAGCTCGCCATTCCTCGACTGCTTTTTTCTTCAGCATGCTTTATTTTTGGAGGTTAAACTTAGACTACTCACAGCAAAATTCAGCTATGATAGCACCATAATGACACATGAGATCATCTAATTTCAATTAGCTTGATTCCCACCTTTGGATTTCTTCAATATAAATTGGATACTCAAATATGTGTTTTACTGAAATCATGTATATATTATTTAACTAATTATCTTTCCTTTATCACATTTGAGCCTCCTTCTGTGTTTGCAGCTCCATCAACAATGTGAGGATAGAAATGTTCAGTGCTATGTATACTATTATCTGGCCCGCATACTGTCAGATAATGGTTCCCAGGGTTTGAGTGCTGCTGGTGGCATACCCACACCAAACTGGGATGCCCTGGCAGACATTGATGCTGTTGGGGGAGTGACTCGTGCTAATGTTGTACCCAGGATAGTTGATCAGCTTTCAGCGGAATCCTCCAGCGACGATGTTGAGTGTATGCTTTTATACTATCTCATTGTACATTAGAGTTATAGTATGCAAAATCTACGATCCAATCCTACCTTCTGCCATTTAGTCAAACACCTAAACATTTCGTATTGCTTCTTCTTGGCTGGACTGAAGTCACTTGCTCACATTTTCTGCTTAGATTTATCAAACCTAAACTCAGGATCCTTTTTTTTTCTCCTGCCCTCCTTTTTTTTCTGAAGCAGTATAATGAGAACTTAAATTCCTGGCAAACATCTTGCCGTGCATAAAAGGCACAATATGCTCAAGTTTATGAAATACATTAGTTGGAAGTTCGGTATCAAGCTGACTGCTGAACATCTTCGTTACGAGCAATAAGAATTCAGTATCTATTTGAGACTCAGCAAGAACAAGACTGTCTATGTCAATTAATGACTTATAATAATTCCTCATTGAATCATGTCACTTGGTTATTCATTGTGCTTAATCACTGATGCTGGCCTTTGAAGTTCATGCGCGGAGACTTGCGGCCCTGAAGGCACTTACATCAGCTTCCACTGGCAGTTCTGAGATGATGGAAAAGCTCAATGAAATTGTGTTAGGCATTTTGGAAAAGGTTGGCCATTCATAATGTCAGTTATGGGTTGTAAAACTTTTACTTGCCTAAGGTCCTTTTCAGTTTGCCTGGTCAGCCCCTTTGGAAAATTAACAATGTTCTCTCTCTGGTATATTTGGGTACTTTCAGGTGGCAGATACTAAACAAAAACGAAAGAAGGGCATCTTTACCAAGCAAGGTGGTGATAAAGAGGTAGTGTTTTGATTCAAGAATGTGCATTTAATTTCTGTGATGCTAAGAACTGTTTGTACAGTATGGAGTGCCTCAACTATGCATTGGTGATGGGGCCTCTATTCACATTAAATGCACCAGTTAGAGGTATCCATTTGAATGCAAAGTTTGTGTTGCATTTGATTAAGAAGAGAAACAATTTGTTTTCATACTGCTACATAGCACTTCATGTTCCTACAATTCCTACAATTTCAATTAGCTTTTGCTTAGTGTGTCTACCTTCAATCTAAATGTAGCTTCTATGACCGTTCTGCTTGAATTTATATGCAACTTCGACACATCACTTTCTAAGATTATTGATGTTGATGTCACTGGCAGCGTTCTTAAGGTAAGTAGTGTTTTTTATTTATTGCAGAATAATTTACCTTTCTATATGCTTTTTATATCTTTGCCAAATTATTTTTCATATTTCATTTGGTAAATCTTTTATGCCTTGATTTTTGTGCATGTAGGACTGCAAGATACACAATTCTGTTGTTGGACTCCAATCTAGCATATCTGAAGGTGCCATAGGAGAGGGCACATTACTAATGAGTGCTGACTACTATGAGGTAAAATGTATACATGTATATACTTGGTTTTTTTTCTGACTGAATCTGACAAGGAACTCCATGCTGAAAAAGGTGGCATTCACATTTGTATTGGGAAGAATTCACAATAAAAGTAATTATTGACAACAATGCTTGAATTGGAGTCAATGTGAAGGTATTCTAACCGATATTTTAAAAAAAATCCCCCATAACTTAATTCTACTGCAAATGTGAAGGTATACCCCCCTTGATGGATTTTCTTTTTTTTTTTTGCATCTGCAAATGTGTTGTGTTTTTTATGTTGATATTCAACTCCAGTTTTGCTCGTCGAGGGTGTGCTCATCTGAGTCAGCGAAAAAGAATTCAGTCGGAGGACCAGATGTGTTCTCTTTTAATTTAGATGACATTTTACAAAACAATCCTGCATCACTGGTGGTTTCTATGAACTGTGATGGTTTGTTTACCATGTTTTCATTTTATTTGCAGTTTTGCTCTTGGCATCACGTCAGTTGCATGGAGTCTTAGAAGCACAAAGGCATAGATTTAGGGGGTCGTCTTATGTAGATTATGCGGTTGTCTTATGCAGATTACAATTTATGGGAGCAGTATTTTGTAGTGGTGATATTTCATATTTTGTGTTTAGTTTTGCTGTAATAGTCCTATATATATATATATATATATATATATAGGAAAAATTCATTATACTCCCGGGTGTAGTTACTCCCACGTTCAAAAAACCACTTTGTGTATGTGTACATACCCATTTATCACTTGGAGTATGTTCACATACCTAAAATAAGATTTATCAAAGTGATAACCATGAAAAAATTTCAGTGGAACTCATAATTTTTTGCACCTTGTAATGTATGTTATTTCCTATATTGAAACATGAGTATGTTCACTAACTTTATGTTTCCTTACACATAAAAAAATAGTATGTCCACGTACTACTTTTAAAAATCAAGTATGTGTACATACTTTTTTTTTAGAAATCTCAAGTATGCAAAGATACCTTCTAATTTGTGAGATACAAGTATGGTAGTAGCTACACCCGGGAGTAGATAAAACTCATCCTATATATATATATATATATATATTGGCACCAAGTGACTGTTCGGGCCGTTGTATTTGGGCAGTCATGTATGGACCGTCAGTTTGTTAGTTGTTTTGGCCCATCGATGTTTGCTTGCTTACGAGTGATACTCGTACGTGTACGTGTGACGTGTTTTTCAGCGTGTGAAATATCTCTATAGCGTGTTACCTGGATTTGAAATGAAACGTAGAATGTCGAAACTTAGCATGTCATCAAAAACAAAATTTGACAAGTCTTTTTTTCAAAATGGAACGAATGAGTGGCACGCCGGAGGCGTGCCTCAGACTCTAGTACTAAAGAACGCCTTCGAGGAACAGCCGCTGCCTTGCGCGCACGCAGTGCCACTCCGCGCCGCGGTGCGCCAGACGCGCGCGCCTGCAGGTGGCCGGCCGCCAGCCATGGCAGCGTCCGTCCCGTACGTCGCATGGCGCGTGTGCTCTGAGAAGCGCGCCGCGCGGGAACGCGGCCGCGTCCACGCCGGACGTGCTGCGGCGGTGGAGCGCGGTGAGTCACCGGCGCGGTGGCGTTCGACGGGCGGGCCGACCGTGCCTGGCAACTGGCGTTACAGATTTACAGGCTTACAGCCCTGCCAGAACCCCGGAGACAGCCGCCGGGCGCTGGCACGGGTATAAATTGGAAATGGCCACGCAGCACCGAGTTATTAGGCAGGCAAGTTGGTTTGTCTCCAATTGGTAAACATTGTAACGATCGCGGCAAAGGAAACAGCGCGATCCGGCGTTCAGTTTTCCTTGATTGCGGCAGCGGCGGCGGGGAAACTTCTTCGGCGGCGCCTCGCCATGCCGACCCTGGAGAGGAGGCTGCTGGCGTGGAGCGACGACTCCGACACGGAGGACGGCGGCGACCGGCTGCTGGCAACGCCTACGAGCCGCCGCCAGGGCCTCGCCGTGGGCGGCGGTGGCGGCGACGGTTCGTACGACCGGGCGTGCGCCTCGGCGGTCGACGACGTGCTCGTCCCGGCCGGCGCCGACGACGACGACGGCCGCGCAGAGAAGTCGTCGACCTCCGGCACGCGCAAAGTGAGTGGCATATTGTACATTTAATTTGCACGTGGCGCAGCTCTCCGCCGGGCCATGTATGTGAAACGCGCGCGTGCGTGCAGGTTCTCGCGGCGGCGCTCGTCGCCGGCGGCTGCCTCTGCGCTTACTTGGCGTGGCGGTACTGCGGCAGCGCGGGCAAGCCGCCTCTCTCGTCTTGATTTGATCCACACGTGTCCTGGGTTCAAGCTGATCATATATTTCTTCATTTTTGAACAACAATTCGGTCTCCGTCGAACGTGAAAATGTTTTGTCTTTTATATATCCAGTTATTCTTACTTCAGACGTATTCGAATTTGAACCGTTCTGACTTGTGAGATGAATGCGAACGAACATGAGGTTTCGATGGCTTTTACATAAGACCGAGTGAAGAACAACACAGCTTTGCGACACAGGAAATTGTACTTCACATGATGCGCCTTGAACAGAATTACAGAAATATACATCCTCCGACCTCCATGGATTAGGTAGCGGAGCAAAATCCTTGCAGATGCCATCCTAAATTCCATGCTGTGGCCCGAGCAGAACTTCACCTCACTATCTCAGGATGACCTTGGCAAAATGGGAAGGCTAGGTTGCAACTTGCAAGCAATTGCACACAGGAACATCGAGAAAACGAAAAATAGTGCTGAAAGCAAAACAGCTAAGGCAAACTCATTAGCAGATGGCATTAGGTTTCTGAAGAATCTCATCGTGATGTACATAACCTCATTACAAGATTACCTAAACTGCAAGCATGCCAAAAATGGCAGTACCATTCCGGCGTCCTCTACTCTCTGCAGGAACATTTCCCTCCCCTGAAAACGTGATATCGCATTTCCCAGGTTCAGAATGTTGGATTGATCTCTCTCCACTAGTGGGCCCAACGGCCCATTGGGCCCTAGATCTGCGCCCTGATCGGGGGCGCCCAACCCTAATGGGTTGGCGGGCCCCTCACACTGCGTATAAAAGAGAGGTGGGGGCCGCAGGCACAAGACAGGAGGTTCACCGCCGTCACTCGAGTCCCCACCGTCAACCCTAACCCGATCTTCAGTGGGTCGCAGTCGTGACGGGAAGCTCCGCCGCCACCCCCGCGACCCGCTGGCGTTCGCTGCCCCTAGAGTAGATCTTCTCCAAGTGAACGTGAGATGGCCACTGGTGCAGGTATCCTATCCCTTTCCCCTTCTCTGCTCTCTCTCCCTCTCTCTCAGTTCCTCATGGAGGAATCCAATCATGTACACACACAGCAAAAGGTTTTACCCGTCTAGATGTACACCTAGGTGATTTGTTAATTCCATCAATGGTACCAGTAGCCAGGTCTAGATGTAGATCTTGCACGGGTAGAAGAAAAGGAGAAATAAATCGATGCAAATCGAAGCGATACAGAGAAAGGCAAAGTGAAATTTGTAACCTTAACCCTAGGTGAAAGAGGCAAAGGGCGGGGAAGGTGTGCCTACCATGGAACTTACCTCGTCGCCATACCCGCCGCCGGTGTCATCCTTGTGACGCGCGCAGGTGGACAGACATGGCGAGCAGTGAGCACGCCGGACCTCCGTGGTGTAGCCGACGAGGGACGGGGCCGCGAGCACCATCAACGAGCCACTCGACGGCGGCGCGCTCACCCTCGGGTGAGCAGCGCCGCCGGCGGCAAGCGATGACGGCGCCGGCCATCTTCCTCCCCTCTGGCCACCATCTTCACCTCCGGCCACCACTGGATGTAATCGGTTCGGGGCTCAGGAGATGAGGGGGTGGAGAAGGGAAAGAGAAAAGACAGAGCAAAGGAGAAAGGGGGCTGCTGCGGCTGCGTGCTGGGCGGCGCCGCTCCTCGCCGTCGCCGGCAGACATCGCCGGCGGCAGTACCGCGCCACCGCTCTGCGCGATGCAGCCAAGAGAACTGGACGGAGGGAAATAGAGGGCGAAAGGGGGTGCGCTGCCGGCCTCGTGCTGGGCGGCGCTCGCTTGGGCCTCGCCGTCGCCGGCGAGCGTCGACCACCGCTCCGCCCGCGCTTCAGCGTGTGAGTCAGGGGAAGAAGAGGAATGGGTTAGGGTTTCACCGGGAGACGGCATCTCCGGGTTTTGTTCCTCCGAAATGCATGCGCAGCCGTCGGATGAGGATACGCGGGGATGGACGGCTGCGAGCGCACTGAGCTGACTGGGCCAAGTTTTGGCCCAGGCGGGAGTGGCGCACAGGCCGAATTGGTGGCCTGGCCGTCGGTTTTTGGGCCGCCAGCCCAGCGGAGGCGGGCAGTGGGCGAATTCCTCCATGGGGCGAAAAGATTAGTACAGTTTCGTCAATTATTATTTTTTCAGAAGCATTTATTTGATGATTTTTTATATGGTCTTTTATCTATTCATTTTTTTGAACCAACGAGATAAATTTGTTTAGATAAAAGTAAAGTTAACAGAGATATTGCTTCTGAATAGTGTAGTTTTTCATGAATTTTATTCATGTTTTTCCGCTGCGAATTGTTTAAAGAAATGCTTATTGTTTAAATTTAATTGGAACCAACGGGAAAATTAAATTTAAAAGGAGCATCTTAAAGTACTTTTTCTGGTAATTATGGTGCTGTTATTTACTGATCAACGTTGTTAATAACATCAGCATGATTAAAAGGTTGTATACGTGCATTTATTTCTGTTTTCTGACTAACGGTGATATAAATTTAATTGCATAAACAGTTGTATGTATTAATTTTGACCAACGTTGGATTAATACATGCAATTGTTGTTATGAGTTTCTATTCATTGTGGTTTTCAGGAGGGTACCACTTGATGGATTGCATCAAGGCCATACCAATCCTCAAAGGTTGTAACTACATTGAATGGAGAAGGATGATTGACTTAGCTTTTGTGAATGAGGGTTGTTGGGTGATTGACACGATGCAGCCCATGAGTCCACCACAATTGGTGAGAAATGCTAAGACGATGATGATGCATGGGCTAAAACAAGGAGTATTATGCTTCTTTGGAGTTATCATATTTATTGAGAATAAAAGGTGGGTTAATGCAAACAAAAAGTGCATGACTCTCATAAAGAACACGGTTGAGAATGATATTTTGGACTCAATCGATGATTGTGCGTCTGTGGGGGAATACCTTGAACAGATAAAGATACAGTTCACTGGATCTTCAAGAGTTAATGTTATTAAGTTGTGTCAATATTGCAAAAAGATGGAGCATTTCAAGAGAGACTGCCCCATTTGGCTAAAAGAGCTCATGGGAGCTAAAGGTAAAGAACATAGTTTCTTTTGTAAATGAATCCTTGTATACACAGTTTTTTTTTAAATCTACTTGGTGGATTGAAGTGCAACTATTCATGTTGCAAAATTCTTTCTGAGGATTCGGTTCGGCAGGACTTCGTTAAGAAGTGAAAGGAGTATTGCGGTGACAAACGGATTTCAAGCAGAAAGTTGAAGCTATTGGCGATGTCTCTTTGGAGCTAGCTGATGGATTCGTCTTTCTACTTAGGGATGTTCTTCATGTTTCCTCTTTACATAGAAAATTTGATTAGCTTGTCATTTTGGACAAAGACAGTTTTGGATGTCATTTTAGACATGGCAAATGTGCCACTCGCTGTAATAAAGCTTGTGTTGGTGTTGCATACCTTCATAATAAGTTTTGATTACTATCCTCATGTGAAAAGTAAAATCCGTGTTTGATTTGAATGAAAAGTATCCGAGTCGAACAATATGCAAAGAAAAGAAAGAGAACTCAAGAGTTATCGAAATTATGGCACTATCGTTCAGGCCATATTTCGAGGGGGAGAAATAGAGCCTCGTTAGAGTTCTCTGACTTATACTAATATGTACAATGTGCGTATAATGCGTAAAAGGAAAGTATGAAAGTAAGTAAACAAAATTAAAAGAAATAGCACAGGAATTTATTTCCTGTGAAAAGTGTGGATAGCTATGACTCGTTCATAACATTCACATATGATTACTCCCGTTATGGTTAAAATTTATCCAATTATTAAAGAAAGATCAAGCAATGGATAAATTTAAGATACTCAAAGCTGGAGTTGTAAATCAACTCTAAAATAGTAAGATCGTAGTAGTGGGGAGTACTACGTCAAGACACCCCATTTGGCCAAATTCACGGACCTTTGCAAGGTTCTTACAGGAGAATGGCACGATCGCCTAGTATTTGATCCGGGCAAACCTCGAAAATGGAGTAGAAAGGCGTAACCGGTGGCGTATATGGTGCGCAGTATAATGAGTTACTTCACCTTATCATTAGGATTGTGGATGGAGGCATTAAAACCACTACTCACATTCTCAATAGAGTACCAAGCAAGTCGGTGTCCAAAACACCGTACGTGCTGTGGACGGGAAGAGTACCCTTTCTACACCACTTGCGTGTGTGTGGGGGAGCCCAGCAGAGGGCAAAGCATTTAACCCAAACATTGAAAAGTTAGATTCCAAAAGAGTCAGTTGTTATCTCATTTGAGTATACGGAAAAAAGTTAAAAGTTTTTCGTTTCTACTGTTCAGACAGACATACAAAGTTTGTAGAAACGAGACATGTTATTTTTCCTAAAGGATAACATGATGAGGGGGAGCACGGTAGTGTTGAAAATTGATCTTGAGGAGAAGCGGGTGTTTGTACCCAATTCTGATGATCCAAGAGTTATTTTTCCTCACTACCTTCCTACCTGTTATGTTTGCACCTACAGTTCCTGAGGTTGTGGTGCAAGCGCCTATAGTGAATCCACCTGTGGCAACAATGAGTGAAAATTCGGAACCTGTCCTTCAGGAGACGATTGAACTCATTGTTGCATATAAGAATAAGGAGTAACAGTCACGTCTCGTTGATGTTCCACATGTTGAGGCACATGATGTGCCGACAGGAGAGATCCCTAGAAGGTCTCAAAGAGTTAAACCATCAGCTATTCCTGATGGATTACGATACAAAAATAGCTCACAAATGAAGGTGATTTCACCTCTTTTGGAGAAGCCATTAGAGGTGTTCATTCATCCTTCATGGAAAATGTTATGAGACCAAGAAGTTTCAAATTTGTTTTGGAACATAGTATAAATTTCTAAAGGAGCCAATCCAGTAGGCTATAATAGGTCTACAAATTTAAACGTGACTCCAGAGGGAATATAAAAGCGATCAAACAGGTCTTGTGACAAAGGGCTTCATGCAAAGAAAGGACAGATTAAAATGAGATTTATTTCTGCAGTCTCATAAAAGGATTCTTTAGAATCATAATGATCTTGGTGGTATGCTACCACTATACATATAGAATTACATTATATGGATGTATAAGCAATAATCTCCTAATAGAGATTCATGGAAGAAAGCATGTACATGACACAACCAAAAGTTTTTTCGTTGTGAAAGAAAAGAACATATGGGATGATGTCTAATGAAATCCATTTATGAATTAAAGCAAGCATCAAAATAGTGGAATCTAAAGTTTGGTAATACAATTAAAAGATTTGGATTTTGAACCTAATGTAGAGGACAATCGTTATTATGCAAAGTTTAGAATTGGGAAATATGTTTTCCTAATCTTGTATGTGGATGATATCTTGCTCACTAGCAATGATGTTACTCTACTACGGAACAAAGATGTTTATGTCATCAAACTTTGATATGAAAGATCTTGGTGAAGCCTCATATGTTTAGGCACAGAAATTCACCGAGATAGATAGAATGGGGTTTTATGATTATCGCAAAAGGCATATCTGGAAAAGATTTTAAGAAAGTACAGTATGCATGCAAGTAAAGCATCACCTGCTCCTATAGTAAAGAGAGATAGTTTTGGAGAATTTAAATGTCCCAAGAATAAATATGAGCTCGATCAAATGAAAGCGATACCATATGCTTCAGCTGTTGGAAGCTTATAGTATGCACAAGTGTGCACTCGCCCTGACTTAGCGTTATCACCGGAGTACTCGGTAGATATCAAGACAATCCAGGCATGGAGCACTGGAAGATGGTAAAGAAAGCATTGCGTTATGCGCAAGGCACAAAGCATTTCATGCTAACGTAAATCTGATTGCCTAGAGATAAAAGGGTATTCAGATGCAAACTATGCGGGAGATAGAGATGATAGAAAATCCACGCCTGGATATATATTCACTCTCGCTGGGGGAGCTATCTCATGGAGAAGCTCCAAACAAAGGTTAGTTGCATCATCGACGGTGCATGCAGAGTTTATAGCATGTCATGATGCTATTGGACAGGTGATATGGTTAAAGAAATTAGTACCCGACTTGAAAGTGGAAGATTGCATTGATAAACCACTAAAGATGTCGCAACAATTAGCGGTATAGTATGCTCACAACAACAAGTCGAGTAATGCTTCCAAACCAATTGTGGTAAAGTTTTATGTTGTGAAAGATAAAATCCGGAATATAACCATAAGTCTCGAGCATATAGAGACAAAGGACATGATTGCGGATCCGCTCACAAAGGCTTACCACCCATTGTGTTTATAGGGAACACATAGCCGGCATGGGTTTTAAGGAAAGCCTGCGATTCCTGGATTCTGTAGTGGCCCAAAAGGAACAGTATTTATTCCAAAATAGAGAGGTATGTTGTAGCTGTTTTTGTCTATCGGCAATTGAGCTGTGACGATGAAGCATGCTCTATGTGCTAATCTGTAATGGAACGAATAAAGTAAAATGAAAAGTTGAAAGTATGTGATGAGATCAAGAGGGAGAATGTTGGATTGATCTCTCACCACCAGTGGACCCAACGGCCCATTGGGCCCTAGATCTCGGCATACGATCGGGGCGCCCCTAATGGGTTGGCGGGCCCCTATCACACTGCGTATAAAAGAGAGGTGGGGGCCGCAGGCACAAGACACGAGGTTCACCGCCGTCACTTGAGTCCCCACCGTCAACCCTAACCCGATATACAGTGGGTCGTAGTCGTGACGGGAAGCTCCGCCGCCGCCCGACGACCCCGGCACTGTGCGTCGCTGCCCTAGAGCAGATCTTCTCCAAGCGAACGTGAGATGGCCACTGGTGCAGGTATCCTATCCCTTTCCCCTTCTCTGCTCTCTCTCCCTTTCTCTCAGTTCCTCACGGAGGAATCCAATCATGTACATACACAGCAAAAGGTTTTACCCGTCTAGATGTACACCTAGGTGATCTGTTAATTCCATCACAGAATCCTCCACCAAATTCGAAAGCAAAACTTTGCCGTTTCACATAACACTGAATTCAATCCACGCTTGGAACACGGGCACCAAAAGGGTTGCTATAAGTATTCATGAACCCACACAGCCACAAAGGTTCAGGTACTCAAGCCAAGGCACAAGCTAGGCCAATGTGGTGTGCCTCCACAAGGGATTTATCTCTTCTTCGACAAACCATCAGTCTTTCCACGACATCCAGTGGTCTTGGTGTGCTCGACACGGACATGAAGACTCCAGTAATGACGCAGGCTCACAGCGGTGTTCCTGCATAGGGTTTTGTTACAAGACAGCGCCATTAAATAGGAAACACCAACAGAACAGAACTATGCGCAATTTTATATGTGCCAAGAGCACAGTTTTCAACACGAACAAATAGGCTTTTGTCACAATAGTTCTTTCATGAAAGATACTAAATGGCTCACTGGCTAAGTACAATCATGAACTGGCATGATCAACAACTACTGCAGAAGAAAATGGAGCTAGTATTTTTAACAATATACTCCTGACAATGAATCTGTATGAATGCAACTTTATGTAGCAGAGCAACATGGTAAAAGTCTTGCAGGTACCAATGTACCATTCCAAATTCTATGCTATGGCGGAGCAGAAGCCGGAGAGGCTACCGGCAAGTTCTTTCCAAGGTTTCTCTGGTTGGCTGGTTGCAAGTAATTGCAGACATAAACCTTGAAAAATGATTATCAATAGTGCTGAAAGCGAAACAGCAAAGGTAAGTTAGCAGGTATCTGAAACTAAAACAACAGGGACGTTGAAGTCAAACACTGAAAAATATTTACGCTTGAATGCATTAGGCTTCTGAAGAATATCGGATAGTGATGTACAAGGCCTCATTACAAGGATATACCTTCTGTATCTCCTAAACTGCAACCATCTCTGCAGGTACACTTGCCTCCCCTGAAAATGTGGAATCCGGACGAGTCTCTGACCGAGATCACCTTACCGGTGGCGGCGGAGGCGTGCTCCAGGAAAGAGTGGCAATCACCACACATGCGGATATTCTTCACAACACGGACGGTCTGTCCAGGTCCAGCCATCAGAATGCCATACATTGCCGCAAGCTTTGCGCTGTGGTACATCAGGAAGTGCCGCTTTTGGTACTCCTCGACGTCGTGCAGAACGAAGGTGGTGTCCGGCTCGTACCCGGCCTTGATGCACTCAAGGATCAGCACGTCCAGGCCCGCGTAGATGTCCCTGGACTGGGGATGCGATCTGTCACGCGCGAAGAATGAGTGGACAGCGTTGTTGTGGAATGTCCAGCTCCTTGCTGGGATCTTGCGCATGCCCTTATCACGCATCTCCAGCCTTGTGGTCTCAGAGGAGTGCCACTTTGCTGATTCGGAGAAGAGATTTGATGTCAATACAAAAGTGGATGGATCTTGTGGTTCCAATGCAAGCAAATGCTTCATAGCTCGTCTTCGCACGGTCATGTCGGAGCGCTTGCTGCAGCTGTCTAGCAAAGACCGCCAAACTAACACACCAGGCTTGAATGGCATACTGCCTATAAGCTGTTCTGCCTCATCAAAGTGACCCCAGCAGCCAAGGACATTTACAAATGCTGCATAATGCTCCATGGCTGGTTCAATTCCATAGCTGCCTGACATAGAAACAAAGAGTTCCCTGCATTGGTCTGTAGAATCTGAGCTTGTGTGACTGCAAGCAGATATGACCAGAAGAAAGGTAATGGAATCAGGCCTGATGCCTAAGCTCTCCATCTGACCCCATATATCCAATATCTCTTCTCCCTGACGATGAAGAAGATGAGCACTGATCAATGCATTCCATGACACCAAGTCCCGACAAGTCATCCGCTCAAATAAATTAACTGCATCATCCAACTCCCCACACTTGCCATACATACTGATGATAGCATTACTGACTCCACAAGCGTTCAGAAGCCCAGATTTTGCAGCAAAGGAATGCATTTGCTTTCCAAGTTCAGCAAAGCCCAGGGATCCACATACTCCAAGGGCAGCAGTCAACATGAATTCATCGATGAATTCTACACCACTGCTTCTAAACATCTGAAGGAAGGTTGAAAGTGCTTTCTCATACTCACCATCTCTGACACTAGCCAGCAGCAAAGAATTCCAAGCAATATGAAAGCTCTCTTGATGGCGCCATTGCTCAAACAACAGATGTGCGTCCCCAGAACGGCCGCACTTGATGCACATATCGATCAACGCAGCATCAATCCAAGGAGTAGAGCCGCAGCCGCACTTAATCACAAAAGCATGAACCTGCTCGCTCACCTTCCTATCTGAAGCAATAGCACAGGCATTCAGCGCACCAGTCACTGTGACATCTGAGATCTCCAGCCCATCCTCCACCATTTGCCTAAACAACCTCAGGCCTTGCAGCCCTGCCTTCTTTGCGAACATGACCCTCACACCTTCCTTGTTCTGACAAAACCCGGTCAGGACCGCATTGTACGTGACAAAGTTCCTCTGCGGCATCCGATCGAACACGTCCAGAGCCATGTCGACCAGACCGAACTCCATGTACCCATTGAGCAACCCGGTCCACGAAATCACATCCTTCACTGGCATCCCCTGGAACATGCTGACCACGTCTTCGACGGAGCCGCCATGCTCCGCGTAGAACCCGATGAGTGCATTGCCCACGCTGAGCTCCGTCTCGAGCCCGGACTTGAGCGACAGCGCGTGCACGGCCTCCCCCTCGGGGAGGCCGAACCCCTCGCCCGCCGCAGCGAGGAGCGCCGACAGGGAGAAGGCGTCGGCGCGGACCCCGGTCGCCCATCTCGCCGAACAGCCCGAACGCCTCCTCGTGCCGGCCCAGCTCGACCGTGCCGGCCAGGATAGCGTTCCATGAGGAGACGTCCCGGCGCTCCATGCCGTCGAACGCCCTCAGCGCGTCCCCGAGGCGGCCGCACTTGACATACATGCCGAGGAGCGCGTTGTCGACGAGGAGCGAGCCGCCCGGGGGGGACCCGGAGCGCGAGCTGCAGTGTCCGGACTTGGCGGCGAGCGCGTGCACCTGGGCACCGAGGCGCGGGTTGCCCCTGCGGGCGCAGGCGGTGAGGAGGCCGACGAAGGTGTACTCGGTGGGGTGGAGCGGCGGCGCGCCGTCGTCCGCGGCGAGGCGCATGCGCGCGAGCAGCGCGGCGGCGGCGGACGGGAGCCGAGGCGCGCGTGGCCCGAGATGAGCGCGCTGTAGGAGGCGGCGTCGCGCGCGGGCATCCGGTCGAACACGGCACGGGCGTCGGACAGGCGGCCCGCGCGGAGGTACGCGCACATGGCGGCGTTCGCGGCGCGGGCGTCCGGGGACGGGCCCAGGGCGCCGGACTTGACCGCCACGGCGTGCGTGGCGCGGGGGTCGGTGGCGGCGGCGGCGGCGGCGACGGCGCGGAGGGGGAGGCCATGGGTGGGAGGAGGGGGCGGGAAGGAGAGGAGGGAAGGGATGGTGGGGGCGAGAGGCGGGGGTGGGGAGGGGAGGAGGGGGATGAGGTGGAGATGGCCATTCATTTCACGGCTGCGGTAGCGGAGCTAAGCTTTGGCTGGCTTGCTGCTCGCGCAGCTTGCGCTCGCTCGCTTCCCTCCTCCCGTCCTCCGCGCTCTCCTCTCGCCCCCACCAATCCGCTCGAGCTCGATTACCACAAGTCGGCGGCGTCGTTTTCCCAGTCATCTTGGGTTCTTATTTTTTAAAAAGTTATATATTGGGCTCTCTCTCTCTCCATGCTTTCCATATCAATGTTGGGCCAGGTCGTTCCGACCGTGACCGACCCGAGCTTTCCTTTCCAAAAAAATTTTTTTTATGTTTTCAAACTGCCCTTATTTTTAATTTGCCACCTTTCGCAAATTGTAAATCGTTTTAACTTTTTTAAGTTCATAGATAGATATTATTATAATTTTAGATATATTATCTACTCCCTTCCTCCTTCAAAAAGTGTCCATTTGGCCTCTAAATCTTCTCTCACAAAAAGTGCCCTTTCTTTTGATCTGGATATAATATCAACTCCTTCCGTCCCGCAAAGAGTGTCCATTTAACATCTAAATCTTGTCTAACAAAAGTTGTTCCTTTACATCGTAATAAATCTCATCTGGTTAAAGCAACACTCATACTCAACAAAAGAAAGTATATGGAGAAGCATGTAGAGACAATCAAATAATCCAATGATATTATTTGTCTAGTTCCAATGCATGTGTATTTATTTAGAATTCAAAAAAACTAAACAAGCATCACGAGTTTCAATCACAATTAGTATTAGTTATTAGGAGTACTTACCTCTACTATTACTCCATATTGGAAGTCATTTTGAGGTTGTCTTGAGTCAAAAAAAATTTAAATTTTGATTGCAAATATTTTTTATGTGTTAAGTTTAGAAATGTGAAAATGGTATGGAGCGAGTATGTCTAAAAGTAGTTGTAAATCTAGAAAAGTCAAAATTACCTATTTGAAATGGATGGAGTACTATCGTATAAACAAATTACAATAAGTAGAGGTACTACATGCGGAAAATTGTTTATTAGTGGACACGATATGTTTGCAACTTGTCACTGACTGAAACAAATGTTGTTGTGGGAGTATTGCCTACCATCAGTCAACAATATCTACTTTTTAAAGAGTTCTAAGGTACGAATTGAATTCTCGTACTTAGTATTCCATCTGTGAACAATATTTTTATTATGCACAATTATATCTATAAATTTATATAATAGATTCTTTTTTGCCTAAATGTGGTTTGGAAGTTTTAGTTCTCCACATGTGACAAGTTAGTATTAGAATAATTCGACAATAACTGAGTTGTTTTAATTGACAAACTATTAAAGTTTCTGTTCCACATGCATCAAATCTACAATTCAGTATTGAAATAATTCTTGTGAACAATAATTGAGTTGTTTTAATTGATAAGCTATTGTGTTCTTGAAAATTGGAGTAATGTCATTCATTTTTGGATCACAAATGCATGATTTCTGATCCAAGGAAAGTTTCATGTACATGTGTGTGCTGATAGTTTTTGCTAGACTTGTTGCTTATCTGGACACCATGATTGAGAAGTGGGGTTCATATCTCAAGGTCACATTTATCATCATCTTCGGTGTTGCTACAGGTTTGGTTTACACTAGAGATATGTCAGTTATTTGAGACAGACTAGTTCCATCTACACGACATTTCTAGGCTCACTTTTTGGTCGCTAGTTCAACATTTGAGGGGATGTCTTATATCTTTTAGGTGAGATTGGGTTTGTTGTATGGTTGGTTGTGGTTTGCGGCACTGTTTTTGGGATGGCCTATATTGGGAGAGCTAGACACCCAGACAGTCTCGAGACTCTACTATCAGGTCTTCGTTTCGCACTTAGCTTACCACAGATTCTCTTCAATAGCATACTAGCTTTAGTTCATCGAGAATAGTTATTACCATCAACTCTGTAAAGATTTTGATTGTTCATTATGATTCGCATTTGATGTGACGACAAATTTGTTGTGTTTCATGAACATGTTGTCTATTTTCCGAGAACTCTTTAGCTCTTGTTTTCCATCAATTTAGTGACATGTCATATGCGAGGTTCACATCTTTTTGCTGCATTTTATCAAACTATTTGTCACCCTTTGTCCAGCACTAAACTTATAGAACAACATGTCACTTCTAGTTTTCACTATACAGTATATCTGATTCATTTTTCAAGTTAGTGTTGTTCAAATATGATTGACTAGTTGATATCTCATTTGTTACCATTGCAATTTGCACATTTGTCATTCACCGTTGGATAAAGTAGTTCAAATTCATTGTCATTGAAACATATGCAATATATGATGTCTCAACCAAGAAAGGTTGTTTTATCCTTAAAGCGGGGTTCTAGTTTTCACTATATAGTATATCTGATTCATTTTTCAAGTTAGTTTTGTTCAAATATGATTGACTAGTTGATATATCATTTGTTACCATTACAATTTGCATTTGTCATTCGGCGTTGGATAAAAGCAGTTCAAATTCATTGTCATTGAAACATATGCAATATATGATGTCTCAACCAAGAAAGGTTGTTTTATCCTTAAAGTAGGGTTCTAGTTTTCACTATATAGTATATCTGATTCATTTTTCAAGTTAATTTTGTTCAAATATGATTGACTAGTTGATATCTCATTTGTTACCATTGCAATTTGCGCATTTGTCATTCAGCGTTGGATAAAAGCAGTTCAAATTCATTGGCATTGAAACATATGCAATATATGATGTCTCAACCAAGAAAGGTTATTTTATCCTTAAAGCAGGGTTGGTTTCTTGTGACTTGTACGAGTTGTATATATAGTTTTCCCCGTTGAGAAAAACACTTTTGTTGTGCTTGTATCCCGTTGATCCAAACTATGGGTATATGGGTATGTGGATGGATTTACAATTACTTTTGCACTGCACTTTTATTGACATGCACATACCTGGAATTTCAAAATAATATGTACATAATTAGTTATATCAATGTGTGATTGAATAATCAAACTAGACCCGGTGGGGCAAGACTGCCCCACAGGTTTTCATTAAGAAGAAGAAATCTTCTTCGAGCCTAGAAAACCTCCGAACTCCGATTTCACTAGCGAGGAGATTTTTTGTAAAACCAGCTCCATAATTCGCTCCAATGAGGAATTGAATCTGGGTCTCTGGTTATGACCATACCTCATATCCTCTAACCAAGTACACTAGAGAAGCTTTGGTAATGTGTGATTGAATAATGAGTATCTGTAATTTTCTTTATTGTAGGATGTAGAGAATAATTGTTTTCATAGCTCAATTTTGTCTTTGTCTATTTGTTTCGAGTTTTTTTCCCTTTTGTGCAGAGGAGTTCAGTTTGTTGTCTTGTTTTTCAGGACGTCGGCACTGTGGTGTGGGTGGGTGTGGCTGTGTGTGAGTGCGTGTATGGGTGTGGGGGGCAAAGAACATATGGCCTACTTGGTGCCCTGCATCCCACCTGACCAGGCCCACGGGCTTCCGCCGCTGTGCCGCCATTGGCGCTCCACGGCGAGCTCCACCTCCCCGTTGTCACCATCGCCGCTCGAGCCTGCCTTCACCTCCACCAGAACCCCCTGGAGCTTCCCGGACCGCTGCTTGACCCGGCTGAGTCACCGCCGCGCCGGAACCAACGTTCCAGCGGCCGCCGCCGCCGGGCGCCGCCGAGCAACCTCGCCGGAGTACACCCCGACCCCGCCGAGACTCGGAATCGAACCCCAAGAGGTCCAGGACCACTTCCCCGCCGCATCCCGGCCAAGTCCGGCCTCCCCCTCACCGGATTCCGACCAACCTCACCGGCGGGTGCGCCAGGGACCGATTTGCAAGGTCCATTTTCTTTCCGAGGGCATATCTGTGAACTAGGGGCCTACCTATAATGATCTTTATCTTAGTTTTCTTTCAACTCAATCCAGCGACTTCTAAAATCCATATCTATTAGCAGAAAAATCAGAAAAATGCATATGATGACTTTTTGGAATCCTTGTGAGGAATACTGTGTTTCCTAGAAAAGTTGTATAGGGTTTTTTTGATTATTTTTTAATAATTTTGAAAACTCAGTTTGAACTATTTTTGTTGTATTTTAAATTCTAGATGTGATTTTGACTTGAAATTTGGATATGTTGTGCAAAATGATGTTCATGAGCTCTGGATAAATGTTTGCACAAAGTTACTGAGTAGATTTTGAGATATGCTTTATTTAGCCTTTATGCTAGTAGCATCTTCATCTTTTTGTCTAGCGCTGTATAGGTTTGTTCTATGGCTACTTTTTACACCTTGAGCTGTTTATGATGTGTTGAGCCTCAGGTAATTTTTGTATGCTGGTTTGGCTATGTTAAAGTAGGTTTTTGATTTATGCATGCTAGAGGAGCCTATGTGTATATTTGAAGTTATGTGTAGATTTAAGACTTGAGCCTTGGTGTAGGCCCTTGTTTTGGTGATGTTGTCCTCTGGTGAAAATTTGAAGTCCTTTACATGATTAGTTTTGCCTAGATTAATTATGTTTTATTTACTAGGTTGGTTTTGTTATTTTTTGTTAGATTTAATCTAGATTTTTCCTATGCATGATTTTTGGTGTGAGAGCATGTTTTGTGGTAATCTTGTTGTATGAGAAAAATCAGGACCAAAGGAGCTATATTTATTTTTATATGCTTAGTGGTAGTTTTAATAGTTATAAAATGTTGGATAAGGTATGTTATACACATGTTGATCTTGAAATATTTAATTCAGTGGCTTGTTAATAAATTTTAGTGGATGTGTGAAAGTTAGTTACTGTTGTGAAGTGATTTTGTTTGGTTTGTATAGATGTGCACACAATCACCATCAAAAAGAATTAATAAATGGGTGTTTATTTTTTCCTTTTCTTTGGAAGAGTATGTTGAAGATATGTTTATTTAAGTGAATGTGATCAACCATGACCTCCATGATGGTCATGTGTTGTTTTGTAAATAATTAAAATAACTTCACCAATTAATTCTTGCATGTGCATCTCCGTGTAGAACCTTCCGATGATAGCAGCGAGCTTGTCGCGGAACGAGGTGACGAACCGTTCAAGGGAGAAGTGAACTACGTGGAAGTGCAGCAAGACCCGGACCAAAGTTCGAAGACTTTCCTACTAACCTTGCTAGTGAAGGCAAGCCCCGGTTTATCATTGACCTATGTGTTTCTTTTTAAACTTCTGAATTTATCTTTGATTATCTTTGTGCATTTACGTTCAGGAGTTGAATTGAAACCCTAGTTGCATGATTCCTTAAGTACATGTGATCTTTTACTAGTATGATAGGTCGCTAGTTTCTATGCACTAAGGACCCGATACAAGTCGAGTGATGTACTTCGCTCGCGAGAATATGTTCTTATGTTGGAATCATAAGATTTGATAAATTGGATTGCTCACGTGGTAAGAGCATGGGATTCTGGGCTCCGGTCCAGTGGTTAAGAGATTAAGCGTTTGAACGTACTAAACATTTGTCGGGAATGGGACCGGTAAGCCTAGTACCCGATTGACGCGGCAAGGGAACCTTTCCCTACTACCACGGGCACGATGATGTGTCCCCACTTCAACTGTGATGTGGTACTGTGTGAGCCTGGGCGTTCATGTGTGAGCGATCCAGTAATCCTTGTATCAAGGGATGTAGGTTCCGCTCCCGAACTGAAGATTGACGGGAACCGCCTGGTCGGTGTGTACCCCGTTTCGTTTTTATTTGATCTTCTTGGGGTATGCATTCTTCCGTGTGTTTAGGTCCACCTTGTAAGGTTATTAATCGATCGATCGTCGGCCTCTCACCGTTATCTGAGATTGCTTATTCATCTTGCCATTGTGATCCCTTTATGATGAAATATTGATAAACTTGATGTTTGATTAAATTGTATTACACAACTCATGTTTGCAATAGTTGCTTATTTATAATGGATTAATCTACTAGAACTTGAGCTAAAATATTGAAAGTAAGGATTAACTCCTTTGTAGCTTTTTGGCAAAACAAACCCACTAGCCAAAAGCCTTGCATGACTAGAGTTTAAGTCTTTTATTTTAGATGGGTAAGCCTTGCTATATATGTTGTTTTCAGGTGAAGTTATTTGGCCTGGTGAGATACCCCACGGCTGGGAGCTGCAGTGGGTGTCGACGCTGAGTAAAATCATCATGGATGGCCTCCTATGATGATGATCGCGTTACTTAGTTTATTTCCGCTGTTTAAAACTCTGAACCATTGTTTATCATGTTAGGAACCATGATTTGTAATAATTGATCCTACGGGGAAGATTGGTTTAATTTGTAAGGTACTCTGGACTCTCCTTCGTGGGAGTTTTAATGTATGCGTGTTCGATCCTCTGTGTGTTGATTCAAGTGATTTACCGGGCTTTGACCTGGCAACACTCAACGTGATGGTTCCTTATTATCGCTTAATGACCACATGGAGTGGTTTAGGCAATAGTACGGAATTATCTCGGATGGGGTTGTCACAATGAGGTAGTTCCTGAAGAGTTTTCCTGGGTCCCAAATGTTACTAACACCCAGCCCCATCCTGGTCATATAGATGACAATGCTGCCTGGGCACTACAGAGGGATCAGTGGGCTAACCACATGTGGGCTAATAGTGGTCTTGCAAGAATTTAGGCATTTGCATTGTATGCTTCAGTGGTCTGTTGTCATTTCATTCAAGGACATATGCAATGATGTATTGTTTTATATGAAATGAGATTTTGGGCAATAGTAATGATGTACTTTTTTATATGATACTACACTTGATCCGAGGCTTTGGGCAATAGCAATGATGTACTTTTTTATATGATACTATACTTGATCTGAGGCTTTGGGCAATAGCAATGATGTACTTTTTTATGATACTATACTTGATCTGAGGCTTTGAGCATGTGCAATGATGATTTTTTTATATGATCCTTTACTTGGACTGAGGCATTGGGTATGTGCAATGATGGTTTTTTATATGATCCTTTACTTGGACTGAGACTTTGAGTATGTGCAATGATGATTTTTTTATATGATCCTTTACTTGGACCGAGGCTTTGGGCATGTGCAATGATGTACTCTTTTCCTATAATACTATACTTGGGTTGATTAGGCTATGGCTGAGGAGGTGATGGCTGCTGATGAGCTTGTCTTTCCTCGACTGGATGGTGGGTTTGTTGCTGCTGACAATGTGGAGGCTTTGGATGATGCAGCTGGTTTCATACCAACTGCACAGGTTCAGGCTCAGCAGAGGGCCTCTCTGAGGTGGATAGAACCCATGTCTGCCTTTGTGCCGCGCCATATGTGCCAGCTCATTTTCACAGGAGTGAGGACTGACAAGGGCTTCAAAGAAGTGCATCTGAACAAGGTTGCCAAAGCCCTTCAAGAGTTCTGTGGTAATGAGGTTAGTGGTACCCAGGTGTACAACCACTTGAGGCAAAGGTTGGTCAAACTGTCCAAGCTGAGGGATCTCAGTGGAGCTCGGTAGGATGAGGATACATGGACTATTATTCTTGAGGAGGAGCACTACAATGGCCATACCAAGGTAAAGACCTAAGCATTCATTTGTATTCACCACATGCAGTTGATTGTTTGTGTATACAGACTAACATAATTGTTTCTTTGTGCAGATCACCCCAAGGATGCTGAATTTCTGAACAAGCCATAGATGATTTTTTATTTGATTTGTCCATTCTCATGTTGTTTCTAGCTACCTATGGTTTGGTATGCGGTTCATGTTGGCCGACGGCCTGGAGTTTACTCCAATTAGGATGATGCCCATGCTCAAGTCAATGGGTACAAGGGTTGCTGCCACAAAAAATTCAAGACAAGAGAAGAAGCTTTTGAAGCTTCTACGGTCGACACTACAATGAAGTGAAGCCAATTCCACCTCAACCTGTTGCAATATATGTTAATAAGCATTGTTGGTGTCATGTTCATCGTGTCATAATTATAATTCAGTTCTTAATCATTATTGTTTTAGTTTGCAAGTTGTTGTAATAATTGGTTTCACTAGCATGAACATGTGACCTTGTGTTGGATTAGGTGGTGGTATTCTTACCACTACATTCAAGAGGTAACTAGAACTTGGTGCATGAAAGCAACCAAACACTCATCCCTGCATCTAGTTTTAAACCTGGAAACACATGCATGCAACCAAACACTATCACAATCCGGACAAGTTCCACAGATGCAGACAAACAAACAACCCCTCCTGCATGCATCCGGCCTGGGCAAATGCAGCCTGGCTACCTCGAGCTGGCCTGGCTGGGCTAAGAAGGGTACAAAACATGCCCATAGCGATCGAAAGGCTAGTGAAACAACACAAAGCTGGCCCAGTGTAGCAACCTTGCGAATATCCTTTTCTCTGGGCCGTGTAGGAAATCATTTCTTCTCCAGACCTGCCAAGAAATGACCATCTCCTACTAATGTGTGTCTTATCTTCGGTAAATTTGGTCTCAAATTTAGTGTATTTTTACCGAAGATATCGAGTCACATCTTTTCTCACATCACGCGACCCAACGTGTATTTTTTTCACACTTTACACTCCAATACACTATTCGTTTACGCAAATTTGACAAATTAAACACACCATAAACAAATGCTAATGCGTTGGTGAATAATAAATAGTTCAAAGATATATTTGTAGTTTTCCAACATTGACTGCCACGTAGTAAAAGTAAGTTCAGATTTCCGATATACTCGATTCACCATTTACTTATAAAAATTTTCATGTATTGTATAATGTACGTTGAGAATACATGAAAATTTTTGTACCTTTTCCTTTTGTGCTTATTAGAGTTAAAAATACCTGAAAAGCGGCATAATTAACTGGATCTTTGCAATGGCCAAAGAATGGGGGCAACGAAATCAAAGGGATAGCGTATACAAGCAAGCATTGGCAGGAGTGGTTGGCGCTGCACGGTGTGCTGTAAGGAATCGGATGCCCGTAGCTTAAGAGGAGGAGGGGGTGAATTAGGCAATTTAAAAACTTATCCTATGGCTTTCACTACTTGCATGAAACATAAAGTAGAACATACTATCTAAAAGTGCAACTTAGGGTTGTTCTAGTGTGAAACTCCCATCCCAAAACAAGTTTTGCAACCTATAGCCAATCCTAGCAAGATACTACTCTAGGAAAGTAAAGGCACACAAGGATTGCAAGAATGTAATGCGGAAACGTAAAGGGGATGAGAGGAAGCAAACTCTTGACACGTGATTTATCCCGTGGTATCGGTAGGCACTAAGCCACCCCTAGTCCACGTTGTTGAAGCACTCTACAAAAGAGTATTGCTTCCCGGTCACCAAGTCTCTCCCAAGAGCACCACTTGACTTGCCACAAAGGCACTCGTCAAGCTCCCTTGGTCACCTTGATGCCGCCTCCACTAAGGAGCTTCCACCAAGGGAAGGGGTCTCCACGTCCCCGCACAAAGTGTCTCGCCGCCCACACCAAGCCGGAGGGTCGAAGACGTTTGTCGGAGAGCCACCTAGGCTCCAAGGCTTCCGCACACCTCGCATAACTTGATCCACTCGAGAATCACCTCACAAGGTAGGCACACTTGCACTCACTTAGCTCTAAGCTAAACCTAACACTAAGCACACACACAAAGCATGTGCAAGTCTATAGATGAGCAATTTAGCGCTTGGATGGCTTGGATATGATCTTCTTTGAGTCTTCAACTCCTCTGCACTTCCACACACTCCAACAACTCCAAATGAGTGAGTGGAGGGGGTATAAATAGCCCAAGGCGTCCAAAGAGCCGTTGGCTAGGCCAGTAAACTGCATCACGGGATGAACCGATGATCTCTTTTCCATAGGCGTCGGTTCATCCGGTGCCCTCCACGTCACTTAGCCGTTGCAAATCTGTTGACGATATTCATTCGATGCTTGCACCGACGGTCATCTTGCCTAGCCGTCGGTTCATTCGGTCTTGATGGGTTCGGCCAAAACCTCTCGTTAGCAAATACGCTAGCGGATGAACCGTTAAAACCCATATGTCCATCGGTTCATCCGGTCTTGAAGAGCTTCACCCGGACCTCTCGTTAGCGATATGACGCCGTCGGGTGAACCGCTGCTCACCCATCGGTTCATCCGATGCTACTGGTTTCTGCAGACTTGGCCTCTTGATTCATCCGGCGCAACTAGAAATGGGGGCGTCGGATGATCCGGTGATCATAGTGTTGACTCAAGTCTTCACGCATGTACTACTTCATCCACACGCCGTTTTCTAGTGTACCGTCGGTTCTCATCCGACGCCATCGCTTTCTTTCTTTTTCTTCCACGGTTTTGACCCTTGAAAAATACACTATGTTCTTATTTTGGCATATGGTATTTTTGCATCCTTGGGACCTAGAAGTGTCTACAAAGACATGCTAGACAATATGGTTAGTCCCATTGATCATGTTGTCATTAATCACCAAAATTAAGCTTTGAACAAATGACATATGAGGCCATGTTCGCTACATGTGCTACACTACACATGCTCTTCCTTCCTTCGGTGCTCTCTCTCACTTTCCCGATTCTTTCGCGAAATTTAGCAAACTTTGGGTCGAAAGTGAACGGACTTTCTTTTGGTTACATTTGAACAGTGAAAACACTATTTACTCATCACATTCATCACATCTTCTCTCGTGAGAAACACTATTTCAGCACTATTTATTTACAATTTTAATATTTCTTTCACCCAAAAGAACAGACCCTCATTGGGAGACTGCAGGACCCTCGGGAGTTCGGGCGAAATTATAGCGGAATCGTAAGAGGCTGCGAGTTTCACCTTTCGTGGTGTCGAATGGATCCGCCTGGCTGACGACTGACGCCCGAGTCCTGACGCGAGGAGGATGATGTCGTCGTGCTCAGGGGCGGAGGACCCGGTATGGCAAGGTATGGCGCTTGCCATACCTTGATTCGACCGAGCCTACTGACATCTCTTCACCTGTGAATCTGTGATGCTACAAATAGCCTGACGCCATGGCCTGCTGTTGTGATGTTCTTCCGATCTAAACACGCAAGCGAGAATCATCGTGTTGTGCGAACCGTTATTCGGCCCACGACCTTACTAGCCCGTCTCAGCCCATCAATACCACCAGGGGCGGATACAAGCCTTGGGCAACTAGGGCCACGGCCCTAGGCGTGGTCCAAAAAACCTTTCATACGCCTGCATTCGTTTGGCTTTACCGACCACGAAGATCTTTTCTCTCGGAAAAATCACCACCAAAGAACCGGTCGGTGATTTTCTCTCGAGAACAAACCAACTGACCACTAGCCTTGACCAAGCGAGCAGGCTGATAGTATCTTCAATTTTTTTAACCCAACTATGTTTTATCTTGAAAACAGAGGGAATTTTTATAAATTTTATTGTATACTTTAACTTTGAATTGAGATATACTCAAAATCATGGTTTTAGTTGTCTTTGTGTGCTATCGTATCATATTACCATTATATTGTCATGTGGGAAAAATTTGGTAGTCTGGTTGCATTGACAAATGACCCTAGGCGTCAAAATGATTTCTGTCTGCCACTGAATACCACGATCCCTGGCCCTCCCACTGTCCCACACGCTGGCTCCATAATTCGGCCGGCGTTCGTCGACGCGAACCACCGTCGCAGCTGCGAACCGAGGCGGAGGAGGTGGCCGCCGGCAGCGGAGGGCAGGCAGCAGGCACGCCGACGTGGACGAGCCATGGCTGCAGGCCTGCCGTGCGTGCAGGTTCAGCCGTCTAGGGGAACCTGCCTAGCTAGCAGGTAAGGGAAAATCGAATTCATGATCTGTTTCATAGTTCGGTTAATTTAGAGTTGTGTGAATTTTTCTCATTTGTTGGGAGTTGGAACTTGGAAATAAAGATCAATCCTAAAAGTGTGCTGCGTGCAAATGAACATGTATAAAGAGCAACACATGCCAATATGTAGGTGTTTATTGCATTTTTTCTAGCAATTTGACAAAAAATTATTTGCATTTGTTTTCTTACATGCTTCGGTGAATTGGCGGCAGACTGTAGATTTCAAGACTTTTTGTCGACTGATTTCGCCATACCTTAATTTTATTCCGTCCTCCGCCACTGGTCGTGCTCACCGGCGCGGCGGAGGAAGACGCTGTGCTGACAAGTCGACAGAAGCGCAGCCCCAGCGCCGGCGTCTTCGGCCTCTCTGGCCCTGCTCCGTTTCACCCCGCCGACCGCGCGTGATTCTTGGCGTGGCAGCGTGAGAGCACCACCCCGGCCGTTGCGAGGGGAAGGAAGCATCACTGGCCGGGATCTTCTGAGCCCATCCAGAAAGCTTGGCGCGACTAGAGATGGCAACGGGTAGAAACCCGTCGGGTATTACTATTCCATACCTACACCCGCCAACTCTAACTCTATCTGTTAAAACCCATACTTCATACAAGTTCTTACCTATACCTTCTTCTGTTTTTACCCGCTTGCAACCTGATCCGATAGCATACCCATTGTAATCTAATATAATTGGAAACATAACACATAGGAAAGTGCATATATCAACAAATTGGAATGAATAAAAAAGATAAAATTATAATTCTAAACCAATTAATAGTCTAATGAAGCATAAAATTATTAGTTAGTTATCAATATTAAGCTATTCTTCACTAACAATGTGCAAATTTATAAGTTTATCACATATTGTATAAATATATTTTCTGATGCGGGTATGGGTAGTAATTCACCGCACTTCACCCGCTACCCATCGGTACATGATATTGCTCATTTGTGATCCGCGGCATAGATATGTTTCCATACCCGGCTTATCTAAAACCCGTCGGTTTTCTCCGGATACCCATTGCCATCTCTAGGCGCGACCCATCGTCGTAGTACACTGTTGTCCCGCCCGATTGGTGACTTGGCATGGTGGTCACACCGGACACTGATCGAAGATGACGTTCAATAAAAAGAACACCTTGCATGTGCAGGTGTTTTCTCCCCGTGCACCAAAAAGGTGTTCCTCTAGAAAATGAAAACATCTCGCATGGCACGACCCTGATTAACTCCAAAGCTTGATAGCGTAATTGACACGGCGCGCGGCACACTCATAGTTAATCACTTGTTCATATAACCGAAAAATGAAATGCGAATTATTTTACGCGTTCCATGAATAAAATGGTAAATATAAATATCGGAGTACTCATAACATTAAGGTTTGGTTATTAGTTTGTGCAGCTAATATAAATGTCGGTTGCCTCATGAGGTGATCTAACTAGCATCATCTAGGATAATGGTGCTTAAGTATCATGCGCCTAATTAAACAATTCGAGAGTGCCCGTGTCACTGTCTAAACCGAAATGTCCACAGAATAATGGCCCCGCCCCGCCGTTCAGGTAGCCTTCACATCCAAGGGCGCACATCATTATTGTGGACGCGATCCACATGCTCTATTATCTAAACAAAATTGGATGCGTATCAGCATCGTCTATGATTAGTTCCAAGCCATGCAAGTTGTTCTAGAGTACCTTTCAACATATCTACTGTTCAAATTATAAAAAAAATGGACCCAGAAAAAAATGGAATTCCAACTGCGCATTTCAAATGTGCAGTCTTACATGACATGATCAAATCCAGAGTCAAGTGAAAAAAACACATGAGAAAGTTTTGTGCCTCCATTTTGTAATATGCCTAATTTTGCTAAGAAAGATTCGGTTATGAATGAAGTGGGATTATGATCCGACAAGTCTTACAATGATGACTGAAATATGCATTGCCTTGCGAATACAATATAAAATATGATGAAAAAGAAATAAAAATACATGAACGAGGTAAAATCCAATATCAAATATGTCTTTAATCTAGAAGAGATGCTCTATCAATATTTTGATAATAATAGATAAAATATTTCTTGTTTTGTCAAATATGGATGAATACGACAATCTTTACATCAAGTTTCTTGGTACTAGCTAAAGCATATTGACGAAGGTTTGGATTAGGGTCCTCTGAGCGACAAGATAATCACCCTTGGGATGGAGTTTTCTGACACCATTGACCATTGACAGCGTCAAAGCTAAGATCCAGAACAAGGAGGGATGCAGATCTTCGTCAAGAACCTCATCGACAGGACACCTCATCCCTGACTAGTAGGCG
The DNA here is from genome assembly GCA_022644695.1 of Cenchrus purpureus. NCBI lineage: Eukaryota > Viridiplantae > Streptophyta > Magnoliopsida > Poales > Poaceae > Cenchrus > Cenchrus purpureus. Next base: position 11,794,210 of record CP053467.1, read on the forward strand.
GTTCGCACGACAACTCTCCGCCTCGCACGACAACTCTCCGCCTCGCACATCACTCAGTCTTTCCAGACGCCTCGACTACTTGTTCGCACGAGTAGTCTCCGTCTCCGACTAAGGCGGGGCCCACCCATGGAGGTCGAGCGGGATCGAGGCCCCACACGTGGTGCAGCCTCCGGACGCTTGGACTTCCCACACGACACGCAAGGCTCCTCCACGCCATGCAAACACCCCACCAAGCGGACGCGAGGCGGCTTGTTCCGACAGAGCCGTGCCGCATCAGGCGCCCGCTGCCTTAACACTGCTCCGTCAACCTCTGCGGCACGCCACCCCGTCAGAGCAGGTACTCAATGACTATCTACGGTGCGCCTACCGCACTTAGGCCGTGCGTGGCCTAATCAACTCTCAAGAGAGCTGAGTCATCTAAGGAAGGACTCGGAGAGGGCGCCAGGTAATCGGAATATACAGTGCCGCCCGCACACGCGGCAATCGCCAACGCCACTCTCGGCGCCTTCAATGCTTCACGAGACATCGACATGGGAAAAGACCTCCTCCCAAAGACCAAGCATCAGAGCACTTATTTGTATTCCCTTTTCACCCCTCACCCTTACGTATATAAAAGGGGGAGGAGGGCAACCGTTTTAGGGGCTGGTTGGTTGTTCGTTCACCACACACACGTAGCTCGAGCTACACCCACAGGGACTTGGGTTCCGACACCCTCTCCCGACTAGTTTGTAACCCCTACTACAGACTTCCCTGACATAAGAACACGATCGCTCGAAACTGGACGTAGGTATTACTCTCAGGAGGCCCGAACCAGTATAAACCCTCGTGTCTTCTGTGCCAACCATCCGGGTCCGCACATGATCTGATACAAATTTACTGCCGGCGGTAGAGAACCCCGACACATATGTCCTGATAACTTTTGTGCATAGCTAAAAATGTGTGTTCCTTTGCTAAACCAAAATTAGATGTGGAAAAATCTCGGTCGAGTTTTGGGGCAGAAGCTAAAAGTATGCCTTTCTTTGCAAATTAGATTGACACGATGAAACGGAAAAAATAAAAGTTCCGGCGCGTTTTTGAGGCATGACTAAATATTTGTTGCTTTACGGAGTTAACATCAAATAAAAGAAAAAAAGCTCCATATATCTTTAGGATGTAGTTAAAATATGTGTTGTTGGCGAAGTTAATATCAAATACGATAGGCAGCCGTAACTAAAACTTGCCTCAGCTTTTGACCTGCTGAAAAGGTCTTTTGATGAAATATCACGTGGGGATGCTCTCCCTCGTTGACTTTAAAAAACTAAAACATATCTCAGTTTTTTCGACGACGATGCTAAAATATGGGTCTTTGAAAGATGTTGTGAAACTCTTTCTCAATTAATCTTACCTACAGTATTGCAATAGACATGTGTATATATAGCTGAGAGCCCAGAGCAGATGATAACCATCAAGATCACCAAGCTCCACATATACAGAGAAAGTGGATGCCTTGAGTTGCCGCCGGTCTTCGGGGTCTTCGACTCTTCACCGCGGTGAAAAATCGGCAGCCCAAAAGGGAGAGCCAGTTCGCAACAGGCAACAAAATCCAGTAATCCAGGTTGTTTTCTCCTGGCTCTTGTCGTCTTCCATTGGAGCAAAACGGTGATGATGCCACCACTCCAGCACTCGTAGACAGCCACAATTATGCATTTTCCCACTTCTATATGACCACCAGTCCACCACTAGCCTTTATCCTTTGCCTCCACTTGATCTCTCCATCCATCTCTCTCCACTCCCCTCCATCAAACAAATTTCCATTTCTTCCGTGGGATTTCTGCGATTTTTTCCTCTCACTCGGTTTCTTGTGGCCTTGTGGGGCTAGCGGCCGCGACCGCAAGGTTGTGAGGCGAAGCAGCGCAGCGAAAGTTGCGATCTTTATCGGCTGGATTCCTGTCCTCCCCCTTTTCTCTCTCATCCTCCTCCGCTTCCTTTGTGCTTCGTTGTTGAGAGTTGAGACCCACTTGCCTTTCTTCTCTCTCTCATCCCCCCTTCCAACTCCTCCTGGTCCCTGAAAAAAGGAGATCTTTTGGTGCAAGATTCGATCTGCTGTTGCCGCCTTGCTGCACAGAGATTTGCTCCTTCCTTGGCCGGTTTCGCTAGGTGGTTTCTTGGAGTGGCAGGGCTTCCTGGTGTGGGCAGCTTGCAGTTCTTGATCCAGGCTCAGATTGCAGGCTTGCAGCGGTGGATGAGTGCTCTGAGGGTGAGGTTGCTGCTCCTCAGGTGATTCCTTGGTCGCTTCTGGTGGCGGTGGCCTCGTTTGATCCGTTTCTTTGGGAGATTTTGGTTCATGTGTTGGGTTTCCTGGGAGCTCAGTTCCCCGATTCGCCATTTTGATGAGGAGTTCTTCCTACTGTGAGAGCAACTGCGCTCCTCCCCTGTGCTACCTGCCCTGCCTCCCCAAATCCAAAGACGATGCAGCAGGGGGTGATCCGGCATCCGGGTCTCCAAGCCCGGCCGCTGTCACCGAGGACAAGCCGCCCGTGGTCCAGAAGATTGAGGAAGCCGCGGCGGCGCCGCCCGGCGGCGATGGTGATGATGAGAAGGGCTGTAAGGAGGTGCCGGTGGCTTCCAAGAGCTGCTTGAAGAGGGCTGGTTGTGTGGACAGCAGTAAACATGGGGTGAAAGGCAATGTGAAGTGGAAGGATTTCTTGGGGAAGGATCTCACACAAGTCAAAGAATTCGAGCCAAGGTACGTGTTGTGTACTTGTGTTCTTGCCATGTTTCCTATCTAGGAGTATTATCTAGTTGAAATTGGGGGTGAATTTGGTAATATTGTAGAGTCAAATTGGGAGAATGTTTGCCGTGTGATGTGTGTTGTTCACCATTTTAGGTAGGCGTCAATTCTGCTAGTGGGCATGTGGCATGTGGCATGCCCCTGATCTCTAGAGGAATGTTCTGGTTTTAGGTCTCCGCGACGCGCATTTGCTTTAAGTCATGGTCACTTGCAGTTGTGCCTTGTGCTGACATTGGGAAAACACTATCTAATGGCCAAGTCAACGGTTTGTCTTATGCCTCATGTTCCTTGGTAATGGTGGCCTTGCTGTTCCTAGGTGGTGGGTTAATTAGATAAGGTTGGCCCAAGTCATTGTGTAGCAATTCTACTATATTTGGTTTTGGCCTTGGCTGGAGTGTGCAAGTACGTCTCTGAATGCATTGAGCTTGCTTTCCATATGGTCGCTATCTGATCATTAATTAGAATGAATTAGTTGTTGTGAAACCCTGTTTCGTGTGTCTGGGTGAAACTATACGTATACCAAACCATCCTTCCCCTTTCTGGTTGGATGGCTGCCCAGGAGTCCTAACTGTCATCCGCCTTTTGTTCAGTGCGCCCAACCGTTTTCTTCAATGCATAAGGAAGCGTTATGAAACGGTTTAGTTTTGTCGCTATCTAGGTTTAGGTCAGTCCACCTAAGGAAATTGGGGGTTTTTTCCATCATGCTTGCTGACTTTGCTTAAGATAACCTGCTAGTTACTTTGAGCTTGTCTTGTGAGGGTTATATGCAAACGGATTTTTTTTTCAGTTCGATATGTTCTTTTTAAACCGCAAATATACTCATGCACGAGTCATAGATTTAAGTTGTCAAGCAGACATGATGTTTGAAATAGGGGTCAAGTCCATCCATCTGTGAAATGTTCGTGGTGTGCTTCTCAAGTCACCAATAGCATTCGGTGTGTTCAGCAGGCTAGTTATTTTCAGAGCTTGCAATCAAATCGGATTTACTACTTGCCAGCAGTTCATATTTTCATATAAAATAAGCCCAGGCCCTTTTTTTGCTTGTTTTATTGTTTCCATGTTAACATTAAAATGGATATTGTGTTGAAGTTTTCATCAATAAATCTTACTCAATATGACATTGTAACAATCCTTTTTTCAGAAACAAATAAAATACTTACAGACCATTGAGTGTTTCAGACAAGTCAGTGCATAATTATTAAGAAATGAAATCACAATCAGGGCAATTGGACTTTCATTTTCAGAGGGTCTCTTTGCTACAGGTTGCTTCCAGTTGCTATATGGGATTGTATCATGATTGGATAGGTTGAATTTTTTGGATTAGGTTTGTCACAGGCTCACAGCCACATCGCTCATTAAACCTAGTAATGGTGCATTGACATGGTATTACTAACATCATTCTCATTCCTGCTGGTGATGGGAATAAACATTCGGATATAGTTGTGTTAATTTCCATCATTTTCAGTTGCGTGTTCGTTTCAAGTTTTTTCCACACTAGGAGCAGAGAACATCTATCTTCGATGCTTACACAATCCTTGACTGCTCAACATCTAACTGTTAGAATCAAAAGATATGCACATTCCAACCCTTGATGCTTACACAATGTTTTTCTTCCATGTAGCGAATCCGGAGACTCGGACGACGACGACTACACCGGCGCCTGCACCTGTGTCATCCAATGAGGCCAGGGGTCTCCACTGTAAATTCTGTGAAGAAAAAAAAAACAAAAAGGAAAAACAGAAGAGGATTGTCTGAGTCAGCCATTAGTCATTGTCTGTAGAGGCTAGACCGCTAGAGAGCAGCAGGTCCATTGTTGTGTGTGTGTGGATAGGCCGATGCCATGGCTTGTGTTGTGTTTCATCACCAGCTTCAACTGTAAAATTTGTTACAGATGCATAGCTTTAGAAGATTTCTGCCAAATGTGTTCTCCTGCCTGAATTTTGTTCTGCTTGCTGTGGCTGAGAGAACACATTCTGATCGGCTGGTGCATTTGTCGCTCAATGGGCCGGGATGGACTTGGGCCTGATCCAGTCTGGTGATTCTAACCGGGCTGGACTGGGCTGTCCGTCCATTCGGGTGGGGTTAATGTGTTTTTGCCTTTCATTTTTACATTTCTTCATGGGATTGCAGCAGAAAAGTGATCACTGATCACCCTGATGTGAGTGGGCCCCGTAATCAGAGAGGAGGGAGGAGAGGGGCCTCTCTCTACTCTGTTCAATTCCCAGGCTCAGCCCAACAAACCAAGCGAGAAAGAGAGGAGCTCGTGAGTGCGTGGGCCCACTACGTCAGAGAGAGAAAACACAGTTGCCGCGTCGTTGCGCTGCGCCACCCAAATCTCGCTTCCACCTTCTCCGGCAGGCACGGTGCTCCGCAGTCTCCGCCAGCCTGCTGCGACCTCCGCCCGCCTCCTCCCCCCACACCGGAGACCGCGCCGCTGCCCGCGGGCTCGCTCAGACAGCGCGGGGATGGCCTCCGGAGGCTCGGTCGGACGCGACCCGTACGACGAGGAGGCCGGGGGGCGCCGCCCCCTCGAGCTGGACGGTCGTGACGCTGCCGCCGCCGCCTCGTCCTCCGACCACCGGCCTGGTGAGCTCGAGTTTGTCTCTTCTCCGGGGGCGTAGCGTAGCCGTCTGGCTGTGGCGGGATCTGGTGCGGGGTTTTGGGTGCCGGAATCGGGAGAATTTCAGCGTGTCGTCGGATTTCTTGTGGTGGAAGACTCGAAAGAACAGGAAATCGAGCTGAATTGTGGGGGAGGAGAGCGTGCTCGGCTGAGGTAGTGTGTTCTGACTTCGAGCTGACAGAGGTGGGCTTGTGTGATTGTCGTTTGGCCCAATGCAGCTGCCGTGGGCAGCTGCAATTTGGTAAATTACGTTAGACCCGGGTTTGGGTGAGTGATGCATTACATGGGCTAATAATGTGTAACAAGGTGCGTACTGACGAAATGCTGGGAGGTTAACACCAGGTCGCGTTTGATGTGCTGCACAGCTGCACCACAGAATCTAAGCTTCTAAGCAAGCTTGTTGTAGGATTTTTATGTTAGCATATGCCTTCAAATTCATGCCGTAATGCATTTCTTAGATGGTTGGCAGTATGTGTTTTGTTTGCCTCTGCATACGGATCATCTCAAATGCTCATTCCTGTCGTGTCATCTTTGTAGGCAATGTCATGCCTAGATATCAAGTGGGCTCCACGAAGGGTGATACAAGTAGTAGATACATCGAGGGTTCACGGCAACCCAGTACAGATGATGTACGCAAGAGCAAGTCCGGGTCGAGATACTATACAGCGTTTGGGGTGGATCTGTCCCCAGATAATATGGCAGTTGCCATTGTGTATTTTGTGCAAGGGGTTTTAGGCCTCGCACGGCTTGCTGTGAGCTTTTACTTGAAAGATGATCTTCAACTCGATCCAGCTGAGGCATGTGTTGCTAATTCCTTTTTCCATTCTCCATGTAGCATCTTTATGTTCTCCGTGGTAGATTTTACAGTTCATTCATATTCCATGATGTAATATTTTTTTCTTCTTAGCTAATAGGCATTGCTAAGTACTAAAATAGTTTGTTTTATATAGACTGCAGTTGTATCTGGTTTCTCATCCTTGCCATGGTTGATCAAGCCACTCTATGGCTTTATCAGGTTTCATGAAACCTCCCACATCCATTTCTTTCTCATTTATGTGTACTGGATTTTTGAATCCTCTGCTCTTGCCTTTCAGTGATTCCATTCCACTCTTTGGATATCGAAGAAGGTCATACCTTTTTCTGTCAGGGTTACTTGGAGCACTTTCATGGAGTTTGATGGCGACAGTAGTGAGTAGTAAATACAGTGCTGCATCCTCTATTCTTCTTGGGTCACTTTCTGTTGCCTTTTCAGATGTTGTAAGTGCAAACTGAATATTCTACCCACAAGTTATCTTGACCTGCCCTTTTCAATCAATAATATTAAGTCTTGTATATTCATTGATTCAGTTGTTTCTTGATACTCTCATTTCCTTTTCAATAGTCATATACCATGCCTGCAATTTCTTATCTGATATGCCACTAAATGTACTATATGAATGCGATAAATTGGTTTCCTCCTATATTTGGCTCTGTATTCTGTTATAGAGTGGAACCTGTGGTCATTGTTGGAAGTTGGAACAATTTTCCCCTTTGTTGGCATACTTTACTTTTCCTAGAAGAAAAAGGTCAGTGGAAATTTGTATTGAGTTATCTCACAATGCAGTATGGAACAGCTTTAACAGGTGGTCTAGCATCAAAAAAATAAAAAAGGCACACAAAGTAGAATAATTGCGCACTGAAAAAACCAACTAGACCAACTGTTTAGGAATAGATTCCTGCTGCACATTAAAAGGTTGTTTCCTTCTCTTAATTCCAAAAAGTTTTATGCAGACCTTATCTTCTTCCATGATGCAGCTTACAATGCATCCTTCTAGCTATTGACATAATCCAATCATATTTCTTCAAGGTTTTGTTTCATAACACATCTAGGAACACTGTAGGTAGTTGACTCTATGGTTGTTGAAAGAGCCCGTGGAGAATCGCAAAGTACATCTGGATCCCTCCAGTCTCTCTGTTGGGGATCTTCTGCCTTTGGAGGAATTGTGAGTGCCTACTTCAGCGGTTCACTTGTGGATACTTATGGAGTAAGGTTTGTTTGATAGTATCGCTTAAGCTGCCTCTCACCCTACTGTTTGTTAGCTCAGTCTACTGATGAAAGTATTCCTGTAAACGCAGATTTGTCTTTGGTGTTACAGCATTTTTACCCCTGATGACATCTGCTGTTGCAGTTCTTGTAAATGAACATCGCATGCCTTCAGGAGAATGTACTATCTTACTCTCTGGTTCAGGATTCATTGAAAGCTCTAAGCAGCACGTCAGGCAGCTTTGGACTTCAGTAAAGCAACCTAACATTTTCTTGCCAACCTTGTTTATATTCCTTTGGCAAGCAACACCACAGTCAGATTCTGCCATGTTTTTCTTCACGTATGTATGAGAAAGTCTTTGGTTCTTTACGGTATTCATATGTGATGAATCTGTCTTGTACATGTTTTATTCGGTTCCTTTTTTACTGTTACATTTGAGTTAGTGGTAATCCAATAGCTAAAACTCTCATGGATTAGAAGAAAGGTCTTAATTCATGCAGATTGTTGGATGCTTCCTCTGGCTCGCCTTTATTTGGAGTGATTTCACTACCATAGGCTGTAACACCATACACAAAAGCAAGAAAAATTATCTAGCTTCATAAGATATAAAGACAAAGTGTTGGTTTTGATAGATAATTAGCCTTGCTCCTTTTCTTACCTTCAACCTGGAGCAGCTGGACTGCTCTAGTTGTATGTATTCTGTCTAGGACAGCAGTAGGTTCCTAGTGGTGTGCTGGATAGCAGCAGTTATAACACCTAGTAGCAACTGGTCTCAGTAGATAGATGAGGCAGTGTTGTTAGTAGTTGTAATAGTGTAAGCCCATTCCTTGACTGACTTTTGAGTCTTGGCTGTAAATAACAAGGTGATGGAGCAGCTGCAGCTCAGTTCCTTCGAGCAGCACAACTGGGTTGTGTGTCTGTCTTCTCTGCTTTCTTCTTGCTCCTTCTTCTTCTACCTTCAGTGCAGAGTGTGTGTGAGTTTGAGTGTGCTCAGCAGCAGCCTTTCAGGGCCAACAGGTTTTGGTTAACTATATATGGCTCGAACTTCTTTTTTTTTTGACTGAATATGACCTCAACTCTTTTATGCTTATTCGCATATTAAATAATTTAAAAGTATGCCAGATCATTGGTACTTTTGGTTCCCATTTTAGTGACCCTGAAACCTATGCCACTTTCTAGTGGGAGCATGCGGGCGGGGGGCAGAACGAATCAGAACCCTTATTTTAGATTTATACTTTTTTTTTCTGGTATGGAGTCCTTTTGTATCCTATATCAACAATTTAGCCACATATTTAAGGATGGGTTACATCCTTCTTTGGATTCTCTCTTTTGTGCACCTGTGCTCTTTTAACTGTGTGGGTTTTCCATGCTAAATCTTTCTCTTGTCTGATTGATCGTGTTCTTTTTTTTATCTGTTTGAATTTTGAAATGATCAATTTTCTATGGCCTCCTGTAATTTATTTCAGCACAAATAAGCTTGGATTCACTCCAGAGTTTCTAGGGCGTGTGAAGCTTGTTACCTCTATTGCATCCTTACTTGGTGTTGGAATATACAACTATTTTCTGAAGGAAATCCCTCTAAGAAAAATCTTTCTTGTGACAACCATCATAGGTTCAGTTCTTGGGATGACACAGGTGCTGTTTGTGATTTATTTTATTGGTGCTGCAATTGGTTCCGTTGTTTAAACATACTGCACTGTATATATTTAGGTGCTTCTCGTAACTGGGCTTAATCGGCAGTTTGGGATCAGTGACGAGTGGTTCTCTATTGGTGATTCATTAATCATCACAGTCCTTGGTCAGGTATGTAACATTACTGCAATGCTTAATAGAAAAAGGATTTTACATGATTGGGGTCCATTGAAGAACATTGCATAAAAAACTCATTCAGGTGACCGTGTGCCTTCTTTCCTGACATAGTGACACTGCAAATAGTACTTATATATACCCATGACTTAGGCTGACCACTGAAGTCCAGGATCAGCAGACCTGGCTTGTGAATACCCGTACGGCCGTACGTACAATTAGGAAAAGCATTCTCAAATCTCAACATCTCATGTGTACAGTCAGAGCATCATTATATATGGTCATACCTAGCTTAGAATTGTGCTTTGAGGCCTCCTGCCTTCGATTACTTCATCAAATGCAAGTTTATGTTGCCTCATTTTCTTTGTAGGCTTCATTTATGCCGGTCTTGGTGTTAGCTGCAAAATTGTGCCCTCCAGGAATGGAAGCCACTTTATTTGCGACTTTGATGTCCATTTCCAACGCTGGAAGTGTTACTGGTGGTCTGGTTGGTGCTGGTCTAACAAAGGTTTTTGGGGTCACCAGGGACACCTTTGGGAATCTACCTCTCTTGATTGTGGTCTGCAATCTTAGTTCGCTGTTGCCCTTACCTCTTCTAGGCCTCCTGCCAGAGGACTCAGGTGACACAGATAATGGAGAAACAAAACATAACTGACTTGCTAAGGGTTTTATCTCCATGTGTTCTGGCTTTCAAGTATCACATGCCACCATGCCCAGCTCTGACTCAGATATGTCCCAACCTGTCGGAGTTCAGAAAACCAGTAGGGAAATATGAAAGTCACGCTAGAAATAATTTCAGTCTATCACTGCTTTCATCAGTCAGGTTAATCTACTGCGACTGCTTACCTGTGTGATTGAAGTGATTCATGATCGTCTGAAAACAGTCTCTGATGCTACGACACACAGGTATTCGCCCTTTGTTATAGTTTCTAAGTTACCTTGTATACTAAGACAAGGTTGGTTTCAGTTTTCTCTATGATCTTTGTTACTTAATGCAACCCCATGAAAATTATACTAGGGGTTGAACATTAGTAGTTGGATTCTCTTACAAGTTGAATGTATTGTGCCAAAAAAGGGGAAATATTTATGCTTTATGGAAACCTGAAGTATGGGCATGTAAAGAATATATACTTGCACGCAGTTCAACTTGTGATACAATATCAGGTTCTGCTTAGACCACTAGGCCCAAGCAAAGTGGAATCACTGACAGAAGCACATACTGAAAACTACAAGCACAACAGATATGCAACATCCGTCATCTGTAACAACTCACTGAATTTTTGAGTGCCAATAGTACATGTATCAATGACAATAGACGGTACGTGTAGAACTTTCCTTTGCTGTTTGTATTTGAAAGCCAATAGGATTTCAGGAATAATAGATTGATTGATGGTGAATGAGTACAGAGTACATATATAGGCTAGGATCATTAGGGTTTATAGAAATACCCAATCAACGATGATCCTTGCCTAATCAACAATCTATCTATCTTAACCACTAAGGCAGCCAGCCCATGAGGGTACCCGCCAGGCCCATAGGTACACATTCTAACACTCCCCCTCAGTCGAAATGTCAGCCACTTTGCACAACATTGAGATTGGACCTAAACTCCGTGAACACTGTGGAAGGCAGCCCTTGGTGAAGATGTCTGCATATTGTGATGAGGTGGGAACATGCAGAACTCGAACATCACCAACAGCAACTTTCTCTCGGACGAAGTGAAGATCAATCTCAATATGTTTGGTGCGCTGATGTTGTACCGGATTGGAGGTCATGTAGACGGCACTGATATTGTCGCAATATACTAGTGTGGCGCGCCTGAGAGGGGCGTGCAGCTCCAGGAGAAGTTGGCGCAGCCAAGTGGCCTCTGCAACTCCATTGGTCACCGCGATACTCGCTCGACTTGATCTTGACACGGTGTTCGCACTTGGAGGACCGGAGATGAGATCGTCCCCAAGGAACACAGAAGCTCGAGTGGACTTTAGTGTCCGGCAACCCGGTCGGCATCCGTGTAGACAACAAGATCGGTCGAAGAAGACGGACGCAGCAGGAGTCCAAGATGAAGGGTGCCGCTGATGTAGCGCAGAATCCGCTTTAGGGCCGCAGGTGAGGCTCGCGAGGGTCGTGCATGTGGAGGCACTGCCGATCGCATATGCAATATCCGCCGTGTGAACGCTGGCATCAAGAGCTCCAAAGAAGGTCCAAGCGTGGCGCAGATGCGAGACATAGGTGCCCCTCGCGTGCCTACCTTTGTGTTGGTGTCAATCGGTGTCGAGTGGCTTGCATTCGGACATCAAGACGGCCGAATGTCCACCATGTAATGTCACGAGAGAGGAGGGAGCCGTCACAGCTCTACGCATACCGAGGAAGTGATGTGGCACCAAGATCCTTCATGGCGAACTCTTGGTCAAGGGCCGTGATAATCCACCGGAGGCGAGGTCAAAGCGAGGTCAGTGAGCATAATATCATCCACATAGAGCAACAGTAGGTCAGGTCCGATCCACGCCGATACACAAAGAGGGAGGTGTCCGACTTGGCCTCAATGAACCCAATAGATGCAAAAGGAGGCCATCCGACCGCATTTCCATGCACGGCGCTCGCTTCAAGCCATACAGAGACTTCTTCAGAGGCGGCATATAATCCGGATGAGCCGGATCCTCAAACCCGGATGGTCACGACAAAGGATGGCCTCGCAGTGGTGCCATGGAGGAAAGCGTTCACGCCGAATGAATGGGCCATGGGAGAGGCTAGCGAGAGCACGGCAAGGCGCATAAAGGGCGGGCTTGACGACGGGCCGAACGCCCTCATCAAAGTCGACTCCAGTGTGTGAACCCACTGAGTACCCAACGAGCCTTGTTCCTCTCAAGAGTCCCATCAGCTCGGAACTTGTACTTAAAGATCCACTTGCCTGTGACAATGTTGGCACCAGGTGGTCGAGGTACGAGTTCCCAAGTGTGATTCTGGAGGAGCGCACTATGTTCTTCCTCCATTGCGGCGCCAGCCGATCGGCAAGCGCGCGCAAGGTCTTGACCGGGAGAGAGGCGATGTGGTAGGCGGGCATCCCAGATCCACTCTTGGCCCTGGGTGGCCATGGCGTCTTCGGTTTGTCACCGAGGGACAGACAAGACCCTTAAGCGATGGCGTGAGTAGGCGAGCAGAGCGGTCGTCGGGAGTAGTGGAGCGCGAAGCGGCGATCCGTGCGCGAGGGCGGGAATCCAGGTGGGGATCCGCGCGCATGCACGAAGAGCAGGCGGAACGAAGGCCGTCGTGGGTGAGCCTGCACGTGAGCAAAGTGACGAGACCGTGGAGGCTCCTCCGCGCCTGGTGACGCCAGCGCTGCGGCGCGGAGGCCGCCCCGGGGCCGTGCGTGGAGTCGAGGCGCGTGCCCGCAGCCGCAGCGGGACGTAGCGCGCACACCGTGAATCAGCCAGCGTCACCGATGACGGGCGCCCCAGCACGCCGGCCGAGGGACCAGGGCGCTGTGACATCGAGGACGCCGAGGATGTGCCTGCAGACAAAAACTTGTGTACCGCCCAATGGGGAGTACACAATCGTGAGAATCGCCTCGAGGAACTCAGAATCTGGGTGCTAGGGACCGTGGCGCGGCAAAGGAAAACGGCTTCATCAAAGATGACATCTTGGAGACAATGACTTTGCTGGACGATAGGTCAAGGCAATACCCTTTGTGATGAGCGGAGTATCCTAGGAAGACAGAGGATGACCTAGGGGCGAGTTTGTGGGTGCAATGGGGATAACATTTGCAACCAAAGACTCGAAGGTGATCAGATGTGGGTGGCTTGCCGAGGAGGGCAAGGTGAGGTGTGGAGAAGTCTAGAGTCTTAGTGGGCAAAATGTTAAGAAGGATGGTGGCGGTGGAGAGGGCCTCAGCCCAGTAGGATGGAGGCATGGACGCCTGAAAGAGTAGGGAGCGAACTACATTATTTATGGATCCGATAATGCGTTCAGCTTTACCGTTTTGAAGTGAGGTGTAGGGACAGGACATGCGTAGGTGGATACCCTGTGCGAGGAAGAAATGCCGGGAGCTGGAGTTGTCGAACTCGCGTCTGTCGCACTGGATAGCCTTGACGCGTGAGCCGAACTGGGTGGAGGCATAGGTGATGAAGGCGGTGAGCGTGCTGAAAGTGTCAGATTTTAAACGTAAAGGAAAAGTCCACAAGTAATGGGTGCAATCATCAAGTATGACCAAATAATATTTATAACCAGAGATGCTAACAACCGGGGAGGTCCAAAGATCACAATGTATAAGATCAAACTTATTTGTAGCACGAGAAGTGGACTCATGAAAGGGCAAGCGAACATGACGCCCTAACTGACACGCATGACACAACTCAGAACAATCCTGAATGGGACACGAGACGCTGGATGCGAGCTTGGACAAAGCTTCATGACCGGTGGTCAAGGCAGGATGCCACAGGGGGCGATGCACAGGCGACGGGGAGTGTCGGTGGGAGGTGGAGTGGATATGGCGGCCGGAGCTATTACACGACGATCTCTCTCCGAGAGGAAGGACCTTCACAGAACAACCGGTGAGGTCAAACTCAAGAGCAATTATTATCGATAGTAAATTGGCGACAGAGATTAGATTCTTAATAATGCTGGCGACACAAGAACATTATTAAGGCGAAAATCGTGGAGATATCTCCTGTGGAGCTAATGGTCGTGACGGGAAGTGTGGAGCCGTTAAGGCAATAATAGATGAAGGAGTAGGGTACCGCGGGAAGGAAGTGTGTGAAAGAGAGGAGTGAGATGTCATATGCAAGTAGCACCGAGTCGAAGTACCGATCCGTCGGTGTCGGGGTTCAGTCGTCGTCTCTTGACGAGGCGAGGCGTTGAGTCCCATGAAGGAAGGCCGACCACGTGGTTGTAGAACCCGGCAGCCCATGGCGAGGCGTCGAGGAGGCGACTCGGTGGCGGTGGCGGCGGTCTTCTTGTGCGCGGCCGGCGCTTGCTACCGAGATGTGGAGGCACCGGATGGGGGCGGTAGTCGGGGGCCCCAGCCACATCCTGGATGGAGCCCGACCACGGGTTGTAGAAGCTTGGCAGTACTGGCCGCCCGGTGGCAGTGCTGCACCACCACTGTGGAGGGGCGTTGGCGCCGGTGGCGCCTCCTTTCGCCGCCAGCGCTTTCGCGGTTATTGGAGTTCTTGTTGGCGGCATTGCCGGGAGCCCGGCCTGGAAGGGGTTGTGGTGGACAGCAAGGCAGTGGAGGGGGCCTCCTTCTTGTTCTCCAGCGAGAGCTCTTCAAGGATGAGATCATCACGGGCCTCCAGGAAGGTGGGGAAGGGCGAGTGCGCGGCGGCGTCCGACGTGGCTGAACCGCCGTTGAGGCCGGATGACGTTGAGGACCGATGTCGATCGGTGGCGACCTCGCCAAGGGTGAGATCGTCGCCATCTTCTTCGACTTCGCGGCGGTGGTCGGTGACGAGAGGTCCCCACGGGCGGTTGCGGAACCACGTCTCCAGGTGAATGGAGCGGGCCTCGCGATTGCCGAGGAACTGGGACTCGACAGCAAGCCAAGCGTGGCGTGCGGTGGAGCCTCGGGTGGAGATGATCTTGCCGAGGTCGTCGGTGAGCGTGGCCACGATCCATGACTTGACGACACAGTCCATCCGGGACCAGTCAGGAGAGTTAGGGGCTGCAGCATCCTCCTAAACATGTCCCCGCAGGGAGAATTTGCCGAGGATGAGGAGGAATTGGTCGCGCCACGGTGAATTCTTAATCAACGTCGAGGATGGTGGTGACGTGATTGTGGATGTTGCTGACGGCGACCGCCTGAGAGTGGAGCTGGAGGAGGGCCACGGCCTCGTGGTGGAGCATGGCGGCGCGGAGGTCAGGAGGTGGGGCGGCGCCAGATCCCGTTGGTGGCGCCGCGGCCGAAAGCCCCGCAGCGGCCGCAGGCTGCTGGCCGGCGCGAGGCGTCACGCAGCGCGTTGGGCGGCCCGTATCGCGATCTTCTGGCCGCGGCCGCGGCTTCCTCGGCTGCGCGAGGCACGGGTGAGGCGTCGTCGTGGGCGGCTGACGCTTGGCGGCCTAGGCGATTGATACCATGAAAGCCAATAGGATTTCAGGAATAATAGATTGACTGATGGTGAATGAGTCAGTACATATATATGCTAGGATCATTAGGTTTATAGAAATACCCAATCAACGGTGATCCTTGCCTAATCAACAATCTATCTATCTTAACCACTAAGGCAGCCAGCCCATGAGGGTACCCGCCAGGCCCATAGGCACACATTCTAACAGTATTGAGGTTAACTTGAACTATGATTTCCTTATAAAAAAATTGAAATATGATTTCAAAGTATTGAAGAGATGAACCAGTGTTCAGTAACAAGGAATCATGTAATCAGTGCAAATGCAAAAGATGACCTGAAAAAAAAAAGATCCAGGAACCTGTGTACTTGTACTTTTTTCTTCTTTCTTTTGACTTGAGAGGGTGTGCTCTTACACCTACAGTCGATTTGTATACCAGTATATCCAGTAAGATTGGATCAGTTAAGTTATATCATGAGTACGCATCATTGTTATTATTTCTCTTTAGAAAAATGCAACCACTGTTGAATTTTGCTATACCAACCACTGTTGAATTTTGCTATACCAAAGCCCTCTAGCCTAGTTGGTAGATGTGCTGAGGTATGGTCGCAATCACTCAAGTTCGATTCCTTGTTAGAGCGAATTATGGGGTTGATTTTTAAAAAATCCTCTCGTCGGCGAAACCGGAGTTCGGGGGTTTTCTAAACCGGGAGAATGTTTCTTCTTCTTAATGAAAACCGTGAGACGGTCTTACCCCCACCGGCTTAGTTTTTTTTTTTTTTTTGAATTTTGCTATGACTCATTTAAATTCAGGATCTGTAGAAATACAAGGTCTATTCTGTACCGTCCATACATGATAATGGAGAGCAGCATAAACAGCCAATAAACTCCGAATATTCTGCCTCAGTTGCGCTCTGAGTCTCTTGAGACGTCAGAATGTAAGCAATGCCACTTGGTTGCAGTAGACATCATCTCCAAGACACTCCAAGAGCATTCAGGTTTCAGTCAACATCATCTCCACATCATGTCTTACATCGACGCATCACATCAGATTGGGTAGTGTTTAGATTCCTCTCCAAAAATTTTCGGAGAAAGGAATCTTGTATGCATGGAGCATTAAATGAAGTTTATTTGTAAAACATTTTCACAGATGAGTGTAACTGCGTCTTTGAATCTAATGAGCATAATTAATTTAATAATTTGCTACAGTAATGCTACAGTAATCATTTTCTAATCCTGCGGTCAAAGTCCTCATTAGATTCCTCTCAGAAATTTACATATGGGTGTGAAAGTAATTTTATAAACTGCCTTTATTTAATACTCTTAATTAGTGATCAAAGTCGCATTTAATACTTCAAAAAATTTTACTAAACACGACCCACGTGGATTTTATATTCACAATTGGGTCCATGTACGCTTATGCATCGTGTCAGCATTCCGGATCCTAAAAAGTTCGCAAAAAACATTCTATCATCTATCACATCACCTCACATCATATCTCACTATTCATCTGTATTTACATCAATTCTTCTCCAATTTTAATTCAATTGATCAATTCATTTGGATCTAAACACACCCATATGTCTCCATAATTTAAGTGCTCATCTATTCAGCATGGGTGTGTTTAGAAGTCCAAATTTTTCCAAAAAACATCTCATCATCTATCACATCCCATCACATCACCTCTCACTATTCATCTGACGCTACAGTGTTTTTGCACTAATTTTGGTCAGAATTGTCAAATTTTGCTCAAACGTTTGGTCTCTAAACACACCCATGGTTGGATTATTCTGCCACATGAAGTATCCTGTCCTGACCTCTACTTCGATTGCAATTGTGGGGTCAACTTTGAACTGCATCCGTGTTTTTCCTTCTGACAAAAAAATGGCTGGAGATTGTGTTCCGATCCGATTTCTGGCATCCCATCCAGCCTTTCTGGCCATCACCTGTTTTCTTTTACATAGTTTGCTTCTTTTTTCTATTCTTTCAAAAACCTTTTTTTCTAGGCATAGGCGTCTTGAGAAGCTTCATATGATTGGTTGTTGATCATGAACAAAAATTATGGATCTGAGTACAAATTGTAGTGGTACAGGAGGTACTTGTTCGCATGGATGTCGCCATGCAAGTCCTGACGGTGACAAGTGGTGAGTAAAGCTGTTCCCTTTAGTTGTTATGCATTTTTAAAAATAATTATGGATATGATTGTTTATTACATTGTTCCGTTCCGTACGAAAGGATTTTTAAGATGTGTTCACAAGTCTTGGTTAAGTAGTGATTCATAGACCGTCTCAATGTCTTTGCTGTATATGCATTTTGCGGATCGGGGCGCACTATATGACTCCGGCCGGGGAAGCAGGCGAATAACGGTGTTGCATTTAGCTCGGAGAAGCGGCGGGAGGCGGAAGCGGCGCCTCGATCGATCGGCGGAGGTGTGAGGCGAGTGCCTGCCTCGCCTCCGGGAGCGGCGGAGAGTAGAGCACCGACAGGCGTAGATCCAGCCTCTCCGCTCGCGACCGGCCTCTCTTCCCGGTGGAGGGCGGCAGCGGCGGCGACATCTAGGCCTCCCGGGCCCCGATCCGCAGTGTCGGCCCTTTCTGGGATTCACGCGGAGGCGCGAGAGGAGACGGCGAGGTGCTCGAGTTCTTCACCTCCGCAAGCTCTTCACCTTCACGGCGACGCCTTCTTCCCGGCGGCGGTGAGGTCGGCGTTGCCCGACGCGCCTCGACGGCGAGCTCGGAGCTCCGATGCACGCATGTTGCCCTCCTCCTTCTTCCCCGGCCGCCACCTCCTTCCCCGGGCTCCTCCTCCTCCTCCAGGGCGCACGCGGCTGAGGTCGAAGCGCCCTCCCCGCCGAGGGCCTCCGACCGCACGCGGGAACCAACTACCGCGGGGTGATGCGCGAGGGGAAGCACTCCACCGCTGCAGGCCGTCCTCCTTTGCGCGACAAGATCGTATGCATATGACTGTTTTTTAGATGCGCGACGGCAAGCTACCGGAGACAGTCTTACAACCGCAAAGTACCTAGTATTTTTTTATCACAAAAGTACCTAGTATTAACTTGCAAGAAACTGTTAATTTTGGTTACTTGCCTTTGATCTGGCCAGAGTTTGACAATTAGATTCATGACTTTGGCAACATTTTACTCGCTACACTTGTCCAGAAGGCCACGTTGTGGTGGGCCCCGCCACTTGGGGAATGTGACGTGTATGGCCCTGCGTGGACGATGACTGCGCGAATGGAGCACAGGTCACATCGTAACGTGTGCGCTTTCTTATCCTACGATCCTGATCCTATCCCCTCTACTACTAGGCATCAGTGCATCACCACACCCTTTCGGCCTGTTCGCTTGGCTGGTTGCTGGTGGCTGGTTTGTTCTGAGAGAAAATCTTCTTGGTGGTTCTTTGGTGATTTTTTCTGAGAGAAGATCACTTTGGTGGTGATGAGACGAACAGGGCGTTTGTTTGTTCTACGGTTTTTCCTCTCTTTCTCTCTATTTTTTTCATCTTGCGCAATATTTTCCACCAGGCTTATTAGGATCTTTTGGTTCGAAATAAATGTAATGCTCGTATGAAGAAAACATTTTTCCAACTTCAATGGTTTGCTATGATTGTTTTATTAGCAAAACTTATGCAGGTGATTTCAATCATTGCCTGTCTAGGTCTCGTTTAGTTTCCAAATTTTTCAATAACTACTTGTCACATCAATCTCCGGACACTAATTAAGAGTATCAAATGTGGATTAATGACAAAACCTATTTCACAACCCCTACCTTAATTTTCGAGACGAATCTAATGAGCCTAATTATGATATAATTAGACAACATTATGCTACAGTAACCAATCTTTAATGATGGATTAATTAGGTTTGATGGATTCATCTCACGATTTCTAGTCCATTTGTGTAGTTAGTTTTGTAAGTAGTCTACATTTAATACTCTTAATAGATCTTGGAAGGGAACCCAAAAAAATTTCTCCAAAATTTTTCGACCAACTAAACAGGGCCTAAATGGTAGTTTGCATGTTTAAACTCTTAAACTTTTTCCAAAAAAATGTTTTAAACTCTTCTTGCACCATACTATCACTCTAAACAGGCGTAGCCATTTAATTAGTTCGGAAGGATCCAAGTAGTTGGGTGAATCCTATCACCCTAATTCTCTAGAATTTGTAGTAGAAGAAATTCGGTGATTGCGAGCTCTAGTGCTGTGTATTATGCGACGGCAATAATTCAGCTACAAGGTATTTCAATTTCCCTAGCGGTAATGTCACATCACGTCCGGTTTTCATGTACTATTCACAACCTAAAATTTTAAAAGAGAATTGAGATGTGACAAGGAGAGAAGTCAAATCCTTACCCTAATCCAAATCTTTGTTTCATCAAGCCTCCAAATCTTTTTTTTAATCCTTGTTATTATACCACGGCACGGATTTCATTTCAAAATCGCGGCACCACCCGCCTGGGGTCACCACCTCTCCCGTTGGTTCCGTTCCGTTTCGCTTCTCCTCCTCCCCTCTTCAACAATTCCCCAACGCGGAAGCGCTGAGCTTCTCCACGGACTCCACACCCTCCCCGCTCGCGCGAATTCCGAGGCGCCCCCTCCGATCCGCCCTCCCCACCGCGAGCGCGCGTCTCCCTAGGGTTAGGGGGCTCCGCTCCCTCGTCCTCGCCGCCTCCCGCCCCGCGACGCCATGAGGGTCCACCCGGCACCGCGGAAGCGGACCATCGCCGTGCAGCGCTGCGCGGCGGCGGCGGCGGCGGGGGGCGCGCTGGGAGGGAAGAAGCTGCGGCGGCTGCCGCACATCTTCGCCAAGGTGCTGGAGCTCCCGTTCGCGGCGGACGCGGACGTGTCCGTCGAGGAGGACGCGGCGGCGCTGCGGTTCGTCGCCGCGGCGGTCGACGGGTTCTCCCCCGCGGGCGCCCGGGCGCACGCCGTCGAGATCCACCCGGGGGTCACCAAGGTCGTCGTCCGGGATCTCTCCTCCGGCGGCGTCGACGACGATGACGGGGCCGCGGCGGCGTTCGAGCTCGACCGGTGGCGGTTCCGCCTGCCGCCGTGCACGCGACCCGCCATGGCCACCGCCACCTACGCCGAGGGCGAGCTCGTCGTCACCGTCCCCAAGGGAGCCGGCCCCGATGATGACGGCGACGGCGACGGTGCCACCGTCCTTGGAGGCACGGAGAGCGTCCTTGTGCTTGTATAGTATATTTATGCCATGACTCGACTGTTTTTGCTGATTCGCCTGTCTCTACTTTCTACTGCCAATATCAATATTTATATCATGCGAGATGATGGTGATAAATATGCTAATAACAGAGTCGTAAGAGTATGAACAACTGGTGCGGATCGCTGTTTTTTTTGAATTCACCAATCTGCTCGTTCAACTGTTGCGGATCTTGTGTCAGTTATTTCAAACCATTCGTGATTCTAAATCCTTTGTTGTTTAGGTTGCTCAGCATGAATTAGCATCCAGGCATTTTCGGGGTTTGATTAGCTTAGCAAAAACTGAAGGATCAAATGATTTGGGTTTAAATCAGGATATCTGTTAATCAGGATTGGTCTGGAATTGGGAAATTGCTTGGAGAGTTGCTCTGTAGTCTGTACCTAGTGATATTTTGTAGTAGGTTAGCAGTCCTGAAGACTGCAAGACTAAGAGTTGAGTCTATATTCACTTGATGCTGGAGTGTTTTGAGCAAATTTCCTATCTCATGGCATCTGTGATGTATAGATGATTTTAATTTGTCCAGTCGACAGTCATAGTTGTTTGGCTACTTGGCTAGCTTTGTTGTGTGTGTGTGTGCATTTCTTGTGCTGAACTGATGGAAATGATTGCGTTGTGGAGGTTAAGATGTCATGGTTTGGTTCAATCAAGTATTCATTTTCTTATCAGTTTAATCCAGGCGCATGGGTCATAATCTCCGTGTGTATTTTTAAACACGTAGAGGCTTCGGATTGGTGATGCTTGTCGATCAATCACCAATCCATTCTAAGGAGATAACTATTTAGTTTTACATGCAGTCATGCATCATAACAGAAATTCATCATGTGTCCTAAAAAACTTGTAATAATTGCATCTTAAAGCAATAGAGCGTATCCAATAGACTATGGAGCATATATTGGCCTAGATTTCCTTGTCAACTTTATCCTAGTATTATTCTGATGTATTCGCTTCCTTTTATCACATCTTTTGCTTTCAGAAGATGCTCGGCTTGCTTGTCAAACTAGCTTACTTCTAACTGGTTCTTAACCCCGCCTGAATTCCTTTAATTTTTATTGATTGGGTGATTCACTTTAATCAATTCTCTTTGTAAAATTGCTGGACTTTCTGGTGCTCCAAATATATTTAACCACTTAGAGAAACACCTTTCTTGAGTTCCTTTTTTGTGTTCTTTTCCTCCAGTGCGGTGTGTTTGTTCGACCATGATTGTGATCTTTGTCTGTTACGTGTTGCCAATTTTGTTCAAAGGTGGGTTGAACATATTGATTCCATTAACCAGTTGATGCTGTTTTTCCACCTGTTTCTTTCACACAACTGTTCATCATGTTTATGTACACTTTTGCCATGCTCTTACCTTGTAGCATCCAAGCATTTGCAAAGATGTTAAATATTATCTCTCTCTGTTTCCGTAAAGACATCTGGAAATTTCACTCTATTTTCTGTAACTTTTGAGTGATTGGAAGGCAGCGAAAATTTCAGAGAAGCACCCTGCATCTGTTCGCTGTCCACTCGAGCAACTTCGGCGCGAAAGGGGGAGATATTTTTCCAGTGGCGTTGCGATTGCGAGACTGCAAGGCAAAGGCAAGAGTATACCATGTCATTTGCTGGGAAGAGATTGATGGAGTTCTCCTTTCCCAGTTGACGTATTACCTGGACTAGAATGCTTGATGTTTACAGGGCATCTCGCATCTACCTGGTCACCTGGACTAGTTTTTACCTGGATTAAAGTCCAGGCGTCTCGCATCCGCCAGGAGGAGCAGGTTTTTTTTTTTAATCTTCTTTTCACCGCGGATCGAGAATGATGGCATGTCGTGGTGTTGCTTTTGTCTGACGGTATGAGCAGAGCATATTTTCTGCCAAGTGCCAACTCAACAGAGCAAGGATTCATGTTGGTGATTTCAGGAAGCATGTGTGTTGTTGGGGGTGGTGATGAGTCGCTAAAGCATCTTTGCCTTCCTATTGCTATGACTATGAACAAGATCGTGTCAATCAGCAAAATTTGTAACCATGATATGCTTATGTGCCAAAAAAAAACAGAGATGCCCATATTTTGTAAATATGCAGCGCCTGGTCATCGACGGCAAAGCAATCTCGTCATCTGAAACACTGAAACGCTTCTCTTTTTTTTCACCCCACTTTTGGAGACCAGCACAGACATGATTGAGGGATAAGGTAAAGAGCAAAGCGACCATCAGCGGCAAAGCAGTCTGTCTCACTACGTTCTTGAGAATTTTGACAAGCATAACCATGTTTATGAACAAAAGAATATTTGCATATATGTGCCATAGCTCCTAGCAAAAAGAAATGACCAGCAAAAGCGAAATGGAATCATCAAATGGGATGAAATGCAATCAGCAAAGGCATTGATACGCGAAGAACATGGGTGCATTATGCAACTGCTGGCCTGCCTGCTCTTGGCACTACACTGGTACCATTTTGGACAGGCAGAGCCATGTGACGGCCACACCCCACTCATCATGGCCTACAAGACCATCACCTTCATTCAGTTCATCCACAAACCAAACCAACTCCAGCTGACCACAACAGATGAACATAAGACAAACAAATAATAATAAACGTGCTCAACAGACTCAAACCAAAACTCAAGTGATGTCCACGGTACATAAAGGATTACATGCTGATTTTTTTGGGTTTTTTTCCATAGTTCGAATAGAATTACATAAGGCGAGGACGCGAGTCTCGCTGGTACCATACATAATTTACACCCAGGTTCCTTAGCAGTAGTAAAAAGTAGTGTTCTAGGATGAGACGAGCGCTAATACAACACGAGACATCTAATAGTAGTAGTAGTGGTAAGAACATATGAGCTGAGATACCGATCTACCTTTGTAGTCAGTCACTACAAAATAGGGCCATTGCAGTTGAGTCGTTGGCATCATTAGTTGTTGTCATGTCATTCATCAGCGACTTTTTTCCCTGACTGAACCTACCGGTAGTAAGCCTGATGGAAGGCAGGAGCCATTCCATTGTTGTAAGCTGCCATACCATTGGCATACCCGCCATAGGGGGCAGGGTAGCTCATGGGTGGGGCAGAGTATGGCATTGCAATGCCGACATTGACAGTGGCTACCTCCTCAGCTGGGTAAACATATGGCTCCCTGATAGCCGGTGGGCTCCGGTTGCAGTAGAGACCATGACCAACCGGCCTGTCATAAGGGTAAGGGGTGGCGGTGGCATATGTTGTGTGGGAGGGGAGGGGTGGCGATGATGTGTGGTTGGGGAGGGTGGCATATGATGCGTGGTTGGGGAGGGGTGGCATATGATGCATGGGAAGGGAGGCGGTGGCGATGAGGTGTGGGAAGGGAAGTGGTGGCGATGAGGTGTGGGAGGGAGAGCGGGCAAATGTGGTGGGAGCTGGGAAAGAAGACACCGATGTTGTTAGTTCGACCTGCCTTGGCAAGAGGCATTGGGCCTCCATTGCTTGCACGGATACGCTTGGTTGCAGGGCCGCTGCTTCCGCCACTGGTAGCACTTGATGCTGCCTTTTTCTTCTCAGTCTTAGCCTTCTCCAGTTCTTCGAGCTGCTTCCGGAGATCCTCCAGTGGAAACTCAGCTTCCAGTTTACGGTCCTCGACACACTTAATAACAGCTCGCAGTGCTGACTGCTCTTTCTTATTCACGTTGCTCTGCAAGATAAACAACATCAGACACCATTAGATTTCATATAACAAAGAGAGGCACAGTAGAATCCAATTAACAGGTAAGGTGATTGATATTAGAAGTAAGATATAGAGGATGGATAGCACTATGCAATATGTGCAAGCTAGAACTGTTAACAAGTTACAGTTTAAAAATTGCTATTTGACATACCCCTGATTGGCCACTGCTAGTGCTCGAATTATCTGAAGCAATAGATGATGTCTTCTTGGAGTCTTCCAGGTAGGACTTCAACAGAGGAACTGGAGGGAACTTCTCCTGAAGACCAGCCTCATATGCGAAATTCACAGCATCAAGCTGCTGCCTCTAGCAATTAGCTCCTCAATGATATCTGCAAAGAAGGTATATAAATAGTGACTAGTCTGCTTAAGTCTCAAACAAGACAAGGACAGATTATGTGCCCACAAAAACACCAAATTTAACAAAGCAAAGGAAATAGTCTATATATAGCATTACGTCCGCAAACAGTGAAAGTGCCAAGAAAGCAAAACCAAACTGCAATGAATTTGGCAGCAAAACTCCATTCTAGTAACAGAAATAATTTGTTACAGCATGCAGAAGCATGAAATTATCAGTGTTGTAGCCGCATAACAAATTAATACTACTCAGCACTGGAACAAATTACAGCATAACAAAATATCAGTGTTGAAGCATGCAGACTAGTATGTGTTGCAGGTTGGAAGAGTAAAGAAGGCTACTCAGCACTGGAACCTGAGAGTCCAGAAACTTGTTAATGACACTGCAACACTGAATTGCCTTTCACTCTAAGGCAACAGTACTGTAGGCACAAGAATCTGACGACATCTAAAGGCTAAAGCAATGGCCCCCAAGACAAGCGTCACTAAGAATGATGGCCATCAGGAACAGAAGACACAGTTATCCTGAGCACTTGATAAATCCTAGACAAACTTTTCTAGCACATGGCTGTGACAGAGACCACCCAGCCCCAGGAAAAGCCATGCCTTACTCTAAAAAGGCATGCTCCAATCTAATCATAGTGCTACTATCATACCCTTGCACAGTAGAGTAATTAGCAGCGCAGGAGCATTAGTTAGTGAAAATACAGAACAAGCTTTTCTCCTCATTTTGCCTGGGTGATATTTTTTTACCCTCCCTCAAAAGGCCATTGAAATGCTACTGCTGCTCTGATCTACAGTTACTGGTGCCAACTACTTAACCTTATTGATGACAATTTAAATGCTAGATCTCGGCCAATTTATACCACTGCACACTTGATTGTCCCCAAATCAAACCCAGCACTTGCTTGGCATAGATAGAACCTAAAGAACTATAAGAAACAATTGTTGAAGTAACATAGTACAGCACCAAAAAAATTGCAGGCTGCTTAGCAGCAAGCAAGAAGCAAGTGTATATACCAGCCATTTCTTCCTCGAGGCCGAGGGTGAGCGCGAGGCGCGGCATCTGTCTGCGCCAGGAGAAGCTGACCACAATCCTGCGGTACAGGGGGCGGTCCTCCCTCTCGGCGACGGCGAACGTGGCCACGTGCTGCAGGAAGGCGTGGGCGTCGGGCGGCTTGGCGCCCTCCACCCCACCCTTCTTCTCCGCGGCCTCCTTCCACTCCCTCGCCATGGCCCGCGCGCGCTCCCTCGCCTCCCGCGGCACGAGCGGGCGCGCGGCGCCGATCTCCGGGTCCGGGTCGGCCAGCGCCGGCACGGCGGCCTCGAGGATGAGCACGCACGCCCAGGCGAGGTCGGCCGGGCTGCGGACCTCGCGGCGGTCGACGGGGAACACGCCGGCGACGGCGTCCATGACGAACTTTGCCGGATCCACGCAGAGCTTGAGGGCCGGTGGCATCTCGGCCCGCAGCGCGTCCGCCTCCTTGCGGCGTGCCACCACGAAGTCCAGGAACGCCGCGGAGTCCATCCGCGCGCACAGCGCCCGCAGCCCCTCCGCGAGCCCGTCGGCGTCCGCGCCCGCGTCGGGGGAAGCGGGAGCGGGAGCCGCCGCCGCCGCCGCACCCTTGTCGGCGGTGAGGGAGGCGAGGTGGTCGAGCGCGCGGGAGACGGAGCCGTCGATGGACGCCTCCCTGCGGTGGAGCGCGTCGAGCGCGCGGTGGGTGCGGGCGTCGAAGGCCCGGCGGCGGACGCGGAGCGCGTCGGAGCGCGCCGCGAGGCCGCGTTCGAGCGAGCCGAAGTGGTCGGAGAGCTGCTGGTAGAGGCGCGTGCAGGTGGCCAGCAGCTGCTGCTGGCGCTCGAGCTCCGCGAACCCCGCGCTCACCATGTCGGCCGTCACCGCCCCATCCTCCCCCGCCCCCTCCTCCGCCTTCACCTTCACCCCCGCCGCCGGCGAGGCCATGCCGGGCCCGCCGCCGCCGAAACCCTAGCCGCCCTCCTCTCCCCCGCTCTCGATCCGCGAAACCCTAGCCGGAAATTCCCCCCTCGTGATTTGCCCCCGAGGCGTGCGTTGATGGGGAATGAAAGGGGAAAGCGAGAGGCGAGGGTGGAGGGGAGTGAATAAAGAGGTGGGTGGAGTGGTGGGAGGGTCCCACCGGCCAATGGCGGCGCGACGCGTGGCGGCTGCGGAAAGTGGGAGTGGGCAGCTCGCTGCTCGCGCGAGGCTACGCGGGGGAAGTGGAGGGGGAGGCGCGCGCCAGCCGCGTCCGGGTGGGGCAGGGGTGGAGGTGGGGTCATGGAGTCAGAGGGTGGGGGTAGGATGCAAGGCGGTAGGGGTGGGAGGTGGCGGGGAAAGCTGGCGGCGTGGGCGTGGTGGCGGGCAGCGTGGGATGGCGGGAACAGGAGGAGGGGGCGCGCGTGCAGCGTGCAGGGTGCACCCCGGGAATGTACCCACCACCGCCGGCGAGGCTGGCTGTCCGCCACCGTGGGTGGCTGGCTGACCGTGCCCGGCTGCCGACGCCGTGGGTTCGCCTGCTGCTGGGTGCCGTGCCGGCCTGCCCGGCGGCCACCTTGCACGAGGAGGCGGTGGGCACGGTGGTGGTCCGGTCCGTGCCAGGCAATGAGTAGTGCCACTGCCACTGCCACCACTCGTGAGCAGTGTCCGAGGCCATGGCTTGCTGCTTTTGCCTACGGGCGAGGTCGTTGGCTGGCTTTGCCTAGCCGTCACTGTCCTATACGAGGTAAACAACTTCTCCGGTCTCCGTCGGAAGGCAACGAATACCCCGGTTCAATGAATATAGACAGCTAATTGGATATTTAGCAATCATTTACTAAAAAGAGCGGTAAGAATCAGCCGCTTACCACATATAAGTGAACCGTGTGTTATTATCTTACTCCTACTTTTAGGACGAAGAATTTTTATAGTAACTAGAAATAAGTAAAGCGCTTATGTAAGGTTTTTTTCACTTGCAAGTAGAACCAAATACCATATGGGAATTGAGCTTTGTATACACCTAAGAGGCTCATCTCGCCTCATTGAGCAAGCAACTGGTGCTCATTTTGTCCTTTGGTTGAGTTATATGTACTTTAAGAATTAAGTGTTTTGGATGTATTTTCTTACCATGATAAACTTGCTTGGTAAAGTTAAAGCTATGTAAACCTTACACTACGCCTAAATTACTTGTAAGCAATAAAGCTTTGGAGGCTCGATTGTCAATTGTGAGAGTCGACGATACCATCAAGTCTCATCCTTATTTGATTACAAACAATCAGTAGAAGAGCTTCGATGAGATCGTAGAGGACCAAACTAAGAGATAAACACAAATTGTTCACGTGTGTATTGGTGTTTATAAGTGGTGATCATAAGTGATTATTGAAATACAATCTCAACCAGAGGAGGGCGGGTGGCCCCCTCTAACCTGAAGGAAGTTCCGCTCATGTAAAAGAGCATACATGAATGTTGTCGGTTTTCGATGTGCCCTGGTTCTAAGATAATCAATTTACACTTAGTTATATGGATTTGCTCCGAATTCATTATGTATTTAAGTTTGCAATTACCTTCATGACCATGTAGCGTATACATTTATGGGTCATTATTTAAGTTTGCAATTACCTTCATGACCATGTAGCGTATGCATTTATAGGTCCGTCAGAAGGTTTGGACGGTTTCAAATATGAGATTGGACATCTAGGCATATCTGGCATACAAACCATGGTGTAAAAATGGTGTGATCTACACGGAAAAACAAGAGCTAGTCGAGGGTTAGGAAAATACTCAGTGATAGAACGACTACTCTGTAAACCAACCGACTTTAACCCTACTCCTAGTAGTACATAAAAGTGAGACAGAAAACCCCCACCCTCCCTCCAAAGCATAATCAATGCAACCAACACACAAAGCGTAGGGTATTACTCTATTCATTGGGTATCACCTTTCTAAATCTTGTGTTCATGTTCATCTTTGAGTTCCTAATCTCAACGAGCATCACCACACAAAATACTACCGCTGCATCACCACTCAATAGGTCGTCGGGTCTAAGCACCGGCAAATCATACCTACAATGGTTCAAGTTTCAAGTCTTTTGCATTGTCAGCGAGCCAACTACCTAGTGTGTTGTTTCATATACACACCGGTTGCTTGAGATCATCATTGATCCTTTTGCACACATCATTAGGCCATTCTTAATGGAAGTTCCAAGAGCATAATTATCTAAAGTAAAAAATCTTTAAAATTAGCATGAAACACCTTCTCTCAATGCATAATTTCACCTATTGTTATTTCCAAAGTTACATGCAAGACACAAGTTGTATAGGTAACATTGCACACAAAGTTTCATCCTATAAAAAAATACTAAGGCGTTAGTCTATTTAATGTTTATGAAACTCCCACTAAAATTGACTGTAGAGAATACGTTTGGTTGCAAATTAGATGTGCTCCAATCATTAACAATAAATTAAAATCCTCTCGACCAAAAGCTCATAGGCTTGCATGCATAGCTAGTGTTGGGTTCCGATAAAGTAAGGAAAAGCACATCTCTCCATTTTAGAGTCTAAACAGTATGCTGTTTTAGTTTTTAGATTTCTATATTTTATGATATATTTATTGTATATCTAGGTTATAGAAAAATCATGAATCTGAAAAGTTAAAGTGCCTTATAATTGGAACCAACGCACCAAGCAGCTCATGAACGAAATTAGAACTAACATCCACGTTGATTGAATGATGTATGTGGCTTTTTATACTTAAATGTATGTGTTTGGTTCCTTGCCAACCAGAATAAGAATGCTATCTCAAAAAAATAAAAAAAAAGACAATGATGCTAAAATAAGGGCAGCTGGTAAATAAAGCCGTGGATTTGTTAGCCATGGGCCTTAAGCGGGTCCCAAAAGCCCATGATGCTCTTCGAGCAGCTGCTAAGCTTCGAATTTTTATATATACTAGGATCGTGCCCGTGCGTTGCTACGGGCCATGAAAAATTCTAAAGCAAAAATATTATACTAAACAATTGATATTGGCAACATATTATTTTATGACTCACCAAGATTAATAAATATCAACTTTTTACATACTAATATCAAAATGGACATGGCACATATAGCATTGAAATATTTATAGCAATGCATGTATACACATGCACAGTAACAACAAAGGTAAGTGATGCACACATTGTATATAGCATGTAAGTCACTTATGACTGACAACACATAATTTCAGATCTAATATTTATTGTGAAGTTGTCTGTCGATAGAGAGCACATTTACACACAAAAATTATTAATTTGCCCAAATTTTTTTCTTCAAGTGACAAACTAACACAAATATAGATAGAGCACTCAGCTCACTCTATCCAATTACGAATTCTTATAGATTCAGCCCAGACGACCAGGCTGTTGAATGTCTCTAAACCTTCACAACTTTGAAACAAAAATCTACATAGTAAAAAAAGAGCCACGTTGAAGTTAAAAATCAAGAAGATTAACACTTCAGATTGGATGATCTAGACATCTAATGCTTTCAGAGTTGATGAGAGGAGCCACAGCCATGTCCAGTCAACACCATGTCATCAATAATGTCACTTAATAGTTACCTGGATCAATGATCTTAAAAATATAATAAATAATAAACATCTTGAAGGAATGTCAAATAGTATTCCTCTTGATATCCTACAGCCACATAACAAAGGCGTTCATCCATACTGCAAAGTGTCTGTGGTTAGTTCGTGGCCAACAGGAGATAATAAAGCAAGAAAGTTCCAAAATTAGCATATATCAATTGGATGATTTATGTCAACATTGTTTGGGCTGTTTGGACAGCATACATTTGGATTGCAACATCATGCAGCTCAAAAACTGTGAATTTGGTGAAATAGAATTAACACAAGTTAGAGAGAAAGTACTACATATAGAAAATAGTCACATATATGACTGCAGCAAACCAAAAGGAATCTATGAGCATGACAATTCATCGCTACAGTGTTGATTAAATGAGGCAAATGCAACAAATTTTAGCTACAAAAAATAGGCAATGTAAATACTACAAGCAATGATTCAAGCAGAGTCACCAATGAGGATAAATTCCAGATGGGGACAACTTTCCAAAACATGTATGCTAAACGGAGAGAGAAGAAAAAGGATGGTACACGAGACCACGTGAGGATAAATTCGGATGGGGACAACTTTCCAAAAGTTCAATAATGCATCGATCAATCTTTGGAGATACTTGGAAGGAATTGAAGCACAAATAGCTCGTACATTGGATGGATCCGCAGCGAATATATACTTTTTAATTAAGGAGTCCTCGTTTAACCGAAGGCTAAGTATAAGGGCTCTCTGGTGTTGGTTTTCTGCAAGAGCTTGATCTACTTTCTAGAAACATCAATTGCAGAAATTTGCAAGTTAATCAGTATAATGTTAAGAGGCAATACATAACAAGAAGGGCGTGAAGTAAATACCTCAGGTGTGACATCAATGTCAAGGTCTGTTGGATCAAAAATAAATGATTCATCGAGTACAATAAAACACCATCAGTGGTAGCTGCAGCAAAAGATCTTCCAGTTGGAGCGAAGTTAACACATTTTGTCCGAGCTATGGGTCTTCCACAATTTTCCATTGATCCAGGTAAACCAAGCCCCAAGTTTCCTCTTGTTTGTTGATCAATTCCTTCTTTAACATCATCCTCATCATCAATGAGATCTAGTGCACCGCATCTGTCATCTTTTGAGTTCGAAAATCGAGAACTCCATCCAATGAGAGATTGCGAGTGATCCGGAATCTACGAGCAACACCTGCACCAAGAAAAACATAAAAATAAGGGTGATTTCTTATATTTCTTATCAACCGCTCATTACATCGTCAGATACACATTTCAAGATTGTTTTTGTAACATAACATTTCAAGATTTAAACCTTGTAATCTGTGACCATGATTAGGCTCACATAATATAAATTTGCTTTACAAAGTAATATCATTGGATTTACATTTAAAAGTACACATCCAATGGTCGTAACTGTATTGCTACAAACATTGTAGTATTGGAAGAATTAATGAAATAGCAAGTTTTGAAGAAATATTTGAGAACATTTTGGACGGAATGACAGAGTGGTCAAACATATTGCTACGAACTAAATAATTATATTACAACAAAATAATGAATACAAGAATTAAAAGTAAACCTAACATAATCATATCCTCTATATTGATATTTCAAGAGACATTTCGACCATAAACAATATGTCCTAACTCCTAACATATGTGCAAGTGCAAGGGGTTCAAGATGTGTATGTATGCATATCTAACAAAATATGTGCAACAATGTGCTAGTTGTGCAAAAGAAATGAATCGCCTTCATCCAAAAACAGGATTGAAAAGTCTCTTTACAGGGAATGGTCTTCCCCATATAATATGATTACACTTTAACACATCGAGACATGATGAGTCATTCGCAAGTAAGAAATCTCACCTTCATTTTCTAAACGGTGACCTCATCCTATACAAGAGTACTTGTTTAGAATTCCCAACTCCAAGGCCTTTAGTTCACTCTAAGAGTACATTACATTTCAACATTGAGAGTAAGAATAAATACAAGAGAAGGAGATCACGAAATAAGTCAACATGA
Organism: Cenchrus purpureus; assembly: GCA_022644695.1. NCBI lineage: Eukaryota > Viridiplantae > Streptophyta > Magnoliopsida > Poales > Poaceae > Cenchrus > Cenchrus purpureus. The sequence goes on from CP053467.1 coordinate 11,826,345, forward strand.
AGCTCTATCAACATGTACCTTTGGATGGTACAAACTGAAACAAATGTTTGAAGTAGACATTTCAGTTGGCATTTTCTTTACGTCATCAAACACTAAGCCGAACATTTTCAGATATAGGATCCCTCCCATTGAGTTAATATCGATTTCGATAAAAAATATCGAATTCCAAAGATGGAATGCTAACAAGAGAGAGAACAAGAGCCAAGTTGACAATAAGTAAAGAAGATAAAGGCCTACTTGCATGCCAATGTCGCTAAGGCGGCAGCAGTGCACTGCTGCCACTCCTTGAGCGCTATCCAAATCGATTGGAGCAGGCGGTTCAGATGATAAAAAATCCTAGATTGGACAATTAAAAACATATTGATTTCCCTAAGAAATATGAGATTTATATTCAGGACTATCCATAGCGGTGCATTTTTAGAATATTTGGTCTCTAAAATATATCCGCACACATCAAGTAGCAATTGGTATACGTCTTAGCACTAAGGAGGCAATACAAAATCGATTGGATCGATCACAAAGGAAGAATCAAACTTCTTACATGAGATGATAAAAAATAGGCAGAGTTTCCTCTCAAGCTCCTAGCTTGTCCAAAAAATTCGATTGCTCCTCTGAAGCACGCACATGAAAATCGGTATTGAACTTTAACCCCTTCATTCATTAGATAGATAATCTGAAATCCATTAATAACTACATCAAAGTCATTTGATTCGAAAATCATTATTCTTGAGGGAAAAGACCAATATCATAGGCTCCAAATAAAACCAAATCCTAGGGCTACTTAAAGAGTGTCGGTAGAATGATAGTTGTGTACATATCAAAGTCACTTGATTCTAAAATCATTAAGCTTGTTACTAAATAGCCAAATCAAATAAGCTCGAGTACAAACCAAATCCTAATTAAGTTTACTTAAGTAGCGCTAGTTTCAAGGTTCACCCATGAAGAGCCACATTCGAAAAACTTAAGCCAATGAAGATCCACATTCGAAAATTTCGGTTTGTAGCCAAACTGAAATCAATAGCTAGGATAACAGGAGCTCATAGGTTCAACAAAGATCAGACCAAGACAAGACAGGTGTTTCTTTTATGATTTCCTCATGGATATCAGTAGGAACAATATAAATTGGTATATAACGACTCTTTGTTGGTATATACTCATCAACTAAAAGCATCAATACTTTCCGAAACATTTTGTGAGAACAACAACACCAATATATGTGTGAGTTCTTTTTCCACATGCCAGATCAGACCCTTTTGCATTGACCAAACAACAAAGATGGTTCCTAAAAAAATAAAAAGGTTCCAAACTAAAGAAAAAGCATGCATGCCTCTTTTACAGCTTGTTGCGGCAAGAGTCGGCTTCAACCCAAGAGCTCATGGTTGCTCTTAACTGTCCAAGAGGCAAAAAGGAATTTGGTATATGCTCCAAGATTACTCAATAGAAGCTATAAGCGACTAACTTGATCAAGCATTAGCGTCTATATATACATGGAGCCCTACTAAGATTGCAGGCTTGCCAATGATTTGCAACAGGAACCATGCTAAGAATTGGTTGTATTTGCGTTTAGTTCAATAGGAAGAAACTGAAACTATTAACATGAAACTGTTTGGAGCTCTACCGTTAGGGCAAACCCAATAAAAGCAATCAGATTAAACGATGATCGCATGAGAAAACATATATATTTATGAACCGTGTACAAATACAAATAAATTAATGAGGAAATGTACAAACCTAGGGTTAGGGTCGCAACAAAGCAAAGATGCACTCCGGTGATGACCGACGCAAAGATAGTATGGAATAGGAGCGCGGCAAAGGAGCTGCGGAGCACCGGAGGTTGAGCAAAGCTTAGCAGAGGGCGTAGGGAGGAGAGGTAGTTGCCCCATTGCCGTCCCATGGCGAGCAGCGCGCACGGCGTCATCGCGCTAGGTGGAGCGAGGGGCGTCCCTCGGCGGCGCCTCCACTCGCCACATCGGGAGAGGATGACCCGGAGTTAGGGTTTGGGGAGATGGAGGCGGTGGAGTAGGGTTGAAATGGCGGGGGCGATGGCCGCCGGCGAGATGAGGCGACGGGTGGGAGGCAGGTTGGGCGTCGTCGGGAGGAGGGTCGTAGGGGGGGCGGCGGCCACGGAGGAGAGAGGCGCGTCGGGCGTCGTCCGGGAGGAGAGAGGCGTGCGGATGGGATCGGGGAGAGGGGTGGGCAGGCGGGCGGATGGAGGCCCAGTGCGGAGCGGAGGAGGCACAGGCGGGCAGCGTGGTCGTCGGCGGCGTTGGTGAACCGAGGCGGACGCACGAGGAGGAGAGCAGCGCGGGGGAGCGGAAGAAAGTACTAACGGGTTTTTTCTCCACTTCATACTTTTTAGGAGTAGAGATATATTTTTCTTTATTTTGCAAAAATAAATGATCCGCCAAAAATTTATCGTATCTTTCACATCACGTGGAAATTTGTGTGAGAGTTTACGGCAGCGGCGCACCGGCGGCAGGTGGCCACGGCTGGCGTGGGCGGCGGGCGATAGCGAGCCGTAGCCCAGAAGCGGTGGGCGACTACCGGCGGCACCGCGCCAGGCGCCAGCATGGCCAGGGCATGGCGCCGACGTAGTGCCGTGCTACGGCTAGGATCCGACCATATAAGGCCGAAATTCAGTCGAAAATGTCATAATAATTCCGAAAAAGAAAGAGGTGAGAAGAAGGGAGGAGGAGGTGGCTAAACTTGACTGGCTTTCTAGAGGTAAATACTCCATTATTATTTTGAAGTTGATAATTCATATTTTGAATTCACCTGTTTAGTGTAGATATCATTAGTAAAAATATAGTTTTAGTGTAGACCGTATAGTAAAATTATAGTTTTAGTGTAGATCGATTAGTAAAATTATAGTTTTAGTGTAGATCGATTAGTAAAATATATTTATAGTGTAGCTCGAGTAGATATATTTTGTAGTTACAGATCCACTTGTTAATAGCGATTATTTTTTTCATCGCTCATATGTCCATGCATTGCTATCAAGTTGTATTTCAATAGCGATTAGATATGGTGAATATGGAGTTGACTTGTCGAATTTGATCTTGACCATGTGATTAGAAGAGCACCAAAGAACTTGGGGTCCATAACCAACTTTTTATAAGGCATTCCATGTAGATGTGAGCAACATGACTTGTCCATTATGGCTCTAATCAATGTGAGTGAGGCGATATATTGAGCTTATGCCACTTCAAGGCACCGAACATTGGAGGAGTTATATCGAACATCATGTGAAATTGGTTTGCCCGTGATGTTGTTTATCCAAGTTGTTCATAAGGCCGGTCTAGTAGTCAAGTGAGAGGGTAGTGGTGCTCACCGGTGAGGCGAACTACAAGCAGGAGATGTTCCGATGGGCGATCGAAGGAGATGGTGCCAACCAAGGCGAAGAAGAAGATGGTGCCAACGAGGCGAAGAAGGAGATGGTGACACACCTTCGAGGCCCGTGGGTGAAATTGACGAGGGAAGTTAATGAAGAAGTACTCGGGCGATGACGAAATGGAGGGATGATGAACGTGGGTTGCAAGAGGACTCCTCGATGATGAGGATGACCCACTAGTACTAAGGGAGATGAGGAGTACAATTTCTCACAGTATCAATCCGTGAGAATGTGGGAGTATAGAGAATCGATTTGTGTTGGCGCCATGTATAAGAGTGCGCGAGGTGAAGGTCGTATGTGCCATTGTTTGTTTATGTGATTGTTAAGTATCAATGGTTGGTATATCAATGCTTCAAAAAATTATAAACTTACCAAATAACCTCAAAAAAACCGACAATGAGCTCCATCGTGGAGAATCTTATTTTCCATGAAAACATACTCCCAAATTACGGATCATTTTAACATTTTAAATTTATAGAGCTAAACTACATGGTGTTAGTTGTTTTAGCACCTCCAAAATGTGCCCTTGCAGAGTTTAGTAGTAGGAGGAGAATGGTCATAAAAGCCATCGAAACGTATACGGCTAAACAAAATCAGCTAAATTTTCATCACCATTTATTTTTGCAAAATAGAGAAAATTTAGTATTCCTCCTAATTTGCATATCAATCTCAATAGCCCAAAATGACTTTCTTAGGACGGCCACAAAATTAGTTCAAATGAACATTCCCTCCTTCAAACGAATATGCTATCACGGTCATCAAGATTCTCTACTTCATATTTACCTCTCTCGCATTCATCATCCTTACCCTCCTTCATCCCAACAATGCCCACAAATATTTTTTATCCTCCACCTCCCACGCCACCTCCTCTCTCCCAGTCTCTCCTTCCCCCGGCCACTCATCGAGACGCGCGGGCGCAAGCACCGCCCCACCCGACGGCCGGCGGCCACCCGAGGAAACACTCCATACCACCATAGCCGGCACGCAGCCACCCGCCGGAGGTCCGCCACTCCTCCCGATCCACGCGAGGTCGAGGAGGAGCGCGCTACCATGGGCCGGCCGGACGAGCCCGAGAAGGAGCAGAGGCGCGTCGAGGTGCTCACGGCGCGGCGGTGGCGGGCGGAGCTCCACGCGAGCCTGTGGGTGCACCGGCGGCGCAGAGGCAGGGCGGATCTTGGTCCTCGCCCCTCACGACGACGGCCTTTCGCTGGCGCGGCGGCCGGCCTCAGTGCGGCAGCGCTCCTCCCGCCTCCCTCTGGGCAGCTCCACCTCCCGGCCAAGCGGAGCGAGGCCGGAGCTCCTGGCCTCACGGTGGCGGCGGCCTTCCCATCCCTCTCTCGCCACCACCCATGCCCGGAATCGGTGGCGGAGGAGTGGTGGAGGCAGCGCTCCTGAGCGGTGGCCGGCGTGAGGCGAGGAGCGGCGGGCCAGCCGAGCAGGGGCGGAGAAGCAATGGTGAGCTGGGGACGGGCATGGAAGGAGCGAGGGCTGCGAGGGCGATGGAGGACTGGGAGTGCGCGAACTAAAGAAGACGAGGAATCGCGGTTTTGAAGGAAGCCTCCAGCACCACTATTGTAAACGAAAGTCTCCTCCGTGGACTTTTCCAACACCGGCATGGGTGGTCTAAACTGACAATGAGCTTTGTTCTTAAAAATTATTTGGATTGATACCATTACAATTTTCAAAAGTTGGAGATATGCTACTAATTCACCTATTTTGAAGCATATCATTATAATTCTTTGCTTCTCACAAAATGTCATAGAATACGATGAAGACAACTTAGACCCACTGATACTTTGTTGCAGCTCTTCTCGCTATCATTGACGCCCCCATTTGTCATCTTCTTCCTCCTCTTCTCGACCAACTTTCCATAAGATGTTATTTTAAAATGTATATTAACACACGAAACTACGAAAGAAACACAAAAGAAAAGAAAAGAAAAAGGGCAAACCGAGCCCAAAACTGTCACGCGAAAACACCGACCCTCCCAGGGTGTTAACGGCAAACATTGAAATTATCAAGCAGGCCTCCGGATCCCCGTTTTAGCCCCACGGCCCCTCCTAGAGCCGGACGCTGAGCCAGGCAAAGCCTCGACTTGGTCTGGCTCCTTAAGGTAACGAGCCAGCTCGGCTCGACTTGTTAACAAAATAAGCAAAAAGGTTGGCTCGGCTTGGTTTGTTAGTAGCTCGAAGCTAGACTTCTGTGTATATAAATTGAAATTAACATTTGAGTATATGTAACATTTTTAAAAATAATAATTATAAAGTTGTAAATGATAAAATTAGTCATACATGGAGTACTTAGAAAAGTTTAGCATAGCTTTAATGACTCGGCTCAACTTTGATAGCTCAGTTCTCTATGTTGAAATTAAAACTTTTAGCTTGTTTGACTCTCGAGTAGCTTGCGGTAGCTCGGCCAGCTCGTTAAAAACGGCAAAATAGTTGTTCAACCGTTAAAAATTGATCGAGCTGAGCCGAGTCGAGCCGACCTACGAACGAGTCGAGCCAGCTGACGAGATTCTGGCTCACCGTCCAGCGCTAGCCCCTCCTCCCGACGACGAGCACGAGAAGAAGCAGGCGAAGCCAATCCCCCGTCGGCTTCTCCCAGTCCCTCCCCCAAATCCCCCACCGCGATCCCCGAAACCCTAGCCCCCAGCGCCGCGAACCGACCGCCCCGCCGCCTCCGCCGCTCTCCCACGATCCAGGTGAGCCCTGACTCGCCCATCCGCCGCGCGGAATACCGCCCAAAAACGGCTTTTCCGGGGCCGTTGCGGAGGCCGCGCCGTCGCGGGATTTTTTCTCTCTCTCCCTCCGCGTTCTTATCTGCTTCGGTTTGGGGATTGGGTTGTGATTGCTTGGCGCTCACGAGCTGATTATTTGTTTTCTCTCCGTCTCTCGTGGTTCGTGACGCAGGGCGGCCGCACGGCGATGGTTTTGGAGCGGGGCGTTTGAGCTGTTTGGGATTCGTTTCTGGAGGTTTTCTTCTGATGGGTTCGGACGGGGATGGGCGCGGCTCGGCGGCGGCGAGGAAGCCGCGGAAGAGGCAGCTGGTGATGGAGTCCAGCGACTCCGAGGCCGACGAGTTCTGCATCTCGACGCGGCGGAATGCTGGCGGCGACGCGTCCGCGGGCAATGCTGGCGCCGGCGGTCGAGGTGATGGTGATCAGTTGGGGGAGGGATCCGTGGCTGCTAGTTCTGAGAAGGTTTCAGCGGTTAAGTCCACTGATGGGGAGGGTTCGGAGAAGAACAAGGGAGTTGAGGTTCCCAGGAGCAGTCCGCAGCCTGTTGCCAAGAAGATCAGAGTTGAGGTGGGCCATGGTTGTGGCAGTGGGAGCAGCGGGGGCGCAGCTAAGGGTGGAACTGGTGGGAAAATGCTGCCCCGGGGGCTCCCGTCGTGGCGGTTCGAGAAGGCGGAGGTAAGGGGAGGGCGAGTTCTTGATGATAAAGGTGGGGTGGATGTGAAGGCAAGCAGTGCCTCAAAGGTGAAAGAGCAGGTATCGACTTTGGATGACAAGAGGAGACAGGTGGAGCTGCAGAAGCATGAAAAACGGACACCTTTGAAGACTGACCAGGTCAAATCCGTTGATTCTGGCCGACAGGAGGTTATTAGATTGCAAGGGAAAAGGGGTGTTTTGAAGATATTGCCAAAGAATGATAAGTTGGTCAGGGATACTGGTGATGGAAAGATTCTGCCGAAGAAAACTAAGGTGGATGGGGAGACTCACAATGGCAAGGTTCTGCCTACTAATATCAGGGCGGATGAGAAGACTGTTGATGGTAGGATTCCAACAAAGAGAGGTGTTTTAAAGCTCCTGCCGAAGAACAATGGCATGACAACGGAGACTAATGATGGCAAGCTTCTACCCAGGAACAATAAGGTGGATGGGGAAACTGGGGATGCCAGGATGCTTACAAAGAACTCCAGAGTGAATAAGGAGTCCAGTGACGTCAAGATTGTTACCAATAAAACTAAGTTGGATGCAGAGTTTAGTGGTCACAAGGTGATGAAGAACTCTACCATGGACATGGAAACTGTTGCTGAGAAGTTTCAGCCCAGTAGCAAGAAGTTTCAGCCCAGTAGCAGTAAGGTGGCTGGAGAAAGCAATGAGAGCTATAAAGAATATGAGGAGAAAAGTGGTGCTATTGCAGAGTTTCAGAAGCAGGATGCAAATGGTGAGAAGAAAGTTATGGGAAAGCTAGTCTCTCCCATCATGTTGAGAAAAAGTGATCCAAGTGTAGTGGGAATTTCTTTGGGCCAGAAAATGAAACAGCAAAATTCAAAGCAACAACCCTCAGTAAACCATCATCAGGCTTCTCTGAGTCAGAAAGATGATAATGCTAAATCAATTGAGCACAAGAATCTGAAAAAGAGATTGCTAGAGCATAAAGGGTTGCAGGGAAATCTATCGAAGAAGGCAAAATCAAAAGCTATTGACCTGCAAGGCACCCTGTGCTCAACAAACTTGAAATGAAGAAGCCAAGGGGAGGACCTGTCAACAAACTCAAACAGGATGTCAGGAACCAGATAAAACATTTGCTTTTAGATAATGGATGGAAAATTGAACTAAAACCAAGGAAAAACAAAGATTACGAAGACTCTGTCTATGTTTCTCCTGAAGGGACTGGCTATTGGTCAATCACTAAGGCTTATGCAGTTTACCAAGAGCATTTTCAAAATCAAGATATGGGCTGCTCATCTAAGCTTAATAATATACCAGGTGCTTCAGATGCCATATCAGTGGATGATCTAGCAATGCTAAAAAAGAACATAGTTAGGAGAAGGACGAATAAAGAAATTTATGGTGCTAAAAAGAAACAAGGGCCCAACAGAAGCAAAGGCTCAAAACTTGCTGATAGAAGTTCTAGAAAGAAGCACCAGAACAGGAATGATGGGGTAAAAATCAAGCATCGGAAATGTGGGCTTCTTGTCCGTGGGGGTACTCATAATATGGAAGATGACGTGGATGGCTATATTCCCTATGAATGGAAGCGGACAGTATATTCATGGATGATAGATCTGGGGTTATTTCTGAAGATACAGAGGTCAAGTACATGAACAATAAGAGAACAAAGGCAATGTTGCAGGGTAAAATTACCAGGAAGGGTATTTTCTGTGGATGCTGTTCCAAGATTCTCACAGCCGTGAAGTTTGAACTTCATGCTGGTTCGAAAGAGAAGCAGCCCTATGTAAACATCTTTGTAAAAGATGGTAGGGTTTCTTTGTTGCAATGCTTACATGATGCATGGGAGAAGAACACACGGTATGAAAATAAAGGATTCTACAAGATAGAGCTTGGTGATGATGAACATGATGACACTTGTGCTATTTGTGGGGATGGTGGTAATTTGGTGTGCTGCGATCACTGCCCCTCAACGTTTCACTTGGATTGTTTGGGAATTGAGGTAACCTACAAATCTACAATGACTATTCTGTGGTTGCATGCTTTTATGTTATATTTAATTTAATTTATGTGAATTGCCTCTGCAGATGCCCTGTGGAGAATGGTATTATGTAGGTTCTGTGGTTCTGGCCAAGAAAAGACATCTTCTCCTGAGTTACTTTCTTGCTTGCAATGTTCAAGGAAATGTAAGATTTTCTAGTAGCTCTCTCTTTCTCTCTTGCAATGTTCACTTGTATATTGCCTTACACAACAATTCTGCAGACCACCAAGCTTGTTCACCCGGAACCGGGAGCGACTCCGTTTGTACCAAACCCAGTACCTCGATTGATTGCTTTTGCAGTCCAGGATGTGGAAAGGTACAATGTTTTACTTAGTTCATTTTTTTTTGTTGCAACTTGCACAATTTGCGTGCCAATATGCACATGATTCAATGATTGGTGGTTTAACAACACACTAAGTTTTGAGATTGCATGATTCTGTGCACTATATTTTTGTCATTTAAGGGTTTGGTAATGCATAGGGAGATGAGAATACCTGTGATTACTAGTGTGAATCTATTTCAGTCTCATAGTAATCTGCACTAAAAAGGTCTTTTACTTCTGTATGATGGGAACATATCATGCATGAAACCTTAGGTTTACTGGATACTGATTAATCTGAAAATTTGGTTCCTCTTGTATTTCTGGGAATGTATGACTGAAATCTAAACACATGATTGATGAAATGCATACTTTATATTACATGGATTCCCCTGCAAAATCGTCTGCAGCAATTATAGATTCTTTCCAGTGCATTATTGATGCTTACTGTTGCTGAATGGCTTAAGGTGCTTAACTGATGATCTTAAGGTGTTCTGTTAGGCTTGATACTTCAGAATTTCTTGCATAGAATATTTTAATATTCGTACTTTATTACATCTAGATGATGATGATGTTTCTGAGCTGCATGTCTGGTCAGAATCATGCCCTTTAAGGCTTATATGAAAGCACTAAATCAATAAATCTCCAGGAAGTTTGCAGCTGATACAAAAAATGTTCATGTATATCTATCATCTTATAAATTTGCCTTAGCGTTCAACATATCAGCATATAGGATTTCCTGTTTTACCTGATACATCTTGTTAATCATGGTTAATGTCTTGAGAAATGTATGTATTTGCTGGTTTTTAGCTGTATAAGTATATTAGTTTTTAAAACACATGGACACTAAAGCTGTTTTGTTCGTTGAAATAATGCAGGTTTATAAACGACTAAAAAAGCTTCTTGGGATAAAGAATGATAGTCTGGATTTTCGTGGAGTCTGGTTCGCTGTTTTGCTAATGATCAGGCCATACCCCCAAAAAATAAAGCACAGTCGGTCCATTGCAACTCCAAGACAGCCCTTGCTTTCGAAGTTATGGATGAGTGCTTTCGTCCACACATTGATGAGAGAAGTGGAATTAATATGATTCATAATGTTGTATATAACTGTGGGTAAGTATGTTTTTGTGTTCTTGATTCATTGTGGTTGTAGCTCCATTAAAATCAAAATTAATGATTTTTCTAAGCTATGCAATTGGAATGGAAGTTGGGAATCTTGTTTTGTTAACCTCCTCTGTATTCGCTATGTTTGCAAGAGCATCTCTATATGAAAGTTAATTCAAATTTGAGTTCATGGGCATATTTGGGGAGCAAGTGTCAACTTTCCTAGATCTTTCATGTTTACCTTAGTATTCCCCTTATACTCCATGTTGTTCATCATAGCCATTCTAGATGTGCCATTTTTCTTTTTTTCCCCAATGTAATCACTTATTGAAAATCTGTAAACTTCTATTGCAGGTCTGATATCAGTCGTTTAGACTTTAGTGGCTTCTATACATTTATCCTGGAACGGGGTGACGAAGTAATATCCGCAGCATCTGTAAGGTACGTTTGTATTTTCTCAGTTTGAAAGGAATTTCGGTGGCTGCCAGGAACTGCTTAATGCCTTGTTATGTGTGTGGCCCCAGTGGCAGTAGGCACAAGACAAGTACCCTATCAGGGTGTAATACAGATTTCTATAGTACTCTACTAGTCATTTTGTTAGCTACATGCTAATGAACTTACATGCCAGAGTGTTAGCCATTCCAATCTGTTGTGTTATGATTATTCGATTCGACTTCTGCCTGCAACATGTGTATACAGAAAATTTGTGTCTAGGGTGCTCTTTGGCATGATATTTTGTTGGAGTATAAGTGATTTTTCCACCTTTCCTATCATCTTAAGTTTTGGGGTTGAACTGGTTGGTGCATGTAACTCAATATATTTGAGTTTCACATGTCTTCTATTTCACCAGTAATTTGTATCCATGGTATAGGCAGTTAATCAATTCTTTTTTTGAAGTTTGACATTTGTTCTTCCGCTACCTGTGACACATATAATAAATAATGTGAAACTTACATGCTTGCCTCACATTTCTTGTTCTTGTTATAAATTTATGAATCCTAACATAATTTCAGTTCTAAAATACTTCATTTTTTTTCTGCATGAATCAGGATTCATGGAACTGATTTGGCAGAAATGCCATTCATAGGCACAAGAGGCATGTATAGGCACCAAGGAATGTGCCGTCGACTACTCAATGGAATTGAATCGGTAATTTGCTTTCTCTTCTTAGTTGTAAATTCATGTGAGTACTAGTGCTTGCTCTGCTTGCTGTCATATGTTTCTCCTTGCGTGCTGTGTTGTGCTTCCCATGTCCTTCAAATATATTTCTGCCTTTCTTTATTCCAGCTTACCTTCATGTGGGCTTCTGATGTTTATACATGTAGTTCTAGTATGTCTGCATAATTGATCTTATATGTACCAACATATCTCTTGAGTCTTTCTTCGCATGACTTAAAATTGTTAGATGCATCATTTGTAACCTCATATGTTTCCTAAATTAATTGGCATACCTATTAGCAGACAACTGTGTGAATTATGAGTTGCCTTGGACATTCATGTGTGTTTAATGTTGAATAGCATCGATTCTGTATCTTTGTGAGGCTGAGGTATTGTACAAAATCCTACGTTCTAGCTTCTTATTTTTCTATTCTTCAGAAGAAGAGATCCACCCACTGACTTTAAGGTAGCCTTGTCTTTGACTTTGACTTTCCCAAAGTAAAAATCCACGTAATCAGGCTGAATTTCTTAGTTTGTAGCACACATGTATTCACATTCTTGTTTTCACACTTTCTGACTTGCTTTGGATTAATTTTATTGTTTTGTAGGCCCTTTGCTCTCTCAATGTTCGAAAATTAGTAATATCTGCGGTACCAGAAATGGAAAACACTTGGACAACTGTCTTTGGTTTCAAGTCTGTTGAACCTTCCAAGAATAAAAAAATCAAGTCTGTAAATCTCTTTATTATCAATGGCACTGGTCTACTAGAGAAATGGTTACTGCCAACTGGTAAAGTAGATGGACAGACTACTGCCAAGCCAGGTTGCAATACCAAACTGTTCTAAGATCAATTTCTCTTGTGCTTGTAGTTTCATTTCTTTTGGTAATGCTTTAGTTTCACGTCTAAGCCCTGATCATTTGGTTTGTGCAGCTAATGCTGTTGGCTCTGACAAAACAGATGCTAAAGTGTTTGGTGAAGCAAGTGGATCTGCGACACCTGTTCGTGTTTCACGTGAATCTGATGTCGCTAACGATGTTGAAATTAAGTGTCATGAGAGTCCTCGCCCCTTAAATGTGAATTCAGCATGTTTGACATCTGACCAGCCTGCTGCTGAAGAAAATGACGTAAAGGGAACTCCAGGAGTTAATTGCGGAGATAACATGGAGTTGAAGGCTGAAGCAGACAACACTCAAGAAGAGAAATGCAGAGAAATAAATGGGAAATTAATTGCTGAAAACACTGTTGTAGAACAGAAGTGTGAAGATAAACCAAATTCCTGTCATTCAAATTCACATGAGGTTGGGACCATGGATCCATGTTCTTGTTTATCTGATGAGGTTGGGAAAAGTGAAAATTGTCCATCTAGTGAACTTTCTGTTGGAGCTGCTCCCATAGCAGACAAAACTGAATCTAATCTGACATCTGATTCTCCATCTATTCACCGTGCCAATCAAGAGCATGAGAAATCTGGTGCAGCTCCTGTTGACACTAACACACCTCTAGTCATTATGGATGAAAAGCCTGATAGTCATGAGCTGAAGACTGTGGTTGCTGATGGTTCTATTCAAAGCTCAATGGAAGCTAAAAGTTTGGAAGATACAACTAATATAGTAAATGGAACATCAAAAGATTCCTATATAGATAAAGATACTAGTGAAGATCACAGAGCTTCTGCAGTTGACAGTGGAGTATCTGTGAAGGGATCTGTTAAGCAAATGGAGATTATCAAGGACAAAGTTGGTTCCCTTTTACCAGATTTGAAACATCCTAGTTGTAAAGATATCTTGGAGAAATTGACTGAGTCAAAGTCACTTACAAGTGATATGGTTGAAACGGATGGCGTGTCTATGAAAGTGGGAATGACAGTTGAGAGTTGCAATGAAGCTGGAAAATCAGCTCCCATGCTTGACACTTCAAATGCTGTCTGTAAGGTTGTGGTTAAGCCTACTCAAACTTGTGGGGAGGGTCAACTTTGTGCAGAGGATGCCATATGCAGTAACAGGGAAAGCGACCTAGCTTCTAGAGAACCTGTCAATGCATGATGTTGTGTTTTCTGCCGTGAAAGGTATGTTCTTGAGAATGCATTATATCATTAAGCAACCTTATTTATGAAATGGTTCCTTACATTGTGCTTTTTAACTTTTGTTTGGCTATTGAATTGAGCGCATATTTACCAGTTTGTCGCCAGTAGCTGTGATTTACATGCTTCTCTTGTGGCAGCAACTTGTGGAAGACATGTTCTTAGTTCTGATGTAGTCATATTACTCTTGGCTATAAATTGATGTAGTTACAGTTGAATTAAGCTTCATGTGAAGTCAGGTACGGGTCATGAAAGATGACAGTTTGTCACAGTTATGATCTAGCATTTTTTTTTTATAAATCAAGCAATTGAACTTATCACATTTCAATTCTATTTAGACAAGATAAATAAAAAATAAACTGGATTGCTGAGTTTTCTTTATGAGCAATGCTTATTTACTGCCAGTGATTATAATATTTATGTGTCCTCACAGTTGATGGAATACTTGCTAGAAGAGGACTGACAAGTTCTTGTTAGAAAGTTCCTTTGTTGGTCTTTGTCTGCCCCTTGTCATGGGCAAAAGTATCTGAAGAACCAGAAAGGATTGCAGTTTGACTGACCTATGTTTGTGCTTAGACATTGTTTAGAAGCTACAATAGCTAGTCCAAAACTGTTAGTGATCAGTGCTAGGTGTTACTACTTCAGTAAGCTGGATTTGCCTTGGATGGAAAAGGAAATTAGCTAGATCGCAGTGTGTTTAAATTCCCCAAAATTCTCAATTTCTCATCAAACTATTCAATGATCAGGCATGATTCGGTTCCAAGGGTGTTTCCTCATTTTCTTTCAGCTCAATCCTGAGATTTCCCTTTAACAGTCCTCACACTGTACGCTTAGTTGTTTGTTCCTCACGATCCTTAACTCAAAAGGATTTGCTTTATTTTCTGTACTGACAGTGTCCGCTTTTGCAGCTGTTGCTCGTCGATGTTTGAGGACTTTTGGTGGTTCTTCTGAGGCTGTAGATCATGAAAGCCATTTTGAGTAGTAGACATTAGACTGCGCCGGAGAAGCTATATGACCTGCAAGCTGGGTCAATTTTTGCTGTACATACATACCCCTAGGTGGGAGTTCTCTGCTGTCCTGGTGCACCTGAACTCTCTGAAAGTCTGAAGATGGTATATCATACATGGATGTTTAGAGTGTAGACATGCCGACATGGGCATATGGTCCTTTGCTACCTATCCTGTACAGAACTTATAAAACTCCAAATCAGTCACCAAAGAACCAGCCAACATTACTTTTCTCTCGAGAACAAAAACCTGCACCATACCACCACCAAACGAACAGCTGGAAAGTTCTGGGCATTAGCATCAAGCATGCGACGAGGGATCAGAAGATGAAATGCTGGTTTGAGCTCCAATGTGGTGTTTTGTTTTGTTTTGGTGGATGATCCCGTTCCCATGTTTATATATGAAATGTGGTGGTGACGTATCAATCCATTTCATTTCTCAAGCCAAGCAAGAATCCAAGCGAGATGCTGATGGAATTTTGGTGGCATAGCTCCGCAATATATAAATCTAAATTCAGTATTATAGTTTTCAAAACCAAGTAACGTTCAAATCTTCAAAAGGAAAAACATGCCAAAACAAGAATAAAATAGAAAAACCGAAGCACGGGAAAAGAAAACGAAAAAAGGGTAAAAATACTGTTCGATGGGCTCGATGTTGTTGGCCCTGTTCCGGTCCAACCTGAAACAAAAGAGCCCGTTAAGCCCACTGGATCCACTCCCTTGACCCCACCCATCCCGCATCCATCCTGGCCGTTGATCCACGGCCCCTTAGGGTTACTTTCACCCGCTCACACTCCCAACTACTCCTATAAAACACTCCAGCCTACGCCGCCGCCCCCTTCTCTGAAACCCTACCCAGCGCAGCCGCCGCCGCTTCCTCTAACTCCGGCGCGTGCCCGAGATCCGCCAGCCGCTGCCGCCATGGTAAGCTCCGCTCCCTCCTTCGCGGCCGCGTTGAGCCGTCACGGCGTGGGTGGTTTCGTCTGACGCGCGGTCGGGGTTGTTTTGCAGTCGCTGATCGCGGGGGAGGACTTCCAGCACATCCTGCGTCTGCTCAACACCAACGTTGATGGCAAGCAGAAGATCATGTTCGCGCTCACCTCCATCAAGGGTGTAGGTCGCCGTTTCTCCAACATCGTCTGCAAGAAGGCCGACATCGACATGAACAAGCGGTGAGTTTTCAAATGGCTTTTTGGGGTTGGCTCCTGTAGCGGGAGCCTTTGGATCCATGCTGGAAGGGGTGTTGCTTGTTTGATTTGTGCCCGTGGTAAGTTTGGGGGAGAACGCTCCCATTTAGTCGGAGAAGCTTACTAAAGCTGAAGCTTGATAGGTTTTGAGTAGCAGCCATCTGGTTAAGAATTTCGTTAATAGGTTAGACCTTTATTTTTGGATGTTAGCACTTTTGACATTAAAATCATGTTTGTTGATCAATAAACGAGGATTTTTTATGCTGTGTTAGGGATTGAATGTCTGATGTTACCCAGATGAAATGACATATGCTCATAATTTAGTGTTAAACTGTAATTTCCCTTTCTTATTGGTTAATTTCTTAAATTATCACATAACTTGTTAATTTGCCAGCATAACTGCTGTGCTTGGAGGATTAGGTCACTGAAACTAAAGTTTGTTACCTTTAACAAGTCTATTAAAACCACTGCTAACATTATCTTAAGTGTATGGAAGTTCTTCATTCTGAGTTCTAGAATCTTAACAATATAGATCTAAGGTTTTGATCAGTTACTTGTGAAGAATGTGTTCACTTCAATCAATTCTATAAAAACATTATCAGAAATGGTTCAATGTGCTTAGCTATCCTAAATTTAGGTTTGTTTACTTTTGTGCTTAATTTAAATATGAACATATATTGACAAATTGTGACTACTGCAGTTAATCTATGAAATTGTTGCTTAAGTTCAATTTGGTTTTCCTCGTTGCAAGATTTGCAGCTGAGGATTTACTGTAACTACTGAATGTACACTGGTAGCCGTCATCTGTAGGTCAGCAGCTATGCTTAAATATCTTCTGAATAGTTTGACAAAATGTATTGAAGCGATCTGAATTATTTTCTTTTAAGACATTAACCTTAGCTGAAGACTCAGCATTTTGCAACATATCTAGTTTTCTAGTACACCACTTTAACCATTTTTCCACTGCTGTCTGTGCCAGTAAGTTGTCAAAGGTAGAATGACCATTGCGTTAAGTATTAGCTCTGATGATTATATTTTTTGGGCAGGGCTGGTGAGCTGACCCCAGAGGAGCTTGAGCGCCTCATGACTGTGGTTGCCAACCCCCGCCAGTTCAAGGTCCCTGACTGGTTCCTCAACAGGAAGAAGGACTACAAGGATGGTAGATTCTCCCAGGTTGTTTCCAACGCCCTTGACATGAAGCTCAGGGATGACCTTGAGAGGCTGAAGAAGATCAGGTGAGTCTGTTGGAACATACTTTGTACATGTTGCTTTGCATTGACACAGATTCATCGTCACTGCTTTGCCAGGGATTCTAGCTTCTTTTTTTTTTCTACTTGTGTTGCTGAGATAATACCATTCATAAATGTACCTAGTCTGTTTAATTGTGTAATTGTGTTGAAAAGCATATTCATTTGTCTCGAAACCTCTAGCTGCTCTTAGCGCAGAATTTGCTCACATGTGGTTTATAAACCTCCATTCTGTTGCAGTTTATTTCCCAATATGATTGTCTTGTAACAAAAAAACCCTTTTGTTATCCAGGAACCACCGTGGTCTGCGTCACTACTGGGGCCTGCGTGTCCGCGGACAGCACACCAAGACCACTGGAAGGCGTGGAAAGACTGTTGGTGTGTCGAAGAAGAGATAAACCCTTGTCGTCATATTGGCCTAGCTTGTGTCTTGAGTATCTGAACCGTTGCACTGTGTTTTACTGGAGGATGTTTATCCCTAGGATATCTGATGAGCTATTTGGGTTCCTAAAATACTTGTAGCGACTCTTTTGTTGGTGCCTGTGTTCCAAGCGCGGATTGAATTCAGTGTTCTTTGAAACCGCAAAGTTTTGTCTGTTCGGGAAATTCTATGTCCTTTTGTGTCGTTTGATTTGATCTGGGATGAATATGTGCTTTTTAGAACTAAGTTTCAGACTCCAAATTTGGTGGAGGATTCCTGTCAAGGAATTGAATCGCGTCAATCAAATGTGGTTGAAATTTGATTGGATTGAGTGCTTGGGATTGACGCGACGAACCGCACTGCTGCCATTGTGGCCGTGGATGGGACTGAATAGAAACGTATCTTCGTTTTAATTTTCTCCGTTAGCAGGAACAGGGTCAGCACTTGGTTAGGTTCTCTCTGTTTTTTTTTCAAGTTCATGGTGTATGCTCCGTAGTCCATACCACTTCAGAACTGATGATGCATTTTCTTAAAACAATTCCATCAATACCAGCCAAGAAGTGTATAGGCATAATTAATATAATGCTCTGTTGTGATGGATCATAAATTGAGTATGAACCCAAATGTGTATACTATAAACACATAGACTGATCCATCCCTTCAGTTCAAAGCAAAGCACCCAAGGAGTAGCAGGCAAAGTTACTGAATCCCTTCTCATGGACAAGAGCAAGGGTCTGAACCCTATTAATCAATCTGTCACTTGAATCTCAATTTCTACATGTCCTCAAAATTAACAGAGGAATATGGCGCCTCAACAAGGACTACATCATTTTGCAAAGGTTTATGTAAATTCATGTCACACCCGGTTCAATTTGGATGGCTCATGAGTGGCCCATGAGCGCATGTGCGCGTGTTTAGTGCCACATTACTAGTTGAGCAAGAGTGGAACCAACTTATAAGCTTTTGTCCACCAGTCATAACACCTTCATGTTAACCCTTTTACACGAAGCGAGGACGAAAGTATAAGCAAGGTGCTATGTGTACATGTACTCGCCCCTACAGGGTGGTGCGGTTTTGGTGGGGCGGGGTGTAACAATTCAAATCGAGCTCATGGTGATGGCTCCTCATCATCTCCATGCCCTGATTCATGGCTGATCTGAGCCATCGCCCATAGGCGGGATGAATAGTCACGATCCAAAATAGGGGTCATTTCGTAAAATGGCGGGTGGAAGGGACGGCGGTGCGTGGGGCTAGCAGTAGCACTAGCAGAGGTCCGCCGCTGGCAGCCTCGGGCTCCAGCGCCTCCCTGGACCATTTTTGGCAAGCCCCCTGGTTTGGATCTTGATGAATAGCCGCGATCCAAAATAGGGGTCATTTCGTAAAATGGCGGGTGGAATATTTTCAGAACACCCTCTAATCTGGATCGTGACAATAATCGTGATCCAAATCGGGGCCCTTTCGTAAAATGTCAGATGGTTTATTTTCGAAACCCCTCCAATTTGGATCGCGATCCGATTTAAGGGTCCTTTTGAAAACTTTCCGGATGAAGTATTTGCAAAAACCTCTCTGATTTGACGGTTCGATTACCGACCGCCGGTGCGCCGCCCTCCCCACTTTCCTGTTAGCAACGGACAATCAGGACAAGGAATTCAGAGAGGAATTCGAGAGGGAGATATGCACGGTAGCATCCCGGCGGAAGAACCGAGGACGAAAGTCTTGATTTAAATAAGTTCATTGTTCTGTTACATGATGATCTGCTCTTCTCTCTGCTACTACTTAAACTCTCACACAGCTCGCATACGCACACACACTCAGGAGTTTACATGGGCTGGGCCCTCAATTCGTGCGTGCAAGCACCGCGACCCACCCATTCAGGACCTGTCCACTTCTTGTTGGGCTTGGGCCTTCTGGTCGACGTCCTTGTAATCCGTGGCCGGAATTTATATATATTCCTCGATTTTGCAAAAATAAATGCCTCCCAAAAATTTAGCAAAACTATACTACTGCCGCCACAACACACGGCAGTAGGGTTCCTACCGCCGTGTGGTAGCGGCAGCCGCGGGTGGCAAGGGCACCAACCGCCGTACCACACGGCGGTAGGGCTAATCGCCGTGTGGGACGGCGGTTGGATCCTCCCGCCAGGCGACAGCAGAGGCTGCAGCAAATGCCGTATGTCACGGCGGTAGGTAGGAACCTACCGCTGTGCCCTACGGCGGTAGCTTTTTTTTTGCCTGGAACTTTACATTTTTGAACACATGATACTTAACGAGCAATCGCATAAATAAACAATGGCACGTACGGCGCAAAAATACCTAATCTTGTGCCGCTAGTCCTAACGCGTCTTAGGAATTTAGATAAACGGTTACAACATTTCTAGGAGAACCGGACATCATAGACCACGTCTTTGGGGAGGGCATGTAGTACCCGTACCCTGGCAGGGGTGGAGGTGGAGGTGGAGGTGACGGTGGCGGGGATGGAGTTGCTGGTGGAGTGTTATCCTTCTTCTCATGGCATGGACAGAGAACTCATCCTCACAACCGGTGTTCGTCTTCACCACCATTGGTCCGGTCACCGGTCCGTCGTCGTCGTTGGTAGATGTCGGATTTGGAGAAGCCAATGCCGACGCGAGCTCTTGCTTCAGGTTGAAGATGACAACATCCTCGAGGTAGTTGATACGGGTGAATAGATGGGATCCACCCATTGCACGAAACCAGCTTATCCGGTTGGTCGAATCGCGAAATCGAGATTACATTAGTAAATCATAAAATGATGAAGGATAAAGGTCACGTAGCTTTGCTTACCCATGCTCGTGAGCAGTGCCAGAAGTGTCGCCCAGAGTTGTTCCATCCTTGGTAAACTTGCATCACACAAAACTCACCGTGTGCACACCTTGGTCAGTTCACCGTTTGATTTAGTGCGTACTTTCTAACATCACGCATAGATTTGAAATCTCTCTTATCTAAATACCTGAGGAAGCCATTGCAAACCTACAAAAAAAGATGACAAATATCATAACTCATTACATGTTTCATTTGAAATTAGAGAACAATACATAACAGGGTATGGTAATAATTTTGTAGGCAACAAGAAAATAACAAGCAAATGAAAAGGTAGTTCAATTATTACAACACGATAACATGCATAAGTTCTGACGGTGTTGGAAATTAAATGGTTCAAATATTACAATACGATAACACGCATAAGTATTTCAAATATTTACCTCTAAATATTTCAGAAACACTACTTAAAAATATGAATTACCAGAGTTCAAAATATG
Source organism: Cenchrus purpureus (assembly GCA_022644695.1). NCBI lineage: Eukaryota > Viridiplantae > Streptophyta > Magnoliopsida > Poales > Poaceae > Cenchrus > Cenchrus purpureus. Next base: position 11,846,977 of record CP053467.1, read on the forward strand.
AATTACCAGAGTATTTACCTCTAACGAGACGAAAAACCGGCAGAGCTTCGCACCTTCGCCACCTCCTCCTCACTCCCTTCTCTTCTCCTCACCCCCTCTCTTTTTTTTCGAATTATTATGACATTTTTTGAATTTCGACCTTATATAGGCGGAGATCCAAGCGCTGTGGTATGGTGGTTGCAGCCCGCCGCGTACACGACGCTTGAACCTGCCACCGTACCACACGGCGGTAGGTCCCTACCGCCGTGTGTTACGGCGGCATGTACATCGGACAGTTGGGGCTCGCGTCCGTGCGGACTTGCCACAGCAGCTAGCGCCCGTAACACTGCGGTACCCTACTGTGTGTTACGACGACAGTAGTATAGATTTGCTAAATTTTTTGAGAGGCATTTATTTTTGCAAAATCAAGAAAAAAATATACAAAAATTCCCGAGGTCAGTAACATTTCCGCCGGCGCCTAAGCTCGCCTCGGCTCGGCAGACAACGAAGCGTATGGCCCCACTGCCGACGGTCCCGTTACGCCGTGATCACGCCGTCATCAACTTCCGAGCCATTGCTGTCACGTCGCCCGTTGGCGTCCGAAGAGCGCTCTACGCCTCGCCGTGGAACACGTCGCGGTAAACATCCCGGCGGCCAGCGTGTTCAGGCCGCTTTTTCGCCCGAGCCGCGGAGAAAGACCCTCTAGGGCTACCCGGATGTCGAGACTCACGCACTAACGAACCACAAGCCGGAGGCACATGCCGCCGCACGCCGCCGCCTTCTCCACCGGCAGCTCGGCAGATCAAGCAACGCCATCACGCCGCTACGGCCGTGTGCCGATCTTGATCTGCCGCAGCCGTGTCCGGCAAGCGGCGCGCCATTCTAGTGGCCTTGATGCTCTTCGCGGCGCGTGTTCACGCTGGCCTCGCCTCCTCGGCGTTTTGGGTGGCGGAGAGCCCGCCGCCGCCCCTGGCGCTTCAAGAATCGGCGTGATCGATCATCAAAGAACTCGTGCCGCAACCTAGGTTCGTTTCGTTCCATCTCCTCCGACGCTGACGCCACATCGCCGCCGGCGCCATGGAGCCACAACGGCCAAGAATTACGGCAATGACCGGCCAATGGCGGCAAGGCCGGCCGGCATCCCCTCTGGTCGATGGGCTGGTGCCTGGGATTTGACGAACGAACAACCGCTCTCCCTGCCTCCTCTGTTTGCTCTCTCCTCCCTCCAATCAAAATAGCGATGGCGCGACAACGCATCTCCCGTTGATCCATTCATCCCCTCTCCGATGATCCAAGCAGTCAACATCGTTTTTCCCGGCGCCCAATTGAAGTAGGTGAGAAAAAAGAGGAGGAGCGATACCACGCGGCAGCGGCATCGGGGCTTGCGGCCGCGGGCCGACGATGTCGAGGCCTCCCCCGCCGGGGACGGGATAAGCTTACCGAATTCATCGCAGATCTGGGCGTCTTGGCTTTGGTGGGCAGCCGCGGCGAGCGGGTACGGCGGTGGCAGCGCGGGCTCGCCGGCGGCTCGAAGGATGTGTTTGGTTCCCTTCTCTAGAATCTGAGCCTGCATCCGGTCAGCAGGCTGGCCGGCCAGCCCGGGCGTCTGAGGGAGCCTTGTTTGTTGGCTGCACTGTGCAGAGCTGCATGCACCGATGGTAGTTTGCTGGTTGTTTGAACAGATGCAGGCAAATCATGCAATGTGCCATGTTTGGTTGCCTGAATACTACCACATTCCAGTCACCACTTTCATTGGATGGTGAGGTTACCACCTCCAGTTTCATGAGCACAACAGTTACATAGCACAACATATCACCAAATTTACAATATTACATGAGCTTCCAAAGTAAAATTACAATTAGAATTTGAATTACAACCAAATTACTTCAGCGTTCACAATGCAAGATTGATGTTGTCCATGGTAGAATGCTTCACAAGCCTTTTGAACAACCTGAAATTATGTAGGAAAGGAAATAATGTAGACAACAAAGTGTAGTAGAGAGTAGCAATTGCTATAGATCTACAACATAATATTCATGTGCTACATTATGAACATGAGTATGTGCTAAGTTTAAAAAAACATCATTGGCATAGGCATGTGCTCAGTAAAAATTCAATCATCAGTGGCACATAGGCATTTGCTTGGAAAGAATAACAAGCATCATTGCAAATATACGAAAATATAAGGTATTATGATCTAAATAAAAACATCATGGCATATGCCTTGAGCATAAGATTAAGTGTAGTATCATGTAAAAACCAACATTATGGCATATGCCTAGAGCCTTAGATTTAGTGTAGTACCAAGTAAAAACAAACATCATGGCATATGCCTAGAGCCTCAGAATAAGTGTAGTATCATGTAAAAACCAACATCATTGCACATGCCTTATGCCTCAATTAATTTCAAGGATCATTGCAGATCAATAGCCCCGCTTTTAGTAGTCAAAAAAATTCAGCAAAGCAACAGGTAGAATGTAAACTAGAGTGCACAAGTACCACCTGTTTCTTGATGACCATCCTGTTCAGATCATCTTGTTCAGAGCATCCTTTGAACATCCTGAAACTTTGTAGGAAAGGAAAATAACAGTAGACAACCAGTGTAGTAGATAGTAGCAATTGTGCTCAGATCATGCATGTGTGGTAACAAATATGTCACTAGTGGCCATGAGTTGTGCTCAGATTAGGTAGCAATGAATAATTTCATCAGAAATGCAAATGAGTTGTGCTCAGTTAGGAAATCAAAGCCAAATACAAGGAAGTAGAAAGCAACTAGAAGGAAGTAGAAGGCAAATAGAAGGCAAATCATGCATCACTGCATAGGCAGTTTAAAAGTCTGTTACATCATTGCCAAATGTGACTGGTCTACCATCATCACCTACTAGAAACCCATCACCCAAGTACCTACAGAGAAATGGTGCCTATCTCTGTACAAAATCATAGGAGCCAAGTGTTTCTAGCTCCAGTTAACATAGTCCTGCACGAAATCATAGGAGCCAAAGTGTTGCCAAGCTCCAGTTAACACTGTCCTGCACAAAATCAAAGGAGCCAAGTGTTGCAAGCTCCAGCTACCAACAAAAGAGAGACCAGTCAGTCAACTTGCAGAAGGATCTACATGTAGTAATGCTTGGCAAGCCAAGTCCTAAGCCACAGCACACGGTGTGCATCACTCATCTTCACAAAAGTATCACCCTGGGCCTTGTTGTCAGCCAAATGGGAGAAAGCAACAATCAGTGCCTCCTCAGTAAACCCCTCCATGTACATCGCTGCCCCATAGAGGTCTGGGTTGAGCACCTCAACCTTGGTCTCACGGATTGCAGCAACAACATCCTTCACAGCCTCAGTCATACTAGAGAAGACATCATGTTCCTCCTCAGAGAGGAAAGACCTCTTCCTCTTCTTGTTCTCCCTTGGCTCAGGGTCAATCTCCTTGGCCACATTAGCAAACTTCTTGGCATGCTCCTCCATCCCCTTTGCTGCCTTCTCCTCATCATATGGCTCACTCTTCACATCACCGCCATAAAAGCAGAAGGGCTGCCTAGAGCTTCATTTGATCCCATTGCATACTTGCCAGTTGCCAAGCTATTGCCAAAAATGGTCTCCATCTCCTTGTAATTGGCAATAGGAGCATTAAGGAATTCTGCATCCTTAGGGTGATCCTAGTTTTATTTTGCAAAATTAGTTAGCAATGAAAGAAAGATGAAGTAAAGGAAGTAGTGAGCTAAATAGAAACACCACACACCTTGATGTGACCCACATAGTGCTCCTCTTCAAGGCTAATCATGCACATCCTCAACCCAGGGCACCACTAAGCTCCCTCGGTTTGGACACCTTCACCCACCTCTGTCTCCACTTCCTCGTGGTTATACACCGAGTTCGATCACCTCCATCCCGATAAACTCGACATGTATTTTGCAACCTGGTTCAAGTGCACCTCCTTAAAACCCTTGTCAGTTCGAACCCCAGTCTCAATGAGCTGGCACATGCGCCGCAACACAAAGCTTGACATGGCACTTGTCCAGCGCATTGCTCCCCTATTGCGCTGCTCACCGGCCTCTGAGCCACGGCCTCCGAGGCACGGCCCCATGGGGACCTCCTCGCCTCCAAGTCAATTCTAGTCACCTACTGAGCCATCTCCTAGTGTACCAGTCACATTGACTCAGTTAACATGCATTGTTATCATCATTGCACAGAAAAGAAGAAAGAGGAAGATGCAAATAGTATACAAATCATCACATCACAACTCATGGCCTACTTGGTTAACATGCATTGTTATCATCATTGCACGTAAAAGAAGAAAGAGGATGAGAATTGCAAAAATAGTTGGCCTCGTGTACCAGGAAAGAGTTGACATCACAAAGATAAGTAGTTGGCCTCAAATCATAGTTCAATTTTTATCATCATCGCTCATGTTCTTAGCCTCAAAGATGTTCAAACAGGTAGAAAAAGATCATCATTGCACAAAGTACTTAGTCTCAACAACAATAAGTAGAGTACTTCAAATTACAACATGTGATTCAATCAGGATAGTAGAAAGGAACAACTCATTCACATCATGACTACACATGATGATGGCCCCTATTGTTCCACATGGCATCGCTATAGCATCCCTTCTTTGACCCCAAGCAACATTATCGCCTACTTCCTCAGATTATTTGATGGTGGGTTTGGTTCCCAAGTGGCGATCGAGGAACAACTCATCTTCCCCATGACCCACAATCTAGTTGTGTATAATGCAACATGCAAGGACTAATTTAACTTGTGTCTTATAGGGGTGGAAGGGCTTATTGTCAAGAATACGAAACCGATTCTTTAAAGCCCCAAATGCCCTCTCAATTTGACTCTCAAGCTTGAATGCCTCAAGTTGAACAGCTCTTTCTTGTTAGTAGGATAATTCCTCCCACCATACTCTTTCAAGTGATATCTAGTGCCCCTGTATGGCGGTAGAAACCCAGGCCGACATGCATAGCCAGCATCCACTAGGTAGTATTTACCTATATAATTAAGTAGTTAGGCAACAATTAGTTATACTATTTAGGTTCAATTCAAACTATTTAGTTAGCTTATAGGTACCTGGTGGAACCCTCAAGCCATCATCCCTCTCTAGAGCATCAGCCAAAATAAGGGCATCATGTGCAGACCCTTCCCAACTAGCTAGGACATAGGTAAACCTCAGATCAAAGTCAACTGCTGCAAGCACATTCTGAGTAGGATGATTTTTCCTACCCCTAAATGTTCGAGATCTTTCTGGCACCCTAGCATGAACATGGGTGCCATCAATTGCACCAATACAGTCCTACATGTCAGCAAAACTAATGGTTTCAGTTTTGTTTGAACAGCACAAAAAGTGGTGAACTTGTTCATGTAATTACCTTCAAATATGGGTACCATCTTGGGCTATTGCTGATTTTAAGGGGTGTTTGAGTTGATGGCAGCCTAATCATCTCCCCCCTGAGCTCTCCAACAACATACAAGACCTGTCTAAAGTACCTACAAACTGTTTCCATTGACCTCCTAAAGTTTTGATGAATCACCCTAAATCTCTGATTATGCTCCACCACATGGAGGAACATTGCAACTTGTTCCTCCACAGAGCTGTTTATAGTGTCCCTCAACAAGTTTCTCTCCTAAATAGGTTACACAGTTTGAAAAAGGGAGCTCTACGCATACGAAGCATGCTAATGCACTCAATGTCATTGCAGTTATAGATCTTGTTAAGGTTGGCTTGCCTTTCCAAGTCCATAGCACTCATTGGGGCATAGGTAATCCTAGGCTGTGAACTACGTGCCATCCTCAACCTAGTTATTACATATGCATAAACAACAGAAACAAAAGCAGCAGCCTGGATCACAAGCAACCTCCTCTGCTCAGCGAGATTCATCTAAAACGACAAGTTCAAAGGACATGCTTGTGGTGGAACATAACAAACAAAGTTATCGAGAGATAACGCATGCACTCGAGACATATCAAAAGCTATCACAGGCTCGGATTAATTGTGTAGTACATCATCGACTAAGAACATGAGCTCAGACACTATGTAGTACCACATACATCATCGACTAAGAACATGAGCTCAGATTAATTGTGTAGTACCAAGTATCACTGGCCAACTACTTGTGCTCAGTTTAAGATAACATAAGACATGAACCAAGCAATCATGAACATGTACATCAAAACACAAAGAAAACAGTACAACATCATCACCACACAAAAAAGGGTCGGGTTACACAAATGTTACCGTGTGAGCCGAGCACACACCGTCCAAGCGGATCCTCAAGCAATCAGTGAGACCAAACCAACCGAATCAAGGACCTACAAATTTACACATGTTAGTACGAAACCCTAGCATCAAGAACAAGAAATTAAGCCGGATCGACGGCATGCATGTACAGATCGAAACCTAGGGGGAGAGAACTTGCCTTTTCAACACCAACGAGGTCAACCAGCACGGATCCGGGTCTGAGAATGATGGAGAAAATCAGCAAAACACCAAATTCGGAGGGCAAAGCGGAGGAAAGCATGATCGAGCGAAACAGTTCACCTTATGGAGAAGAGAGGAAGAAACCAGATCTGAGCCGGTGACCTGCGCGGGTGAGAAAGAACGAGAGGGAGGAACAACCCAAGTGTCAGCAACCGAAGCGCGTCGGATCAGAATCGAGACGGGGAGATGTGATGCTCACCACTTACCGCGACGAGGTCGAGCGAGGTGGAAGAAGAGGCGAGCGCGGGGTGGAAGAATGGCGGAGGTGGAGAAGAAGAGGGCGGAGGTGAGCTTATAACAAGGAGGAATGGCGCGAACTGGAGGGCGGTAACCCTAGCTTTCCCGCGCGCGCCTCTTCTTCTCCGCACGCTGAGCCAAAATTTCGCCGCCATCGCTTGCAGCGAGAGCAGCTCGAGAAAGCGGAGGAATCGGCGTTCACAGGGATGCAAGCGGCGGGGGCGGAATGCATCACGGGGCACGACTCTAGGGTTGCTGGCAGGCAACTGACGAGCCGCTGCACCCCTTGGGCCTGGTTGGGCAAAAACGGCAACCAAACACACCCGAAGTCTCTCTGGTGCCGCCCCAGAATAATTTTAATTTCAAACAAGCCCCTGGTTTGGATCGCGATTAATAGTCACGATCCAAAAACGGGGTCCTTTTGCAAAATAGTGGATGGATTATTTACATAAAACTGGATCGCGCTTATTGATCGCGATCCGATTTAGGGGTCCTTTTGAAAAATTCCGGATCCCGTATTTGCAAAAGCCCCCTGGTTTCGGACGACTTGACTGTTGACTCCCTGCCACGGACAGCGGCGGCCGTCGTCGCCGCCACCACCGCCCTCCCCATTTTCGTTCCGGGCAGAAGCGCGGAGATCGATTCTTCGACATGGCAATGCCCTAGGCCCTAGCGCTACTTGTCCACTCGTCTGGAAAGAAATCACAAGGAAATGGCGAAAGAGCTCCGACTCCGCGTCGCGCGGCCGCGTCGGCCGTCGGGATGAAGCTACGGCTCCCAATCGACTCGGACTCCGATTCCGACTGGAGGGGAACGCGCCACCGACCTAATGGCAGTGATAAAACCCCCCAGTCCTCCCTACCTCTGTTTGGATTAGATCGCTGCGCCGTACGGGAGCCAGCCTTGTCGTCGGCTCGTCGCTTCACGGCCCTCCCGGCAGCGTGGCGGTGGCGGCGCTTTCAGACCCCTTCGTCTCCGCCGGCGTCTGCACCAAACTCGCCTCCTGCCCGCAGGCGGCGCCATCCCGCGTTTGGCCACTGTAGCTGACTGTCCCGCGCCGCCGCCGCCGTCGCCGGAACACGTCGCTATCGACATCTCGGCCGCCGCCGACACGCGACCCATCGTCGTCATCGTAGTCCAGGAAGCCGTTCCTCCTACTCCACCGCAGCCGGAACACGCCGCCATCGACATCCCAGCCGCGGACGTTAAGCGGCCCGTCGTCGGCGGCAAGAACCCGACGCGCGCCGGCGCCTTCGTCAGGGCGCTGGTCAAGGGCCTGTGCCGGCTTACATGCTGATGGTCGCGCCGGCGCTGGTCGTGGCCGCGCTGATCTTCGGCCCGTCACCGTTCATGCAGCTCATGGTTTTCTTCGCCGGCGTGTTAACGGCCGCGCTGTTCCTCGTCCGGGAAGCTGAGGAGAAGGAGCAGGTGCAGACGAAGGTCGAGGGTTAAGCTCTCCGGCTAATCTCGCCGCTCCATGAACAATCAGCGTGGTCATCGATGGACTCGTGTCAGCAAATTAGCTCCAGCTACTTTCTGGTGTTTCATGCATGCTAAGATGAATTTTTGGTGTACAGTTAAGCTAGTTCTTATGAATTTGTGTTTGTTAATCTGTAAACATTTCTAAGGCTGCCTGACGCTTCTCGAAAGAATCTCAGAAAGATGCTTCTCGAAAAAAATTCTAAGCACATGTCGCCGCTCCCGACCGCCTTCTCCGCCGGCGGCTCGGCTGGTCCAGCAATGCCGCCGCAGCCACAGAAGAAGCTGGAGTGCGTGGACGCGTGGGCATCCCGTCCGCCGTCACGCCGCGGCCCGTCGCCTCCCCGGACGGCTCTCCTGCTGCGCCACCGACACGGGCCCCGCACGCCGCACGTCTCGACTCCCGGGCCCCGGGCGCCGCCGGACCACGCCGCCGTCGACATCCCGGCCGCCGCCGTCGCTGCCGCGGTCCGTAGTCGTACCAGGAGGCGCTCCTTCGCTGCCGCAGCCGGAACACACCGCCATGGACATCGCAGCCGCAGCAGGAACGCGGCCCGTCGTCGGTCCAAATAAGAAATAACGCGACGCGCGTTGGCGCCTCGTCGGATCGCTGGTTTCCATTCCGCCGAGTCGACTCAACGGGGCGCCGGCCGGCACCGACCCAGTACCTGCTGCACGCATCTGATGAACCAGACGACGCGCTACTCCCTCCTCCCACCGGGCACAAGAGCGACGGCGTCCGGTGAAGTCAGTTTCGGCAAGCCGGGTGCCCACGCCGCCGCTCCCAGCTTAGTTCTCCGCCGGCGGCTCGGCAGGCCTAGCAACGCCATTGTGACACTGTCGCCACAGACGAAGCCAGGGCACGTCGCCGTGGACATCCCGTGCGACGCCGTCACCCCGGCCGCGCTCTGTCGCCGCCCCGGACGGCGCTCCTGCCTGCTGCTGCTGCGCCACCGTCGCCACGGGCTCGCGCACGGCGCACGTCGTCGTGCTCATGATCCCGGCGGCCACCGCGGTAGCCGCCTCCTCCCCGGGCTGCTCCACCACGCGTGTCGCGGAGGTGCCGACGGCCGTCGGTTCCACTCCCTCGGTGAGGGCGCTGGTGACTGGTGAGGGGTCTGTGGGTCGCGTACATGGCTCTGATCCTGCTGCAGGCCGTGTCCGGGGGCGGGCAGCGCGCCGTTCCTCATGTCCCCGACGTTCTTCGCCGGCGTGTTCACGGCTTTGCTCCTCGGCGTCTAGGTGGCGGACCAGCTCGTCGTCTTGGCGCTCCAAGATGGACATGATCAACCTCGGCCTTGGAAAGGCTCCGGACAACATGAACTCCTGGAGCACGACACGATTATTTGCTACTGCAGAGCAATTGACAGAAATCCGTGACACGACAAGCAACTCAATCCAGGGGAAGTTCCCCTGTTCCATCGATGGTCATAGCTAGACTGCTAGAGTGAGTCTTAAAAGAGTATCATTATGTTCTGATCCACCGCAAAAGCCATTCCGTAACCACAACTACTAGGACCTGTTAACCAAGAACACCGAGGCTTCCTACTCTTGAACCCCATCATGCATCGGCTTCAAAACAATGGCCACAGCCCTACACAGAAGAGGTTCGTTCTGATCCTAATTCCTAATAGCATAACATGGGAGACCAACATTGTACAAAGTCAACCGTCTAGAACGCATGGCCGGCTGGTTGTGTTCTTGATACCGGTACCTGCCCAAAATATAAGGTCTCGTCATCAGCTCCGGCGATCCAGCCCTTTCCAGCGGCGGCCCTCAACGCGTGCCGTCCTCCCTCGACAGCCACTCCATTGCGACGCGGTGCTTCTTCCCCCCGCGGTGGTCCTTCATGACTTGCTCGGTACTCATCATCACATCGCACACTTTGCATAGGGTCGGTGTGAAGCTCGCCTCACCACCCTGGGCCTGGGATTCTTCACTCCCTCTCCTTCGCTTCGCCGCCGCCAGTTGGCCATGTCTCTGCAGGAGAACACATGATGAGTCGGCAACAAGGAATTGGAACCTGGAACACACAGATATCGAGCTGACATTGAGCAACAATGACCATGGCCAAGTATGGCAACTGGCAAAAAGCGGCTAAAACGCAGTTTGATCAATGCAAGCGAGCCCGGAAACAAAGCAATACGGAGAAAGAACATGGGGAACGCGATCAGGAGCACCAGGGCAGCAGGGCACTACCTCCATTGGGCCGTGGGACTGGGACCTCAACGGAGACTCCTGACCATCGCCGGCGCCGCCGTGTGGGAGGTAATAGCCTGCCAGTCCCCGGCTGCCTCCTGCTCCAGCTGCAGCACGCAACAAAACAGATTCTCTGATCTTTTCAACTGGATTATAAACGCTCATGGACTTAGAGATCTCACACTAAATGGTGGGATGTTCACTTGGAGCAATAATCAAGGCATTCCAACTCTGGAAAGATTAGATAGAGTGCTGATTAACTCTGACCGGGAAGTAGAATTTCCTCTGACAAATTTAAGGAAAATTCCAAGATTCGTGTCTGACTACAATCCTCTGTTATTGTGCTCAGGACAGGAGACAAACAGACAAAAAGTCAATTTAGCTTTGAGACCTCTTGGATTAATCAGTCTGACTATCTCCCAAAAATCAAGAACATTTGGGAAAAAGAAGTGACATGTCAGAATGCAGTTGGTAGATGGTGTATCAAGATAAATAGAGTTAAAAAATTTCTTAAAGGTTGGGGGATACACATCAAAGGTTTAAAAAGAAGACAACAAACTGAGCTGCAAAATGAGTTATCCATACTTGAGAGGCAAGAAGAAACTAGAGCTCTCCCAGCTCATCTGTTGGAGAGGAAAACTTTCATACAAACTGAGCTCATGAGAATGTTGGAAGAAGAAGAGCTTTATTGGCATAAAAGATCAAGCCTGAACTGGTTGTTGAAAGGGGATAACAATACTACTTATTTTCATAGGGTTGCAAATGGGAAGAAGAGAAAGAATACAATCTTTCAATTAGAAAATGAGGTGGAAATCCTAGATAAACAAGAGGATATTCTCACTCATGCCACAGATTTTTATAAGAAGTTGTTTGGGCCCTCTGAGAGCCCCATCTTTAATCTGGACCCTGAATGTTGGGATATTCATGAGAAAGTAATATCTGAAGAGAATGAGAGGTTGACAGAGCCTTTTTCTATACAAGAACTAAAGGAAGTTGTTTTCTCAATGGAAACTAACACTGCTCCAGGACCAGATCATTTGCCTGTTGAATTCTATCATTCGGGTTGGGAGATCATTAAGGAGGACCTGTTTGACATGCTAGTGGATTTTAGTGAACATGTGTTGGATGTTGGGAGATTAAACTATGGAGTAATCACTCTGATACCCAAACTCAAAGATGCATCTAGAATTCAGCAGTACAGGCCTATTTGCCTGTTGAATGTTTGCTTCAAAATAATAACAAAAGTCCTGATGCTCAGGTTTGAAACATGTATGAGTAGGATCATACATAAATGTCAATCAGCATTTCTGAAAGGGAGGAACATAATGGATGGGGTGCTCACTTTACATGAAAACGTACATGATGCAAAGATAAGAAAGAAAGATGGAATAGTGATCAAATTAGATTTTGAAAAGGCTTATGATAAAATCAGCTGGGAGTTCCTCTTTGAACTCTTAGAGCAAAGATGTTTTTGTGATACCTGGTGCAAATGGATTAAATCAGTTGTCTCAACAGGGATTTTAAGTGTGAAAGTAAATGGGTCAATAGGAGGATATTTTAAGACAGGAAAAGGAGTGAGGCAGGGTGACCCCCTGTCTCCTCTTCTGTTCAATTTGGCAGCTGATAGCTTAGCCAAAATGATTCATAAAGCTCAGGAGAATGGTTTGCTGAAAGGATTGACAGCTGATTACATAGAGAATGGGATTGTAGTGTTGCAATACGCTGATGACACGATTCTAGGTCTGCAAGATGACATGATTTATGTACAAAACATGAAACTTCTTTTATGCCTGTATGAAAATATGTCAGGGTTAAAAATTAACTTTGACAAAAGTGAGCTCCTCATGATCTCACATGATGAACAGAAAGCCATCACATTTGCAGACATAATGAATTGTAGCACTGGCTCATGGCCAATCAAATACTTAGGAGTTCCAGTTTCAGGAGCAAGACTGCATGTTGCAGATTGGATCAGAATAGTTGAAAAATTGGATAAAAGGCTGGAGGGTTGGCAAGGAAGTTCTTTATCTTTTGGAGGAAGGGTTACACTAATAAACTCTTGTCTAAGCAGTGTACCTACTTATGCCATGTCCATGTACTTATTACCCAAAACAATACGGAAAAAATGGATAGCATAAGAAAACGATTTTCGGCAAGGAGGAAGCACAAAAGGAAATATCATTTAGTTAAATGGAGCAAGATTACCAAACCAAAGCAGAAAGGTGGATTGGGGTGAAAGATTTGAGAAAATGAATTGCAGCCTTCTCTGTAAATGGTGGTGGAAGCTTGAAAAAGAAGAAGGAATTTGGCAAGATATTGTTAAGAAAAAGTATAAAATTACAGGCAGTATCAGTCATATAAAACAAAGGCCAAATAATTCCCCTATGTGGAATAATTTGGTCAAGGTAAAAGATTTGTATTCAAAAGGGAGAGTCATGATTGTAGGGGATGGTCAGAGTACTTTTCCGCATGACCCCTGGTGTGGTTTAGTTGCCCTGAAGATAAATTCCCAAATTGTTTGAAATCTCAAGGAACAAGATAAAAGTTTGGCCTATATAGCTGCAAGGGGTTGGCGCTTAAATTTCAGAAGATGACTGGATGAGAGAGCTCAGAATCAGCTAAGACAATTAAGAGATTTAACCACTTCTTGTGCTCTGATAACAGGCAGGGATGACAGCAGATGGTTGTGGGAGAAATCAGGACGATTTACTGTGAAGTCTCTTTATACAAGTCTCTTTTATATGAGACACATGATCCTAATAAGAAACTCGAAAGCTAAGATACCTTTGAAGATAAAGATTTTATGTGGTTAAACAAATATGGAGCTATCTTAACAAAAGATAACATGCTTAAAAGAAATTGGCAAGGTGACCCACGCTGCTATTTCTGCTGTGAGAATGAAAACATTCAACACATCTTTTTTGAATGTCCCACAGCAAAATTCATTTGGAGTCTGCTGGCCTTAATAATTGGGGCCTCTTGCAGACCTACATCTTTTGATCAATTTTGGGATTGGGCTAATACATATTTACCTACTCAGAAAATGATTCATTACACAGGTCTTGCTGCTATTTGCTGAGCTATTTGGAAAATAAGAAATGCAATTTGCTTTGAGAAGAAATCTGTTAAATCTCCTACTGAGATTATTTGCACTACCTCATCCTTTATTGCATATTGGTCAGATCTGCACAAGCAGGAGGACAAGATGGCGCTGGAAGCTGGAGCTGAAGCAATGAGGAGTGCGACGCTTCACTTCCATCAACACCAGGCGGCGGACCCTCAAGATACTGGAATGGTTCTTCTTCAGTAGTTGTAGAATGGAAGGCTCTCCGTTTAGTCTGAAACTTCTGTTGTGGTTTTTGGTTATGGTTGCTGTTACTTTTTACTCCCAGTCTCCTCTGGCTGGTGGAGTCCTGTGTCTCGAGTGCTCCAGCTCTAGCTTTCACATCCTGTGTATCTGATTAGAGTCCTGGCTTGTAATAATCATGGGTGGAGACAGATCGGTTACAGTTGGAGAACCTTGTAATTTCGTTGCTCCCAGTAATGAAATTCGGGCTTAGCCCATTGTGGAAAAAAAGCATGCAACAAAATAGGGTTTGTTCATACTACACCAAGCCATTCTCAGAACAGTAGAAAAATCGGCAAGCATCTCTAGATATCCTCACAAGTAGCAGGCCGCCGCTGGCCATCAAAAAGGTTGTGATGGCGAGAACGAAGCAGATCATCACGGGCCGTGGCGAGCTGCTCCTGCGTCTCCAGCAGGTCGCCACGGGTCCTGACGAGCTCCTCGTCCTTCTCGACCCTGCAGGAAGCACGGAATGGCGAGCGGCAATGGCGATCTTACAGCTTGCGGCGGAGCAAGTAGTTGGAACTTGGAAGCTCGGAGGACGGCGGCGTTCTTCTTGGCGGCTGCAGCAGCAATCGTGCCATCAGAAAGAAAGAACAAGCATGAGAGAGACAGAGAGGGGCTTTTGCCTTGGTAGAGCTCATCGAGGCTGTCCTCCAACGCGCAATCGGTCTCGTCGTCCAGCTTCCGCTGGCCCTGCACATGTGGAAAGAAAACTTAGATCCAGCAACTCCAATTAAGACCATGTTTAGTTCCCCAAAAGTTCTCAAGATTTTCGCATTATAGACCATGTCACCTCTCACAAAACACTTTTTTCAATGTAAAAATTTTACCACTTCACAAAAAAAAATTCTAGGAACTAAACAGGGAGAGGTCGTTCGTCGTTCCTCGTCAAGCCAGATCTCTCACATGTTTTTTACCCTATTGTTCGAGCATTTTCCATTAGAAAACTGAAACCAATCTCGAAGGTTAGCAGCATTGCCATCACTGAAATGAACTTGAATAGTACTGCAATAGTAAAGCCACATCGTTGCACAACAAGAAAAAAGATATGTGCAAAAGATTTAGCACTCGTCCGCCCTCAGATGAGGGCTCGCCGCCGCCGGCCTCCTACATGTGTGATCCCTAGCCGGGCGGCTGGCGTTTACACCACCAGCACGCCCAATGGAAGACGAAAGAGGGTGCTTTACCTTAAGGTCGGCGGTGAGCTCAGCGCTGCGCTTGTCCATTGGCGATCGAGGAGGAGGAGCTTCTGGGACCCTCGGGGCGGACGGAAACGCGCGGAGGCGGCAACCGACGGAGCACTGGAATGGAGACTACTAGTAGGAGTACAACAGGAGGCAGGTGGGGAAGGGAGTAGAGAGGGAACTACTCCCTCTGTCCCAAAATAAATGCAATTCTAGGATTCAAATTTTGTCCCATAAAGAATGCAACTTTGGCTAGTCAACCACAAAAGACAAGAAGATTTAGAAAGTTCTCACACAAAAGACAAGACAATGTCTAGATCTTTCTCATAAAAGACAAGATATATTTTGGTCATTTTACATGCCACCTTGGTTTGCATGCTCGGTCCTAGAATTGCATTTATTTTGGGACGGAGGGAGTAGAGCAGAGCACGGCAAGATCCAGATGGAGGGCTCGAGTCGCGAGGCGACGATGCATGGCCGGTCAAAATGCTGTTGGATAGGGGATTCTTTGATGAGATTTGTCTTTTACGTGTTCTACTAGTGCTGCACAGGCCTCTTATGCAGCGCCTTTTTGTGTTTCGAGGTGTTTATATATCATACTACGTGAGCAAGTTCTTATCCCCCTCGCATCGTCCCAAGGGGCGGACCCGCCGCCCCCGCCCAACTCTTTCCCCTCCTCCACCGTCCACCTCGCTGCTACCGCGCCGCAGCGCGGGCAAGAACGGTGGCGGCGAGGCCTCAACCGACACATCCACATCTCCTACCGAGTTCCCTCCCCAACAAAGTTCAAGTACCATGGTTGGGCGAGCTCTATGCAGGAGGGGTCGCCGACGACCAGCTAGCCCCTAATTGACCAGATCTAGCCTCCCAGCTCACCGGGCGTGCAGTCCGGTGGGTCGCAGCGCCAGATCTGGTCACCTCGCCGCCGGACTCGAGGAGGGCTGCTGGGCGGGCCCCTAGTGGGCCTGTGCGCCGCTCTGCTCGGCCATGGAGCCGGTCCGGCGACCGGATCTTGGACATCACCGGCCACTCGCTTCAAGGGATGCCGGGCGGGTCGTCGGCCTGTTGCCACCACCGCCCCCTTGTCCCGGCAGTGAGAGGCCCTCCACGCGGGCGACGACCTCCCAGTGAGCCATGTCGCCATCCCCGTGCTACGCCTCTTGAGCCGGATCCGCTGAGCTGCACTGCGCCATGTTTGCAGGAGCATTGGGAGAAATCCCTGCTTGGCTTCACGCTAGTCGGCAATGGCGACACCTGCAGTGCCACTTCCCTCGTCGGAGGCTTTGTTGCAGTGCTCTCCTTGCAGGTCTGTGCTAGTTCAACTTCTTCTGAGGCATGTCGTAGCATGAGATTGGACGGACGGTGATTTGGTGGGCGGAAACCGCTAGTGAAATCTTAAGTCCGCATTACCGGGTCTTGTTGACGCCGATGTGAAAGTGCTTCTAACCCCTAAGTGGATTTTAGTGTATTGTATGACAAAGTGATTAAAGAACTAACTTGGTTGCTAAACATTGTGAGCATGTTTTTATTGCTTTATTCATGATGTAATATTGTTTCACACTATTGGATGAATAAATATGGCTCACATCAAAGAAAGCAAACAAGTGTGTGATCCTATTGTGCAAATGTTGATCAATGACAAGCTAAATTGAAGATAATATTGAGGTACGCTTTAAGAATGATCTACAAGGTCTCCAATTCATGTGTTAGCTTGGCTACAAATAAAAAGGATCATATAGAGGGAAATGGTATTTGTCACCAAAGGACTTTGAAAGGCTTCATGTGGACATTAAAAGGGACATAAGTTTATTTCTAAATTAATGGTTCTACAATTGGAAGCTTAAAAGTCATGGACATGAGAAATGGAGTTTCTCACTAAATAAATTGCAAGGCTTCATATGGTGATTGCAAAAGGATACAAGGATGTTTCTCTATTTGATGATCCTCAATTGGAATATTCGTTGTGAATTAAGAACAAGCATTTGAAATGATTTTTCAAATGAAGATTAATTGTTGATGAAGCAAAACCAAACTCAATGTGACTTGGGTAAGTGATGAAGAGATCAACTGAGATGACTAGGGTGAGGTACTAAGCAATCTTTGGTTTAGCGTGGCTACCATTGGTGTTTTGCTAAGGTGAAGTAACTAGTATCTGTGGGGTTTCGAAGAATCATATCCAAGCCATACCGAGGGAAGCAATGCAACTCATCTATGTGTTATGGTTAGCAATATGGGGTGACTTAAAGATTCAAGTGTGCACTCTTATGCTTAATGGAAGAATCTTAAGTCACCAGTTCAAGTATGGATGTACTCATGAAGATAGCAATGTTGGAAGCCCTCAAGTGGAAATTGTTCAAGTATGACAAGTTTGAAGATCTACAAGCTCAAGTGGTTGACTTTGTATTTATATTTAATATTGAGTATAGGAATGTCGTACTATTAAGAGGGATGCAACGTTAACTTTAGGACCAAGTCAAAAGTGCTCCTAGAAAACCTTTGTGAGAAATAGCCTTGAGAGCCTTAGAGTGTTGTCCCTTCTAACCTAACCTGAGCCACTTCATCTCTTTGGTGAAGTGTTGGAGAGAAAGCAAGGGTTTTGGAACTATTCTGGCATGACCGGCCCGAAGCGGTAAAAGGGTCTCGACCAGTCACCCCCAACTAGTTTTCAAACACCCGACCGGTGTGGGGGCACCGTCGGCGATGTGTGCCCTGTGCTAACAACTATTTTGGAGTGGGGTATTTATACCTCACACCCTCTTCAGTGGAGGGCTGCTTGTTCTAGTGACTTTGCTGAGCTTCTAAGCCATTCTTTGACAAGCCAAAGCATTTATGGCTCTCCCCAACCTCTCTTTGTGAGGTTTGTGTGATTCAAGCTATATCCTTGAGTTGGGTTGAGAGAGTGATCTTGTGTGAGCCTTTGTGAGCTAACAAGAGTATCACATAGCTTGAGCACTTGTGATTCACGTCTACAAGCAACTTGAAGCATTTGTTACTCTTGGAGGTTTGCGTCCTAGACGGCCAAAGGCCACCGGGCTAGCTCCCATGTTGTGGTGAGCAGCGACAAGTTTGTGAGGGTTGTGATCTTGTCTCTTTGTGGAAAAGATCGCCTTAGTGGAAGGAGAAAAGTGGTTGAAAGAGACCCGGCTTGTTTAGAGGGAGTTGAAAAAGACTCGTATCTCGAACAAGCTCCTCAACGGAGACGTAGGATTCACTTGGGTGTGAATCTGAACTTCGAAAAACAAATCCTCGTGTCTCCTTGTGGTTTGCCCTCTTTATGTTGTTTTTATAGCATAATTACTTTGCTTTCGTTGTGATCTACTTGGGTGTGCCCATTGTGTGTGCAGGGATCATTACCCTACTTGTGATCATCGGTCTGACCGGTGCCCTCTGCACAGTGAGCCAGGACCGGTCCGACCGGTCACTACCACCGGTCTGATCGGTGGTGCCTAGCAGTTCAAGTTTTCGGGAAGAAAAGTTTAAATCAGTCGTCATGCCTATTCACCCCTCCTCTAGGCGACATCAAAGTCCTTTCATGGTGACACCTATGTGTGCCACTCCCCTCCTTGGAGGCGACGTCTGAGATCCACTCCCACCCAAGTGTTGCTGCCGGTTGTTCCTCCATGAAGCCGGTGCGCTCGCTACTTTCCTCGATGTTAATTCTAGAGCAAGGTAGAAACAAGTTGTGGATTTTCATCTTGAACCAAGCGGTTGTCCACCATTTCGCGCCTCTGCTTCGTCGGTGCTCTTCTTGCCGGTGGTATCATCAATTTTTATGTCAGGAGGTGTTTCCACTCTTCCACCATCCCCCTACAAGGTTTCCTCCCCTGGCACGACATTGGATGTTGGTGTGTGGGAGCCCGGATGTGCTTTGAAAGGTGGTTCTATCAGCATCGAAAGGAAGATCGTTGTTTTCGGTGAACTTTGGTTTACGCTACTCCCGTAGCCCTTAGTCCCCATTCCGTTGATCTGACCCTCGGATGGAGGGTGACAACGGAGTGGCATAGCTATGAGGGGTTGTATGCAAGGGCAATGACTGCGGTGCATCTGGTGAGTATGATGTTCAGTGTGTGGCTCTCAATGACGATCGATGGTCGTCTCTCTAACTGGTGTCATAGCTTTCTCAGGTATTGCACCCCTTGTTGTAAGTGCTGTGTTGTGTATGGGCTGTTGTAAACTTGCTGAAACTCATGTGTTGTAGCACTGTGGCTTGTCTAAAAGCCCATTAATGAAATTCAGGTGGGGATGCTTAAAAGGATCTTGTGATGACTAGAGGGGGGGGGTGAATAGGCTCACTTCTTATTTTCCTGAAATTAACTTAGCAACGGAAATCAGCTAGGTCGGGTTATCCGATGCAGGTTTGATGATCGATGGCTTCTGTCTTTTCGCGATGATCCGACACAGGACGAAAGTAGGAAAATTGAAGATAAATACTCAATCTAGCATTCTACTAAAATCAAAAGTTTACTAGAGATGCTAAGAACCTCCTGCAATCAAAGATTTATTAGGAAACACCTCAGATATATAGATCGGGCACAAACAAGCTTCTAGGTCTAGAAAATGCAAAGAGCACAAAGAGAGCAAGAGACAAACGATTTGTTTCCCGAAGTTCACCTCCACAAAGGATGGCTACGTCTCCGTTGAGGTCCCACTAAGGGAGAGCTATCACCAAGAGCCACCTGCGTCACCCAATTTACCACGAAGTTAAATTGGTGCTCACTAAGATTCTTCACCAAGGAGAGGGTAATACAAACGTTTCCGGGTGCTCAACACGGAAGAGAGCACTCGACGGGCGATGCCCAACCGTCTAGAAGCAATGTTCAAGAGTAACAAATGCAAATCGAAGAGTCTTGGCCACCACAAGTGCTTATTGAGATGAATAAGTGAAGAACTCACTCAAGGGCTCAACCTCACACCTCAACAACTCTCAATCCCACACCCTTGATGAAATCTTGGAGTGGATTAGCTCTAGAAGGTCTTGGGAGAGAGGAGTAAATGCTTGGGGGAGGCTTTGTCTCGGGTTAGGTCAGCAACAAATGAAAGAGGGGTGAGAGGGTATAAATACCCAACCCCCAAAAACTAGCTGTTACTGCTCAGCTGCCTAGTATGTCGGATGACCCAGCACCATGCCGGATCACCCGTGATACTTCCGGGAGATATCCAAAGTTTTGGGACTTGTGACCGGGTCATCCGATCACCGGGTCACCCAGCAAAGCGCCGGATCATCCGAAAATCCCAGAGACAGTGCAAAGGAACTATGTTCGTGAGTGAATCTTGTCACTCGAGTGATTGTTAGTGATCCGGCTCCATAAGTGATTCTTTCCGTAGGCTTGTCATAATGTTCAAGGGATGCAAATAAGCCTTCATCTTCGGTCATATGATTAGTGGCTTCACTATCAATCAACCATGCACTTCCACTGGAGGAGTAGGCCTACAAAACAAGTTTAGGCTTTTGGTTTAGATACCCAAAAAGATTTGAGTCATTGAATGTTAGAAGTATAAACCTTGGGAACCCACACACTCCTCATCATAGCCTTCTTGGTGTAGGCTCTAACATACTTGACCACCATTTTACCATTGTGGTCCAAAGTCACTACATAGTCACATGTGTAGTTGGGAGATGTCTTGTGTTCCACTACATTCTTTGATGCCTTAGATGGAGAATTAACCCCACCATTTCCTTTTGTAGTGGATGCACTTTTGAGCTTGTCTTGAGATGATGTAGAGGTAGTGACTCCATGTGCAATATCCATAATGGTGTTGAGATAGCATCCCTTATTCCACAAGGGAATTTCTTGGCCATTCACCACCTTTCTACCATTTGCCTTATCATCCTTTTGATGACCAAGCCCATTACCATTCTTTGTAGTCTTTCCTTGCTTGTACACCACCTTGGGTGTAGGTTTGACATTACCATCATGTCCTAGCTTCACAAACATGTTCAACCTATCCAATTGCTTGTCCTTAGCCTTGATTAACTCCTCTAGCTTGGCATGGTTAGCTTTACAAGCATCAATATCAAAGTTATAGCATTTAGAGCAACCTTTACTTGTGGAGGCATTAGAGTCAAGTGTTGCCTTAGAGTTGGCTTTGGAACTTTCCAAGAGTACTATAGTTAACTTCAAGGTCTTTTGATTTGACCTCTAAGCGTGAGAAGCTTGCTTGAAGTTTGCTATGTGTGGCCTTTAGGGAATCAAAAGATTCATTTGTCATGGTATTATCCTTTGACATCCTCTTGTTGGAATCATTAGCCAAAGATAGATCCAAAGTTAATTTTTCCACCTTAGCCTTTTCCTCGGCAAGGAGTTTCTCTAAATCAAGGTTTCTCTCCTTTGCAAGGACAAGCAAGTCTTCTTGATTATTGATAAGCTCCTTCTTGTACTCTAATTTCTCCCTAAGCCTTATGATTTCTTTATAGTCTTTCTTACTAAATTTTTGTATCATGATAGTTTTCATTTTCTCTTCCTTTTCATCAAAGTCATCATCATCTATACTAGCATTGGATGAAGGGAAGAAGGAGTGGATGTTTCTAGTACCTTGCTCCCACTTGCCATGAGGAAAAAGTGAGAATCATCTTCATCATCGGAGAGGTTGGTGAAGAGTCTTGATGAGGATGAGGAT
Source organism: Cenchrus purpureus (assembly GCA_022644695.1). Classification (NCBI taxonomy): domain Eukaryota; kingdom Viridiplantae; phylum Streptophyta; class Magnoliopsida; order Poales; family Poaceae; genus Cenchrus; species Cenchrus purpureus. The sequence goes on from CP053467.1 coordinate 11,868,503, forward strand.
GAAATCGTGTGCATGGCTAGTGTGGCCATGCCTTTCTTCTTGGGTGCTTCATCTTCCTCATCACTTGAGTCCCATTGTTGACCTACATGAGCTTGACCTCGATATTTCTTCTTGAAGTCCTTGCTCTTCTCCTTGTACTTCTTCTCCTCCTCTTCCTTGTTCTTCCTATTAGGGCACTCAGTGATGAAGTGACCATGTAGTCCACACTCATAGCATTTTCCTGAGGACTTTTTCTTGTCATTGCCATCTTTCTTGAATTGCTTCTTCTTGAAGTATCTCTTGAGGGTAGCAAGAGCAAAAGCGGTGTCTTCATCATTGCTTTCATCGTCACTTGAATCTTGCTTCTTGGGCCTTGAAGATTTTTGGCTTGATTCTGTTACATCACTAGATGTAGCATTGAGGGATAGACTCTTGTTGACCTTGAAGCTAAGTGACTTCTCCACATCTTGATCCACCAATTCTTGTTGAAAGATCTCACCAAGAAGTTGGTTTGGAGTCATCTTGATATAGTTTGGATCCCTTCTTATCATGGTTGCGAGGTTGGGATTTCTTGGAGTGAATGCCCATAGTAGCTTCTTTGTGACCTTGATGTCATACCAATCCTTGCTTCCAAGAGCTCTAATGTCCGAGACAAGAAGCATGAGTCTATCATACATTTGTCTCACAGTTTCATCTTCCTTCATGATGAATAATTCTAACTCTCTGTGAATCAAATCAATCTTTCCTTCCCTCACATGATGAGTTCCCTCATGTGCCACCTTGAGGGTATCCCAAATCACTTTGGCAATGTGAATGTTGCGGACCTTGTTGAATTCTTGAGCACACAATGATCCCGTGATGACTCTTGTAGCTTGAACATTTCAGTAGAGGTCATATTCATGCTCGGGTGTTGTTGGTTCTCCTTCTTGAAGCATTGTCACACCTACACACACAACTTCCCATAGATAAGGGTGAAGCCCGTAAAAGTGCATTTGCATATCATAAGCCTATTTGGGATAGTCCTTTCCATAAAAGTGAGGTGGCTTTCCCAAATTAATGGAAGAAAGTCTATCATTAGAGTTGTTGCCCGGTACTTGAGTGTAGTGGTATGGGAATTCGTGGTAACCAGATGAGGCAAACTTCTTTTGATCCTTCTTGATCATCTTCTTGAAGAGCTTCTTAGCCTCCTTCTTTGCTTTCTTCTTCCTTTTGGCTTTTTTCTTTTCTTTGCTGCTTTCTTGGCTGCATCATCATCTTCATCTTTGTCTTCTTCACTACTTGAGTCAGAATCCGAGTCAGAATCGGAGTCGGAGTCCTCGGTACAACTTGGAGCTTTAATGAAGGGGTTCAAGGGGTTAGCACTACGCTGTGCTTCCTCTTGAGCTGCCTTGTCTTGAGCTTCCTTAGCGGCTCGCTCTTTCGCGGTGAGTACTTGAGCTTTGGATCAACTTGACTTCCAGACATCTTGTTTCCCTTAGTTAAGCCTTAAACAAGGGATTAGGCTCTGATACTAATTGAAAGGATCTTGTGATGCCTAGAGAGGGGGGATGAATAGGCACACTGAAATTAACTTAGCTGAAATCAGCTAGTGGGTTATCCAGTGCAGTCTTAGGATGATCCGATGGCCAGATCTTCCGGTACTGTGACGGATGACCTAGCACAGGATGAAAGTAGAAAAACTGAAGATAAATACTCAATCTAGCATTCTACTTGAATCAAAAGTTTACTAGAGATGCTAAGAACCTCCTGCAATCAAAGATTTGTTAGGAAACACCTCAGATATATAGATCGAGCACAAACAAGCTTCTAGGTCTAGAAAATGTGAAGAGCACAAAGAGAGCAAGAGACAAGCGATTTGTTTCTCGAAGTTCACCTCCACAAAGGATGGCTACGTCTCCGTTGAGGTCCCACTAAGGGAGGGCTATCACCAAGAGCCACTTGCCTCACCCAATTCACCACTAAGGTAAATTGGTGCTCATTAAGAATCTCCACCAAGGAGAGGGTAATACAAGCGTTCCGGGTGCTCAACACGGAAGAGAGCACTGACGCACCTAAACCGTCTAGAAGAAATGCTTCAAGAGTAACAAATGCAAATCGAAGAGTCTTGGCCACCACAAGTGCTTATTGAGATGAACAAGTGAAGAACTCACTCAAGGGCTCAACTTCACGCCTCAACTACTCTCAATCCCACACCCTAGATGAAATCTTGGAGTGGATTAGCTCTAGAAGGTCTTGGGAGAGAGGAGTGAATGCTTGGGGGAGGCTTTGTCTCGGGTTATGTTAGCAACAAATGAAGGAGGGGGTGAGAGGGTATAAATACCCAACCCTACAAAACTAGTAGTTACTGCTCAGCTGCCTAGTATGCCGGATGACCCTGCACCATGCCGGATCACCCGGGATACTTCCGGGAGATACCCAGAGGGTTTCGGGACTTGTGACCGGGTCATCCGGTCACCGGATCACCCGGCAAAGCGCCGGATCATCCGAAAATCCTAGAGACAGTGCAAAGGAACTGTGTTCGTGAGTGAATCTTGTGTCTCGAGTGATTGTTAGTTCTCAAGATAATCACAAGTGGCAAACCTTGACTCAACTCTTTGCATCCCCCTTTATAGTACGGTGGTTCCTATACTTAATTTCAAATATGAAAAATGAAATTTAAACCACCACGGAGCATCAACACTTCATAACCAAATGGGGGGGGGGTTTCTCCTTTTGATCACAATAAAATTCTTTTATATTTCAACCTGCACACATCTCATTTAAACGATCAAATTCTCCAAACTTGTGATTGTCATTTATCACCAAAATAATTAGGGGTCCTAGATGCACTTTCAATGCTCCCCTCAGTTGACCGTCAAAAAAATACTACATCAGCAAATTTATGAGAGAGGAGTAGGAGTGTCATGGAATGAGAGAGGAGTATCATCATCATGACTCTCCGCTCGCACAGTTCTCAAGTTTACACTCTTGGTAACTATGGGATGACTCTTTCCACTGAGGCTGGCCTAAATGTCTGTTTAGATTGATCAATAGTCATTATTCATTTATCACATCAAATTATTCATCTGTCACATCGAGCTTTTCTCTATACATGCAACCACAACTTTGTATTGAAAACACTATTTCAGCACTATTTATACGTGTAAAATTTCCAATCTATAAACTCTAAACCCTAATTTAAACATTGAAACATGTTGATTGATGCGAATCCTGATTGGTTTGCATAGCATTAGCAGGTTCCTGAAGAATGGATTGAAACATGTTGATTGATGCGAATCCTGATTGATTTGCATAGCATTAGCAGGTGCCTGAAGAATGGAGCACCGTTGGATTTGCATGCCGTGCAGGGAGGCACGTGTGCGGGCATGCAGAATTAATCAAGTGCTAAACGAGAAGCAATCAGTCTTAACGAAGAGGGTCTTCGCACATTTACCAAGACTATAAACTTGAGAATTATGTCAGCGAAGGGTCATGGTGATGACACTCCTCTCTCATTTCATGACACTCTCTCCTCTCTTCTCATAAATTTGCCTATGTGACATCATATTTAATGCTCATGACCCTCCTATGACACTTCTCGTTGAGACTGGCCTCACGGTGACACGTGGTAGAGTGGATGGTAATGCTTTTAACAGCCTTCTTGATCTTTGTAGCGTAGAGGTAGAGCATTTTCTAAAATTCTCTAAATCTCTTTCTAATTTTTGATTTTTAGTAAGATACGAAAAGATCATACCTAATAACTTCTACTCCACTCTTCTACAGTAATATTTTAAGATTTGAAAAAAAAAATCATCATGTTCCACGTAAAGTTACACCCATCTAAGTTGCGCGTATCTTCTCCTAATTACATGGAAAGAAAGAGTAGTACGAAAGGTTTCCTAATGCAAATGCACATGAGAGAAAGAATATATGTAAAAATGATTAGAATAATTTATAAATAGTATAAGATTCCTAATGTAAAATTGTCTTCTTTAATAGATTATTAAAAGTTCTTGAAGCTGACCTTCCTTATCTCTTTCAATATTTTTTTGAAGTTGTAAAACTTCATATTTTTATGAAGAAAAAATATTAGGTACCCATACGACATCTAAAAAAAATCGGAGGAAGTATTAGAAACGTTTGTAACTCACCATAACCAAATTTGAAGGAAAAAAATCTAAATCTTTGCAACTCACCATAAATTTTTTTGAAAAAAACTGTAAAACCCCAAGACAGAACAGATCGAACTGCATTTATTTAATATAAGTACTCAAACCCAAGTAATGCTTGACATCGATCCTGTTTGGCGGGGTTTATTTTGGCTTCAGCTTCACTTATTTCGTGTAGATCGAGCATTATAGCACGCGTCAATTTGTAAGTGGTGATTAAAATGTATGAGATGACGTGTAAAGTCTTTTTTTTCTCCACCAACTCTGGCTTCACCAATGGAGCCGTCTTGGGAGAGCCCTCCCGAACGGCTACTAATTTTGATCCAAGTAAAATTTCTTCGACTTTGACCACGTTTACAAACATGTACAATACCAAATGTACCAATTTGATATTTCATGATGTATTTAACAATAGATTCGAGTTATAGATGTCAATGCATATTTCCTACAAAGTTAGTTAAATTTGTAATTTAACTTAGGATAAAAGTAAAACAACTATTACTTTGAAAACAAGCGACGTAATTGGTTGTCGCGAGAAAAGAAACATGCGTTTCAATGTTTCATTATACGCAAATGAATGTGTCAAAGTTAGGTTGATGAACTTAAGTACGTATCCTTAGCCATTTCACGGTTTAGGTCCATTCGGCAAATTGATACTATTCACTCGTCACATCAAAGTATATTGCTCTCTTCGTACACACGATCCAATACAGTTTGAAATTATCTCTATTCACTTGTCACGTCGTAGCAAATTTACCGAACTAAACAAGTTTTTTTTGGCAAAACAGTTTATTTTGCCCAAACGTTGGCCTAAACGTTTTTTTAGCACCACGTTGGCCTAAACGTTTTGCACGGAAGGACCAAAAGCTTTGTGAAAAGCGTTGGGTAAGACTATCCGCACTGGGGACAGGAAAACTGCCGCTATCTTTTTCCCATCACGATTTCCAGGAAGCGGCGCTGCAGTGGGGGACGGCAAACACGCAAAAATGCCGCCGGCCTCCTGTTCCTCTAGATCCAGAGGGGTCGAGGGGCCCCGCTAGCTGCGCCGGCCCCACCACGCGTCCCGGTGCTGTTGCCCCCAATCGCCTTGTGCCCGTGCTCGGAGAGGTCTGTCGCTACTCCATCTGCCGCAGGAGAGGGTAGGGAGAAGGGTCGGCCGGGAGCAAGGGATCTGAGGGAGAGAAGATTGGCCGTCGCAGGCGGCGCGGACGCCGTCGGGGAACTCAAATTGCGCCAGAGCTCCGGCCGTCGAATCAAGTCGCTTCCGGGCGCCGGACTGCCGGAGCTCCTCTCGCGCGAATCAGCGGCCGGAGGAGGGATGACAGCAGTGAGGAATGGCCGAGCTCTGCGGGCGGTGGCGAGGGCCGCGGACGCGAGCCGCCATGGGAGGGAGCAGCTGCCGCCACGCTGTCTCGGTGGAGAGGCGAGCGGGCGGTCGACCGGAGGAGATCCGTGGCGAGGAGCTCGAGGAGGAAGGGAGGAGGCCGCCGGCGTGAGCTGGGAGGAAGGAGGAGGTCACCGCCATCGCCGGTTCGTGGTTCCGAAACGCGGTCGCTGTCCGTCGAATGGGAGGGAGGGCGCCGCCGAGTGGGAAGGAGCAGAGGAAGGGGAGCCACCACCGCCGGAGCTCCGCTTCAGCCTCGGCTCTCCTCCGGGGAGGTGGGTGAGGAGCTCACGGCTGAGGTGGGCAGCGAGGAGGGAGGGGCCGACGACGAGCTGGGCACAGAGCACACAACCCGAGACCGAGCAGAGGAGAGGAGGGACCGCCGGCGATCGAGCAGAGGAGATGAGCTCCGGATCCACCACCACCGGATCCGCCTAGCGCAAGGGCTGGTCGCTGGTCGGGGCCGCACTGCTGCGCCCCTGCCTCTCGGGTCGCCCCTGCTTCGCCACGATCAGCGGGGAGGGAGATGTGCCAGAGAAGAGGTGCCGCCGGAGGGGAGGGAGGTCCGTCGGCCGGATCTCTCTGCCTGCGGCCTGGAGCATCGGGGTTCGGGCAGCGATGGGAAGGAAAGCCACCGGGGGAGGAGAGCTGCCGGCCAGGAGGAGAGAACGGGGAAAGGGTATGCTGGGTGGGGTGGAGAGTCGCCAGGGGGAGAAAAAGTGGGAGAGAGAGAAAGGGGTGAGAGAGTGATAGGTGGGTCCCAGTGCGGGTAGTTGGGATGAAGGATAGATATATAGGATGATGAACGCGGAAGAAGTGAATATAAAGGAAAGAATCTCGCATAAATATTCTATTTTGAAGGAGAATACGAAGGATGACGAGTGTGGATGGTCTAAAGGTCAGAACGGTCACCAAAACTCCTGGTCTAAAGGCCAGAACGGTCACCAAAACTCCTACTGTGCAACTTCGACTCTTGTAGGGCAGCTCCCTGAAAGAGCAATTGCCTAGCCTATTCCGTACGTTTGTTGAGCGGAACCAACTCCTCTGCAGTACTGCAGAGGCACTTGCTGTCACTGTAGCATGGGCTGGTGGCACTAGCTAGGCCCCACATTCAGTGAGTTGAGTGCCTCTAAGTACTGCAGAGGAGACTCATCCTTGTTCAGCAATCCACCGCTTGAATAACGATTTTCAAATACTAGGTTCTATTTACATTCGCAAATATCTACTACAAATTCATCACGTCAAATTATTTATTTATCACATCAAGTCATATCTTCTCTCACAGTACACGTTTTAATTTCACTCCACTTTGTAAACTTGTCTACGAGTAGTACCTTCCCAAGCGGTTCCTGACCGACTGTTCAAGGCAAGCTCGTTTTGGACATGACAAGGCAGCTGCCCTGCAGCCTGCAGCCGAGCACGGTGTACTGCAGAGCCTCTCGTATTGCATATTTTTCTTTGGAACAATATTGATGCTGAATTACTAAAATAATAGAGAAAATATTTTTCTGACAACAAACATTTCACTAACTTAGCAGCAGGAAGCTACTAGGATCCTTGTGTGAACAAGGGGTGTCGACAGTGCAGCCAGGAGGGGGCACTGAAGGTCATGATGCTCATAAGAGCAGCTAGGTACATAATCCTGAAATTGAAGAGCAGGAGAAGAGAAAACTAATCTAGCCAAAGTAGCTGCTGTGTAATTTAGATTTCTATCTATTTTGTGGATTTGTGGCCTTCTATCTTTAGTATAGTCTTCAAAGATCTGTATGCGTCGGCTTGCTGCGGTGCTCCCTCGGCATGGCACTCCGGGCACGGATCCTCGGTGTGGCGCGGCTTGTCGCGGCGTTTCCTTGGCGCAATGCTTCCGGCGACGATGTTCACGTCCCCTGGTGCTAGTCCTTGCGGCGGCGACGACGCGGAGCTCCAGAGCGGTGAGGACGTGAGGATCCCATGCGGCGCTACGAACTCCAGCGCGGTGTAGAGCTTCACGAAGGTGGTGGCGTGGCGGCGGTGTACCCGGCATTCCCCGGAGTGGCGTGATGCTCAAGGACGACCTCCGTCTCCCTCGATGCAGACGGCGACGATTCCTTCTCCTCCCTCTCTTTCTCCTTCGGTGGCGGCAGGAATTGGGGCGAAATCTCCAGAGCGGCGGCCGGAGGATGGTTTGTGCGAGCTGGTCTTTATAGGGGCGCAGCTAGGGTTGTGGATGCTATGGGCGGTAGGGATGCGACTCTGGACACGCGGCTGGGATCCGAGCGGCGCTCACGGACGCGGCCGGAGCTCGGTGAGCGCCGGTCAGTCGCCGCCGATCGTCAGCGGAAGGAAAGGAATACCTTCCTTCCGACACGCGGGACCCGCATGTCAGTGAGAGAAGGTTTGGTGGACTCTTGTTGGGTTTGGTTGGGCCAACTGGTGGAGCAGGCCGGTCTGGATTGATTCGGTGCCAAGGGTTAAGGGAGGTTGAGCGGACTTTGGTTGCTGAGTTTGAGCCCAAGTTAGATGTTAGCCATTAAATAGGTTTTTGAAATATAGTTTGAACTTATGTTTGAATTTGAATTACAGTTCAAATTCAAACTCCACACAAATGAACACCAAATAAAATCCAAGAAAAGCCAAATCATACTTACTCCATAATTTGAAAATAATTTTTATATGGTTTTATTCTATTTGGAATTTGAGATGAGAGTTAGCAATTGGAGACAAAATTTGGTGACACACAAGTTCAAACAAAAAGTTTTAAATTTTTGCGAAAATTCACATATGGGAAAACATTCAAATTTCTGGGATGTTACAGACTCCCCCCCTCAAAAGAATCTCGTCCTCGAGATTAAGCTCGTATGGGGGTGGTGAGGGTCTTCTCTCCGGTAGGTCTTCGAGTTGTTGATGTCCTTGACGTCGTAAGATTTCTTAGGTTCCGCACCTCCTATTCCCATGAGGGCTTTCGAAGCCGAGTGCTACTGCAGGTTCTCGTGCGTTAGCATCCATAAGCACTTGCGATGTACGATCTAGGTATCTCGGGAGCTATACTCTTGTCCCAGCTCATGACAAGTTCCAAGTATAGGCTAGAGCTCCCTTTACCTCAATCTATCTCTTCCAGCAGCGCCACACCAGTTTGGTGACCTTAGAGCAAGTCAGAGCATGGTTGTCTCATACTATTCCAGTCCTCCCACTCGAGGTTACATTCTTCTTATCAACCAAGCTTATTCCAATATGATTCCATTTGATCGAGGTCATATTCTCAGGGCGTCTGTTATGTACCTTTAATCCAATTAGGCATGAGTCTCCCACTTCTTTCCACATGAGGGAGTCGTATACTTTATGCCTAGCGGAGGTCTATTTCTCCGGCGGTTTCTCTGAGCCTATCTTGCAGCAGGTACATAGTTAGTTTGCCTATAGCAAACTCTTATCCAATTGGTTGCCATATGCCGAAGCTCCTGCATTCCTTAGCGTACCCTTAAGTATATTATTATCTTTTGTCCAAATTTGACTGCGTAACCAAAGGAGGTACACTAAGCAAGTTGAGTCTCATAAATATCCCTTCTTCATCCATCTTTTAACATACTCTAGGTTTTCCTAGTTTATCCAAGAAATCTTCTTGAAGCCATACCCATCTGGGATATGTGGAAGATATAAAGTATTTATCTCTTGATCCATAAGTAGATATACTGATATTTTCCAATTCATTAGTGCAGCTGCACCTCTTATGGTGTGCACTCTCAATTAGTTACACTTAGGTAAACATCACTTCCTTTGGCTTACTCAGCCATCTCGTGGCTTAGGAACAATCTCAGCTTCCTGTAACTGGCACTTCCACCTTCCCTACTGTAATACTTGTGTTCCATCTTAGGATCTTGTGCAATTAATCAAAGAGCCTCAAAATTCCTGGGTGATTTCTCAACTCCCAGAACTTCTCTGTGTTCAGTAATCTTTACCAATCTTCATGTGCCACTCTTATAGAAATCCATTTGTTGGTTTAGCTCGTCTCCGACGATTCTCGTTAGTGTGCTAGAAACATTTGACAAGTCCGTTCAGCTCCTGGTTGTAGACACTATGAATGGTTACTTCCCATTCATGATAATCCATGTTAAGAGGGGTCATCTGCAACTCCCTCGATTGCGCGAGTAATTCTTCTCATCCAAAATCTCACACTAGTCAATTTGGTTCCAACTTCTTGGGATGGATCTTCACGTGGGAGTTACATCTACCTTACTCTTGTATGCTCAACCAACATCTTCTGACTTATTTTCCAAAAGGTAGGCTCCAACTGCGAGGTTGAACAGATAGCCTGTGTCCAGTAGTGCTTCCTTGTCGATTGCTTATTCCAAAAGTGGGATCGACCGAACTTTTCCAAAATGCATTGCTGACATCATAGGGTACTCAACTGCTCTTAACCAATCTATGCCCCCATAGAGGTACATGCACTCGAGCTTTCGAGGTTTCAAAATCTCCAGTACTCATCCTCGGTTTGCGAACTCGATTCCAATGATCATCGGGTAACTCATCTGAAACCTTGGTCTAATTTGTCAAAGTTACTAGAAATTCATCTCTTCTTCTGAAGATTGGTCTTGCCGTATGCTCGACACGTCGGTCTTCATTCTTCAAGCTCTTGATCTTGTAGGATGGGAAGCTAAGGCCTCTAAAGGAGTCATCTAAAGATCTAGCAAGCATAAACACTCAATACAATTTCACACAAACATGAAGAGGCATAACAACCATAAGATCATAAAGATCCAATCACTCAAGCAACGCACCAAACAAATGTGTATCCCGAGGCTGACTCCTATGACCTCCGAGATTACACCAAGTAGAGGCTTACTAGTATATCATGGGTATTTGGGGGATTTCTCTATTGTTAGGGTTACATCCCTTGAAAAGGATACATTCCATTTGACGTCTTGGTGTTGAACTTTCTGAAGCAGGCTGGAGAAGATCTTCGCCGAGCTGGCTTGATCGAGGACCCGTAAGTTGTGTTCCACAATCCTCTCTGGGTCACACGACTTATTGTTATCCATCTGACTCGTACAGTACTAATGTTACATCCTGTAGCTATCGCTTCCTTCACAATCCTCCGGGTTAGGGTCCAAATACCGAGGTTATCTTTCTGACTGAGGAGTTTCCATTCGTTGCCTAGGAGGCACATGGAGTCCCGTGGGAGAAAACTAAAATCTTCTTGATCTTAACCCAATGCTTCTTGTCCAATTCTTCAAGTTCAGACATTCTATCTTAGTTGGACTACTCTTCTTCGTCCATAGTTCTCGTGGCTTGTCCTTGCAAAGGGGTGCTCTATGTTTATCATTTTATCCATGCCCCGTGTTTCTCATTTGTTGATATTGATCCATCGTCATCTCTGGTTGGTTAGGGAGATTTAGATTCAAGCATCCAATCTTCGCACTTCTCGTCAATAGGGAATTCCATATACTTATCAAATCATGCTTCCAAGTATTTGATGCTTGCTCCTGGTGGTGCTATTCAATCCAATATTTACCTCCTGTAGCTGCAGCTTGTTACGTTACCTTAATCTAATCTGACTTGATTATTCTTGTAGCTTCGAGTCGATAGGTCTTTATCCAAAAGATGAGCTACGAGCATCTCAGGAGTTCCGTCTCCTGCAACCATGCTTTCGTGTGCCAAATCCATGTAGTAGATCACCAGTTCCTTATGTTGGCGCACTAGGAATTGGAGTCTTAACTCATCATTATCTTTAAAGTGGTGTTACCCAAGCTTCGTCCTGAGCGGAGATGGGGAATGGAAGGGTGCTTATTGTTCTTGTGGCTTCCCTTGTACGCAGACTTCATGTGGCATCATGGTGGCAGTCTATTCCATCTTCGGTAGTTTGAACTCCATTGTAGGGCATTGTGATGGTGTAAACTTGTATTGAGGGTTTGACAGGGGATATTCCAGTTAAGTCATGTAGAGTCATCTTCATCTCTTCCTTGTACGCTCTCAATCTTCATAGCTGTCATTGTGGTAGTCGTCTTTGTCTTGTATGAGACATCCTTCTGTAGCATTGCTTGGTCTTGATCAAGCGACATCTGTTGTTCTCCATAGGTCAGCAACCGTAGAGGGGTCGTTAGTAAGTTAGTTAGTGAGAAATCAAGGATGTAATAGTAGAATTCAAGGGGTTTATATAAAAGTCAAGGAGTATATATATTCAATCATGGATGTTTAGGCTGTCCTGAACTATCGGCCATTGCTAGGGCTCGTCCTATGGTCAAGTATGGCTCTGATACCATCTGTAACGCCTGGTTTTCAAAACAGAAACCCAAAGATTACATCTCGTGATAGTCCTGGATCGACGCTATCGCCGCATTCATTCATCAGATAAATATCACAGTCATACAATGAAATCAGAGTATTTACATCCGAATACAGCTCGGTACATGATTTTAAGTACAAGCCCCTTGGGCTGAATGACAAGTAGAAAATCTACGCAGCGGTAGCTAAGGCTTCAGGGCTTCATCCTCGATCTTCACCACAGTGCATCCTTGAGCGGACGCAACCCTTCCTCCATGGTTTCTTCATAAATGGACTTTCGTTCCAAGTCCCATCCAAGACACTCACAAACTATCCCCAAGGATCGGGATAGGTTCACGTCACCAACCGTATGCAAGCTTTAAGTGGCCTAATGCTAAAGGTATAAAAAGGTAACAAGGTAAGAGCTGGTGTTTCCTAAGCAGCAGCAGCATCTCGTAAAGAAAAGAATCTCCAATTCCCGCCAAATCCCATATCACTCATCCACAAACGGTTACACCTGGTCACCCAGATCACCGTCACCATCACCTAACTCCATCTAGGGTCGGTGCGAGAACTCCCACTCCTCGCACCTCAATGATTGCACTCGGATCCGCGAGGCAGAGGGAGCAACTCTCCTCTCCCCGAGTACAACCACGGCTCACCATACACTCTCATCCTATAAGGGGGGGGGAGGTAGAAATCCCAAAACGTAAGAGTCGGAGAAACAACGGGCATGTCCATAACTGAGGATGCGGCTATACGTATAGATCTAAACTCTGCAGAGCGTGTACACCAGTACCCAACTCAGAATGGCACCCGACGGTAGCAAGTCGACCGAGCCCATCCTACCGAACGAACACCTAGGAGTTACGATTCCATCCTACATCCGGGTCTCACTGCGGTCCTTCGCAAAGGTCCGCCCTGTAATCGTGAAAATGCCCCTGTGGCCACACGGGAACGCCCAAAGGGAAGGGACTTCACCCTAACCCTCTCATCGATACCCTCTATCCTCGGTATGGCATCGCACTTGCTAGGGTCGAACGCCCTATCCCCACTCCTCGGCGGTGGTGTGTACGAAAGTCCCGTGTAACAAAGCGACCCACTCGGTTTCGCATCGACGAGCTCCTATCCTCCAAGTCATCAAAAATCCCCAACACTGTGCTCCTAAAACAATGTACCCGCCATAGGCACCACATTGGGCAACGTCCCAAGAAGACGATCCTAGCCCCGATCCTGCATCGGTTGTCTTGAGCTCACCCCGCCAAAATATCCCAAAACACCTTCTCCTACCGGTTTTTCCCACACACGCCAAGAAACTACCACAATAATCCCAACACATGCATAGCAAGCTCAGCGTATCATCACGCATAAGTAAAGTAGTAGTAGTAGGTCAATCAAGGACAAGTATGTAAAAGAGGCTATGCACGGGTTCATCATATTCATCACTATGCAGTAATTAAAGCACTAACAGTTCTAATAGCCATGCCTAATGGGCATTCAAAGATGGTCGGGCGTGAACACCTGCGTGTAAGTAGTTGTCGTAGTTTCTGTAGCCATACTTGATCTCTGGCTTGTCTCCTCGGCATCGGGGAAATCCTAGATTCGGAAATATAAATAAATAACGAGGATCTACAAGCAAATAAACTCTAAAGAAAAGCATTAAAGAACCAAATAAATCCAAACTAGCTACAAGCAGCACTAGTTTAAATTAAGGAAATCAAGGTAATTAGTTTTATATTACAATAGTTTTAAGCTACTAGCTTTGCATCTAGAAAACAAATTAGAGAGAAGGGTTAGTTCAAGGTTGGGTGGTCGATCAAAGGCTAAGGACCTTGGTGATTGCGCCTGCAAGGTATTAGCGCAACAGATAGGTGCGACGATGCGGAAACTCAGAGGATGAAGAGAGAGGAGTAAGGCGAAATGAGTTAGGTAAGGCAAGACGTAACAAGGCGTGCGTGGCAGCCAGAGAAGGAAAGGATCGAATCGTGGTCGATAAAAGGATGGTGATGTAGTAAGGCGTGCTCGGGAGCACGGTGGAGCAAGTGCTAGCAATACGACGATATCCATGGTGTAGTAACTAAGTTGCAACACGAGGTTGCCGTGCTTTGAAACAGAGGCCTCTGCTCAAGGCACGCGTCCATCACACGCCGCCTTCCGGTTACTAGTACGCTCGCGCTACACGGCTCGATGCAAGGCAAAGAGAGAGCGGGTATGCGGGTTGCGGCGGAGAGGCGGTGGAAGCGGTGCAAGCAAGGAAAGCGATAACGCATCTTGGGGATGTTATCCCCGTCCGTGGCAAGCAAGCTGCTAGTTGCGAGCTCGCGCACTGCACCCACAATAGCATGCTGGCGGCATCGCCACGAATCCTTCTCCAAGTATGCAGGGCAAAAGAGGTTCTTTTTTTTCCGGAATATGCAGGAGAGCTGTGTATCGTTGTATTAAGAAGAAATAAATTGTTTTGTTACAACACGGGCCAACCGGCACACGCACACGGGGGTACAACTCTAGAGGACTATACGGTCAAAAGACAACCTAAACCCTGTCGGGGATAACCATCTGACTCAACTAACGCCGCTAGCGTTGTTGGCCCGCCTGCCACGCCAAGAAATCGCCGAAAGAGCGCGCGCCGCCGGGAAGAGGTCGCGAAGCGCGTCAAAATCCTCATTGCCGACCGATCCAGAGAGAATCTTCTTGGCGATGTCCTGATCGGCAGCACTGGCTGTGGCCGCATCCTGAGGGACTTCCGCAGAGCGCAGGCGCCGTTCTCCCAGCTTGCGCATGAGCAGCACCTCACCCTTCTTCGATGCACGCACCGTCGCATTCAGCGGCTGGTTGGCTAGTCTGCTGCTCCGCCGCTGTGTCGACCTTGCGCATGTTGGAGAACCCGGCACCGCATAGGGGTTGTCCTGTCTGGCTGGCAAGGTGGCCAGCGGGACCTGTAGCGCCTGCCTGACGCTCGCAAGGAAGGCTTGAGTCGCTGCCTTCGCTTCCTCCACACTCTTAGTGACTTGTGGTGCCTTCGCCCTCTTACTCTTCCTCTGTGTGGCTTGGATGGTGACCCTCTCTGCTTCAGAGGCCGGCCCGAGAGCACAATTTGAGGGTGTCCCGGCGATCAATCATCTCCTCCTCGCCAAGTCGGTTGAGCTCGGTTGAGCCGACATCGGCAGGCGGCATCGGCACGGGGCCGAGCCACGACGCTGCGAGGTCTTCTGCTGTATGTCTTGAACGTTGACGTTGGCTTTCCCATGATATCTTCCGACCACCTCCTGAGAAAGTGCCTTGAGCTCCAAAGAAGATTGGGTCACCGTCGAGGGACCCATGGTCCACTCGAGCAGATACGCTCCTCAAACGCACCAACCTGTGGACACCAGATCAGGCGTAGTAGACGTGAGAGACTCGAACCCTGTCGGAGGTTCCGCGATCGACGACGACGACGGCCCCGTCTTGAGCTGAGCAGGGCCGACTCGGGAGGGCCTGGAGACCCGGCCGCCACATCGCCCGACACGCACCCCCGGCTGCTGTTGCCGCCTCGAGTTTGCATGCGTGGGGAATGCGACGCCACACGCACAGCCCGTGAGGTAGCCATCGGGAGCCGCCCGAGGTGGCCTTTATGTCTTGTCACGCCGCCGACGAGAGGAGTCCACGCAGGTTGATGGGCACAATGCAGTCAGCCGAGTCATGCCGCAGAATGTTGCTTGGCCACAGCATGGTCAGCCCTGCACGCCCGCGAGGAGAAGACGACGAGTAGACATTCGAGCGGAAGCCCACCATCCGAGACAACATCCCCCCTCCGGGCGGACTGGAGGAAGACCGAGGAGTTCTGCTAGCTCACGGAAGGCCCAGCCCTCCGTCTCCCGGCCAAAGTTGCCAAATTGCATCCGGGACGCCTGGTGAGTGGGGTGGGAGGTGGGGAGTCGGTGACTGACAGGTAACAGCCACGCGAGCGGTGTGGTGGTGGCGAGGGTAGCGATCCACGGGCGGCGGCGGGTGGGTGTCTGGGAGGCTTTGCGCTGCATCGGCCTTTCCCGGCCGAGGCGAGGGGTGCGGCCCCTCGGTGTCCCGTCCCGCAAAGGTGTGGGTGGCGAGCTCCCACGCGACGAGCCAGCGGCATTGCTCTCCGGTGGACGAGGCGAGGTGGCGGACTTCGCAGCTGCGCCCGTGCAGTGCCGTAAGCGGCGTGCACCGAGTCGGCCTCGCACGCGCCACCAGTGCTGGTGAGGCGCAAGCACTAAGAAACACCGTGGGGATGGTGCGGCGACATGAGCGGTAGAGGGTTATGCTGGCGCGTGGCCTTCGGCCTGGAGCGCGCACCTCGGTGAAGCCGCCTGTCGACCGTGAGGGTCGACCTCACGCCGTGGTGGATGGCGATGGAGCGGATGCGACGGGCGGGGCAGCACGGCTCCACCGGGAAGTCCACAATCAACCACGTCTAGCCGGCTCTTGCCGGTGGCGGCGTGGCGAACTCCGGTGTGGCCCGAGGCGGTCGTGGGCCGGCGGGCGGCTGTGTCCCTGCAGTGCCCGAGGCGGTCGTGGATCGGCACAGGGGCCGGGTGGAAGCGGCCGACACCATCGTTGAGGGGAGGCCCGGCGGCGGCGCCCGGTGCTGCACCAGACGTCGCGTAGGGAGGGCGCGCGCGCGGTACCGCCATCGTCAAAGTCGTCAGGAAGGGAGCTGCCGCCCGACTCTTTCCTCCCGGAGACGCGGGGGAGAAGCGGCGTGGGGGGAGAGGAGGAACTGCGGCGAGGTAGCCGGGCGAGGTGGTGACCGCATGGAGGTGGTGGCGGGAGATGGCCGCGGAGATGGCCGGGGCAAGGGCGACGGCCGGCGCAGAGTTGGCAGGGGCGACATCCGGCGTGGAGTTGCCGCGGGAGGTGGTTGGGGAGGTGGCCGGACGAGGTAGGTGGTGCGAGGACGTGGAGGTGGCAAGGCTGGGAACCGCTCCGACCATCCGTGGGAGAGGGAGAGCGAGCTGAGGGATCGGGCGTGGGATGCCTACGTTGAGGGAAGACTTGGGGCTCGGTCGAGGCGGGGCTAGCCGCCGCCATGGGAGACGCCATCGGCCGGCGCTCATTCTCATTACCATAAAGAGGTTTGGTTCAAGGGCAAAAGTGGGTATGGATAGGGTAGCATGAAGTCTGAATTATGAAACCAACGCAAGTGGTTTCATAATTTTAGTCGGATAATTAGTTAGGAATTTTTAAAGATTAAAAGTATTTTGAAGAATTTATAAAGGTTTAAAAGTATTTTTGAAATTAAATCCTGCATTTACAACAGGGTTAACTATAGGCCGACTATAGGTTAGCTCTTAGGGGCTTTAGGCTAGCTGGCACAACAGAGGCTGATTTTAGCCACCCATGTGGCTGCCACGTGTAGCTCTAAGCACTATGGTGAGGTGGCTTAGGTGGTGTGGCCACGGATCCGGGGGATCCTCTGCGCTTGGAGCAAGCAGCTGGCATGTGGCGTGGATCGGGGCCGACGGGATCCGGCGGTTGTGCTAGTGACCCGCAGTCTCCGTGTGGCTCGATAAGAGTGCCGAAACGAGGACGCGCCATGTGTTTGAACACCCCAAAAGAATCGGTGGCGCGACAAGGGGCCGTGATGCTCGATCGCGTGCACTGCACTGCAGAAAGAAGACGCCACGCGCGATGGCGGACCTCGTTCATCAAGATGCGCAGCGCTTGGGGGCCACGCAGGCGGAGCAGCGGTCGCAACGGTGCACGCGGGGATGGCGCAGCGCAGTGGAGCGGCGCAAGGCGAGTGGTGTGGCGCGGGTTGATGCAACGCATGCAGCCAAAGTAACCGACACGCGAGGCAAGGCACGCGGTGAGGAGCAAAGCGAGCAGGGAGCCGAGATGCGCGACGGCGATAACGTAGGCGCGTCGCAAGGCTTGTGGCGTGGCGGCACGGTTCTTAGCATATGTGTGGCTCAAAGCAAACCGCGCAGCACGGGTCGGCAGCGGCGGCGAGAAGATGGCGATGTGCGGCGTGCGGCGGAACGACGCCGCGCGGGTGAGTCTGCGGGACGCTCGGTGACCGGGCGTGATGCGACACGCAGACGGACGCACGGACGCGACGCGATGGCCGAGATAAAAAGGGCGGCACCGTTTCACCCCTGCCAAGGCCGGTGCACGTACGTCGATGACATGGACGCGGAGGCAACACACCTGTGGATCAAGGCGGGGAATAAAGCGAGGCTAGGACCGAGTGGAGCTCACCGTAGGGGCGCCGGAGGTGCGCGCAGAAGAGTTTGAGGCTGTGGCGGGCGCAGTCGGAGGCGTGGGCTGCGGCGTGAGCGCGGCTTGAGGCGACGTCGCGTCCATGGTCTTGAGAGACCATCAACACGCACGCCTTCCTCGCCTCTTGATGCTTGTCATCGGCGTGGCGTCGGCTTGCTGCGGTGCTCCCTGGCGCGCCCCGGCACGGATCCTCGGTGTGGCGCGGCTTGTCGCGGCGTTTCCGCGACGATGTTCGCCCCTGGTGCTGGTCCTGCGGCGGCGACTCCGAGCGAGCGGGCGTGAGGATCCCATGCGGCGCTCGAACTCCAGTAGCGGTGTAGCTTCACGAAGGTGGTGGTGTGGCGGCGGTGTACCCGGCGTTCCCCGGAGTGGCGTGGTGCTCAAGGATGACCTCCGTCTCCCTCCCAGACGGCCATGACCCTTCTCCTTCCTCTTTCTCCTTCGCGGCGAGTGGGCGTGGAATTAAATCTCAGGCGGCGGCGAGGATGGTCTGGTGAGCTGGTCTTTATATTGGCGCGCTAGGTTGTGGATGGGGCGGCGGATGCGACTACGGACAGGGATCCGAAGCGCCACGACTGGCCGGAGCTTAGTGCGGGCTTGATCGCCGCCGCCGTGGTCGCCGCCGAAGGGAAGGGGAACAACCTTCCTTCCGACACGCGGGACCCGCAGGTCAGTGAGAGAAGGTTTGGTGGACTCTTGTTGGGTTTGGTGGTTGGCCAAGCCGGTGGAGCGCTGGATTGATTCGGTGCCAAGGGTTAAGGGAGGTTGAGCGGACTTTGGTTCTTTGAGTTTGAGTTAGTTAGATGTTAGCCATTAAATAGGTTTTTGAAATATAGTTTGAACTTATGTTTGAATTTGAATTACAGTTCAAATTCAAACTCCACACAAATGAACACCAAATAAAATCCAAGAAAAGCCAAATCATACTTACTCCATAATTTGAAAATAATTTTTATATGGTTTTATTCTATTTGGAATTTGAGATGAGAGTTAGCAATTGGAGACAAAATTTGGTGACACACAAGTTCAAACAAAAAGTTTTAAATTTTTGCGAAAATTCACATATGGGAAAACATTCAAATTTACGGATGTTACAATCGAATTGAGAAGATCCACCCAGTACGATCCGAAAGAAATGAGACATGATGATAGTCCATTCTGTGAAGCACAACTGTTGCTAATGATACGGCTGCATCCTCAGCAGAGATGATAGTATGAGTCTTCCGGTGAAGCTCGAGGTAGATATAGTTGAACACCGCACTGCATGTTAACAATTGAAGGACCGAATAGGCGACCAGAGAGGGGGGGGAGTGAATAAAAATTCTTTTAAGAACTCGGCCTATGTCCCAATCGCAACTCCGAGGATCACACACGATCAAGCGGGAGCAAAATTAAACCTCTCTCAAACCTTGGGAACAAAGCACGGAAGCCTAGGAAGTAAAGCGAAGCAAACACGAAAGAGTTGAGCATCAAAGCAAAGGTTGAGTCCCACCAATCAATCATCCCGTCACTTGGGATCACTCGTTAGCCTCAGAGCCGGTCCGGTCACCCGGGCACAAGTAGCCGGATCACCCTTGGTCACCCGGCACTAGTGGATCACCCGACAGCCCGAGAGAAGAGGGAAAATGCAAAACTCGATCAAACGACTTCCAAAAATCACGAAACTTTAACCATAGCTTCTCAACAACACAAGTAAGCTTTTCCCAAAAGGTCTCCTCCAAAAGAGCAAGGAAACATCAACAAAAAAATGATTTAGGCTATGAACCCTAGAGGAGACTTTTTCCTCAAATCGATGGATCTCCCAAACGGCTTGAGATCTTGAGACAAGATTTTGGGAGATGATATCGTCACACAAGGATGCTATGCCCCAAAAATCTTGACTCCTAACTCCTAAATCACCGAATCATGGATCACACAAGCACCACCATGAACATGAACTCCGGCCAAAAACTCACGAAATCGAAGGCTCTCCACAGCTTTGAGGGGTCAAGATCATACCCAAACATGCACAAGGCATCCACCCATGATTCCCTCAAAGAAATCCGTGAAGAAATACCTCCAAACTCACGAATCGAGCGAAGAACGAAAACTCTCAAAAATAGCCACAAAAATGACACGAAACTCACAAAGGACTAGGAGATCATCGGGACGCCAAATGCTTCCATATATCCAGAGGAAGTCCAGACAAGAGTCTAGCCTAAGGAATCCAGAGGAAAAGAAGCGGTCCAGAAAATTCTACCGAGGAGGGAACCCTAGGAAGCAAGAGAGATGCCATCCACCTCTCCGCTATTTATACAAGTCTCTCGGAGGAGGCAAATGACCACGCTACCCCACTCGCATAAATGAAGATACAACCCCTCAGGGGCATTTTGGTCAAGTCTTCATCAGACGGACACGCTTCCACCGCGGCTTCGCTTCACCTCGACGCAAACCCCATGATCACACCACGTGCGCTCCGCCTCGAAGCTTCCCGAAGCTCCCGGATCACCGTCTCCGTCGCCTCGGGCCTTGGGCTTGGTTTTGAGGCCCAAACCAAGAAACCGCCCACCGATGGTTTTACGGGCAAACCAACAAACCCCGCGTGCAAGCTTTGGGCTTCAACCGCTACCTTGCACCGGCCCATGTTCACGACTTCAGCCCACCAGTCTTGCACCGCATGGCTCGCACTTGACCCCATCGGCCACTGGGTCCATCGAACCAAGCCTACTTGCCTCTCCATCACCCGGAGGCCTCCACGGCTAAGGCCTTTCGCGCTTGTTCTTCACCTGCACCGACACGAGTCAAGCTGCAACCTGTACCTGCACACTTAGCCAAGCATCAGTCCACACAACGTTGTCAATCACTCATCACTAAGGAGCGACCCCTCCACCGGTCCTCGGACACACGGTCCTCAATCTCCCCTTGATGAGTGCATTGACAACACCCATAGTAACCACATAGAGAAAAAGAAAAGAAAACAACCACGAACACAAACCTCCCAAGCAAGTGATCAAAGCCAAAGAACAAGCGAAAAACCGATCACTCACCAATCCAAGTCTCGGCCCCCTAAGACAAGGGCAACGACTCGACACAGCCGAGACAAAACCGTCTCCAGTCGCCTGAAAGTTCAGGCTCCCGAAGCGGATCTCAAGCCCAGCCAAGAGCGAGTCAATCGATCCCATGGGGGAGCTCATCAGCGATGGCCTGGCGATGGCTTCCGTCGAAGCGAACGATGGGAGGGTCGTGCGGACCCTAAAAAGAACGTCGAAAACACGCGAAGGCCCCTACCTGGCGTGCCAACTGTCGGGGTTTGCTACCGCTGGCAAGTAAATTTATAAGAACGTGTGTCGATCCCGCAAGAGTACAAGAGACACTGAATTATCTTGGTTGGCCTCCGGAGAGTAATACCCTACGTCCAGTCTGAGAGGAGGTGTTCTTTATGCTCAGGAGTTTGTAGTAGGGGATACAAACAAGGCGGGAGAGGGTTTTGAGCCGAAGTCCCTGGCGTGCAAGTGATTCTTGTAGCAGGATTCTGCGTACGTGAGTGTGTGAGCGTTTGAGGGGTTGTATGAGATGAGATATCGATACTAAGTGTGTGTGGGGGTGGAAACGGACGTGTCTTGTAAGCGTCCCTGTCCTCCCCTTTTATAGTCACAAGGGAGAGGCTCAGGGGGGTTACATCAAAGGTGTAAGCTGGTCTGATCCTAGGGCATCCTTCTTGCGTCGGTGTGAGTCAGACGGCGAAGAACTGTTACGGTGCTCCAGGTGACGGTGTAGGTCTTTCCTGAGTCGTGCGTCCCAAGTAGCCATCCCGGGGCCCTCCGCACCCTTCTCCGAGTAGTTAGTCGGTGAGGAAGCGAGATTCGTATCCCGATCCCGCTGGATCGGGGCTTGTCCTTTCCGAGTACTGTGGAAATGGAGTGGTCTGTGCCACGGTGATCGAGGGATAGGTGACGGCTCACACTGTGCCGTTCGTGGCACAGCGTTTCCCGTGCCGCCCGTAGTACGATACGTACTGCCCCCACTGAGGAGCGGCAGAAGGACCCGCCCTCTGACACCAGATCGACCTGGTTAGGGCGGACCGGCGTGGAGGGGCCAGCACGTGGCGAGTCGCGCGCCTAGGTATCACGGGATATCAACAGGGCCCGTGTTCCTGTGGCCTAGCGGCCAAGTCTTGAACTGGTCGTAGGCGGAAAACTACTCGTGCGAGCAGGTAATCTATGCCACGTCTCCCGATGCTTAGGGTGTAGCATGTACTGCACCGTGCGCAGTGTTCCTTATGCCGTTAGTAGTACGACGGCCACTGTGCCGTTCGTGGTAGGGTTTGACGAATCCGCCCCACGACCTTTGAATCAGCGGGCATGGGCGGACCACCGCGCGGTGGTGCGGACACGTGGCGGCGCGCCTTCCCTGCGAAGCTTGCGCGGGTTGGTGATGGAAACTACTCGTGCGAACGAGTAGTCGTAGACGAGAAGCGGAGACTACTCGTGCGAGCAAGTAGTCGGAGGCGGAGGTGAAGACTTATTGTATGGGCCGCCATGTACTCGGAGGAGAGGGTGCGGGTGGTCGTGGGCCGCCTGCCTCCCGGCCCATGACGGAAATAGGTCGTACGGACCCTCAAGTACTCAGGGGGCCTAATACTCATTGTATTAGCCACCAAAGTGTGCCGTACGTGGGTCCGTACCCCATTTTTTAGAGGTCCTGGTGGGCCCTGGTCCATGGCCTCATCAAGCTCCATGTCCCTAATTCCTAGACCTCCTTGTTCAGGAGATTTGAAGACATCGTCCCAAGAACGAAAAGCAATGGGGTTAGTTATCTTCGAATGATAGCAGTAATCTAATCAATAAATTTTTTTGAAAGTAATAGTAGACATGTAGTAAATAAGGATAGAAGAAAGAACAGATTTAATGTACTGCAACCTACCTGCATGATTAAGTTTATTTGCTTTTAGGGTGTTAAGCTTAGCTATGAATTTATTATGAATAAAGTGATAAGCCTTGTTCTTGTCTTTGTGAGAAAAAGACGAGAGGATGACCTAAATGCGGGATGTTAGGTTGCACGAGGGGAGCAGGAAAATGCTTTGAATCTGATTCTTAATACCTTGAGGAACGTTCCTGCTGAAGTAAATTGAAGATTTATGAAGATTAGGAGTTTGACCTGATAATTGACAAAAGTGGTACAAAATGTTTTTAATAAGTTGAGCTTCTGTCAAAGTAGCCTGCCCACACAAAGATGAGATCATCTGCACATAAGATAGAGTGAATGGGAGGATCCCCAGGGCCTAAGGATACACCAGACATATTCTTAATTTGAAGGGCTTCCTGCAATCTCATAGAGAGTTCATTAATAGTGTTGATGGTTAAATAACGCGTCAAGTTTGAACCGCAAGTGCACGGATCGTGTGTAGCTTTTCCCTTAGAGTATTCCATCCAAGGTTTATCAATCCGTGGATCGACATTGAAGCACCTAGGGTTTTCCATCTAGCTAAACAGATTTATCCTAGAATGATGTGAAAATTGCATATGAAGGTAACACTTGAAAGATACGAATGAAGTATAAGTGTTAATCACATTCACAGCCATAGATGAGATAACACAACTAAGAAGCCAGGGCCTATCGTCTCTAGGTACGGTTCTAGTCAAAAAGGTGATCAAAACATAGATTGCATCTCAACTAAAGGTACACGGAAACATCTCTTCGAAAGGCGGCTCGCAAGCGGCCTACTTTCCCAAGGTCACTGGCAGTGCGTGTTGACGCCTAAGGTTTCCCAAAGCTTTCCCCCAAACGCCCACCAAGCGCTCTTACTCATAGCTCCTCGTCTTGGTGGCCGCGCACCAACTCCCGTGTTACTCGCCATCGATCCTATTCCACATCATGTCATCGCTAGAACTTTTCCCTCCCGCATGCTGTCACCACACGAGGGTAATCAACTAACTAGCTAAAACATGCTACCTCAACGTATCCGCAAGATGTAGACTAATCACACGAATAGATCTAATCTTACTATGAACATATGGATGCATCACATATGAGAAAGGAAGTATTGAAGTAGACCAAAGTCGAGACAACTAGAATAATAAAGAGTAGATTGATATCACCAACGTGTGTACATACCCCGACGAATGTTGGGGGTGACTCCCGAACTCCACCATGGCGCAACCGCGCAGGGAGGCCATGGTGGCTAGAGGTGGCCTAAGCCATCTCCTAGGTACTTTTGAAGACTCGCGAGGACCGTCAACTTCCTTCGATGTATCTCCTTATTTAGGCGGCTCTCTCGTGAATGGATCCTCCTCCTTGGGTGCTTAGGGGGTTGTATTTATGCTTTTGGGGAGCCTTGGGGCGAGCTCCACCTTGCCTTGCACGATATCTTCCTTGGGAGAGAAGCGAACTTGGTTTCCATAAAATCAGTCTCGTCCTCGTCCAGATTTTCCTTATTCGCAACCCTTCCTTGTCAGCACCATATCTCTCACGTCCGAACTCCAAAATAATGCAAATTCGGTGTCTAGATTGTGTGCCACAAAATTATGTCCAACTTTGGTATTCATTGCTTTCCTTGGAAACGAAGATAAGATCCCAAAACGACCTCGGAAGATAATCTGTTTGATTTCAGACTTATCTGCGCAGCAGGTATTTCGGGGGCCATATATCCTAGATCATTGACCCGAATTGGGCCTTCCATATGTCCAAATCGAAGCTGTCATTGAGGCCTACAACTTTGGTATTCAAACTTTTGCCATTAGAGGCCGTTCAAGTCTCTGAATCTGCACCGAAAGATCATCTTACGGGTCGCGCATGAATATCTGTCGGGCTGAGTTGATCTCGTGGGTAAACCTCCAAGTCCTCGGAGTTTTACGACTTCATGCTTTGGTCCTCGGGTCATTTGGAGTCATGTTCACTTTGTGTCTTGTGCCGGGCTTCGTGATCTTCTCATAAAGTGCTCGATGAACTTTACCCGGAAGTCCCCATTTATGTGCTTAAATCCTGCGTAAACAACATACTCCAAAAACCACATGCAAGTGCGAACTTGTTACATGATTAGTATGCCTAGTGGCAAGTTAGTTATAATTCAAAGCTCAAACCAAAGTGTAACAAGTGCTTTTAGTTGACGGAAATCGACCGCCAACAAGTACCCCATGCTTAAACCTTGCTCGTCCTCGAGCAAGTCCAGGATCTTTGGTTAACTTGAAAATCAATGTTGCCCTTCAATGTCTTCCCTACACTCAATCATACACAACAAGACATATTTCTCTCTCAACTATTTAGCATTGAGGTTTAAGTTTTGACCGGCTACTTTCATCATGGAAGGTATACTAGCAATAAAGAACATACCATAATAAAAAAATATAGTGCTCTCAAACTTAAGCAAACTTCAAACCTTTTACCTTGTTGCGTCGTGAAGAGTTTTCAAAAACGTGCATATCCAACATAGTGAGGTCCTCTTGCAAGAGATCATGGAAACACTCATCTCACAAGTCACTCAAGCATATACTAGATTATTTTCAACCTATTCTACTCATATATGTAAGTGGAAGGCTTATGTGGAGCTTGGTGGGTAAAAATAATCCTAGCAAGATATTATATCCGAAATATTATCAAACTAAGAGAGAAATCTATTGGATTTACTGAGACTTGTCAAAAAGGTCATGGAAAATAATGTTGGAGGGAGAGAGAGGTGGAACACACGCATTTAAATAAGTGGACATGTGCAAGTGGCAAATGGATGATCCCGAGGCACGAATGAAGTCCTCGTTATCAGATTGCACATGGTTGGAAAAATTTGAGTATGGATCAATCCTTAATCTTGATAGAACTTTGAACTTTAATGAAGCTCGAAGAACTGAGGAGCACTCTTTTTTTCATTTTTCTTCTTCTTTCTTTTTTTTCTTTTGCTTTTTTCTTCCTTTTTTTCTTGCTCCTCAGAACTTCTTGCAACATAGAACTCACTCAGCAAAAAGTCAGAAATAATGCAATGACTCCTCCCCTATGCTTAGATGATGGTCGTCCTCGAGCATGAAAGGGAACAACGATATATTGCTGATGTGAGTATCAAAATATTCGATCTCCTCCAAAAAAATAATTTATTCCTTTAGTGGGGGCTCCACACTCTGAGCGCCTCTGGGTCTTGATCTTCTTGAAGGGGCACTCATTAATCTTCTGAATCTTGGACAAGATATTTTTCCATACTCGATGATAGGTTGTGGTCAAGGAGGTAGTCACAAAAATGATACTTCAGGTTTAGGTTGGATGCCCAACGAGATTTGCAAAATTTCCAGTGTAGAAACTCACAATGCATGGACAAAAAGGCTAGCAATAAGAAGTTACGCAAAACGGAATGACCAGCTTCTAAGTCACATACCACAGAAATCAATCTTAATCCAACTAATCAAAATATAAGTTTGCAGACTAAAGGTTTCATCATGAAAGAACATAAATGTGTAAAGGCTTTGGTAGGTAGAACTTTGCAAGAGGTTCACCCATGTAGACAGCATAAAAATAAAGTTTTAATAAAAAATACAAGATATAAGGTAATTGGTAAACTTAAGTCAAAGAGCAATATAGAGTATGTGGGTCTATAATTTAGTCATTTAACCTCCACAAATAAAAGAACCGGTATTTTGTCAATTTAAGTTCCTTTTAATGGAGAGCAAATAGTCAAGTCACATATAACATTGTGTAAGTAAAACAAAGAGGCAACTTTCATCACTTTTCCATAAGCAAGAGCATTTAAGAATATCATTGTGGTAAACTCAAGGTAATGGTGATAATCATTTATTGAAAATAAAAAAAATCTAGGTTGTACTCCTAGTAGCCATGTTATTAACAAGAGAGATATACAAAGGTTTCTAACCTATGGTTGATGGCACATATATATACAAGCATTTAGAAAAATTATAGACAAAGAGAAGGTTGAGGAAGAGTTACCGTCCTTTTGATGCTTGCAATGAGTTGTAGCATGGCTTCCCCCATGCTTAAGCATTGTGCTTAGCATGGAAGGAGAGTTAGCATCTTCTAGTGATTGTGATCCTTATTTTCATCAGGTCCTCCCCCATGCTTAGCGTCGTGCTAGGCATGGAAAGAGAGGACGAAGCTTGGTTCTCCGTGTTCGGAGATTGTCCTTATGCGTCTTCACTTTTGTCTCCTTTATCCTTCAATTCTTCTCTTTTCATTTCTTGAAAGTTCATCATCATGCCAGCAAAACAATTCAAGTGCACAACCTACCCCCAGGGTGATGGTCGGGAGTAGAAATATTTGCCAACAAACCGACAAAAATCCCTAAAATCCTTAACTTGTGGCATAATTAATCTAGTGATGAGAAAAATAAAACCAAAAGGGTGTACGTGAATGTGAGTGAGAGGTGTGCATGCAAATGGAAGGAAGGATATAAAACAAATACAATGTTTACACCTAGTTCTAAGCACCATGCTTACAACTAAGTTGTTGAATTTCCTTGGCCATAAAGATTTGTTAACCAAGGGTAGAACACCATGTTTCTCCCAAGGTCAATAATTTTTTATAGCACAAGAAAAATAAAGCACAATTGCAAAGCTTATATACCAACAATGCAATATGGAAACTAATGAAAAACTAGCAAGGTTTATTGAACTAAATGATGATAGTCCGCAAGCAAGTTTAAACACCATGTTTACACAAGATTGCAAAAGGAAAATGCTCACGTTAAGCATTGACATTGATATGGAAGCATTCATCATTTATTGTAGAGAACAACCAAGCCATCTATATACAAAACAAGTGTGGAGTGCAAAAAGAATGGTGATGAAAAGATGCTATGCATGCATAAGACAAACATGAATCATGATCATGGTGATGGTCTAAAAAGAAAAATTAAAACTAGATTAAATAGCCACAAGCTTAGAACAAAAGAGTAGTGCCACACTTCATATTTCTCTCTAAAAGGACACAAATAAAAAACTCTAAACACTAATAGGCACATAAAAAGAGTCTACAAGTTTTCTATGATCAAATAACAAGGTGCTCTCTTAATAGCAATTAAGACATAATGTTGTGGCATTTATTAGAGCAATGGTACAATGTTACTTGAAGGGTTTAATTTAAGAGCACAATATAGACCGTCATCATATATATAGATAAATAAAAAAGAACGGGTTGCCTCCCGCAAAGCGCTTCATTTAAAGTCATAGAGTTTGACTCTCTCACATACCTTCTCATTGTTGTGAAGCAATGATACTTCGTGCGAGAGTTTGAATTGTCCATGCAACTTGTATTGATGTCGCCCTTTGTAATCCATCGTGGTTTGCTTTTAACATCTTCATTCGTTGAATGCTGTCACTCATGCCTTCATTTGCAAATGTTCTTGAGGCCCTTATTTTGTCGTGAGCTTCTGAATTCGATCATGTATGCTTGATGAAACCACAGCCCAAGCTCCTCTTCATTGTTGTCATCCTTATCTCCTTCACCTTGTTCTCGTCATGTTGCTCTTGCATCTTTCTTCATGGATTTCCCCCTGCATCCAGAACAGAACCTATACAAAAATATAGTTCTATTGAAAAGTTTATGAAATTACCTTTCCAACGAGTGGTCATTCGTCTTAAACGGAGCTCGAAGAGAGAAGTTATGCCCGTTTTACTTTAGCGCTGCGTGCTGTCCAGAAAATTTCAGAACGTACGACCTTTGATGTTTTGGCTATAACGTCTTGTAGGAATCTCCGATTAACTTGGTTTTTGATTTGTTGGAACCAGAATTTCATGGGGCCCCTTAATATCCAAAAATATTCTATTTATTTCTTCAGAGGTATTGCAGAATTTAGATGCAACCGGTACCTTCTTGATCCGGAGATGTTGATGACCTTGATCTTGTAGTCTTTGAGCATCGTGTTGTGCATCTCTAGGCTTCAACTTCATCACCACTGATCCACCAGCGAGTATCACGGCTCCAATGGTGTATCTTCCCCATTTTTCTTGCATTAGCTAGGGTGTCGGGATCATAGGGGTGAAGGCTCTCTAATCTTCCTTCTACCTCGTCATCGTCTTCTCTTTCGTTTGCTGCTGCCTCTTCTTCATTGAATTTCTCTTCATCCAGTGCAGAATATGTACCAAACTTCCAATCCATTGTAATGTGTATCAAGTTCCTTTTCCAACGAGTGCTCATTCACTCCAAACAGACTCCGGATGAAAGAGCTATGCCCGTATTACTCTGGCACTACAACCTGTCCTGAAGAATTTCAGAATATGTAGCGTTGAAAGATTTTACCTTAACTCTTTGTACCGATGACCAAAATTGACGATTTTTGATGCGTTGGAAAGAAGACTTGATGGAGCTTCATAATTTTCAATTTTCATCCATGGTACCTCTCTGATTATGGGTGAAAAACTTGGTCATAACAGCGACTCTCCAGAGATGTTGATGATCTGATGTCACGACTTCTTCGATGCTTGATTCATCACCTATAGCTTGGACAAAGAAATCTCCAAGAGACATTAGCTAAAAAAATCAATTGACACGGTGACATACCTTTTTCATCTTTACTTGTTTTAAGTGTGGGCTCGATAGCAGATGTTGGGCCACTAACAAAAGTTAGCACCTACCACTAAAGAGTAGGTCTTCATGTAGCCATCAACTTGCTTGAGCGAGATTGGACTTGTCGAAGTATGGACGTTGAGAACTCCTTAATCGCTTTGTGTCTAGGGTTTTACCTGCATTCATGGACACAAACAAGAAACACAGGATATATGCAATAATAAAATTAGGGTTAGTCCAAAAAGATAGATAGATCGCCCTAGGGTTTGTGTTGCGATCCCGCAGGCGCCGAAAAGCTTGTTGACGGTTAAATAACACGTCAAGTTTGAACCGCAAGTGCACGGATCGTGTGTAGCTTTTCCCTTAGAGTATTCCATCCAAGGTTTATCAATCTGTGGATCGACATTGAAGCACCTAGGGTTTTCCATCTAGCTAAACGGATCTATCCTAGCATGATGTGAAGATTGCATATGAAGGTAACACTTGAAAGATATGAATGAAGTATAAGTGTTGATCACATTCACAGCCATAGATGAGATAACACAACCAAGAAGCGGGCCTATCGTCTCTATGCAGTTCGAGTCAAAAGGTGATCAAAACATAGATTGCATCTCAACTAATGGTACACGGAAACATCTCTCCAAAAGGTGACTCGCAAGCGGCCTACTTTCCCAAGGTCACCGGTGTGAGGTGCATGTTGACGCCTAAGGTTTCCCAAAGCTTTACCCCAAATGCCCACCAAGCGCTCTTACTCGTAGCTCCTCGTCTTGGTGGCCGCGCACCAACTCCCGTGTTACTCGCCATCGATCCTATTCCACATCATGTCATCGCTAGAACTTTTCGCTCCCGCATGCTGTCACCACACGAGGGTAATCAACTAACTAGCTAAAACACGCTACCTCAACGTATCCGCAAGATGTAGACTAATCACACGAATAGATCTAATCTTACTATGAACATATGGATGCATCACATATGAGAAAGGAAGTATTGAAGTAGACCAAAGTCGAGACAACTAGAATAAAGAGTAGATTGATATCACCAACGTGTGTACATACCCGACGAATGTTGGGGTGACTCCGAACTCCACCATGGCGCAACCGCGCAGGGAGGCCATGGTGGCTAGGGGTGGCCTAATCCATCTCCTAGGTACTTCCGAAGACTCGCGATGACCGTCAACTTCCTTCGATGTATCTCCTTATTTTGGCGGCTCTCTCGTGAATGGATCCTCCTCCTTGGGCGCTTAGGGGGTTGTATTTATGCTCTTGGGGAGCCTTGGGGCGAGCTCCACCTTGCCTTGCACGAGATCTTCCTTAGGAGAGAAGCAAACTTGGTTTCCATAAAATCAGCCTCGTCCAGATTTTCCTGATTCGCAGCCCTTCGTTGTCGGCACCACATCTCTCACGTCCGGACTCCAAATAATGCAAATTCGGTGTCTAGATTGTGTGCCACGAAATTATCTCCAACTTTGGTATTCATTTCTTTCCTTGGAAACGAAGATATCCCCAAAACGGCCTCGGAAGATAATCTATTTGATTTTGGACTTATCTGCGTAGCAAGTATTTCGGGGGCCATATCTCCTCGATCCTTGACCCGAATTGGGCCTTCCATATGTCCAAATCAAAGCTCTCATCGAGGCCCACAACTTTGGTATTCAAACTTTTGCCATTAGAGGCCGTTCAAGTCTATGAATCTGCACCGAAAGATCATGTTGTTCTGGGCTGCGCGAATATCTGTCGGGCTGAGTTGATCTCGTGGGTAAATCTCCAAGTCCCCGGAGTTTTACGACTTCATGCTTTGGTCCTCGGGCCATTTGGAGTCATGTTCACTTCGTGTCTTGACTTGTGCCGGGCTTCATGATCTTCTCATAAAGTGCTCGATGAACTTTACCCGGAAGTCCTCATTTAGGCGCTTAAATCCTGCATAAACAACATACTCCAAAAACTACATGCAAGTGCGAACTTGTTACATCATTAGTATGCCTAGTGGCAAGTTAGTTATAATTCAAAGCTCAAACCAAAGTGTAACAAGTGCTTTTAGTTGACGGAAATCGACCGCCAACAAATAGCAAGAACAAAAGGATAAGGAGATAAAGGACAGCCCTGTCTCAAACCTCTTTGGGGGTGAAAATAAGTTGTAGGTTCATCGTTGACCAAAATGGCTAGAGAAGAGGTGGAAATACAAGCATAAATAAGATCAATGAACTTAGAATTAAAGCCTAGCCTAATGAGAGAAGCAGAAATAAAAGACCATTCAATGCGATCAAAAGCCTTAGCCAAATCAATTTTAAGCATGAAAGCATGAGTATTCCAGGTTTTTAGATTAAAAGAGTGAATAATTTCCTGAGTTATGATTATGTTGGAGGAAATATGACGATTGTCTATAAAGGCAGTTTGAGCATGGTTGATGTAGTTGGAAAGATGATCCTTAATTCTATTAGCAACAGATTTGGCAATAAGCTTATAGATGACATTGTATAAACCAATGGGTCTGTAATCCTGAGGAATAACGGGAAGATTCTTTTTAGGAATAAGGGCAATAAAAGTTTTATTAATATAAGGGGGAAGAGTGCCATTAGAGTAAAAATCAGTAATGAGTTTATGAACATCATGTTTAATCCAATCGGGAGGATTTGTAGAACGCATTGAGGCCATCGGGGCTGGTGCAGCATTACTTCTCATCTCCTTGATAATAGTGTGAAGTTCATTCAGAGTAGGAGTAGAGTAGGAAAACCTGAAAGCAGCAGATCGATGGAGATCTTCTTGATGAGTGTGATCCTGGAGGTGTGCAGACTGCTGAATTGGGGTAATCTTGGGAGTGGAGGGGTCTGAGCAGGGTGTGTTTGAGTAGGGGAGTCGGAAGAGAGGTCGAAGGGTGGTAATGAGTAGGAGACAGTTGGACAGGATTGCTAGTGGTGAAAATGTTGGAGAAATATGTGGTCAGGGTGTCTGCTAGTTGAGAAGGCGTAGTAGAGAAGGATCCATCAGGGTTTTGTAGGCTGGTAATTTGATTCTTCCTATTTCTTTTGACTATGGTTTGGTGGAAGAAATCAGCATTCATGTCTCCTTTGATAGCCGAGGTTTTCTTGAAATGTTGTAGGTGGTAGGCCTCCTCTTTGGTAAGAAGAGATTGGTGCTGTTCATGAAGGTGCTGCTGTAAAGTGTGGTTTTGTTGGGAGGGAGGAAGGTTTTGTTGGTGAAGAAGCTAGGATTCAATTTGGGAAAGGAGGTCGCTGTTCTTCGGCCTTTTCCTGCGCCACTTCCTCAAATCTGCAGCAAGAAAATGGGTTTTCTGTGAGAAGGAGCGGGTGGATGAGCGTTGCCAGCTATTGTGGGCAATCTCGATAATCTGAATCTAACAACCACCAATTTTCAAAATGAAAAGGTTTGTTAGGTCTAGGTCGTTGAGCATCAGGCAGAGCCAGGATAGGCACGTGATCACTGTACAACATAGGGAGGTGGTAGATCATCGTGGAGGGAAACAACATACACCATTCTACATTACCCAAACAACGATCAAGTCGGTCGAAGTGGGAGTTGAAGAAAAATGTTTGTTAGTCCAAGTGTAAGCATGACCATTATAACCAAGATCAATGAAACCACATTGCTTAACATAGGCACAGAAAGAATTAATATGATGAAAATCAGCAGCACTTGGTCCTAACTTCTCATAAGCATGCATAAGTTCATTCAGATCACCCATACAGAACATAGGAGTATTTGGATGCTAAGCTACAAAGTTTAAGACCTGATCCAAAATTACATTGGTTAAACGATGGTGAGGGTCACCATACACACAAACTAAACGATACTTCTCTTGGAGCAGTTGGGAAAGGTGCAATTTGGATGGACACCATTTTCTCCACAAATTACTTCAACTGATTACGTCCTCTTCATCCGAACCTTTTCTACAAAATTATGAGAGAAGCTTACTGGGCGTCTGCTTGGCACGGCTTCGGAGCTATTTTCCGAGTCGTGCTAAAGACGATAGAAAACGGCTCGCCGTCAAGTCACCGAAAACTCGTGATCGAGCCATTCTCGCTGGGAGTTGAAAATCGTAGGCTCCTCCCGCCTCCTCTCCTGGCCTCGCGACGCTTTGATGCAGCCCTACTCCCAAAGTGGAGTCCATCACAGCACGGCCTGCAGGGTGCAGAAGAAAGATGGTGTGCGAAGAAGATGGCGGCGGGAAGAATGTGGCGGGGAGCTCAACGGCAGGAGGGAGATGGCCTCAGCGCAGAGGTGTGGCCCAGGAGGAGATGGCCCCAAAGCGTGGAAGCCGGACGCCGGCGTGAGGAGGTCGGCTGGCTGGGAGGCGGAGGAGGCCCGGCGTCGGAGAGGTGGGCGTAGGAGACCTCGCAGAAGAGCTCGATCTGGGGCGGCGCAGGTCCGAGGAGGTCGATCCGGTGTGGGGCGGGTCCGAGGAGGCCGATCCGGGGCGGCGCAGGTCGGAGGAGCTCGATCCGGCGCCGGTGGAGACGAGCAGAGGTGGCCGGCGGTGGCACGCGATGGAGGCGACGGAGGAAGCTGGGGTAGCGGCGGCGGGCCGGGGCAGAGGCCATCGGCGGGCGCCGGGGGAGGTGGAGGCCACCGATGGGGCAGTTGGTGGGGCGGCGAGAAGGCGGGCGTGGGCGCGGCAGGGACAACGAGGAGCCGTGAGGATGGAGCCGACAGGCGGTGGTGAATGGATAACGTGGGGAGTAAAGAGAGGAAAAAGGAATAAGAAGGAGAGGGAAGAAAAATGAAAAAAAATAATAGGAAGGGAAAAGAAATAGAAAAATAAAAGAGAAAATAGAATAATAAAATAGAAAATAGAAAAAGAAAATGGAAGGGCATTATGGACATTTCACTCTCTTATCCATCTTACACAGCCAGAAGAAGTTGTTTTGCCAAACGTTTTTCGAAAACGGATTCAGCTCCACCACAAAATCTGCTCCATCAAGACAACCACACCTGTAGTTCGCTAAACGCACCCTTACATTTTTACATGCATGAGCCTACATGGCCACATGGAAGAACACCCAGGCTTTCATCAAGGACCGATTAGGCGAATCCGTAGAGGGGAGGAATGGGAGCCGATAAAATTCTTCTCGGCGAGATGAGAACCCAACAAGACGAACACGGCCCAACTCACGCCTCCCACCCAACTACCCAAGTTGGCCAAGACCACGCAGACATCGGAGTGCTACCGTCCTAGGAACCAACACTCAACCTTCCGAGTCAAAACTCACCAAACCACAATGGAAACTTCACGCTTGTCTGCTCGAGCCACACCGGTCGACGATGGATCACGGTCAGACTATGGGTGACACCCCAGACCGTGGATGATCCGTCAGCCGGTGGCTACAGAACAAGATAAAGAACGCTCCAGAGGCCTCGGACTCTCTAGGCCCGGAACAAAACCACCACGAACACAACCGTGAGGAAGAAGAACCCTCACAAAACCCAGCAAAACAACTCCAAACACGCCAAGAACTGATCACAGACCACGGACACAAACCACACCTGACAAGGCTGCCCGAGACAAAACCCACCAAGGGCTAGCCGGGTCAGACCGGTCAAGAGCACCGATCAGGGCCGGTCGTGCACAGGCAGCTCGGGATGAACAGCGCCATGAATCAACTCCTCCAAATCCAACTCCCGATCTCCCGATCCGCTCCACGGTTTTGCACAAGACTTTGGGGATAGTAGGAACACCTCATGGGTACTCCATAGCCAAGATTTGGTCCACCAAAACTTGTCAAATCAAGAGGAATCGAAGAAATCCCACCAAGAACGCCTCTAACCCTAGAGCCACGAAAACCCCAAAATCGAGCCCCTTTGCTCACGGATTTGGAAGGGAATCAAAGGGTAAAGAACCACGAAGGGTTCATGCATACATCCCACCAAATCCCAAAGAGAAAGGCCTCGAAATCGCTCCAAGAAAATCGCCAAGAGAGGGCTCGAAAATCACCAAAAAGGAGAAAGCGGAAAGACACATCCAAGCCTTGAGGAACCACGCAATCATCTATACATACCAAAGAGGTTCATACAAGGTCTAGCTTGCCGCCCGATCATCCTTCCTCTCACAAGATCTCACCATGAAGCTCTCAAGCTAGTCCTACAAAAATCCTAAGAAAATAGGAAGGAAAATAGGAAACCAAATGAGCTAGGGTTCCAAGAGATGGCTGCCATCCTCTCACCACTTGGGTTATATGGAGGCAACCGAAAGACTAAAATACCCTTACTAGCTAACTAGGGATACATGCCCTCGAGGGCGAAATTGGAAGTCTTTGTCTTCGCACCATCGGACGGATGCCCAGACCGCAAACTTGCTTAGCCTCGACGCAAGCCTTGCGATCCCGACGCGTCCTCCGCCGGTGCTCCTCGCCGGTCAGACCACCGGTCGGGGCCGGTCTGGGCTCTTGCACCTCGTCTTGGTTCTGGTCTTGGCTTTGTGGATCAACCAAGGAACCCGGTGGTTTTCGGTGAACCACCGGAAATCCATGAACTCGGTGTAGCCTCCGCCAATCACCACTCATGACTCGGCTCCCACGTAGTCCCGGCTCGACCTTGGTTTTGAGGCTCAACCAAGAAACCGCCCATGACTTCATCTTGCCGTTTTGCCACCATGCGGCTCAAGACTTGACCCTCACCTGGCCACCGGGTCCCTCGAACCAAGCCTACTTGTCTTCTCCACACCGAGGCCTCACCGCAACCCACCTTTCACGCTTGTTCTTCACCCGCACCGCACTCAAGCCGCAACCGCACACTCGCAATACTTAGCCAAGAATCATTCACACCACGTTGTCAATCACCATCACACCGAAGCGACCATCCACCGGTCCTCGAACCACACCGGCTCTCAATCTCCCCTTGATGAGTGCATTGACAACACACACGCTTTGGTAACCAAGAGAAAAGGAAAAGAAAAGAAACGACTAAAAGAAACTCCAACAAGCGATCGAAAGCCAAAGAAAAGGCAAAGAGCAAGATCACTTGAAGAAGACAAGTCTCGAACCCCTTAGGCAAGGGCAACGGCTCGACACATCCGAGACAAAACATGCTCAAGCAAAGAGCACAAACCATCAAACCAAAGCTCGAAAACCACAAAGAGCTCCCCGCACATGCAAGCTCCTCGAACCGATGCAACTCCCCTCGACAAATGCATGCGAACCACTTCACAAAACAGTAGCAACAGAATAGCCGGGCCCGACGGGTCGATCGGGTCGACACCACCGTCGACCGGTGGGCAACATGTGAACAGGACCAGCACTGACGGCCGATCGGTGACCTCAACCTCGACGGTGCACAACAGAGCCCAAAATAGCTCGAAACCACCGAAACCTTCCAAATGCATTCAAGAGGCCAAAACATGCTCAAACTTCTCCCTTGTTGACAATGCATGAATCAAGCCAAAATGCAAAAATGCAACCTAGAGCTTCTCAAATAGACAAAATTCAACATAGGATGCTACACATGTCCAAACGAGCAAGTTAGATACTCTATAGCTTCAGAATGACATAAACTTCATGATCACCAAGTTTCACAACCATTTAAGCTAAGATAGAATTTAGCAATTTTATGAAAAATCACCCTCTCATGAGCAAAGTCCTAAACATGAGCAAACATGTCAAAATGGCAAAGCCACACAAACTTCATGCTAGGACAACCATTCTAAGCATAAGACCATCATAAACACCCACAAGCACCTCATGTCATGTCAAAGCCACCGAGCCATGTGCCTACTTCTATATATGAGACTTCTCATTGGTAGGCATCATGCAACGATTTAGCACCCAAAGCAAATTAAAATTAGCACATATGACATGGGAGCACATTTTTCAAGCAATTTACATTTCATTTTCAGATTTATAATTGGTACATGAAATGTCTTTATGACAAAAGGAACTTATGCCCTCCACAAGATGAAGCATGGGGCTAAACATTCATGATGGCAAATGAGCCTTTGGCCCCATATGATCAAAATAAGCTATCCAACCACAAATTAAGCATAGCCAAGCCACAAAACATGTCAAGATCATGTAAAGGCATTTACTCACAAGAGAGCATATATATGAAATTTTCAAAACATAGCCATCAACCATGGATACAAACCAAGATTATCAAGAGCTAAGCCAAACTAACCATAGCTTACCAAATTAGCTCACAAAGACATATATGTCATTCCATGGTGAACAATGTATATAGGAGAAGCCTTTCCTAAACAATGCATATGATACAAAATGCATGCAACCTAAGATACAAAGATGCCTATACATCATGTTACATATGCCATGCCAAATGCAAGAAATGCACAAAGGAAAGCTATACATATGCTACAAAGGAGCTCCCACACGCCAACTCAAGAAATCAAACAAACACCAAGCTCCCCAAAACGAAAGTGAAAGTTGCTTGATCTAGGGGTTTGGTGAAAATATCGCTAGTTGTTCATGTGTGGGTACATGGATCAAAGCTATCTTCCCTTTCTACGTTGTCTCGTAAAATGATACCTCACTTCTATGTGCTTGGTTTTGGAATGGAGCACGGGTTCTTTGCAACGCTTATGGCACGTGCTATCACATTGAAGTGGGACATGGGTATACTCCTCACCAAAGTCACTCATGGTGTATGTGATCCAAAGGAGCCGAGAGCAACAACTAGCTGCGGCCACATACCGCCTCGGTAGTGGATTGAGCAACACTGATCGCTTATGGAGAAGACCAAGATACCAAAGAAGAACCCAAGAACTGGCAAGTCCAAGTGGACTTCCTATCCAACCGACACCCGCAAAGTCCGCGGTCGAAAATCCATGAAGCGCCAAAGAAGAAGACGCAGAGTACCAAAGCAAGTCGGAGTGTGTCGCAAATACCGAAAATGCGCTTGACTACTTGCCGTCGCGAAGTCCTCGGAGAAGCTTGCGCATAGACACATCGAGAATTGAATGTCCGGCCTCGCCCGTCAAGTAGAGGAGTGACCCGATCATGCTCGCATTCTTCCGGTCCACGTGTTCACCTTCCTCGTTCGCATCAAGAACTGTAGTCGTACTCATAGGCGCGCCATGGCCTTGGAGTCCTCCATCTTGAACTTCCTCACAATGTCCTTGGTGTACTTAGCTTGGTGCACAAATGTTCCTTCCTTTGATTGCTTGATTTGTAGCCCGAGGAAGAACTAACTCGCCCATCATGCTCATCTCAAATTCCTCGCTCATGTCTTAAAACCTTGCAACAAGAGAGTTAGACGAGCCACCAAAGACAATATCATCCACGATACCGCACAATCGGATATCTCTGTCTCGCTCGAGGAGAAACAAGGTCCGTCGACCTTCCCCATCTCAAACCCTCTCTCAAACAGAACCCCTCAACCTACCATACCAAGCTCTAGGCGCTGCTTCAACCCATACCGCCTTCCTCAACTTGTATACCCGGTGAGGGTACTTCTCACTCTCAAACCCGGTGGTTGCCTCACAAACACCTCTTCCTCCAACACACCGCTCGTAAAAGCACTCTTCACATCCATCCGTACAACTTGAACCCTTTAGCCACGGAAAAGGCTAGAAGGATCCCGATCGCCTCCAAACGAGCTACAGGAGCGAAAGTCTCCTCGTAGTCGATCCCCTCTTCCGATCAGACCCACGAGCAACAAGTCTCGACTTGTTCCTCACCACTTCTCCTTTCTCTCCTCTTATTTTTCCACACCCATTTTGTCCCAATCGGCTTACACCGGGAGGGTCAACCAACACCCAAACTTGGTTCCTCTCAAAATTCTCCAACTCCTCATGCATCGAAAGTTAACCCAATTATGATCGATAACGATGTCCAATGTCTTTGGGCTCAAAAGTGGCAACAAAAGCAGCATGAGCGAAATGAGAATTGTTCCGAACCCTCGACCGCGGTAGTACGCTCATTCATGTCGCCGATGATTCTCAAGCCGGGTGATCCACTTGCACTCGTCGGGAGGTTCTCGCCTTGATGCTACCTCCTCAACAGAGCTTCGCCTTGATCCGGGTTTGTCGTTGTAGGTGTGGGAGAGGGTCCATTCTCGATCGCCGTCAAGTAGTATGTACATGTTCACCGCGGGCATCACGCCGCCATCTTCATCATCTCCATGTTCATGCTCCTCCTCCCGAAAGATCTCCTCGCCAAGTTCGTGCCACCGCACACTCAAAAACAAGTCGACTACGTGGCTGTGTCTCGTCAAGGTTACCGCAAGTCTCCACGATTTGGTTAGTTTCAAGATTGAGCACACGAATGCTCTAGAATGAGATGCATAACCAAAGAAAATGCCATCGATGGACCTAGCCTCGAACTTGTCCAACTTCTTCCCTTTCTTCGTAATGAAGCATTTACAACCAAAGACATGGAAGTGACTCACCTTGGGTGTGCGACGTGCATCAACTCGTAACAGGTTTTCTTCTTGTGAACCCCGAGGTAGATCCTGCTCGACACATGGCACGCGTATTGACCGCCTCCCGTAACCTTCTCGAGTCCTATGCTCCGAGCATCGCCGAGCCATCTCGCACAAGGTCCTGTTTTCCTTTCCACCACGCCATTCGGGAGGCGATACTGACTCGAAAACCGATGTTCAAGACCCAAGTCATGGCAAAAGGTTTCAAGCGAGAGTTTTGAATTCGAGCCATTGTCACCGCGGATCGCTCGTATGGCATCTCCGCCTCTCGCTTTTTCTTAACCTCAAGACAAGATCTCGAACAAAACCAAACGCCTCCCCTTCTCCTCAAGAAAGAACACCCACGCATACCGAGAGTAGTCGCCCACCACAACAAGGACATACCACTTCCCACCCGCAGATCGCACACAGCCGGGCCAACAAGGTCCATATGGACGCTCGGTCATCACATCGGTGAGAGGCGGGTGAGAAGAGGCTACCATCTTGGCATGCCTACACAAACCAACTCTTTCTCAAACCTCAATCGTGGCAATCCTGACCAAATTGAGTTTACTCAAGCGAGACAAAAGGTCAAAGCTCAAGTGACCCAACTTCCTATGCCACTTCCACAACTCACTCAAGAACCACCAAGAAGCAACGCCCACACCAAGACGAGAAAATCAGCTCGAACACTGACCCTGAACGACCATGCAAACAAGATCCCCCCGAGAATCTAAAATCCGAGAACCACCAGGCCGGAACAACACCTCAAAACCCTCATCCAACAACTGGGACACAGAAAGCAAATTGTATCCAAGCGATTGAACAAGAGCAACACGCCTGAGAGTGATCTTGTCACTTACCTTAATCTCACCTTCCGACAAAGACACGCCGCCCATTGTCCCCAAAGGTGATGTACTTTTGTCACTGGACGAGACTTGAGAACCACCCTTGTCTCCGATCATATGCCTTGAGCAACCGGAGTCAATCAACCAAATGTTCTTCAAGTCTCCCACCTGAAATTCAAAAGCGAGCACGTGAGTGAACAAACGACTCAGCACTGGGGTTAGTACCAAAAGAGTAAAACCAGTGCCGAGCCATTTGCTCCAAAGTGGGGTTAGCACAAACCAAATCATCACGCCTATCAAAGCTACCACCACGGTAACCACCACGAGGGAACCAACCCTCTCTAGCTGGAGGAGGACGAAAACCACGAAAGGGAAACCGTGGATCGTTCCTCCGCTCCATCTCAAAGCTTACGACTCTTCTCACCCTCGTATTGAGCACGAGGTGGAGAACGCCTAGCAACCGACCACCGCAAACTTTCCGCATCAACCACCGTAACCACGACCTCCGTAACCAAACCGAGCATCCTCACCCGCCTTGCACTGCACCCCTGACCGGTAGTAGTACCGGCCTCGACCGGTGTGGCTCGGCCAAGACACATGCAGCCTTCCTGCCTCCCAAGCCGGAACCGTCCTCACAATCGCCTTGGCCTGGCATCAGATACGAGGCTCGTACACCATTAGAGGGGTGGTACCGTCCCTAGCCCACTCTCTAGCCATTCTCTCCTCACGCTTCCTCTTGAAGCAAAACTCATCCTTGTGACCATCTCTCCCACAATACCCACAATGGAACTTTATGGGTCAGTGGCTTAGGCTTTTGGGTTGGGGCTGCCCACTCGGCTTCTCACCCTTCTTCTCTCCTTCCTCACCTCCCTTTGGGCTCACAAACTTCACCGGTTTCAAAATCATTTGTTGGGTGAGGGAATATGGGTGGATCCGGAGTAGTGTCAAGTTTGTTTCGAGATGGTTGGGCTTGGGCTCAAACTTGTTCTTGTGTCTGCTTGGTGGTGGGATAGGAATCTCTCCAACTCTCTCAACTCCTCACCACAGCTCTCCAAGCTTGTCACCCCAAGTGCCCCGACCATCATAGCGCTTGAAAGCCGCTATCATGATACCGAAATGAGGCTCCCGACCCGACAACCAGCTCATACATTTCTCAAATCATCATTTTCATCCCGCAAGCGATCAACATAATGTGCAAGCTCCAAATTCTTAACCGCATGCAATTCACAAGTAGAGCAAGAAGTGGGAATAGGCTCTTTCAACTTAGCCTGCTTAAACAAGTGTTGTAAGCATGCATCTCATCAATCTTTCCATGCAAAACAGGGCAAGAAGTGCAAGCACCTAGCAAAGGTGTCTAGACTTAAGCTCACCACTTCAACCCTAAGCATATCTAGTTCATCACAAGTAGAAGCATGCTTATCCTTAAGAGCAGTAAGATCAGCTAGGTACACGAGCAATCACAAGAATCAATCTCATCGAAACCACAGGAGAAGCCTTGCTTAATCAATCTCAAGCTTAGCATCTAGGTTCGGGTTTCTAGCTCACCACACCTTCCTAGCATCTTCTAGTGAGGCCCTAAGCTCTTTCCTCATCTTCTTGGCCTCTCTAAGCATGTGATCGCTTATCAAGCAAGTCAACCAACTCATCATTCTCCTTGCGCAAAGAAGAGAGCTCATCACATACCTCATCCCTGAGTCGAGTCCGAGTCACTCGGTGGCTCTTCTGTCGCCGAGCTACGCCATGCCGCAGGCCATCTCGCGGCAGCTCAACCCGCCAAGTTCCCGGATGACTTCTTGTTCTTGCGCCGATCACCTTCATCTTCACCGCTACTCGAGCTTGAGGAAGAGTAGGCGCGAGCCGGAGTCGACGCCGCCGCTTCCGACCATTGCTCGGGCCTTCGCCGCCATCCTTCTTCTCGACCCG
Organism: Cenchrus purpureus; assembly: GCA_022644695.1. Lineage (NCBI taxonomy): Eukaryota > Viridiplantae > Streptophyta > Magnoliopsida > Poales > Poaceae > Cenchrus > Cenchrus purpureus. Next base: position 11,911,092 of record CP053467.1, read on the forward strand.
CCGTCCTTGTGCTTGTTCTGTGTTGTGATCGCGCCGACGGACTTGCCATCCTTGCTCGACCGGTGCCTCAGAGTCAGCCCCTTGTAGCCGCCCTTGTTCTCCGCCTTCTCCGGGCACGCAACGAAGTGTCCCGCTTGTCAGACCGAAGCACGTCCGTGTCGCCTCCTCAGGTTCACCCGGCCTCGTGGCAGCCTCTCGAACCGCCTCGGTCAAGAACGCCACTGCCCCTTCCAAGCACGCCGAACTCCTCATCCGCAAAGACATCAAAGAAGACAGAGAGTACATCCCGGAGGATGCGTTAGCATTAGACTTAGCTCCTTTGCCACTAACGAGAGCGAGACTATGAGAATCCCGGCTCTCGATCTTGGCTCATACCACGGTCCAACTCACCGACTTGAGCTTCGAGAATGCTCGCTCACCGTCAAGGTGTCATACTTCTGACCAACAATAGCCTCAAACTTCCCGTCCCATACCAGACGATCCAACGAGTGCAAGAGCTTCACGCCTATCATGATCATTGTATGGGAGGACGCCCACATTGGCTCTCATGTTGTTCACAACGACTGAGAACCGGAAAAGGGCATCGACGGACTCACGGGGAGATGAGTGAAGTTCTCGTACTCTCCCAGAAGTCGCACATCCGAGCCTCCGAACTCGAGCATTCCCAAAGATGAGCATCCTTCAACCGCCTCCCAAATCCTACAAGCTAAGTCCTCTCGTCTGAACCCGATCGAATTCGACACGTAGCACGAAACAAGTAGTCGAAGCCTTGTTGTTGGCTTCAACATATCCTCGATCCCCGAGCAAGGAAGTTCACCTGATGAACATAAGTGTGTTCACCGTGACATCCCAAAGGATCCACCTTTCCGCGGAGGAACGCCGCCATCCGCCTTTGCCACATCCGGTAGTTCTTCCCATCGAAGTGCGTGAGGACCCGAACCCGCTCCTCGCACGCCATCTTTGGATCTTAGACTGTAAGAGTCAATAAAGACCCGAACCGGCTCGATACCAATTGAAGGACCGATTAGGCGAACCAGAGAGGGGGAGGAATGGGAGCCGATAAAAATTCTTCTCAAGGAGATGAGAACTCCAACAAGACGAACACGGCTTCCAACTCACGCCTCCGACCCAACTACCCAAGTTGGCCAAGACCACGCAGCCACCGGAGTGCTACCGGTCCTAGGAACCAACACTCAACCTTCCGAGCCAAAACTCACCAAACACACAATGGAAACTTGCACCCGCTTGTCGCTCAGCTACACCCGATGGATCACGATGGTCATGGGTCGGACACCGATCGGTGATGAGATCCGGCCAGCTTTGGCTACAAAGAACAAGATAAAGAACGCTCCAGAAGCCTCTGACCTCTAGGCCCCGGAACAAAACCACCACGAACACAACCTGTGAGGAAGAAGAACCCCTCACAAATCCTAGCAAAACAACTCCAAACACGCCAAGAACTCGATCAGGACCACGGACAAAACCACACGGACAAGGCTGTTCCCCGAGACAAAACCCACCATGGCTAGCACCGTCAGACCGGTCAAGAGCACCGGTCGACTGGCCGTGCCTGGCAGCTCGATGAACAAATACCATGAGTCAACTCCTCCAACCAACTCCCGATCTCCCGATCCGCCCACGGTTTTGCACAAGACTTTGGGGATAGTAGGAACACCTCATGGTACTCCATAGCCAAGATTTGGTCCACCAAAACTTGTCAAATCAAGAGGAATCAAGAAATCCCACCAAGAACGCCTCTAACCCTAGAGCCACAAAATCCCCAAAATCGAGCCCTCCTTGCTCACGGATTTGAAGGGGAATCAAAGGGAAAGAACCACGAAGGGTTCATGCATACATCCCCACCAAATCCCAAAGAGAAAGGCCCTCGAATCGCTTCAAGAAAATCGCCAAGAAAGGGCTAAAAATCACCAAAAGGAGAAACGGAAAGACACATCCAAGCCTTGAGGAACCACGAATCATCTATACATACCAAAGAGGTTCATACAAGGTCTAGCTTGCCGCCCGATCATCCTTCCTCTCACAAGATCTCACCATGAAGCTCTCAAGCTAGTCCTACGAAAATCCTAAGAAAATAGGAAGGAAAATAGGAAAACCAAATGAGCTAGGGTTCCAAGAGATGGCTGCCATCCTCTCACCACTTGGGTTATATGGAGGCAACCAAAAGACTAAAATACCCTTACTAGCTAACTAGGGATACATGCCTCGAGGCAAATTGAAGTCTTTGTCTCGCACCATCGGACGGATGCCCAAATGACCGCAAACTTGCTTAGTGTCCTAAGATTTGCCGCCGGCCGATTCGGTGCTCACCGCCAGTCCGGCCGGTACCCGGTCGGACTGCAGTCGGACCACCGACCCACCTGGCCGGTGCCGAGCTGCGCACCTCCGTCTTGTTCTTCGGTCTTGGCTTTGTGGATCAACCAAGGAACCCGGTGGTTTTCGGTGAACCACCGAAACCCCGAACTCGGTGTAGCCTCCGCCAATCACCACTCATGACTCGGCTCCCACGTAGTCCCTGCCGACCTTGGTTTTGAGGCTCAACCAAGAAACCGCCCATGACTTCATCTTGCCGTTTGCCACCATGCGGCTCAAGACTTGACCTCACCTGGCCACCGGGTCCTCGAACCAAGCCTACTTGTCTTCTCCACACCGGAGGCCTCACCGCAACGACCTTTCACGCTTGTTCTTCACCTGCACCTGCACCGCCAAGCCGCAACCTGCACTCGCAATACTTAGCCAAGAATCACACACCACGTTGTCAATCACTCATCACACCGAAGCGACCATCCACCGGTCCTCGAACCACACCTGGCTCTCATCTACTCTTGAATCCCAGCACCAGGCATGCATCGGCTACAAAATAAGGGACCAAACCGACATGGCCACCGCCTACATAGAAGAGGTCCTAACACAAGAAAGGAGGCCAAGCATTGCCAAAAAAAGTGGGGTTTCAGGGACTCGTTTAATTGGAGAATTGAGTGGGGTGTGCCGTCTAGCTCAAGCATAAAGTTCTCTAGTACCATTTGGCTAGATAAGAAGAAAAATAAAATAAAACACACCGTCCAATCTTCGACCAACCAAACAATTTTCTCTGAGAGATCCTGTTTAGTTCGCGAAATTTAGAAAAATATTGTGGTAATTGTAAATCCAAAATTAGAAAGACTAAATATGATTTAATTATAAAATTCATTATACGGATGGACGGAAAATCTATTAAACCTCATTAATTCATCACTAAAAATATTTCTTTGTACCACAACATTTTTTTGACAACTACATATATTATATATTAAGCAACCATTCTTACGAAAAGGTCCTCAAAGAAGAGCAAATTGCATCAAGGTCCACAATTGGATAAGCACACTAGAAACATCTGGCTGACGTTGATGGTGAGACGCAGCTCACCTGCATTATGGCCGTGGGGTGCGAGGTGCATACACCCGATGGAAGGACCGTGCATCGCGGGCTTTGCGATTGAAGGAGAATGACCGAGCCGAGGAGGAGCCTTCCAAGCGACCGAAGAGTTGGTAGATATCCGTCGCCGGAGGTAGGATGTGATGCTCAAAGTCGAGTCCTAGGTGATGGCGAGGTCGTCGAGTCAGCCGAGACGATGTGCTTGGTAGGAGTTAGGGCTGCAAGAGCCTTGGCTGCAAGGTGGAGGGCTCGGGAGAGGAGCGGCAGGGATGGAAGATGGGGAGCTCAACCGAAAGGGAGAAGTGGTCGGAGACCAATCCAGGGGCTGGACCCCCAAGAGGGGACCCAAACCGGAGAGGAGACAGAAGCAATCAAAGACCGGATCTGAGGTGGCGGGCGAGAGCTCCAGATGGGAGGAGGAGGTGAAGGGCAGGAGCATTCCACGTCCGATCTATGTCCGACCTCCTGTGCCCCTATCTTTTTTCTTCTTCTTCCCGTGGCCTCCTCTATCTCCCCGCCTCCGCACCCAAATCCCTCCACCGCGGGCCATGGCCGATGGAGCTCTCACCGATGCGCACACGCTGGCGGATCCTGGCGGCCTGCCCGCTGGGAAGGAGCCCCGCTGCACGAAATCCTCCAGTGCCATGGCTGGTGGTGACCATCCCGCACGTCGTGGAGCTCCCGCCCAGTGGCGGCCGGCGACGGAGGGGAGGGCCGCGGCCAACACAGAAGGGTGGTGGTGACGGCAGTGACCTGCGACACCCCTCAAATGACGAGCCACCCCGTACCTCCATCCACGACGAGCTGCGATGCCCCTCCACATGTGAGCCATGCGGCTCCTCGTCCCCTGCCTTGCTTTGGCGACAAGCGACGCCACCCCTCCTCTACCTCCATCCACCAGCGAGTCGTGCCCGCCCCTTCCCTGCCTTCCTGTCCTCGTCTCCTTCCTTCAGTCCTCGACTCCTTCCTTCTCCTGATATTTAATCTTTTGCCACTTTTACATTGGTTGCTCCTTCGAAAGGGACATTAGAATGACTCCTAAAGTTTTGCCACCGACGAACGAACGAAGCAACACATTTGCCACTTTTGCTGACGTGGCATGCCACCTCCTCCCTCTAGCGTGGACGCGGCATGGGAAAGGATGTTTGTGCCCCTTCCTTTTCTTCTTTATCTACTTCCTCCATTTTCAGTCACTGACATGAGGGACCCACATATCAGGTCATCTTCAACCTCCCATTTTTCAAACCTGCATGCAGTCCATCGGTCCATGGTTGTCATGTCGTTCCCCAGCCGACCCCATGGCCTTGCTTCTCGGGCTGGCCGTGACAGCCCCCATGGCCGGCAGCACCCTTCCTCTGCGACGCCTCCCATGGCCGCCGCCGCCACCGGAGCTCGAGGGGAGGGAGGGGGCTGAGCGGTGCGGTGAGCCCGGGGGCAAGTCTGCCTCCACCGTTAGAGCTCGAGAGGAGGGAGGCGCGAAGCCCGAGCACGAGGGGAGGCTGGAGACAACATTATGGAGAGGCAGGGCCCAAGGCCGTCGGAATCGGGCGGCACGGCGAGGCCTGAGGCCGGCAGGGTCGAGCTCCGCTCCTACCGCGAGCCCCATGGGTGACGTAGGAAGCTCCGGCGACCGACAATGGAGGCCCAAGTCCGCGGTCGTGGCCCGGTGAAACGAACCGGGTTTCCAAAGAAGGGAACCCGATCCCTGCACCTCTGTGATAGTCCTAGGAGGCTATCACGTGCAAATCCCTACCTCAGAAAGTAAAGAAATACCGTATAACAGAAGGAAATACATGAAGGTCCACATAATATTATAATAATTAAGCATCTGAGTACAGCATTACGGCACATGCCGGGTACAAGTCCAACATGACTGAATCAAACAGAGTAAACATCTACGCAGCGGCTCTCATGTAGCGAAGTAGACTCCATATCCGCAGGCAAGCTTGAGTGTAGGGAGAGCCTCAGTCCTCCCATCCATCGTGCTCAAAGTCGTAGTCCGGCTCCTGGTCTGAAAACCTGTCATCTACTCGATAAGCGAGTAGGTCATGTCAGCTTCCCAACAAAGAGCACAAGCAAAAGAGAATAATTCTAGTATGCAGGAGTAATCCTAATTATGGCGGTAGAAGGTTATGCAAGCAGTGGTAGCAACTTCAAGGAATGCAGAAATGCCGAGACGTCACCATCTCCGAGGAGATCCACACCTCCGAGGCCAACGCCTCCGGGGTCAACACCCCAACAAGGAAAGAACACGAAGCACTGGATCTCAACCGAGACACAACATCCCACTCTCATCTGCGACGTGGGGTCACCAACTCCTATCCCCACGTCTCAACGGCACGAAGCTGGGCTCACACACAGGGGAGAGAAAGCATCACAAAAGAATACTAGCCGGGTGAGATCGAAAAGGGCATCCATACTAGTGGACACGGACTATAGCTATAGGTTCAACACTCAGAGTTTGTACAATGACCCGCCGAGTAGAGCGAATCGGATGCCTCCGATCCACCTCTCTACCTAACGGCCGAGACCAAGCGATGGATGGCACTCTCACGCCCTCGAGCTCGACTGTCTGAAGGGCGCAAAACTTGCACAGGGCCTGAGTCATGAAACCTTCCCCGAGGAGCCGGGCGGCGTCTACTCGGGGGGTATAACCCGTCCCCCTCACAGGATCACACCGATCTGCCTACAAGCTGGATGCCACCCACCTACTAGTTCTCGGACCCGAACCCCGCCCATAACAAAGGCGAACGGTTTGTCTGAAAATAGCCCAAAGATCAAGGTCACACAATCGATCGGTCCTTAATTGCAAGAACGAGCACTCACCAACTCCCACCGTCCGACACGCCGCTAGGGCAGGAGGCCAGGTCGCATCTCCCCTAGACAGGCGTTCACAAGTAACCAAAGCGGCTCGCTCTCACGGTAACACGTCAAGGATACACACTCACCCAAAACACACGCTAGAAAACCGAGATATCCCAATCTCGGTCAAACGAGATCCATCCATAACTAAGGGTAAAATATATGGATGAATTAAGTCGGGAACTAGCTAGGGGTCTGTAGCTAGTTCCAAAAGTAGGTCGTTAAAGGGACGATAAAACAATTCCAAGGCATGGCTAACAATTGTCTATGCAATTCCAAATTATGCATAAAAAGTAATTAAGCACTAGCAACTAAAGCATGCATAGGATCTATATGGTTGGGAGTGACATGACACCTGGCAGGCATCTGTAGTCCTAGTCTGGGTTGAAGTCGGGGTCGTAGGCCTCCTCCGGATCGTAGCTCGGGTCTGTGCAGCACGAGATACGAGACGCTAAATTACCGGCAATCAACTAAGCATAAATCCAAAGAAACCCAATTTTAAAAGATCCAAATAGAACCAAACTACCTACAATCAGCACCGTCTCATTTTTAGAAAAATATTGAAACTGGTTTCATATTTTTCGGAGTTATAAATAATTAGTTATGAATTTTCAAAGGTTAAAGGATTTATAAATTAATTTTCAAATTCATTTATAAATCAGAAAAGGATTTTAATTTTGAAAATAGGTGATGACGTTAGCATGACGTCAGCGTCACAGGTTAGTGGGCCTTGATGGGCCGAAAGTGTTAGTGGGCCGAATTCGGCCCATTGGAGTCAGCCCGTTGGGCCAAATGAGTCAAGTCCAGAAGAGGCCCTGAACTAAATTCAGAGTCCGCAACAAAAATGAAAAAGGCCCGGTGCATGGGCTTTAATGGGCTAAAGCCCAGGCGATGGCCTGATAAACGTTCATTTCGCGAGAAGTCTGAGGATGCTCCCCGGACTCGACTTGCGGTGCGCCAGCAATCCCAGAACTTAGCGGGGTTATTTGGTGCACCGAGCGTCTTTCGCGTGCACTGGCGTCGTCGTCGGGCCGCAGCGCGATGGCGGCAACAGCGGCGCCCGATGGGCTGGAGTGCCTCGGTGCGGCGTCGCGGCGAAGGTTAGAGACCGCTAGGGTCCGGCGATCATCCCGGCGCAGTCATGGCCCTGGGGTTGAGCCATCTTGCTTGCGCACGGAATGACTTGGCGGCGCTCCCGGCGCGGTGCCGTGGCGACGCGGCGACAGCGGGAGAGGCTGCGGTGAAACACTGCAGCGGTGCGGTCACGCCGCGTCTGCGGAATGTATCGGGCACGGCCACAGCGATTGGGTGTGCTTGGCCTGCACAAACGCGTCTTGTGAAACGAGGCAAAGCAGCGCGACACGGCGAGCCGGTCTGTGATCTGCGGCGAAATGAGGCCGCGGCGTGGCGTAAACAGCAGTGGCGAAGCAAGCGATGGTGCATGGCTCGAAGGCCGGTTCACAGGCATGCGTAAAACAGCAACGGTAAGGGAGACGGTGTGGCTCGGCGCGACGCCAGGGTGCACCACAGCGGTGATATGAGTACAAAACGCGTCGAAGGCGGCGGTGTGGCGCGGTGCGATCGATTCAAGGGGCAGCGGAAGGAGCAAGGAGGATGGAGCGGCGGCTCACATTGGGGGCGGAGGTGAAGGCATAGCGGTGACGACAGCGTCGATGAAGCGGCGAGTTCAAGGCAGCGGCGGCGACTCTGCTCCAGCAGTGGCGTGACGTGGACGGCCTCCTTCCTTGGCTTGATCCGCTCCGGTCCCGGTGACTTCGGCTTTGTCTTGGTGTCGCGGCGGTGAAGCATCTCCTCTTCCCCCTTCTCGTCCTCTTCCCCCTTCTCTCTTTACACGGCGGCGGAGCAGAGGATTGGGGAAAGACCCCAAAGGTGATAAGGCGTCGAGAGGCTTGGGCGGGGTTTTAACGGCTGTGCGTCGGAGGCATATGGGTCACGGATTGCTCTCCATTGGCGGGTGGCGCGGAGGATGACTTGGCGACAGAGTGGAGCGGCGGGCGTCAGGCGTCACTGCAGGCGAGGAGAAGGGGAAAAGGCCGGACGGTGCGCTGGGGATGCACGGCTTCGACGTCCGTGCTGCAGGCACGATCAGGGGCCTGTCCCCTAGCCTGGTGCGGTGCGTGCGCGCGCGCGGCGGTGCAAAGGAGGTCGGGGTGTCGAGTTCAGGTGCTGCGGCCTTGACCGGTGAGACGAAGGGGAAGACCGGAGGCGGTGCCACACGTCATTGACTCAGCCGCGGGGATGAGGAAGACGGGCCGAGTTGGGCCGGCTCCGAGGTGAAACAAGAAGGCCGGGGGTGCGGTGTTGATTGTGGGCTAAGAGATGAAGGGGTTCTAACAGACCTTAGGGATAGTTAGCTGGCCCAGATCAATTAGGAAGGTTTTGAATTTAGGTTGAATATAAGTTTAAACTTTATATTTGAATTTGAATTAATTCAAATTCATAACACACTCGAATAAATCCAAATAAAATCCATAAAATCCAAATCATATATTTAAACCATAATTTGAATTTATATTTTTATAAATGGGTTTTATTTATTTATAATTTAGATAAGAGGCTAGAAATGGGTTTAAACTATGGTGTCACTCAACAAATAAACAAAAATTCAAAATTTCACACATTTTCTAATTTTCAGGGATGTTACACCTGGCCACGGCGAGCGCCGTCGAGGCAGCCCAGGCCTGTGCGGTTATGGGCCGCCTACCCACGCCCAATACCGACGAGAGAGAGGTGAGGAGAGGTTGAAGATTACCGACGAGAGAGAGGTGAGGAGAGGTTGAAGATGATATTTGCAAGTGGGTCCCACATGGCAGTGGTGGAAAGAGAGATGAATGGAATATGAGAAGGATAAGCAGGGATATTATGGTCTTGTCCCATCCCAATAAACGATGGCATAGGTGAGGTGGCGTGACACGTCAGCGAGAGTGGTAATTTTGTTGCCTCAAACGCGCGAGGGTGGCAAAAATGTAGGAGCCAAACTAAAGATCCTTTCTCAAGAAACGTCAAACCTAAAAGTGGCAAATAGTTAAATATCGCTCTCCTTAGCGTATCCACTAATGACCTCACAAATCAAAACAAGAGCAAGTCAGCAAGCAAGAGAATTGGAATTTGATTGTGGAGCAATAATCCATCCAAGCAAAGCAAAATTAATCCATCAAAACGGGCGGCACTATGTGAGGGTGTGTCGATGCTAATCAATTGAAGCTCGCTTCCTCTGAGGCAGTGTGGTGCCGCAGCTGGCAAGCTGAAGGATTCGCCGTCAAGGATGCACGGTGTTAGCAAATGTGGTAGCAGGGTAGGAGAGAAGCACGAATCGTGGAGAGCAGGGGACATGGGAGGAAGAAGCATGGCAACCATGGCGGCTTGAGGTAGAAGAAGAAGCGTTATGTTCAGTTACAAATGATTTGATGACCCTCTCCCTCTCCCTCTCCCTCTCCAGCTTATCTAGCCTGTGAGTACATGGGCCAAGCCCGAGAACAGCGCCAACGAGCAACGAGCAAAGCAAAACCAATGGCCCAATAGGTAACCGGCTCCTAACTAAGCTTCGTTAGGACTGCCTAGGTGGTGATGGCAGGAGCGGGTGCCCCCGGAGTTGAGGGCGGTCATGCGGCGTGACCAAGCCGGGCGGCGATACGAGCGCAACGTGGTGAGACCCGAAGTCGAACACCATGTGGACGCCCTGGGGAACGCATCCTGCACTCCTGAGTCGCCGGTGCTTGATCCCCTGGTACCTTGGTCTGGATCGAGCATCGCGGTGGCCCCGCCGAGGGCGACACAAGGGCACTGAGATTGTCGGGGAAGGACGAGCCGAGAAGGCTGCAGGTGGGCCGAGGCGCCAAGGAGGGTGTAAGCGGTGAGATGCGGTGGTAGGAGGTGTGGCCGCAGTCATGGATGACGAGGAGAATCGCCGATCGAACCACTTGTCAGGTTTGAAAAGCTTTAATCTCGGAAGGAATGCGTGAAGGGAGATCTCATGGGGAATCCATGGCGCTAGGGTTTGAGAATCACCCGAGAATCGGTGTCTCGATACCAAATGTTAGCAGGTATAGCGAGAGAAGCACGAGAATCGGGAGAGATAACAGGGATTGTGTCACACCCTGAAATTTCCAATTTCAGGATGTGAATAGAAAGAATAATTAAGCAAACATTTTCACTCAATTTTAAATTTTTTCCAACATTTATTGTCTTTACAGGAAATATAGTATATGAAAAAGCTTTTGTTTGTTTTCGAATTAAATAAAATGTTTATGTGTGTGTTGCATTCATGCCGATGCATCTTGGTGTTTTTGAGTGCAAAATGTTTTTAAACACGCTTAGGTGCTGACCAAACCCTTCCGAGAATTTTCCAGAATTTTCTGGAATTTATTCTCATTTTCCCTGAGCTTAATCTATTTATTAGAAGGCTCTAAAATCTTTTTCATGAGCTCCAAATATTTTATTTGGATTGTTCTCAATCTATCTCTAATTTTCCCGGAATTTTTGTGATTTTTGGAGTATTTTTCGTGCTTTTAAATGGATTATCTAGATTTTCGGATTTTCTTTGCACGAAAATAATTTCTGAAAAAAAGAAATCAATCCTTCTTTCTGGGCCGAGCCCTTAGGCTCGACCCAGCTCGCCCACCCAAGTGCCGCCGCCAAGGCCCATCCACAAGACTCCACCATGGCCTCACGGCCAAGGCTAGGACTCACGAGTCCGGTCACCCCGCGCGCGTGCACACTGACTCTCCTGCATCCCTATTTAAGCGCGCCCCAGACCGGGCCCCGCCGCTGCCAAGACGCTGCTCTCGACGCAGCCGCCGCACCGCCGCCAGAGCTTGCCGCTGCCGCCGCCGCCGCCGAGCAAATTGAGTACCGCCGGCACGGGCCGGCCGAGCCGCACATCCGCCACCGCTTTCCGCCGCAAACCGACCACCGGAGCGCCGCACTGTGTAAAGTCCGCCGCCGCCGAGCTCACCGCCACCGCCATCTTCCGTCTGCTCCTTCCGAGGTGAGCCCTCCACAGTTCCCCTTCCTCCTCCTTTTCCCCACCTCGAGGTCCGCGCCTGTCCGAGCCGCCGAGCACCCATCCACCCGCGTGGGTCCTAGAGGAGGAAGAAGCCACCGGCTTTTGCCCAAAACCCCGATCTTTGTAAATATTAGATCTATTCTTGTGTCTTGTACTTCTTCCAAAAACCCCTAAACCTATTAGTTTATCCAGATCCAAATCCCCCAAGCCTTTGCGAGTAAGCCCTCGGGTTTATATATGAAATTGCATATGCTCGGTTTTTCACGGATAAGCCCCTAGAAGTTTTGAAAACTTGCCAGCAAGTCCCCAGAGCTTCGTTTATCCATATCTTTCATGTTTTAGCCCTGCTTTCATCCGCTCAAGCTGCTGTTAGGTTCATAATAATGTAAAGTACACATTAGTGGTGAGTTTTCTTTATAAATGTTTTCTGAAAATTAATTTGTTAATAATTTTGATTAATGTCTAGTTATACATGCCTTTTATAAATAAAAGCAATATAGTGCTATACACCATTTTTCATAATTCATATTAATTTGATGAATTATTATTTCACATGCTTTTATACATAAAATCTAATTAGATCTTTATCTCGGTTTTTCATAAACCAAACGTTAATTTGTTTAATATTTAATTAACTTTTCTAATTAAAAGTTGATAGGCTTTTACACCGGCTTTTAAAAACAAATGTTAATTTGTTTAATATCAACATGAATGAGTTTTTAATTATAACTTTATTAGTTTACTCGAGTCATAAAGTTTCGATTAGAGGATTCATATGGTTAAGTTTTCTTAAAATTAAATGTTTAATTGATATAATTTATATATGAATCCTTATAAATAAAATTTGACTAGATTTTTACTCCGGTCTTTTGCAAATAAAAAAATAATGCTGCATTAATTCCAATTTGGGGTATTTTCTTATGAAGTATCCTTTACAAATATTTTACTAATTAAAATAAACCTAGCTCATAGTTTGTTCTCTCATATATGCAAATCGATCGGTAGTCGTTCTTTGTCAAAGCTCTCTGTCTCAGTGTGTCTCTGTTGTAGAGCTAATCTTCTTTCAAGCTCCAGATCTTTTGATCATAGTCCAAGCTCAAACCTAGTGTCTTCCATAAAGCTAATCAAGCTTTTCCTTTTCTCAAGACGTGCATGCGCTTGAGATCCATAGAACCGAGTCTGTCCTCTAGCGTGTTCTTTTAAAGCCTTTCTTTTGTTATGGTGCATTGTTCTTAGTTTGCTTGTTTGTCTGCTTTGTATGCTTGAGCCTGATGATTGATGCGAATAGAAGGAACATGGTTCGAGAGCAGTGAAGAGCAAGAAGTTGAAGAATTCTGAGTAACATCATTACTCTGGTTAAAGGCAAGTGTGTCCTTGTTCTTTTGTCCTAATAACTGTGTTTATTCACATTGCATATGCTTGCATTTAATTTGATGGGTCCTATTAAGGATTATCCTAGTCTTTATGATCATTCCTTGTCAACCTGGGTTTATTTTTATGTTGGGTAGTTATGCTTAGTTGCTCTACTTGGGATACGGTGGTTCTAATGAACAACAATGATGAACATGCTTTACCTTTTATGTTATACCTCTGGTTAATGCAAGATCACAATGATTAATTGGAATATGGAGAACCACCCAGGACAACCGTGCAACCACAAGGACTAAATGGCTCTGGTCTTGGCTGAGTAATTAGGGGAGTCTTGTGTGGCCATTACTTGCATAGTAGCTTGGGTACGGAGGAATGCTCTTAAGGCTCTTCTATTCCGGATAGGTATTGGAACGGAAGTACTCTATGGCTGACCGTCCGTGAATAGAAGTGAGGTACGAAAGAAAGCCTCTATGGCATATGCTACTATGGACTAATACACATGGGAGGACTCTTTGTAAAGGCCTCAGAAGGCCCCTATGCAATCACACCTAGGAAGTGTGGTATTGTGCCTACTTTTGCACAGCATGGTTGGGTTCAAAGTTCTTCTGAACTTTTACACGACTTGTGGGTAAAGATGTGCAACCTCTGCAGAGTGTTTAAAACTAATCGATTAGCCGTGCTCACGGTCAAGAGCGGTCTGGACCCTCACATGATAATTGAACTTGAAGATGGACTTAAATCGTGGTTTCTGGTTATGTTAGCCATATGCTTATGGCCTATGTTTATGTTAATTGTGGATTGGTATATACTTATATCATAGTAATCAGGTGCTAATAAAATTTGACCAACTAAAAGTGCTTAATGCAGTCAACCGGTCAGCCTTTTCTTGTCAAGCCTCTGCATTCATACTTTCCCCACACTTGCTGAGTACGACATGTGCTCACCCTTGCTATAAACAATGTTGCTCAGAAAGAGGAAGCTACTATGAAGACGTTGTGAAGATGTTGCTCGTGCTAAGCGTACACAACCCCTAGTCGACTGCTTGTGGATGTTTGGTGCCTTCGTTTCCAGGATTTAAGCGTAATACTCTGATAATCTTTCTCTTTCTTTACGTGATATTGTTTCTGTTATTCACTTATGTCAACTATATGCATGAAACTTAATCTTGGCATGCATATAGATCTGCACTTGGTTTTGGAAAACAGTGTGACAGAGTGGTGTCGAGTCAGATCGACTGTAGGACGTAAGCCTAGATAGCAATGGTCATTTCTTAAGGTTTCCTTTGATCTAAAATTCATCACTACCTTTCTCTTGAGCTTTGTGATGAATATTCTCACTCCTTGACCATTATCTTTCCTCAATCCTTCTTGTTAACTCACCTTTCTGACTCCTTTTCATTTGCACCCCATCTTTTGCAAATGATAAATTCTCTACCCTTGTCTATTTGTTTTCTCTCCCATTTATCTTGATCTTGCATTTATTTTCCTTTGAATGATCTTACCTATTTCATGCAATACACCTTCTTGATTTATCGGTGCTATTGTTACTCTCTCATCCCTTATTCTTTTATACCCTTGATATGTCTTCCTATTCTTTAATAACCAATCTGTTCCTTGATTTTATCATTTGTGTAATCTTGCCCATCCTACCTCTCCTTGCTTTTTAAATAATGTCGCTTTGGACTCTTTCCTTGACTTTTGATTCCAAAGTGTCCTTTCTAATTCAACATCCCTAGATGATCCATGCAACGTGTCCTGAAGCATGCTTGTCCAAGTCACCCGAACAATGGAGCTATCAATTTATCGGTTGAAGTCGATCCTCAGTGACTGAAGAAGCTATGCCTATGCTTAGGAGGATACCTTTTTGACTATTAACAATGTGTAGTATCGTTCCTTTGACTATGTGTTATTTGGTGGAATTCAGTGCTTGCATGATGATGCCTGGTTTTATGACCCTGATTGATTTGTTTCTTTGTAGTGAGTGTTGGTGTATTGTGGGTCTTATATCTGCAATAACATCAGTTGCTTAGTTGGGTTCTTCCTTTGTGCCTCCTACATCCTTGTTATCTCTCTTTCTCCCTACCTGATCGAATGAAGGACTTCAGAAAAAGAAATGGAAGCATGCAGCAATGCCAAAGTAAATGCTACTGCCATCGTCGCCATTTAAAAGTGAGCAAGTTGAAGAAAGAAGACATCACTCTACTTTCCTTCCTACCTTGTGCTTGCTATTATCCCATCTAGCTCACTCTGCTGAAGACCTCGACGACCAAGAAGGGTGAATACTGAAGATCCTACACCCTGAAGACAAAGGAGGATGACCGCCTGCCTACCTTAGCAGCAATATTCTTGTTTGTCTACCAACGCCTTATTTCTTCTTTCTCCGAATCTCGGGACGAGATTCCATTTAAGGGGAGTAGATTTGTCACACCCTAGAATTTCTAATTTCAGGATGTGAATAGAAACAATAATTAAGCAAACATTTTCACTCAATTTTAAAAATTTTCCAACATTTATTTTCTTTACAGGAAATATAGTATATGAAAAGGCTTTTGTTTGTTTTTCTAAATTGAATAAAATGTTTATGTATGTGTTGCATTCATGCCGATGCATCTTGGTGTTTTTGAGTGCAAAATGTTTTTAAACACGCTTAGGTGCTGACCAAACCCTTCAGAGAATTTTCCGGAATTTTCTGGAATTTATTCTCATTTTCCCTGAGCTTAATCTATTTATTAGAAGGCTCTAAATTTTTTTTCATGAGCTCCAAATATTTTATTTGGATTGTTTGTGTCTCAATCTATCTCTGGAAATTTTCCTGGAATTTTTGTGATTTTAATGGATTATCTAGATTTTATTGGATTTTTCTTTGCAAGGGAAAATAGTTTCTGAAAAAAAAAGAAATCAATCCTTCTTTACTGGGCCGAGCCCTTAGGCCCGACCCATCTCGCTCCAGCCCAAGTGCCGGCCCGCCAAGGCCCATCCAGGCCCAAGACTCCAGCCATGGCCTCACGGCCAACGCTAGGACTCACGAGTCCGAGGTTTTTTCCCGACC
Organism: Cenchrus purpureus; assembly: GCA_022644695.1. NCBI lineage: Eukaryota > Viridiplantae > Streptophyta > Magnoliopsida > Poales > Poaceae > Cenchrus > Cenchrus purpureus. Next base: position 11,926,831 of record CP053467.1, read on the forward strand.
GGAACCGGTCCGAAACTGCTGAATCGGTCCTACCGTCAGGTCCGGTACGTTCCTACTGTATGAAACTGGGGTATTTCAAATTTGAAAAATTTGAATTTGAAAAAATGAAAAAAAATCCTAAAAATACTTCCAGCTGCGACGAATCCAATGGTGCAAAAAGTTTTCAAAAATTCGTTCATTTACCATATTTAAAGGGCATTAGAACTTAAATAAAAAAAGAAAAAAAGACCAACGGCCCATTAAGGTCCAGTTCGGCCCAAAGGGGGGTCAAAATATCTCCCTATCCACTCCTCCTGTATGCTCACGAGCATCTACTGGATCTACCGCTTCCCCACGGTTGGCCGCGGCCGGGGAGCGGTTAGCCGCTCGGGTCAGCCGGCTAGCCGGGCGGTTCCGCCCGCATACCAGAGACGGTGGTAAGCATCCCAATCTCTATTTAGGTTGGATTTGAGTATTAGAGAATGTATGTAGATGATTTAGGTGAGGTTTGATTCATATGTATTAGGATGTAGGGTAGGTATGAGTGTATGACTTAGGATTTAGGTACATTTCATTTAGATGTATATTTAGGATTTAGGATTTAGGTACATTTAAATATTAGGATATAGGTAGTGTTGGATATTAAGGTGCATATATGATTTAGGTAGATTTTATAGGTACATTTTATATGTAGATTTGATCTACCATTTAGGTGTACATTTTTAGTTAGATTTACGTACAATTTTTTTTGTGTTTGATATGTTATTCTTTTTAATTTTTGCAGATAGACAATGTCAGGGAGAAATAAATATGTTGTATGGGAACATGGTGATAATCTTTATCCCGGATGGCGTTGCAAGTATTGCCATTCGGAGAAAGGAGGAGGTGGTGCAACTAGATTGAAACAACATTTGGCTGGGATCGGGGCCGAGGTGGTCCATTGCAGGAATGTGCCACCAGATGTGCGGGATTACTTTCGGCGGGAAATTGAGAGGGCTAAGAAGGCAACTACTGATCGAGCTCGAGAGAAGTTGTGCCGCAGCAGAGGGAAACGTTTCTCGGTGAGCAATATGATGAGGAGGCTCAGGTGCAGCGTGCCATGGAACTATCGAGAAGCAGAGTACCGACAGAGGTGCACGAGAGAGGAGGTGCATATGAGCGTGGAGGGGGTAGTGGTTCGGGTGGTGGAAATCCTGTGACGAAGTTGTTTCAAAGAGCAACTTCAAGGAGGGAGAGTCCAGCGGTGGCCGACTATAACTTGGCATCCGGTGGGAGAAGAGGAATGACTCAGCCAAGGATTGATACAGGCCGTTGGACAGAGAAGGGTAAGAATGCAAAGGAGGCTATTGGCAAAGCATGGTCCAAGTTTTTCCATATTGCAGAAGTACCTGGAAGACATGCTGACAATCCATACTTTGTCAGCGCGGTCAGGGAGACACAGAAGTGGGGTAAGTTTTTTTCTCATACTTTGCATATTGTAATGACACCTATGAGCTTACATTCCTATCTCTTTTGCTTTTCATATGGTTGCAGGTGAAGGTATCCAATCACCTACTGGACGAGATATAGATGGAAGGTACCTTGATCAAAATGAGAAAGACTTGAAGGATCGATATGCAAAGTTCAAGCAAGACTGGCCCCTATTCGGCATGATGTTGATGTGTGATTCTTGGACTGGACCGACGAGGATGAGTGTCATCAACTTTTTGACATACTGCAATGGGGTGACGTGGTTACACAAGTCTGTTGATGCTACAGGACGACGTCAAGATTCTGATTTCTTGCTCAAGGTAGTATGTAAACATTTGACTTAACCATTTCATATGTTGTAAAGGATACTAACTATTGTACCTTTGTTGCAGGAGATTAAGAAGGTGGTGGAGGATATTGGTCCGGAGCATATCGTTCATGTGGTCACCGACAACGGCTCGAACTATAAGAAAGCATGCTTGCTACTAGGAGAGGAATATCAGCACATTGCTTGGACATCTTGCTTAGCGCACATGGTTAATTTGATGTTGAAGGATATAGGTGAAAGGCCAGAACACAAAGGTATGATCAACATATGCAAGCGAATTTCAACTTGGTTGCACAATCGTAGTCAGTTGCATGCAATGATGAAGAATGCAATTGGTGGTGAGTTGGTCAAGTGGAATGCCACCCGATTTGGGACCAACTACATGTTCCTAGAGAGCATATATCGGAAACGTGATCATTTCTTGCAGTGGATGGGTTCTCCTGAGTTTGTAAACAGCAAATGGGCCGACACAAAAGAAGGTAGATTTGCTCATGTCACACTTTCAAGTATGGAGTGGTGGGACAGGCTGAAATATATTCTCGACACAGTTCAACCAGTATACAAGTTGCTTCGATTTCTTGACGGGACAAGCGTCCCAACCTCCGTGGAAGTTGTGGTAGCCTACCAGACCATGAGACAGGAGATGGAGTCTTTCTTTGGTCGTAATGTTGCGACTTGGAATGAGTATAAGAATATTCTGAATAACAGGATACGAGACACGTATGATGACCGCACGTATGTGGGTGCAGGTATGATGAGTATTTCACACTCTTATGCCCTCTAATGACTTTATGCTCATTGTCAGTATTTCCATTTTGTCGCTGCGGTCCTAAATCCACGGAATTCATATGTGGGCTATCCAAATCAAGAAATGTATCGTTCACTACAAGCTGCATTTGAGCGCATGACGGATATTGAGTCGGCCGTTCAGGCATTGCAGGAGGCTGAGGTGTTGTTGGGTATTTCAACACCACACGAAATAAATCCGCAAGCACACGGATACCGTTGTAGCATTCACCTCAGAGTATTCCAAGCGTATCGAATCCAAGGGAACAGAGTGCACTAACTTCATACTAGTCAGTCCAAGGACACACCCAGATAAGAGGCAAGGATAGAGAGGATTCCTAAAGATAGCACTTTAAATGAGATTAAAGGTCAATCTCTAGATAGAACTTGGCTTAGGGTACTGATAGCCCTGACTTAACAGGCGACTCCGGCACGCGGATCTATGTGGAACGGAGCTCTGACTATATCCAGCTACGGAGGATCAACGAGGGCCAGACGGGCTGTCACCACCACCTGGACTGCCTCTACCTAACCTTGGGATAAGCCGAACGAATGATAACCGGTAGCGTGACACAACATCTACGCTGCGGTTACTGCCGTAGCCAATGGACTACGGCACTCTGTACTTATAAAACTACGACCACGGAAGAGAACTGATCTCACTCACTATAGGTACTACTAGCTTATACTAAAGGCATACAAGAGAGCACTCGACCCCGTACTATGCTTCCAACATATACGAACGACTTGCAACAGACAAACGCATAAGCCCAGGATCTACGCACTAGCAGAGGAAAAAGACTACTCATGCAACCTAGCATAAACTATTAGAAAGGAATCACGAACACACTTTATTCTAATCAGAGCATGCAAGCATTTCAACTTTATTCTAATAGACAAGTCATACAAACAGGATACAAACTTGTGCACCTAATCAACTAGATCGAGAGGGCGTGTTCGTGAAGAACACGCGCCTCTAAATGATGAACAGGCGAAGAACACAAGAACATATCACTCAAGTATGAATAACACTTTAGTCTAAATAGAAAATGCAGAAATACTCACTTTACTCTAATTGAAGAACGAAGCATCCATGGAGATACAAATCCCTCTCTCACTCTCCTACTCTCTAATCTACCAAGGAGAGGCCTCTCCTTTGAAGGGAAGCTCTCATCCTTGGGTGAGATGGTCTCATTTCCTACCCCCTCCCCTTCTATTTATAGGCAAGGGGGTGGCTTGCTCGGAGTGCCGAACGACTCCAAAACATCCCGGGATGCCTTAAGGAACCAATGGAGAGCTGCCACACGTCGGCTGGCGACGAGAGGACCTCCGAAGGTTTCGGCCGAACTGGGGTTCGGCCGACCCCCAGGTGGGTCCGTTTCCACCACCTTTGTCCAGTGTTGCCGGTGGGTCCTCGTGTGTGTATGGGTGTGTATGCGGTGTTTTAGCTTGTTTAGTGGGGATGTGGGCCCTTGAATCCGTGTACTGGCTCCTGATTGGTCGAAGGTGTGTTTCCTTGGATTGGTGATGTGTCATGGACACATGGCATCCAACGTGACAACACGTCGCCACGTGGTCTGGTGTGGGTCCCACCGGGCCCACATATCAAGATGGTGATCTTGTCTTGTGCATATCTCTTTCATCCGGGCTCAGAAGTAGACATATGATATATCCATTTCGATCGTCTCGACGAGCCCGTCGCAATGGTGCAATCCAAATTGGCATTTGAGGATGTTTATGATGATGTCCTTTAATAGACATTGGATCACTTACTCTTAATTGTACCATTTGGCACGTATTCTGGTGCATCCTGCAACAAAAGCTAGAAACATCAACACTTGTGGAAATCATTAGTATCAAGCCCTATTCTAGTGTTGATGATCCTTTTTCCATTATATTATGCAGATATTGACGGTGTAAAAGTAGCACTTAACGGTAGGCCAACAACACCCCACACTTGACCTTTGCTCGTCCCGAGTAAAGGGAGAACAGATCAAAGTGAGACATGATATCCAAAGGTTTAAGCGAGCATAAGAGATATTCCAAACCATACCTTGTACTTGTGAACTCTATGGAGTGTCTATCATGCCATCTTGGGTAGTTGAGGAATGGAACGGTCATGACTCAAATCACTTCTATTCCTCATGTCAAGTAACTTGGGGTTTTGCAATAAGTTTTCAAAAACAAAACCTTGCTTTGCTCCTCATTTGATTCTCTCAGATCGCTCAAAGTATATATGTCCTCACCAAGGCATTAGATTTGCCTTTCTTTCATCCTACTTCTAATGATGGCTATATGTGGAGCTCAGGGTATGATAAAAGATAAAGCATACTTGTATCACATATATTGCAAAGTCAAAAACCGGATCCAAGGAGGAGCAATTCATACAATCAGATCAAGATGTGCACATGTATGGATGTGATGGATTTGGTAAGGCGGATACTAAGCCCGGAATGGGTGCTAGATATTACCATATATATGATGAATGTTGTTATGATGGTAAGGTGGACACTAGACCCGGAATGGGTGCTAGTTATTACCATCAAATTTTGGAACTCCTTTTTGCATGTTCCATCTCTCTCCTTTTGCTTCTTTCCTTTGGACATGGGCTATCTCTCTTTTTTTTTCTTTTTTTCATGCCTTGAGCATTTTTTTCTCGTGCTTTGAGCATGGTTTTTTTCTCTTTTTTTTCTTTTTGCATAGCCCATGTCTCTTTTTCAAGAATACTTTTGGAGAGAGAGATCACACATGGAGCTTTATTTTATGGAATGGATGGATGATAAAATGCTAACTTCCAGTGTAGAAGCATAGCAAGGGGACATGGTGTGCACATGAATCTTGATTATGAAAGCATGAAAAGAATTCTCACAAGGGTCACAACAATTTGACAAAGCTCAATGCAATAACAAGCAGCATATGAGTAGAAGGTTTTCGAGATAACTCATCATATGGCTTTGGTAGGACTTTGGCATATCAAAGAGGAGCTTTGCAAAGGGTTTTCAAGTTTTCAAATAAAATTCCCAAGCACTCAAACATTCAGAGAGAAGATCATATCATCAAACCATATCACAAACATCAACTACTTAGATGAGCATGAGTTCCCTAATGATATTTGCTCACAAGCATCAAGATAATAAGTATGGAATAAAACATATGCAAGCCAACCACAGGAAACATGTAGAGCAAGCAGAGCATGATTCCATGAGTTTGATTTTAGCAGATAAGAATTGAAACTCATTCAAACTCATGAATCAGGGAGAGTGAGATAATGTTGCACATACCATCACTCTTGAAGGATATAGGGATTAAGGAGAACCAGTAGTGATTCGGCTAACCCATAGGGGCAGCCGGCTCACTCTAGTTTACCTTGTCCCTTGTCGTTGTGCAATGCCTGTGTGGGAGATCTCAAGTGTGTATGTCGATGATAAGCTTGGGAGATCTCCCCCACACTTGTTTATGTACCTGGTGCTGTCTTCAAACAAAAGAAAAACAAAAGATGGACTCTGCTGGTTCGAGAACCAGTGAGCCTTTATTCAAATTCAAATATTTTTTTGTTTTTTTATATTCACCATGAGATACCTCAACCAAGGCTGAGATGTCCTGGCTTACCTTCCCATTTGAATCAAGCTCGATGACTTACCCCATTTGAATTCAAAATTCCTGCAAGGGTTAGTCCGCATATACAACCAATATCCATGAAAGCATTAACTAGGTTCATCAATCAAACTCGACACCATGTCTTATTTGATTGAAGAAGACAATTTTAACCTAAGCACCATGCTTAATTTAAAACAACCTATGAATGCACATAGCTAAACATGCACTCAAACCAAAGCATCACAAATATAGATAAAGGAAGCATGTGAAACGAACCGGGTTTCCGAAGACGGGAACCCGATCCCTGCACCTCTGCGATAGTCCCAGGAGGCTATCACGTGCAAATCCCTGTCTCATAAAGTAAAGCAAAGTACCGTACAACAAGAATAAATACATGAGGGTCCATAATATAATGTAATAATTAAGCATCAGTACATCATTTCGCACATGCCGGTACAAGTCCAACAGATGAATCAAGCAGAGTAAACATCTACGCGGCTCTCATGTAGCGGAGTAGACTCCATATCCGCAGCAACTTGAGTGTAGGGCGAGCTCCTCCCACCGCCCTCAAAGTCGTAGTCCGGCTGTCCGAAAGTCCGTCATCTACTCGATAAGCGAGTAGGTCATGTCGACTTCCCAACAAAGAGCATAAGCAAGAGAATAATTCTATTATGCATGAGTAATCCTATTTATGGTCAGAAGGTTAAGCAAGCCGGTAGCAACATCAAGGTAAGTGAAAAGGTAGAGGTATCCATCTCAAGAGATCCACACCTTCGAGGAAAACGCCCCGGTCAACACCCCAACAAGGAAAGAAGCACCAAATCGGATCTCAACCAAGATACATGACATCCCACTCTCATCTGCGACGTGGGGTCACCAACTCCTATCCCCACGCCTCAACGGCACGGAGCCGGGCTCACAACACACGGGGAGAAAGAAAGACAAGAAGAGTCTAGCCGGTGAGAGATCGTGGGGCTGTCCATACCAAAGTGGACACGGACTATAGCTATAGGTTTAACACTCTGCAGAGGTTGTACAACCGACCCGCACGGATAGGGCGTAAACGGATGCCTCCGCTCCACATCCCTACCTAACGACCGGAGACCTAGCAAAGTGGGTGGCACTCTCCCGCCTCTCCAAGCCTCGACTCGTCTCCGAATCGCGAAACTTGAGCAGGGCCTCGAGCTGTGAGACCATCCCGGAGCCGGGCGACGCTACTCTGGGGTATAACCCGTCCCCTCACACGACCACACCGGTCCGCCTACAGTGGATGCCATCCACCTACTAGTTCTCGGACGAACCCCCATAACAAGGCGACGGTTTCGAAAATAGCCCAAAGATCAAGGTCACAGACGATCGGTCCTTAATTGCGGGAGCAAGCACTCACCAACTCCATCCGTCCGACACACCGCTAGGGCGGGAGGCCAGGTCGCATCTCCCTAGACAAAGCGCTCACAAGTAAAGCGGCTCGCTCCCGCGGTAACACGTCAAGGATACACACTCACCCAAAACACACGCAAGAGTTCCGAGGTATCCCAACCTCGGTCCAAACCTGAGATCCATCCATAACTAAGGGTAAAATATATGGATGGAGAAGTGCCGGGAACTAGCTAGGGGTCAGTAGCTAGTTCCAAAAGTAGGTATTCCAAGGACAAGATAAACAATTCCAAAGCACGGCTAATCAATTGTCAATGCAATTTCAAAACATGCATCAAAAGTAATTAAGCACTAGCAACTATAGCAAGCATGGGATCTATATGGTTGGGAGTGACATGACACCGGTCGGCGTCCAAGTCCCGGGTTCGGGTAGTAGTCGGGTCGAGGCCTCCTCCCGGTCGTTGCTCGTGTCATGCAGACGAGATACGAGACACTAAGATACCGACAAACAACTAGGCAATAAATCCAAAGAAACCCAATTTTAGAAGATTCAAACAGAACCATACTACCTACAAACAGCACCGTCTCATTTTTAGAAAAATATAGAAACTGGTTTCATATTTTTCGGAGTTATAAATAATTAGCTATGATTTTTCAAAGATTATAGGATTTATAAAATAATTTCCAAAATCATTTATAAAACAGAAAAGGATTTTTATTTTGGGTTGATGAGTTCGCCAAATTTAGAGGCCACGGCAAGGTGAGTCAGTGGTCATGGCCGGCCTTGCGGTAGCGACAGGAGAAGTCCGGTGAGCGGCGCGGCGGCGGCGGCGTAGCGATGGCGGCAGCTGCAAAAGCAGGTGCTCAGCGCGCTGGGTGCCGCGGTACTGAGCGCTCGGTAGCTGAGGCAAGGGATGCGGCGGTGGCTGTGCTGCGAGCACGCGCCCGCAGGTGGCGACCCACGGCGGGCGAGACGGCGGCGGCGGCGGCCAGCGTTCGCAACTGCTGTTTAAGGCCGCGGTTCGGCGCATGCGGCTACGGTGCATCGGGCGGTGGCCGCGGCTCGCTCGCAATGGCAGCAGCGGCGCACGGTGGTGGCCTGGCGGCAAAGCGAGGCATGACGGTTTCTGGCGGTCGGCGGCACCAGGCCGGCCGCACGTGCTGGGTGCCGCGGCGGCGATCACGGGGCGGATCCCTGAAGGCGTGGGGCTCGAAGGCCGGGTTCACCAGCGTCAAGGCGGCGAGTCGGCTTGTGGGCGGCGGCGTATGCGTGCCCGGCTCACGGGGAAGAAGCGGGGAGAAGAAAGGGGGAAAGAGCTCACGAGGGGCGAAAGGTGAGCGCACGGTGAAGGCCGCGGTGAAGATGTTGACGACGACGGCGAAGGACATTCGGCCGGCTCCTCGCTGCTCCGGTCCGTGCTCCCATGACAGCCTCCTCCGGTCACAGGCGGCGGTAGTCGGCAGCCGGTTGGCGCGGCGGCTCTCTTTTCTCTCCTTCCTCCTCCTCCTTCTCCTCTTCTCCCCTCTCTCGGTGAACTGGACCAAAGGAAAGGGAAAAACCCCAAATAATGCCTTGCAGCGGGGGCTCGAGGGGTTTAAAAGCTGGTCGACGCCGAGGGCAAAGGGTGGTCACCAGCTCCAACTCCTATTGGCTCGCGGAGGTGGGTGCGGCGTGGCGGTGCGGCGGTGGGCTGGCGGGCGCGGGAGTGGCAGGGGTAGAAAGGGAAAGGCCGGTGTGGCCGGCCGCTCGACGTCCTGCGGCGCAGTGGCGCCCGAGGCGGCTTGCGCCTGTGGCCCAGCCGGCGGTGCAGGCAGGGAGAAGAAGTTGGGAGGGCGCAGGCTGCTGCCCCAGGACAGCCGAGCAGTGAGGTGAAGATGGGCAATGGGCCGGTTGGGGAAGGAAGGCCGGGGGAAGGCGTGAGGCTGAGAGATGAGGTGGTTGATAGACTTGAAGAGGTTAGCTGGCCCATCAGTTAGTATAGGGTTTGAAATTAGATTTGAATTAAGTTTGAACTATAAGTTTGAATTTGAATAGTTTCAAATTCAAAACACACTCAATAAAATCCAAATAAAATCCATAAGATCCAAATCACATATTTTACCATAATTTGAAAATATATTTTTATATTTTTGGTTTTATTTATTTAAGAATTTAGGAAGAGAGAGGCTAGAGAGGTTTAAATATGGTGACACATCATCAACAAATGAAAAGTTCAAATTTTCTCACATTTTCATAACTTAATTTTCTGGGTTGTTACATTCTCCCCACCGAGAATCTCGGTCCCTCGAGATTTAAGCTCCATCCTTCCTCGAACAAGTGAGGGAACTCTCCCGAGGTCGGCTTCCTTCTCCCAGGTTGCTTCTCGCTCCGTGTGGTGACTCCACAACACCTTGCAATAAGGAATTGTGGTCCTCCTGGTTTCCTTTGTTGCTCTGTCCAAGATCCTCTCGGGGTACTCGCATACTCAGTGTTCAGTCGAGTATCTCCACGGGACTTGCTTTGCTTCCACTTCCTTTTCACTCTTCTTCAACTGTGACACGTGGAACACAGGGTGTACAGCGGACATCTCTGCTGGTAGTGCGAGAGTGGCGAGCTTCCCAACTCTCGAGTGATCCGTATGGTCCCGCACCTCGGGCAAGCTTTCCTTCACGAAACCTCTTGGTTCCTCTCATCGGTGACACTTTTAAGTAGACGAAGTCACCCACCTCGAACGACAAGTCTCTCCGGACGATCGGGCGTAGCTCTTCCTCTGCCTCCGAGCAATCTTTAGGTTATCTCGACTTTCTCTACTTTCTCCTCGGCCTCCTCGAGAATGTCCGGACCAAAGATCATCCTTTCTCCTACCTCGACACCACATCAAAGGTGTCTGCACTTTCCTCCCGTAGAGTGCCTCGAAGGGTGCCATCTTGAGACTTGCTTGGAAGCTGTTGTTGTAAGAGAACTCTGCATAGGCCAAGCTGCTCTCCCAATCCGTGCGTGTAGGTCAAAGCGCAGCTCTCAAAGATATCCTCCAACACCGGTTTACTCTCGATCCGCCCGTCCGAGGGGTGAAAAGCCGTAGTGAGTGTAGTTCCCATCCCGCGTGGAAACTCGCCAAAACTTTGCTGGCTGGGACCCTCTGACACTATGCTCCTGGGGCTCGTGTAGCCTAAGTATGTGACACACGTACAAGTCTGGCCAGTGCATCTTGCATCCGGATCTTCACGGTGCAAGTGAGCTACCTGCGTCGGCCCGATCCACTATGACCCAAACGGAATCGTTGCCTTTCGTGTCCTGGTAGCCCACCACAAAGTCCATGGAAATGTCATCCCACTTCCACCGGGGTATATCCACGGGTTTCATGACTGCGGCCTCGGTGCTCGATCTTCACTCTACGCAAGTGTCACAACAAGCCACGTAGTAGGCTATGTCCTTCTTCATATCCTTCCACCAAAACCTCTGTTTCAAATCTTGGTACATCTTTGTGCTTCCTGGGTGAATGGAGTACCTTGAATCATGGGCTTCTTTCAGTATCTGCTCTCGAGTTCCTTGTTACATGGAACATGATCCGATCCTTCAACCACACGGTTCCCCTGTTCATCAACCCGGTAATCCTCGACTTTTCCTTCCAACATCGACTCTCGTAGTGCTCCAATCTCCTTGCAATCTTTCGAGCTTCCAATTACGCCTTCCAAGTCATAGGACACTTGCAATGTGTTGAGCTGTCCTTGCTCCACAATCTCAACCTGAAGCTGCTCTAGCTCGTCGTGAAGTGCTGGCTGCTCCTGCCTCACCATCAAGTTGTTGCAATAGGACTTTCGCTCGGTGCATCTCGCCACAACGTTTGCCTTGCCAGGGTGGTAGTGAATCTCCAAGTCGTAGTCCTTGATCAGCTCTAGCCACCTCCTCTGCCTCATGTTCAACTCCGACTGAGTGAAGAAGTACTTCAGACTCTTGTGATCGGTGTACAGCTCACACTTGTTGCTGATCAGGTAGTGTCTCCAAATCTTCAGAGCGTGAACGACTGCTGCTAGCTCCAAGTCGTGAGTGGGGTAGTTCTCCTCGTGTTTCTTGAGCTGCCTCGACGCACGTAAGCAACAACTTTGCCCTCTTGCATCAACACACATCCCAAACCTTGCTTCGAGGCATCACAGTACACCACGAAATCCTTCTTGATGTCTGGCAGGGTAAGAATCGGAGCTGTCGTGAGCCTCTTCTTCAACTCCTGGAAACTCCTCTCACAGGCCTCTGACCACACGAACTTCTTGTCGTTCTTCAACAGCTCTGTCATTGGCTTCGCTATCTTGGAGAAGTTTTCTATGAACCTCCTGTAGTATCCTGCCAACCCGAGGAAGCTCCGAATATCTGTCACTGTGAGTGGCTGCTCCCACTTGGTAACTGCTTCCACTTTCGAAGGATCAACCGCAACTCCCTCTGCTGACAACACGTGTCCCAAGAAAGCAACTTCCTCCATCCAACTCACACTTGCTGAACTGCATAACTTCTGCTGTCTCAGCCTTTCCATCACAATCCGAAGGTGTTCCTTGTGTTCCTCTGCTATCTCTGAGAAGATCAGAATGTCATCTATGAACACCACTACGAACTTGTCCAGCTCTTCCATGAAGACCTTGTTCATCATGTTCATGAAGTAGGCAGGTGCGTTGGTCAGTCCGAAGGAAACCACTACGAACTCGCAAGCCGTGCAGTCGTGAAAGCTCGCCTTCGGGATATCTCGTCCCGAATCTTCATCCGGTAGTAGCTGACCTCAAGTCGATCTTGAAAAGAACTTTGCCTTCCGACTGTCTAGCAAATCGTCAATCACGGGCAAAGTACCGGTTCTTGATCGTCATCGAGTTGAGTGTCCGGTAGTCCACACACATCCTCTTGGTGCCATCCTTCTTGTCCACAAACAGAACTGGCGAACCCCAAGGTGAGGCACTCGGCCGAATGAACCCTTGCTCTTGCAGTTTCTTGAGTTGCTTCTTGACTCATCTAGTTCATCCGCGGACATCCAGACGGGCTCTTGGCCACGGTCCAGCCTCGGCATCGGTTCAATCACGAACTCAATATCCTCGGTGGTAACTCGGTCAACTCCTCCGGAAACACGCCGGGTACTCCTCACCACCGGATTTCCTCCAAATCCTTTCCTTTCATGTTGCACAACATCGGCCGACCTCCGGCCTGTGGCTTGATCAACACTGACTCACCGGGTGCTCCAACTTCACACCGGGTTGCAGTTCACCAATCCTTTGTCTTGAGCTAACCACTCCATCCCAAGTATCACGTCGATCCCTCGACTCGAGCAACGGTCAGTCTGCCACGAACAAGCGCTTCTCGAACACCATGTTCACTCCTCTACACTCCATACTCGCTTCTCACCTAGCGGAGGCTGGTAACTATAGGCCGTGGTGGGCTTAGTTGGTAATGACCTTTCTTTACAAACTTAGTAGAGATGTACGAAAACTGAGCACCGGTGTCAAACAGAACGGTAGCCATAACTGAATCGACTAAAAACTAAAGCGCTGCGCTGCCTCCTCTGCGGTCGGTGGTTGACCGCCTCGAGTCGGTGGGGCGCTCTTCGCTGGTTCTGTTGAGGCTGTCCTCCTGAACCGGGTGCCTTTGCTTGTGTCACAGTCGGGTGTTCTGCCTCGACCTCCTGTTGAAACTTCGGGCACACGTTGGACTTGTGGCCTAGCCGACGGCGATGGTAGCAAGTGACCTGTGTCTGTGGCGGGCCGGCGGCCCGGGCTTCCACCGCTCGAACCTCCACTACCTCGTGGTGTCCTCTCTGTGAGTGAACTGAGTCTGCGGGCTGGCCGAGGGTAAGGACGCCCTCTCTGTGAGTCTTGTGGCGGAGCGGACCTCGCCGGTGTGACCTGGGTACCACTGCACGTTCATAGACGCTTCTCTCCGCGGACCTCCACGTAGTCCGGTCTCGACTTCTCCACAACCAAAGCCTTGCCCACCGGGCGTGAAGAGTGTCACAATCGTGAGCTGCCAAGTGGTGCGCCATCCTCCGTGGAGTCCCTTGCGGTGCAAAGACATCTTCTTTTCGGTGTTGGAGTCGTGGGCGTCTGCATCAGCTCCTCGGAACCGGTTCGTGTACTCTGCACCGTCATCGATCCCATCTTCAAGTGCACGAACTCGAAATGCGCCTTCCCATCCATCACAGCCTCGGGATGTGGAACGCCTCAAGGCCTCCACAAACTCCTCCCACGTGATGCGGGTAGGGTCCGCGTGTGAGTCACAAGAATCGTCCCACCAAGCCCCGCCGGTGGCCACCGGTGCACGGTGACGACACGCACTCCTCCTCCGAAAGGTCGGTGAGCTCCAACTTCTTCTCAATCTCCCTCAACCGGGTTATGCCGCCACGAGTGGGTGTGGAGAGTTGTCAAAGGTAGGTGGACGCAGCTTGGTGAAACCCTCCACTCTCTTCTGCAAGCTCTCCGGCTGGTTCCTGACGTTTCTCCGGTTGTTGTTGTTCTGGACCACAGCATCGGCGATCGTCTGCATCAGCTGAGTCTGAAGCGCCATCACGGCTGCTAGGTTGGGCGGTGGTGCCGGCTGCTCGGGCTCCTGCTCAGGCTCAGGCTCAGCCTCCCCCTCGAGCTCCTCCTCGGGGTCGGTGGTGCTGGCCTCCTCCTTGGTCTCCTCGACCTCGCCCGGCGGCGTCACCACTGGCGTCCGCCACGTGGTGCACTCCACGGCGGCCACGACCTCGACCTCCTGCGGGGAGAGGGACGTCCTCCTGCTCGGCGTCCTCCCTGGCTGCCTCCTCGAAACGGCGTAGGAGCCGTCCCGACCTCCTTGCCACCGACATCTGTTTTAAGAGTTCGAGATCGTGAGAAACGAGTTGTCGGAAATTAACTTTAAAGTACTTAAGCATATAAGGAGTATCTAGCTAACAACAAACAATTTCACACAAACATATAAGAAGCATAAAAACCAGCAAAAGATCGATAACTCCAATCACTCATGCAAGATCACCATACAAAAGGTGTGTATCTCGAGGCCTACTCCACAACCTTCGAGATTACACGTACATGAGAACTACATCGCGATACATAAGAGGTGGTCCACTAAACATGAACATCATGAAGAACCCTATCCTAGCTGACTACAGGATCATCCCCTCAAGGTGCCTGCTCCTGAACTGTAATTGGTGAGAGCGTGGTGGTGACGGTCTTGATGGGTGGAACCGGTAGAACGGTGGGTCGTTCACTCCTGGGTAATCTGGTATCTCAATCTCGGTAGGTTGAAGTAGCACCAAGCTCCTCAAAGCTCGCTCATCTGGGTGTCCGAGCGCCTCGTGGGTAAGGTCGCTGTGACGGAAGTAGAGTAGGGGGTAGCTCAAACGTCTCTGTCCTCACCTAGGCCTCTTCTGCGGTGGTAGCATCTCTGCCAACTCCACACTCGCCACTCGTCAGAGGTGAGTCCCTCAAGTGGTCCTGGCTGTATCACAGCCTCGTACACTCTGCCTCCCAAGTACCAGAGGTGGTCGTAGTTCTGGGTCAGCCTCTCCTCGTGTTCCCACAACCGCAGCTGGTAGTCGGTGCAAGCTGCTCCAAGAGACTCTACCAAGTACTCCTTCTCACGCAACTTCAACCGCCCTCCTCCGGGTCGGCGCCTCGACTCGCAAGGCGGTCTGTGTCTCCTCTAATCTGGCTCTCAGCGTGGCGATCTCAAGTGCATCTCTCTCTGTGCTGGCTCTGGCGGCCGCGAGTCCCCACTCTGTGATCTGGATGTTCCTCCTGTGTGCTTCGTTGAGAAGGTACACCAACCGGGCTTCTCTCTCTCCAGCTGGGCGTTCCGCCCCAAGGTGTCGTCCCACTTCTGTCGCAGAAACATGATCTCTGAATCTGCCCAGTAGAGTGCCTGGTCCTGAGCTTGAATGAACTTCTTTGGCCAACCTGGTTCTTCTCATCCTTGCCCTTTGTGTTCTCCTCGTGTGGCTGCCTCGTGCATGTGCCACTGCTGTGGTCGTACAGTGCTGTCGGAAGAACCTCGAAGGGTGTATCCTTCAACCTCTGCTCCAACCGTCGACACACTTTCTTCAGCGCGAGTCTAGCACAACACTGGTGAGCCTCCAGGGTAGAGTTGTCGAAGCACGTGACTCTGACCTCCTCGAACTCGCACGCGCGTGGGTCGGGTATCTTCAAGGTCAGCTCCGTCGGCGATCGGGTCCACACGGCCGTGGTGCGTCCTCGTAGAACACCTCACTTGTCTCCACTCCTGCGGTCTCCAAACAGTTTTTAAGGATCTTGCAGAACCCTCTGGCCCACTGGCCGTCGGTCTTGAGGGGGATCCACGTCAGCTGGTCCATCTGCACGTTGTTAGGGTTGTTAGTAAGAGTTAGTATTGTTAATCAAGGTAGTATATAGTAAAGTGCAAGGTATTTATATAAAGTTTCATGGATTGCATATAAAGCACCGTGTGTTCGGGCTTTCCTATACTATCGTCTCTCCTAGGCTCGTCCTACGTCACGGCTCGATACCAATCGAACGAACTGGTTTCCAAGACGTGAACCCGATCCTCTGCACCTCCGTGATAGTCCCGGAGGCTATCACGTGCAAATCCCTGTCTCATAAAGTAAAGCAAAGTACCGTACAACAAGAATAAATACATGAGGGTCCATAATATAATGTAATAATTAAGCATCAGAGTACATCATTTCGGCACATGCCGGTACAAGTCCAACAGACTGAATCAAGCGAGTAGTAAACATCTATGCACGGCTCTCATGTAGCGGAGTAGACTCCATATCCGCAGCAACTTGAGTGTAGGCGAGCTTAGTCCTCCCAGAGTAGTCCTCAAAGTCGTAGTCCGGCTCACAGTGCGAAAGTCCGTCATCTACTTGATAAGCGAGTAGGTCATGTCAGCTTCCCAACAAAGAGCATAAGCAAGAGAGAATAATTCTATTATGCATGAGTAATCCTATTTATGGTCAGTAGAAGGTTAAGCAAGCAGCGGTAGCAACATCAAGGTAAGCGAAAAGCAGAGGTATCCATCTCCAAGAGATCCACACCTCCGAGGACAACGCCTCGGTCAACACCCAACAAGGAAAGAAGCACCAAATCGGATCTCAACCAAGATACAAAGATCCCACTCTCATCTGCGACGTGGGGTCACCAACTCCTATCCCCACGTCTCAACGGCACGGCCGGCTCACAACACACCGGGGAGAGAAAGCAGCACAAGAAGAGTCTAGCCGGTGAGAGAGATCGTAGGGCTGTCCATACCGGTGGACACGGATTATAGCTATAGGTTTAACACTGCAGAGGTTGTACATTGGACCCGCCGGATAGGGCAAACGGATGCCTCGTTCCACATCCCTACCTAACGACCGGAGACCTAGCGTGGGTGGCACTCTCCCGCCTCTCAAGCTCGACTCCCAGGCGCGAAACTTGCCAGGCCTCGGGCTGTGAGACCATCCCGGAGGAGCCGGGGCGACGTCTACTACTGGGGTATAACCCGTCCCCTCACACGACCACACGGTCCGCCTACAGCTGGATGCCATCCACCTACTAGTTCTCGGACGAACCCGCCCATAACAAGGCGTGAGACGGTTTGTACGAATAGCCCAAAGATCAAGGTCACCTGACGATCGGTCCTTAATTGCGGGAGCAAGCACTCACCAACTCCATCCGTCCGACACACCGCTAGGGCGGAGGCCGTCGCATCTCCCTAGGCGCTCACAAGTAACCAAAGCGGCTCGCTCCAGCTGTAACACGTCAAGGATACACACTCACCCAAAACACACGCAAGAGTTCCGAGGTATCCCAACCTCCAAACTGAGATCCATCCATAACTAAGGGTAAAATATATGGATGGAGAAGTGCCGGGAACTAGCTAGGGTCCTAGCTAGTTCCAAAAGTAGGTATTCAAGGACAAGATAAACAATTCCAAGGCACGGCTAATCAATTGTCTATGCAATTTCAAAACATGCATCAAAAGTAATTAAGCACTAGCAACTATAGCAAGCATGGGATCTATATGGTTGGGAGTGACATGACACCGTCTCAAGTCTGCCCGGGTAGTAGTCGGGGTCGAGGCTCCTCCTCGCTCGTTGTAGCTCGGGTGCATGCGGACGAGATACGAGACACTAAGATACCGACAAACAACTAGGCAATAAATCCAAAGAAACCCAATTTTAGAAGATTCAAACAGAACCATACTACCTACAAACAGCACCGTCTCATTTTTAGAAAAATATAGAAACTGGTTTCATATTTTTGGAGTTATAAATAATTAGCTATGAATTTTCAAAGATTATAGGATTTATAAAATAATTTCCAAAATCGGCGGCGAAGTGGCGATGATCAAGGTTCTCTTGGACGCGTGGTTGTCTCGCGCCTCGGCTGGGGTGCTTAGGCGTGGCAGGCCGCGACACGGCTGGCGTGGGCCGAGGCGGCGGGCGTGCGATGGCGTGGCGCACAACAACCCGAGCGGCGGAGGCGTGCGCCTCACGCAAGCGCTCGTGCGCGTAGTGCTCGGCTGGCGCGCGGGCGAACCGCCTCGCGTGGCGCGGCCGTGGCGCGGATCCAAGCGTGGCGTCGACGCGCCGCGCACGGCTGCGGATTGCGCGACGAGAAGCTCATGGGTGAGCTCCGGCGCCACACTGGCGCAAAGCCTGGCAAACAGCGGCGCCGTGCGCACGCACAGCGAGGCATCGCGCCGCGGCACTGGCATGCGCGGGCGAGCAGTGAGTTAGTCACGCCTACACGCGACACGGCTGGCAGGTGCCTGGCGGCGTGCAAGACAAACCTGCGAGAAGAACGGCTCGATGGCGGGCATGGGTGAACAGAAGCCGCAAGGTGCCGCACATGCGGCGGCTGCGTGGCGGCGGGCGCAGGGCTCCCAAGCATGAGGAAGAAGGAAGGGACGGCTCACGAGGCGGCGATGTAGACGTTGCAAAGTGAAGGCGGTGAAGGTGAAGTGTTGACGGCGGAAGTTCGGCGGCGGCGACTCCTCTGCTCGGTCCGTGCTCGCTGGACGGCCCTCCTCCGTCCGCAGCGGCGGCCAGTGCTCCGGCTTGGGTGGCGGTACGGCGCGCGCCGGGTCTCTTCTTCTCCTTCCTCCTCCTCCTTTCTCCCTCTTCCTCTCCGTGACAGAGGACCAAGGGGAAAAACCCCAAATGAGTTGCCTTACAGGAGGGGTCTCGCAGGGGTTTAAAGCACGCCGAGGCGAGGCAAAGGGTCACAACTCCATTGGCTGCGTGAGCGGTGATGTGGCGGTGGGTGGCGGGCGCGCGGGCGTCACGGCGAGGGCGAGGGTAGGGAAAAGGCCCGGTGTGGCGCGGCCGCTCGCTCGGCGTCGTGCCACGGCGCGGCTGTCCGGCCGGTGGCGCCTGGGCCAGGCGCAAGAAGGTCGCGGTGCGGGAGACAGCTGTGGAAGAGATGAAGATGGTGGGCATGGCCGATCTCGGAAGGTGGAAGGAAGGCCGGTTTTAAGTTCGCAGGAGATGAGGGGTTAACTAGACTTAGAAGAGGTTAGGCGCCCATGTTAGTTAGTATAGGGTTTTGAAATTAGATTTGAATTAAGTTTGAACTATAGGTTTGAGTTTGAATAGTTTCAAATTCAAAACACACTCAATAAAATCCAAATAAAATCCATAAGATCCAAATCACATATTTTACCATAATTTGAAAATATATTTTTATATTTTTGGTTTTATTTATTTAGAATTTAGGAAGAGAGGCTAGAGAGGGTTTAAATATGGTGACACATCATCAACAAATGAAAAGTTCAAATTTTCTCACATTTTCATAACTTAATTTTCTGGGTTGTTACATTCTCCCCCACCACCGAGAATCTCGCCCTCGAGATTTAAGCTCCATCCTTCCCTCGAACAAGTGAGGGAACTCTCTCCTGAGGTCGGCTTCCTTCTCCCAGGTTGCTTCTCGCTCCGTGTGGTGACTCCACAACACCTTGCAATAAGGAATTGTGGTCCTCCTGGTTTCCTTTGTTGCTCTGTCCAAGATCCTCTCGTACTCTGCATACCTGTGGTGTTCTGCAGGTCGAGTATCTCCACCGGGACTTGCTTTGCTTCCACTTCCTTTTCACTCTTCTTCAAGCGTGACACGTGGAACATGTGGTGTGCGGACATCTCTCTGGTAGTGCGAGTCTGTAAGCGAGCTTCCCAACTCTCTGAGTGATCCGGTATGGTCCCACGTACCTCGGGGCAAGCTTTCCCTTCACAGCAAACCTCTTGGTTCCTCTCATCGGTGACACTTTTAAGTAGACGAAGTCACCCACCTCGAACGACAAGTCTCTCCGTCGACGATCGGCGTAGCTCTTCCGTCTCTCCGAGCAATCTTTAGGTTATCCCCGACTTTCTACTTTCTCCTCACCTCCTCGAGAATGTCCGGACCAAAGATCATCCTCTCTCCTACCTCCGACCACATCAAAGGTGTCCCGCACTTCCTCCCGTAGAGTGCCTCAAGGGTGCCATCTTGAGACTTGCTTGGAAGCTGTTGTTGTAAGAGAACTCTGCATAGGCCAAGCTGCTCTCCCAATCTGCGTCGGAGGTCAAAGCGCAAGCTCTCGGCATATCCTCCAACACCTGGTTTACTCTCTCAGTCTGCCCGTCCGTCTGAGGGTGAAAAGTCAGTAGTCGAGTGTAGTTCCCATCCGGCGTGGAAACTCTGCCAAAACTTTGCTCTGAACCGGGACCCTCTGCCGACACTATGCCCTGGGCTCCGTAGTAGCTCGAGTATGTGACACACAAGCTGCCAACCGGTTCTGCCGTGTAACGGATCTTCACTGCACGAAGTGAGCTACCTTGTCACCGATCCACTATGACCCAAACGGAATCGTTGCCTTCGTGTCCCGGTAGCCCCACCACAAAGTCCATGGAAATGTCATCCCACTTCCATCGGGGTATATCCAACGGTTTCAACATCTGCGGGCCTCGGTGCTCGATCTTCACTCATCGCAAGTGTCACAACAAGCCACGTAGTAGGCTATGTCCTTCTTCATATCCTTCCACCAAAACCTCTGCTTTCAAATCTTGGTACATCTTTGTGCTTCCCTGGTGAATGGAGTACCTTGAATCGTGGGCTTCTTCAAGATTCCGCTCTCGAGTTCCGTGGAACATGATCCGGTCCTTCAACCACACGGTTCCCTGTTCATCAACCCGGTAATCCTCAGCTTTTCCTTCCAACATCAGCTCTCGTAGTGCTCCAATCTCCTTGCAATCTTTCTGAGCTTCCCGAATTCTGCCTTCCAAGTCATAGGACACTTGCAGTGTGTTGAGCTGTCCTTGCTCCACAATCTCAACCTGAAGCTGCTCTAGCTCGTCGTGAAGTGCTGGCTGCCTGCCTCACCATCAAGTTGTTGCAATAGGACTTCGCTCGCTGCATCCGCCACAACGCTTTGCCTTGCTGTGGTGGTAGTGAATCTCCAAGTCGTAGTCCTTGATCAGCTCTAGCCACCTCCTCTGCCTCATGTTCAACTCCGACTGAGTGAAGAAGTACTTCAGACTCTTGTGATCGGTGTACAGCTCACACTTGTTGCTGATCAAGTAGTGCCTCCAAATCTTCAGAGCGTGAACGACTGCTGCTAGCTCCAAGTCGTGAGTGGGGTAGTTCTCCTCGTGCTTCTTGAGCTGCCTCGACGCATAAGCAACAACTTTGCCCTCTTGCATCAACACACATCCCAAACCTTGCTTCGAGGCATCACAGTATACCACGAAATCCTTCTTGATGTCCGGCAGGTAAGAATCGAAGCTGTCGTGAGCCTCTTCTTCAACTCCTAGAAACTCCTCTCACAGCCTCCTCGACCACACGAACTTCTTGTCGCTCTTCAATAGCTCGTCATTGGCTTCGCTATCTTGGAGAAGTTTTCTATGAACCTCCTGTAGTATCCTGCCAACCCGAGGAAGCTCCGAATATCTGTCACTGTGAGTGGCTGCTCCCACTTGGTAACTGCTTCCACTTTCGAAGGATCAACCGCAACTCCCTCTGCTGACAACACGTGTCCCAAGAAAGCAACTTCCTCCATCCGTAACTCACACTTGCTGAACTTTGCGTACAACTTCTGCCGTCTCACCTTTCCATCACAATCGAAGGTGTTCCTCGTGTTCCTCTCGCTGTCTCGAGAAGATCGTAATGTCATCTATGAACACCACTACGAACTTGTCCAGCTCTTCCATGAAGACCTTGTTCATCATGTTCATGAAGTAGGTGTGCGTTGGTCAGTCCGAAGAAACCACTACGAACTCGTACAAGCCGTACCGAGTCGTGAAAGCCGTCTTCGGGATATCCTGGTCCCGAATCTTCATCCGTAGTAGCGACCTCAAGTCGATCTTGGAAAAGAACTTTGCCTTCCGCATGACTGCCTAGCAAATCGTCAATCCTGGCAAAGGGTACGGTTCTTGATCGTCATCGAGTTGAGTGTCCGGTAGTCCACACACATCCTCTTGGTGCCATCCTTCTTGTCCACAAACAGAACTGGCGAACCCCAAGGTGAGGCACTTGGTCGAATGAACCCTTGCTCTTGCGGTTTCTTGAGTTGCTTCTTCACTCATCTAGTTCATCCGCGGGACATCATGGGCTCTTGGCCACAGGTCCAGGCTCCGGCATCGCGTTCAATCACGAACTCAATATCCTCGTCCGGTGGTAACTCGCCAACTCCTCCGGAAACACGCCGGGTACTCCTCACCACCGGATTTCCTCCAAATCCTTTCCTTTCATGTTGCACAACATCGGGCCGACCTCGCCCGTGCTTGATCAACACTCGACTCACAGGGGTGCTCCAGCTTCACGCATTACAGGGTTGCGGTTCACCAATCCTTTGTCCGAGCTAACCACTCCATCCCAAGTATCACGCCGATCCCGGCCGACTCTGGCCAGGTCCGCCACGAACAATCGCTTCTCGAACACCATGTTCACTCCTCTACACTCCAGTACTCCGCTTCTCACCTAGCGGGAGCTGGTAACTATAGGCCGTGGTCAGGCTTAGTTGGTAATGACCTTTTCTTTACAAACTTCGTAGAGATGTCTGGCCGAGCACCGGTGTCAAAGCAGCGGTAGCCATAATCGAATCGACTAAAAACTCACAGGAGCCACGTCGTGGCTGCATGCCTCCTCTGCGGTCGGTGGTTCTGCCCGCCTCGAGTCGGTGGGGTGCGCTCTTCTGCTGGTTGTTGAGGCTGTCCTCCGGCCGGGTGCCTTTGGGTCTGCAGTGCGGGTGTTCCTGCTCGACCTCCTGTTGAAACTTGCGGGCACACGTTGGACTTGTGGCCTAGCCGATGGTAGCAAGTGACACATGAGTGTGTCGTCGGGCCGGGCGCTGCGGCTGGGCTTCCACTGGCTCGAACCTCCACTACCTCCAGGGTGTCCTCTGCTCTGCTGAGTGAACTGAGTCTGCGGCTGCTGAGGGTAAGGACGCCTCTCGCTGTGAGTCGTGGCGGAGCGGACCTCTGTCGCTGGTGTGACCCTGGGTACCCTGCACGTTCCGCACGCTGTCTCTTCTCTCCGCGGACCTCCACGTAGTCCAGTCTCGACTTCTCCACAACCAAAGCCTTGCCCACCAGGGCGTGAAGAGTGTCACAATCGTGAGCTGCCAAGTGGTGCGCCATCCCTCTGTGAAGTCCCTTGCGGTACCAGTACATCTTCTTTTTCTCGGTGTTGGAGTCGTCTGGGGCGTACCGCATCAGCTCCTGGAACCGGTTTGTGTACTCCTGCACTGTCATCGATCCCATCTTCAAGTGCCTGAACTCGTCGCCTTCACATCCATCACGGCCTCGGGATGTGGAGAACGCCTGAGGCCTCCACAAACTCCTCCCACGTGATGCGGGTAGGGTCCGCGTGTGAGTCACAGTAACTGTCCCACCAAGCCCCTGCCGTGCCGACCAGCTGGTGCGCGGCGACGTACACGCACTCCTCCTCCGAAAGGTCGGTGAGCTCCAACTTCTTCTCAATCTCCCTCAACCAGTTGTCTGCCACGAGTGGGTCTGGAGAGTTGTCAAAGGTAGGTGGACGCAGCTTGGTGAAACCCTCCACTCTCTTCTGCAAGCTCTCCGGCTGGTTCCTGACGTTTCTCCGGTTGTTGTTGTTCTGGACCACAGCATCGGCGATCGTCTGCATCAGCTGAGTCTGAAGCGCCATCACGGCTGCTAGGTTGGGCGGTGGTGCCGGCTGCTCGGGCTCCTGCTCTGGCTCAGGCTCAGCCTCCCCTCGAGCTCCTCCTCGGGGTCAGCTGGTGCTCGGCCTCCTCCTTGGTCTCCTCGACCTCCCTCGCCGCGCGTCCACCACTGCGTCGCCACGTGGTGCACGGCCTCCCGCGGCCACGACCTCGACCTCCGGGAGAGGACGTCCTCTGCTCGGCGTCCTCCCGGCTGCCTCCTCGAAGCAGGCGTAGGAGCCGTCCCGACCTCCTTGCCACCGACATCTGTTTTAAGAGTTCGAGATCGTGAGAAACGAGTTGTCGGAAATTAACTTTAAAGTACTTAAGCATATAAGGAGTATCTAGCTAACAACAAACAATTTCACACAAACATATAAGAAGCATAAAACCAGCAAAGATCGATAACTCCAATCACTCATGCAAGATCACCATACAAAAGGTGTGTATCTCGAGGCCTACTCCACAACCTTCGAGATTACACAGCATGAGAACTACATCGCGATACATAAGAGGTGGTCCACTAAACATGAACATCATGAAGAACTCTATCCTAGTCGACTACGGGGATCATCCCCTCAAGGTGCACTGCTCCAGCGTAATTGGTGAGAGCGGTGGTGACACGGTCTTGATTTGGGTGGGCAAGGTAGAACGTGGGTCGTTCACTCTGGGTAATCTGGTATCTCAATCTACGGTAGGTTGAAGTAACGCCAAGCTCCTCAAAGCTCTGCTCATCTCCTGGGTGTCCGAGGCGCCTCGTGGGTAAGGTCGTGTGAAGTAGAGTAGGGGGTAGCTCAAACGTCTCTGTCCTCACCCTGGGCCTCTTCTGCGGTGGTAGCATCTCTGCCAACTCCACATGCTCGCCACTCGTCGAGGTCGAGTCCCTCCAAGCTGAGCTGGTCCCTGTGGTGTATCACATGCCTCGTACACTCTGCCTCCCAAGTACAGGTGGTCGTGATTGGGTCAACCTCTCTCGTGTTCCCACAACCGCGGTGGTAGTCGGTGCAAGCTGCTCAGAGACTCTACCAAGTACTCCTTCTCACGCAACTTCAACCGCTCCTCTCTGGTCGCCTCGACTCTCGCAAGGCGATGCATGTCTCCTCTAGTCGGCTCTCGGTGGCGATCTCAAGTGCATCTCTCTCTGCCGGCTCGCGGCCGCGAGTCCCCACTCTGTGATCTGGATGTTCCTCCCGTGCTTCGTTGAGAAGGTACACCAATCGGCCGTTTCTCTCTCTCTCCTGCCCGCCCCAAGGTGTCCCACTTCGCCGCAGTAAACATGACTCTCGAATCGCCCGAGAGTGCCCGTCCCGAGCTTGAATGAACTTGCCGCCAACCGGTTCTTCTCATCCTTGCCCTTTGTGTTCTCCCGTGCCGCCTCTGCCTGTGCCACTGCGTGGTCGTGTCGGTCTTGTCGGAAGAACCTCGAAGGGTGTACCCTTCAACCTCTGCTCCAACCGCGACACACTTTCTTGGGCCATGAGTCTAGCACAACACTAGTGAGCCTCCTGTAGAGTTAGCCGAAGCACGTGACTCTGACCTCCTCGAACTCTGGCACGCGTGGGTCAGCCGGTATCTTCAAGGTCAGCTCCGTCGGCGATCGTCCACGACGGCCGTGGTGCGTCCTCGTAGAACACCTCACTTGTCTCCACTCCTGCGGTCTCCAAACAGTTTTAAGGATCTTGCAGAACCCTCCGCCCACCGGCCGTCGGTCTTGAGGGGATCCACGTCACCGGTCCATCCGCACGTTGTTAGGGTTGTTAGTAAGAGTTAGTATTGTTAATCAAGGTAGTATATAGTAAAGTGCAAGGTATTTATATAAAGTTTCATGGATTGCATATAAAGCACAAGGTGTTCGGGCTTTCCTATACTATCGTCCGTTCCTAGGCTCGCCCTACGGTCAACTGGCTCGATACCAACTGAACGAACTGGTTTCCAAAGACGGAACCCGATCCTCACCTCGTGATAGTCCCAGGAGGCTATCACATGCAAATCCTCGTCATAAAGTAAAGCAAAGTACCATACAACAAGAATAAATACATGAGGGTCCATAATATAATGTAATAATTAAGCATCGAGTACATCATTTGCACATGCGGTACAAGTCCAACAGATCGAATCAAGCGAGTAAACATCTACGCAGCTCTCATGTAGCGGAGTAGACTCCATATCCATGAGCAACTTGAGTGTAGGGCGAGCTTCAGTCCTCCCAGTAGCCGTCCTCAAAGTCGTAGTCGGCTCACAGTCCGAAAGTCCGTCATCTACTTGATAAGCGAGTAGGTCATGTCACTTCCCAACAAAGAGCATAAGCAGAGAGAATAATTCTATTATGCATGAGTAATCCTATTTATGGCTGTAGAAGGTTAAGCAAGCAGCGGTAGCAACATCAAGGTAAGGTGCAGAGAGGTATCCATCTCAAGAGATCCACACCTTCGAGGACAACGCCTCGGTCAACACCCCAACAAGGAAAGAAGCACCAAATCGGATCTCAACCAAGATCTGACATCCCACTCTCATCTGCGTGGGGTCACCAACTCCTATCCCCACGTCTCAGCGGCACGAGCCGGGCTCACACACCGGGAGAGAAAGCAAGAAGAGTCTAGCCAGTGAGAGATCGTAAGGGCTGTCCATACCAAATGGACACGGACTATAGCTATAGGTTTAACACTCTGGAGGTTGTACGGACCACCGGATAGGGGCGAAACGGATGCCTCCGTTCCACATCCCTACCTAACGGTAGGAGACCTAGCGGTGGGTGGCACTCTCCCGCCTCTCCAAGCCGACTCGTCTCCGAATCACAACTGCGCCAACTTGCCGGGGCCTGTGAGACCATCCCCGGAGGAGCCGGGCGGCTACTGGGGTATAACCCGTCCCCTCACACGACCACACCGGTCCGCCTCAGGCTGGATGCCATCCACCTACTAGTTCTCGGACCGAACCCGCCCATAACAAGGCGACGGTTTATGAAAATAGCCCAAAGATCAAGGTCACGCAGATCGGTCCTTAATTGCGAGCAAGCACTCACCAACTCCATCCGTCCGACACACCGCTAGGCGGGAGGCCAGTCGCATCTCCCTAGGCAGTTCACAAGTAACCAAAGCGGCTCGCTCCCGCGGTAACACGTCAAGGATACACACTCACCCAAAACACGCATAGAGTTCCGAGGTATCCCAACCTCGGTCCAAACTGAGATCCATCCATAACTAAGGGTAAAATATATGGATGGAGAGTGCGAACTAGCTAGGGTGAGCTAGCTAGTTCCAAAAGTAGGTATTCCAAGGACAAGATAAACAATTCCAAGGCACGGCTAATCAATTGTCAATGCAATTTCAAAACATGCATCAAAAGTAATTAAGCACTAGCAACTATAGCAAGCATGGGATCTATATGGTTGGGAGTGACATGACACTGGTGGCGTCCAAGTCCCGGCCGGGTAGTCGGGGTCGTAGGCCTCCTCCACAGTTGTCGCTCGTGCATGCGGCACGAGATACGAGACACTAAGATACCGACAAACAACTAGGCAATAAATCCAAAGAAACCCAATTTTAGAAGATTCAAACAGAACCATACTACCTACAAAACAGCACCGTCTCATTTTAGAAAAATATAGAAACTGGTTTCATATTTTTGGAGTTATAAATAATTAGCTATGATTTTCAAAGATTAAAGGATTTATAAAATAATTTCCAAAATCATTTATAAAACAGAAAAGGATTTTTATATTTTGAAAATAGGGATGACGTCAGCATGACATCACCGTGACGTCATCGTCACCGGTCAGTGGGCCTTAGTGGGCCGAAAGAGTTAGTGGGCCGGAATCGGCCCATTGGACTTAGACCCAAAAGAGCTAAGTCCGTCGGACCACCGAATAATAAATCGAGTTCACCGATTAAAAGAGAAAAAGGGCCACGGGTTTGCTTGGCCTCATCACCGGTAAGTCCGGTGAGGTCCTTGAATTCTAGGGAGCGAACGCACCGCTTCCTGGCGTGCTCGTGGCGGCTGCGGGCGCCGGGGCTGGCGCCCGACCAAGAGCGATGATCAAGCGTTCACTAGGGGCACGTGGTTACCCAGCGCCGCCTCGGCTGGGCTAGGGCGTCACAGCGGCGGCGCGACGGCGCGCTCGCGCGGCGGCGGCGGCGTGCGGCGGCCGTCACAACGGCGGCCGGCGGAGGTCGGCGAAGCAAAGCGACCAGCGCACATGGGCGTGCCACGAGCGCGGCGTCGGGCGAACCAGCCTCGGCGTGGCCGCGCGAGCAGCCTCGCGCGGCGCGCGCAAGCCAGCGGCGCAGCTGCAGCGATCAGCGGCGAGCAAAGAGTCATGGGGGTGAGCTCCGGCGCACATGTGCGACGCCAGCGTCTTGCACGGTCACGACACGGCGAGCCTCGCGTAGCCAGCGGCGCCATGTCGCGGCAGCGGGCGCAGAAGATGCCTCGGCTCAAGGCCGGCTCATGCGCGAGATGGCGACAGAGCGGCGAGATGCGGAACTGCGGGCGGCGGCGCAGATGGCGGGCTGAGCGCGCGCGCTCGCGGCGCAGCCGGCGGCACGCACGCTGAAGCTCAAGGGGAGGGAAGAGAAGAGCGGCGGTGCTCACGATGGGTGAGCGTGCGGTGAAGGCGGCGGTGAAGATGTTGACGACGACGGCGAAGTCCGGCGGCGGCGTTCGCTCTGCTCCGGTCCCGTGCTCCCGCGGACCTCCTCCGGTCACGGCGGCGGCCAGTGCGGCCGGGTGGCCCAGCGGCGGCGCGCCTGGTCTCTTCTTCTCCTTCCTCCTCCTCCTTTCTCCCTCTCCTCTCCGGCGTGACGAGGACCAAAGGGGAAAAACCCCAAATGCGAGTTGCCTTGCAGGGGGCCTCGCTTGGGGTTTAGCAGGTCGAACACGCGAGGCGAGGGCAAAGGTCACCACGGGCCCTATTGGCTGCTGACGGTGATGTGGTCGATCGGCGTGCTGTGGCGGCGGCTGGGGCGGCGTCACGGTGAGGCGTAGAAAGGAAAAGGGCCGGGCTAGGTGCGTGGGCAAGCCGCTGGCTCGGCGTCCGTGCGGCAGCGGTGTGGCATCCTCTGGCCGGTGTGCGCCGCAGCGGTCTGGAGCCAGCGGGCAGCGGTGCTGATCACCGAGAGGGCAGAATTAGATTTGAATTAAGTTTGAACTATAGGTTTGAATTTGAATAGTTTCAAATTCAAAACACACTCAATAAAATCCAAATAAAATCCATAAGATCCAAATCACATATTTTACCATAATTTGAAAATATATTTTTATATTTTTGGTTTTATTTATTTAAGAATTTAGGAAGAGAGGCTAGAGAGGGTTTAAATATGGTGACACATCATCAACAAATGAAAAGTTCAAATTTTCTCACATTTTCATAACTTAATTTTCTGGGTTGTTACAGCATGAAAGCAAGATCAAGCTATTTCCAAAGGGATACAAACATGAGCATAAGATGGCGAACATCGGGCAACCTCCCGAAAGGGCTTTGTTTAAAGTCAAAAGCAGGACGTACCTAGCTAGTTGGGCAAGATGCAAGAGCTAACATCATCTCCAACCCGGGATAAGATTTGGATGAGAGGAACTTTACTCATGATGCTCACATACCTCCCCCACACTTGAAGTTTACATTGCTAGGCAACAAAACTCAAGTGTGTGGAGATCAAGCGACCTTTTGTAAATGTTCTCTCACCAAAAGCTTACAAAGGTGCTGTAGTTGATGTAGCTCACATGTCCCTAGGCATCACTTGTCCACCATTCTTTTCAATCTTCACCTGAAAGGTTAGTGACCAAAAATACCCGAAGGACAACCTTATCCTAAAAACATGCTCTTGCTTTTTATTTGAAACGGGAAATAAAGTCTAACCTAATCCAGGCTATCTCCTGGTAGTGCTTTGTTTACGGTCATAAGCTCGACCCTGGGAACTTCTTCTTGCAGTTATCATTGGTGATGTCATTCCCGCCTCACCACCAATTTTTAATGTATCATGGAAGCTTCAGGTGCAAGGTTAGTGCCACAGTGCATACACGAAATCTGCAATGCTTATGGTAGACATATGCATCTACAACCAGCCTTCTAAACATAGTGCAAAAAAGGACCATAAGATGGTTGTAGTCCTCGTGCATGCTCCGTGCACTAGGCATGGCTGACTCTGGAGAGTCACGATGCAAGCATGGTTCTTGAAGTATATCAAGAGTGAAGCTACCATGCTTGTCAATGGAATCCTTTCCTCCGGACTCTAGAGTCGGCGCCTCATAGATTTCCATGGCCCATGAATTATCCATCTCAAGAGATGCATCGTGGGGGCTCAATGTTGATTCTTGATCAAGGTCGAGAACAACATAATGTGGGCCAGCGGGAAGAGGCTCAACCACGGTCGAGGGCGATGATGATCGTTCGCCTTCACAAAGGTGAAGAGGATCTCCCGAGTCATACTCTTGAGGAGTAGAGAATTCTACAACCTCAACGAGAACTGGCTCAGATGATGCAAACAGAGATACATGCATCATTTCCTCGAGCGGGCTTTGCTTGGGAAGAGGCTTTGCAATAGAATTTCCTGAACACAAGGTAGCGGTGGCAGAAGCGGCTTCCCTAAGCTTTTCATCTAGGCTCCATAGAGATATATCAACAAAATTTTCTAGCGGGGAGCCTAGGAGAAGATCAAGATCGAGGATATCAAAGATATAGAAGTCTAGAGTGATCTCAATCTTGTCTATCACGAGCGGCACAACACATGCAACCCCCTGACACTCAAGAATGTGTCCGGAGGGACAACTCTTGAGTAGCTTGTCGAAAGGTCTCAACGTAACATTGCCCAACAAGGTGTACGCTAGGTGCCATGGCATGATATTAACCTCCATAGTGGGGTTAAGATGGGCTTCTACGATAATTCCTTTTATGGAGCAAGGGATGATCGTAGAGGGTGAACTAGTCCAAATTGCTTCGGAAAAGTGACCCACTCCAGTCGACCACTCCTTCATGGCCTCCATGATAGATGTTTCGTTTGGAGGATCGGGAGCCAAAGGAGGTACCGTAGGCCTAGGGAAGGTTCTCACAAAAGATTTCTAGTCATCGGATTTGGATGAAGAGGGCTCCTTCCCTATTGGGTCATCTAAGAAATTCGAGGTGTTCTTGATATTTTCAGAAGGGTCATCCTCGAATTGATGAAGGAACTTTGGAGGTTGAATTTCTTCTTCCTCCATTGTTCCTGGTTCAGATGAGGGTTCAATAGACGATTCTTGAGATATGGAAGTCGAAGGCTCAGATTCAGATGTTGAGAGACTCTCATGGATCGACTTTGAGTCCTGGTGGGGTTCGTTATGGTCGATAGGGAAGAAAGAGTTTTCTAAGAGGCTGTCTAGGATTGCTCTTCCTTCCGCTAGAGTTCTGTGTGCAAACGAACCTCCAGCAGCGATGTCAAGATCTAGAGTAGTGTCGAAGTCTAAACCCATGCAAAAGGCGTACAAAAGTACATCATCAGGTAGAAACAAGCCAGGTCCGAGATGCCGAAGGCGCATGAACCTAGCCCACGCTGCTCCTATAGACTCCTCCTCCAATTGCTCGAATTTGAGAATATCCACTGGGAGAGAGGCCATATGAGTATACCATTGCACCGTCCTTTTCGCGAGAGAGAATGATTTGCAAAAGTTATCTCGAAGTTTGCCCCAATCACCATTAACACTTTCTACGGTGTCAGTGTACCATTGCTTCGCCCTTTCTATAAGAGAGAGAGGAAACAACTTCCACCTTATGGTTTCGTGTCGTGCTGGAAAACTAGGACGTGAACACTCCTCGAATTCTTCCAAATGAAAGTAGGGGTCTTCATTGACCGCTCCAAGGAAGGGTCGATCCTGAACCTCACGCATAATGCGAAAACGAAGTTCATGGTTGGATAAAGAAGTGGATGGATCATTGAACTCGTAAGTTGAGGTGGAGATTCCGTAAAAGGATGGCTTCTCCATGGGTAGCGGGGGTAAAGGTAGAAACAAAGAAAACCAAAAGATACGAGGACCACTAGGTACGAAGATAGATACAGAATAGCTTCCCTATAGCAGCGCCTTAAAGCTTGTTGGGTATTTCAGACCACACGAAATAAATCCGCATAGCGCACGGATACCGCTAGAAGCTTTCACCTCGTGAGTATTCCAAGGGTATCGAATCCAAGGGAACAGAGTGCACTAACTAACTGCATAGTCACCCAAGGACACACCCGATAAGAGGCAAGGATAGAGAGGATTCCTAAAGATAGAACTTTAGATGAGATTAAAGGTCGATCTCTAGATAGAACTTGGCTTAAGGTACCGATAGCCACGACTTAACAAAGCGACTCCGACGCGGATCTATGTGGAACTGAGCTCGACTATATCCACCACGGAGGATCAACGAGGGCCGGACGGGTCACCACCACCGGACTGCCTCTACCTAACCTTGGGATAAGCCGACGAATGATAACCGTAGCGTGACACAACGCTCACGCTGTGGTTACTGCCGTAGCCAACGGACTACAGCACTCTGTACTTATAAAACTACGACCACGGAAGAGAACTGATCTCACTCACTATAGGTACTACTAGCTTATACTAAAGGCATACAAGAGAGCACTCGACCCCGTACTATGCTTCCAACATATACGAACGACTTGCAACAGACGAACGCATAAGCCCAGGATCTACGCACTAGCAGAGGAAAAAGACTACTCATGCAACCTAGCATAAACTATTAGAAAGGAATCACGAACACAATTTATTCTAATCAGAGCATGCAAGCATTTCCACTTTATTCTAATATACAAGTCATACAAACAGGATACAAACTTGTGCACCTAATCAACTAGATCGAGAGGGCGTGTTCGTGAAGAACACGCGCCTCTAAATGATGAACAGGCGAAGAACACAAGAACATATCACTCAAGTATGAATAACACTTTAGTCTAAATAGAAAATGCAGAAATACTCGCTTTACTCTAATTGAAGAACGAAGCATCCATGGAGATACAAATCCCTCTCTCACTCTCCTACTCTCTAATCTACCAAGGAGAGGCATCTCCTTTGAAGGGAAGCTCTCATCCTTGGGTGAGATGGTCTCATTTCCTACCCCCTCCCCTTCTATTTATAGGCAAAGGGTGGCTTGCTCAGTCTTGAACGACTCCAAAACATCCCGGGATGCCTTGAGAAACCAATGGAGAGCTGCCACGCGTAGGCTGGCGATGAGAGGACCTCCGAAGGTTTCGGCCGAACTGGGGTTCGGCCGACCCCGTGGTCGTTTCCACCACCTTTGTCCGGTGTGACCGCCAGTGGGTCCTCGGTGTGTATGGGTGTGTATGCGGTGTTTTTAGCTTGTTTCCGTGGGGATGTGGGCCCTTGAATCCGCGTACTGGCTCCTGATTGGTCGAAGGTGTGTTTCCTTGGATTGGTGATGTGTCATGGACACATGGCATCCAACGTGACAACACGTCGCCACGTGGTCTGGTGTGGGTCCCACCGGGCCCACATATCAAGATGGTGATCTTGTCTTGTGCATATCTCTTTCATCCGAACTCAGAAGTAGACATATGATATATCCATTTCGATCATCTTGACGAGCCCGTCGCAATGGTGTAGTCCAAATTGGCATTTGAGAATGATTATGATGACGTCCTTTAATAGCCATTGGATCACTTACTCTTAATTGTACCATTTGGCACGTATTCTGGTGCATCCTGCAACAAAAGCTAGAAACACCAACACTTGTGGAAATCATTAGTATCAATCCCTATTCTAGTGTTGATGATCCTTTTTCCATTATATTATGCAGGTATTGACTGTGTAAAAGTAGCACTTAACAGCCGTCAATAGGTGTTTCGCCAGAAGCTTGGCGACTTTGGAAGTGAAATGGCTTCGAGAATGGCGGTTGACCCGAAGATAACCCCAGGTAAGAATTAATTCATGCGCAAATAAAGTTATGTCATTTTGGAATAAATTGCTTACATATTCATTTACAAATGCAGCATCCTGGTGGATGATGTTTGGAAGCAACACTCCACAACTGCAGCGTCTCGCTTTGCGGCTTGTTTCACAGTGTTGTTCATCAAGTGGATGCGAGCGGAACTGGAGTACATTTGCGTTGCTTCATACAAAGGTTCGGAACTAGTTGTCACACAAGAAACTTACCAAGCTTGTCTATGTCAACTACAACCTTCGAGTGCGATTGAATGAGGTCTCGGGAGGCTATGAGCGTGATGACACTGACTTTGTTGATCAGCTGGCCCATCTCTCATTCTTTGATCACAAAAATCCGCATGGAATGGATGGAATATGGTCGATCCAATCAAGCTCCAGTTCTGGATGAGGACGACGACGACGGAGACATCCCTATCCCGTCACAGCCTAGTCGAGATCGAGCAGACTCCCGATCTTCGTGTGCTATGGGGGCTGCATTCAGCATCAAGACGCCAACATGTGGGTGACACTCACATGGGTAAGAGGAAGTTGCGGAAGGGGCCTACAAAGGGTGACCCGAAGCGTCGTCGAGGACATGACGATACAAGAGGCAAAGCAGTGGCGAGCGACGACGACACTGATGACGAGGAGGGTGATGGTAGTCCACCGTATCAGGAGTCTCGTGATAGTAGCTCACGATGATGGTGAGGCTAGTGATGATGGTGCGATGCTAGTGATAATGATGATGATGATAGTAGTGGTGGTGGTGGTGGTGGTGGTGGTGGTGGTGATGGTGGTGTTGGTGCTGGTGGTAGCGGTGGTGGTGGTCGTCTCATTTCATTTCATCAATTGCATGCACGTACATATGCACTTATGTTTCTTACTCGAGTACTAATTATGATATATTATGTCACAGGAGAGACTCAATACACGCATGCTACTCAGGATCAAGACCATGGAGCACCGACATCTCAGAGGAAAAGGGTTGGACCGAGGGACGATGACACTCCACAGTACTCTTCTAGCTCCTATAGTGATACCTCGCAGTCTTATCCCTATCCCATAGCTGACATGAGCCTGCAGCCACCGACGAGATGGGTGTACGAATGGGAAGACCCCGATTTCTACTCTATGTTGGTGCAGGAATGGGAGACTACATCGGCGTGGACGGGCCAAAGTTGGCAAGACTACAAGTCTGAGTTGCTTAGAGTCCGAGGTTTGAATTTAATGTCTGTGACCGAATACCAAATGGCGTCCCAAATGGGGGTCTTCCCATTCTACCATTGAACTTTTATTAATGTGTACCCGTAATTGTATGCACGCTAAGAACGGTGGTATTTGTATGCTTACTCTTGCATTTGTATGGATGTTTATCAATTGTTGTACTTTGATGTGGTCTCTTACATTAATATGTGCTTAGCTCATGCCAAAATTTTTATTTATTTCGAACTTTTTATGCATTTTTAGAGCTGTCGGTTTTTTCTGTTGATTCATCGGAAACTGGTGCAACTGGTCCGGCTAACCGGTCCAACCGGCCTTGGAAAATGGGTTCTCTGGTTTTTTCGATCGACTAACCGTCCGGTTCTGGAACCGATGCCCGGCGGTTTCATCCCACCGGTCGATAAAACCACAGAGTCCGGGTTATCACGGCCGCCAAGGCGTGCGTGCCACGGTCTCCTCCGGCCGCGTCCCTATTTAAGCGCGTCCCGGCTGCCCGAGTTCCCTGCTGCCCAGCGCTGCCCCGTCTCCGCACGCAAGCCGCGCCGCCACCGGAGCTTGGTGTCGCCGCCGCGCGCTAGCTGTCGCCGGAACGCCGTCTCGGTCGACCGTGGAGCAAATTGAGTACCGCTCCGAGCACGGCCGCGCCGAGCCGCACGTCCGCCACCGTTTTCCGTCGCAAACCGACCCGGAGCGCCGCCTGTGCAAAGTCCGGCCGCCGCCCGAGCTCACCGCTGTCGGCCATCTTCCCGTCCGTCTCCTTCCGAGGTGAGCCCCTCCACAGGTTCCCCTTCCCCTCCTCCTCCTTTTCCCCACCTCAGCCGAGGTCCTCGCCGTCTCAGTCGTCGGAGCCGCCAACGAAGTTGGCCGCCGGGAGCACCCATCCACCCGTGCGTGTCCCGGTCTAGAGGAGGAAGAAGCCACCTGGCTGTTTTGCCCAAAACCCCCTGCAGATCTTTGTAAATATTAGATCTATTCTTGTGTCTTGTACTTCTTCCAGAAAACCCCCTAAACCTATTAGTTTATCCAGATCCAGTCCGTCCTGAAGCCTTTGCGAGTAAGCCCTCGGGTTTATATATGAAATTGCGTATATGCCCCTGGTTTTTCACGGATAAGCCCCTAGAAGTTTTGAAAACTTGCCAGCAAGTCCCCAGAGCTTCGTTTATCCATATCTTTCATGTTTTAGCTCCGTTTTCATCCGTTCAAGCTGCGTTAGGTTCATAATAATGTAAAGTACACATTAGTGGTGAGTTTTCTTTATAAATGTTTTCTGAAAATTAATTTGTTAATAATTTTGATTAATGTCTAGTTATACATGCCTTTTATAAATAAAAGCAATATAGTGCTATACACCATTTTTCATAATTCATATTAATTTGATGAATTATTATTTCACATGCTTTTATACATAAAATCTAATTAGATCTTTATCTCGGTTTTTCATAAACCAAACGTTAATTTGTTTAATATTTAATTAACTTTTCTAATTAAAAGTTGATAGGCTTTTACACCGGCTTTTAAAAACAAATGTTAATTTGTTTAATATCAACATGAATGAGTTTTAATTATAACTTTATTAGTTTAAGTCATAAAGTTTCGATTAGAGGATTCATATGGTTAAGTTTTCTTAAAATTAAATGTTTAATTGATATAATTTATATATGAATCCTTATAAATAAAATTTGACTAGATTTTTACTCCGGTCTTTTGCAAATAAAAAATAATAATGCTGCATTAATTCCAATTTGGGGTATTTTCTTATGAAGTATCCTTTACAAATATTTTACTAATTAAAATAAACCTAGCTCATAGTTTGTTCTCTCATATATGCAAATCGATCGGTAGTCGTTCTTTGTCAAAGCTCTCTGTCTCAGTGTGTCTCTGTTGTAGAGCTAATCTTCTTTCAAGCTCCAGATCTTTTGATCATAGTCCATGCTCAAACCTAGTGTCTTCCATAAAGCTAATCAAGCTTTTCCTTTTCTCAGCACGGTCTGTGTCCTTCAGTGATCCATAGAACCGAGTCTGTCCTCTAGTGTGTTCTTTTAAAGCCTTTATTTTGTTATGGTGCATTGTTCTTAGTTTGCTTGTTTGTCTGCTTTGTATGCTTGAGCCTGATGATTGATGCGAATAGAAGGAACATGGTTCGAGAGCAGTGAAGAGCAAGAAGTTGAAGAATTCTGAGTAACATCATTACTCTGGTTAAAGGCAAGTGTATCCTTGTTCTTTTGTCCTAATAACTGTGTTTATTCACATTGCATATGCTTGCATTTAATTTGATGGGTCCTATTAAGGATTATCCTAGTCTTTATGATCATTCCTTGTCAACCTGGGTTTATTTTTATGTTGGGTAGTTATGCTTAGTTGCTCTACTTGGGATACGGTGGTTCTAATGAACAACAATGATGAACTTGCTTTACCTTTTATGTTATACCTCTGGTTAATGCAAGATCACAATGATTAATTGGAATATGGAGAACCACCCAGGACAACAGTGCAACCACAAGGACTAAATGGCTTTGGTCTTGGCTGAGTAATTAGGGGAGTCTTGTGTGGCCATTACTCGCATAGTAGCTTGAGTACGGAGGAATGCTTTTAAGGCTATTCTATTCCGGATAGGTATTGAACCAAGTACTCTATGGTGACCGTCCGTGAATAGAAGTGAGGTACGAAAGATAGCCTCTATGGCATATGCTACTATGGACTAATACACATGGGAGGACTCTTTGTAAAGGCCTCGTAGCGTCCCTATGCAATCACACCTAGAAAGTGTAGTATTGTGCCTACTTTTGCACAGCATGGTTGGGTTCAAAGTTCTTCTGAACTTTTACGTGACTTGTGGGTAAAGAAGTGCAACCTTTGCAGAGTGTTTAAAACTAATCAATTAGCCGTGCTCACGGTCAAGAGCGGCCTGGACCCTCACATGATAATTGAACTTGAAGATGGACTTAAATCGTGGTTTCTGGTTATGTTAGCCATATGCTTATGGCCTATGTTTATGTTAATTGTGGATTGGTATATACTTATATCATAGTAATCAGGTGCTAATAAAATTTGACCAACTAAAAGTGCTTAATGCAGTCAACCGGTCAGCCTTTTCTTGTCAAGCCTCTGCATTCATACTTTCCCCACACTTGCTGAGTACGACATGTGCTCACCCTTGTTATAAATAATGTTGCTCAGAAAGAGGAAGCTACTATGAAGACGTTGTGAAGATGTTGCTCGTGCTAGGTGTACGCAACCCCTAGTCGACTGCTTGTGGATGTTTGGTGCCTTCGTTTCCAGGATTTAAGCGTAATACTCTGATAATCTTTCTCTTTCTTTACGTGATATTATTTCTGTTATTCACTTATGTCAACTATATGCATGAAACTTGATCCTGGCATGCATATAGATCTGCACTTGGTTTTCTTTGGAAAAACAGGTGTGACAACAGGGGAGGAAGAAGCACAGCAACCATGGCCGGCGGCTTGAGGTAGAAAAAGAAGCGTATCTGTTCAGTTACAAATTATTCGATGCCCCTCTACCTCTCCCTCTCCAGCTTATCTAGCCTGCGAGTACACGGGCCAAGCCCAGGAACAGGCGCGCAAGCCCAACGAAGCCCAGTAGCAGTGCAACTAATAGCCCAATAGGTAACCGGCTGCTAACAGTAGGCAACCACACACCGCTGCGTCAAGCTCGATGCCACCCTCCCCCACCTCGTTGTTGCTCTGCTCGACCCAACTTGCGGCAGTCTCCGACCGTGGACCGCTCCCATCGTCGTAGTGCCGAATTGTAGCCCCGCTGCACTTCATGGTTGTAGGTAGCAGATAACCTTACATGTGGGTCTCATGTGTAAGTGACAAGAAAGAGAGGAGGAGGAAGAGGGCAAAGGGCATAAGAGACATTTCACACTCTTTGCTGACTCGTATCCGAGTTGGACAGCCGTGCTGGCGTGCCACGCGAGCAAAAATGGTAAAAATGTATCTCAAATGCAACATCGTTGGTCCATTTATATTTGCCACTGTTAAAGACTTAAAAGTGATAATCAGAGAGTGGTTGATCGTTATAATGGTAAAAAGTTAAATCTCCCTCAAATTTCTACAATGTTGCTCCGGACACTAATTAGGAGTATTAAATGTGAATTAATGATAAAACTTATTTCACACTCCTACCTTAATTTTCGAGATGAATCTAATGAGTCTAATTATGTCATGATTAGACAACGTCATGCTACAGTAATCTATCTCTAATGATGGATTATTTATCTATGTAATTAATTTTGCAAATAGTCTATGTTTATTACCCCTAATAAACTTTGAAAGCGACTCCCAAAATTTTCACTCCGGAACCAAGGGCCTAACTAACACTTGTAACTTCTTGTTACTGCAAAGCAATTGACATAAATCCCATGACACAACAAGCGACTCGATTCATGGTGGAACTATACTGATACTGATGGGCATAGCTAGAGCTGAGTCTTAAAAGGTTATCAGACTGAATCAACCACAAACCAACATTGACGACAGTACGCCATTGCTCAACCACAACTACTGAGACCTTTCAACCAAGAACACCGAGGCTTTCTACTCTTGAATCCCAGCATGCATCGCCTACAAAATAATGGACCAAACCGACATGATCACTGCCTACATAGAAGTGGTAGATTGTCACTGCTCCAGTTGCCAATTATCCATAGATGAGCATCAGGGTCAGGGCCTGCAGCTGTTTATTGCATCAAATCTGCAAGAAGCAGCGTGTTAGTGTTTGGCATTTGATACAAGGGGAATACATGCATCTTTGCTGCAAAAATTGCACGTTTTGCAACTAGAGATGATCTAACATTTATTTTAATCAGTAAAATCCCCTTAAACATCCATGCTGAATGATAGCTGCACCTCTGTTGAGCCCCTTCCATGCAATGCATAAACTGGAGATTACATGGTTTCAATCAATTGCAATTTTTCTTTTTTTTTCATGCCTCTGCTAAAATGTCAGTTACCGTAACCATGACAACCATAACTCAAGATTTGAAGCTCGCACGAAATTAAACCATCACCGTCTAGCTCAAACGTAAAGATCGAAGAAGAAAAAGAAAACAATGTCCGTTCAATCTTCGATCAACCAAACAATTTTCTACTGAGATAGACTGATGAAGTAGCAATTTGCTGAAGAGGGAGAGATCGAGGAGCCTGAACTGGACCTGCAGCGAGCTCCTCCTGTGCCTGGAGGAGATGCACACGTGTCCTGGCGAGCTCCTCCTCCTTGTGGGTGAGCTGCTTCTCATTCCCCAGATGCTGGCTGCAGCAAGATCCGATCGATTGATCGATTCCATTCAAGAGCTCAGGAAACAAAGAAAAAGAAGCGGAAAAAGAGACGCGGAAGGAGCACCAGGGAAGGAGGATGACACTACCTGGGCGTAGGAGCTCGACGGCGGTGACATCCCGCCCTCGCCGGAGCCTAGGAGGTCGGACCTCCCACGGGCCTCCGCGAGCTGCACCTGTGTCCACAGCAGATTGGCCATGGCGAGCTCCGCTTCCATGTGGAGCAGGTCCGCACTGGCCTTGGCGAGCTGCACCTCCTTCTCACCCCTGCAGACACCATTACCTGTCAGCACGAACGGGTGGGGCTCAGCGGCGCGGCGGCGCCAGCGCGTGAGGCCGCCGGGATCAATGGGAGCGAGGGGGTTCTTGTTGAATGATGATCCAAATTATGTCAAGAGAGAAGGCCGCCTATTTCTGCTGGAGCGAAGCGGAGGCCCGTCGCCGGAGG
The DNA here is from genome assembly GCA_022644695.1 of Cenchrus purpureus. Taxonomy (NCBI): domain Eukaryota; kingdom Viridiplantae; phylum Streptophyta; class Magnoliopsida; order Poales; family Poaceae; genus Cenchrus; species Cenchrus purpureus. The sequence continues at coordinate 11,967,345 of CP053467.1, forward strand.
CTTGGGCCGGAGCGAGGGTCATATAACCCCGTAGAGTTTTTCATTGGAGATAGATTCTCGCCTTCTTTAGCCGCCGCTGGCGATTGTAACCGGACTCGATCATAGTGAAATTCTTTGCCGGGCGCCGTGGTTTTTCCTCTCGTGTTGGGAGGGTTTTCCACGTTAAATCTCGTGTCTCTTGCGGTTTGATTTTCCTTACTCGCCGATTACTTGTCGCCGCTTTTATAACAAGTGGTACCGAGCCTCTCAAGACTAGGGTTCCGTGATGGCGCCGACGATGAAGTTTGATCTACCACTGTTGGACTACAAGACGAGATTCTCGCTGTGGCAAGTGAAGATGCGGGCTATTCTGGCGCAAACTCAGGACCTTGATGAGGCGCTGGATAAGTTCGGGAACAAGGTCGCGGTTGATTGGACAGATGATGAGAAGCGTAAAGATCGTAAGGCTTTGTCCCTAATTCAGCTTCATCTATCTAATGATATTTTGCAAGAGTGTCTAGAAAAGACTGCAACAGATTATGGCTTAAACTGGAATCGATCTGCATGTCCAAAGATCTAACCAGTAAGATGCATATGAAGATGAAGTTGTTCACCCTTAAGATGGAGGAGGGTGGTTGGTATTGAACCACATATCTGTTTTCAAGGAGATTGTTGCCGACCTAGTGTCAATGGAGGTGGTATATGAGGATGAAGATTTAGGCCTCTTACTGTTATGTTCTCTGCCTAGTTCGTTTGCATCTTTTCGTGACACCATACTTTTGAGCCGAGATGAACTAACCGTCTCGGATGTTTATGAGGCACTCCAATCCAGGGAGAAGATGAAAGGCATGGTGCGCTCTGATGGGTCGTCTTCCAAGGGCGATGCATTGCAAGTTAGAGGCAGAGCTGAACAGAGATCCTCCAATTTTGAAGGCAACGATCGTTACAAGAGCCAAGAAAACAGAGGCCGCTCAAGTCCGTACATCAAGAAATTCGTAAGCAATCGTAAGGGAAAACTCATTGGATTGAGGACTGTTTGAAGCTAAAGAACAAGGAGAAAATGAAAATAATCGATGGTAAGGCATCTATTGTCTCTGGTGCTAGTTCTGATACTGGAGATTGCCTGGTAGTTCTTACTCGTTGTGTTTCTAGTCATGAAGAGTGGATACTTGATTCTGCATGCTCTTTTCATATCTGCATTAACAAAGATTGGTTTAGTTCCTTTAAGCTCGCGAGAAAGGAGACGTTGTATGCGTATGGGAGACGATAACCCGTGCTACATTGAGGGGATCGGCTCAATTCAGATCAAGGCTCATGATGGCATGATACGCACGCTGCAGAACGTGAGATACATACCAGGGATGAGGAGAAATCTGATTTCACTCAGCACGCTTGATGCGTATGATTTAAATACTCCGGTTCGGTGGAGTATTAAAGGTATCAAAAGGCTCTCTTGTTTGTTTGGTAGGTGATATGAATTGCAGTTATATGTCCTACGAGGTAGTACTTTACATGGTTCTGTTTCCGCTGCTGCTGTTACTAATGCTGAACCTAGTGAGACTAACCTTTGGCATATGCGTCGTGGACATATGAGTGAACTTGGTATGGCAGAATTGATGAGGAGAAACCTACTGGATGGTTGTACTTTGAGTAGCAAGAAGTTCTGTGAGCATTGTATCTTCAGAAAGCATAAAAGGGTAAAGTTCAATACCGTTGTTCATACTACCAAAGGTACTCTTGATTATGTACATGCTGACTTATGGGGTCCTTCTCGTAAGCCTTCTTGTGGTGGTGCTCGTTACATGCTTACTATTATTGATGACTACTCTAGAAAAGTATGGCCTTACTTTATGAAACATAAAGATAATACCTTTGCTGCATTTAAAGATTGGAATGTGATGATAGAAAGGCAAACTGATAGGAAGGTGAAGGTGCTTCGATCGATAATGGTGGAGAATTTTGTTCACGCATTTGATGATTTTTGCAGGTGTGAAGGCATTGTCGCACCACACCATACCATATACTCCGCAGCAAACGGTGTAGCTGAGCATGAACATGACCATCATCTCAAAGGCTCGTTGCATGCTGTCCAACGACGCATGAGCAAGCATTTTTGGGTCAAGTCGCTAACACCGCATGCTACTTGATAAACAGTCGCCTTCTATTCCATTAAATAAGAAAACACGTATTGAGGTATGGTCCGCACACCACGATTATTCACAGTTGAAAGTTTTGGCTGCGCTTATGCTCATGTTGATAATGGAAAATTAGAGCCTAGAGCTATTAAATGTCTTTTCTTGGTTATGGTTCAGGAGTTAAAGGATATAAGTTGTGGAATCCCAAATGTAAAAGACTTTCATGAGCAGGAGTGTTGTTTTCAATGAATCATGATGTTTACCTGACTTGTCCTCGGATCGTGTTCCGTATAATTTTGATAAAGAGCTGCAGATACGAGCGTGCATGTGGAGCATGTGGATGACGAGAAAGGTGTGCATGTGCAGCAACATGTGCATGATGATACAAAGCAGCGGTAGAGCCGTCTGTGGAGGATCGTGAAACTAAAGTCGCTGATGATGAGGTTCATGATGATGTTCAGCACTCACCTCCTGTTTTGCAGTCAGAGGAGGATTTACCCATTGCTATTCGCAAGTTTAAGAGGGGTTGTGGATGATCACGTCGTCTTATTGAGGAGTGTAATATGACTTATTATGCTTTGAGTTGTGCTGAATGTGTTGATAGCATATGAGCCCGCAACATATCAAGCCTTTGCTTGTGGAGATCGTGAGAAGTGGATTGCAGGATGAGATGCAGTCTCTCGAGAAGAACTGCACTTGAGATGTTGTTCCCTTGCCTAAGGGAAAGAAGCATGTTCGCTGCAAGTGGATCTACAAGAGAAAGGAGGGTTTATCTCCTAGCGAGCCTCCAAAGTTCAAGGAAATGTTAGTTGCTAAAGGTTTCAGTCAGATTCCTGGTGTTGATTATAATGATGTGTTCTCTCTAGTGGTAAAGCATAGCTCAATTCGCACATTCTTTAGTATTGTTGCTTCACATGATCTTGAGCTTGAGCAGTTAGATGTTAAAACTGCATTCTTACATGGAGAGCTTGAGGAGGAGATTTACATGGACCACCGATGGTTTCGTTGTACACGCAAGGAGGATTATGTCTGTAAGTTGAAGAGATCCTTGTATGGTTTGAAACAGTCTCCTTGACAGTGGTATAAAAGGTTTGATTCATTTATGTTGAAGCATGGTTTTAAGAGATCAAATTATGATAGCTGTGTTTACATCAAGCATGTTAATGGATCACCTATATACTTGCTGTTATATGTCGATGATATGTTGATTGCTGCCAAGAGCAGGAAAGAGGTCACTACATTGAAGAAATTGTTGAGTAGTGAGTTCGACATGAAGGACCTTGGAGCTGCTAAGAAAATTCTAAGTATGGAAATTACTAGAGACAGAAAATCTGATTTGTTGTTTCTTAGACAGCAAGGTTACATTAAGAAAGTTTTTGACCGTTTCAACATGCATGATGCAAAGCCTGTTAGTACTTCTATTGCACCTCATTTTAAATTGTCAGCTGAGCAGTGTGCTAAGTCAAATGAGGATATTGAGTACATGTCAAAAGTTCTGTACTGTAGTACTGTTGGTTCTTTGATGTATGCTATGGTTTGCTCTCGTTCGGATTTATCTTATGCTATGAGTTTGGTTAGAAGATATATGTCTAATCCTGATAAAGAACACTGGAGGGCAGTTCAGTGGATTTTCAGGTATCTCAGAGGGACAGTATATCATTATTTGAAGTTTGGCAGGACAGATAAGGGACTTATTGGATATGTGGATTCAGATTATGCTTTGGTGATTTGAACAGCGAAGATCACTCACAGTTATGTCTTTTTTGTCAGTTGTGAGTTGGAAGGCTGTCTTGCAGCCTGTTGTTGCTTTGTCTACTACCGAAGCTGAATACATGGCTATTGCTAAAGCATGCAAAGAGTTGATTTGGTTGAAATGATTGTTTGCTGAGCTTTGTGGAGTTAATTCTTGCATTAACCTGTTTTCTGATTCTCAGAGTGCTATATATCTTACAAAAGATCAGATGTTCCATGAGAGGACAAAGCACATTGAGATCAAGTACCATTATGTTCGAGATGAGATCGAAAAGGGTAAGCTAAAGGATGAAGGTTTCTTTGGTTTATGCTACAAGAAGGAATTTGTCTTAAGGTGAAGTTTGTTGAATGATGATCCAAATTATGTCAAGAGAGAAGACCGACTACTTTTGCCGGAGCGAAGCGGAGGCCCGTCGCCGGAGGCTTGGGCCGGAGCGAGGGTCATATAACCCCGTAGAGTTTTCCATTGGAGATAGATTCTCTCGTCTTCTTGTAAGCCGCCGCCGTTGGCGATAGTAACCGGACTCCGATCATAATGAAGTTCTTGCTGGCTGGCGTCCGTGGTTTTTCCTTCTCGTATTGGGAGGGTTTTCCACGTTAAATCTCGTGTCTCTTGCGATTTGATTTTTCTTACTCTCGTCGATTACTTGTCGTCGTTTTATAACAGTTCTTACAAGTTGCGGGAGAGCGTGGCGTTGGTCGCCAGCAGCACGAGGAATAAGCCGATGAAGAGACCGACCAAGACCCCCCGCACGAGGTCGGCGACGACCTCCAAGCAGTCGCGCTCGCGCATCCGCCGCCTCTGCACGCGTGAAGAGCATTTGTTACGTCAGCAAGGCCGGGCCGGAGAGAAGGTTGGTAGGGGGCCGGCGGCCGGGGTGGCAATGTGGCATACCTCGAAGACGGTCACGAACCCACCGTCGGGATCCATCTGCAAGTTGTGGGAGGAGATATCGATGAGGAGGCTTCTCGGTTGGCCGATTGGGATGGACGGACGACGGAGCTGCGGCTGCGGCGGCGACGTCGGACGGAGTGTGTGAGTGGTGAAACACTACTCCAAAATAAGGATGGAGATGGAGTGGCAGCGGCAAGAGTAAGAAAATAGAGTCAAATGTTCAAGAGAGAGAGAGAGTAAAAAAAGGCTAGCACCAGCCTAGAGCGCTCGAGAGCCATAGCCATGTAAGCGAACCGTACAGTTTTTATTTATTTATTACTGTTTTTTTGAAAATATGCTGTATTATCGTTTTATTTTAGAGTTTTACTACCTGGTCAATAGATTGATTCTTCCATATCCATCGAGCACTCAAAATTGAAATCGAATTAAAGATGAAGATTTGTTGTCAAAAAAAAAAGATGAAGATTTAGAGTTAAAAAAGAACTAGACCCGCTTAGGTGAAAAGTCATACGATTTTTCAAAGAGTAAACCTTCTCCTCCTACTAGTCAACCCTGGCAAAACGAACGAGAAGATTTTTTTTACTCCTAGTCAACTCTGACAAAACCAACGAGAAGATTTTTTAAAAAAATTAGCATCATAAATCCGTTCTAATAAGAAATCGACCTGAATATACTAAAAGCACTATAAATCCATTCCACAAATCGACCTGGACCTACTGATGTGATCATACCTTAACCTCTCTAACCAGATCTTTGATCCTGTTTAGTTCGGGAGTGAAAATTTTGAGAGTCTCTTAAAAGGTCTATTAGGGGTGATAAACGTAGACTATTTACATAACTAATTACATGGATGGACGGGAAATCCCGAGGTGAATTCATTAAGTCTAATTAATCTGTCATTAGAGATTGATTATAATTAGGCTTGTTAGATTCACCTTGAAAATTAAGGTAGAGGTTGTGAAATAAATTTTGTCATTAATTCACATTTAATACTACTGATTAGTGTCCGGAGATTGATATGCCGTATAGTTGATGAAATATTTGGGAACTAAAAAAATCTTTGATGAAGATTTACAGAGCAGGGGGTTTGAGGAAGCTTCAGGGCAGCATGCCGGCCGGCGATGTAGGGTAAAACAGACGATGACGGAGTGGTGGCGGCGAGAGCATCACGGGAGCTGAGTACTGGGTGGTGGAAGCAACGAGGCATCAAATCTGGTGGCTTGTGAAGGAGGACATTTGCAGAGGTGTTGAAGTCCGTCGGAGCATAATGGAGGCGGGGGGACTTCGCGTGGCTCCGTCGGACCAGCTCTTCAAAGTTGTCAAAATTTTTGTAGTGAAGACTGTGCTATTTCTCACAGAATACGTTTTTTGATGCAAAAATTTCACTTTTTCATCAAAATTTCACGAAACTAAACATGGACGAAGATGCGAGGAAGAGAAAGAGAAAATAGACGTGAATTTGGATTATTGGATCTACATTCAACGGATAAGTATGGTGGTTGGAAAATGAATATTCCATCGATTGAAAGCGAAGACATATTATTCTCTGTTTTTCCTGAAAATATTCTGGACAAAAGGAGTGAACAAGTGTTTCTGACATAAATACATTGTAGCATAAATTAAACACATGCATCCTAATGTTTCACCAAAATTCTCACTTAGGGGACCGTGTCAGTTTATTTCTTCTCTCTATGCACACGATCTAATGCAAAAACTTTCACCACTTTTCATCAAAATTTCACGACTAAACAAGGTGATGAGTTCGGCTCGCAGTGCACCTAATTGAAAGCTTGAAGGGAGGTCTTCTGAAGATCTTCTATCGGCATATTTCTACGATAGATTTGTTGTGAAAAAAATACAGTAGAAGAAGTTGAATAAGAAAAGCCGAACGGAACCTTATATTAGAGTGTTTTGATGCTGGGTCAAACTCTAGTCCCTGACACATCAAATATTTAGGGAAAATTAGTTTCATAGCATCGAAAGATCACCAAATCCGGAAAATACCATCAGAAGTTCGTCGTTCCATGAAATAGCATTGAAAGGTTGTAACGTTATGTAAAAATAGTATTCCGTTGAAAATGCCGTCAACGCCGTCTGTCTCTTCCTGTTTCTTCCCGAAAGCGACGGATCGCGCCTTCCTTCTCTCTCGGTTGTTCTTCTTCCTCCCGCGAGCAAGAAATATGGAGCGGGTGTGGGCGGTGTCCTTGGTCGTAGCGTCTCTCACCATCGGCATGCTCGGCGTCTAGCTCTGCTATCGACGTCGGTGACGCTGGGCCGCCAGACCGCCCGCCCCGCCCCGGCGGCGTCGTCGGAGGAGTACGGCGGCAAGAACGGGCTCTCGGAGGCGGAGTTGATGCGTCTCAGCGCCTCGGTGAGGTCGCGGTGCTGGAGTCCATGGACGGTGGGGAGGGAAAGGAGGGGGAGGCACTCTGCCTGATCTGCCTCGACGCCATGGAGCCCGGCCGTGTCGTGCGCATGCTTCCCGGCTGCAATCGTGCCTTCCACCAGAACTGTATGGACCGGTGGCTCGCCATCTCGCCGCGATGCCCCATCTGCAACGTCTGGGCTACGCCACGCTGCCCCGTCTGCAACGTCTGGGCTACACCGCCGTGGTCGCCCGCGTCCTCGCCGCCGACGCCCAAGACCGGCTGTGATTCTTGAGGTGGGGGCGGCACGTCTTCTCTGGCGCCTGGCGGGTCAGTTCTCGGTTTTTGACGAGTTTTTGGTTGGGTTCTGATCATCGATCAAGAAGCTTTCCTGGGGATACTATTTACCACAAACAAACGAAACGTGCTACAGGAGTGTTATGAGACCAATTTTCCTAAATATTTATACTAATTAAAAGTAATAAATATAGATTAATTATAAAATATTTGCACATATAGAGTCTAATTCTGAAACGAATTTATTAAGTCAAATTAGTACATGATTTGATAATATAGTGCTACAGTAACTATTACTATTAATGAATTTATTAGACTTAATATACTCGTCTCGCCAACTAGTGTACTACTTCTACAATTAATTTTATAACTAACTTATGTTTAATCATCTTAATTACTACCGGAACATTTCATATCAAAAGCTTTAACAAGAAGCATGGGGTGTGTTTAGATCGAGATGAATTGACTGAATTGGAGAAAAATTGAGAAAGAATTAGTGTAAATACAGATGAATAGTGAGAGGTGATGTGAGGTGATGTGATAGATAATGAGATGTTTTTTGCAAACTTTTTAGAATCTAAACACACCCAAGTATCAAAACATCACTTGTGGAACAGGATTTGATTCTGCAAGCGGTTCGGAATCGGATGCTTCAAAGCGGTTGCTTGTTCAAATGCCCAAGGAAGCTCGTTGGAAATGACAAGGCTTGGCAGGCAGAGCTGTCCCTCCTTGCAGCCTGCACAGCAGCACTGCACGCCTGCACAGGCCCACGGGTTCCCGGCAAGTTGGTCGCCGGCCGTCCGGTCCGGTCTTCGCCCCCACAGACGTTTTCACACGATGGCCGGCTTCGGCGATCAGCTTCCCTGCAAAACGTTGAGCCAGTGTTCTTCTGAACAGCCGTTTAACCTGTTCAAACACCTGTTAGTTCCCTTAACCATCCATTTATGTAATTTTTTGTGAAATTTTTGATGAAAGTGATGAAATTTTTATATTGGAAAACGTGTTCTGTGAGAAGTGACACGATTTGCGATGCAAAAATTCTGAGAACTTTTGACGAACTAAACAATGGAATAGCCTTTTAAGCCCCCTTTGGAACATACTCCTAGGATTTATGTAGGAATTTTGTAGTATTTCAATCCTATATGGTTTTTTCCTACATGGTCCTTTGGAACAAAGGATTGGCCATCCTTGAGGAATGACTCAGGGCATGTTCTTTTGTGTGAAAAGGAATAGTGAAGTTGCAAATGAATAGTGTTGGAATAGTGTTTGTTGTGAGAGAAGATGTGATGGATGTGATGGGTAAATAGTATTTTTCACTGTTCCTTTGTAACGTAAAGAACAGGGCCTCAATCCATAGGAACTTTGAAGGAAATCTAACATGAGGTCCAACCTATGGATTCATCCAACCCATGAGAAAGGAATTTCGTATGATGCAATCATGCAATCCTTTGTTCCAAAGAGACACAGAGAAAATTTCTAAGATTGAAATCCTTGAAACTTCCTTTAGATTTCCTTTGGCCCTGTTTAAGTTTCTTAAAAGTTCCCAAAATTTTCGCATCGTAGACCGTGGCACCTCTCACAGAACACGCTTTCCAATACTTCCTAACGAAACTTGTCTACTATCTCTCTCTTCTCATTCCTTTGTTTTTACTTTGTTGCATCCAAACAAGCAATTACGGTAGTGTTCAGTAGATCTTTGGCAGATTTGTACGACAGATTTGTTGTGTGAGAAAAATAATATGTGTAAAAGAAGTTAACAGATTTCTTGTGAGGAGAAAATACTGTAGAAGAAGCTGAGAATAAAGTGTGCCGAACGTTGCCTACAAACTTTCCTTCCTACATTCTCAATTCCTATAAGATTGCAAATTCATGCAACTTCATTCCTATATTTTTTTTCCATTCCTACATTTTGAGATTCCTTCATTCCAAAGGTTTGTATTTGGCCAAAGCAACTCTGAAAATGTCTCAATGATATGCATTTTTTCCAAAAAAATATTGTCGCGGAAAAAGTTTATGGCTAGCCCAATTTACCAAATAAGTCAGAAATATGCAGTTTTCCTAGTAGAATTTCGCAAAGTGATGCCACCCGTCCGTTGCAAAATTTCAAATTCTTATTTTACACAAAGCCACATTCTCGCAAACTTCTTCCGAAATCAGATGAAAAGGGCTCTGTTTAGTTTTCCGAAATTTCACTAACTACCCGTCACATCAACTCAGGGCCGGTCCTGTGTTTTGGGGTCCAGGGCAAAATCAAAATTGGGGGCCCCTAATAACCATAGAATTTCAATTGGAAAGTTTATTTTGATGCATTATAAAAAAAATATGGTGAAAACTGTGGTAATATCACTACATCAAAATATAATTTGCAATTACAAGTGTGTTGATGCGCTGATTGTTTGCAATTTTTTGTTAAACTAATGTTGACCAACACTTATTTTGTAACAACAAATCACAGTATGGACCTTAATATATATACTGCAGTTCATGATTGGGGGGCCCTGGGCGGCTGCCCCACCTGCTAACACTACAAGGCCGGGCCTGCATCAACTTTTGGACTCTAATTAAGAGTAAATGTGAATTAATGACAAAATTCATTTCACAACTCCTACCTTTATTTTCGAGACGAATCTAACAAATATAATTATGTTATGATTAGTTGTGCTACAGTAACCAATCTCTAATAAAGAATTAATTAAGCATAATGAATTTGTCTCGTGATTTTTAATCCATTCATGTAATTAATTTTATAATCAATCTACGTTTAATATTTTTAATAGATCTTGAAAAACCAAAAAATTCTCAAAAATTTCCGACGAATAGCACCACGGCCGAAATATGGGTGGCACGGCGCGTCCGCTCACAGTGACACAGCACACAAGAACCAAGACGCTTGTTTTCCATGGAGCGCACGAGCAGCCGGCACGGCCTCCTCCGGCGCGCCTCCTACCCCTGCGCCTCCGACTCCTCCGTCTCATCGCCACGCCGCGATACCCTCGCCGAGGCGGCCGCCACCGGGGAGGAGGAAGCCGTCGAAGACAATGCCTAGCCGCAGCAGCGGCGGCGGCCGCCTAAGCTCCAAGGAGGAGGGTAGTAAGCAGGAGGCGGACGCCGACCTCCCTGGCGCCGGTGCCGGCGTGGGCGTTGTTCGTTCCGCTCTCGGCCGTCGCCGTGTTCTCTTCCCGAGCGCCACCACGGAGGTCGAGGAGGTGCCTCCCTCCCCTTCTCCTCCGTCGCCCCGCCTCCTCGCCAAGAACGCGGCGCGCGGCCTCGCCGTGAACGCGGCAGGGCCGGCGGGTCTGGAAGAAGGGAGGCGAGCGAGCAGCAGATGGAAGAAGAGGCGGCGCTGGGGCCGTTGGAAGACTGGCTGCAGCAGCTGCGCCGGGAGGGCGGCGACGGCTGCCTGGAAAGCGAGCCGCGGGCGGAGGAGGACGCCGGCGGCTGCATCCCGGAGGCCTTCAAGGCAAGGTTACAGATGATGGAGCAGTCGCTGGCGAGGTTACAGATGATGCAGCAGACGGTGGGGACGCTGTGCGAGGAAATGAAGGCGGGGAAGGAATCTATCGACAGCAGAGTCTTTTACGTGCCATTAAAAAAGTTACTAGTTACGCACGTGTCACAAAAAAGTTTGCGAACATATCACGTATCGCTCAACTTTTGTTGGCGTACTTTAACAGATTGAGAGCCCTGACGTGTGGGACCCACATATGCATTTGACAAACTTACCCTTCTCACTGCTACCATTGACGCGTGGGGCCCACCTGTCAGGGTCGTCTTCAACCTCTCACATTTCTCACTTCTCCCTCCGGTTCTCCCTGCTCAGGCGCGGGATGGGCACTTGGGCAGCGGGCGAGGTCCGCCGCGCGTCGCCGCCGCCGGCACGCCGCCGCCCATGCCCGACGCGGCCTGCCCCCAGCGGCACGGCCTGCCCCGGCGGCGCGACCTGCCCGCGGTCTGCCCGGCGGCTCGGCCTGCCCTGGTGGCGCGGCCTGCCCGGCGGCCTACCCTGCCCGGTGCGGCGCGGCCTGCCCGGCGACCTGCCCTGCCCGGCGCGGCCTGCCCCCGGCGGCGCGGCTTGCCCTCGGCGGCGCGACCTGCCCGGTGGCCTGCCCGGTGGCTCCGCGCGGTGCGGGCGGTCCTCCCAGTCCCAGGCTCCCAGCTGCGCGTGACGGGACGGGAGAGAGACCAGAGACGCAGAGAGGAGAAAGGAGAAGAGGAGGGAGGAGAAGATTGGTGGGGCCCACAGGGGTAAATTGGTCATTTCACTCGTCAGTTTGACACCGTTAGCTCAGAATATGAACGGAATGGTATGTACGTAAATAAAAGTTGAGCCCATGACATACACGCGTGTTAAACTTTTGTGGCGTGCGTAGCATCTTTTTAATGACACGGCAGTTCTTTCTTTCTTTCCAGTTGCATTTACACAGATGATGATAGCATCTTGTATCGTGTATAAGTATAAAATTAGGCTCACAACTTAACAAGTATTAGGAATGATGTGAAAGAGAAGCAGAGGTGAAGAATCACCACTGAAATTAGCCGAGGTAGAAAATATATGCAGTGACGTGAGAGGAGCCCGAATTGTTACCATAATTTTGTGCTGCACGTATGAGCTGAAGGAATGTTGCGCCGATTCGATATTTGCACTAAGAAAGTATACTAGATACCGATAGGTAATCAGCTTTCCAAAACTTAGTTAACGACTTCAAGATTTTGCGATGTCATACTCGTTATAGATTGCATTTCACTTCTAACTGCCCATAACTACTTGGCTGCCCATCAGTAGATTGTAGTGTTTGATCAGCGCCCGGCGTCCGCGTTGGTCACCCTAGATAGAATCAAGGAGGAGACAGAGTTGTGGATAGCCGCGGGTGCGCGCAAACTAGGACGTCTATTTTGCGAGTAGTCCGCATGAGGAGATTGCACTACGGTGCATGTTGTACTAAAATTTTTTCTCTCTGTTTAATACAATGATACGCAGCTCTCCTGCGTATTCGAGAAAAAAAAGTAGATTGTAGTTGTGGAGAACCTCCAAGTGAATCCTGAATTGAACCAACCTCATGAGTACTTTTGATTATTTTATCTTCTAGGTCATATGATCTTCTTCAGGTTCACAAGATCAAAGAACTTTAAGTACGCAGGTCAGCATGATTGTGTCCTGGATGTCTTAGCCCAAAATAATGTTCATTCACTTTACACACAATTATGGATAATTCCAGAACTATCAAAGTTTCAGTGAAATTGCCATAAGATACTGTGTGAAACTAGCACGGTAAGTTGGATAATTCAACATTTAGAACCATCACATCTACTGAAGGTTATGTAAACTGTTGTAACTATGCCAAAATGGAAATGATAAGCGTTTTCTAGCATCGACTGCATCACTGCATACATTTTTCCCTCGAACATTCCAGGGAAGCTGCTTTAATTCTTGCAGAGTGGTGGTACTTGCAACTGGAAGCGTATTGTTTCAATGATAGCCTTCGCTAGCGGGTTGGCGCTCCTCATTCAGTTTCAGACTCTGCTGCCAGTCGCCTACCTCACTCACATCGTTGGTGCAATAGCTGTTTTATGGATAATTGGCAGCATTGCTTTATGCCATCGACTCTTTGGGACATCTAGGACCATGAAGGGTTTCAGTCACCATGTTCCATGGCTCGCATATGGCGCATATGTGTGCTTCTCGCTCCTTGTCTTGTATGCCTTGTACCTCAACTCACGGCATGTTTATGGTACTTCTGCTGGTGCGACTTCAGCATTTTTAATTCTTTCTTATTTCTCAAGGTATCTCCTTATGGATCGGAGTTGATCTAAATGCTTATTTCCTTTTTTTCAAAACAGGTTTGCTTTTCAAAACAGGTTTGCTGCTTGGCAAGCGTCAGTAGAGGTGCCGATGCTAGCACTTACACACTTCATCTTATATCATTCTACCATTCAAGGACTTATCGCTTGTCATGTTTCTAATACAATAGCGAATGAACTGGATTTGTGTTATAGAGATTTTCAGATCAAGTTTCTTTTCTCCTTTGATGTTTTGTAGGTTTGGGCCCAAACGGCAGCGACAAAGAGTGTGTATGTGTGGTACCATGTGACAGATAAAACTATAATGCAAGGTGGTGAGATGTTGTGATATCTAAGATCAGTTTATTTTTCTTTGGTTCCTGGACTATTATTAGGCACTAGCTAATATTGTCCCATGGTAATATGGTATTAGTATGGCTCATCTTTTGCAAAAACAGTATATACCTTGCAGTACTGGATCTTAAGTAACCTTTCACTCACTAGATGAGGAACAATTCAACTGATTTCATTTGTGAAGCCCTTGCTTGCACTTTCTCTCATGCTGCAGATTGTTTTTTTGGTCCCCGATGGAATAAATGAGAATCATAGGAAATTCATAGGGTTTTGATCCTATAGGAAAGTTTCCTATACAATTTCAGAGGATTTGGATCCCATATGAAATTTTCCTTTGAAGGCCTTTGGAACAAATGATTGAATTCCTACCAATTCTATGAAATTCCTAAGGAATGGCTTATTCCATAGGAATTTGGGAGGAAATCTAACATGAGGTCCAACCTCTTGGAATTTTTTTTCTCTGTCTCTCTCTTCTCATTCTTTTATTTTACCTATGTTGCATCTAAACACTCTATTACAAACTTTCTTACATTCTCAAATCCTATAGGATTGTAAGGGGTCCTTTGGATTGCATGTTTTTTGAAGGAATTTTGCAGGAATAGTGGAATACTGTCCATAGAGGAATTCTACCAATCCTATCCTTTGGTTTGCAGGAAATTTGAACAGTGTTCCATAGGAATTTACTCCTTTGCATGCTGATTCCATAGGATTTCTAACGTCCACTCAGACCTCTTGGTAAAATTCCTATACACGAAGAATGAGAAACTCCATGCTTCAGTTACTTGTTAATTGCTGTCTTGATGCGTGGAGCCCACTTGTTGGTGTGCACTAGAAGAAATGTTTAATCATGCCAGATCAATTAGTGGAAAACACCAACTTCATCATCGCTAAAAATCCTTTAGGATTCCTATACTTCTCATGTGACCTATCCAAAGGCCAATTCCACCAAAATTCCTATATTATCCAATCCTATGTTTTGCATCTACATTCCTATAATATTCTTATGTTTTTCCTATTCCCATGTTTTTTCTTTCATGCATTCCAAAGGAGCCCTTAATGTCATGCAACTCCATTCATATGTTTTGCTTATTCCTACGTTCAGAAATTCCTACATTTTAAAGAGGCTCTAAATTCTTTTGGAACAAATGGTCGCAGTTTATGAAATTCCTTAGGGCTCCTATATGATGCATGAATCCATATAATTTGCAGGGGAGCTAGTGTTTGGATGCAGAGGCTAAAGTTTAGCCTTTGTCACATCGAATCTTCATATGCTAATTAATAGGATTAAATTTGAGATAATTATAAAACTAATTACACAGATGGAGATTAATTCGCGAGATGAATATATTAAATCTAATTAATCCAAAAGTAGCACATATTTACTGTAGTACCACATTTTCAAATCATATTTTAATTAGGTTTAATAGATTTGTCTCACAAATTAATCTTCACCTGTTCAATTGGTTTTGTCACATGTTCAATTAGTTTTGTAATTAGTCCATTTTTAATACTTTTAATTAGTAACCAAACATTCAATGTGACAGGCTAAAGCAAAGAGAGGATCAGCCTCAACATATATATGGTAATCATCAAAATCAGTAGCCATTACAAGCTAAGGAAAAAAGAAAAGGAAAGAACACGATCAGGAGCAAAAAGAGAGGATTACTGTTTAATGAAGTTTTCCCCTATTTAGTTCGCAAAAATTTCTCTAACACCAATCTTCGGACACTAATTAGGAGTATTAAATGTGAATTAATGACAAAACTTATTTCATAACTCTCTTAATTTTTCGAGATGAATCTAACAAGTCTAATTATACCATGATTAGACAACTTGTGCTACAGTAAACAATCTCCAATGATAAATTAATTAGTCTTAATAGATTCGTCTCGAGATTTTCCGTCCACTCATGTAACTAGTTTTGTATTAGTCTACGTTTAATATTCCTAATAGATCTTGAAAGGAGACTCAAGAAAATTCTCAAAAAATTTCTACCGAACTGAAGAGGCTTTCAAAGCAAGAATCACTAAAAAAATATCCCCTACGGGATCTTTTATGCATGGAGCACTAAATAAATTCTATTTGCAAAAAATTTTCACATATGAGTGCAATTTTGTGTGACGAATCTAATGAGCATAATTAATTTATAATTTGTTATAATAATGCTACAATAATCATCCCTAATCATGCGGTCAAAGACTTTATTAGATTCGTCTCGAAATTTTAGTGGTAGAAGTAGTTTTGTAAACTGATTTTATTTAATAGTTAAAGGTGGAGGAGTAAAAAAAAAATTCCCTCAACCAAACACAGCGGTGGATTACTGGCCAAGGCAATTGCTCGTTGCGATGAGGTAGCTGCCCTGCAGCCTGCACGGCACGCGCTGCACAGTTGGTCTTGGTGGCTGGCCTTTTCACACGACGAACGGGTTTGCCGTTTTCCTTCCGTGACAAGATTGGCCATGAACTACGTTTGGGCAAAACAATCTGTACTTTTGAACGAAAATTTTTTGAAACGAATTTTGAACGAAAATGTAGTTGCAGAAGAAAAAACTTTACCCATAGCCTAACGTTAAAGCATTCTTTGCGTATAAACCAAACACATGTTTTTTTTTCTTGCGACAATCAACTACGGCAACTTCGTAGAAAATATGTATTGACATCATCTATAGTGACAAATACTATTGTTAAATACACCATGAAATATCTCATTAGTACATTTATTAGGTATCATACATGTTTTGTAAACACGTGGTCAAAGCTGAAGAAATTTTACTTAGAGAAAAATTAAAAATATTGGAGTGCGTAGAGCTGATAGCAGGCATATACTTGAGTTTGAGTACTTAATATTAAAGTGCGGTAGTTTTCGCCAATTCACCGTGGTTTTTTGTCAAAAAAGTCTCTTACTTTGTCATAATCAACCCGTAGTATTAGAAGTTACACAGTTATATTTTTAACTATTTGCAAAAAGTCCCTTCAAGCTCGTTCCCTGCTGGCCTCGCCGTTTGCCACGCGCTTGCCTCTACCCTCTTCTACACACGTCGGCCCATCGAGGCCCTCACGGAGTGTGTGTGCTCGCCGTGCGGATCGCACTGACCCTCGAGGTGCGCTTCGTGGCGGCACAGGATCAGCTTCTTGATGTCCGTGTCGACGCGGATGACCTGGATCTGGACGCTGCATGAGCAGGTGGACCCCACCGACCCGGCCTTGTACGCCACCTTCTCCCTCCGCGGCGACCTCATGGCACCGAGCCAATGAAGAAAATTGGTTGTTGCCGCCACGCGCACTTAGCGGGGTATGTTGACCGACGTCGACCTGCGTGGCTTTCTCACGGTGAGCTTCGAGAAACCAAACAGACGGCGTGTATCTGCTCGCCAGGGAGCACAAATCGCGAGCCGCAAGGTAAGACCACGCCCCGGTGCCTATACCCGCGATCCCACAAGTTTGTGGTCTTCCTCCACGCACTCATGATGCACCTATGACGCCGATCTCGGTCCCCCGCGTATGGATGCGGAGAAAGAACATGCACATGAATCGGCTGGGATTAGATGTGGAGGACGAGAGGTGTGCGAAGACGGGGGCGGGCGGAGTGGTGGCATGCACAACATTAGGTAGGCGAGAGGAGGAGAGAGCGGCGGCGCAGAGGTTGACAACGTCGATCTCCGGAGCCCGGCAGGCGGCGAGCGGAGTGGTGGCATGGACAACGTTTGGTAGGCGAGAGGAGGAGAGAGGGGCGACTAGTATTTAAAAATATATAGTTCAACACTGTTGTGGAGATTTACTGGTTTTTCTAAAATTTTACGGTGGGTTGCAAAGATTTTGACTTTTTTCGCGAAAACTTTGTGCAACGTTGCAAATTTGTATAATATTACATTGGGCATTGCATTTTCCAAAATAATAGCGAAATGGCGGCAAGGATTGTTTACCGTCCGTTGCAAAATTTTATTTTATTTATGTTACTCAATCAATGTCCAAAGTTCGTCCGAAATCATGAAAAAGCAAAAAATTCGGCCAAATTTTGGGCGGCACGCTGAACCAAGGCGCTTCCTTCTCCAGCACACCAAACCATGCTTTCATGGAGCGCGTGGCCGTGACGACCTCCTTCTCCCGCACACCTCGTCCCCCTCACTGCGCCTCCCCTCCGTCTCATCACCACGCCGCGAAACCCTCGCCGTCGGGAGGAGGAAGGGGGTGTCGAGACCATGGACGTCGGTGGCGACGGCCTCAGCGCCGCAGAGGAGGGTAAGCATAAAGCGGCGGACGACGCCGACCTCCCCGGCGCCGGCGACCTCATCAGCGCGGCGGAGAAGGGTAAGCAGAAAGCGGCGGACGACGCCGACATCCCCGGCACCGGCGCCGGCGCCGGCGTCCTCCGTCCTGCGCTGGGCCTCCGCCGTGCTCTGTTCCCGAGCTCCACCACGGAGATCGAGGAGGCGCCTCCCTCCCCGCCGCCTCCTCCGTCGTCCCTCCTCCGCGCCGAGAGCCAGCTGGAACGGAACCAGACGACGCTTGACTGCCTGCAGGCTGAGCTGCCGCAGCTGCGCGGCGGGCTTGTCGTCGGCGATGGCTCGTCGTTCAAGTTCCTGCAAGGCGGCGAGCCCCACCAGCCGGGGGACGAGGCGAGGTGGTGCGCTGGCGCCGGTGTTACCCGCCACCATCTCGGCCCGAGCGCCGCCGTCTCGGAGATCGAGGAGGCGCCTCCCTCCCCGCCTCCCCTGTCCCGCCTCCTCGCCATGAACGCGGCGCGCGGCCCCGGCGGCCTCGCCGCGGCGACGTCAGGGCCGGCGGCGCTGGCGCCGATGGTAAGCCAGCTGCAGCAGCAGGGCCGGGAACGCGGCGAGGGCGGGTCCAGACGCCCAGAAGGCGAGGACGCCGGCGTGGCAGCGGGGATGCAGATGCTGGAGCACGAGCTGGGGACGATACACGAGACCTTGAGCAGCTGGAGGGACCGGATGGTGGCTCTTCGTCTCCAGGAAGAGGAATTGCGCGCGTTCAAGGAATCTCTGAAGGCTTGGGAGGAATCTCAGCGCAAGAACAGCAAGGTGCGGCACTTCTTTCTTCCATTCATTCGTTTATTGACTTGCATTTGCAATGATGATACAATTTCACTATCAAGATGTTAAGCTAGGTGGATTATGATAAAGAGTTACCACAGAAATTGCCTGACCGTGGAGCTAGGAAATGTGTAGCGACACTAGGTGCCCAACTTGTTACCGATTTTCAACTACTTGGTGTCTTGGTTAATTGCCTCTGTTTGAGGTATCATCTCAAGAAAGTTTACACTGATTTGAAAATTGATACTTGCATTTTGCCTCAACCTATGGGTACTATTGATTTTTTGTGAATGTACAGACTAGCACGGTCAAATAACTCAAGTAGATTTGTTGATTTCCACATGAATCCGTCCTGCATCAGATGTGTTAACCCAAAATGTCTTCTCAGTTGCACCTTTCTAAATGTAGTTATGGGTCGCTGGCAGTTAGAACCATCAGATTCATTGAGCTTGCTTTGAAATACCGTGGGAACTCCCAACCTAGCACTGGATGTTTGAAAATCAGCACTACAAATCATCAAGATTAGTGAGGTTTATTGAAAGATATTGCAATTATGCTGAAATGGAAGTAAGATGAGCATTTTCTTGCATCAACTACATCATCGCATAATTTGTGCCTCGAACGTTTACAGAGAAGCTGTCTTAATTCTTGCAGATTGGTGGTACTTGCAACTGGAAACATATTATCTCGGCAATTTCTTTCGCCAGCGGGTTGGTGCTCCTCATTCCCTTTCGGACACTGCTCCCACTCTACTACCTTACTCACATCGTTGCCGCAATAATCTCTGCTTTGTGGATACTTGGCACCAGCATTGCCTTTTGCCGTCAAATGTTTGGGACATCTAGGACCATGGGTTTCAGCCGTCATGTTGTGCGGCTCCTGTGTGTGTGCTTCTTGCTCCTTGTTCTGTATGTCCTGTACCTCACCTTGCGCCTCCTTGGTGGTACTTTTACTGGTGCGTCTCCAGTCATTAACACCCTGCTCTAGCATTCTCGAATCTTTCTAATTTCTTTTTACCATTTATGTATGTTTAATTTGTTTCAAAATGTATTGTCTGTTTATGGAGCTGAGCTAAAATACTTTTCCTTTCTGCAATATAGGTTTGCTTGGCAAGCGTCGGTAGAGATGCAGATGCTAGAACTTTACACTGCAGGGTTAGGTATCATCCTACCATTCAAGCACTTATTTATGACTTCTTTTGTTTCCAGTATAAAAGGGAATTAATTTGGTATTTTTGTAGATATATTTTGTGCTAAAGTTTTCTTTTCTCCTTGTTTTGCAGGCTTGGGCCCTAAAAGGCTGTAGAATGTGTTTGCGTGATGCAGGCATGTGACTATTAGTACAAGGTGGTGGGCGTCTAAACTAGATCAGTTTTCTTTAATTCCTGGACCATTAATCCCTAGCTAATATTGCCTCGTGCGAATATGCTACTCCACCCTCTTTTGTAATATGGAATTTAGGGCAAGCTAATAATTAGTTTGTCGTAAATTCGTACATTTAGATATGGAGGGACTATCAGTCATCTTTGTGAAGTTAGCATATCTTTCCAGTACTGGATCTTAATAACTATGTTGCTGCCTTCATTCCTGAAGCCCCATCACTTTTATCTCATTTTGTTAACGTGTCTTCCTAAAAAAAAACTTTACAACATCATGTGTGTTGCTTGCTATTTCTTCCATTATGAAAAGTATGACATTTTGGAGTAACTATTTTCATTATCTGACATATTTAAAGACGGATGTTGTACAAGTTTTGAAATATTGCCCATAGGCAATAGTTGGACATTGGTGGCTCAATGGTCAATACACGCTAAAACTTACATTGTTGAACTGAATTGAAGGAGCAGGCAACTTCTCCAATAGCGTAACTTGTTTCTAATCCCATTGTTATTGGCCCAAACATGCCGATCTTTGTACGTTAACCTTTTTTTTTAGGATATTTGTACGTTAACCTTAAGCATGTGTTCTTTAATGGAGTATGTCTAGTTCTCCAACGGCACCAGGTTTTGAAGTTTGAATTCTCCGCCGATTGGCGAGGGTGATGATGTGGGCCGGTTTCGTGGGCCGAGAGAGGACTAGCAACCATTTTTGTGGGCCGGTGCTCATGGGCTGTTTACAACAAACGGCTCTATATAACGAAGCAAGCCGCTTGCTCGCACCTTTTCTCGGATTTATTCCGGGATTTTCCGACGTTATGCATTAAGTGTGCGCTGACGACGAGGCGCCATGGTGACTTTGAGAATCTCCAGATCTGCGGTGTTCGATCCTTCTGAGGTGCTCATAGGGTAGGGTTTGCATACGTGTATTCATAGGGGTGAGTGTACGTGCGTGTTGTGAGCGTCTGCGTTGTACTGTGTAATCTCAAAAAAAAACCGCTTGGCATCCGGTTCTCCGGGGAATCCTATATATAGAATTTTCAAAATAAATGGCCGCAATCATATTTGCCGAAACTATACACTTACCGCGGTATGATATGACGGTAGGTCTCAACCGCCATACTATAGAGCGGCAGGGTCCAAACTGTCGTGCCACAAGGCGGTATGGGCCAAACGCCGCGGCATAAGGCGGTAAGCCGCTGTCTACAGCGGTTCCCGGCGAGTGAGTGGCGGTTAGTGTCAATCGCCGTATCATACGGCGATTTGCATTGGGTCAACAACCATACTAATTTTTAAAGAAAATTGTAGGAGAGTACCCCACAGCACAAATGGTATCACACCCAGGATTTGAACTCTGGGTGGGAGCCCCCGAGCCAATAGTCTTTACCACTCCAACTGTGAGCCCCTTGACAGCAGGCATACCATTTGGCGGTATGTTTTTTAAGTTGCTTATAAAAAAATAAAATAGAGCAACCAGTTGTATATAAAAAAGAAATTAAAATAGAGTAACCAGAAATTAAAATAGAGCAACTAGTTTATACATGATCATAATCATGATCATGATCGAGTACCGCTGGCGCAAATAATCGAGTACCGCTGGCGCAAAAAAAACTAAATCTAAATCCGCCTGCCCCACTTTGGCCTAAGTGCTCGAGCAGCAGCTCTCGTGTGGTCCTGGTTTTACGTGAGGGGGTCACCTGGCCTGATGGTCCGGCGTCGAGCATCGTCGGCAGGCGGTGTCGCCATCGCCGCCTGCGACGACTCTGCAACCGTCTGGGACCCTTCTGCAGCCACCTGTGTCTGCTGCGCCCCGTGGAGTGGCGCATCTGGTAATTTTGACGTTGCAATCACCTCAGGGCCGGTGAATATGTCGTCGACGTTGAAGTCATCGAACCCCAGCGACGAGTCGTCTAGGGCGGACTCAGGAGTGTCGCTGATGTCGTAACATGCAATGAATAGTATTAGTTAAACACATAACATATTTAAAAATAGTATTACTGTATTATATGTGCATTGTGTTGGAAATAGAATGCTCTTGCAGGTGGCACCGTATATGTCGGTCGAGCCCACTCGGAAGGTCTATCTCCCATCGGATAGATCGGACGTCGCCTTGTAAGATTATATTAATATTACAATAACACATAACAACTTCGTGTATTAGTTAAAATGCACGGAAGTAAATGTATCTTAGCCGTGAAAAGCAAAAAGCCGCTACACGTACGTGTGCGGACCTGAGCGGTAATTCTAAACTAATTTCTAATAATTCCAAACTATTTCTACTATTATTAAAGTAATTCTAGTATTTCTAAACTAATTTCTAATATTTCTAAACTATTTCTACAATTTCTAAATTAATTTTTAATATTTCTAAACTATATCTACTAGTCCTAAAGTAATTATAGTATTTCTAAACTAATTTCAAAATAATTTCTAAAATTTCTAAACTAATTTCTAAAATTCTTAAACTAATTTATAATATTTCTAAACTAATTCTAGTATTTCTAAACAAAAGTACCACATAATTAGAAGAACACTTGAGTCTGAAGTGCTCCGCAGCTCCAGATGGAAGAGAGGAAGAGAAAGGGAGGGGGAGTTGGGGGCAGCCCCCGGCTCTTTATATAGGGGTGAGGCTGCCGTCGTGTGGCACGACGGTTGGTCGCTCGAGGCACCTATCGTCGTGCCATATGGCGTTTGACCGCCAAGCGCGCTGTCGCGCGACGTTTGGCTCCCAACCGTCATGTGATAGGCTGTAGGGGTCCCTGGCCCACTGTCAGCCCACCGCCTTCCCCGCTGGTTGGCGACGCCCTAAAAGTAGTGTCACGGTTGGCCTCTCTTGCTGCCGTATGGTACGGCTCTTGAGACCTACCGCCGTGTCATACGGTGGTAGGTGTATAGTTTCGACAAATTTGGTTGCGTCTATTTATTTTTGAAAAATCAAAGAAAATAAATAAATACCTATATATGTTCCGGAAGATAATTTCGTAAGAAACTATAACCCACTACTAGCTCAATAACAGTCCACACGGGTTAAACAATAGCAAACCCAAGGCCCCATTTTCCATCTTCCGCCTGTCGCCGCCACGATTCGGAGCCACTCCGCACCCTCCGCCGCGGCCGGCCCGACCTCCCGCCGCCGCGCGCCCGCCATGTCGCGGCCAGCCGCTGCCGCCATGGCTGCCAGCGAGCTTGGCTGGCCGCCCGTCAGCGACGCGTGCAACGATCTGCATCGTCAACATTTTCATGTTAAATGTTGGTGAATTATTTTGGAGAAATGTTGGTTCTAAGTTTTTCTCCTAACAAATGTTGGTTCAACTCTTTCTGAAAAATGTTGGTTCAACTTTTTATGTAAAATGTTGGTTCAACATTTTGGTTGAAAAATGTTGATTTTTTTAAAAAAATGTTGAAATATTTTGTAATCCATAATCATGAGGTAGACTGGTGAAAAAATAATAAATAGCAAGTTAGGTAGACTTTGATAAGCTGAAAGTTTCAACACTCATTCACCTTCCGGTAGTCATACAAGAGCTCCAATCTGGCTGATGAGTCGTAGACACCAATCCGGGTGCCGCAACTCATCGCATCACCTCATTTGCAAGTCCTGTAGCCATTCTGTCTTCACCAATTGACATGCTTTTTTTTTAAAAAAAAGATTATATTATGCTCGGTTGGTTGCTAGCTGGTGCTGATTTATTCTGTGAGAAAAATATCAATGTCTCACAGTCAAAATGGAGGATGGTGACTGATGGGTGATAATCCAGACGAACAAGCCGTTACTCGTTAAGATTCATTCATACAAATTTAAAAACTTGTCACCGCATTAGAGCATCTCCAACAGAAAAGCAATTTTGACTCTCTATTCGACTCGTCATTCCACTTTCCAAAAATATTCCTGTTACTTGTTCCAACAGGCTCTCCATCTCCCACTCGTCAAATACCAACAGCTATTTTATCTATCCCTCTCCACACTCAGTGCCATGTAGGTCCCACATGTCACCCCTGTCTTCTTCACATTCCCTCCCCCAACCTATCTCTCTCATCTCACTCCCTCCGCCTCTTTCGACCAGCCGGCCCCTCCTCCAATCCTCCTCTCCCCGCGGCGGCGGCCACCCATGTCCTCTTTCTCTCTCACGCGGCGGCGGCCACCCCTCTCCTCCTCATCTCCCCATGGCGGCTCCTCCTCGGTAAGAAGCAATGGAGATGGCGGAGGCTGTGGTGGCTGCTGCCCCGCCACCGCGTGTCCTGCCTCGCGGCGGTGGGCGGCGGCGCCGTTCTTGCTCTCCACCATGCAAAGCTGGCACAGATCTCGCCGGGCGCCCCTCCCTTCCTCCTCTTTACCGGCAGCGGAGCGGCGGCCCTCCTCCTCCTCTCTCCCGGTCGTGGGGGCAGCGACGGCCGTCCTCTTCTTCTCTCCCGGCCGTGGGGCGGCGGCGGCCCTCCTCCTCTCCACCGGCTGCGGGCGCAACAGCTCCTCCACACCGATGTTCACGTGGGGCCCACGTTTGGCAAGGGGCTGTGACTCGCTAGCGACGCGCTAGATCTGGGGTGCGGCAGGATGAGGATGGCTAGTCGAATGGCATACCGAGTGGAGTGGCGAGTCTGTTGGATGGCAAAATTCACTGTAGCTGGCCAAATTTTAGCATAGCCAGTCATCTGGCGAGGCTTTTGGACATGCTCTTACGTGTCACTTGTACTTCTCCATTGGTTCTCTAGATCTTCATTTCATCAATGTGATGTAAACTTGCTGCAAGTAAGGAGAGGTAGAGATGGTTCGGTCACCAATCCATCCAAAGTTCCAACTTCCAAACAGATCACACTACTCTGGTCTTTTCTATAAAAAGTCGTCATGCGCTGTGGTCATTCATGAAATTTCAGGAACTACCAGTCATATACTCATTTCGATCTCCGGACACTAATTAAGAATATTAAATATGGACTAATGACAAAATCTATTTCACAACTCCTACCTTAATTTTCGAGACGAATCTAACAAACCTAATTATGACATGATTAGACAATGTCGTACTACAGTAACCAATATCTAATGACAGATTAATTAGACTTATTAGGAGGATTAAATAAATTTGGTTGGCAAACAAAAAAATTTGGGGTCCCTTTGAAGGCTTATTAGAAGGATTAAATATAGACTAATTACAAAACTAATTACATGAATGGACGGGAAATCGCGAGACGAATCCATTAAGCCTAATTAATCCGTCATTAGAGATTGTTTACTGTAGCACGATGTTGTCTAATCATGGCATAATTAGGCTCGTTAGATTCGTATCGAAAAATTAGGTAGGAGTTATGAAATGGGTTTTGTCATTAATTCACATTTAATACTCCTAATCAATATCCGAAGATTGATGTGACGGGTAGTTGGGAAAATTTTTGGAAACTAAACAGGGCCTCGAAGCCTGTTTAGTTGGCCAAAAATTTTGGCAAAAATTTTTGGCCCCTCTTATCAAGGATGATTAGGAGGGGACTAAACAAAGACTAATTACAAAACTAATTACACGAATGAAAAGGAAATCGCGAGACGAATCCATTAAACCTAATTAATCCGTCATTAGAGATTGTTTACTGTAGCATGATGTTGTCTAATCATGACATAATTAGGCTCGTTAGATTCGTCTTGAAAAATTAGGTAGGGGTTATGGAATGGGTTTTGTCATTAATCCACATTTAATACTCCTAATCAGTGTCCGAAGATTGATGTGACGGGTAGTTGGAAAAAATTTTGGGAACTCAACAGGGAATTCGTCTTGCGATTTTCAGTCCATTCGTGTAGTTAGTTTTGTAATTAATCTATGTTTAGTCTTTCTAATAGATCTCAACAAGAGCACCAAAAATTTCCCTTTCGGAACTAGACTGGGCCTAGTCCATCCTCGACCGCAGCTCATCTCCAGCTCAATTTGCTTATTTATTTATATTCTTAGTATTTTTTGAAAAAGCAATAAAAACTAGAAACTTGAACATATAATATCAAAAAAAAACTCCAAATAGTGCACCAATAGATAGGTAACATTTTTTAAAAAACTTCAGGTATAAATTTCATATTTTACTAATTTAAAATGAATTATTTATACTTTTTAGATGAAACTATTTTGTAAACATTTTCACAAAATGGAAAACCACCTCCAAAACCACTCAAAAGGCCAAACTCGCCTGATTTCGATAGCTGTGTCTGATTTTGTAGTATAAGGTTGAAAATCAGACTTGTATGCTAATTCAAGACTGAAAATTGTACTTTTCCCAATTATATATGAAAACACCGTTAATTCGTATTGCACATAGTGTCATCCAAGATCAGACATCTGAATGCACATATCAGAGAATAGACTCAGAAGTACATCACCAGCATGTTAAAAAGGATTGGTCAAGCACTGAAGCTAGTTCTCAAAACAAATTAAATAACAGCTCACGAATCAGATACAAATCTCCTCAACATTGTGTTGTTACAAATTCAAGAAGAAACTGACAAACCCAGACCCGGGGAAGAATGGCCAGAGCTGACCAGATGAGCTTGGAGCAACCAAACTCTTCCGTTTATGCTTGAGCATAGGAACCTTTCCATAAATAGGATGTTGCAAGCAAAGGCCACCCGGATTCACAGCCATGGCCAAACACCTGTGTGGTCAGGCATCAACACAGCACTGGCCACCTCCTCCTTCACTGTCCTCACAGACCACTTTCTGCCAAGAATCAAAGCTTTCGACGCATCTTCGTGCAGCCTGATGACGGCTGCACGAACGATGGGGACCGCCATGGCGATGACGAGTCTGGTGGTGGTGGCGGCGCTGGCTTTCTCCCTGGATGCGGCGCAGGGGAACGGCTGCTCTGCTCGAGAGTGATGACGACCCTCACCCCGTGCATGGACTTCATCGCGAGCGACGCCCCGACCCCGGGGATCCCCTGCTGCTCCGTGTTCGCCGGAGTTGTCCAGACGGATCCCCGGTGCTTCTGCATGGTCCTGGATGGCACGGCGATGACCTTTGAGGTCTCCATCAACAAGACGAAGGCGCTGGAGCTCCCTGGAATCTGCAAGGTCCAAGCACCAGAGCTCAGCCAATGCAAAGGCATGTCAATGTCATAATCCAATGCGAATCATAATCAATTCCTACTGCTCCTTAGAGTCTTAGACCCATCAGACATTAGTGCATGTTTGTATGATTTCAGGTGTAATAACAGCAGCACCTGCATCAGTCAATTTCGCAGCAACAGAGGAGGAAGCAGCTTATGCAGCCGCAGATGGGCCTTCAGGTGAAGTCATTGGTAAACTTGAAATGTGTTTTCATTTCTGATGCTTTTGAGTTCTGATAAAACAACAGTTGTCCATTCCAATGCAAAACGGAAGATCAAATTGTACATCTCTAGTGATTAAAGAAAAATATGGTTTGTTGCTGCCAAATAGATGAGAACTGCTTTTGGACTTCAGATGGTAATGCAAAGAATCATTACACTATGTACCAACTGTCCCTAGATGATAAAACTTAGCAGCATTACCTGCAGTAGTTTGAATGCTTACAACATTTCAGAGAATTAAGATGTATGTAGCAGTTCTTTTATTTCAAATTGCTCTGCTGCGTGCATAATAGACATGGAGTGATGGAGGTTTGACTGTTAATTGGAAAAAAATATTTGGTAACCTGATAAGAGTATTTGATTTGATGCAGGAAATGGAACCTCAAGATCCACAAACTCAAAGATTGCAGCAAGTTTAATGGCCATATTGCTTATTCCCGTTTGTGCATTGCTCTATATCGTCTTTGCTACAACCTGTTCAATGGCTATATCACCATATCGGAATTATATCTTTCCTGACCTTGTACTTAATCATGATTCTTCATTGCAACACATTTTGCATGATATGCCATTCTGACGTGTCGCATCAAACATACTTTTTCTCCAGCATTCTCAAATCTTTCTAATTTCTTTTTATCGTCTGTGTATGTTTAATTTCTTTCAAAATGTATTCTGTTTACGGAGGAGCTGAGCTAAAATGCTTTTCCTTTCTGCAATATAGGTTTGCTTGGCAAGCGTCCGTAGAGATGCGGATGCTAGAACTTTACATTGCAGGGTTTATGACTTCTTTTGTTTCGAGTATAAAAGGGAATGAATTGGGTTTTTTTTAGATATTTTTTGCTAAAGTTTTCTTTTCTCCTTGTTTTGCAGGCTTGGGTCCTAAAAGGCTGTAGAATGTGTTTGCGTGATGATGGCATGTGACTAATAATAGTACAAGGTGGTGCGTGGACGTCTAAGCTAGATCAGTTTTCTTTTTGATTCCTGGACTATTAAGCCCGGCCCTAGCTAATATTGCATCGTGCTAATATGCTACTCCATCCGCTTTTGTAATATGGAGTTTAGGGCAAGGTAATAATTAGCTTGTCATAATTCATATACTACCTCCGTATCGTTTTATTTGACGTTTGCTAGTTCAAAACTGAACTAAGTAACATCAAATATTATGATTTGGAGGGAGTATTATGGAGGGAGCATCAGTCTTCTTTGTGAAGTTAGCACATCTATTTATATTTCTCGGGCAATCTACCTTGCAGTACTGGATCTTTAGTAATCTTTCACTCCTAGATGAGTAACTATGTTGCTGCCTTCGTTTCTGAAGCCCAATCAGTTTCTCTCATTTTGTTAGATTTATCTTCCTTTACAACATCATGGTGTTGCTTGGTATTTCCTCCATTCTAAAGAGTATGATGTTTTGGACAAACAAATTAGTGTATTTTGAACTAATTTTGTTACCCTAAATGACATATTTTAAGGCAGTTGTAGTACATGTTTCGCAATGTTGTCCATAGCCAATAGTTGAACATTGGTGGCTCAATTGTCAATACATGCTAAAACTTGACATTGTTGGACTGAATTGAAGGAGCAGGCAGCTTCTTTCCTTCTAGTATCAATTGTTTCTAATCCCATTGTTATTTGCCCGACAGGCCCGTCTTTCATCTTTGTACGTTGATCTCTTAAACATGTTCTTAGTTCCAAACATGCTGATATCCCCCATTTCAAATTGCAAGTTGTTTTGACTTTTTTTTAGTTCCATAAATATTTGTACGTTGTTCAAATTGTAAATCATTTTAACTTTTTTATTTTCACATATGTCGCGAGGGAACATGTCTCTCCAAACGGCACCAACACCTACTTTAAAGTTTGAACTCTCGTAGGCAGGGATTGGGCCTTGGGCCCTGGCTGGTTGTTCTGGTTTCGTGGGCCGAGAATGGTTTAACAACACATATTTTTTTTGGACCGGTGCTGCACGGATGTGCACAACACGGCTAACTCTAAAACCAAAGGAAAACGTCTGTTTGGCCACAAGGCTGAGGTTTCCTCGCTAGACTCGAAAACCGAGTGAACTACCTGAATTTTTAAAATCATTCAATTTACCTTCCTATCCTGGTTATGAGCGGCTTTCGAAGGTGGGTTTGTCATTTTTAATTAAAATAAGTCTTATAAATACTTAATGAAGTTATTAAACCATGAAAAATATTCTTAAGATTCTAAAAATTTTGAGAAAAATCCTAAAGATGGAAATAACACGCAAAAAATCTAAATTAAAGATTTTCAAACTAGTGGAAATATCTATAAAATTTTGTAAAGTTTGGATTTTCCTCTAGAAAAATGTAACATATATCAAAAAAAATTAAAACATATATTAAAATATTTAATATTTTCATAATAAAAGCTTAAAATTAAACCAACTACATTCATCAAAAATGCATAAATGCATTCAACATTAATATATGTTACATTTATGATGGTTGACTGTATTTATGATGAATGTATTCATGTAAGCATCTTTTCATGATTTTATTGCAAAAATTATTTAAGATCAATTGGAAAATTTTATAATGGTTTAATTTTTTGTATATAATTTTCATTTTTATAGAGCTAAATTTAAATTCTTGAAAATTTTATAGACATTTTCACTTGTTTTAAATATTTCATTTAGATTTCTTGCATCTCAATCCATCTTTAGAAATTTTCTCATAATTTTTAGAAGCTTAGAAATATTTTTTTGGTTTAATAACCTCATTAAGTATTTACATGATTTATTTTAAATTGAAAATGACAAAACTGTTTTTGAAAACCGCTTATAACCTGTGCAAGGATGTAATTTGAACGGTTTTGAAACTCGAGGGAGGTAGTTCACCCGGTTTTCAAATCTAGGGAGGAATCGTGGACTCAGCCTTGTGTCCAGGGAGGTAAAACAGACTTTTTCCAAAACCAAAGCACTTACCACCGTTGGATCATCACACCAAACCCTAAACTCACCCACCCTCCCACTAGCTGCTCTACCTGTCGTTCTTGCGCAGCCGCCACCGCCGTCACTCCCGTGGTCGGCCCGCGGACACCGCCACGTTTGTGCCACACGGTCTCGCCTCGGGTTAGAGCAGGTCGTTAGGGCCGCGTCGGCCGCCATGCCCGCGCCTCCGCGACCACCGCCGCCAGGCTCCTTGCGCGCGAGCGCCGCCACGGATTCGCTGGGTGGGAGTAGGGGCACTGCTGGCCTCCCCACGGCCGCAGACGCATCGCCTCTTGGCTTGCATCACGCTGGCCCCCACCACCGAATCCGGAGAAGAAAAGGCTGAAAATGTTGAATTTTTTCGAAAAAATGTTGGAGCATTTTCAAAAAAATGTTGATCAACATTTTCATGAAAAATGTTGGTGAAGATGTTTTGGAAAAATTTTGGATCTGACATTTCCTCTAAATAAATATTGGTGCAACTCTTTCCAAAAAAATGTTGGTTCAACTTTTTATGAAAAATGTTGGTTCAACTTTTTTTTAAAAATGTTGTATCATTTTTAAAAAATATTGTAACATTTTAATTAATAATCATCAGGTGGGATGGTTGGAAAATAATAACTAGCAATTTCAGATGGACTTTAATGGGCTAGAAGTTTAAACTCTTATCCACCTTCCGGGAGCCATATAGGAGCTTCTGATAAAAAATGAGTTGTTGTAGCGAGATTTGTAATATGAGAATCTTTACGCTTTGCCAAGATGCGAGGGGCCATTTTAGGATTCCATTTCTTAATACTATGACCAAAATGAACTCCCGCTTCTATCATCTCTTTCATATTGATGTTCCAATATTTTCTTGTCATTTTTCCACACTTCCTTTTTACTTTTTTTCATCTTACCATTACGGAATTAATTTCTTTTTTTAAGATTAAGAAAGAGCCGAAATAACTTGAAATAAATAATAATTGTTCCGATGGAATCTTCTACTCAGAATTGACCATTGATACACGGTATAAACATAACCTTAATGAATTAACTAACTTCTTTTACTTATTAAAAACAATTTATATACAATTAAAATACAAAATTTAAAATCAGACATGTTAGCATTCTAAGGGCAAAGTATAGTTTAAATTAAAGTAAAAAATTGCTTTTTGTATACTTAAATCGCATAAATAGGGGTAAATGACTTAATAAATCATATAAATATGGGTAAACATGGCTTCTCATGTTCCATAGAAATTGTTTGTTTCGTCAAAATCAGAAGAAACTAATTATATATGGAGAAACAAAATATCTCTCTTTTCCGACGTGAATAGTTTTGAATTTCAAAATAAAGGTTCTTGTCTTGTGGGGAATGATGCACAAATTTTGGAATCTGGTACCAACACGTATAATCCCCGAACTATGTTTTCTTCGGGCCTTTCAACCAATCAATACGACCTCGGGCAGCTTTTGCTAAAACTCGAGCAGTTTCTTGAAAACTTGCTTCAGATATGAAATTTTGGGTATTCACGGAAGCCCTTGTTATTCCCAATAAGATTGCCCGATAATAGATCAATTCATCTAAAGCACGTCCTGCTCGTTCCACTCGCAATATATTAATTCCCTAGGTAAAAAAAGACATTAGACATTCCATCTTTGAAAACCCTTACTTTTGATGTTATTTGGCCTATGATAATCTCTATACATATGTCTATTACGGATCTGTACCCTTGGGATCGATAAACCTTTTGTATCTTATTAACCAAAGAGATACGACTTTGGGCTACGATTAGCTCAGCTCCAATCAAGAATCCCCAGTGAACCCCAAGAATTCTTAGTATACGTTCATTCCAATCCTCAATTCTCCTTTCAAGATTCGGCGATAGTGAGTCAATTGAACATGCTTCGAAGATTTGTTCTACTTTTGGAAGACCTTACGTTGTATCACTAGATCTCGATTTTTCATATATACACGTAACTAACATATCTCCTTTGTAAAAGATTTTTTTTCCATATTGACCATGAACATTGCTCCTATAGTGACCAAATAAGGGCTTAGCTGCTCTTAGAAGTTTCAACTATTATCCACATTCCAGACTTCTAGTAGCCATATAGAAGCTCCTCTAAAACAAACCCATAAAAAAACAGGCCGCTGAGCATCGTCCGGTTCTCTGGCCGGTGAGTCGGTGACACCAATCCTACCGGTCCCACCAACATACTGCGAACAATTAAAAAAAACTAGTGCTAACACCCTCATCGCGTCATTTAGTTTGCATTTGCAAGTCCTGTACCCTTCACCAACCAATCGACATAGTTTTTATTTTATTTTATATGCAGATACTTAGTCAAGATTCATTCATGCGATTTAAAAAGCTGTTGCCGTAGTATGTGTCACCTTGTACTTCTCCATTGGAAACTTGCATTTTCTAGATCTTTCATTTCATCAGTGTGACGTAAACTTGCTGCAAGTAAGGAGAGGTAGAGATGGTTCGGTCACCAATCCATCCAAAGTTCCAACTTCCCCTCTGGTCTTCCCTATAAAAAGCCATGCGCTGTTGGCATGGAATCCCAAGTTCCCAACACACTCCACAGACTCCATTATTCCTCGATCGCAGAGCTCAAGAAACCTGAAGCTTGCCAGATCACCAACCGTAACAGCACGGCTCGTGCTGGCATGGCTCGGGGGTCGTCACCAGCGCTCGGCTTGCAGGGGTTCGTGGTGGCCGCGCTGCTCGTCGTCGTCGCGGCGCCAACGCGGTCCGCCGCACAGGCGTCGACGTCGTCGGGGTGCACGATGTCGATCCTGAGCCTGGCGCCGTGCCTCTCCTTCACGTCCGGGAACACGTCGTCGCCGGGCGCCTCCTGCTGCTCGGCGCTCGCCGGCGTCGTGCGGGGCGCGCCGCGGTGCCTCTGCGCCGTGCTCGGCGGCGGCGCCGCCGCGTCGTTCGGGGTCACCGTCAACGCCACGCGGGCGCTCGAGCTGCCCGGCAAGTGCAAGGTCACGACCCCGCCTGTCAGCCAGTGCAACGGTAAGCTAACCTGCTTCGAACCCAGGCGACACGCTAGTCGCTTGTCGTGGACGATGGGAGCTAACCATTGAACCTGCACGTGGCAGCTGTGGGTGCTCCGGCGGCGTCTCCTCCGAAGGCGACGCTAACGCCTGGCGCTGGTACAGCGTCTCCCTCAGCGCCGGCGGCCACCACCGAGGCTCCCACCGCGCCGCCGCCAGCTTACAGCACCACAGGTAATGCTCATTGATGACGGTCTGGCTACTACATTTTGTGTGTTCAAATTTCAAATGCTAGCTGTCACCTTTTAAGTTTGTTCATGAGCATGCCCGTTCGTTCTCCACGCAGGAGCTGGATCGAAGGCGACTCCGGCGACCGGAGCGGTCTCGTCGGACGCCGTCGTAGCTAAATCCGCGGCGGCCGTGTCTTTCGCCGTCGCAATCGCGTTCCTGATGGCTTTGTGAGTTCAGTAGAACGTACGTACAAGTGTCTGATTGGTTCATGGTTTGCTTCACTGTACACTTTGTATCTCAATTTCTTAAAGAGTCAGATGGAATGTATGTTCTTTTGCGTCTGTACAAACAGAGTGGTAGATGAATTCGAAGCATGCGTCAATTGCTTCTTTGTGTGTGTATAATTATATATGAAGACACCGTGAATTATTATTACGGCACATAGTGTCATCCGAGATCAGACATTCTGAATGCACATATCAGATAATAGACTCAGAAGTACATCATCAGCATGTTAAAAAGGATTGGTCAAGCTAGTTCTCAAAACAATCTAAATAACAGCTCAAGAACCAGATACAAATCTCCTCAACATTGTGGTACAATTTACAAATTCAATAAGAAACTGACAAACCCAGACCCAGGAAAGAATGGCCGGAGCTGACTCTGACTAGATGAGCTTGGAGCAACCAAACTCTTTCACACTTATGCTTAAGCATAGAAACCTTCCCATAAATAGGATGTTGCAAGCAAAGGCCACCTGGATTCACAGCCATGGCCAAACACCTGTGTGGTCAGGGAGAGCATGGTAACATCCTGGTATAGTACGATTCCAACAATCCCGGCATCAACACACCACTGGCCACCTCCACCTTCACCGTCCTCACAGAGACCACTTTCTGCCAAGAATCAAAGCTTTCGACGTATCTTCGTGCAGCCTGACGATGGCTGCACGAACGACGGGGACCGCCCTGGCGGTGACGAGTCTGATGGTAATGCTGGCTTTCCCCTGGGCTGTGGCGCAGGGAAACGGCTGCTCGAGCATGATGATGACCCTCTCCCCGTGCATGGACTTCATCTCGAGCAAGGCCCCAATCCCCGGGATCTCCTGCTGCTCCGTGCTCGCCGGAGTCGTCCAGACAGATCCGCGGTGCCTCTGCATGGTCCTGGATGGCACCGCGGCGACCTTTGGCATCTCCATCAACCAGACGCGGGCGCTGGAGCTCCCTGGAGTCTGCAAGGTCCAGGCACCAGATATCAACCAATGCAAAGGCATGTGAATGTCGTAATCCAATGCAAATCATAATCAATTCCTACTGCCCGTTAGACCCATCAGACATCAGTGCATGTTTGTATGATTTCAGGTGTCCCAGCAGCAGCACCTGCATCAACACCTTCCAGCAAGTCAGCAGCAACAGAGGAGGAAGCAGCTGATGTGGCTGCAGATGCGCCTTCAGGTGAAGTCATTGGTAAACTTGAAATGTGTTTAAATTTCAGATGCTTCTGATAAAACAACAGTGATCCATCCCAATACAAAACGGAATACCAAATTGTACATCTGTAGTGACTAAAGGAAAATATGGTTTGTTGCTGCCAATAGATGAGTTCTTATGCTGCTTTGGACTTCAGATGGTAATGCAAAGAATCCTTGCACTATGTACCAAATGTCCCTAGATAATAAAACTTCCCAGCATTATCTGCAATAGTTTGAATGCTTACAACATTTCAGAGCATTAAGATGTATGCAGCAGTTCTTTATTTCAATTTGCTGTGTGCATAATAGAGACATGGAGTGATGGAGGTTTGACAGTTAATTGGAAAAAATATTTGGTAACCTGATAAAGAGTATTTGATTTGATGCAGGAAACAGAACCTCAAGATCCACAAACTCAAATAATGCAGCAAGTTTAGTGGCCACAATGCTTATTCCCGTTTGTGCATTGCTGTTTGTCTTCTAAGTGTTGCTACAACTTCTTCACTGGCTATGTCACCATATCGGAATTAGATCTTTCCTGACCTTGTACTTAATCATGATTCTTCATTGCGGCACATTTTGCATGATATGCCTTTCTGACGTGTTGCATCAAACATACCTTTTCATCCAGTGAGAAAATCAATCCTCACCAATTTCAGTGGAATTTATGATCGATAGCACATGGTGATTATCAAGGACTTACTTCTCAAACTTGTGGTAGAAGTCGAGGAAAAACACCACATTGCAGGCAATCAAATAATGACACATGGAACTAACTAGCACTAAGAAAATAAATAACAGTGCTCATGGTAACTGGTAAACAATGAATAATACACGAATAAGAAAATGAATCATAGCATGGTAAGCGAAAAGGTAAATGTGGCATTACCAGCTGACTATGTGGATCTTAGAGAGATCACCTCAGCATTTTATTGCACTGAACGAAAATGGTAATGCTAAACTCTGATTTCTCTGTGGATAAATACAGATGATTTTTAGTACACGCTTCAACAAGAAACAGAGCGTTTCTGTATGAGAAATGAACAGAGTACGCTTTAACCCATATCTAAAGCATAAACGACAAAATACAGCATTGAGTTGTGTGAATTTCAAAATTAACTAAAACTGCTCAGAGTTCAAGATCAACATATCATAACTCATTATTGGCTTTTATACTTCCACCAAAAATGCACATGTACTAAATAATGTGGTACACACAAGTACAAAAGGCACTTCCTCAGTTGGTTCCAGAACGTGGATTTCCACCAAATAAAAACAGGTAGATAAGAATATATGTGGCTGATATGAAGAGTTCAGAGTCAAGTTGCATAATGGCTAGTCAGTCGGGCTATAGGTGGTTGCCTTTGGTTCCTAAGAAATCACTATGAATTGTGAGTAAACATTCTTTTTTTGTTGTGCTTAGGCCTGCAGAATAATATGGGATGCATTGGGAGTCACCATTTATACAGGAAAAAAAACAATCAACCTCCTATGTGCCTGTGATGACCATAACCACCCAGAATCAGAAAAGTCCGGGGAAAACTGTGGGTGCATATAGTAGAATGGACTCACCTCATTCCAATCGTCTGTCAGGAATAAGCAGTCAACAGCAATAATGCTACTAATTTCCTACACCTACAAAAACAGCAAAAACACACCATCTAAAGAAATCCCACTGAATCAGGCAACACATCACCAATTCCAGTGATATCTGTATTCATTCTTATAAACATTTGAGGCATACAATAAGGTACATGAGCAATAACTTCATAATAACTTGTTTAGTACTTATAATGCAAAATAAAAGGGCAGAGGACCTGGACAAATTTTTCTTCATTTTCATCTGCCTGTAAATCCGTCGCTGCAATTTCTTGTTTTTCTCTGTATCTATGCACAATAAGTTTCCACATGTGTTGGCAACCATGGTTCAAGTGCTTTTTAAACTTTGCAATATATTGGTAATGAATTTGGAGATACAGTTTGCTACAATATTTACAATGGAGGGCAATGCAACATTAGTTATGCCCATACAGTTTGCTACTCTGGAAGTAGAAAGCAATAAAAATTATAAATAGTTTTACTTCACTGGATATTAAGCATGTTCTGTTCAAGCAATACTATGATTAAAACATTTTTGCCATGCAAAGGATTTAAAGAGCAAAACAGGATGGGAATAGTTTCAGACGTTTATGATTCGC
Source organism: Cenchrus purpureus (assembly GCA_022644695.1). Taxonomy (NCBI): domain Eukaryota; kingdom Viridiplantae; phylum Streptophyta; class Magnoliopsida; order Poales; family Poaceae; genus Cenchrus; species Cenchrus purpureus. The sequence goes on from CP053467.1 coordinate 12,004,476, forward strand.
ATCTACGGCAATGATTTTTATGATTTATATAAAGCAATTTCACAGCAGGGTTTTGTGGGGGCGGGTGGGTGTCATAGTAGTTTCATGCAGCAAATTTAAATGAACAGTTAAATATCACTTGAAGGATTACATGTATACAGCTGCTTATGTTAAAGAAGATTAAATTTTAGTTCAATGGAAATTACAGATTATGATTGAAAAAAATATAATATCATAGAATTCTCATTGTTACGCCTGTAGCAGATTCCACTATCCATTCAATAGTAGTATGAATTCGACAAATTCTGCAGGCTAATCAAGACTATACAGAAGTTTTCTCTTCGACATCTCTTATGACTATGCAATCTTTCAGACCAACTTAGCATTTTTTTTCAGGTTATGCACTTCATGCTAGATCTCATGACAACATAAAATTCTATACCATCTTATCGCATAGAGCCCTCCTATTAACAAAAAGTCTCATCATAGAAATGGCGACCATGTAACCAACCTAAAATAAGATACCAAATCATTGGAAAATAGGATATCAATTACCAAGTCATTCATGAATTTGTTACATTATGCAACGCCATGCCACTCGACATGAGGACTGACATTATCATGATGAACACAAACCCAATCATGAGGGCCAGTTCTTATACTTTTCCAACTAGCTAAATCCTAAAGCAACAATCATGCCATTTCTCGACAACCTTTACGGAATTGCACCCAGCAAGTCTTACTATAACAGAAACTAAGGGAAGAAACATAGGAGAAAAGAAGCAAAGATGCTTCATCACAACCGCTGCAATACCACGAGCCAACCTAGATCAGTTCAGCAGAAGCTTGGAAGCTTCACAACTCTGGAGATGTGCTGAAATGTTCTCTCTCATTGCTTTGCCATTAGGATCCACCTGCTCGCAGTTTTCTTCACTGTAACCAGTGTCATGATGTTTTGGAAGCTCAACAGTCGAAAGCAGTTCATCTTTGCAGTCTATAAGTATATTGTGAAGCAGGCAACAAACAAGAATAATACTTGGTAACTTGTTCTTATCAGGCCTCCACATGACTTTGTGTAAGATCCTCCAGGATCCCTTCAGCCGTTTCAGTGCATTTGTTCCAAGCAGCCTAGCAGCTTTTTGGCGAGCATTAAAGTTGAGCATGGGGACAGACAGATTTTTCCCATCATATGGAGTCATAAGCCATGGGAGCAGAGGATAACATGAGTCACCAGCAATGTATTCCCTTATCTCTGCATTCTCTGCTGAAACTTTGACAGGGCCATTCAAACGGTTCCCAGCTTCACAGAGCCTATAAAACCCAGAGCATTTCATCAGGCGTGAGAATGTCATGCTACCAGGCCAACCAGTAACAATATCAATAAACCTCATCTCATCATCAACAATCCCTTGCAGGAACATACTGTAGTTCTTGGCTGGATCACACCAATCTTCAGATGACTCAACAGCAGGAAGCGTCATGATTATGTGGGTGGCATCAACAGCACCACAACAATTCGGCAGACCATAAACAGCCTCCAGTGTAGCCTTGATCTCCTCAATTCTCTCTTGCCCCGGCCAAGCCATATGATACCGAGCCCTCTCTTCCATCGACTCAATAAACCTCCATGTCACCTGCGAAACAGTAGACTGCCCCACACCAAAAGCAAGTCCCACCGACACCTGCGAATCACCAGATGCAAGCCTCCTCATGGCGATTGCCACTTGTTTCTCCACACTGAGCAGCCTGCCCTCAATGTTGATCAGCCCAGACGGCGGCCTCGAGATCAAATCCTCCCTTACAATGGAGCAGATGTAGTCAAAAGTCTTCCTCGAAGTCCGGAAGAAGTGCCTGAATGCTTCCCCTTCATCTGCAGGGATTTTTTGACCTGTCCAACAGAGCAAATCGAAACTTAACCACACACACACAGACAGGCCAATATTCTTTCACATCATAACAGCATCACATTACAAAGCTCGCAATTTAGCACAAAATCAAGTTAAAAGATTCATTTCTTCGTCAACGCTAGGTCTGCCTACCCCCAAATCTTGGCACATTCACACGGTTTGGTCCCCGGTCATGGAAATCGAAATCCACTGAGGATAGGGTAAAATCCGCCCACTGAATCAACTAGCCCACCCAAACGGATGGCCCTGAAGCGGTAGCGATCCACGCACGACCATCTGGGCAAGCCGCGCACCCGGATGTGCAGGAGGGCGCGCGGCGGCGCCGCAAAGCCCAGGTGGACCGGGCCGCCGGCGCAGATTTGGGGGAATGCAGCAACGACGGACGAGAATTCAGGGAAACGGCGCCGCTACGGTACAGGGAAAGGGAAGAATCGGGCGGCGTATGCATACCTGTCTCGGCGTGCTTGTGGAGGAAGGTGTACCACCACTCGGTGTCGAGGCCGCGGAGCTCCGGCGGGAGCGGCGGCGGCACGCTCCGGGTCCTGGCGACCTTGAGCTTGCCGGAATCCTTGGACTTGCGCTTCCCCTTCTTGGACTTCTTCATCGGCGGCATCTCCGCCCCCCTCTCTCCTCTCCGTTTCTTTCTCGTGCTGCAGTCTGCGCTCGTCTCCTCCGGTCGGCCTCGTTTTTATCGTGCCCCGGCTCCAGCCTCGGGATGAATTACGTGGCAAGGTGATTCTGGGAATTTTTTCCCTAGCCTAACCAAAAAAAAAAAAACTTACCCTCACAACTGACAAGCAAGTGGGACCATGAATTTGTAGTCCCACTTGCCATTGACTATTTACGGTAACTTTTTCCGTGTGCACGATATTTTTAATATTAACAATTTTGTAAGTAATTGATTATCATAAATGTTATGTTCTGTATATTTGCATCACCAGCAAGTTGTGTATGAGACGCGCTATAGGTCCAGCACTCGTGACATAGTACCACTTAATGTATAGGACGCGTCGGTGACTGAAGTCCAGCTGTCGAAAGACAGAACTACTTAATGACGCGTTGTTGACCGAGGTCCAACTGTCATGACACGCAACTTAATGTATAAAACGCGTTATTGAACGAGCGAGATCCAGCTGTCATGACACCAACTAATGTATAAGAGGCGTGGGTGAAAGGGATCCAGCCACTACGACACGCAACTTAGCATATGGGACGTGTTATTAATCGAGGTCCAGCTGTCGTGACACGCAATTCAGTGTAGAGGACATGTTATTTTATTATTGACATTTTTGCATGTAATTAATTATCATAAATGATATTCTCTGGATATCACAAGTAACTTGTGTATGGGATGCCTTGTCCAGCAGTCGTGACGCGCCACTTAATGTATAGGACACGTTATTGATTAGAGTACAGTTGTCAAAACGTGCAAACTCAATGTAGAGGACGCGTTGTTAGTCGAGGTTCAACCGTCATGACACGCAACTTAATGTATAGAGCGTGTTGTTGGTTGAGGTCCAGTCGTCATGACACACAACTTAATGTATAGGACGTGTTGTTGATCGAGGTCCAGCCGTCATGACATGTAACTTAATGTATGGGATGTGTTGTTGACCAAGATCCAACCGTCAATCGTCATGGTACGCAACTTAATTAGTTTATGGGACGCGTTGTTGATCAAGTTTCAGCCGTCATGAGGCATATGACACACAATGTAATTAGTGTATGGGCCGCATTGTTCGTCGAGCTCCATTCGTCATGACAGACAACTTAGTGTATGGGACGCATTGTTGATCGAGGTCTAGTCGTCATGACACGCAACTTAATTAGTGTATGGGAAATTTTTCCCCTAACCTACCAAAAAAATATCCTTACCATCACAAACTCACTGGCAAGTGAGACCATGAATGTTTAGTCCCATTTGTCATTGACTAGTTATAGTAAAATTTTCCATGTGCATGTTATTTTTATTATTAGCATTTTGAATGTAATTACTTATTATAAATACTATTTTTGGGATATCACAAACAACTTGTGTATGGAACGCGCAATAAGTCGAGCCATCATGACACGCTGCAACTTGTGTATGGGACGCGCAATAGGTCCAGCCGTCATGACACGCTACTTAATGTATAAGATGCATTGTTGAATGAGGTTCAATTGTTATGAAACGCAACTTAATGTATAGAACGTGTTGATGATTGGAATCCAACCGTCATGACACGCAACTTAGTTTATGGGACGCATTGTTGACCGAGTTCTTGTCGTCATGACAAGCCACCTAGTGCATCGAACGCTTGGATGATCGGGATCCAACTATCATGACACACAACTTGGTGTATGAGATGCGTTGTTGATTGAGATCCAGCCGTCATGGCACACAACTCAATGTATGGGACGCGTTGTTGACCGAGAGCTAGCCGTCATAACATGTAACTTATTGTATCGAACATTTTGATGATCGGATCCAACTATTATGATACGCAACTTAGTGTATAGGACGCGTTGTTGATCAACATCCAGCCGCCATGGCACGTAACTCAATTAGTGTGTGGGACGCGTTGTTGATCCAGGTCCAACTGTCATGGTGCACAACTTAGTGTATGGGACGCGTTGTTGATCGAGATCCAGTGGCACATAACTATAGTATATTGGGCGCATTGTTGATCAAGGTGCAGTTGTCATGGCATGCAACTTATGTATGGGATGCATTGTTCATCGAGATCCTACCATCATGACACACAACTTAATGTATGAGACGCATTGTTGACCAAAGTACAACCGTCATGATGCATCTTTGATAGTAATACTTAACAACATGTGGCATGCATTGGTGAATGTGAATGAACTATTACTTGTCATGGATCGCAATTCAATCATTATCAAAAGCGGGTTTCGCCATAATGATATCTCTCAAATGGGTTTCACCATTTTGTCATCATAAAACCGAAGTTGTACGCCTGTACCTAGAATATGCCTTTTTGATTTTTTTTTCTCAAATGGGTCAGCATCGTTTTCATCATGCCCCGGCTCTAGCCTCCGGGATGAATTACGTGGCAAGGTGAATCTGAGAATTTTTTCCTAACCTAGCAAAAAAAATTTGCCATCACAAACTCACTGACCAGTGGGACCATGTATTTGTAGTCCCACTTGTCATTGACTATTTACAATAAAAATTTTCACGCGCTTGTTATTTTTATTATTAGCATTTTTGTATGTAATTAATTATCATAAATGTTATTCTCTGGATATCACAAGTAACTTGTACGAGATGCATTGTCCAGCTGTCATGTCACACCACCTAATGTATAGGACGCGTTATTGATTAAGGTTTAACCGTTATGACACACAACTTAATGTATAGGACGTGTTGTTGGTCGAGATCCAGCCGTCGTGACACACAACTTAATGTATAGGACACATTGTTGACCGAGATTCAGCTATCATGACACCAACTTAATGAGTCTGAGATTTTTTCCTAACCCAGCAAAAAAACTTACCATCATAATTAGACTGGCAAGTGGGACCATGAATTTGTAGTCCCACTTATCATTGACTATTTGCAGTACAATTTTCCATGTGCATGATACTTTTAGCATTTTTGTAAGTAATTAATTATTATAAATGCTATTTTTTGCTGCATCTCAAGCAACTTGTGTATGGGACGCGCGTCCAACAATCATGAATGTATAGGATGCATTGTTGACTGAGGTTCAATCGTCATGAGACGTAACTTAATGTATATGATGTGTTGTTTGACGGAGGTTTAGCTGTGATGACATGCAACTTAGTGTATAGGATGTGTTGATGATTGAATTCAGCTGCCATGACATGTGTGTATGGGATGCCTTCTTGGCCGAGGTCAAGCCGCCATGACACACAACTTAGTGGATCAGATGCTTTGATCCGTGGAAACCTTCATGACACGCAACTTGGTGTATATGATGCGTTGTTAACCGAGGTTCAGCCATCATGGCACACAACTTAGTGTATAGATGCGTTGTTGATTGAGGTCCAGTCGTTGTGGCATGCAACTTAGTGTATCAAAGGCATTATTGACTGAGGTCCGACCATCATGACATCCAACTTAGTGTATGGGACACATTGTTGATCGAGGTCTAACCGTCATGACATACAACTTAGTGTATATATGGCGTGTTTATGTTCAGGATCCGGCCATCATGACACACAACTTAGTGGATGTGTTGATGACCGGGATCCAATCATCCTGACAGACAACTTGGTGTATGGGACACATTGTTGATCGAGGTCCAACTGTCGTGACACGCAACTTAGTGAGGACCGGAATCCAACCGGCATGACATGCAACTTAGTGTATAGGATACATTGTTGACTGAGGTCCAACCATCATGGCACACAACTTAGTGTATAGGATGCGTTGTTGATCAAGGTTTAACCATCATGGCACGCAACTTAGTGTATGAGACGTGTTGTTGATCGAGGTCGAGCCATCATGCATGGCATGGAACTTAATGTAACAACCTGGTCTAGGAAAACAGCTAAGATCCACTCTACACATTGAGTGAACCACACCTACTAATTAACTCTCTTGCACTTTTGTCCTCGCTTCATGCAAAAAGTTACAACCGGAGTTAACTAGCTTCCTAGGACCACCTATTTAAGTTGGTCTAGCAATATGAGACTAAAGTGGCTCTCCAAGCACCTTGCATACCAGCACACATGTACACAAGCCTGATTTGGCCCAACCGGTCTTTTTATGGGCTGGGTTGTTACACTTACTGTATGGGACACATTGTTGATCGAGATCTAGTCGTCATGTCACACAAGTTAATTAGTGTATGGGACACGTTAACGTTGTTGACCAAGGTCCGGCCATCATGACACACAACTTAGTGTATGAGACGCATTGTTGATTGAGATCCGGTTGTCATGTCACACAACTTAATGAGTGTATGGGACGCGTTGTTGATCGAGATCCAGCGATCATGACACACAACTTAGTGTATGGGAGACGTTGTTGATCGAGGTCCAACCGCTATGACGTATCATCGGTACTAGCTAGTGCTTACAACCTGTGGTATTTGAATGTGAACAAACGATTATGTGCCACGAATTATAATTCCACCTTCATCAAAAGCGGATTTCACCGTAACGCTATCTCGCAAATGGGTTTCACCATTTTGTCAACATGAAACCAAAGCTACACCCGGAATTCCTTTCGTCATCATAAATTACCTTTGGGTCTATCCTAGCGACTGAGCAAGTGGGACTACCTACAAATGCCATGACTGTTTGAGTAGTTGAATTTTGGTTCAAAGTTTGGAATATCAAATAGCAGTCACAGAGACTTAATCACTTAACACACGAAGGGATGCTCCCATAACCTGTGACACTCGGCGTGCATTAATAAAATGGTGAAGACCATAGTCCATTTGCCATGGCTCACCGGAGTAATGGCAAAACATTTTTTTTCTAACCATATATTTGGGTCAGTAGGATACTAGGACGCGTCAATGAACAGGTACAATGTAATGAGAGTCGGTGTACCTCCAACTTATTTTTAGCAAATACACCTTCCAGTTTTTTTCAACATCATCATTTAGCCTGATTTGTATAGCAAGGTTTGACGCACGCTTGATTTTGTCGTGTGAGCACCAGCACCCTCTAGCTACTCTTCTTCCTCACTTCATCTATATGAACGGCACTAATGGCCATCTAGGCCCATTTCTCGCTACCATGGCATGAATTAATTAGACGTGGAGCAATACGGTTGATACGTGCGCGCATGTGTGTGTGAGAGAGAAGTTTTTTTTTTCTTTGGACTTTTATCTACCTGATGTTATCATGGGCTGCTTCTTCTGCTGCTCGGCCCATCTCAGATTGTGGCCTGTTTCTCACAGTAACATTTGTCTTGTCCCAGTGGATGGAATTTTTTAAATATTTTTTCCCTATTTTGCAAAAATAAATGTCTCCCCAAAAATTTAGCAGATCTATACTGCCGCTGGGTAGCGGCAGCCTGCCGCTCATCGGCAAGGGCACCAACCGCGTACCACACGGTGGTAGGACTAAACGCCGTGGTAGCGGTTGGTGCTACTGCCGCGGCGCAGTGCCTCCTGCAATCGCCGTGCCCTACGGCGGTAGTTTTTTTTCCTGGTACGTTTCATTTTTTGAACCATTGATACTTAACGACGAACCATTGATACTCAACGTAATCACATAAACAAACAATGGCACGTCTGACGCCAAATACCCTAACTTTGTGGCTAGTCCTAACGTGCCTTAGGGAATTTAGATAAACGGTTACAATATTTGTAGTCTAGTTGTACGAGTAGTACCCGGAGAACCCGGACATCATAGACCACGGCTTGGGAGGCATGTAGTACCGTGCCCGGGGGTGGAGTTGGATCGGATGGTGGCGGGGTGGAGTTCTTCGGTGGAGTGTTGTCCTTCTTCTCGTGGTATGGACAGCGGGAGAATCCTCACCGGTGTTCGTCTTCACCACCATTGGTCCGCCACCGGTCCGTCGTCGTCGTTGGTAGATGTCGGATCTGGAGAAGCCAATGCCGACGCGAGCTCTTGCCTCAGGTTGAAGATGACAACATCCTTGAGGTAGTCAATGTATCGTTGATACGGTGAATAGTCAGATCCACCCATTGCACGAAATCGCAGCTATCGGTTGGGAGTCCCAAACCGAGATTACATTAGTAAACCATAAAATGATGAAGGACAAAGGTCACGTAGTTTTACTTACCCATGCTCGTGAGCAATGCGAGCGTTGACGAGTTGTTCCATCCATGGTAAACTTGCATCACAGAACTCACCGTGTACACACCTTGGCGATTCACCGTTTGATTTGGTGCGTACTTTCTAACATCACGCATGGATTTGAAATCTCTCTTATCTAAAGGAAAATTGTTGTTGAACTCGATCTTCTTGGCTCCACAGTCTTTGGACCGAGGGAGCCATCATCATCCCCAGTCCAAGAACTCATTGGTGCTTGTTGTGTTGAGAAGTGGCACTGGAGAAAAGTGCTCACATATATGTAGGCAATGAAGCGGTGACGGTGGGCCATTCGATTCGGGGCAAGAAAAACGGGCAGTGACTCGGAGGAAACACACCCTAGTACTAGGTTCACTGTTTGATGCAGTGACTCACAGAAAACACACCCTATGTGTTCACTGTTTGATGCAGTGACTCACAGGAAACACACCATAGTACTAGGTTTACTGTTTGAGGAAACAAGCTCTAATGCATCTGAAATCAAGTTCTTAATGATACAAGCCGACTCTAGAGGATGATGAAATGAAATCATAATTTTTTAGAGATATAGTACCACTCGGCGTCTAGTACTCTCGTCTCGGGTACAACGGGGTATTTCCCCTTCCTCATGGCATCCAGCCCAGCTTCCTTAGCCCGGCGAGCTCTCTCCCTCTTCCTCTCTCTATCTGCTTCACGGGCCGCGGCCGCTTCACGTTCTTTCATCTCCCGGCGAATGCGAATTTCCTCCTGCGTTTTCTTCTTGTTTTTACCTCAACCATCCTTTGCCACCTCTCACGTGCTGAACGACCCATCGCCTCGACGTAACGCTTGTCTTGTTCGGACTGCTCACAATCTAGCCACTGCATAAAATCACAGAGAGGAGGTGGAGTCTTTTTTCAAAGACAAGTTAGCACATAATAAAATAGCAATGACATATTATTTATTTAGTAATGCAGTTTGTTCTTACTTTTGGTCTAACATTGCGACATGGTAGGAGGGGGTCATGCTCGTAGTTCATGCACATGAAGAACCTCATCCGTGACGTGGCGAGAACGTTGCACTTGACAAGCTTACAGTTGTCACCACAGTAGCACATATAAGTGTGGATCCCCTTTGGCACCGCAACCTTGTCCTTCCTACTGGTGAGCAACTCCAAGTTCAACTCAGGACCCGAGAAAGCCATTGCAAACTAAAAAAAGATGAGAAATATGATAGTTCATTACATGTTTCATTTGAAATTAGAGAACAATACATAACAGGATATGATAATAAATTTGTAGGAAAAAACAACAAACAAATGAAAAGGTAGTTCAATTATTATAACACGATAACATACATAAGTTCTGACGGTGTTACAAATTAAATGGTTCAAATATTACAAGACCTTACCAAATTAAATGGTTCAAATATTACAAGATGATAACATGCATAAGTATTTCAAATATTACAACACGGTAGCACAAACAAACGATGATCACGCATTCCTTCTGTAGCGGCGGGAACGACGTCCACGTCCACTAGCTGAAGGTGCCGGAGAAGTGGCAGTGGAAAAGTAAGATGCTTCGGTGCATTGCTTGTAGGAGTGTCCTGGATTGTTGCACTTAGAGCATATCTGCACCGCAGGACCAACTTCAGCCTCATCCATGTTGTTCCTAATCCTCTTCTTCTTGCGTCGACCAACACCTTGGCACATGGTTGGATCTGGATTTGGTATGTACAACGCATTGTCTTTGGGGTCTTGAGCGAAAGTACCAAGATGCAGGTAGCTCTCAACAGTGTGGTTCCAAGTGTCCAGAATGGTTTGCTTAAAAAGTATTTAGGCACGTACCGACCCCAATGGATATTCTTTGTTGCAAAGCATGCAGCGATCACATGTGAGCAGGGGAGGTGTAGCAGCCGCGGCTTCTGGCAAGAGCATGACCATGTCTGATTCCCAATAACTGTTTGTTGTATTGTTATTTCACCATTCGCTTTTTGTGATTTGGACTGGCAACTTATCTGATACTTCCACTGAACTTTCTCGCCAGGATCACGACGTAGAGGTTGTGGGTAAGCTCTGTGATCAAGAGCACCCTTCTGTTTTTTTGTCTAAGCACTCAGTCATCCATGTTGAATACACCTTTTGACAGCCCCTAGCAGTGCTGCGAGTAACGCCAAGAAAGTACTTCATTGTGCGGTACAAGAAGAACTCAATGATACCAACAAGAGGGAGAGCTCTGGCACCATGCAAAACCGCGTTGTAGACCTTAGCAAAATTTGTTGTCATTATCTCATGCCTCACACCTCCCTTATCAAACAGGAGGCACCATTTCTCCTTAGGCTCATTCTGAATCCACTGGCTAAAGATCTTCACAGCATGTCCCCTTCTCCTTCTGACATTTGGAGCATCTAGCCCCACGTCATCCAGAGATACTGGCTCTTCCCCGGGTTCGGTACTTATTGACTTCTTAGCTATCTCTTCTGATGCTTTCTTCGTCACATCATCTAATTTTTTCAGAGCTCGTTGAACTTTTTCTCCTGATTCGTCGAACATAACCGCTTGAACAATGTTGTAAGTTCTTTGTTCTTGAACTGGCTATGAAAGTTTGCTCCCATATGCCTCATGCACTACCTGCTATGCACATCTGGTCATTGTGCTGCTCTGTGACGTTCTTGACTACCTTTTTTGATGTCATTAATTGCCTGCAAAATACCTTTGTGTCTATCGTGTATCACACACACGTTTGACACATCTCCCACCACCATCTGCTTCAATCTCTCCAGAAACCAATACCAACTGTCACCATTCTCTCCTCTCGCAAAGCAATTGCCAATGGCAACAATGATTGTTGCCATATCTGCGATCGTATAAGGATTGTGCCCTTGTATTTTCCTGTTAGGAATGTGCCATCTATGCAAATGACTGGTCGACACTGTTTGAATACAGCAATAGTGAGACCCAATGCTAAGAATGCCTGCAAGACTTGCTTCCACGGCCTTGATACAAGATTATAAGTCTTGATATCATAATAACTACCGAGATTTAGCATGGCAATTTTGTTCGTGAATCGAGGCGCATTGTCGAGGATGCTTCGTAAGTACCCACCTCAACTCCATTACCTTCTTCTTCGCCATGTATGCCTTACCATAACTTATCAAGTACCTAAATTTCTCCTCAATTGTCAAGATAATGGACTTGGGCTCATAAGCAAGATTTTCTACAATCTTAGCAAACATCTGGCTGGCCACAAAACCGGCCGACAAATTACGATGACTTGCATCTAGTCGGGTCAAGTACACAAGTGTAATCCACAATGTGACGACCTCCAGTAATTTTTCCACTGCCTTTAGAAGCATACACTCGAAAAGGACAGCTGGGCTTCACACATTGTACATCATATATGTGTGGAGAATTCTTCACTACCCTGAACTCTCTCTGCTGAGTAAGGGTGGCCCACCTATTCACTGCATCCTTCACCTTGACTGCACTCTTATACATGGCGCCAACACAAACCTGATTCTCTCTATACTCCCAGGACACATTCTCACCAGATTGATGAGATAGGCGTGAGAAATTGTAGCCGGTCATCCTCATCATCGGAGTCCTCTTGCAACCCACATTCATCGTCACCGGCCTCCATTTCGTACTGCCTCAATACTTCTTTATTAACTCCCCCCTCGTCAATTTCACCACGGGCCTCAAAGGGTGTGTGACCATCTCCTACTGCTTTGGCGACCATCTCCTTCTTCTGCCTCAATGGCAGCACCATCTCCTTCTTCTGCCTCAGTTGCAGGACCATCTCCTGCTTCTAGTTCACCTCACCCGTGAGCACCACTACCCTCCTCATGCACTTGACTACTAGACCCAGCCTTGTGAACAGTTTAGATAAACAAAATCACAGACAAACCAATTTGACATGCAGTTCTGATATAACTCCTCCAATGTTCAGTGCCTTGAAGTGGCATAAACTCCCAATATCTTGCCTCACCCTGCTGATTAGAGCCATAATGGACAAGTCATGTTGCTCTACATCTACATGGAATGCCTTATAAAAAAAAGTTGGTTATGGCCCCCCAAGTTCTTTCGGCTGCTCTTCTAATCACATGGTCAACCGAATCAAATTCTGACAAGTTAACTCCATTTTCACCATATCTAATCCGTAACTCCATTTTCACCATATCTAATATGGCCATTACCGAAATACAACTTGACATTAACTGCATCCGACATGTCTGACAGTATGAAAAAAATAATCGCTATTAACAAGTGGATCTGTAACTACAAAATATATCTACTCAGATCTACACTATAACTATAATTTTACTAATCAGTCTACACTAAAAGTATAATTTTACTAAGCAGATCTACACTCGAATTATAATTTTACTAATCGATCTACACTAAAACTATAATTTTACTAAGCAGATCTACACTAAAACTATATTTTTACTAAGCAGATCTACACTAAAACAGTACTTCAAAATATGAATTATCAGAGTACAAAATATGAATTACTAGAGTTTTTTTACCTCTAACGAGACGAAAAACCGGCAGAGTTTCGCACCTTCACCACCTCCTCCTCACTCCTTCTCTTCTCCCCACCACCTCTTTCTTTTTCCGAATTATTATGACATTTTAATTTCGACTTTATATAGGTGCAGATCCAGCGTTGCAGCACGGCGGTTGCAGCTCGCACCGCCGCCATACGGCGCTAGGACCTGCCGCCGTACCCCACGGCGGTAGGGACATACCGCCGTGTGGTACGGCGGTATGTCCATCGGACAGTTGGGGTCCGCGTCGCGTTCCAACGCGTGTATCAGCGCCGCCGCGCACACACGGCGTAGTATAGATCTGCTAAATTTTTGAGGAGGCATTTATTTTTGCAGAATAGAGAAAAAAATAAAAAAAATCCAGTGGATGGATCCGCCGGCGGGTCTCTCCTCCACTCGATCCAGGCGTCGGGTGGCCGGTGGCGTGCGGCAGGGAAGGCCGGCAGCGCACCGGGCAGCGTGGCACGGGGATGATGCGTGTGCTGGGGCGATGGCGATCAGCCTGTGAACAAACTATCCAAAGGTGAACTGGTGATCAGGCGCTGATTACACCAGACCTGTTTCCCCTAAGCTAGATTGCTGGCATGGATTTCCTAATGATAAAAGGCCTGAGAGATGAGCAGTTATCCTTTTGCAGTGTCTGTCGTCAAGCGACATGCTGATTCTGAAAGTAATAGCCTGCATTTGCAATAGCATTGCTCTTGTTGGACTAGATAGATGTCTGTAAGACTGTAACCCAGCACTGATGAAAAAAGGGGCATCAGACATTTCTCTGAAGATTCCTGAGAGTTGATTCAGACAACCTGTGCAGTGGGATATTTCAATTGAAGCGTTATGAAATCCAATGGTTCATTGTGGCACATTTCTCCTCGTGTTCCAATCCATATAGCGTTATGCAATTCAATGGTTCACTGTGCCACATTTTAACCGTCAAGTGAGATCTGTCTGATCATGCTGAACAATTGAAGCTGGTGTATCCAAATAAGGAAGGGAAGTCTTTGATTCAGGCTCAACATTTCTCATGGTAACCAGTTCCGATTACAGAGGGGGGAAAACTGCAACAAAACGCGGCTAATATCGGTCTGCTCAGGCACAGATCATACATCCCTTCGGATCAAAATAGGATCAAAATTTCTCGCGGAGATAATAATGATTTGGTCACTCAACAATCGACATATAGGCTCTGCTAAAATTCAGGCTGAAGATTAAGGGCTTCAGTTTCACTTTCACCGATGCATCTGGTGAGCCGTCAGACTCTTTTGCCCAAGAGCACCTCCTCATAGTGGCATTGGCTGTTGCAGAATTGCCTCTCAGCCCTGCAAGATGAATCAGTAAAAGCATTGTTATAATCCAAGGAATAACAGCATGTCAAACTGAGTGTCATAAGTAGCACATTTCCAGGTTATTTCGTTGTACAGCAGTCATAGGGCACATGTATACTCAAATGTAAAAGGCATAATTCATTCAGGGCCACTTCAGATGTGCAACATGTGGTTATACATCGCTAAACTCCAAAAACACGCCTTGTACACCGGCACTGATAATATATCTACATGTCCCTATGTTGGGAGAAAGTCCAAAGGAATATGAATTATTAGCCCGATTGTATCCAAGAACTGAATGATTAGCGGACAACCGTGGTGGCAATATCTATGGTCCATCTCAATCTCACCAGGGATCCCCAATTCAGGGAGACGAAAAATGTCACTGTTCAGAGACAAATTCAGAGCCGGCAACAAATGACCGACAAAGATAGGGGACCCCGGATCCACAATCTGTATATCAATGTTTGTGTCATGGTTCATGGACCACAAAAAAGGGGTCAGTATTGAATCCATTTTCTGAAACCTGAGACTGCCTGGGATCAATTGGTGTCACTCACAATCACAGGCTCACAGGCTACCTGCTGCAAATACATTACAAGCTACTTGCTCCAAGCTTCCAAGTCCAAGGTGAAGCTTAAACTATATGTTGCTTTCAGGCCAGATGAAAATGAAATGCTGTTGGAGTGGCTGGCAATAGACCATGAACAATGCGGTTGCGGCCAAAGGCGGTCGCTTTAGACTAAGTAGGTTGACAATAAAATAGGACCATGATCTTATCTTGTATCCTACTTCGAAAGCATTTCCATTATCTCTGAATAATGGAAACCATGGAACTAGTCCAAGGCACCTAAACCACTAGTCAGAGAATGCCACTAGCAATTATTTCAGTGCAGACTAAAACTTACAAAATTCATCCAACCTGAAATCTGATTGAATTGACCGAGCACGGAAATAAGGAAGTACTCAAATTTAGCAATTTCAGGTAAATTAAGCATACAAGTATGGAATTTGATGTGTAGTGCAGTTCCTCAGGGGTGAGAGATTTTTGCACACCTATGCAGCAAGAGAGCATCCTCCTTGCACCCAGAGCTCGAGTTCAGGAGGCAGCAGGCATCGCCGCAACCGCCGCCGTCTCCGGCGCCGGCGCTGGCGCGGCTCTCGACGACGCGGTCCTCGAATATGTGGGTCATCCTGGGGTTGGCCCCCCGGGCGATGACGCAGGTGTAGTCCTCCTCGGCCAGCTCATCCACCTCGCTCCTCCGCGCCAGCCTCGCCGCCGCCGACGACAGCGGCGAGCGCTGCACCGGCGAGAGCAGCGCGAGCTGGGCGTCCCTGTTCTTGACGCCGAACTCGATCGGCGACCCCGGGAGGTCGCCGCCGCCGGGCCCCTTCCCAGGCGGCGGCGGCAGCTGCACCCTGAGCCGCATCCCGAGGAGCACCCTCCCGCTGCTGCGGTACCCCCGTCGTCGGCCTCGCCGGCGACGAGCACACCGGCGAGGCCGGCGGCCGGGATGCCGATGCCGGCGCAGTGGGAGGAACCGGACCTGCCGATGCCGCCGCTCCTTACGCCAGAGCAAGTCGGGTTCTTGGCCTGCTCAGGCATGGAGGTCGGGCTCATGGGGGCTTCCGTGGAGAAGAGGCTCGGGAGTGACCTTGTGGAGAGCAGCAGAGAGGCCGGCCTGCCACCATCGGTGACCTTGGTGTTGGGAGGTGCGGGCGATTGGGGGTCACCGCACCCCGTTGCAGCCGCAGCCGCAGCTCCTCCTGATGCCGTCTTCTTCAGCATTGCATTCAAGAAAACAATCCTCTAATCCAATCTCAGCCTAACCAAATCCAGTCGACGCAGAGTAGCAAGATGATTGATTGAATCGATCCTAGAGAAGTGAAGTGGACAAGAACAGGAGAGCAAGAGCTGGGCAGATGACTGTTGTTCAGTTGAGGTGGATTGGAATGGTGACAGATGAACAGGGGAGGGGGAAGAAAAAGGCCAAACAAGTGATCAGATTCAGAAACACCCAGGTGTCAACAAAACCAATCAGAATTAAAACAGCAAAATCAAGTGCAAGAATTATAGAGCCATCCTTGGCCAACTGAACCAGCTAGCACGCTGCACACAACAATAGTGATTGGAAAATTTTGCTCTGTATTTCTTATCAGGAGAATAAACAGATTGCTTGAACTGAAGAACAAGAACAGGGTTGTGGAGTTCAGTCAATGGTGTGTCCCTCACACACTCTGGTGTGGGTAGTGATGACGATGACGATGGTGTGCAGGCAAGGGCCTATCGAAGCGTACGGGCTGAGATTATGCCGCTCCCCGAGGGGCGCCAGGATCCGAGGGCCTTATTTAAAGTCGTCCTTCTCAAAACTAGGCCATCCACGCATTCTTTATTTGCATCCATGCCCAAGAACGATAATTTAGATTTTAATTTTGTATGGATGGTAGTCACTTCCTCCTAGGTCCTCTGTTCGCATAAATGGTCGTTTAGTACATTTACACACGGTTTAAACGGTAAACAGAGGTCGAACGTGTCGTTTAGGTTCTAAATGGTGAATTAAACAGTTGGACTGTTTAAATCTGTTTAAATTGTTCAAAGCCGTCTAAATCGTCTAAACAAAATCAAATTAATCATGATTACATGCACTAAATGACTAGTATTTAATTCATAATTTATTCAATATAGAAGGATTGCAACTATCACAATCAACATCAAAGTAATTAACACCAGAAGTATATGAAATGTTGTAGAATATAGACTTCAAAAAAAAATATTTGGTAGAATATTTGTTTTTTACATGTGCAAATATAGTCCAACTAGCATATTTGACTTCTATGTACATAAATATGCATATTTTATTGTTATTATGCAAAACTATTTAGACCGTTTAACTCCGTCTAAACAACATTTAACTAAATGCTAAACGAAGGTGATCGATTGTTTACCGTTTAGGATAACATTGTCTAGGTCTAGTGAAAACTAAAATGCTACATCTTTCTCAGTGCTACATGTTTCTCAATGTATCTTTGCATTCCGTTCCCTGTTTCTTCCTATCCTCCACTACTACCCTAGCATCACTAGTTCATCAGCCTAAGCTTTTCTTAGATCACGCTTCCGTTTATCTCCATTTTTATCATTGGATACACATACATACTTCCTTACCCCCACTGTATTTTGTTGTTGGAGTGCCTGCAAATTTGACTATATCTAGTCTTCTAAATTTGCCGGGCGTTGCACTAAGCCACTAACCTATCCCAAAGAAGGAAGCATCCAAGTTTACCATATGAAAGTTTTTTTGCGAATTGTTTACCATATGGATGTTGAGTAAAAGAGTAAAGAGTTTATAATCTAGGTTTTTCAATGCCAAGCACAAAGTTTGGGTCGGGGTAAAGAATACATTGGAATATCATGCTGCCCGCGGGTCCTTTCTGCGAAATGGCCTCTTGTCGCTTCTCAACCAGTCGATTGATCAATTTACGAGGACGTGGATGGAGTGCGCAAGCAGGAGCAGAACAGAACCTGTGCAAATCCACGCACTCCTAACTCCTTCTCTTTTTTTTTTGGCCATTATCTGTGGGCCATGTCGCGTGGTGGGACCACCATGTCATTGATACTGTGGGTTCTCCCCATCAATCGACCGGAGCGGTTCGCCATGCAAAGGTCACATCGAGGTACTGTGCCAATTGTGGTTAACTACCAGTTCCTATTTTTATTTTATTTATATAATATATTTGAGGTCTTTTAGTTTTTTTCCTTGGACGTGGTATGGGACGCAGACAGTGAAGCGCGTATAAAGAGCACCTTTTAGGTGTGCTCCTGTGCTTGGAACATCCAAAATCCAGGTAAGGAGAATTGTAGAATTTCAACAAGAAAACGATAGCATGGAACATGCATGCTATATTATCTTCTTAAGAATGTTTCTATCTGATTTTTAGATTAAGAAAATAATTCCTGCCTCAGTTTGTCGCACACAGCCAAGTTTTACAAGTCAATTTTCTATTCGATTATCTATGCAAATTTAAATTTAAATAACAACTCATAGGAAAACAAAATACTGAATCCCTGAACTCTGAAAGAAAGTTTTGTAGGATAGTAGATGAAAGTTTGTTAGATACTACGGAGTATTATGCACTTTGTTGAAAGTATATATGCTAATTACTAATGCAATATAATCAAACCTCTATTTACATTTCATTAATTAGATTGTTCCGTGTCGCAAATAACCATCATTCAAGCATGTGATTAGGCTACAAAAAAAAGCATTTGATTAGGCAATGCTAAACGTGTATCATCTGCTATCTCACAGGCATTTCCATAACCAGCAGCATCTGTCCGAGAGCTGCAAAAGGCACACAAAGAAAAGCAGCTGCGATCCCCTCGTCCATGGCGGCCACGAAAAGAGGCCACGGCTGGTCCTGGTTTCGCCATGCATGGATATGATGCCGCCGGCGTACGCCGTCGACGACCGGTCTTCCCCCCGGCAAAAGCGCGGCGGCGACACGGACCGGTGATCCGAGACGGGGGCCGCATCGATTTCGATCTCGCGAGACGGCCGGGCTGGACGCAACTTTTGATGGAGAAGAAGGGGGCGACGTGACGCGTCGGCCGGCCGGCGCCCCCGGCCGGCCGGGCCATGCGCCGTCCATCCATCCATCGATCTTCCCGTGATCGATCTCATTGTTGTGTTCCCCTGTAGCTCTGGAATATTTAGGGCTCCATTATTGGCTCGCCGCATAAATGTGTTGGGTCTCGCTTTGCAGCAGAGCCCCATGCGCCATGACAAGACCTCTCCCTCTCCCCCAAGGCTATAATTTCATGACAAATTATTGGATTCATATATATATACTATATACTGTACATCCAATGGAATGAATGGACATGTTTTCTTTTTTAAATAAATTTATTAGTGAGGTTTAAAAGAAAGAATTTGGCTATTTGTTCTTATTTTTGTTGGTTTCTTAAAAAAAGTAATTTGGAGACAAAGGAGGTAATAAGATAAATGAATAGTTCAATATTCCGACATCTTTAGGGCAAAGTAATATATCCCGCCATTATTTTAAAAAATACAACCACACATGCTGTTGAATGATGATCCAAATTATGTCAAGAGAGAAGGCCGCCTACTTGCCGGAGGGATGAGGTCTGCCACGGAGGCTTGGGCCGGAGCAGCGAGGGCGTAAGTAGGCCCATAGGGTCAGGCCCTTTCGCCCGGATCGCGACTTGGGGGTGCCAGGCGGCGGCCTGACGCAGGTCATATAACCCCGTAGGGTTTTCCATTGGAGATAGATTCTCTCGTCTTCTTGTAAGCCGCCACCGTTATGGCGATGTAGAACCTCCGATCATAGTGAAGTTCTTGGGGTGGTTTTCCTCTCGTGTTGGGAGGGTTTTCCACGTTAAATCTCGTGTCTCTTGCGGTTTGATTTTCCTTACTCTCGTCGATTACTTGTCATCATTTTATAACACATGCTTGATTAGGCGACATGATAAAGTAAACAGCTTATGAGTAGTCTATTCTAAACCCCCACCAATATAATCTTCATGGCCGTAGTCTCCAAAGGACAACAATTGGTTAAAAACCAAATTGTTTATTGCTAAATTGTACTATCTAGCTAGTACTAAAAATTGTTTCAGCTTCTCTTGTTTCAACTTCTTATGCAATATTTCTCTCTCAAAACAAATTTACCATACAAATCAGCGCGGTACTTTTCACTCAGAATAGATATGCCGTACAAGTCATCTAAAGATCTGGCGCCGAACACACGGTAAAATGCCATGAGGCTTTTGCAGCAATCTGAGGAACATGGTAGACCCAAGGAAGGACGCGGGAACCATGCCGGGGGAAACATGCATGATACACCACACGACGTGGATGGAGTAAGGCCATGCATGAATCCAGTGAGCCACGAGCACTGAGGTGACAACAGGGCACCAAATAATGCACGTCGTACGCATAAGGATTTTTTGGACACACACTTTTCCAGTGCAGAGGCCCACAAATGCATGTTGTTGCTCATCCATATGGGGGTGAACGAAATTTTTCTAGTGGTGGACAATATGTAACAAATATTTTATTCATTCATTCATTCATTCATTCATTCATCCATTTATTCATTTATTTTATTTGTATGTTGACGGAGCTCTAGTCACAGTACTTTTGAACCAGTCCAACAGCAGTGACATGGACATGCAGGTAAGCAAAATAAGTCATGCAAGAGCAACTAAAATAAAATCTATTTGGAGTGCGACAGCGCAAGTAAGCCCCCCTAACATTGTTGTCACTACCTTTTCAACCATGATAGTGAGGGTCCTCAATTAAGTCGTCCATCATATCGTTCTTATCCTGTATTCAATAATTTTGACGTAGCTTTGAAAATTTGAGCAATGTATTACGTGAATTATCAGTTCCTTTTGCCACTTGTCTGCTTCGATGTCGATTTGATGATTTCAAGCAAAACTCAGCAACATATATCCCTATGATCAAAATTATCCAATGTCTAAGGTGACTTCATGACTTCGAAAGTAGTGTTTTAATTAAGCGTCGTCATCCTCTCAAATCAGGTTGTACCTCATTTGCAAAATTAATGATACTCCTTTCGCTCACATTACATATATGGCTTTAGTCAGTGCGGTATGGTTTCAAAATGCAAAGTTGTTCTTATAATATACCGATAAAACCCAATACAATTCATTTGTTATGAAAATAATAGTGTAAAATTACTTCTATTTTTTTAAAAATACCAGCAATTGAATTTTTGAAAGTTTCACTTTCTGTACATCCAAAGCACGTATATAATGAAGTAGTAGCACTCTCGAAGATTACTATTGTTTTCAGGAAATTAAGAACACTAATAATGGCCCATCTAAAATATAAAAGAGCTGATGGAGCAATGATTCATGAGCAACGATCCATTTGGCCTGCGCACAGAGAATGCAATGCAAGGGACCTTTTCGATCATAAAGACATGCACATAAAACCGAAACAGACATCCTTTTAGAAAAGGAGAAATTGAGGAAGGTGGCACCATCTTCACACTTGGGACTTGGCATGTACTCATTGCTCCAATCCGGGAGCCAAATGATAACTCCTTTTGTTTGACTAATAATGATAGCCCTGCTTCCCTCTAACGATCACACTTAAAAAAAGAATGAAAAATAAGTAGTAGACCATGAGCTCATATACAACATTGACATCAAAAGATTGGTTAAAAAAAGATACGACGTACAAATAACACCACCAATATATGATTACCAAGTACTCATCAATTCCATTCTTTGTAAAACTTTGTCAGTGATACTCACTTTGAAGTACTCAATCATGGGTAGTGTGTGTAGATTATTAAAGTAGTGTTCCATGTCACTGAATCAATAATTTGGGGTAGGGGAGTTTGTGGAGGCTTACAAGATAATTTCAGTAATGTCGAGGTCTTGAGGAGTGGTTGCACGCCACTAGCTATATATGCCGGGAATATGCCTTGATTTTTATGCTATGAGGCATGATCATAAGATTTTTATTTTAATGGGTCAATTAAGAACGCAAGACTGAGAGATGGAAGCATGGCGCATGCATATGCACATTGATCGACACAAATTATTTTTTTCAAGATTATGCTGTATACCTAGCGATATCTTCAATCTTATCGCATCATTTCTGGTTTGTCCGTGCATGCTAACGTGCATTAGGTCAGGATCAGAAAGAGATCAGGGGCAGATTATTTGTCGACGCAACACGTAACAAAAGGACGCTGATTTCTAGTCTAGACATCAATACATGATTCGTGGACAGTCTTACTCATCACCTCTTATTTATCCACAATTTTATTTTTTCCCTAACATAACCTGCGCGGCTGCGCCTAAATGATTTTTTATTAGCTCCATGATATTTTATTTATTTATTTATTTATTATGAAATATAATATATAAGTATAGTTGCAGACATTTAAATACACGTGCTCACACTCACTCTCTATAAATGCATTATGCATGTATGAGTGAAATGAACAAAGTATCTAAATTTAAACATTCTTCACAAAAGAAATCAAAGTTTAAATAATAAATGCAATCTTTAATCTCTTTTAAAAAGTACAAAGCCCGTATATGTCAGGTACTAAACTCCTCAAAATAATAAAAGACCCATTTGGAATAATGATCTTTTTCTGTTCTCAAGAGTCCAGTAATAATAATTGAACTCTTGATAATTTGAACTAAATTCATAGTAGGGTATGCATGTAATGTATACATTGGTGGATCTTCCTTCCACTCCAGCCCATTAGACCTATCTAATTTAACCATGTCAGCCCACCACCAATGTTCTCGCGGCCCGCGAAGATGATAGAAAATCCAGATGGGAAAGCCATGGGCTGGATCTGCGAAGCTCTTCAAAGATCCGTCCGGGTCCCCCCCCCCACCCCTCCTTCTTCTTCTCCACCTTCTTTAAGCCCTTTTTGTCCAAATCTCAGAGCCGAAGGCCCAAAGGTCCAATGGAGCCCAGTGGCTGAGTGGCGGCGTGATCTGCGAAGGACTGTCACTCTCTCCCGCCGCGCGCGCTGCCACTTACTAATTTAAGCGGCGCGCTCGAGGAATCGGATCGGAGCGCGCCACGATCCGGGCGGCAACACAGAGGAAGCCGCTATCTCTCACGCCTCGCCACTCGATGACGCTGATCTGCGGGCCATGGGGCGGCCGCGCCGCCGGCGGCGGCAGCAGCAGCTCGGGACTCGCGGACGGTGGCAGCGGCCGTCACGGCGTCGCGGCCCGGGCGCTCCTCCCGTCGCTGCAGGGCGCCCGGAGCGGCCGCCCCCGCCCGCGCCTCCGGCGGTGGATCGTGTTCCCCTACGACCGTCGCTACCGCCTGTGGTGCCACTCCCTCGTCCCGCTGGTGCTCTTCTCCGCGTGGGTGTCCCCCTTCGAGTTCGGGTTCGTCCCGGAGCCCGGCGGCGCGCTGGCCGCCGCCGACGACGCCGTGAACGCCGCCTTCGCCGCCGACATCGCGCTCACCTTCTTCGTCGCGTACGTCGACCGCCGCACGTTCCTGTTGCAGGACGACCCCGCCATGATCGCGTGGCGGTACGCGTCCACGTGGCTCGCCCTCGACGTCGCCTCCACCGTCCCCACCGAGCTCTACCGCCTGGTCCTCCCGCCGCTGGCGCGCTCCTACAACTTCTTCGGCATGCTCCGCCTCTGGCGCCTCCACCGCGTCGGCACCCTCTTCACCCAGTACGTGCGCCGCCGATCGCCATTGCTGACGATCGATGCAGTCGTATCGCCGCCGTCGAAGATCCTCAATTCGTTCTGAATGAACATTGTTGCTTGATTTGTGATCTCTAGATTGGAGAAGGACAGGAGGTTCAGCTACTTCTGGGTGCGATGCACGAGGCTCATCTGCGTACGTGAGATCATCGATCTGGAATTCGTTCTTCACCTCCATTGATTCATTAGCTCGGCTCGATCGATTGTTGTTCAGATCGATATGATGATATATAGGTGCTTGAACTGAGACGTAGTACGGCTCGCCGTCGTCGTGGACGACGACGATGCAGGTGACGCTGTTCGCGGTGCACTGCGCGGGGTGCTTCTACTACCTGCTGGCGGACAGGTACCCGGACTGGCGGCACACGTGGCTGAGCTCGTCCATGCCGGACTTCCATGAGGCGAGCATCAGGCGGCGGTACGCGGCGGCCATTTACTGGTCCATCACCACGCTCACCACCGTCGGGTACGGCGACATGCACGCCGTCAACACCGGCGAGATGGTCTTCACCACCTTCTACATGCTCTTCAACCTCGGCCTCACCGCCTACCTCATCGGCAACATGACCAACCTCGTCGTCCACGGCACCAGCCGCACCCAAAAATACGTACGTTCACGGCAGGCCGGCCGGCCGATCAACGGCCACCGCCGCCAACATGATCGGCGGCGATCGATCACGCACGTCAAGGTTTAACGAAACCCTGACTGACACTGACTGACGCCGATGATCTTTGTTCTGTGAAATTAAAGAGGGACGCGATCAAGGCGGCCACGAGCTTCGCGGTGCGGCAGGAGCTGCCGGCGCGGCTGCAGGAGCAGATGGTGTCGCACCTGAGCCTCAAGTTCAGGACGGACTCGGAGGGGCTCCAGCAGCAGGAGACGCTGGACGCGCTTCCCAAGGCCATCCGCTCCGGCATCTCGCACCACCTCTTCTTCGCCCTCGTCCAGAGCGTCTACCTCTTCCAGGGCGTCTCCAACGACCTCATCTTCCAGCTGGTAACTAAGTAACCAACTGTAGCTATCAGAACACTCCATTACTGGCAACTCCATCCATTTTTTCTTTCTTTTTTTGTTGGTTTCCAATCTGCAACCACAAGGTTTGTCTGAATGAATTGAAGGTCTCTGAGATGAACGCCGAGTACTTTGCGCCAAGGGAGGACTTCATCCTGCAGAACGAGGCGCCGTCGGATTTCTACATTCTTGTCACTGGTAGTGTGGTAAAAATCAAACAAAGCACACACTCTTTCAGCTAATGATCACTGAGAAACACAAGAAATTGACACTGACATATGAATGGTGACGCATTTGGCAGGAACTGATAGAGCTTCAGAACGGTGCAGAGCAGGCATGTTCCATAACACATTCAGTCATTCAGAGGTTAATTAATTCGTCGAGCCGAACGCTTGTGCAATGTGTTGAATGATACTGGTTTGTGATCTGCAGCTGGCTGGCATGGCCAGGGCCGGCGACGTCGTCGGCGAGATCGGGGTCCTGTGCTACAGGCCCCAGCTCTTCACAGCAAGAACAAGGTGCCTGAGCCAGCTCCTGCGCATGGAGCGGACCGCTTCCTCAGGATCGTTCAGGCCAATGTTGGAGACGGCACCATAATCATCAACAACCTGATTCAGGTCAGTGTATTCACCTTCCCAACACATGGAAGAATTCTGAAAAGAAATCTGGCTGTCCATTTCCAGATTGTGCAGTGCAATTTCAAGCTCTGAATTTGCACTGCTCTTTTTGCTCTGACGAGCTTCTTGTCAATTCCCATGACATTGTGTTGCACGCTTGCACGTACTACTCACAGTACCTCAAGGAGAAGAGGGATATCATCGCCATTGCCGGCATCGCAGAGGAGATCGAGTACATGCTAGCCCGGGGTCAGTTGGAGCTCCCTGTCACTCTCTGCTACGCTGCATCCAAAGGAGATGACTTCCTGATGCATCAGCTCCTCAAGCGCGGCTTCGACCCGAATGAATCTGACAACTACTGTCAGACAGCACTGGTACATCTTACGATTCGAGATCGTATTTTACGACCTCAAACCAAAGATCTTTTGATGTTTATTGTCTCAATTGGAAACTTACAGTGCTAATTGTTCGTGATTTAACAGCACGTAGCAGCTTCCGGCGGGCACGAGCAGTGCGTCAGGCTTCTGCTCGAACACGGCGCCGATCACAACGCCAGGGACGCGCAGGGGAGAGTGCCTCTGTGGGAGGCCCTGTCCCGGCGGCACCACGCCGCCGCGCAACTGCTGGCGGACGCCGGCGCGGACCTGTCCTCGGGCGACGCGGCGCTCTACGCGCGCGCGGCCGTCGATGCCGGCGACGCCGCGCTGCTCGAGGACGTCGCGCGCCACGGCGTGGACGTGGCAGCGGCGGCGTGCTGGGACGACGGCGCCACCGCGCTCCACCGCGCCGTGATCCAGGAGAACGCCGGGATGGTCAGGGCCCTCCTCGAGCGCGGCGCCGACCCCGACAGGGAGGACGGCGCGGGGCGGACCCCGAGGGACGTCGCCGACGAGCTCGGCCACCGCGACGTGCAGGAGCTGCTGCTGGGCGCGTCGCGGCGAGATGCGGCGGAGGAGCCCGAGGCAGCAGGGCCCGGCGGCGGATCACGGCGTCCGACTTGTAGAGATGGCGCAGCCGGCCGTCGCGAGGTTCAAGAGCGCACCGGCGGCGAGGGTCGTCCCGCCGCCGCGCGACAGCGCCGGCTCGTCGCCGCTGTCGTCGAGGACGAGCACTCCCCGGCGTATGGTCAGCTTCCGAAACTCCCTCTTCGGCGTCCTCTCCTCGTCGCACGTGAGCCGGCACGACGGCGGCGTTCCCAGCCGCCGCGAGAGGCACGCGCGCGTCAGGGTGACCATCTCCTGCCCCGAGCAGGGTGGCAGCGGCGCCAGCAGGAAGCTGGTGTTCATGCCGGAGACGGTGGCGCAGCTCCTCGAGCTCGGCGGGAGCACGTTCGGGTTCGCTCCGACGAGGGCGGTGACTACCGACGGCGCCGAGGTTGACGACCCGAGGCTCGTCAGGGACGGCGATCGTCTCCTCCTAGTCACCGACCAATGGGTGCCTGACATCGGCATCGTGGGTAGGGATCAACGACAGTGAAGTGGCAACTTGTCGGAACTGCAACCTAGATAGTGTCGAAGACGAGTTGTGCTTCTATATTATTTGGAATGAAAATGAAATAGAGCTGCAAATGATTCTTTCAAACAATGGCGAATCGAATGCACAAAGAATAGCTAATTTGTCCAAAGATACTGTGTGACCTTGGATATCAATTTAATTATTTGCTCCATTATAAAGTGCACATTACACATATTAAAATTCAAATTTTATAATCTTAGACAAATAATTAATTCATCAATTTTTTTTTTATTTTTATCTAAATTTGATATGGTTGAATTTGTAATCAAATGTACTTTTCAATGATTATAAATATATAAAAGAAATGAATGATCAAAGTATAATTTTGAAAACTGTGCCATGTCCCAATCTATTTACAGTTGTTTAGATAAGGTTATACTACAACTAATCTCTATAGGTTGTTGAGTACGTGACAACATTTGTGTACAAGTTGTTTAACACCCTTCCTCAATCATAACTTATCTAAGTTAAGATTGTATTTAAATTTACCTAATAGATTGATTGGTAAAGGCTTGGTGAATCCATCTGCCACTTGATCTTTCGTTGACACAAAACGTATCTTTAGCAGTCCTTGCGCTACTCTCTCGAACGAAGTGAAAATCAACTTCTATATGCTCTGTTCTGGCATGGAAGATTGGATTGGCTGATAAATATGTTACTCCCAAATTGTCACACCAAAGTTTGGCATACCGGGGTGCTCGAACTCCAAGTTCCTTGAGCAATGTTTGTACCCACATCATCTTTGTCGTAGCATTTGCCAAGGATTTATATTCTGCCTCTGTACTAGATCTTGAAACCGTGGCCTGCTTCCTAGCGTTCCATGAGATGAGATTAGATCCTAGAAACACCGCAAAACCACTAGTCGATCTCCTGTCATCAGCACTCCCAGCCCAGTCCGCATCTGAGAAAGCACTGACTAATGTCGATAGGACTTACGAATCTGCAGTCCCAATCCAGAGGTATCCTTCAGATATCTTAGGATCCTTTTCACTGCACTCCAATGTACTGTAGTTGGTTTATGTAGAATGACACACCTTATTTACAACAAAAGAGATGTCTGGTCGTGTCAAAGTCAAGTATTGCAGGGCACCAACTATGCTTCTGTACCGAGTTGCATCAACTGGACCGAGTGTAACTCCTTCATGTAGAGAGAGTTTTTCTGTACTAGACATGGGTGTGTTCATTGGTTTGCAATCAGCCATCCCAACATGACTCAACAAATCAGATGTGTATTTTTCTTGTGTCAACAAAATGCCATTATCCATCTTCTTTACTTCAATGCCGAGAAAGTAATGCAACTCACCAAGATCCTTGAGAGCGAATTCTTTGTTGAGATCAACAAGTAGAGCATCCGTGGCCTTGCTAGACGAGCTTGCAACAATGACATTATCAACATAAACAAGTAAGAAGATGGTAATTCCTCCCTTGTTGTAAAAGAATAAAGACACATCTGCTTTGGAGGGATGAAAACCAAGAGTAATAAGCTTTGTACAAAGATGAGAATACCAGACCCGTGGAGCTTGCTTTAGACCGTAAAGAGCTTTATCCAACTTGCACACATGACGAGGGAAGCTGTTGTTTTCATACCCGGGAGGTTGCCTCATGAACACTTCTTCCTCAAGAAGACCATGAAGAAACGCGTTCTGAACATCTAGTTGTCGAAGATTCCAACCAGAGGACACTGCAATGGATAGCACAAGACGGATAGTGTCTGCTTTAACAACTGGACTAAAGGTATCCTCGTAATCAATACCATAACGCTGCTTAAACCCTTTTGCAAAAAGACGGGCTTTGTATCGATCAATAGAGCCGTCGACTTTTCTCTTGATTTTATAAACCCACTTGCAATCAATAATATTCCTCCCTTGCTCAGGAGGAACCAAATGCCGCATTTTGTTCTTCATGAGAGCGTGTACTCAGCATCCATAGCCTTTTTCGAATTACTATTGTCCAAAGCCTCAGCAACAGTATGTGGTTCAGAAGAGATCACAGACAGTTCATACCTGACCGTGCCATCTGTATAAACCTTCGGCTTCCGTATGCCATCTTGTGCACAAGTACGCAGACGAGGAGGCGCCGACAGTTCTGTTGATGCAGGTGAAGGCACCGTTGATGTTGATGCTGATGCTGTTGGTGCAGCTGGGACTGCAGGCGAGGACGTCGTACCAGATCCGTCGGCCACACCAGATCCACCCAGCGCCGCAGCTGTTCCCGAGACGGAGACGCGTGGAGGCGACGGAGAGGGCAGATGTGGCGCTGCAGTGGTGGCTGTCGGGGACGCGATACCTGGGGACCGTGGCTCCGATCCCGAAGAAGATGGCGCCGCAGGTGGATCCGCTGGCGCAGGCGAATCAGCCTCAGAGTCCGCGCCTGTCGGTTCCTGAGAAGCATCATGAAATATGGTCTCCGGTACAACATTTTGCTCCGGATTTTGATTAGCAGATGGATTTGAAGGATTTGCAGGTATATTAGAACTATTAATCAAGCTCGTATCATCCACCATTGTACCCCTAGGTGAATAAAAAAGATGAGGAAGAAGCTCTACATCTTTTCTTAACCGAGAACTGGCATTTTCATGAAGCTCAGAAAAAGGAAAAACCGCCTCATCAAAAATTACATCACAAGAGATGTATACCCTACCACTAGATATATCAAGACATTTATATTCTTTGTGCATATTCCTCCCAAGGAACGCACATCTTTTTGACCGAAAAGCGAGCATCCTGGAATTATAAGGACGAAGGTTTGGCCAGCGAGCGCATCCAAACACTCAGAGCAAAGAATAATATGGTTGTTCATTGAACAAGGTGGCAAGGGGTGTAGAGTATTGAAGAAGTTTGCTCGGTGTATGGCTTGTAAGATATGTGGCAGATAGAAAGGCTTCATCCCAAAATTTCAATGGCATGGATGCATGAGCAAGAAGGGATAGACCTACCTCAACAATGTGTCTATGTTTTCTTTCGGCTGCCCCATTCTGCTGATGGGCATGAGGACACGACACAAGATGAGAGATCCCAATGTTCTTGAAGAATGAATTTAGCCGTTCATATTCCCCACCTCAATCGGTTTGGATAGAGACAATTTTTCTATCAAAGCACCGTTCTACAAGCTGCTGAAATTCAGTAAACTTTGCGAAAACTTCAGATTTATAACAAAGCAAATAGATCCAAACAAACTTGCTATGATCATCAATGAAGCTCACATAATATTTATTCCTCCCAACAGAGTCAGGAGCGGGTCCTTATACATCGGAAAAATCAAATCTAAAGGAAATTTAGAAATGCTAGAAGACTTGGGATAGGGTAATTGATGGCTTTT
Organism: Cenchrus purpureus; assembly: GCA_022644695.1. Classification (NCBI taxonomy): domain Eukaryota; kingdom Viridiplantae; phylum Streptophyta; class Magnoliopsida; order Poales; family Poaceae; genus Cenchrus; species Cenchrus purpureus. The sequence goes on from CP053467.1 coordinate 12,034,664, forward strand.
AGCTTGTTGGCATGCATCACACACCGAACCAACATAAGCCTCCCTAACACAATATAGATTATTCTCACTAACAACCTTTTGAACAATGGGAAAGGGTGGGTGACCCAATCTACTATGCCATCGGGAAAGTGAAGGCCATATGGCACTAAGAGCTTCTTTATTCAACGTAAGAAGAGGGTAGAGTCCTCCTCTACATCTTCCTTCCAAAAGAGTCTTCTTCGTTTCCTGATCCTTGACCACGAAAAAATTTGGATGAAATTCAAGGAAGGCACGATTATCAGCCGCTAAACGATGAACGGAAACAAGATTTTTTTTGGCTTGGGGAACATGAAGAATATTTTTAAGATGTAAATTTCGACTAGGGGTGCAGATAGTAACATGACCGATATGATCAATGTTCATACCTGTTCCGTTGGCAGTGCGGACCTTGTCACCACCGTTGTACTTATCATGGATGGACACCTTCTCTAGATTGCTGGTGATGCGGTCGGTGGCCCCTGTGTTAGTGTACCAATTTGTGTCAACACCATATGCATAGGTGGCGGCATTGGCATTCTTGTCATCAGGGACATAATCTTCATCAAAGCGATGCCAACATTGGACAACGCTGTGTCCGTTCTTGAAGCAGACTTGGCACTTGCCGTTGAAGCGAGGCTTTGATCCATTGTTGCCGCGACCACGTCCTCCATTGCCACGACCTCGTCCTCCTGACGGGCCACGGCCACCACCACGATTCTTCTGGCCAAAACCACCACGCCCACCACGGGACACGATGTTCGCCGAGGACTAGTTGGAGCTATCACCGCCACGAGACATGTTGAGGCGGCTCTCAAAACTCATGATCTGAGCAAGGGGGTCGCCATAACCAATTGGTTCAACCCTGATCATGATCGTTGACACCAGAGGGTTGTATTCCTCGTCAAGGCCCATTAGGATATACCGGACAAGCTCGTCATCACCGATCGGCTTCCCGGCGCCAGCCATCTCATCAGCCAACGCCTTCATCTCATCAGCCAACGCCTTCATCTTGGCGACGTAGTCATTGCCTGACATGTTCCCCCTTTTCAGGGTTGCCAGCGCGATGCGAGTGTTCATTGCCCTCGCACAAGATTGGGAGGAGATCTCCTCGACCGCCGCCCATAGCTAGACCGCGGTTGTCGCTGTGGCAACTTGCAGCATGACGTTGCGCGTCATCGTGCTCAGCAGGTAGCTTAGAACCTGCTGATCAAGCGCCCTCCATCTGGTGCACTCCAAATTGGCCTCCTTCACTTCCTTGTCGTCGTGCTTGACATCAATCTCCTTCGGTGGAGGCGCCGTCGTGCTCGAGAGATGGTCATCTAATTGAGCACCTCGAATGGCCGGCAGGACTTGGAGCTTCCACAACTAGAGATTGTTCTTGGAGAGCTTCTCCGAGATGGGAAGCCCGAGGGGCGTCGCCATGGACGCCAAGGTCGACGAGAAGGAGGTGTAGGTCGACATCTAGATGAATCTAAGAGGATTAGGCTCTTGATACCATGTAAAACTTGGTGTAAGGCGTTGCACTCCTAGGGTCGTCGTTGCGTGTTAATATAGGGGTGGAAATCTCCTCCATCGATTACAATCACATCTCAACAACCTACCAAGATCTCCTATTTACAGTTGTTTAGATAAGGCTATACTACAACTAATCTCTATAGGTTGTTGAGTACGTGACAACATTTGTGTACAAGTTGTTTAACACCATCCTCGCTTATAAATAGAAACAGAGGGAGTAATTTATCAAGATGATCAATAAAAAATGTTATTTCAGAAAAGAAACAGCATCCTAACGGTGTCTATATATGTGCAATCAAACCTGTTAATCTGTTATATGTGACCATTTCAGAAGAAAAAGGTTTGCTATATGATTATTGACACAAGTTCAGGTGACGGTGTTGTTGACAAGGCAATCAATCACACAATATACACACGAATTAGAGAATATGTTTTCTCCATGACTAATTGACACGATTGCATTACCAGATCTCTGCTTTACAATTAGAAATGGCGCGATCTGGGTCGGTTCATTCGAAAAGACGCATTACCGAAATTCTTTAGAATGATTACAAAACTCAGAGCACCCACTTGAGTTCATTATTCCCGGGGAACATGAAACGCTTGGACTTGTGCTTGATCATCCGCAGCCCTTCTCCTTCGCCGCCGCGAACCACCTCAACGCCGATGAGCACCGTAAGACTACCCTTAGTTGTTGGAAACTCGTCAAAGGAGCAGCTGAGTGATATCGTCTCCTCGGCTTCGAACACTTTGGCAATGCAAAGCTTGCCGGAGCCCATGTTCACCAGGTGAAGCTGCCACGCCGTCCAACTCAACGCCGTGGTGTGAACGATGCCGGGGAACCGCTTGTTGAGCACGATCGACGTCTTCTTGTTTGGCGGCGGGTTGAAATCCTCCCAGACGTGCTGCAGCGCCGGTGCCGGTTCCTCGGTGCGAGGCCCGGCCGTGGTGACGCCGGAGAGGTCCGCGGCGCACAGGTGGTGGGGGTGGACGGGGTAGAAGCCGAGCCAGGTCCCCAGCTCGGGGACGTACTCGCACTTCCCTTCGAACGGCAGCCGCCAGTCGCCGGAGCGCCGCCATTTCCGGCTCGCCGTGTCGAAGCAGAAGGTGCCGTCGTACTCCGAGCCCGTGGACGACACGCAGATGGTCTGGCCGCCGTCGAGCACCGTGGAGATGTCGAAGTGGCCGATGCGGTCGTCGGCCATGTATCCCTTAAGCGGTGGCGGGAGTGGCTGCACTGGAGGTTGCTTCTGCGGCCGCCGCCAAAGTCGAGGACCTCGAAGTCATAATTGTCATACCCGGGTTGCACGGGGTACGAGCGCATCACGTACATGCTTTCTTCTTCCTCGGCGGCGCCGGCAATGGCGAAGGGGATGGGCCTGTATCCCTTAGGCTCGGCGAGGTCGGGCACGCTGACGACGGAGCGCGAGTCGACGTCGTAGAGGCTGACGTGGCCGGCGCCCTTGGCGTGGAGGATCCGGCCGGGCTCGCCGCCGCCGCGGCGAGTACTGGGGCCGTGGAGGAGCACGAACATGTCCTCGGAGCACGAGTCGAAGACCCTATTGGGATCCGTAGTTTGGGACGATGCGAAGCCCGTTATCGGAGGAGGCAGCCGCCGCAGCCTCTCGATCCTCGGTGGCTTCGGCTTACCGACACCACCGCCGCCGCCATTGTTGTTCTCCTTCTCCCTGGCGTGTGCTGCTGCTTCCGCTTCGACGGTGGACGGGTAGAACAGATGCTTGGAGGCGTCCACGCGGTGCAGAGCGTGCATATTGCTTCTGTAGTTTGCCACCACCAGATTGATAAACCGCCGGTTCATCTTGCAGGATGTAGATACCTGATGAAAACAGATCGTAGTGATGAGGAATCGATTGGCATTGAGATCGAGAAGAAGAAAAAGGTCACATCATCAGATGGATCGGATATGGATGCAAAAAAATCGATCTTCCAGAAACAATTAATGGATTAAAATAGCAAAATGGTCTTACAATTGGTCAATTGGATAATCTGGTTGATCTTGAGAGGTGCTGCGCGTGGAGACGGAAGGCGAACGCGGCGCCGGCCGCCAGGTGGCTACGGAATTGAAGAGCCGAAGCCGATAACCGAGCGGCGGCGGCCTTCGGTGATGACGTGCACTACTGCACCGCACGAGCCCTAACGGCACGGTGTGATTTGAACCTACTCCTATGCAAATCAATCCTTATCCACCGTCCAAATTTGCCTAACTAATCTCTATGTTTTTTCCTTGGGAAAAAAGCTACTATTATATCATACTCACGCATAGTAATTAACAAGCGAGGACCTGATCTGCACGTGCTCGTTCAATCCTGCATGCACCTCACAACCAGGGTTTATTTTACCGGTAAGGAAAAAAAGATCTGTCTACTGGACACTTGGGTATTTCTCTGAATAACGAATACCTGGGTATTTTGGGCTGCTGTAGCACTTGAATCTTATTCGAAACAAAAACAGGTGTTACAAGCTGCACCTATACCCGGGTATTTTCAAGTGTGTTATATTACCTGAATCTACTTGTGAGAAAAACCAGGTGCTAGAACTTGCTATAATACCTGATTTTGGGCAACCAGAGGACCTGAAATGGCAAAGTAGAAATGCAAGACAAAAATGCAAAAATACTATCAAAAAAATCATGATGTGATAAACTCATCAGAAAAAATAACTCCCATGGTCAAAAGAACACACATTAAAATTGAGGCACATCAACTAAAAATAGAGAGGCTGACTAAAAAGAACAGGGTCATCAAAATCAATAATAGAATCACCATCAGATTAAACATCACATGGTGCTAATAGAAATTCTTCAGAAACAAGTGTAACCAAGTAGGCAGATTTCAGAAACATGTGCTACAAAATGCAGATTGAAAGTATAGAAGTATGCAAGTTCAGAATTGATGTATCAAATTCACATAGCCCCCTAACTGACTACATAAAACACACCAAAATTGCATCAGAGGGCACACATCACCAAAATAAAAAATATCATCATAAACACCGGAAAAAGAAACAAAGCGAATGAACTAATTCAAATACACACCAGATGAACTCATAAAAAAGCATACAGACATAAGGTTCCACAAATATTATATATAGGTCCAGAAGATCTTCCCAAGTTTCAGATAAAGGTCACACCATACTAACATAAATGGATGTAGCATCTACTATTTAAATATTAAACAACAGAAGGGACCTAAATGCTACATCCAGGAACCACCAAACAAAAAGAGCTCATAGTTATATTGTTCAAAGCTCATAAACACCTTCTTCTAAGATTATAGTATCATCACAACTATATGTTGCGGACAGTTAATACTATATATATATATATATATATATATATATATATATATATATATATATAAGATAGTAGTCATTTTCTTGAACTTGGCATTGATACTTGTTCGAGCCTTCAGACCCTCCTGCGCGCAACCAGATGCTGGTTGACATCCTCCATGTAGGGCAGATACTCAACACTCCTGACAATGTCGAAGAAGATCTTCTCACGGCCCAGGTCGACATAGCGAGCGCAAATACTTTCTGCAACATCAGGATTGGGGCACATGATCAAGCTGTGGCGGCGAGTGTCATCTGCAGCAACCCTGCACATTCAAGAAAATTGAATGATTAACACTTGAGAAAGAAAATTAAAGAAAAACATAAGCAAGATACAGGTATGGATATGTATATCCAGAAGATCAATGAAGCAAGGTAATTGAGCATAAAGTTGCAGACAACAAGAAACTTAGAATGTAAGGGAGAATAACCTGAAAAAGGGTAGATTCTCATGACCAACAAGCCTCTCCAATGCACGAACAGTTGTCACCCAACGGTTCGTTCGAATCGCCAGGACCAGCCACCACCAAGCACTCCTGGGGTCCATCCCTAATGCCGAGGTAGCAGAGGCACTCACGAGGCACCTGAAGATTGAACCTAGCAAAAGCGCTGAAGGACAAAACACGGTTCTTCTGAAAAGCAAACAAAAAATATAATTAGGTTAAAACCGAAAAATTAATACAACTAGTTTGATTATCAACCAGTGAATAAAAGGATAAAAATGAACTAAAGTCAGGAATGAAAAGGACTAAATAAATGGAACAAAATAGACACACTTATTATTTACAGACCAAACAAATGGAATATACAGTCATGAAAACACTGTAAACCTAACCAGTTTGCACTGTAAAAAGGTGCAAAGCGTGAAATCTTTAAACAAAATATAATCTGCTAAAGATGGATGAACATAACAGAGTCTTATAAAATGCAAGAGATGAGTAGCAGCAAGGGAATAACACATTTTTCCAGGAAAAATAGCAAAGTTAGACAATTGGGCCCAATGAGCAAAGGCCCAAGCCTGTCTAATCCAGCACTGTAGCCGTGTATACATTTGAACTAAAAAGAAGCACATCAAGTACTACACTGATTTTATCAATCACACGACATCTGTTTATTTGCACGATGAACTAATGTCATTTACAGTGACAATAATACTGTAACATCAAGATACTAGAACTATAAATATTATTAGTGTAACTCATTGGCAAATGACAGATTGGCACACTGTCACATAACAACTTGTAAAGATGGAAACATACATGCAACAACTCCACAGATATTTATGCCTTCTATACACTAAAAATTCAGAAATGAATACCACATAACACAAACAAATGAAATTTACAGTTATATAAAAACAATGCAAAAATTGAACATATCCGTAAATGTAGATATCACATACTAGTACCTAACAAGAAATTAAGTTTAAAGACGGTGGATCATACCGTTGGCAGCATGCGGCTCAGATCTAGTGGAGCAAAACCCTGAAAAATATTAAACAATAATAGTTTTCAAATTTCATGCATTACAGATAAAAAATAAGAAATAATTTTCAATTTTGAAGGCATGGCCACTGAAAAAATTTCATTGTCTGAGGTACACAAACTACAAAATTGCATGTCTGTGACATACTAAAAATAAAGGAAATTGGATAAATGTGAAGGAATAAGGTGTAACAGTATACACAAAGAGTTGTCTAACATGTTATCTTGTTATTAGACAACCTAATAACAGTATAGTGAAACATCCACATTAGAACTATAAATCAGAAAATTACATCGCATAGATATAAAATTTATAGTACATGTACTACTGTAACTAACAGTATAATAGCCTGTAGATGAAAGTGCTAAACTCTATGCGGATAAGATTAACTTTTCACATAAACCAAAAGAATTATTAACTAAGAAAAAATCTGTTCCATAATAATTAAAAAATTATTATATGTTGAGTTGATTGCTAAATATCATGACATTGTTACTTCTACATCTACACACAGGGGATCTAACATCTTGATTAAAAATACAAGGCATGATACTAGAATTTACACCTACATGTCACTTTAAATTTTATATGGATAAGGTGTAAAATAACAAAAATAAGCATCATAGGGCTTTAGTCAAAAACAAGATTAAAATAATAGGCACTTGGTGGAGATGAACAGATTTTACAATTTCAGTAATCAATTAGACACACATGAACATTTCAGCAATGATTGAACAACATAAACAGGATGGAAAATGAACATTAAACTTAAAAGATTAAAAATCCAGATTTAAAAACAGAATTGATTAGGTCTTACCGGAAGGTGGCTTAATGGATCCATCGTCCCAGACACTGAAATTGTCACAGATTGAAACTTTTTTAGTACAACAGACAAATATAAAGGAAAGGAGATACAGTAGAAAAATAAATAAATAGCTGCATTATACAATACTTTGGAAAAGAAGGCAACTAGAAAAGAACACAAGAGATTTCACCAAAAGAAACGTTTTGCTACTAATTTACAGATTCAGTGCAACCTAAGATACATATTTAAGTTATAATTCAAAGAAAGAAAACCCTAACTGGCAGTAAAGAAATCAAGAACCCAATTTTAAGGAACCAACATCATATTAATCAACAATGGGTAAAAATAATAAGATTACTAGATGGGGTTTTCATACTATGACCCAACGTAAAAAACCCCATTTCTCTTGTATGAAAGAACCTCTGCTACTAACAAGACCAAAGAAAGAAGACAAACAAAAACAATCAATTAGGGATACAGGAATCCTCTACAAGTTCAATATGGATGCATGTCAATTAATCACTAAAACTTAAAGTACACGTTGCATAGCAATATTCAGGGGGGAGGAAAAAAATAGTGGCCAAACAAGCAACAGATGAAACAAAGATAGAAGCAACAATGCTGGAGAGATGAAGAAGGGGAAGATTACCCGTGCTGTTGCCCCTTGGATTTCTTGGTGTTCTCGTCAGGGGAAATGGTAGAAGAAATGAATGGGGAAGAAGGAGAAGCAATGGGGGCGGATGCACCCAGGGGGAGTGGGAAAATATAGAGGAGTGAATGGGCGCGGCAATCGATAACTGACGACGCCACTACCAGCGTCGCGCTATGACGCGTCCCGTCCGTGGAGCGGTTCCATCTTCCAGGTAAATGGGCCTAACCGTCGCATGGGCCAAAATGGGCTAAAAGCAATAAAACCTGTGCCTAACCGTTACAATGAGAAAAAATGGGCTAACAAAATAAAATACCAACCTGGGCCGTATTAGTTAACCCAAAACTTGGCAGAACAAGTATTGCCCATTGCAACTTGCCGATACATAGAAAAAAGAAGAGAAAAGAAGAAAAGATAAAACTTGCCTTCCAAGAAGCTCATTCAAGTGCAAAAACAGATCGGACCAGATGTGGGGAGAGAAAAGAAACTTCGAGGCAAGAAGATCAAATCGATGGGATGGTAAATGGAGGGAGAAGACATCAGAAGAAGAATCAACAGCTCCACAAGTTTATTCAGATCCTTGAATAAATCCAACTCCCAGCACCTTTTTGAACATCTTGCACATGAGCTTCCCCTGTGCAACAAGATCAACACCATTCAATGATGCTTCCAATCCTACCTTGATATTATCAACAACAAATGTAGATCTGTTATCAGAACACATACTTAACAGAAAATTAAATGCCATGATACTAGAATTTACACCTACATGTCACTGTAAATGATACATGATTAAGGAGTAATTATGACTAAATTGATAAAGAGTTAGAATTGACTTCTAAAATCAACTAGAAGACCTAGAAACTTTTAATTCAAATTGTAGTTGTGGAACTGAGAAACTTCAAACAAGGATGAGATATTGAAGTAGTTAGCTGAGAAAGAGTAAGTTTGAAAATACAAACTCCTTTTCCATGATAAAATATATTATGGTAGCATAAAAAATATAGATTATATACTAATTGCTTTTTCAATCTATTGAACTACAGATGCAGGACAAATAGAATCAAGTTAACATGAGAAAGCATATCATACATGAAGGAGCTCTAATTCAGCTACAACAGGAAAATATTGGAGGCACTATACTACAGGTAACAAACAAGTTGAGCAATGGCATCAGATAAAAAAATTACATGACATGATACAGGGATTTACAACTACTATGGCACTGTGAATAGCATACCTAAGAACTGTAAAATCCTTCTGTGTCAGGTTAAGGTTTATAACTTGTAACACATGATGATCCTGGCAAAAAGGTCTACCTTTATGTACTGGAAAACAAAATGTGATGCTATTATGTAAACAAACATTCATGAATAATATCATATTGTGGAATGACACAGGCTGAACTAATGCAACACAGTTACAACAAAAAATGAAAGAAACAGTTGCATAAAAAACTAAGAAATTATTATATGTTGATTTCATTACTAGATATCATGATATTGATACTTCTAAATCTACACACAGGGAATCTAACATCTTGAAAAAAAACATTCCATGATACTAGAATTTACAGCTATACGTCACTGTAATTTATATATGAATAAAGTATAAATAACAAAAACACAGATGGGGTAGAACAAATTAGTTGAAAGTTGTATGCATTTATTTATATTTGCTAACCTTTAAGATTATGAATATCACACATATTTGACCTATGAATACAGGACCGACAAAATCAGGTAATGATGGCAGATCATACCATGCAAGAAGAAGCAACACATGATCAACAACGGCAAAACCATGAACTAGGAATTCTGCAGGTAAATAATCAACATAAAAAAAGACAGAGTGAAATAGTAATTAAGTAGTGATACTAAAAATACTTAACCCTGACAATATTGAACAGATATTGACTAAGGATGAAAGCAAAATTGATGATATACATTATAACCCTGACAATTTGAACACATTGCTGCAAATTGATCAGGTAATGTTATGCTATTAAGATGTACATTTATGAAATTTGATATAAGTAAAAGAAAAAATATTAACAAAAGGAAATTCTAACACCTAACTTTTTCACATTTGTGGATGCAGAGATCATTCACTGGATTACTAATGGAACAGATTAGGAATTCACAAGAGGTGAAAGCATATGATGAATTGCAGAACCAATATGCACAGATGGTAACAATCTTATTATCTAAACCATTAAGTGTTATGAAACAAAAAAAATTATAAATGAATTAAATTTGTGATAGGAACAAGGCTTATCATACATGGATTTGTTAACTGGAACCTGCACTTTTGAGGTATGGACAAACCAATGTATGTAAATAAAATTGCAACAAAAAGTGAGATAATTTTCATACCAATATTTTTGTTTTGGTGCTCTATCATGAACAGGAAAGAGACATCCGATTCCCACATGAATTTTATGAAGGACAGTTTGAAGGTGAAAACAACCAAGATATGGTAAGTGAGAAAAGGCACAAAAATAAAATTTAAATTAATGAGATTCTACTTATATGAGTACTCACAACTTTTCATATCTTGAACGCAGATGACAATGGTCAGCTTGGCCACAAGTGATGATGTTACAACAGAAGAAGAACATGGTAAAGAAAATAATTTAGAATTGACCAATTCAATTGAGGAGACAAGGGTGGAAGCATACACTGAATCATCAGATTTGATGGGATCTAATAATAATGTAAGATATAATTTTATGCAAAAATAATTGTCTATACAATTACAACAACACAATATTAAATGAAAACTATCCAGGATAACTGAATATTACCTGTTCTGATGCATTTTGCAGAATACAAACCTAGCCAATGTAAATGAGGAAGAATCATCAGCAAATGAGAAGACAAATTGGAGAGATGATTTCTTTGTCAACATGGAGCTAGAACAGGTAACAAAACACATTTGAAACTGTTTTTCTAGTTGCACATGTAAAAATTTAGTAGAAATACAAAAAAAGGTTCAGTACAACAAGTTAACAGGGCGTCAAATTTCACAGAGCGGGAATTGCAGAATGCAGGAGACCAAATCAGTTCAGGAACACTAGGGGGGTCTGAGATTGTTGAAGCAGAACCTAATGGGAGTCAGGAGCTAACAGAACAAGAGATTGAGGAATTTCTTCAAAATGAGCAAGTAGCAGCATCAGAAGAAAACAATGCGGATACTAATAGCAGATATACACCACAAATTGGTCAGGAGTTCAAAGATAGGGACGAAGCTCATCATTTCTTCTGCTTCTATGGATTCCTAGCTGGATTTGAAGTAGCTACAACACATATCTACAGAACAACTAGCAAGAAAAGAAATAATGAAGTTTACAAGATTGAGATGAGGTGTCAAAGACATGGGAAAGAATCAAATAAGAAACGGAGAATAGAAGAAGAACATCAAGAATCAATGCAGGTTGTGGAAGCAAACTATGACAGCAATGGAGAAGAAAAAGAGAAGAGAAACACCAATGACCAAATTAGAACTAATTGTCCAGTAGTGATGGTTGTCAGAGAAAAGAATGGGATTTGGGAAATCATACGGCTAGACCTTGATCACAATCATGAGTTAAGTCCAGCAAATAGAAATCAAATGTTTAGTGGAAGGAAGTACATGACAGATATGGAGAAGGACATGATCAGAACATTAAATGCCAATAACATACCAACCAGGAGAATGATATCTATACTATCCTATCTCAGAGGTGGGGTGATGGCTCTACCATACAAGAAAAAGGATGTGGCTAACTTTAGGACAAAAATCAATCGTGAATTATCAAGTAATGATATGACAAAGGCTCTAGGTTACTTCAGACAAAGGAAGTCAGAAGACCCAAGCTTCTTTTATGATTTCAGTACTGACAAGGAAAAAAAGTTAGGAATATGTACTGGAGGGAAGGATGTTCACTCAAATATTATGCAGAGTATGGGGACTGCATTAGCTTTGATGCAACATACATGACAAACAAGTATAATCTACCTTTTGCTCTGGTGTGACAGGACATGGACACCCTTGTTTGTTTGGCTGCGCTTTCATATCAGATGAATCGACAGCTTCCTTTGCTTGGATCTTTGAAACTTTCCTGAAATCAATGGGAGGCAAACACCCAAAAACAATAATCACTGATCAAGATAAAGCGATGAGGGCTGCAATCAAGTTGGTGTTTCCAAACACAACCCATAGGAACTGCTTTTTCCACATAAAGTACAAGTGCTATAACAGAAATGGTGTGCTCTTTGCAAAAAAGAATGGGCTTATGGAAGAATTTGAGGACATTGTGAACAATTCACTGACAAAAGAAGAATTTGAGCAATTATGGATGAAGATGATAAAAGATAATGGATTGGAAAACAACAAGTACTTCAACAAGATGTGGGCGAACAGAGAGAATTTCATACCTGTGTGGTTCAAAGATAACTTCTACCCATTCCTACAAAGCACAGGGAGAAGCAAGGCAACAAATGCAAGGTTAAAGGAAAATGTAGGTCCAACTTACAGCATAATGAGTTTCTTGAAAGGAATACAAAGATTGGTGGATGCAACAAACATTAGGGAACTAGAAGAAGACAAGCATAACAAGGAGAAGAGGTCTAAAGAGCTAATGTATGGATACAATGTAGAAAAATAGGCTAGTGAGCTCTACAACAGAAATATATTCAAGAAGTTTTAGCACCAACTTCAGATAACAGAGAGGTTAAAGTACAAAGAAGTACAAGAGGGCAAGATGTTTGAGGTTTGGCCAAAATCAAATCAAATTTTCAAACCGCACAGAATTAGAAAGTACATTATGTTGACTGACCTGACACCAGAAAAAGAAGAATTCAGTTGTATCTGTGGGAAATTCAATAAGGACGAGATTTTGTGTGCACACATCCTAAAGGTGGTACTGGAAGAAGAAATTGATCGGCTACCTGAAAAATATATAATAGACAAATGGAGGAAAAAGGAAAGGAAAATGAACTTGCAAGTACCAGATGTTGGTCCAAAAACAAATGAGCTGCTGAGATTCAACATACTGTCGAGAAAAACAACAGAAATTAATTCAAAGGCATCAAAGAGTGAAAAGGCTATGCAGTACCTATGTGACGAACTGAACAGGATAAGCTCGAATGTTGACTTGATTCTATCAGGTTCAATGATAGTAGCAATGTCTTGTAGCTCAGTTGAACGGTCGGGCAATGGCGAGGGTCAAAGCAGTGCAAGAAATTTGGATGGAATAACAGAACTGGATGATCCAAAAAAAGTAAAGCAAAAAGGAAGACCTGCTCTACCAAAAAGACTAAAGCCACTAATAGAAGAGATCAAGCAAAAGGTTTTAAGGCAAGAGAAGAAAAAAATTGCTAAAGCAACCAAAAGTGCAGGTAAGAACCTGAAATAGAAGAACATCTGATTTATGAAAAAGTAGTAATTTATTTGCAACCAAGTTATATACTTTTGTCATTTATGAACAGGTGGAACAGTCAATGCCAGCAAGAAAACAAATAAAGGAAGGCAAGCTGCAGCACACAAAACTGGTTGAATATTATTGGAAATGAAGAGACTAAATTTAGGATATCAGTAATATATGGAAAAATGTAAGCTCATGAGTATAAATGTAATGCTGCATTGGAGACAAATTGTTTGGAAACATGTATTTTTGCTATCCTATTACATAAAAAACTGTTGTGCAAATGCACATCCCACTGAGCTATCTTCGACGCAAAAAAAACATGATATATATCCGCGTATTCGATGTTGATAGCTAAAAAGAACATGGAGTATTTGCTGGAAAACTTTCCTGCATTTGAATATAGGAAAAACTATATAAAAACAGAAAAAAGAAAACGAAACTGATTGAGAACAAAAGAAGTAAAGTCACCTCAGTCATCAAAACTCAATCACGCGAGACTTCATACTAGTATTGCCAGGTAGAAACATCAGATCATTTGCAATCTTGACTCGGATATTTGGGATATCTGAGGAATCAAATACTTTCCGGAGAACAGTTCGAGGTGATTTCCAATGCTCCATGAACATCATAGCATAGATTCCAGAATCCTCTCTAAAAATTATATTCAGAAAAATAAAGATAAGAATAATAAATCATAAACAAAAACTCTACTACAAATAGCAAGTAAGAAAATTTTTACTATAGTGTGTGGAAAAATCACACAAATGTTTGCTGCTAGTGGAAATTCCTAAAATCCAAATAAAGAAAGTCAAATAGAAAAATAAACTAGGAACCACTGTTATTTACATGTCAGTCAAATAGATTTACAATCATTAAACTAGTGTAATTCTAATGTTCTAATGTTGTAAAATTTAAGTGATTACCATTGCCATAGAAAATAATGTGTAACTGGAATCAACTATGAGCATAAATGCCAAGTAAATGTATAATGGAAAAGAAACTTACAGTACCATTGAAACTTTTAAAAGTCAGATTCTAAAAATTCAGATATGATTAAAAAAACCTATAAAAATTTTTACATGTAAAACTGAAGTGATTTAAAGTAATATTTCTGATGTAAATTAGGGAATGCATGACTATAAATACTAGGTTTAACAGACTGGCCAAAAAGGACATTGGGATTCCATTCTCAAATAAAGTGCAGTAAAATAAAAGGAAAATAGTATGTTAAATTGAACAAATCATTGGGACATTGGAGGAAAATATTCACATGCAAATTCACATGTCGAAAAATATGGATAAAAGCCAAAGTACTAAAAGTATTTACAGTGATCAATTATGTAATTAATAGTTAACATGGTGCTGTAAAATACACCCTTATAAGCATGTAACTATTAATTTGTACACAATTGAACATGAAAAACAAGAATAAAACGTGATAAAAAATAATAGTTGATAAGACCGCACATACCTCTTATCAAATGGTTGTTCTGGTACATCAGGAAAAGCAACCTCAAATTTATCAAATTTCATATCAACCTTAACATACCGATCCCAATTTACTTGAAAGGAAGGAACCTAAAAAAAATGATACAAGAAAACACTTAAACTATAGAACATGACAACAAAGAGGAGAGGGAATAAATGAATTTACATACCATGCAGTCCCTGGCTATTTTAAGGAATTCGTGATTCTCATTATGTAAAGGATCAAGGAATATGAATTTCTGATCTTTTATGTTTACCACAAACACAAACTAGTGGTCATGTAACAGAGTTGGAAAAAAAGGCGAAAAGAGGGAAACAACTGTTTATGTAAGATTAAATACTCAGTAATATAGTTGGGAAGAAAAATAGCTGAAAACAAGAAATAAATTTCATTACATCTATAAGTATACACCATGAAACATATATTTAAGAAACATACATTGTTGGAATGATGAAGAGGTCTACGCGACGATCTCTTAAAAGCACGGGCTAACACATCATCATTGGCTTCATCAGGTGTTGACCGGGCATCCATGGGCCCACCACACATGTGGGCCATACCCGGGAGATAAGTTCCTGTACAACACCTGGACTACTCGACTAGTGGGCCACGGTGCTGGTAACATGGACCACAAGGCAAGACAAGACGGACAAGGACTTGTACTAAGACTAGGATAGCTTTCCATACCAGATAGGCTACTCCGAGTCCTACTCGAATAGTACTCTTGTACCAATCCGACTTGTAACCCTGCCTCCCGTGGCATATAAGGCGAGGCAGGGACCCGTCTCAAAACATACGCAATCAATACAGAGCCACGCAGCATACAGGACGTAGGGTATTACACACATTATGGCCCGAACCTGTCTAATTGTGTGCCCGTGTCTCACCATCGTGTTCGATCTCGGCGAGCCCCACGCACAATCTACTACCGGTACCCCGTCGTAGGCTCGGTGTCTAAAACAACACGGTGGCGCGCGGTAGGGGCTCGTCGTTGATCCGGCGAACTCGATGGCTCTCGTCATCATCAAGCCGGCCGCTTTCCGGCAAGGTGACACCTTTGTTTTTGGCTCGGGTTTGCGACGTGTGCGGATCGTTTCTGCGTTTCTTGGCAACTCCGGAGTCAAAGCTCAAGTCCTCGACGCTTACACAAGCTTCGATGGAAGAACTCGTCAAAAATTTTGGCGAAACTTCGATCTCTGACCCATTCAGAGAACTCGAGTCGGAGCCCGAGTACAACTCGACTTCGTCTCCTATTCAGCCTGAGTTGCTCTCTTGCTTCACAGCTTGCGCTCAGCCTGGATAACATTCCAGCACCACCTCTCTTCGGCCATCGCCATGTCAGTGCCGCTTACCAAGCCGCACTGAAGCGCCTCATGTGCCCTGGCTCGAAGATCGTGCTCGAGTACTCTTCGATTCGGAAGTCAACCTCGACTACTATGATTCGGATTCATCTGAGTTCGAGTTCGACTACGGTTCGGGTTCTACTGAAGCACAACAATTGACTGGCCCTGCTCAAGGACTGGTGATCACATCGACACCTGAGGGTAGATTCGTCTACTGGCCTGAGCATGTGCCTGCTGATCTCACCATGGATGATCAGGAGCGCTTTATCGCTTGTCTCGACAACTTACCCTTCCAGGAAGGTGCCAAGCTTGTTGATTATGACGATCGACCGAGCTCGCTCGTAGTACGGTACTCACTCATCGTATCGAGAAGTTTTCGTCGTTGATGCAACTACTCCGCAAGGGCATCGTGCCAATTATCACTTTCCGGATGATGTATCTAATGATGAACTCTCTGCTAATGCTCCTGCTGATGAAACTGCGGAGGCCAAAACCGCGTCACCAACGCAATCGATCGTGCAAACCTTCGGGAACTCGCGAAGCTCTACCTACCCGTAATCTTCAAGAGGCTCTGGATGCGGTAGCTACTCGTCAATATCGCACTCCAGAGGAAGCTATTAATGTGATCAACCTGCTTGGTCGCTCTATGCCTCGTGATGTGGCTGAAGTCGCAAAGTCGCTGGTGAACTAGCCTACACTATGCTACGTCCAAAACACCGACTCTAGTCACCACGGCAGCAGTGGAGGTGCTCATCGCACCACACCCACTCCTCAACGCACACGTCCAGAAGCTAGCAACAGAGGCAAAGGTGGTGATGGCAGTGTCAATAGCAAGTCTGGAGACTCTCGCTACGATGCTCGCACAACCATCAATGCCAGACGCGCCGAGCGTGAGAAGCAAAAGGATGCTGACTCTGATTCTTTTCCTGCTTTCTCTGCTCGACTTCAAGCTCTACTTCTTCCGGAGAAGTTCAAGCCCTATGGCATCTCTAAGTATGATGGCAAGCAAGATCCAAGGCAGTGGTTGCACTGTTATGCTCTGTCCATCACCAATGTTGGGGGCAATGATGATACTAAATGTATCTATTTCCCTTTTGTTCTAGAGCAAGAGCCCCTTACATGGTTTGAGTCTCTCAAACGCGGCTCCATCGACAACTGGGGACAACTCAAGCAACGCTTCACTAGCAACTTCGAGGGTTCTCTGGGCCATCATGGTACTCCGATGGACCTTGCCCTGATCAAGCAAAAACAAGGCGAGACTCTTCACGAGTACATGCGCCGCTTCTTCGAGAAAAGGGCTACTGTTGTTGATGTTACCGAGAAAGAAGTCATCGATACCTTCCAGGATGGTTTTCATGACGACAGGCTTTTTCAAGACTTTGGTCGCGCCCGCCCAGCCAACATCACCAAGCTCAAGGAGATGATCACTCACTGGGCGGACGAAGAAGACAAGGCTCGGAATCGGTTCAAGCATCTTCGCAACAACCAGAACAACAACAACAACAACAACAACAACAACAACAACAACAACAATGCTGGTGGAAGCAATAGTGGCAAGCAGCAGCAGGGTAATCGCGCGAGTAGTAACTACTCGAGCAATCCTAATCGCAAGCGCAAGCCCGACAACACTGTTGCAGCCATGGAAACTACTGCCAAGCCTGAAGATGATTCTCACTGGGCAACATTGACTAAGCAGAAATGCCCATGGCACCCAGAGGTGATCATACTACAGCGTGTTACCAACTTCGTGCATGCGTTGAAGAACACACCCAAACCAACGCACCCAAACCCGCGGTTTCGCAAACACAAGGGGAAGAAGGCTAACACAGACAAAGACACTGGGTTTCAAAACCCCTCCAACACTATCAATGTCATATTTGGCGGGATTCCAACCAAGCGCATGCAGAAGCTCGCACTCAGGGAGATTATGTCCATCCAACCAGTAGCTCCAACTTTTCTAAAGTGGTCTGAAACCCCCATTACCTTCTCAAGGGCGGATCAATGGACTAGTTTCTCTGAGCCAGGATGATATCCTCTCGCTCGGATCGGTGGCGTGCCCGTGCTTACCAAGGTTCTTATTGGCGGTGGCAGTGGTCTCAATGTCCTCTTTGCCAAGACTTTGAAGAAGATGGGCCTGGATATCACCAATATGCTTACCAAGACCAACTCACCGTTCTATGGTATCATCCTGCAATGCAAATGTTCCTTTGGGTTCAGTTATACTACCCGTTACCTTTGGGACTAAGGATCACTACCGCACCGAGTACATTAAGTTCGAGGTTGCTGACTTTGAGACTTCTTACCATGCCATCCTCGGCAGACCTGGTCTCGCTAAGTTCATGGCTATTCCACACTATGTGTACCTTGTACTCAAGATGCCGAGCCCCAAAGGAGTTCTCTCATTGCAAGGGGATTTTCTTACGATCATGCGACATCGGCCGTAGAACTTGCTTCGACAACTCAAGTACCCAATGCGATGATGGAAGTCTTCACTGCAGCTAAAAAGCTTGCTTCGAGCGAGCTGAGGTTCCCGAGAAGTGATAACAACAACAACAAGCTCGCACTGACCGTCGTGACGTCCTGCTCAAAGCCATTGACCTTGGTACGTGACAAGAAGAAGACGACCATGATCGGTGCACTTGATCCTAAATAGGAAGACGCCGTCACAACTTCCTTCGCCAACCGTGATATCTTTGCATGGAAACCATCCGAGATGCCGTGTGCCGGAGGTTGATCGAGCACTCACTCAACGCCGATCCTAATGCTACCCCCAAGAGACAACATCTTCGTCGCTTTGCTGATGACCGCAGGGCTGCTATCAAAAAAGAGCTTGCTAAACTACTCGCGGCTGGTTTCATCCGGGAAGTCTTTCACCCACAATGGCTTGCTAACCCTGTGCTCGTTAGAAAGAAGAATTCTAACGATTGGAGGATGTGTGTCGATTACACAGATCTCAACAAGCATTGCCCCAAGGATCCTTTTGGGTTACCGCGGATTGATCAAGTTATTGACTCCACGGCGGGCTGTGCTCTACTCTGTTTCCTGGATTTCTACTCCGGCTATCATCAAATCGCAATCAAGGAATCTGATCAAGAGAAGACCGCATTCATCACCCCGTTTGGTGCTTATTGTTACACAACAATGTCCTTCGGGTTGAAAAATGCTGGCCCTACATATCAATGGGCTATCCAAGCGTGCTTCAAGAAGCAGCTTCACAAGAACGTGGAAGCATACGTGGATGACATCGCTAGAAGACTAGGATCCGAGACATGCTTATCACGGATCTTGAGGAAACTTTCGCTTCACTACGCGAGTACCAATGGAAGCTCAATCCCAACAAATGCGTCTTTGGCGTATCATCGGGTAAACTACTCGGGTTCATCATCAGCCATCGTGGCATCGAAGCAAACCCCGAGAAGATTACCGCCATCTCCAACATGCAAGCTCCGACTACTATCAAAGATGTCCAGAAGCTTACTGGTTGTATGGCGTCACTCAATCGCTTCATATCACAACTTGGAGAACGGGGTCTACCTTTCTTCAAGTTACTCAAGCGGCAAGAGAAGTTTCGATCAAGCTCTTTCTCAGCTCAAGGAGTTCTTATCCAAGCCTCTAGTCCTCACAGCTCCCTTGCGCAATGAAGAGCTCTTGCTCTACATCGCTGCGACTACTAATGTCATCAGCACTGCTATTGTCATTGAACGGCAGGAGGAAGGCCATGGCTACCCTGTCCAAAGGCCGGTATATTTCGTCAGTGAAGTACTCTCAGAGTCCAAAGCTCGTTACCCTCCGGTACAGAAGCTACTCTATGCGGTCCTGATTACTTCACGGAAGCTTCGCCACTACTTCGACGAGTACAAGATTTCTGTGGTTACCAGCTACCCGCTTGGCGAGATATTGCACAACCGGGATTCCACAGGAAGGATTTCTAAATGGGCTGTAGAGCTTGGCGCTCTATCGCTCGAGTTCAAATCTCGCACTGCTATCAAGTCTCAAGCCTTGGTTGAAATCCTTGCTGAGTGACGGGAAAATCAACTCCCAACTCCAATTGAGCGTCCAGAACATTAGGTCATGTACTTTGATGGTTCCCTCAAGTTGGAAGGTGCTGGTGCCGGGGTACTTTTGAATTCCCCCAAGGGCGAGCAACTCAAATATGTTTTGCAGATCTTCTGGAAGGTCTCAAACAATGAAGCTGAATATGAAGCTCTACTGCATGGTCTTCGCCTTGCAGTCTCTCTTGGCATCACACGACTACTCGTCTATGGTGATTCCTTGGTGGTCATCAATCAAGTCAACGATTCTTGGGATCGCAATGCCGAGAATATGGATGCGTACCGTCAGGAGGTACGCAAACTCGAGAACAAATTCCATGGTCTCGAGTTCCATCATGTGGTTCGCAACAACAATGTTGCTACCGACGTCTTGTCGAAGTTGGGATCTACACGAGCTCAAGTGCCAGTTGGAATCTTCGTCCATGAACTCCACAAACCATCAATTCCGAAGCAATCATTTGCACCTACGACTACTTCAGTTCAACCTGATCGAGAAGTGCTTATGATTGATGTGGACTTGAGAACTCCTTTCATCGACTACATCAAACATCAGTTGATTCCTGAAGACAAGTCAGAAGCCGAGCGCATCTCACGCCGTGTCAAGATTTATGCTCTAGTCGGAGATCAACTCTACAAGCGAGGTGCAAGCTCTGATGTACTCATGAAGTGCGTTTCTCATGAAGAAGGCAAGGAAATCTTGGAGGAGACACACAAAGGAATCTGTGGCAATCCCGCTTCTTCCCGCACCTTGGTGGGAAAAGTGTTCAGACGTGCTTTTATCGGCCTACGCCTCTCTTGGTCGATGCAGAGGAACTAGTCAAGAAATGCCAGGGATGCCAATTCTTCGCTAAGCAACAACACGTTCCAGCCTACAAGCTCATCACGATACCACCAACTTGGCCTTTCGCTTGCTGGGGGCTGGATATGATTGGTCCTCTCCCAAATGCGCCAGGGGGATTCAACAGAGTTCTGGTGGCTATCGACAAGTTTACCAAGTGGATTGAGGTTAAGCTGTTACACCGCCCAAGGCTGATAGAGTCCTCGACTTCTTGGATGAAATCGTACACCGCTATGGGTTCCCTAATCGCATTATCACAGATCTGGGTTCGAATTTCAACAATCACCGCCGGGAGTATCGCGAGAATAGTGGAATTGATGTCTACATCTCGCCGCTCACCCACGTGCAACGGCCAAGTGGAACGCGCCAATGGATGATACTCGATGCTCTCAATAAGCGATCGTATGATGCGCAAACCCAAGGGCGGCAAGTGGATCAAGGAACTACCCAATGCACTGGGGCTGCGACCACTCACCTACCCCATAGGGTAGTCACCTTACTTCTGGTCTACGGCTCCAAGCCGCCTTTGCCACGCTGATGTCATGTGGCGTTCTCGACGGTTGACCAAGACGAAGAAGGCGAGTCAAGAAACAAGACAGATAGATGTCGATAGTCTCGAGGAAGCTCACTGCAACGCACTCGTTCAATCCGCTCGGTATCTTGAGAAGATTCACCGTTACCATGACCGCAACGTTAAGGAACGCTCCTTCAACGTTGGTGACTTAGTCCTTCGCCGCATCCGCAATATGGCGGTGGCTACATAAACTCAACTCGCCATGGAAGGTCCTTTCTCATTGCAAAGGTTCTTGGTCCAGCTCATATCGTCTTCAAACTCTTGAAGCTGAGGAAGTCGACAACTCTTGTAACATTGACCAGCTTTGTCGCTTCTACCCGTAGGGGGTCTCAACAACCCTCTCCAGACAGCTACGGCTGTAAACAACTCATAGGGGGTCTCATCAACCCTCTCCAGGCAGCTTTGGTTGCAACCACTCAACTGGCAGCTACGGTTGCCACCACTCGTAGGGGATCAAGACAATCCTCTCCGCAGCTGGTTGATCTACTCGTGGCTTCAAATTGCGATCACTGTGGGGATCATGATAATCCTCTCCAGGCAGTCTCATTCTGCGATCTAGTAGGGAGTCATGATAACTCTCTCCAAACGACTCCGTGTCGTATAGAGCAATAAGTGGCACATGCTGTCCATGTCTCTATTTTCAATAAGAGGCTTCGGCCTAGAGTAACACCCTTCCTGGTAGGGTCTCAGTGGAACTCTCATACAAGTTGTTGCACTGAAGGATGAGTTCACCACACCGTCCCCTCACGGTCTTACTCGCTCTTCTTGAACATCCTTGCAGTAGTACTCTCTCACTAGGCTCATTGCCTCAGAGGTACTTAAGACATTGTAAACTCTGTACAATGTATTCAATAATAAAGTTGTTATCCTATATTTTGACTTGTTACTGTCCTTTACTTATTCACAACAAAGCCTTCTTTCACGCTGCTATAGCTAAGGTGTTCAACTCGTTGTGAATAAGTTCTTTTCGAGTACTCTCTCACTAGGCTAATAGCCTCAGAGGTACTTAAGACATTGTAAACTCTGTACAATGTGCTACCCTTAGCTTATTTCATGATAAAGCCTTCTTTTATGCTGCTACAGCTAAGGTGTTCAACTCGTTGTGATTAAGCTAACATTCTTCGAAACAAATTAATACTTGAGTACTTCTACTCGAGTATCGTATCTCTTTTTGCAGCCACACACTCAATACCAACTCGAGTACTTGGCAAACACACAAGCATACAAGGGATCCAGATAATTGACTTACTCAAGTTTTCAATTATATTACATAAACACTTGTTTGGGATTACACTCATTTTTCCCTAGTATTTTGTTCTACAGGTACATCTATCGAAGATCAATGAACTTGGAGACTGCTTCCACGATTGGAGAAGTTTGTTGCATCAACTCATTGAACCTGTCATCGATGCAATCTCCAGATCGTCCGTTCATGATGACTGTCAGATCTGCCTTGACGTAGAACAACTTGATGAAGCTCAAGACTTGATTTGGGATTGTGCAAGCTAGCCTTTGAGCATACTCCAGAATTTTCTTCGGCGTATCCTTCAACCTCTCCACAAGTGGACGAGGCTGAACTCCAGCAACCCTGGGCTCGAAGAGATTGGCTACTGGCTTGGCTGCTTCCATCAAGGCTTTCAATTCTGAGCGCAGGCCTTCGGCTTCTTCAATCTTGGTCTTGAGCGACTGCATGCAAGTCAACAAGTCATTCCAGCCTGCAAGGCGAATCTCCATCTCACGCTCAAGTTCGAAGCACCGCACCTTATAATCCGTTTCAAGATCCATGCGAGCTGATTCTTCACGATTAAAGGCCAGCTGCCAGTCCAGTGCCTTGTTCATGAACTTATCAACTTCTTCAGTTAGCTCTGCAGAAGATCAAGACTACTTATCAGATGCAGTGTGCAAGGACAAAGTACTCTGATGAATTCAGAAAGGGGAATACCTTTATTCTTCTGGCGCAGAGACTTGTTTTCCCGACAACATCATCCTTCTGAGCCGTCAGCTTCTGGATTTCGTTGTGGTACTCGGCGGCGTTTCCATCAAGTTTTTCTTGCAGCTTCAGAGATAGGGCTTTCTGCTCCTTGAGTTCTTCTCTGAACTGCGAGATCTCTTTGATGTTTGCCGCATGTTGCTCGAGCAGGCGAGTCTTGCGCTTCAACTGCTTGACTACTTCCTGCAAGAGCAAAGCAATTCAAGAGTCAGAGACAAGATATCTTTGGCTAAAAGTACTCTACAAGAGATTACAACTTACCACGAAGAGCTTCTCAACGCTGCGGAACATCTCGGCATGCGCTTGCAAGTTGTCCTCATCCAGGCAGGAGTTGTCATACGGCATCAAACCTTCAGCCATGGATTGAGTACTTGTGCTTGCCGCAGAGTACTTCGCAGCACGCAGAGGAGCCGGGTCTTCAATGATTGGCTCATGCGGCACTATGCGGTCCTCCGGGTTGTCTTCAAGCGCCAGCTGTGAATCAATCTGATGCACGGGGCTTCAGCAACTGGACCTTCTTCGTGGCGCAGTCCGGCTTCTGGATCAGCCTCCAGGCCCTCATTCACCATGGCTTCAATATCTTTGGGTTCCTGAGCCTTGAGCTTGGAAGCTGCCTCCACCGCTGGTGCTTGTGCAGCATCAGTTTCAGCGGGTACTTCTTGGCGTTCTGGAAGCACATCTTCTTGTTGCTCTTGAGGATTCTGGTCTCCCCCAGCAAGACTACTTCCAGAGGCTCCCCACTTCACACCAGTGGATTTACTGTATCAATAAGTTGGTTAGTAAATCTAAAGTAAGCAATGATAATAAGTACTTGAGTACTTACAAAGCAGCTCGAGGCACCGAGACTTTTGGTCCCAGCATGTCCAAAAATGAAGGCGCCGCCGGTACCTCTGGCACACTTTCCACCGGCAGCACATTTCCTGGTACCGCGGCTTCCTGTTGCTCGTGCACCATCGTCTCGACGGTTGACGCCGGAACCAACTCGGGTTCTGTTGTTCTTGCGGGGCTAATCGAGGGCTCATTGGCTGCACTCTCGATAATCTGCGCAAGTCAAAATTCAAGGCATTATAGCAGCGAACAAGTATTCAACACGATATTGACTACTTAAGGTTCTCAGAATTTACTGTAATGGATGGCAGGGCCGTGATCTTCTTCACAGCTCGTTTTCCCACCGTGGTCCTCTTTTTCCGTGGTGGCAACGTCACATCATCTGCAAGAGATGACGCTGGCCTCTTCAGCTCTTGCGGAGAGACCACTGGGGATTGGTGCCCCAGAGTACCCATAACGGCTTTTCACTTCAAAGCACTGTTGAAGTGTCTGGCCGTCAACGTCGCTCGAGGAGGTGTCCTCCACCAAGACTTCTTCTTCTTCCCCTTGAGCAGATCGACTACTCTCGGGGGCTTGAGCCTCAACTCCTGTTGGCTCTCCCTCTGGTGCTTGTAGTGGATCTTGGGGACGAGGAGGAGGGTTGGACACAAACTTCAAGACATCCTACTTGAAACAGAGCAAAGTGTTAGCTACACGACTACTTCTAATAAGTACTCGGGGGCTAGTTCTTGGAAACTTACCAGACGCGGAGGGTTGTCAGCACTATACTCTTGGACAGCTGCAGGAATTCCGTGAAGATTCTTGAAGATCTTCTGTAGCCTCTCCATCACGAGATCGTCACTGATCTCTTCTGAAGACAGCCTCGAGCCATCATCAGCTCCAGTGTACTCGTACCCAAGATGCTCCCGCTGCATCAAGGGTTGTACCCGTCGCTTCATGAAGCTGAAGGCTACCCTTTCAGCTGTCAAGCCTTGCGCCTTCTTCTGCGCAATCTTTGCCAACAGCTCTGGAATCTGAATGCACTCCTGCATCGTCGGTTCGTCCTTCCAGAGCCTATCATATACTGGCACGAACATGCTTGGATGTAGAACCACTTGGTTTTCCAGTCTTGGTTTGAATCGATCAAGTCGTACTTAAGTACAACTCCTGTGCCTTCTGGCGCATCTGCAGACCGGCTCCACCGACTACTACCGGGAAGTTGGCGTTGGGCTGCGGCTTCAGGCGGAATATCTTCCTAAATAGAGCCCAATGTGGGCGGATTCCAAGGAAGGCTTCGCAGTGCACGTACTGCTTGATCGAAGATGTTGTTGGTTGGTGTCGTGCTCCAACTTGAAGAAGTCGAGGAAGCCCCTGAAGAAATCGATGGCGGCGTCAACCCACGCTCGGCGAGTGGCGAACATTGGGATTTCATCGGGACTCTTCTCCATTGGCCACGCATCTCCGGTGGCGAGCTCCGCAATCGCCTTCTCATGACAACCCGGACTTCGAGGGCCTTGATATCATCTTCCCTCATCTTGGATTTCTTCCAAGAGGCGGCTTGACTTGGTGGCTTCGTGATGATTACCACGGTCTTGTACTTGACTCCGGCAACGATTTTGCCAGTAGGACTTCCTCTTCGACCCTTGGGGGCGGCTTCATCCTTCCATCACGAGGTCTTCTTTCGCATTGACTCGGGGCTGCGAGGGGTGGAGGAAGCACTTGGCGGCGTGGGCTCGAACTACTGCGTGGCTATGGATGCTAAGGCTTTCTTTACGGATCTAAGGCGAATGGAAGCGGTGAAACCCTAAGGGATACCCTTGGGTATTTATAAAACCAAAACCCTAACGGTTCGACGGCGACCCGTATTCAGCAGTTGGTTTCACATAGGCAAAATTTTCGGCTAAGTCGGAGGACTTAAATCCAAGACACGCTCGCTCCATCTCTGGGGCTCGACTACTCGATGGAATTGGATTTCACCACACCTCGAATTCAGGCCACTATTCTATAGTGATTGGACCTTCAATTCGAGAAAGTACTCGACTCAAGGCTCGTGGGCCCGTGCCATGTGTCCTTCGCTTTTTCTCGTGATTTTTACGGGATTATTTGACTTAAGACTAGATTGACCCTCGCTTGAATTGTCAATTCAAACTAAGGCTGGGTTACATCCATATAGGATGCAATTTTGCAAATCACATTCCTATATTTTTCTTCGATTGTCTCACGGATTTTTGAGCAAGATCAAAGAGTAGAAGATTGACCCTCGGCTTGAATCATGGATTCACCTAAGGCTCGGGCTACATTCCATATGGAATGCGATTTCAAGAATTTCCATATGGATCTTTGATGCAAAGATTTCAAGAAGCGGTATTATTGAAGACCTTCAAGGGAAGTACTGGGACGCTTGGGAACAACTCGAGAAGACTTCAAGACTACTCGTGGAGTTAGTGGAGTACCTTCCACCTCGTGATGATTCAAGTACTATTGAAGATTGAAGCTTGTAGAACTCGGGACGCTTGGGAACTACTCATGGAGACCTTCAAGACTACTTGAGCATCACACTCGACTACAAAGTACTCGGGGCTTGTCGATGGCATCCCCGGCCCACCAACACATGTGGGCCATACCCGGAGATGAGTTCCTCAGACACCGACTACTCGACTAGTGGGCCACTTGCATGGGTACCGTGACCACAAGGCAAGACAAGACGGACAAGGACTTGTACTAAGACTAGGATAGCTTTCCATACCATAGGCTACTTGAGTCCTACTCGAATAGTACTCTTTGTACCAATCCGACTTGTAACCGCCTCCCGTGGCATATAAGGCGAGGCAGGGACCCCTCTCAAAACATACGCAATCAATATAGAGCCACGCAACATACATGACGTAGGGTATTACGCACATTGCGACCCGAACCTATCTAATTGTGTGCCCTGTGTCTCACCATCGTATTCCTGATCTCGGCTAGCCCCACCGCACAATCTACTACTTAGGGTACCCCGTCGTAGTCTCGGTGTCTAAAACACTGACATCAGGGTCTTTTAGCAAATTCTCCTGTAAATCAACTCATGTGATAAATAAAAAATATAAGAAAACAGAATGAAATACTAATGAGATACTAAAAGGAAACCAAAATAAATTTCATACTAACCCCTATGTTGGCGAAAAAGAAATGTGACTTTGAAATATCTGCATTGGTTGTTGGCTTGATGTACAAGCTGTAGCAAAATGCTGAAATGACCCAAGAATTAACTGAACCTCTAGGTTTTAATGACTCACCAAGAGACCAAAAAGTGCACCGAACCTTTCCAATGCACACAACATCCTCACTAATTGGAAAAAAGAATTGAAACATTCAGAAGAAAATACAAGAATTTCAGAAATGAAAACAAGAAATTATAAATGAGGAAATAAAACATACTTGCTGAACTTAGATGAAGCCAATGAGCAAATGGATCTATAGTTTTTCAATTCAGAGCTGCTGACTGAAAAATCAGATTTGCTTGTATCAAAGTCCCCCTTGAATAATACTGAAGGTCTTATAACCCTTCTAGGACCATGGAGAGGTAACTTGCCACCAGTGGAAGAATCTCTAGAGACATATGTTTTATATGCAGAACGCTTCTCACTGCTTGACGAGTGGCGTGCCAAATCAGGATCAGCAATTTCAATGGGTGTTTTCACAGAGGATCCTGATGCACAAAACCTTGCATTGTATATGTCATCAGACTTCCTAGTCATGTCGCGGACATTCTGGGTTAAAGTCTTCTCACCAAGAACTTCAACTACAGGAGAACCCTGGCATAAAAAACTAGTTAACAACATTAGAACAACAACTCAGGAAATGCATGAAACACATGTGCAAAAATTATAGGAAAAGATTCATTGTAATTGTAGAATGTAAAAGGTTGTAAAAAAATAAATAGGTGACATTACATTGGTAGCGGGGATGTTGGTATTAGTGCTGAATGTCACATTGCGCTTGCTGGACAAATTAGACAGGTATTGAGATATCTTTGGTGTGACTCGTAGGGGAGCATCCTAAATGAAACAACATTAAACAGATGGGTAAAAAAACTGGATAATATATGCAGCAGTATTAACAAAAATTTTAAAAACTAATTACCTTTCCAAGCAAAGGGGACTTGTTAGCAAGACCATGGTTTCTCTGAAACAAATCAAGTTGTCAATACTTGAAAATGAGTAGCAAACTTAAATTCAATAGCATACAACTTGTTTGCACAAAACAAATAAATAAACCAAAAAGCAAGAAATCAATATAAGAAATAAAAAAGGAGCAGCAAAACAAAATACCGTGACAGAGTAGGTCATGGTTTGCTTCACTCTTGGTGTTGGAGAAAAAGATCCTCGAAGTTCTTCTTCATCTTCATCATTGTCACCAAGAAAGATAATATCATTCAAATCATTCTTAACAGGTGGTCGTTGTAATGTTTTAGCCTGTGACTGATTCACATTGAAATAGCCATTGGAAAGATCAACAAGGGGGTCCCGAAGAGAAGGAATTTTTGTAGCGGTAGTACATGTTTCACCTTCAGCCAGCCTGGTCCTTGATTTTTTGAAGATAGGGTCTGAAAACATAGAAAAAAACTCAACTATATAAATTTTTAAAAATTTACAGAAATGAAAATGAAATAATTGAATTTGATAAAAAAAATGCAAAAGTCAAATGTAAACTTACGATCTTTTGGATACCCACTAGGAGGCATAACAAATGGTTTTCTTCTCTAACTTGAAGAAGGAGTAGATAGATTGCCCACATTATGATTGGCAATATCAGGACATGCCTGAACGAATTAAAAAAAATAAGCACAAATGAAATTGAATAAATAATAACATAATTACAAAGAAATATTTCATGCCTGTGATGACAGAATGTTCGATGATGATGGAATCATGTTTTCTTTGATGGAACCACTAGTTGTTCTGGACGTTTTTAAGCATGATCTTGAAACACCACGTGATTTTAAAAAATAAATTCAATTACGAGGGAAGAAAATAAACTACTAAACAACCAGATCAGTAAAGAAAAGAATATATTAAGCTAATATACCAAAATATAAATGTGGGATATACATACCTGATTGAATTCAGAAGAAGCATTGGGGATTTTTGATAGAGAAAGAACCAAATCTTCATCATAAACATTATCATCCATGGGGGCATCACCTATAGTAAGGAAAGATTAAATTAAGTGTAGATAACAAAAATTCAAGACAAGTGAATCATTTAGCCAAAAAGCAGAAAAAAAGAACCTCGGAAAATACCTTTCTCAGGAGAAACTTCAGCAGAAAGTTTATCAGCATCAGAATCATATCTATCCTCAGTAACAAGTTTTAGAACGTCGAGAACAATATTTTTCATTCTTGAATTAGTGCTAGTTGCATGTTGAAGCAGTTTAGTGAATGTAGGTAACATATTCTCAGGGATAGATGACATAGCAGTTAAATCCAAATTAATCCGCAATGCAGAATTGAAACTATGCTTGTCAACTGCCCTGCAAATGGATTTCTTCAGTTCAAGTGCAACAATACATCTTGATACAGAATCAATTCTTGCCATAAATTCAGAATCAGCTGAAGAAGACGATGTAGCATTGTTGATATCGAAACTCTGGTAAAGAAAAGAAATGATTCAGAAAAAGAGAAGAATCTACATTATGGAAATAAAGATTAGAAATATGCATCGATGTCGACCTTCGCAAGTATCGCCATAGTCAAGTATAGGTCTCAAACCATAAACACCAGGAGACTTAATATCAAGATCAGAATAAGTTTGAATCATATTCCCTTTCCAAACTGATATCCTTGGCAGATTATTATCAACACGGCGGTGCCCAAAGTCAACATGATCTAGATAAATCACCTAACATGTAGAAAAGATTTGTACTTAAGCAAAAAGCGGAACAGTGTGCTACATAATTAGAACACAAAATGTAACAAAAAATGAAAAACTTACTGCCAGATAAAATAGGCAACCACCAAGGGTTCCAGGCTCTTTTCCAGCTTTGGTCTTGCCCTTATTGAAAGACTTGATATGCTTAAGTAACCAATCTAACACATACCCACACCAATCAAATTCTTTGCACTTTGTTATATCATCAAATATTCCAAAGTGCTTGTGGCTTGGTTTAATACAAGCATTAGGGCATAAGCGATTAAGAGCAATCGAATGAAACAAATGAATGTATCTTCATCAGAGAGCGGATCGCTAGTACTCTGAAGCTTCGAAGTGAAAAACTCAACAGATGGAATGGATGGCTTGTTAAACTTGCTCAACACTACTAACTTGCCATTATTCACATCTCTGGGAAAAGGCTTCCCACCAAGAGGTATTCCAAGGATATTGTGAACAGATCCCTTAGTCAGAGAAATAACTTTCCCACCAACAACAATGTCACCGGAATTAGCATCAACAAGCCTAGCAACCCACCTAGCAAACTTATTAGGGACATAGCATCTATCGAATAGCAACAAAGAACCAAAACCATAATCCTCAATAACTTTCCTCTGATTGACAGTTAGATTCTGAATCAATTTTGAGAAAGCAGTGACAGAAAAACGAGTGAAAGCTGGCTTCTTAACAGACTTCGCCTTCTTAAACTAAAAATCACATAAAACAAACAAAAGAACTATATAAGATGATGAACAAAACAATAGAAAGAAGTACATACATGAATAAAAATAAATAAATCATATTCACCTGATTCATCAGGCTACTCTTCATCTTCATTTTCAACATCTTGACCTTATTGAACTAAAAAAATGAGATAACATATTTAGAAAGTACTAAAATTGAATAACACAACTGGGAACTTAAAAAAGAAGAATAATAAACCATACGTCATCAACAACTTCTTTGTACAGGTGGATGTTGAAAGCATTATCATCATTGCTGGATGAGGAATTCTATAAAAATTAATCACGCTAAAACTGGACACATATATTCATAAAAAAGGAGGTACCAGTAATACACTTAGCAAAATACCAGATAATAATGATTGACAAGTTAAAAATAGTTAACAGATTTCAAACAATATCAATGATCTAAGCAAGTATATCATGCTGGAAAAATGGGTTAACAACAAAAGATTAACTTACATCAGACTCATATGCTCCATCAGCAGAAGTATCATCACCAGATAAGTCAAAATCTGGTTCATCTGGACATTGCCTTTCAAACTTTCCAATGCCAGCATCATCATCATCTGATTCACTGAAATTAAAATCATCTACATCCCTACGCCTCTTACGGGCCATCTACATAAAAAACAGATGAAAAAACATATAACCATGAACATTTGAAACAATCTAATTAAAAATACAATTGTACATTACAGCATGCTCAAGACGAACATTGAAAAAAAATTAGAACAAAATATAAAATACATATTGAGGATTTGTGTGAAATAACTGATTATACTAACTACATAATAAAAAAGACCAATGCACAAATTCATCAAACACCAAAATCTAAAAACTCTACTTACAAGTGTAACATATGAATAAATATATCAGAAACAAAAAAATGCTAAATGAAAACAGGAAAAGCTCTATGAACATGTAACACATAAGCAAAATAATTACAAACTAATACAAGTGGGCTAAGTCCACAAATTGAACTGGAAATAAAATGTGAGTAAAAAAACATTCAAACCAGAAAAAAATATATAACGCTCCTGGAGCATCTAGAATGGGGGATAACTGAACAAACAGATACCTACAATTTACATTTACTTGAATAAACCCATTTGAATCAAGCTATTCAGGAACAAACACGCATCCACCACAGATTTACCAGGTTACTACGCCAAATAGACCAGATAGAAACATGCTAGACGCACCAGATCAATGAACAAATACGTAAATCACCAAACCTATATCTCTCCAGACGAGCGGAACAGACCAAAATCTGCGGGAAAAAATGAAAATACAGGCAATCGAGCGCGCAAGTCGACAAACCAACGACAAATGACGCGTCAACCTAGCTGCATACTACAGGAATCAGAGGGGGCAGGGGATAATCCGCATATCTCGAGTTCTACAGACAAGCAGAAGCATGCGCAAACCACCGTGAAAATAAAAAACATGCGCGAAATCGAATGAATCAAAGGCACAAATACACATCCCTAGCTCAAATCGGTACACAATCACTCCAAACGAGACGAATCGAAGGGGGAGGGAAGAATCGCCACACCTCGACATGCACGGGAGGCAGCACAGACGAAAGGGGAAAAGTGGGGGAGCCTCTGAAAAGGAAAGCAAGCAGACAACGACATCTAGAAAAGAGCGCGGCCACCAAATAATGATGGATAGACGCTGACACACCGGACCCACATGGCAGACACACAAACAAACAAAATCAAACAGACGTGGGAAGGAAAGATCGGGCCTCAAAACACAGATCCGACGGTGGAAAATTCAGGTATTTTCAGGTTCTAGAACACCCGGGCATCCAATAGCTTTTTCAAAAAAAAAACCGGAGGTTAGTGAGAAACACATTTATCGGATTTCTTAGAAAATTTTCGGATTTTTCGTTTTCCTTTCGGATAAAATTTAGAGAAAAAAATCTTCAATTTATACTCAAAACAACCTAGATTGTTTCCAAACAACCTAGATTGTTTCCAAACAACCTAACATGAAAGTAATGCATAGAAATGAGATAAGTTTTAGAGTTATGAAAGGTCGGGAGGTAGTATTAATTGGTTCGGACGATTTTTCGGTGATAAAATAAAAACCGCTCCCAACGTTTGTGTTTCTCGTTTTTTTTCGCTAAGAAAATAAATCCTGCTCACAACAAGCTGATCCGTGTTTGGCTGTGACATTGGTGCAGAATCGATCGAAGGAAAAATGTCGACGATGATCCGGCGGTTTGTGAATCTGGTGGTGGAGAGTGGAGGTTACGGCCGCCGCGTGTACTCGCTGCGCCGCCTCGACGCCGCCAAGCATCTCTTCTACCCGTCCACAGCTGACGCAGAAGCGGCCAACAACAACAGCAAGGAGATCTACAACAACAATAACGGCGGCGGCGGTGCTCACAACAAGCAGAAGCCGAAGCCACCGAGGATCCACAGGCTCCGGCGGCTGCCTTCGACGAGCTTGAACTTCCCCACGGATCCTGAGTACGAGGATGACATGTACACCCTGAACGACATGGTCACGCTCCTGAGGCCCGCCGCCGGCGGCGGCGGCGGCGGCGGTGAGGGAAGGATCCTCCACGTCGGCGTCACGGGGCACGGGCACGGCCTTGTCTACGACGCCGACGCGCGATCCGTCATCACCGTGCCCACCCTCGACGAGCGCAAGGGTTCCAGCCCCATCGCCATCTCCATCGCCGGCGCCGCCACCGCGGGAGAAGAAGAAGGAAAAGAGAGGCTCTACGTGATGACCAGCGTGGGCCACCAGAGCAGCTTCCAGGTGCTCGACTTCGGCCAGCAGCCCCCGCGCGCGTGGCAGCCTCTCCCGCTGCCGCCGACGCTCGCCGGCGACTGGTCATCCTCCAGCGTCACGTCCTACGCGGTGGCCGACGACGGCCGCGCCATCTGCGCGTCGTGCGACGGGGAGGACACCTACTGCTTCGACACGGCGAGCTCCGAGTGGCGCCACGCCGGCGACTGGCCGCTGCCGTTCCGCGGCCGGGCCGAGTACGTCACGGAGCTCAACACGTGGCTCGGCTTCTGCCCCAGCAAGCCCCACCACCTCTGCGCCACGGACCTCACAGGCATCGGCATCGCCGCCGCCGCCATGAGCGAGGCGCCGAAGCTGCAGAACGTCTGGGATGACTTCACCCCGCCGCCCATGGAGGAATCGTCGGTCGTGCTGAGCCGGCGCTTCCCTCGCTACGTTCTCCACTGGACCAAGAGCTGGGAGACGATGGGCCGCCACCTGGTGAACCTCGGCTCCGGCAGGTTCTGCATCGCTAGGGACTTCGCAGTCGTTCACAAGGAATGGATTGGGTTTAACGAGGATGACTCGCGTGAGGATTGCCTTGCTGTGCTGACTGGTGTGGAGCTGCTCCGCAGCAACGACGACGACGGCATGCTTCGGATGGTCAAGCACAAGTCGAGATGCTATCAGTACGCTGAAAGTGAAGATGAAAGCATTAAGTGGGTGCTCTGAATGATCGAGTATTAGAGAACTTCAAGAGCTTATGTATACTCCTAAATCTTAATATGTCCATTATATTAGTCAAACGTGATCCGTGAATGCCACAGATTTTTTTGGCTTCCTTTTATTTTTTCACTAAGAACTCTGCCCGAATTTCATTACCAAGGCAACGAAATTACAAAGTTTCCAACCAGAAAGTTACCAAACCAAAGTTTCGAAACCTAAGTACCAGCCCTATTACAAAACCAGATGTCCCACCCCTCCAGCTGGGAGCAGACAGAGATCTCCGACAACCAGAGGGTAAAACCAGGAGCACAGATCCAAAGAACAAAGAAACACCAAAAAACAATAGGAACTATGCTACTAAAGTCCTTGCGCAAAAGAACTTGGGGACGATCGCCTTCCTTGTTCTTTCCTCTTCCTTCAGATCAGCATGACTGTTCCTTCACCAGGTTCTTCCAGATGATGGTCTCCTTGTGGATGAAATTGTGCTGCTGCCTCCTTCAGCACTTCTGCTCCAGCTTCCAGATCTTCTTTGGCACCACCCTTCTGAAGACCTGCCCAATATTTGATAAACGATGAGATTACACAAATGATCTCTGTAGGAGATCTTACTTTCTTTTTTTCAAAGCAAATTGAATTTCTTGTTTGCCATACTGCCTAGCAAATAGCAGCTAGCCCAACCATGTAAATCTTTTTATGATGCGGCATAAATTTCCCACACCACAACCAGTATTGCTGGAAATTTATTGGTCTGCAATCTGCTCCTATTACCATAGCTACCAGGCTCCACACAAATTTGGCACAAGGACAATTAAAAAACAAATGATTCACATTTTCATCCAAATGACAGAACAAGCATCTTTTCTCTCCTCTGCAATTTTTTGGCTTCCTTTTATATTTCTTGCCTTCTATACTTTTCTTCACTGATGCGTGATTGAAGGCTTTCCTCAATAAGTATTTAGTGCCCTCCTTGCATCCCTCCACCACTTCACAAGAAACCTTCCTCTGAAGATGCTAAATTCAACGCACCGCCTGCAGCTGGCGCAACAAGCCAGCAATCGGTCTATTACCCATACCGCCATACGTACTCCACTTCCCATCTACATGCAACCAAAGTGACCAGGTAAACCTCGTCTTCCTTACATTATCTCTGTAATATCTCTTGATAATACCCTAGTATTTGTTGATCGAGGCCAGGGTGACAACAATAAAAGGATGGGCAACAGACTGAGATGCACGAATGCGTGTGGATGGATTTTACGAGAACTGATCAACAGGTGAGTGGAAAACAAATGCCAATCCGTGAACTCTCTATCCATGCTCCTCGTCATCTTGCCTAGCTAGAAGAGTAGGGACAAACCATGACGTACGGAGACAATTATTACGATAAAACTGATTTATGAAATTTTATTTATTAACTTGTGTTATTAGGAATACAATATATGCTAATTAAGTTTACCATGACTTAAGTTTTTCAGGTTTGAAGCCTTGTTCAAGATTTATCAATTTTTTAGAAAAAAAGTAAGGATGACTTAGCTTAAAGTAGTCAAAAGGCCATCACTGGATTGCTATTAAAGAAAAATGTGAGTTGTTCTTTGACTATGTACTGATCGAATTTATCTTTTCTATCAAAGAGCGAGTAAAAAAAATTTACAGCTGCTTCCATAATATTTCAGTTTGGATATATGCGTAGGTTATTTTTTAATGTAATTTTCTACAAATTTTTTGTATGTTTTGGAAGTGGAGAACAATTGAAGCATTGATTTTATTTTGAAGATGCATGTCTATCGCAGGGCATCTATGTTAGTGAAGTGAAGAGAAATTTTAGAGTGCTTCTTTTTTTTATGAGCCGTCCATCTAACAAAATCCAACGGTGGAAGTATCACGAAGTACCAGGACGTTCCTATTTGGAAGTATTAAGAAGTACCAAATTAGTGGGACTTACAACAAATTTTAATTAACATTGTTTTAATTTAGAAAGGACATATGAGTAATTTCGCCTTTGGTATTCCCTGCTTTATGTCTCAGTTCATCAGTAGCGACCGGCCGTGCGCGGGGAACCGGGCGGAGCGGCTGCGCGGGGAGGCCGGCGCGTGGGGCGGGCCGTCCGCGGTGAGCGGCTGCATGGGGAGGTCGGCGCGTGGAGCTGGGCCATCCGTGGCGGAGCCGCGGCGCGGGGAGGCCGGCGCGTGGGGCTTCCTTCCGGCGGCCAGGATCACGCACGTCGTGCCGGGCGACGACGTGCTCGCCAACTCCCCCGGCGACGCCTACTTCCTGGTCCCGGCGATGCACAACCTCTGCTCGGCGCTCGGCGCCGCAGGGATCGACGACCGCGTGAAGGTGTCCAGCGCGGTGTTCGCGGAGGCGCTGGCCGCCCCGGTGTGGTCCGGCGTCGCGGGCCACTCCTGCAGTTTTTGCACTCGTCTCGATCGCTGTTGTTCCTCAAGTTCCCCTCATCAGATGCCAGCGACGCCAAGGCCGACGCCACGTACGGAGCAATGCGCGCGTTAGGCCTGCCGATGGTCCCGGTCGTCGCAGCGGACCCCGGAGCTACCGGCGGCGGCCAGGCAGCACCTTACTACTACTACAGCTACAGATACCCGAGTGGACGAGCTACGCGCCGTCGCTGGCGACAGCCAACGGGGACGTTCTGCGTGGCGCTGCAAAATGCGGACCCGGCGGTGCCATGTCCAGCACTCCAGCGGCGCCAGCTTGACCGCTCTGTCCGCCGTCGCCGTCGGCGTTCTTCTCGTGTCCCATGGATGCGATGTAAATTATCGATGCGTAATTACTGATACCGGCCGGGATTAGCTCCAGAGAGGCAGAGACTAGAGAGCCCTTTGTCGCTTCATCGCTTGGTAGTGATTATGCAGAGATTAGCCACGTGTTATGTTGTTCATCATTCAGGTGTTATTGGTCAGGTCGGACCTGTGTACTTAGGCGTCGTAATTTGGAGAAGATATGTATCAGTATATGATGAGACCATGAGAGTTGTGACAGTCGTGGATTCATATACGATGCTTCCTTTTTTATTCGATAGATACAATGAATTCTTACGTGTTCTGAATTCTGAAATCAGAAATGTATGCCATTACGGTCAGACTGTGTGTCCAGCAGCATGATCTCCTTGGCGATCTTCAGCGGCGCTAACGACGGCGGCGGCGGTGTCGAATCTGAGCCACCTCTTGGACCATGAGGTCGTGCAAGCTGCCGTGCAAGCTGACGCCGAGCACCATGAGAGCGCCAGTGAGCGAGAACACCCACCATCCGCGACCACGCACACGTACACCAGGAACACCGAACGTCGACGGCACGGCGCACATCGCCGCGAGCGCAAGCAGCGGGAGCGGCACGCGGTAGGGGCGCTTGAGGTCCGGCATGCGCGCGCGGAGCCAGAGGAAGGCGGCGAACTCCAGCAGGGTGCCGAGGTTGTAGAGGAAGTTGGCGGTGGCGACGGCGTCGTCGAACCCAGGAAGGAGACGCCAAGGGTGACGGCGGAGGAGGCCACGATGGCGACCCACGGGGTGCGGAAGCGGGCGGCGCGGCGGGCGAAGGCGGACGGGAGGAGGCCTAGGTCCGCCATGCCCAGCAGCTGGTACGCGCCGCGCCGCTGCTCGATGACGCCTGCGACGCAGAGATCACATTTTATTTCCGTAAGGGATTAGGGGAGCGAGAGGGAACAAAGAGAGGGGAAAGAGATTACCATAAAGCCCTTTTCTAAATTAGATTAATCTTTTAATTAATCAAGTGGTGAAAAAATTAAAACACTTTGTACTTCTTAGTACTTCCAGGTACTTCTAAAAACACCGTAAAAAAGCTCGTGAAGTTATATGACCTAATTAATTCAGAAACATTGTTAGTATTATATTTCCTATAAATATAAGTCTCATTTTGCATTTTGCACCAAAGCCTCGAAAACTTTGGTACGCCCCGGGATCGAGTGCACACATGCATGCCCAACTGACTCGTAGCATGGTGTAATCGAACAAGCATGCCTGTACCTGGAAGTGAATTTTTTCTCAGTTTTTGTTTTAAGGACTTGCTATCATTATACTCCTCGCAAATGAAATGTAAGAAATAATTTGTATTGACGAATGACGAAAGATCACCCGTTCCGTTCTGGTATTGCCTGCTTCTCCCCGTAGATGTCCTGATGAGCCGCACACGACAGGCGGCACAATGCACGACACTAAAAAAACACAACACGACACGATGAACATAGTGTCAGTGCCGGCACGACACGATGGACGGGCCGTGTCTGGGCCACGATCTTGACACGCAATGTTAGCACGAACACGACACGAAAAGAACGACCCATCTAAACACGATGGCGGCCCATCTAAACACGGGCCTGCCAGCCCACTAACTTGGTCGGCTCACGAATCCTAAGTATATATACATGTCAAACCCTAATCCCCAACCCTCTCATTCTCCCGATCCCGCAGCCGTCCCTGTCTCCTTGCCTCCTCCGTCCCTTTGTCCGTGGGCGCAACCACCGCTTCCGCCTCCTTGCCTTCTCCGTCCCTGTGTCCGTGTGCGCAACCACCGCCGTCGTGGGCGCGTAGCCGGGTGGCCGCCGCC
This sequence comes from Cenchrus purpureus, assembly GCA_022644695.1. NCBI lineage: Eukaryota > Viridiplantae > Streptophyta > Magnoliopsida > Poales > Poaceae > Cenchrus > Cenchrus purpureus. The sequence continues at coordinate 12,073,697 of CP053467.1, forward strand.
GCCGCCACGGGATTCGGAGGCAGGCAGGCGCCGCTGCCGTGGGGCGCAGCCTGGAGATGAGCACGTGCCGCTGTCGTGGGCATGGCCACGAGACTAGCAAGTGCCGCTGCCATGGTGCGTCTGATTTTTATTTGTGTATATGCGATCTGATTTGCGTGTATGCGAGTTCGTTTTTTTTCTATAAATTTCTTGATGTTTGCACTTGATTCGATTTGCTCCTCTCTTCCTCTCATGCTAGTCCTCGGGCAAGAACTAGCACGACGTGCTAGCCGTGCCGGCACGACATGGCTAAGTGAGGTCCGTGTCGTGCGTGGGTCAAGGAGCCGGCACGGCGTGCTGGCACGGCACGACACGGTTAACCTCTCGTGCCCATCCGTGTCGTGCCAAATCGTGTCGTGTTTAGCCGTGTTCGTGTTGTGTTGTGCTGGGCGGCCCATTTGGACATCTATACTTCTCCCTAAAGCTAGAGCCATGTCTGGTAGCTTCTACCAGTCATACATGTTCTTCCTTACTTTTCATGGGTGAGGCTGCCACTAGTTGTTGGTTGTGGCCGTGGTTTGAAAATTTTTCTCCACGCGCCTTGCTTCGTCAATGCCCTTCTTGTCAGTGGTGATAGTAGATCAATTGCAGAGTGGTGTATCCACCTCTTCGTCATTCCTCTTCAAAGATTCCTCCTCTTGGACGGTGTTGGATGACGGTACGTCAGTACGTGGAGCTCGGATGCGTTGGAGGTGTCGCCGTTAGCTTCAAGGGAGGTCGTTGTGGGGACCTACCTTCAGGATTCCCGTTAAGCACCTGTGTTAGTCCCTAGATCGGGTAGGCTAACACAGTTCTTATCAGAGTTAAGTATGTAGCGAACATGGCCTCATATGCCATTTGTTCAAGTTTGATTTTGGTGATTAATGACAACATGATCAATGGGACTAACCATATTATTTAGTATGTCTTCGTAGACACTTCTAGGTCCCAAGGATGCAAAAATACCACATGCCAAATGAGAAGATAGGGTCAAAACCGTGGAAGAAAAAGAAGAAAAGAGTAGCGTCGGATGAACCGACCATACATTAGAAGACAGCGTCGGTGCAAGCAAAGGATGAAATGTTACACTGCGTGAAGACTGGAGTTTTCTTGAAGAACACCGGATGAACTGACGGCCTGAATTCTACATTCGTCGTATGAATTGAAGGAAAGGGCCAGCCTGCAGGAATCAGTAGCACCGGATGAACCGATGGTCTGCAGCGGTTCATCCGACGGTGTGAAAACAGCCAACAGAGAGCAACCAGTTGCGAGGCCTTAAGCATCGGATGAACCGACGGTCGAAGAGAATCAAGCAGCGGTTCATCCGACGCATCAAGTCAGCTAACAGAGAGGTTTTTGTCGCTAGTCCTTCAGCACCGGATGAACCGATGGCATGAGAGAAGGACCGTCGGTGTATGCGTCGGATGATTTGTGTCAGCGGGATTCAAACGGCTACATGACGTGGAGGGGCACCGGATGAACCGACGGTGGGAAAAAAGGACCATCGGTTCATCCGACGATACGAGTTTCTGCAGCTTTTAGCCAACGGCTCTTTGGACGCCTTGGGCTATTTATACCTCCTCTACTCACCCATTTGAGTGGGTTGGATGCTGAGAAAAACCAGAGGAGTTCAAGACATATAGAAGATCATATCCAAGCCATCCAAGTGCTAAATTGCTCATCCATAGACTTGCACATGCTTTGTGTGTGTGCTTAGTGCTAGGCTTAGCTTAGAGTTGAGTGAATGCAAGGTGTGCCTACCTTGTGAGGTGATTCTCGTGTGGATCAAGCTGTACAAGGTGTGCTGGAAGCCTTGGAGCCTAGGTGGCTCTCCGGTAAACGTCTTCGACTCTCCGGCTTGGTGTGGAGCGGAGAGGACACTTTGTGCGGGGACGTGGAGACCCCCTTCCCTTGGTGGAGAAGCTCCTTAGTGGAGGCGGCATCAAGGTGACCAAGGGAACTTAGCGAGAGCCTTTGTGGCAAGTCAAGTGGTGCTCTTGGGAGAGACTTGGTGACCGGGAAGCAATACTCTTGTGTGGAGTGCTTCAACAACGTGGACTAGGGGTGGCTTAGTACCTACCGATACCACGGGATAAATCGCGTGTCAAGAGTTTGCTTCCTCTCATCCCCCTTTATGTTTCGCATTAATCTCTTGCAATCCTTGCTTGCCTTTACTTTCCTAGAGTAGTATCTTGCTAGGATTGGCTATAGGTTGCAAAACTTATTTTGGGATGGGAGTTTCACACTAGAACAACCATAGTTGCACATCTAGATAGCATGTTCTAGTTTATGTTTTATGCAAAGTAGTGAAAGCCAAAGGTTAAATTTTTTAAGTTGCCTAATTCACCCCCTCCCCCTCTTAGGCTACGAGCATACGATTCCTTACAAGTGGTATCAGAGCCGGGACTCACTCCCTTCACAAGGATTCGCAAATTCGATTGGCAATTTGTGAAAACTGGCTCATTTGATAGGTTAGGCTTCACCGCCTAGTGAGTTGCTCGTTAGAGGATGAAAGGGGTGGATACCTTAGGTTTGGCTCCAAATTTTGATGGCACGGTTATCCTCGTTGGAAGGTCCTCATGGAAGCTTATTTACAAGCTAAGGATCTTGATGTTTGGAGGGTCACCAATGAGGGTGTTAGAAATGGTACTAGAAAGGAGAAGTAATTTGATGTGATTGCAAAGAGTATCATTTTATCCTCTCTAGATGTAGGTGTTTTCACTAGAGTTTTTACTAGTGAAAATGCTCATGTGCTATGGAACACCATCAAGGAACAAAATGAGGGTTCAAAAGAAGTAGCTAATGAACGCTATGGTTGTCTCCTTAAGGAATTCAATAGCTTTAAGCAACTTGAGTATGAAAATGCAGAATCTATGTACTCACGCCTAAATGTTCTTGTCAATGAGATTAATGCTCTAGGTGTGAAGGACATCAAGGACTTGAACATGAACCGCAAGATCTTTCAAAGTCTCCGGAAGCCCGACTATGATTTGGTGAAAGCCATCATCTATGAGAAGAAGCTTGAAGAGTTGAAGCCATCTCAAATCTTGAGCAAGATCATGGCACATGAATTACAAATCATGCCCAAGTCCAAGAAAGCTTTCAAGGATGGGCTCAAGACAAAGGAAGAACCAAAAGTTGAGCTCAAGCCAACACCCCAAGAACCATCTTCTCCAACCGCAAGCCATGCTCTCTCAAGCCGACAAGAGAAGAAGATGAGAAGGATGTCAATTCATGAAAGCTCAAGTGATGATGGTGATGACGAAGAAGGATCCTCAAGCGATGAAGAGGTCGAGTCGATGGTTGGCATGTACGTGAAGAAGATCTTCAAGTATGTGAAGAAAATCAACATGTACGGCTACAATATCGACTTAAGAGAAGGGTGTCATCATCAACATATCAAGTTCACCAAGATCAAGCGCAAGAAGAAGGTGGTCAAGGAGAGGAAACCGAAGCAAGAAGCATTCACCGCCATCGGTGAATGGACAAGTGGTGGAGAATCAAGTTCTTGTAGCTCAAGCGATGAATCAAGCAAGAACTTCACCACCTGCGTCATGCAAGGTCCCCTATCGTCATCACACATATACCTTATGGCCCAAGGTATGGAAAGCAATGTGAGTGATGATGAATCTGATACCACCTCAATTGATGAACTTGTTGGGTTAGTCAATGAGCAAAAAGAAATCCTTGAAAAACAAGCTAATAAAATAAAATAACTTAATGCTCTAAATGATCTTAGTGCAACCCTTGCTACAAATTATGAACATTTGTTGTGCAAATTCAAATTGCTTAGCGAGGAGTATGAAGAGCTTAAATCTAAGGAAGAGAGCATTGGGATTAAAACTAATGATCTCTTTTAGCTCAATGAATCATCTATCCCTTGCGCAATTCCTATATCCAAGGTAGATGTTTCAACTTCTTGCATTGATTTAATTGATGAATCTTGCTCACCATCTTGCAATGAGAATGTTGTCGTAGAAAAATGTGATTGTCTCATAAGCATGGAGAATGATGAGCTCAAGCAAGAAGTAAAATGGCTCCGAGAGAGGTTGGTTAGCTTGATGGGCAAGGGCAAGAGCAATGAGGAACAAGTAGAAGCCTCTCAAGACATGAAGGGCAACGTCCAACCTTCTCAAGATAATCGTGATGACATGGTGAAGAAGCTTGAGAAGGGATCAACCGTGACTTGCTACAAGTGTCATGAAGAAGGGCACAAGTTCTACAAATGCCCTCAATTCGTCAAGAAGATGGAAAAGGGTGAGAAGAAGAAGATGAACATCACCATCAAGAGCTCTCTCATCTACACCAAGCCCAACCACAAGAACAAGATCAAGAGCAACTCCTATGTCATCAAGAAGAAGGTCATCAAGAAGAAGGTCATCAAGAAGAAGGCTAATGGCAAGGTGGTTGCACACAAGGTTGGAAAGATAAAGGAGTGGGGTTGGAACCAACCCATTTGGGTGCCCAAGGAAGTCATCACCAACATGAAGGAGCCTCAAATGGTTTGGGTTCCTAAGGCCACGTGAAGGCTATGAGTTCGGGGACTTGGGAGGCTTGGCACAAAGAATATGAGAAGATTCAAGTCTAAGAAGCCAAGCTTGCAAGATTGGACATGTGTTGCCCAAGCTCCCCGGTTAAGGTAATGGAAACTAGAACTCATCTTATATCTTTGTAGCTCCATTGCCTTGTTTAGGTTGCATTTGTTGCTATGCCTAGTTGTTTACATATGGTAGGTTGCTTGTGTCATGTGCTAACCCATGAGCAACCTACATGGTTTGATTAGTGTGTAGGAAAGCTACACTTGTTTCCTTCATGATGCATGTTTTCATATATATCTCTTTGCATCATGAGCAAGCTATAGGGTTAACTTCCCTCTTTGTTGTCATAAACAATGTGCATACACTTTGGTTGGTGATTCAAACACTAAATGCACACATTTAGGGGGAGCTCATCCTATGGTTTGTTTATGGGACTAATATTGTTTCAAGCTTATCTTGTGTAGTCCCTTGGTGACGCATTTCGGTGCGGTACTTCATTCTAAGATAATGCTATTTCACTCTAAATGTGATCTAACATCTCTAAAAGAGTGAATATAGCAATATGAGCTTCATGCTATTGGGTCATGTCCTTGCGAGCTTATGTCTCTATATAAGTTCAAATACAATGAACTCATACGTTCCTAATCCTTGTGGTACCCCAAGTGTCTTCTTTGCAAGCTTCTTTCAAAATGGTGTCACCTCTAAGTGATATCATTTCCAAGTGGCTTATCTCAATATGGTGCCAACAAGGTAGAAGAGGAACAACCCCCGGAGGTATGCATTGCTCAAAATCTACAAGTAGGTAATGTTACAAGAACTCCCTTGTCTTATCTCTTGTCTTTTAAGATACCTTCTTGCATGATATGCTCTAAGTTTCCTTATCTTACAAGTATTTGTAGTTGTGCACTTATTTTTTACACTATCTTTTTTTGTGCACACACTTAGGGGGAGCTTAGTTTGTATCATGCTAGTCTCATGAGCTTGTGATCCACCTTAGTTATTCGCACTTGTGGTATCTTCATATCATACATATGGATCATAGTTCATGTGACTTCCTCCCTTGCATTTAACATTCCTCTTTGAGCTATGATTGCTAGGACTTGCTAAATTTCCTTTGGAGACTCTTTTGTTTTGGACACTTTTTGGAGATTTTATTCCAAAGGGAGAGAATTTGGAGCCAAAGCAAGCTATGTGTTTCCAAAGGGGGAAGAAGCAAGCTACATAGGAAAAGAAGATCATGGAAGAGGGAGAACACATCTAGGGGGAGTTGGATGATGGTAAGCATCCAAGCAAGTGTAAGTGGTTCAATTTTATCAATTTTTGCAAATTTATGCTTGCTTTGATTGTGTTGTCATAAATCACCAAAAAGGGAGAGATTGTAGCGAACATGGCCTCATATGCCATTTATTCAAGTTTGATTTTGGTGATTAATGACAACATGATCAATGGAACTAACCATATTGTTTAGCATGTCTTTGTAGACACTTCTAGGTCCCAAGGATGCAAAAATACCACATGCCAAAATGAGAAGATAGGGTCAAAATCGTGGAAGAAAAATAAGAAAAGAGTAGCGTCGGATGAACCGATGATACATTAGAAGACAGGGTCAGTGCAAGCAAAGGATGAAATGGTACACTGCGTGAAGACTAGAGTTTTCTTGAAGAACACCGGATGAACTGACGGCCTGAATTCTACATTCATCGGATGAATTGAAGAGAAGAAGAAAGGGTCAGTCTGCAGGAATCAGTAGCACCGGATGAACCGATGGTCTGCAGCGGTTCATCCGACGGTGTGAAAACATCCAACAGAGAGCAACCAGTTGCGAGGCCTTAAGCACCGGATGAACCGACGGTCGAAGGGAATCAAGCAGCGGTTCATCCGACGGCGTCAAGTCAGCTAACAAAGAGGTTTTTGTTGCCAGTCCTTCAGCACCGGATGAACCGACGGCATGAGAGAAGGACCGTCGGTGTATGTGTCGGATGATTTGTGTCAGCGGGATTCAAACGGCTACATGACATGGAGGGGCACCAGATGAACCGACGGTGGGAAAAAAGGACCATCGGTTCATTCGATGGTACAAGTTTCTACAGCTTTTAGCCAACGGCTCTTTGAAAGACTTGGGCTATTTATACCCCTCCACTCACCCATTTGAGTGGGTTGGATGATGAGGAAAACCAGAGGAGTTCAAGACATATAGAAGATCATATCTAAGCCATCCAAGTGCTAAATTGCTCATCCATAGACTTGCACATGCTTTGTGTGTGTGCTTAGTGCTAGGCTTAGCTTAGAGTTGAGTGAGTGCAAGGTGTGCCTACCTTGTGAGGTGATTCTCGAGTGGATCAAGTTGTACAAGGTGCGCCGGAAGCCTTGGAGCCTAGGTGGCTCTCCGGTAAACGTCTTCGACCCTCCGGCTTGGTGTGGAGCGGCGAGGACACTTTGTGCGGGGGACGTGGAGACCCCCTTCCCTTGGTGAAGCTCCTTAGTGGAGGCGGCATCAAGGTAACCAAGGGAACTTGGCGAGAGCCTTTGTGGCGAGTCAAGTGGTGCTCTTGGGAGAGACTTGGTGACCGGGAAGTAATACTCTTGTGTGGAGTGCTTCAACAACGTGAACTAGGGGTGGCTTAGTGCCTTCCGATATCACGGGATAAATCGCGTGTTAAGAGTTTGCTTCCTCTCATCCCCCTTTACGTTTCTGCATTTCTCTCTTGCAATCCTTGCTTGCCTTTACTTTCCTAGAGTGATTCTTGGAGATGGTCTTCTTTATTCTTTCTAATAACTAGAACATATGGCACGCGTTGCGCGCCCTATCGTTTCAACAATAAAATCCAAGTAAATAAAAGATAATGAAAGACAAAGAATAAGATCTTGATTGTCACGTTAAAAACTCAAAGTCAAGATTTATTCTTACAAGATAAATCGACATCACACATGCACTTAGTGTAACAAAATGATCAATCCCTTAGCATACAGAACAAACCACAACAAAGAATCCCATAGCCTGGCTGAACATGACTACATGAGGATCAGCAACTCTCCATTCTCCAGCAGCCTCCGGCCTTTCCAAGCATCATGATCTCCTTTGCTACTTTCCTACTTGCAGGACACCATGACCATATGCAGAAATATGAGTAGAAAACAATATTGGTACCACCTCCTCGTGAGGCTTACATAAGACCACATAGCTGATGAGTACTTGAGGTCCCAGATGTAAGAATACCACCAGCTGATGAGTACTGATGCATTGGCTGTTAGCCCCTTTTGTGCAGTTTGAACACCATTGACAACCAGTTGACATTATACATATGCTCTACATCATCTTCTACTATGGAATATATGTACAATGTCAGCTACAGAACCATATTGATATATCCTACTGTTTTTCAGTAACCAAAGTAGTAGTAGCCATAAACTAATCACCTATTATGGATTCCAAGGCTTCCTAGCATAACTGGACAGATTATACTTTCTACAATTTGCTCTCAAAAACATTGGTTGGCCATACAATAATTTATCAATTTTAAGACCATCGATCTGTTCACAAACTCCTCATTATAGATCAGTAGAAGCTCTAGGCAAAATCAACAATAGGTCCAAGCACAGGTCAAATAAGAACAACAGGTCCAAACACACTTCACTTATATATAGAGAAAAAAGGCAGACCTTAGCAGGGAAATGATTTAGGCAGACCTTAGGGAAGCTCCAGGTTGGTAGGCTGCCATAAAAAATAGCTATAATCACCAAACCATTTGTCAAAGTATATGAAATTTCATTAGTTCCTCTACAGCCCTACAATAACAAAATTCATAACAATTAATAAAGTCTCTGAATATGGCCATGCACAGAAACTGAAAATAAAATTAAAGCTGAATCCATCTCTACAACTCAACATACTTCTCATGAGCATACTACACAATCTACCAGGCCATCAGAATAGGATGGTTAAATTTAACTTTTCAATAGTATATGCCATTACACATGTTTCTTCTGATGCAATTGATTGAGAACTGAAACAACTAATGAATATTGCAGTGAACTATTCTGAAAATTGTATAATGAATAAAACTTAGTGGAGTCCCCTTGTAAGACTTTCAACCACATAGCCCATCCCGAATAGTTTATCAGAATTAGAAATTAATCATGATAATTGATAATCAACTAAAATAGATAAAAAATCTAGGTCATGAGTGAACTTGTTAGTAAACAAATTCTATACATGAAAAATGAGTAAACCGCAACAGTATAAAAGGAGTTACAGAACTGACACTGAATATTGTGGTTCATTTTCTTTACTTGCAAATAGTTGCTTTCCTTACTGTTTACACTTATGGGATCATGTGCTGTAAATCAAGTTCATTATGTATTTAGATCGTAGGCCTAAGAAACCATGGTTACTCATCTCAGCCAACCTTAAGTAACAAAAGTAGGGGACATTAACAGGAAAGGGAAGCTGGAGAAGTAGACAGCGACAGATCTTTTATACCACTTCTCTGCACTAACCTAAGCAAAAAAGAATTATCCCCATATTGCAAATATGTACCACAGTACCAGCCTCTCAAAGACATCTCGATAGCTGACACCTTTGGGCTAATAATGACCTATGCGATGAAGGTACTAATAATAGCCTACGCGATGAGCCTGCTAATAATAGGCTATCCTTGAGTAAAATGCTTGCTGTCTGTTAATAAAATAGTGTGGTATGCTTGCTGTCTGTTAATAAAATAGTGTGGTGCTAATAATAGATTATGCTAAGGCTAAAGATCGTGGTTTATCGGAAACTGCAAACAGTCACATGAATGAGTGCAGTAAAAATCTACTGAATCCTCTACTTCCCCCCCTTTTCCTCTCGCATCATTTTCTCTTCTTCAGCTCTGCTTGATCCATGCCGTGTGATCACAATTCACAACACAGGCCCGGCGACCTGCACAGCTGCACAGCACGGCTTGCCCTCGCACGGGTCTTTACATCTACTCATCACAATGTGAGGCTGCAAGCCGAGCTAGGTAATGCAGCAAAAATACTTGTATATATGCAACGATGTAAATACACCTGCTCCACGAGGGCCCCGTGTCACGACCCAAGAGAGTCATGAAATGAGCCCATCTGTTATCAGGTCTAGCAGCCCAAGAACCAAGCCCAAGGCCCACGCAGAGGAGCACCTCTATACAGGCTCGGCCAGCAACACCGAAGGGGGCAAGAAGTTGAATCAGAAACAAGTTAGGGTTCATCCCTTCCTCCTCCGGTGATCCTCTCTGAGGAGCTTCCCGACGAGCCGTCGATCGTCTCTCGGCGACGACACCTTGTCTCGTGCTCACGTCCCGGTGGTGGCTCACTGGTGGCGAAGGGTCGTTACAGTGGTATCAGAGACTTACCTTCCTCGGCGTGGTTGTGGTGGCAGCGACGGCGACGACCCCGAGCTCCGCGGCGACGACTCCCTGTACCCCTGCGGCGGCGACCTCGACGCAGCGCGGCCCGAGCTCCCCGTGGCGGCGACCTCGAGCCTTCCACGCGCGAACCCGAGCTCCCCTGCAGCGACGACTTACCTCTCCGCGTCGATCCAGACAGCGGAGCTCCTTCCCCGGCCTCTCTGCACGCGGATCCTGCGCGGGCTCACGCGAATCGGTTGGAAGCGCGGCGAATCGGGAGGAGCAGCAGCGCGCGGGCAGGGCCCCTGACTGCGGAGCGCGCATGCAGGCGGCACGACACCGACATCAGGCCAGCGGCTCCGTGCAGCGCGGTGCGTACCAGGCAGCTCAGGCGCTGGCTGCCTGATTCCGGCGGAGGCGCGGACGGGCAGCTAGGAGCAGAGCAGTCGGGCATACTGCAGATCAGTCGGACGAGCAGTGGTAAGTCATCTGTGAAGACCTCCTTTGTACTCGACGAACTGGCTGCATCATGGAAACGGAACAATGAGCACTGGGAGCAAGTGTTAGATAGTTTGGATAATCTATTTGCAAGGGTCGGTGATGTTGACAAGGCACAAGCTCAAATGCAAGCTCAATTGGATATTAATACCAAGGCGGTGGACCAATTACTAAAGAATCATCGTATCATGGCTCAACAGATCGAGACCACGGCCAAAGCAGTGACAAAACTGGCAAGGCCGTGGGATGAGAGGCCAATTGACTCTACTATACATGAGGGATCGAGGCATGACTTGCATGGGTTGCTGCAGGATCTAGCAGGTGGGGAGAGGAATCCAGTTGCTGAACCATTCACCGATGGTTTGCCCGTGCATACTGTGTGTGAGGTGTTTGAAGGAATGACCCACAGAGTTGTATGGGATGAGATGTCAGCAGATTTTGCTAAGCATGATGGAGCACCTCTATCAGAGACACTACCTTCCTCGGGTGGGTGTGGTGACGGCGCTGTTGCGGCGACGGCGTTACTGCGGCGACGACGTCCGCTCCGGCCTCGATCCAGTCGGCGGTGCACCTTCCGGCTTCTCCGCACGCGGATCCGACGCGGGCGCACGCGGATCAGGTGGAGGCGCGTAGATCGGGCGCGTGGCGGCAGCGTTGACCCGAGCTCCTTCCGCGACTGTGTCGGCCCCAAGCTCCCTCGCGGCGGTGACCTCGAGCTCCCTCACGGCGACTCCGAGCGGCTCCGCGGCACAAGGAGCGGCCCTGTCCCATCGCAGGCCACGCGCGGGCGCGACTCGGTAGGCGGCGGCGCGCGAGACGCAGTGCGTGGGCGTGCAGGCTGACGGCAGCGGCCTCCTCCTCAAGCGACCGAGGGTGGTTGCGGCACTGCTTCACCTCCGACGGTGGAATATCTTCCGCGGCGTCAGCCTCGACCTCCCCTGTGGTTCGGCACGCAGCAGCAGGCAGCGGGCGCAGCGGCTCCTGCACAGCACCGTGTTACAGAGCTCGACGAACGTGGTTCTAAAGACACAAGGCGGCGAGGATTCGATTGAATTGGTGGCGATTGGTGGCGTTATTTTATTCTGGCTTGGATTTCTGGTTCGTGGTGCTGGGATTTCACAAATTGGAGGTGCAGTATCAAGAACTGGCTGGTGAAGGTCGTTTACACCCGCCACCTTTCGGTACATCACGCTTTTCACCACGGCCATCTCCGCCTCCCCGACCCTTTCTTTCCCGCCCGGGCCCAGGCGCCTGTAGCAGCCTACCTCGCGGATACGGAGAGGGAAGGGAGGCGGCGAGGAGGTGAGGAAGAGGTCGATGGGGTTGTGCCACCTTGAGCCATCGTGAGAAATGGCGCAGCAGAGAGGCGAGGAGGGAGGCGGCGCGACGGGAGGAGAGCAGCGTGGGAGGAGGAGAGAGGGCGAGAGGCGGCGGGGAGGGCGAGGGGTTAGGGTTCGGGGACCACGGGGAGGGTATTAGGTGGGGGTTGGGGTGATGGGAGGGGGTGTTCGCAAAAGTGGTCGGGGGTGTTTTTGCAAGACGACATCAACAACGAATTTCCGCTTCTTGGAGTAGAAATAAAATTTAGTTGAAGGGCTTATTTGCAAAATATATGAACGTGGGTGTTGTGTGTAATCTGGACGCGCTGGACTGTTCGCAATTCCTAGCAAACCAGAGGGTTTTTTCGAAAAATATCCAAATCAACAGCTGAGCGCCACGTAAGTCGCCGAAGCGCTCCCGTGCAAGCAAAGTCGAGTAGACTTTAAGAAAAGAGATATAATCTAGAAGTTGTAAAATTTCATATTTTAGAAAAAAAATATTGGGTACTCATAGAAGTCCTTATTTTGGGAAAAGGGGACCGTAGTTTTTTTTTTTTTTTTGAATACTCAAGATACTACTCCTCCGTCCTAAATATAAGCATTTTGGGTTTCCAGTGATACGTTTGACCGTTCGTCTTATTCAAAAAATTTGTGAAAATAGAAAAACAATTATGATACTTAAAATATATCACGATGATAAAACATGTCTGAAGGCTTCCCAGCTGCGTTGCTTGGGGTAGCTGAGAACGATTGTAACCTTGCTTCAGTATAATTGTTTCGAATGGTCGAAAAAAAAAATCCCTTGTTTGTTATGCCGTCGCGAGCGAAGCAGCAGGCTTAAGTGCTGGGCCAGTCTGCTGCGTCTGCGTGTGGCCTGTGCGCGGAAAAGGTAACTGGGCCCGACACGTGGGCCCGTGACGACGTGGTGCCGTCCAGCCGGGAATCTCACTCATGGCCCACGCAGTACTTCAGTCTTCAGTAGCTTTTCCTTTTGTTTTTTTTTATTTCCCAATCCTTTTCATAATGCATTTGCGCGCACTCGCAGCAATCAGCCGCACTGAGCTGTGGACTGCTGCTGAGTGGGTAGGTGGGGGTGACCCGTGGGTGCTCCTATCATTCCCGGCCAACCGCGATCGCACCACCCTCTTATCGTCGTTATCCAAACCTTGAATTCACTTCATCGAAAAGAAAACGCACCCCGGTTAATTCTCATTTCACATTTTCCTCCTCACGACGCCCCCGGGCGATTCCTATTCTTTACGGCGCTAGAGCCGGCGTAGCCAGCCGCAACCAGCCCAATGAACCGGGTTCAACCGCAACCCAGTACTAGCAACTCTTAACCATGATGGGCTATTAAGGAATAATCTTTATCCAAAATGCACTGCCACTGCCACCCAATATGATATAGTTTTGTTTTCCAGAAAAAAACAGAGAGATTAGTTAGGCAAATTTTGACCATGGATACGGACAGTCTCAATGAAAGAAACTAGAGTGATTTTTATAGCATAGGACTTCATATCAAGAAACTAATCTTCCTAGTGGAGAAATCTGTTTTATTAATACAAGAGTGTTAAAAAAAGCCACCACGTTCGTCGAAAGGGTTTAGAAATTCTCACGTTAATCTAAAAAATATAAGAATATATACTATTGGATTTTATGATGATCTAATAATGGTCTATAGTAGACCAAAAATTCCATGTAAAATATATTAATAAATAATCAGAATAGAAATAAAATATCACTTGACCAAAGAGTCTATGTTGAATATGTTGAGCCACACGGTACACTAGGGATGAAAGTGGTACGGATATTATCCGTCCGTCCGTCCGACCGAAAGGGTCAGACACTCAATTGGTAAGATCGTATCCGAATCCGAGCATTCAATATCCGTAATTATCCGTACCGTATTAGTATCCAAATATTCAAAGTTGGATTTCTAAGATCCAAATATGATGGATATCAATATTCGACACATCATCAACTGTCCGATCCGAATCCGATCCAAGAATTCAATCAGAGAAAGAAAAACTATCTATATCTGTATCCGTAGTATCCATTCGTATTGGATCTGTTTTCATCGCTACTGTGCACAATAATGTTGTGGGGCCAGGATCGTCACATCTGGCGCTACACGTTCCTAATCTGCTGACTTCCCCCATCATGCGGCCATATGCTAATTGTCTTTGTCACGCTAGAAAAAACAGCTACCGATTCATGCATTCAAGCCGTGGGAATAGGTGAATGAGGGTATTTTGATCCCTTCACATGTAAAAGGCTGAGTGGAAACTCTAAACGTAGTTATATTTAGCATAAATTTTAAATATTTAACGGAGATTGGGACTGAGAAGAAAATAAACTAAATTTAGAATTAAAACTGAAAATTAGGTGTTGACGAAATACTCCATGTCAAATACGAGTAGTAAATAGTTAAATTCGGATTATGTGACAGAGGAAGAAAATAACAAAATTCGTAATTAAAACTGAAAATTAGGAGTCCACAAAAGAGTTCATGTCGAATACGATTAGTAAATAGTTAAATTAGAAATTAAAAAAATGGAAATTATAAATTGACGAAAGAGACCATGGCAAGTACGATCAGTAAATAGTTAAATCCAAAATTAAAAAAATATGGAAACTAGAAGTTAACAAAAGAGCCTATATTTAACACGATTAGTAAACAATTTCATTTGAACTTAAAACTATGTTAACTAGCACTTGACACAAGAGTACGTGTCAAATATGATATGTAAATATTTAATTTATAATATGAAATAAAATAAAATTTGCAGTTGATTAATGAATCCGTATCAACTACGATTAAGAACAACTTAATTCAAAATAATACAATAATAAAATTATTAGTTGATACAAATTAGGAAGCAAGAAATCTAAATAAAGTGTATATGCCAAATACAACCAATAAATCTGAAGTAACAAAGGGGAATTAACGGTTGGCCAAATATTTCATGTCAAATATAGCTCTTAAAAATATCTAAACCTTAAATTAAAAACAATAAGGTTGGTATTTAAATTCTATATGAATTTTAAGCAACATAAGTTAATAAAAAATATGGGTTAAATATAATTAAAAATAAATTCTTAAATAAATATTGAAAAATTATATTTCATTGTCTGTTGAGTTGGAAGCAAATACATATGTAAATAGCTCGTATAAATTAAAATTGTTTAAGCTACATTGAGAAATATGGTCAAAAGTTGTCACACTAATAATTGATATAAAATATTAATTTGGGTGATAAAATAATGATTTAGATTTAATCTAGAAAAGTTTGTTTAATATGATTAATATAGTTGAATTTGAAACTATATAAATCAATGTAAAATTGGTAGTATTCTATATGAAAGTTGAAGAAAACATGAAAAAAGGCCATGTGCATAACAAATGATAAATGACTAAATTACAAGGAAACATTGAAAAATAGTATGTTAGTTTCCACTTATATTCAGAAGCAAATTACTTAATAAAGAGTTCAAGTGCCAATTTTTTTATGATAACTATTTGTTTTTATAATACTACCACTACCGGTGCACATTCCATTGTTGCTTTTTATAACCAATTAACAATTTCCTCTATTACATATGTGTACGTATCACTTGAGCAGTTGCATGGCACTGTAGAGCACATCAACTATGTCATGGTAATTGCTACCTTTTGACCTTCAATTTTACTGTAGTGTTAGTTTGAAAAACACAGTAGAAAGATGAAGGCTTCTACCTCTGGTCGAGCTATGAACAGATACCAAGATTATATTGCAGATAAATATTCAAAGATCAATAGCTAAGTAGTGGCCCAACCATGGCATCCATCGAACCTTGATGTGCCCTTCATCACATTGTTAACATCTCAAAAATTAAAAATCAGTGACGTTGATGATGGCTCAAGGGACTCTGATGATTGTTAACGTAGGTAGCAGTCTAGCTTTGCTTCGTGTTAAAAAGGCGACGAGAGTGACAATTTAGGAAAGTGACCATAAACAAGAAGAAAAGCTTTGGGGTGGCAGTGGACAAGCAGAAATTAACAACAATAGCTTACACAAACAACTATGATTAAAAGAAAGGGCAAGAAAAAGAACGTCATTTGGTGATGACAACTATGTAGAAAATTAGTGGGTTGGTCAAGTAGAAGTGTAGCCACATAACAACACATATATATAGAGAGAGAAAAGCAAAATCAGTACTTTTGGTAAAGCGACGAGAGTTCCTAGACTTGGAAAGTGCAACAATAACTAACATACAAAGATTAAGAGCACACCAATGATAGAGTGATGGTATTGTACCATAGCCATGGCATGATCCTAGTCCAATCAAAAGGTTGAGTATCACTTAGGATAACATCTAGCGTCAAAGAGAAATAGCAAGATGGTGATGTCCTGCTATGTAGCATTGTGATTAGTGGATGTCCGAGATCTAAAATTTTATAAAGGAGAGATGAACTGATAGATATATAATGCAATCATGCACGGAATCTGATGTAATATAACAACATGGAAATCGATGTTTGGCATATATGTCCATCCATAGAAAGATATAGGAATGAGGAAGTGTTCGAAAAGAGGAAAACATGCACCATCAGGCGTTAGGGATGCATTTCTATATCACAATATATATAGGGGGTAAATCTTCTTGGGAGTAAAAGTAGAGAGGGAGCAAGCACTAGGAGAAGGTATGACTTGCTAGCTCCATACAATGAATTTGTAGACCCATGCACGACACGATATGGGAGCATGTGGCTTTAGCAACTGAGGTCGGAGAACAAAGAAAAGAAAGGGGATTATTGGTACTAGTGGAAGTGCACACAGGACACGTGCGTGATAAAAAAAAATTAAATATAATATGAGTTTATATAATTATAAAACTCATAGTTATTGATATGCCAATATTCCATCAGAATTTATTATGAACTTATTTAATTACATCATATCGCATAAATCACTACAAGACTCATCGATCAAAAAATATTATATATTGATTATTATTATATTATTAAAACCATATCACTATATGCAGTACTCTACATTTCGGTATTATATTTCAAACAAGCATATTTCATTATCTTAGCAATATCTAGTCAGAGAGCACGCGCGTAACAATATCTAGTTAGAGACCACGTTGCAATACATGTATTTACAAGAAAAAGTATTTTGCAAAAAATATTAACACTACCAAATTACGATCCAATAACTCTATACCAAGATTTTTTTCGTGACAAGTAATAATCACATTTGTTGCAAGTGTTGACTTTGTCAAAGAAATACAATTGAAGTTTGCATCATTACTTATGTTTCTTGTGCTATACGCCTCTACGCCTTTCACTAACTACTGCTATCACTCACAGTCCCCTAGGCACAACCCATGAAAATCCTTCACAACCTGGCTGGCTAGCGCCATCGCACGGGCCGACCGCCACAACTCACCTCTCATCACCTATCTTACCTGCTAGCCATTAGAGTCCAACATCCTGAAAAATCAGTCTCAACCCTCGTTCGCTAAGCACCTTCTAAATCAAACAAAGCTGATGTCTCAACTAAACTCAACTCCCGAACTATATCACGAACACATGCAATGTATACTTGCTTTCACAAAAAAGTTTTGATACTCCCGGGGCTTGGGGTGCTCCAGTCCACTCGCTGGCTTCGTCTTGTAAAACATAAAAATAAGAAAATTTCAAAAATCACAATATCTACAATATGTTCTCAATTTTTGTAATCCGGTCTAATTTCACAACTCTATAATATGTAAGAATTAGACTCATCAATCTAACATGTTTTCTAACTAATTCTACAACTCTATCATCACTTTGGACAAGTGTGCAAATAGGTGTAAAAACATGGCCAACCAAATTGCAAATGCGGTTGGCCACATAGCAACCCACCAATGAGACATCAGTTATTTCAAACATAAAGCATCTTAAGCACAATTTACACTTTTATAGGTACAACCATTGCCAAAACAATGCTCAAATATACTTTTATATACTTTACAACATGAATTTTCTTCGCAAACTATTTATATCTAGATGGAATATTAAACAAATTGCACATGTTCCCATATAGAAAAAATAAAAGTTAATGAAATATGAATGGATGCACTACCACCATCACCATAACACATGAAGGTCTAAGATCTCAGTATGTTTCTCTTCAACTATTGGATCATATTCTACAGACATCACTAAAATTTAGTCAGCTTATTATCCTGGATTGACAATATCCAGGAGTGCTCCACATGTAGATAAAGTATCTACAAAAGACGCAAAGTATTGAATGAAAATTTATCTCAAGGTAAAGTTTGTAAATGGTAGGACTAAAGCCCTCGCTGCACCCACCTCCTGACCAGCTCATGTGGCACTAGTGCTGCTACCGCCGGATAATAAACCATATTCTTTGATTAACCTGCATTCAGCTAGCAGCAAATAAACCACTAATGACTAATCCACACAATACATTGAACAAAAACAATAGTTGAAAAGATAATGAATGGTCTAATCCATTTTATCATTACCCACATTCAAATAACTTGGGTATCATAAGTTAATCAGCATGATGTACCTTTAGAAGTCAGAGGCATGAGAGAACCATTTTCCCTGCAATCTTGGTTTTGGTGTCTTTTTCCAAAGTTAGTCCCCAGAAACTTGGAGGCAAAACAAGAACGACTCAAGAAGGTTTTCCAGTCAACACAGGTGGAGTTTTATACAACACACCAGTTCTGAAGAACGACTCAAGAAAGCATGTACGAAAATTAGCAACGTATTACAAATTACAATAACATACAAACCTCCATTGTGATGTGCTTCATCTGCAGGTTTGGAAGAACAAGACGTTTCGGAGTTGTGGAATCCGGCAGAGCGGTGGTGCAAAACATGAGCTAGGGCACGGCTCTGGTTTTTGGTTGTTGGCAAAGGCGTGGCGGCTCTTATATGCAGTGTGATCGTCTGAGTCTGCTTGGACATGGAAACAAAATTGAGATGTCCAAAAATAGTTCGAATCAAACACAAAGAAATCAATAAAAATGTAGTTTGAATCAGAAACGGGTAAAATACAAGATCGAATAGGAAACAGATAAAAGTTTGAATCAGAAACGGGTGAAATCCAAGATCGAATAGGAAACAGATGAAATTCACCTTCCTACCGGAGTAGAGGGGCAACGTCGCTACCATCGCCGGACACGCGGCGGCCGCCGACGAGGGACCCGTCTAGGTTCGCGCGCATCCACTTCCGTCCACGGCTCCCGGCCGGCCGGCACACCACCAGGACATGGGTCACCAGGCATCCCCTCCGCGGCGCCGGCGGCCAGGCGCACCCCTCCCCGCGGTGGTCCCTCGCCTTTCGCTCGGTCGTGCTCACTCTCTGCGCCGGCGGCGAGGCGAGGGGATCTCCGAGGGTGAGCCTCCTCGACACACGGCCAGGCAGTGCCGCGTGAGGTTTTTTTTAGTTGTCGCTTTTTTTTGCGTCGCCACATCATGTAGGGTGGGCCCAGCGGGTATGGGGTGGGTAGAAAAGGTCGCGGTGAGAAAAACATTACGTTTTTCGCAGAAACGCTCCTCAAATTGCGATTTTTATGATTGTTCTACCTTTTTTGTCATCATGCAACCTGACGGGTGGGTCCGACGTGAGGGGTACGGTGGACTCGATTTGGGTGAGAAAAGTTTTCAATTGTTTTTGCTCCTTATAGTATAGATATGTACTCATCTAGAACTTTTACTAAGAAAAATAAATTTTTTTATGCACAATGACTAAAACTCTCAAGGAAAAAGTGCATCGCCAGTAAAAATGTAAAAAATAAATTCATGGAAATAAGGTTCCACATGTAAATATGTAACATAAACATGAGGCATCAAGAAAATATAAAAATATGTTTCTATATTAAATATTTTTTTCTCCAACATTCGTGTTCCAAAAACTACTCCACACTATATGAATGACCTTAATTTGGTCCATTTGATTTTTTTATAATGACACCATTTCACAAAAAATCCCATTTATTTTTAAAAAATATATAACATAAATGTTGGTAAAACACTAGCTACCTGCTATTTGCGCGGGACACCTTGCTACTTTTTTCTACTGTCTAGATAGAAAATGAACCGATCAGCATATCTTGACTCCCAGGATCCTCTACGCACAAGGTAGTGGCAACAAGCAGCGGCAACAAGGTAGTTTTTTCTGCTCTTTGAATAATCAACGTTCAAATCTGAACAACAAGCAGTATACGTTTCTGGGTGTGGAAGTATCTTATTTTCATTTTGCATGGTTTTCACATGACTTGATCTTAACATTTTGTATGGAAGACGTACTATGTATATACTAGTTTTTTGAGACAAACACCTGATTAATATATATATTAAAAATCAACAAAAGAGAGTTCCATGTATACAATACCGAGAAGGCGACAAAGAGAAGAGAGAAGTTGCAGTCCATGGGTCTGCCAGAAAAGTAACAAAAACAGTGAAAAAATCATAAAAAGATCATCACAGTCACAGTGAATTCCCGGAAACAGTCAAACTGCAGAATCAAACTTTCACTTTTTTTTTTCTCGAACACCCAAGAGGAAAACTTTCACTAACATAGCTCTACCCAAAGGAGATAATTAAGCATTTCTCAGTTCATAGAAAATTGTCAGGTGCATTATTAGATCAATTTCCAAATTAAGGAAAGGTGAAAAGGGATGCTCTGCAACCAGAATACTCAATTATAGTAGTAGCACATGAATCTCTCACATTGATTAGCAGTCCGAAACTTCAGCAAACACCCAATCATTTATGTGGGCTTGAGTGGTGGGCCTGGTCCTTGGGCCTGGCACACGGCCCCCGCCGGTGGCGAAGGAAACAATGCAAGGGAATGTCAAGTGGAAGTTTACCCTCTCTTGCACAGAAATTGCTTCCTTTCAAAGGTTTCTAGATTAGCTCCGTAGCTTCTCGGCAGGAGCAGGATTAGCTTCTTTGCAGCCCAGTTAAAAAGAGAGGAAGCAGTACAAATCTTCAGTCGGAATTGCGTCGCACTTGATCCGCAGCTTCGCGCCAAGGCGACGCCTTCCCACCGCCTGACACACACACACTCAGCCGCAGAGTGCAGACTCTGCATCGCCGACGCCGGCGGATCAGAGAGGCTGGGTTATCAGCCACAAGCCAGCAGTACTTTTCTCTCAGAAAAAACCAACCATCAGCAATCAGTCAGCAGTACTTTTCTCTCAGAACAAACCAGCACCAGCCACCAGCAACCAGCTAAGCGAACAGGCCGTGGTTCTGAGATGTTCAAAAGCTGCTGTTGGAAGTCCTTGTGTCACGACCCAAAAAAGACTGTAGTAGTAGATTCAGAATTCAGTTCATATATGCTCAATCGAATGTCCAAGTTCAATATCATGTAGTTAGAACGAGTGCTTAACTGAGGAATGGATTTAGCATGTTTTAGTATACTCCATTCAGGATTCAGGATGATTCAGACAGCAGAGAGAAATGGTACAACCTCAGCTGCATATTTTGGGCACGACACTGAAAAAGTGAAAAGTCACAAAAAATCATCATAGTGGCATTATTAATTGTAAACAATTCAAAAGGTCAAAATAGTAGGGAAAGGTTGAAACCCATTCCCCCAAAAACAGTTGAATCAAATGCAGAGTCAAACGTCCACTTCCATAGCTCTAGCGTTGCCTGAATCTCCCATATTCAGAAGGTCTGCATACTCAATTATAGCACCTGAATCTCCCACATTCATTCCTGTTTCAAACTTCAGTAAAGCATCCAACATTCAGAGTATTTGAATGGCAGAGACTTTCATACAACCAAAGGGAAAAACAGGAGCATACGATTGTTAACCCTGCAGCATCTCAAGAGCGGGAGAAGGAAAGCTAGTTTCAGTCAATCTTCATCGACAGAAAAACCAAACCACCGCATCATGTAAAGCATAGATGCTGAAAATTGCCATCACCAGCTGCTGCAGCTGGGATCATCACTAGTTCACTAATCACTACACAGCCAACGGAAGAAAGGCGGCTCAACAGCATACTCTGACGGCCAGAACATCGGATGCTCACGAAGGTTCCTCCTCAGCACATGCCTAATAGGCAACACCCTGTGACTACTCCGAGTGTGATCAAACCCAAACCTGCGCAGGAAATTCCCATCCTTGTCACAGTGGAACAACAGCCCATGCCGGGACACGATCAGCACATCCCCTTCTGCTGACACAACAGCCCGAATCAAACGACTACCAAGGTTCAGAGCCGGCATCTGTTGGAGCTTCAACTGAATCCGGCGCTTGAGGACCCAAACTTCGTTCTGATAATCCTCGAGACACCATAGCTCTAGCGTTGCCTGGTTCACCCTGGAGATGGACAGGCCGAGGCTGCCGTCGTCCGGGAATTCAAGCAGCCACATCATGTCTTGGTCGTCCTGCTGCCTCATGGCCACAGGAGGAGGAGGTCTCTTCCAGCTGAACACCTCGTCCTCCGTGGCGAACACCAGCATGTGGTATCCCTGGCTCTGCTGCGGCGGCCAGAGCAGGTCCATATTGCCGCGTTTCCACTGGATGGGTGGGGAGACACTGGACCTTTCCACCCCGAACCGTAGACCATGGTCGATCGCCGTCGGCGAGAGAGGCCCCCCGATGTGCCGACGCTGCCCAGGCCTCGGCTCGATGACTTCGTACGAGTATGTCGGGGCTTGTTCATGGACGACGAGGTTGCTGCGCCTACGGCACAGCATACGGTACTTGTCGCCGCGCTCATAGAACCCAATCACGTCCAAGCCGAAGGTCGTAGGATCGAAGAGGGGAGCCCATTGGCGCGTCGCGGGGTTGATGATGTACCAGTTCCGACAGGAGGAGAAGGAGACGAGGAGGTACCCGTCGAGGGAAGCGTGGACCGTCACCTGGGGCTTGAAGATGGCTTCGCCGTAGTTCTCCATCCTGTCGTAGTCGACAAGGAAGCGGTGCTCGATCGGGGGAGCGTCGTCGTCACCCTCGAGGTCGTGCTCGTCGACGAAGTAGTCGTCGTTGTCGGTGAAGCGCAGGACGGTGCGCGGCTTGCCGGAGCGGAGGTCCAGGGACTCGACGCAGTAGTCGCTGAGGTGGATGTAGTGGTCGGCGGCGCAGGCGGCGCGGTCGAAGCAGACGAGCGGCTGCGGCGGCTCCGCGCGGTTGAGGCGGGTGAGGAGGGCGACGTTGCACAGCTTGCGGCGCCACGCCTGGCAGACCGAGCGCATACGGAGGATCCACTTGGGCGACAGCCGGCCGAGGAGCACCTTGAGGACCTCGAAGGGGGCGTCACGGATGAAGCCCGCCGCGGCGTCGCCGTCGCCTGCAGGTTCCGCCATTCGTTCTCGCCTGCGCTGCGGGTTGTCGGCTCTTCGATCTCCAACAGCACCAGCGAGCGGGTCGATTCTCCCTGCGAAATGCAAACGCGGCGGCGGGGATTAGCGACGAGACCGGCAGCAGGAAACACGGCGAATCGACGGAGGTGGGAACCAAATTGGGACTCGGATGATCGCAACACGGAGGAGAGGGTTGCGATCGAGCCAAGGACGGGGAGAAATCGAGCGAGAGGATGGGGGTGATTCGAGAGCTCGCCTCTCGTCGCCGCCGCGGTAGCTTCTGCGCTGCAACCCCTGCCTCCCTCTCCCTTCCCGCTCGCTCTTTCGGTCGAAGCCACGAAGACGAAATGGTTCTGGGGGCGGGCGGGCCCCGCAGGTGGTTACCAATTGCCTTTTTAACAGCTGTCAGCCTGTGTGGCTGTGTCTTCCCTTCCAAGTTACACGGGAGTAATTTTTTTAAAAAGAAATTCTTTTTTAGGAATCAAAAAAGAAGTTGCCTGCATGTGGGCTTTGTGTGGTGGGCCTGGGCCCTGGGTGTCCATGTTTAGCTAGGCTGAATCGAACCAAAAGTTGCAAGAAAGCTCTTAATTTTTCCTTTATTTCGTTCCAGGTATAAGGAGGCTCCGTTGCACAAAACCTCTATGTTTCAAAATAATTATACACTAAGAAAAGAAAATTTGGAAATTGTGACATTTTTTTAGAAAAACACCCGCCTGACATTTTGGGATGGAGGGACTACTATTATTTTTTGAAGAAGGCTTAACCCTGCTTTTATAGAAAGCATATGAAATTGTTTCTTACAACCACGCTGGGATTACCAGCTCTACAGGACCAGGCACCGGCCTCCAGGCCTCACCAAGACAGCCTTACAGACGCAAAAGCTACAGAAGCAAGGAAAAGGAAAACCCAAAGACGCTGGGAACTACATGAACTCCTCTTCAGGGGCTTTGAGTTTGATTTTATTCTCGAAGTCTTCCATCCATCCCCGCAGCAAGGCACTCCACCGGTCCAGCTTTCCTTGATCACCAGGCTTCAGCCGCGGACGCCACTTCTGCACACACGCCAGGGTTTTATGGAAAATGTCAGTTGGCCTCCGTAGAAACTCCCCCTCCATAACCATTTTATTACGAGTATTCCTTAATGTCCACAAAATTATAACCAAAGCGAATAGTTTAATACTGGAGTTGGAGCACCCCAAAGGCAACCACTTATTTTGAAAGTCTTGCAGACTCGAGGGTAACCTGTCCCAGCCCATGGCTTCTCTGATTCCTACCCAAGTTAGCTTAGCCACGGGACAAGCGAAAAGAATGTGGTCTACCGTTTCTATTATACCACACACAACGCATCTCTTATCCCCCTTCCATTTCATCTCCCCAGCACCTCCCCCGCCGGGATCCTCCCCTGGCTAGCGAGCCACATGAAAACTTTTAGTTTCATAGGCAGCTTACACTTCCATAGGTTTCTCATACGCCTGTTCACCACCCCCTGTGAAGCATCTGCCTATACATGGATTTAGTGGAGTACGCCCCTGATTTCTCGAACACCCACCTCACTCGGTCATCTGAGTTGTTCAGGTGTGTGTCTTTGATTAATAAAAGTAAGGAATCCCATCGGCCTGCTTCGATGGGCGAGAGCGGCCGTTGGAAGTCCATTACCCACTCGCCGTTCACCCAACACTCGCTTACCAGGCAGCTTTTATCCCCACAGTATTCATATAACTTTGGAAAGGTTAGCTTTAAAGGTACCTCTCCTACCCACACATCCTCCCAAAACCTAGTTTTTTGCCCGTTATTCACTATGAAGGTGACCCCCTAGTTTATCTTGTGTTTTACCCTATTTAACCCTTGCCAGAATTGCGAGCCCCCCTCCTTTTTGTGCCTTAGAATGGGGTCCCCCCACATATACTTGTTTCTCAGAAGCTCACAGCACATGTCTTCTCCCCCCCCCCCTCATACAGCCTCCAGATCCATTTAAGTAGCAGGGCTACATTAAGAGTCCTGGTGTTGATGATGCCGCCCCAAAGTCCTTTGGTAGGCATGTGTCCCCCCATTTGACCATGTGATATTTGTGTTTTTCTCCATCACTCCCCTAGAAGAATTTCGACCTGACAGTGTCCATCTGTTGGTGGGTGCTCTCGTGTAACTGAAAAAGGCTCATCATGTAGATAGGCATGCTGCTCAAGGATGTGTTGGTCAGTATCAGCCTCCCCCCTGAGGACATATGTCTCCCTTTCCAAGGCTGTAGTTTTTTCCTCATTTTCTCGAAGAATGCCTCTCGGCGTTCACCCCAATCATATGCGATAGGAAACCCAGATATTTCATCGGCGGTGTTCCTATCTCACAATTCAACATGTTTGCAATTTTCATCTCCTCCTCCTCTTCCATTCCAAAGGTCACTACCTCACTCTTATGAAAGTTGATTTTCAGCCCTGTTAGCCATTCAAAGCAGTATAGCATGAACTTCATGTTCATTATTGATCTCTCATCTCCTTCACACAGAAGTATAGTATCATCCGCATATTGTAGGTGTGTTAACCCCCCTACGCTTATCCGATGAGGGACCACCCCCTTTATGTATCGATTCATTTTTGCTTTATCCATCATCTGTGCCAGGGCGTCCGCCACCAAATTGAAGAGCAATGGTGACAACGGGTCCCCCTGCCTTATGCCCCTATGTGTCTTGAAGTACGGACCGTATTTCCCATTAATATTTATGCAGACCCTCCCCCCGACTATTGTGTCCATGATCCATCTTTTAAGTTGCGAACAGAACCCCTTGCGCTCAAGCACTTCTTCCATGAAATCCCATCTAACGACGTCGTATGCTTTTTCAAAGTCTATTTTGAAGATCACCCCCCTCATTTTCTTGACTTTGAGCTCGTGCATGACCTCGTGTAATATCACTGCCCCATCCATGATATAACGCCCCCTGATGAAGGCCGTCTGGCTGTAACTGATTAACTTACTAGCAAAGCCCGTTAGCCTCATCATTAATAGTCTCGTAAAAATCTTGAAACTGACGTTGAGAAGGCAAATAGGTCGGTATTGCTTGATGTTGTTTGCCTCTTTGATTTTTGGAAGCAAAGGTATCACCCCGTAGTTGAGCCTAGATATGTCGAGTTCCCCCTGTAGAAATCATTAACCAAATCCAGAAGATCCTTCTTCACCGTCATCCAACACTTCTTGTAAAAGGTCACACTGAATCCATCAGGGCCGAGAGCAGAGTTTTCCTCCATGCTGAACACCGCCTGCTTGAGTTCTTCTTCCGAGAATGATCTGGTTAATTGCTCGTTATCAAGTGTCGAAAGTCTCCCATTCTCCCCCCCAGAAATTTTCCTCCAACTTCACAGTTCTGTTACATTGCTTACCGAAGAGTTTTTTGTAGTAGTTATAAATTACCATGCGGATCTGCCCTGGATCTGTGACCACACCCCCCTCGTGTTCCAAAGATAGAATCAGTTTCTTCCTCCTCCTCCCGTTTGCCGCTAAGTGGAAAAAGTTCGTGTTGTCATCTCCCTCTAGCACCCATTTCTCACCCCTCTCTGCTGCCAGTACATTTCTTCGGTTCCCATCAACTTTTCCAATTCGCTCTCGAAGGAATACCTCTTTCTATAGCTCTCCTCATCAAGCCCCCCCCTCCATGTTTTCCCCAATCTCATCTAGCTGTCTGATCTGTTTCAACAGATCTTCCTTCTTTCTCCTGTAATCTCCCATAGCATTCCTCCCCCATCCTCTGAGGAAACTTCTCAGACCCGAGATGCACCCGTGCCATCGGTCTAGAGAGTAAGACATTGCCGGACATCTCCTTGAGATCACCCCCCCATTTTTCCCTCACCAGGTCCGTGAACCCCTCTGTCTGACACCATTGTTTTTGAAAAAAGAACTGTCTCTCCCCCGCCATCTCAGGCCCCCTCCTGTGTCAAGCATTAGCGGGCAGTGGTCTGAACCAACACTGGTTAGAGTGTTTAAGCAACACCATGGGAATTTGAGGTCCCAGTCTCCAGAAGGCTCTGATGAAATGGATGATGGTAATAGTGATGTGGGGCTATACGGTCAAGGATGTCAGAGTTGGATCGAAATGATGAGGGCTTCAGAAGCACTGATTCAAGAAGAAAAAAGAGGGAGTACTATTTTGTTACTGATGCTTGTGTGGTCTTGCCAGGGTTGACAATTCTGGAAGCAAAATTTTTTTGGACCCTTCCGATAAACACGAATTTGCGCAACTTAATTCAACATTTTAGTTCATGACGTGGTGGTTGCGCTTGATTTCCCATAGGCAGAGGTTTTGCTTCAAATCTTTGGTGACCCTTTATTTTTGAAGAAAATAGTTAAATATTGAAAAAAATTGAGAAGCAAGGGATCGAATCGTGGACCTCAAGGTTGGTCATCAGCAGCCCTACAACTGTACCAAGTGTCAATATGTGTCTATGTGGACTTGTTCCGCTATATAATCGAATGAAATTAAAGTTTCTCCAAATTTTTTCATCCTAAAATATATTTTTATGCTCACCAGCGATAAACACGATATTCCGGAATTTTCACGGAATTTCGACCGAAATTGTGAACCTACTCTTGCGGCACCTTGTGGATGACATGGTTATCTTGCCTACGTTTGAGTGCTTTTAGGTTGGTCATTGGTAGCATCATTTACACGTCCTGAGTTCCTTTGGTCGGGAGAAGATGTACGTTTCACCATCGTTGGCACCGCCTATAGTTCCTCGCGCGTGAAATCGCCAATCAAGTCAGCAGCGACGACTGCGTCGTGAACAGCTTCGGGAATCAATTCAGTGTGTATTTGTGCTTCGCTCCTTAAAATCTCTTGTTAGTTTCCATTTTAAGTTAGTGTGCATGTTTTCGATTGATTCGTAGGTTTCTTTACACTATTGTTTATTTTCTATATTTCCAAAGCACCTGGATTGGATATGATGAATCAAACGATAGTAGAACATGGTGCCATGGGTACGCGAGGGCATTTCCCTTGTTAGTTCTCTTCGATTGTTTATGTATATTTCTAATGTTAATTATTATTTTATTTTTTTGGATCAAAGGAGATGTATGTAGCCAGTGACGGATCCGGGATTTGAAAGAGGGGGGGTGGTGATTTTGTCCTCCTTCTTCTCTCTTCCTTCCTCTTTCTCCTCATTTTTTTGCTCTTCTCTTCATTCATGGTAGAGATTTTTAGACAAGGGTGGGGGGCTCCGGCCCCCACAATAGATCCACCCCTGTACCCCGTTGTGGCTCGTGAGTATGCTCGTAAATGAAGGATTCACTTAAACTTATTAGCCTAACTTATCAGCCATGGTGTATAATGTTTTTTCTTCTCACAACAAAATAACATTAGTCTGCCTATTAGCCATGGAAACCATCAACCTAACAGCCATGATTTCTTCACACTACTACATATTGATCTTCATTGTCAGCATCATCACAGCCTAATTTTAAAAAACGCAGTAATAGTATCTTTTGCGACACATCACTGTCGGTTTTTGGCTAAAACCGACAATGATAGGACGAATCGACAATGATATTCGACTTTTCAGTGTTGGTTCATATCACTGTCGGTTTTGGCCATGAACCAGCAGTGCTATTAGGTCATCACTGCCGATTTTATACACCAACCGCACCGATACTATCACTGTCGGTTCTAGCCATGAACCGATAGGAGAGTTGTAGCACTTTGTTTAGCAGAGGTTTAGCACATATAATATGGACGCCATCATCCATACCATGTTCTCCAACAAAATTATATGTGGAGTTTCAATACAAAATTATTCCATAATATGTATGGCTCCAATAAAAATTATGCCATCAGCCATAGAAAATTACACCAGTTGGCTAAAGAATACTATATTATATGTTTATTGTGTAGATCTACTCACGTGGAGTCCAACAAAATCGGATTTTCTATTTTATGATTTTTTATGAATTACTATTATTTTTCAAAGATTCAACCAAATAAATAAAAAAGAAAAAAAGCCAAAACATTCATATCAAAGACTTTATACTAAAGCATACCATATTATACATTAACTGTGTAGATCCACTTATGTGGAGTCCAACAACATTAGATTTTCCATTTTATGATTTTTCTATGATTTTTTAAAGATTCAGCGGAAAAAATTTCTCACTGCTACTTTAGCAAAACCACCCTTCACTGTAGCAAGCCACCTTCAAAACCGCTCTAAGGAGGTAAAATGCTCAGTTTGAAAAGTTGAGGAAGGAAAAATGAACTTTCCCTTTTCTTTTTGAGCATATATATATATAGGCTGCGTCTGGATGTTGGTATTGAGGTTTGGAATTGGGAAATGGAATTTGCAACCACCATTACCAGTGTTTGGATGTCAACGGAATTAGGAAACAGAATTAGAAGCCAATATCGTGCGGCATTGGGTTTCACGGGGCGCTCCTTCTTCCAATTCGGAGCCCGCATCCTCCGTATCATGCGGCATTCGCCCCCCTCCTCTCTCTCTTCCGCTCCTGCTCGAAGAAAATTGACTTCCCCCCGGCGGCGGCGGACCAGGCGCAGCAAGACGGAGAGATGACCGGCGGCGGTGGCCCGGGCGTGGCTAGGCGGCTGCTCCTCTCCACCGGCGACCCCCTGCTCGAAGAAAATCGACTTCCTCCCGACGGCGGCGGTGGACCAGGCGCAGCAAGGGAGAGGGCACGCCGGCGTCCGGCGTGGCGAGATGAAGAATGGTGGCGGCGATGCGGCCCGAGCGAAAGGGCGGGGCGACGGCGCGGCCAAGCGGTGGGACGGCCGGTGGTGGTGGTTCGAGCGCAGCCAGGCGAATGGACGACCGATGGTGATGGCGGCGTTGCGGTAGGAGGGCGACGGCGGTGGCCCGAGCGCGACCCAAGCGCTCCCTTCGCCCCGCCTCTCCACACCGCTGCTCCCTCCTCACGGCCGGTGGCTTTCTTGGTATTCTTCGCGGCCGGCAGGGCGGCACCGTGATTTGAGCGAGGGGGCGGGACCTGCGTGGCTACTCCTCTCCGCCGGTGAGCACCCTCTCTGGTGCTGTGGAAGAAGGGTCAAATACCAATTTCATGATTGTGTACATCCAAACAAAAATTGGATTTACTTGCTTATTGCTATTCCAAAAGAGAATACAATGGCCATCCAAACAATAGCATTCGAATTGTGACCACTTTCAATATCATGGTTGAATTGATATTTAACCGAATTCAATGCCAATCCTCCCGATATCTACATCCAAACGCAGCTATAGATCATTCATCCTGTGGTTGGTGGTGGTGCCTCTGTCTGGGCCTGGACTTTCTCTTCGGCTTTAACAGAAGGCAGAGCGGCCTGGTGGGCCTTCTGTTCAGCGTCCTGCAGTCTCCAGGTGAATGTGTGGAACTCGGCCCACTGTCGCTCCTTGACCCCGCCCCGCCGCCGGCGCCGTCCTCCGGCTTGCTGCCCTGGGCGAGCAGCGTGGGCACGCCGCGGTGCACCACGAACTGCGCGTCCACCACCCCGACCTGCTCCTCCGGATCGTCCACGCACCTCCAGAAGTTCCAGTCCAGGCCCCAGCCGTGGACGAGGTCGTTCTGCACCATGTGCCACACGCACGCCCACGCCTCCCGCGCGAACACCGGCGCCATCACCTCCACGAACCCGCTGCACGGCCGCCGCCGCTCCTCGCCGTGGCCGCAGCTGCTCCGGTGCACCTCGCTGCCGTTCCTCCGTACGGTGACGTCGTACGTGTGCAGGCCCCCCGTGGTGATGTCCAGCGCCGGCTGCGAGATCTCCAGCCCGTGCTTCTCGACGACGCGCACGTACTCGTCGGCGTCGAAGGAGAAGGTGGCGGCGTCCAGGTCCTCGTCCCACAGGAAGACGTAGTCGTACGGCGCCACGATGCTCGGGTGCAGGAACCGCTTCGCGTACCACCATTTCGCTTGCTTCATGGCGCTGACGTGGATGGCCTTGTTCTTGGACCACTCGAACTCGGCGTCCCACTCCGTCGTCTTGCCGTCGTAGTGGAACAGCACCAGGTCGAACTTGTCGGAGAACTTGTGGACGGTGGCGTTGACATTGGCTTTCTCACTGTACCCTACTGTCAGCGCCAACAGGTACTTGCCGGCGGCCGTGTCCTGCACCAGCATATATGTAATTTGCTTTAATTCCTTTCAGGATCGGACAGGAGGCATCTTTATTCAGACACGACAGGATTGATTGATTAACGCTTCTTCATTCAGAATAAGAGCATCCAGTTTGAGATCAGTTAACAATGGTGATGGAAGGAACCAAATTAAGGATCGATCGATCAGAGAGCGGCGGCCGGCGAGACCTCACCTATAGATGTCCAACGGGCCGGCCCGGTCCGCCGTGGCCCTCGGGCGGACCGGGCCAGCCGCTGCCAGCGCGGTCACACACGGGCCGCCGGGCCGGGCGGACCACCACCGGGCTACGGGCGCGACCTCGGCCCATGGCCGTCTATTTTGACGCCACGGGCGGTCGGGCGGCTTTTCACGGGCCATGACCATTGCCGGATTCTAAAAACTTAGCAGCCTTTACTTAGGCGCCATTCTTAGGAAGCTTGTGTTTACTTCAAAAGAACTTAGCAGCGTGACCATTGCAACTTAGCGCCTTTACTTCAAAAACAGGCCAATTCCTAAAAAAAAACTAAGCAGGCCAAATCGACGGGCCACCACCGGGCCAACCGGGCCATCGGACCGGACCGCCACCGGGCCACGGGCTGAGGGCGGCCCATGGCCCGCCCGCCACCGGGCGGCCGCCCGTAGCCCGCAGTGCGGACCGGGCCGCCGTGCGCGTTTTGACGGGCCATGGATCGGGCCACGGATCACGGGCCAAATGGCCAACTATAACCTCACCTCACGCGGGTCCCCCCAGATGCGACGCATGTGGAGATCAGACTCTGAAACCACGATGTCTGGTGGTAGCCTCTCCGCGGCTTTGGGAATCTTACGTGCAACAACGACATCCTGCAGGGAAGAAGAAGACGAGGAGGAGATCACCTCTGCAGTTCTGAGCGGACCCCAGAATCTGCCTAGCATGTCGTTGCTGCCGACCCTGCTAGAGGTGGTGGAGTTGGCATCAGCGTCGCCATTTCTGCGAGGCAATGTGCCACACTGCACTGCCTTGACCTGCACCATGCAATGTTTGTTCAGAAAGAGCTAAAGACGGGATCTCATTTTGATCGGCTATGAAACTACATATATATAAACCTCTGGGGCCATCTGCACAGAAAAGGAAATGCCGATGAAGAATCCAAGCGCCGCCGCAGATGACGCCGCCAGGATCAGTCTTCCTTTCATTCTCACCTGCTATAGTGCTATATATCCGATCCAATGGATATGATGGATCAGACTGAAAGCTAGGCACCACATGCGTGTGCTTGCATCTCTCATCTGATCTGACTGAAAATTGCCAATTAAGACGATCGGTTTCTTACGAAATACAGTAGCTTGGAATTGTTCATCTGACTGAAAACTGGCAATGTAGCTAGCTATTGGCATGGATTCAGTGCAGTACACAACTGCTGAGTTGCCAGCTGCGTTCGTTCTACTTCTGCACATGAAATTCGGGCCTCTCCATTATTCTGAAGCACAAGTAGGAGACTGGTGGAGAGTCAACAAAGCACCTTTTCTTCTGGTTTAAGACTCGTCCTAATCGTCTAATTCCTAGTGGCCATAATTTAGACAGCATCGACACATGCATGCGTTCACCGTTTACTACCAAGTCCTGCAGGACTTTACTGATATACCAAGTATGACTAGCAACTTTCAAGCACCTTTTTTCTAACAATAAAATATATATCCACCGATGTGATTGGTTTGATTTTTTTTTCTTTTCAAACTATGCAATATTTAGCCAATAATTTTTAATCAAAATTTTGTACTAGTTAGCGTAGACTCCAGCCATCCTGTTGCTCTTAACCGTGCTACTATAACATATAAATAAACTAATAAGGTTTCGATGCCAGTAGAGCGCAGTTAAGCATATTATATAATCCTTTTTAACATCACAATAGTCACCAGCCCTAACAATGACAACCCCAGTGCTGACTACTCCCTCCATCCCAAATTGTAAGTCATTTTAAGAATTTTGGAGAGTGAAAGCATACTCCCACCGTCTCAAAAAGAATGTTGTTTTAGGATTGTTCTAAGTCAATATTTTTTTAATTTTGACCAAGATTATAGAAAAAACTACATATATTTATGGTATGAAATAATTATCATTAGATTCATGACAAGATCTATATTTATAATATATCCATTTGATGTCATAAATATTGATACTTTTCTAAATTTGGTCAAGGTTGAGAAAGTTTGACTTAGAAGAATCCTAAAACGACAATCCTAGTATTAAGTTTAACCAAATCTAGTTTTTTAAGTTTCAAACATTTTGCATGTAAGATGATATTACTAATCTTGTGTCACTTGCATGCACCAAGGGCATGATTGGTTGCCTATTTCTCCCGTAGCCAGGCTCTATAGATGCAAGTTTCAGTTGATTGGTTTCCTGGTCTCTCACTCGAGCCAGGCCGCGGTCATGCATTCGGACAGCCGGAGCCAGGCCTGGTAAGAACGCCGGAATTGAGCGTTTCTTGGGAGCCAGACTGAGTTGATGCATCGTGGAACACGAAGACGGATCGACTGTGAGAGGTTTGGTGCGAGAAAACAAAGAAATGCAAGCAACCGAACAGCTGTTCTACAGAACCTGGCTGCATGCACGCATGCAACCAATCATGCTGCACTTGTATGCAACTGGCTTGGCTTGGTGGAGTTTGGCTCATTGATGTGGGACAGGTTGGGGACATGCGCTCAGCCAATCAGACCCCAAGGTGGGTTCTCTCTGAGTCTCTCTCAACCGGTGTGTTGGGTTGTTTAATTGTCGCTGAAACGACTTAGGGTGTGTTTAGAAGGCTAATTTCCCCCAAAATTCACTATGAAAAAAGAAGATTCTCTATCACATCAAACATCACATCAAAAATGTCGGCACATGCATGGAGTACTAAATGTAGGTGAAATCAAAAACTAATTACACAGTTTGGATGTACTTTGCGGGACGAATCTTTTGAGCCTATAATTAGGCCATGGTAGGACAATATTTACCACAAACAAACGAAAAATACTACAGTGCTTTTCAGTTCGGAACAATGCTTTTCAGCCCAAAATACGTGCAAAATCCAGAATTTTGCATCTCAATTCGAGAACTAAACACACCCTTATAGTCGCCAGCGGGAAGGTGGGGGGCGGTGGAGAGGCCAGTCAGGCAGTCAGCGGGGCGTCGTCAGTCAGGGCAGTGGAGGATGGCGGTTGGACCGGCGCCAGGGAGCGGATGACGACGGCGGCGGTTGTGGGAGGTGGCGGGAGGGGCTGGAGGCCGACCAGCTAGGATCGGCCGAAACTCCGCACGAACTTTTAGATTTTTATAATTTCACCCGGTAACAAGTGGTTACCACATAAAGCGCTGATATTTACTTGAAATTTGATGGAAGACTGCTGAAAGTTACTCCTATATAACCCACACATTCATGTATTGTACTCTCCAAATTTGGCAAATTTGTATCATTGCTTGTGGAAGGAAACTCTACAGAAATGAAGTTGGTCCCATAATCGACAAATAACAGTCTTCTATTGTTCTACACAAGATGTATTCCTGCAGTTCCAAGCGAACTCAACATCCTTCAAATTTACTGAAACATCACTAGGTCAGAAACGATTTTTACTTGCGGCTAAAACAGATTTGTGCTGGCGGGTGCTTGCCCGCCAGCACTGATGATTTTTGTGGTGGCGGGTGCTTCTGTGGCCCGCCAGCACAGATGATTTTATGGTGTAAAAAAAAGCGTGCGCGACTGCCTAGGATGTAGGGCCCACGCGCAAAAAAAAGGCTCCGGCTACCCGCCGCCTGCAGCTGCAGGCCACCGAAGGTTGTCCTCGCCGATCGGCCACACTGGCCCCAGGGTTTTTTTTACCGATCGGAACCAGTCCGGATACTACAGTTACCAGTCAAACCGGTCCGGTCCGGTTCCAGTTCCGACCGGTTAGCTACGGGTCCAAATTCAAAATTTGAATTTGAATTAAAAAATGAAAAATTCTCAAAAATACTTCAAGGTGCGCATAATTTAATGGTGTCAAAATTTTTTAAATATTCGTTCATTTAGTACACTTTGCAGGTATTAGAAGTTCAACCCAAAAGAAAAAGAAGGAAAAGATTGGCTGGTTCAACTTCTAGTGCCGAAAACCTGCCTGGCGTGCTCTCCGCCGATGCCCGCCTCCTCGGCTGGCAGCCGCCACCCGCTGCCGCGGTTGTCCTCGCGTGCGCTTGCCGATGCCGGCCGCACGTCGTCGAGCCACTCCTCTGTCGGTCGGTCACCATTCCTCTGCTCACACCGACCTTGCGGCTCTCGCTCCTCCGAGATCCGGCCACTGCACGATGTCGCCTGAAGGGTGGCGGTCTGGAAGCGGAATGCCCTCACGTCGTCTCCCTCCGGAGGCGGCTCGGGGAACCTAGCCCCGCCGGTCCCCCGCTTAGGCTCCTCCGCCGCCACCGCTCACTTCAGGCGACGTGCCACGACGGCGCCGGTCAATCGCCCTCGCGCCTCCTTGTCCTTCTCCTCCTCCTCCCCTTCCCTTCCTCCACACCACCACCATCGTTGTGTCACGTGTGCTGGTCGGCGCCTGCCCTCCCTCGGGCCATGGCGCGCCCTCTTGCCTCTTCTCACCCTCACTCCTCCTCCTCCTACCTTCCCCTGCATTGACCGCCGACGATGGTGGCCTCCCGCGGGGGTTTGTGCGGATCCGCCCCGCGCAGATCCGCACACCGCCGCGGATCCGGCTGGTTGGGCCGGCGGTCGCTCCCGGCGACCGGCCGGGCTCGGGGCAGCCGTGGCGCCTCGGCCGGCCGCGCGGACGGGCGCGGGTCCCGGGTCCCCGGGCGGCGCCCCGTCAAGTGCAGTGCGGTGGCCCCATCGCTGCCGCTGCTCGCCACCACCATGCGGACACGGTGTGGTGGCCGCCACGGCCGCTTCACTGGGACGCGGCCCGCCTCGAAGGCCTCGTTATCGCCACTTCCTCTCTCGGGCGCCACGTCCGCGGCCGCATGCCGCAGAGGGGGTGCGTGCGGGCGGCTCGTCTGCGCTGACGTCCCCGTCCTGCTGGCGCCTTGTGGTGCCGCCGTCGCCGCCTCCTTCTTCCACACCGGTGTCCTCCACTCCCCACCGCGCCTCCTCGCGTCTCGGCGCCGACGTCACCCCACCCCCCGGCGACACCCGACGCCCCAAGGACCTCGCCCATCTCCTCGCCGTCGGCTCCTCCACCTCGGAACCTTCCCTCGACGACGGCTCGACTCCTCGCCAACGCCTGCTTGCTCACCTCCCCCGCCGACCTCGCCGATCGCGCCCGCGGATCGCTCTCCGCCGCCCCCGGCCCCCTCCCGCTCCGCCCCTCCTCCTCAGGCCTGCCCCTGTCTGCCGGCCTTCTCCGCCGGTGCCCGCCTTCCTCCCATCAGCCCAGCCTCCTCTTCTCGGGGCCCGCGGTCCAACGGCTTGGACCCTCCGTCGGGGAGCTTTCAGCGCTAGGCGGCAAGGTGGTTCGGGCGGCTCCGTTCGGTCCCGGGGCGTTGTTGCTGCTGTCTAGGTTGCGTTGGTTCCCTGCACCTGTTCTCCTTTGCCTTCGCCGAGACTTCCTGCTGTCTTCTCCATCGTCTTGCTCCCACCTTACTTGGTGTGCCCGGTTAAGTGGATTGGCTTTCGAGGTCGGGCGAAAGCCTTGTCTAGCTCTGCTAGGCCGATAATGGTTGCGCTCTTTACGTGACTCACCCTGTTGGGGGCATTATCGCGCCTCCTTGCGCCTTGGTTTATCAGGTGAAGGCGACTGGCCTGCCCCTTCGTGGGTGGGCGGACGATGGCGGCTGCTGCCGCTTCCCTTCAAGGCATCATCTTGCGGAATCTCTACGTCACCGCCTCCCCGCTGTGCTTGGCAAGCGGTGATGTGCGTCTTCGGTGTTCTGCGTCTGCGCCTCCGTTGTATCCCTTCATGCTTCCTAGTGGTAGTCTCTCTTGTGATGGTGGTGTGGTGCTTTTCTCTATTCATTTCAGTTGTACCCTTCTTGTTTCCTCGCTCCTTGGGGTTCTCCCACTGTGGCGCTTTGTAACTTTCCTTTCTCTTAATAAAAAATGTGCTTTGTACACCTTAAAAAAACCGCAAGATGTCACCTGGGACGGCCGCGCCGTCGCGCCTCCCTGCAGGCTGCTGAATCCCACACGAACCATCGCGCCTCACTAGCTGCACGGGCCGAGGGGAAATTAGCAAGGGCCGGGGAAATTGATGAAAAAAAAAATCCGAACTAAATTAACCTTCTGCCACACGAACTGGGGACTGAATCTGACAGTCCAAATTAATTCCACATCCGTCTAGCTGGGAATTTCAACGGCGAGAAGACTTGCAGCTCCTCTGCTCGGATACGCATCTGGGCGAAAAGACTTGCAGCTCCTCCGCTCGCGTCGCCGCATCCAAACACCGCAAGATGCGCCTCCGCCCACGCTGGTCCTTCCCGCCGGCCGCACCTGCGGTCCTCCGCAGTTCCGGCGCCGGTGCTCGCATGCGCCGTCGGCCACCGCGAGCCGCACCTCCCCACGCCGGTCCTGCCCGCCGCCCGCACACGTCCCGCCCCGCCGGCTGCTGGTCCTTGCGTTGTGGCGTGGGAGCCCTGCCGGCCTTGGGGCTTCTTCGCCGGGGGAGCAACGGAGGAGGAATGAAAGAGTTAAGGAGGAGAGAGGGGGAAAAGAAAAAGGAGGCTTGAGAATTAAGGATCTGAGGAAAATGAATCTTAATCTTTGTAAATGGTGGTGAAATCTTGAAAATAAGGAAGAGCTGTGATGTGGCAGGAGATAGTGAGGAAAAAAAATAAGATAAAATAGCGCATCATACACTAAGAAGGAAACCATTCAATTCCCCTGTGTGGAATGACCTCCTTAAGGTGAGAGAGCTATACCTGGTAGAATGATAAGAATTGGAAATTGAGTTAATACAGACTTTTGGAAGGATCCTTGGTGTGGAGTGGTGGCTTTAAGTGACAAGTTTAGGTCTCTGTTTGAAATCTGCAATGAACAAACGACTTCTGTGGCTGATATGACATCTAGAAGTTGGAGATTGACGTTTAGGAGATGGCTTAATGAGCATGATCAGAATCAACTGAGACAATTAAGAGATATATTGACATCTTGTGCCTTGAGACAGGAGGCTGATAAACCATTATGGATCTGGGAAAAAACAAGACATTCTCGGTTAGATCTATGTATGCTCACCTTTGTAGAGCAGAAGTGGAGAATCATAATAAGAAAATTTGGAAAGCCAAGATACCACTGAAGATTAAAATCTTTATGTGGTTAGTACAACAAAACGCAATCCTAACTAAAGACAATTTGATTAAAAGAAAATGGAAGGGAGACAAAAGATGCTATTTTTGTAACTCGGATGAAAGTGAATCACTTGCTCTTTGAATGCCCTTTTGTACAATTTGTCTGGAGTCTAGTGGCCATGTTTGTGGGTGCAGGTTGCAGACCATCTAACTTCCAACAATATTGGTTGTGGTGTGAGACTTTTTTGCCAAACCATAAGAGTTTTCACATGGTTGGCCTGGCAGCTGTTTGTTGGGTTGTGTGGCAAACAAGAAACTCCATCTGTTTTGAAAAGAAAAAGTGAGATCTCCTACAAAGATCATATGTTTAGTCTCATCATTTCTTAAATATTGGGCAGGGCTTCAGAAGGAGGGTGCCAAGATGGACCTGGAAATTGGCGCAGAAGCTCTAAGAGAAGCAGTAGTTCAATTCCATCCACAGGGTGAGGATCAGGAGGACCCTGGCGCTGGGACGGTGATGCTGATGTGAACGTGTTAAGACATGACGAAGAACATTGTTGGAAGTCATGCGCACAAGAAGATGATGATCATCTCTCCAAAGTAGTCTTGGCGGTGTTTTTATCTTTAGTGTATTCAGAACTATGTCCGTAGTAGTGTTTTGGTTGATGTCTGATCTGTTGGTGTTTTGTCTAAAAAGTTGATCCCCTTCAGTTGTTGGAGACCTGTGTTGCTCCCAGCTGGAGGGGTGGGGAATTGTTCAAACTTTAAATGGTATGTTGGCTGGCTAGGAGGTGGTTGAGATTTGTTTTGTAAGAACTTTGTAATTTCGTTGCTTCGGTAATGAAATTCGGGCGTGGCCCTTAGTGGGAAAAAAGGAGGAGAGAGGGAAAATAGATGGATGGGAGATAAAAGAGAGATTGCTAGCAGATGAAAAGAAGACACGCAAGGCATATGAAATTTTAGCTCCTGCAACCTGCACGCCTAAATTTTCGGTCCTATGTGCTGGCGAGCGCTAATATCACCCGCCAACACAACTCTCTTCTCTGTTGGCGGGTGATATTAACACCCACCAGCATATATTTTTCACCAAATTGTAAATATTTATAAATACTTACAAAATGAGTTCACAAAATTTGAAATTTCAACACTTGAACATAATTGTGTTGTTTATTTATGGAGAACTAATAAAGTTATTAGATGCCAACTATTATGATTGTTTATTAAGTTAGTTCACAAACTTAATGTTTGACTTGAGTTATATGGAACATTGAAAGTTAAGTATACATTTGTGAACAAAGTATAGTCCAATGTCCTCATAACATGCTCAATTATTTATGTCAAGGTTGTGGACTCATGGAATGATACTCTACCAATTTATATAATTTTCCGACCACATTTAGATATTATTAGAATTTTTTTTCTACCAAAAATTGTAATAGAAGTGAGAAATACATTAACAAACTTGTGAACTTTTTTATGTACTTTCATTATACGAGCCAAAATGGAACATACTTTCTTGTTGTCATTTTTCTGGAATTTTTTGATCTTATTTGTGAAATTTTAGTTCAAACATATGTTGATTTCAATGAACATCCTTATAATCATTTATTTTAAAAAATAGTAAATCACTTTAAATTTTTTTGAAATTTCTACACAACAATAAACATGTAGTCTAATACATATTAAAATTATTTTTTTCATATACAAGGTAACTTTTTGCTAGTTACACACTTTTGACCTTTTCAATTCATAAAAAGGAAAAGCATTTGTGCTGGATGGTCACATAAGCACCCGCCAGCACAAATGAAGGTCATTTGTGCTAGTGGGTGCCCCTTATAGCCCTCCATGACAGTGACATTTGTGCTGACAGACGCTCGCTCGGTGGCCCCGTACACCATAGTGCTGGCGGGTGCTAATTGCTCCCGCCAGCACTCTATTTTCCATGTGTCAACACAAATCATTTGTGGTCTAGTGGATTAGGGCATGTACAATAATTCAGATACCTATCGTCGTATGCAAACAATGTCATATCACTACATATAGATAGTAAAGTAGTAAACCACACGCAATGGTCTGTCTTTTAAACTCGCTCTTTGCAACATGTTTAATTCGTCCATGAATAGATAAAACTATGATGATCAAGTATAAAGGTGATTTTTATATACCAATTTGTTGTTTAAATACGAACATTATTATATATCATTGAGAGAATATAATCATACTAGAAGGGCTGTAACATAACTTTAAAATTTATTTTATGTCTTTTGCACCTGTCAAAGGAGTGTCTTTATAATTTCTATCTCTATGAGGTCCATATTACAAAGTTGACCTTATTCTACCTCCGGTCCTTGTTCCCCTCCCTCTCTCTTGCCTGAAATAATTAAAGGGACTAAGCAAATACTCCATCAGCTGTTCTCTCCATAGCCAGCAAAAACTGGTTGTTGTTCACTCCCTCTACCAAATCCATTCATTTTTTTAGAAAATGGATTAAAACCCGGCCTTTACATTCTCTGGAGAATGTATACGATCAAAAAATCATCCGATACAATTACAGTACTCAGACTGCAAACACAATTCAAAACACTAATATGTTCACCAACCGCAAACAGCACACACTGAGATAAAAAAAGGTCTACAACGCCCCACTAGCAAACACACCAAAACAAACAACCTAGTAGAAAGCGATCCTTTTTAGCGCATTCCATCCATAATTGTTGAAGATTTCCAACACCCACTACGGGAGACACCGGCTTCCCCGAGTGCCAAATGCACTCGGAGAAGGCCCAAAACCTTCCGAGTGCAACACTCGAGGGAAGAGCGGGTAGGGATGCCTCTCATGGGAAGAGATCTTCCCGAGTGCCCAAAATCGTACACTCGGGAAGTCTTCCCCGAGTGCCGTCCTAGCACTCGGGGAAGATTTGACGCCGTCCGCCGTTTTTTTTATAAAAAAAACTCTTCCCCGAGTGCAACACTCGGGGAAGAAATTTTGTCTTTTTTTAAAAAAAATCCTCTTCCCCGAGTGCAACACTCGGGGAAGAAATTCGAATTTTTTTAAAAATCCTCTTCCCAGAGTGCCCCATCCCAAGCACTCGGGGAAGAACATTTCCCCTTTTTTTTTTAAAAACCCTTCCCCGAGTGCCCTTGCCTAGTCACTCGGGGAAGCCTCCCATTTTTTTTTGCTTTTCTGTGTGAATAACAAATCATATATATAAGCCTCCCTTTTTGTTTTTTCTTTCCGGTGAATAACAGATCATATATATACGGGCAACAAAATATTTATATTGCAATACACATTATTCAACACGACAATAATTAATATGAAATCGAATCCATAATATTAAATCACCCAACTACAAGGTACAGTTTGGCACAAATTACATAATGATTCTATTTTGACAAAATGTAAGTTTCTATTTTGACAAAATGTAAGTTTGTGCATACTGAATCAGAGAGCTACATTGGCCGCGATGGACCTGTTCAACTATGATTTCAGAGCTATCTCTAGTTAGCTTGCCCAGTGGAGACTCATCTTGCTGAAAATAGACATAAGACAGAAAAAA
This sequence comes from Cenchrus purpureus, assembly GCA_022644695.1. Classification (NCBI taxonomy): domain Eukaryota; kingdom Viridiplantae; phylum Streptophyta; class Magnoliopsida; order Poales; family Poaceae; genus Cenchrus; species Cenchrus purpureus. The sequence continues at coordinate 12,115,643 of CP053467.1, forward strand.
ATTGTATCAAGGTCTCGGCAAAAGAGAACATAGATTTGGTAATAATAACGAACTCATCTGTATATATTCAATTTGCAGTCTCATGCATGCATGGCCAATAAGCTAGCTAGATGAAACTAATTAAAAGGATTGGCCAACTGCTGTAAGAGTATAATTGAGACAAGAAAAAAGATATGAATGCATTATTCATGTTCCATGACATTATTAGGATTACTAGCTAGCTAGTTAGTTATAAGAAACTACTTCTACTGTCAGTCAGTATTTGGAATATAATTTGGAATGGAGGGAGTATTTGATTAACAAAGCTATAAAACATTAGATAGGATGTTCTCTTCTTTAGTGCGAGATGCAATGTACTCTTTAATGATTCTTAAGATTAGTTAAGAATTTTATATCCAATTCTCAATGGCAGATATGTTTCCAGTTTGTTCATAATGTACATTTGTTGCTCGGCATCTATGTTTTGTGGTTGTAGACTGCGTTAATCCCATAACAGTTTAGAACTTGCTCCTGTTTAATCTTTATGTGAACCGGTTCGCAAAAACAATTGTGAACCATACAAAGGTTTAACCTTAGCAACTATGTTTCCTCCTTTTGTGGTACAGAACTGGAGGAAATTCGTAACTAATGACCAGAAATTATTATTTGTGTACATTAAAAAGCATAAAAAACATCAAAGTAGTCCAATAACATAAATCACAACATGTCTATATATATGCTTTTAGTTCTTTCTTTCTTTTTCTATGCATATAATGATACTAGATAGTTCTTTTATTTGTCATTTGAATTTGACACCTTGATTTTTCATATAATGTAGGCGAGAAGTACGAGGTTGCGAAAAAGGTGAACATCAAACTTGTGAATCATCGGTGGTTGGAAGACTGGTATTTTAAAACCACCTCTCCTTACTTAACTAGAAAGTCAATATGTTAACTGGATTGCTTATGTTTTGCTTAATCCTCTTCATTATTTCAGCTTAAAGGCATGGGAAGTATGGACCCTCAGGTATTGATATCACAGCAGCTGGAAAGCAACAATCGAGCTTATCTACAAGCAGACAAAGAAGATCTAGGCTGACCTCTGTCAAGCATGGTGGTCTCATTAATGGAATCAAGCTCCCTGAATCTTCTTCAAGTGATCAGAATGTAAAATCTTCATTGAGAGCAAGAATGTCACTCAAAGCAATGGCAGAGAACAAAAGCACCAGGACTCCACCTGCTGTTCAAGATGGAAAGACAAGATTCTCCTTTCAAAATAAGGATGGGGAAGGTACACAAGGTAGTGGTAATGCAGTGAATCAAGATTGCTTGCATGAGATAGGAAATCTTCGCGCAAAGGATCATGACAAATCTGTACACAATTCAAGTGGACTAAAACCAGACATCATTCATACAAGTAGCAAAACAACAGTAGCTCACCAGAAAAGTGGACTAAACATCGCAGGGAAGGCCGCCGCCGTCCATGCGCCGGCCACCGAGGGGGACGAGCTCGAGGCCGCCATCGGGAGGAGCTCGAGGCGCCGGGAGGTAGCTCGCCACGCGCCGCCCCGCTCAGTGTGCTCGCGCCGGCCAAGGCGCATCGCCGCTCCGCTGTTGGCCGCTTCCCGCCGCCGGCCGCGCCGCGCCGCCGTCATGCCGCTCCCTCGCCGGCTCGCCCGCCCGCCCGCCTGCCGCGCCCGCACGCCCGCGTTGATCCGAGATGTGAGGTTGAGAAGAGGGAGGGTTGGGGACGGCGGACGGGAGCGGACGGGCGGCGCGCGGGGCGGGGGGCGGGCGGGAGGGAGGGGCGGCGGGGCGGGAGGCGCGGCGGGGCGGACGGGGCGGCGGGGCGGGAGGGACGACATGGGGTGTAGGGTTCGGCGTGTTTGGGCCGGGAGGGCCTTAAGCTTGTAGTTGTTTTTTTCGGAACTTCTTCCCCGAGAGCCGCCGGCCTAACACTCGGGGAAGAGTCTCTCTTCCCCGAGAGCCATGATCTGGCACTCGGGGAAATAATTTTTTAGTTTTTCCTCTCATTTTGTGAGGCCATACCACATTATTTGAAACTCCTTGCTCAAATTTGGGGTAATTTTGAATTTATTTGGTATATTTTGTTAGTTTTTTCGTTTTCTTGAATTTTTTTTGCAGACTTCAAATTTGAACTGCAGGTGCATTGAATAATATAATTTGGTGATTCAAAAAATTATATTCATGATATTTGGTGTATATTGAGGCCCTATCCAGGAACTCATATGAAATGTCAAGCATCTTGTTGCCGTAACATGATGAACAACTCATGGAAAGTGTTTCTAAATTACAGAAAATCCTCACGAAGTCCGAAAATCACGAAACTTGTCTGGGTGTCATGTTATCACATGTATAGGTTGTGTGCAAGAATTGAGAAGATTTCGAGCAAGTTGGGACGTCGGATGCCTAAAACCCAGACATCTCCGTGTGTTATCACATTGATCACATGTGGAGATGTCTAGGTTTTAGGCATCCGACGTCACAATTTGCTCGAAATCTTCTCAATTGTTGCACACAACCTCTACATATGATAACATGACTCCACGACAAGTTTCATAATTTTCGGACTTCGTTTGGATTTTATGTAATTTACAAATACCTTTTCCGCAAGTTGTTCGTCATGTCACGGCAATAAGATGCTCGACATTTCATGTGAGTTCCTGGATATGACCTCAATATACACTAAATATTATGAATATCATTTTTTGAATCACCAAATTATATGATTTCATGCACCTGTAGTTCAAATTTGAAGTATGCAAAAAAAATTCAACAAAAAAAACTAACAAAATATACCTAAAAAATCGAAATTACCCCAAATTTGAGCAAGGAGTTTTAAATAATATGGGAAGGCCTCACAAAAAAAATGGGGCAAAACTATAAAAGTTCGAGTGTTTTCTAGCACTGGGAAGAGACCCTTCCCCGAGTGCCAGAGCCGGGCACTCGGGGAAGAGGCTTGCTTCCCCGAGTGCTAGGTGAAAGGCACTTGGGGAAGAGGCTAGTTTCCCCGAGTGCTAGGGAAAGGCACTCGGGGAAGATTTTTCCCATACGGCTCCGTTCACTCCTGCCGTCAAATGCAAATTTTCTTTTTCGAGTGCCTCTCTTCCCCGAGTGTTGCACTTGGGGAAGAGGGCCTTCCCCGAGTGCCTTTTTCCCGAGTGCCATGGACTCTACGGCACTCGGGGAAGCCTCTCTTCCCCGAGTGCAATTCTTCCCCGAGTGCAACACTCGGAGAAGATTTTCTTCCCCGAGTGTCCGATTTTTGGCACTCGGGGAAGCAAGGGACACTCGGGGAATTTTGCTTCTCCCGTAGTGACCGTCGTCTCCAACCTTCGACATCCAAACAACAAGCTGCTCCTATCCTCCTTAGACATGATGGACCAACTCCTGATTGTTGCTCAAATTAAGATATCAGAGTAACTCATCCAAATTGAAAGCACCAGAGAAGGTCGAGAGTAATTCTGGTGACCTGGATCTCTGATGTGGTTGCTGCAGTAGCAGCCGCGCATGGCACCAAAGCAGCGCTGCCGTGGATGACACTCGCGGTGAGTGAACGACTCGCTTCGGAGCATGTGCCGGTCTGCCGGAGTCGTTGATGAACGAGATGGCGGTCTTCTCCTCCTTTGATGACATCCACGTAAGACTATTTTGCTGTTGTGGCAACAAAAAGATGGTTTTTGCCCATGTGGCAACAAAAAGATTTTAGTCGTATCACCAATCGATGTACGTACCTTTAGTAATACTCCCTCCGTTTTTAAATATATAACAAGAAATTTAGTTCAAAATGAACTAATTTTGTTGTCCTAAACGTCATATATTTAAAGACGGAGGGAGTACATTTGTCTAGCTCAATTTGTGTGACATTGTGACTCAAGAAAAAATATAATCAAATCTGTGCTAAAAAAAAATCAAATCTGAACAGTGGTACTGTGATCCTAAAAGTTTCATATTTAGATGATTATAAACGTGAATGTCAAAGTTGGGCAGAGATGGATCCAGAAAGAACACGTGGATTTTTTTAATATTATGGAAGTAGTATATCTTTATAGTATACCATGGGAAAAACACTAAGCACAGCTTCACTTCCGGGTGCATGCATGGGTATTACTGAATCCTGGAGACGTTGGACTAGTTGACTATACATGTTGTACTTGGCACATGAATATTCAGAGCACCCACTGGATTTTGTCGCTGGTTAAATTGTAGCCTTTGGATTTGTGCTTCACCATCCGGAGCCCGCCTCCGTCATCGCCGTCGCCGCAAATCACCTCCACGCCGCTGAGCACAATAAACTTTGCTTCAGTCGTGGCCTTACCGTCAATGTTGGTCGATATTGTCTGCCTGTCTTCGATGACCGGGGCGATGCAGAACCTTCCTCCGCCCAGGCTGAGCAGGTCGGCGGCGATCGCCGACCAGTACCTGTCCCTGTGGATGGCAACGCCTCGGAGATGCCCTTTGAGCTCAATGTTCTCTGACTCGAAGGGCATGTCCAGGGGCGGAGCCAGGATTCAAGTATAGGGGGGACAGTGGACAAAATAACATAGAACTAATGGTCATGCCACATGATTTTAATCATATATAATAGTGGTATGTTTCACAAGTTTTGACCAAAATAAATTTACATATCTATCAGCTTAAAATTAGCTCTTCGACTAGCGGCTAAAGCATAGGCTTCAATAATTTCATGAGTACTAATCGATGCAGCTAATTCCTTCTCAATGTAAAGTACCAAACAATCTCGCAAGAATTCATATCCCATTGTACATCTAAGACGTGTCTTCACAAGTTTCATAGCCGAGAAGCATCTTTCGGTGGTTGCAGTTGATACCGAAAGAGTTAATACTAATCTCAACAGCTTGTCCACCATAGGATAAAATTTATATTTACCTGTTTTATTAAATAGTCCACTTGTCAGATTAGCAATTGATAGTGGAAGGGTTAATACTAGTCTTAACAGCTTGGTCACCATAGGATAAGATGAATATTTACCTGTTTTAAACAGTCCACTTGTTAGATCAGCAAGTGTTGATAATTTCTTTAGTTCTGGATGATTGCATACATCAATTTGATAATGCGGCAGATGAGACTCCAATTGATCTCTTTCTTGACTTGAGAAATCAGTAGGATAATATTTTTCCACCAGAGTGCATATATTAGCTATGTTAAATGTGTCCAGCCTAGGATCCAAAGAAGCAGAAAGGGACAAAAGCTCTGTCACTTGAGGACTAAATCGATCTTCTAACTCTGCTAGTTGTTGATCAATTGCGACATTAAACACATCCACTTTGTAATGGTGAAAGGCTGTGGTGTTGTCGTTCTTGTTTCGAGATTTAGTCACATCAACATACCTACAAATGGGTAGACATGGTTCGATTGATGAACAAGTATAATTTTACAAAAGAATTAATATTATGTAGCATTCATACTCAAATAATTGGGGGGAAAACATACTTCTTACTCAGATCCGGTATATCAATCTCGTGCTTTCCACAGAACAGTTTGACCTCCTCAAGAAGAGTTTCCCAGCCATTATTTCGCAACTCAGCAAGCAACACTTTTGTGGTAGAAATAGAATCCACTGCGTTTAAGATATCAATGTTCTTCTTTTGGAGTGACTGACACAACACATCAGTGATCTTCATAATCTTTTCCATTAGGAGTAGAATAAACACAAAATCAAATGTAACAATGATTCTTAAGGCACCACTGGCATCTCCCCGAGAATACTTTGAAACTGAACGATCATTAGCAATGTTGCGTAGGACTGAAACTGTAGCACCAAACATTTTCTTTAAGCTTAGAATAGACCTGTAGTGGGAACTCCATCTCGTATCCCCTGGCCTTTGTAGGGAGGATATCTGGTTTGCCCCTCGCCCTGTGTCAAGCTCTCCCAATTCAATTTCACGGGCAATTTCTGCTGCTTGATTTGCTAGCAACTCATCATTGCGCTTAGGAGAAGCACTGACAACATTTATGATGAAATTTGCATGCTGAAAAAAATTGTGTACCTCATGTACCTCCCTTGATGCTGCTACAAGGGCTAACTGAAGTTGATGAGCCATGCAATGAATATAATATGCAGATGGGCACTCATTGAGAATTAGAGCTTTCAATCCATTCCACTCCCCTCGCATGTTACTGGCCCCATCATAACCTTGTCCTCTTATATTTTGCATACTTAGGCCATTAGCTGAGAGGACAACACAAATTGACTCTTTAAGGGTCAAAGCAGTAGTATCCTTAACATGGATAAGGTCAAGGAAACGCTCCTTTATAAGTCCTTCCTTGTTGACAAATCGGAGGACTATTGCCATTTGCTCTTTTTTGGACTCATCCCGAGCTTCATCAACCATTATGCAAAACTTGCTGTCCCCAATTTCTTCTCTAATTGATTTCTGCACTTTTCGAGCATATATGCTTAGAATTTCCTTTTGGACCTCAGGTGATGTGTATTTTGCATTTTTGGGAGCATTTTCTAGCACAACCTCATCAACCTCCTTGTTATACATAGCCAAAATCTTGACCATTTCAAGAAAATTACCCCTATTCAAGGAACCTGGAGATTCATCATGGCCTCTAAAGGAGCATCCTTGAAATGTTAACCACCTAAGCATATAAACAAAACAAGTTAAAATTAAATACTCTAGCACATATAAGTAGTTGCAAAAAATCAAAAAGGTACTTGTGAAGTTTTTTCTTATATTATTACCTGAGGCAATCAATTGAAGTCGCAAGCCTCAGTCTTCCTGATGCAACCATTCTCTTTTTTTTGTTAACAATCATATTGTCAATTTGAGCCATTGTGTTCTTCAGATTAGTAAAACACCCAACCGAATAATTATGAGCTGAGCTGGCATCCCCCATGTGTTTTAGTAAAGCACAATCCCTCCCATCATTAACTTTCTTCCAGTTCTGAAACCCCTTGACTATGAATGCATCTGATCCTGATTTCCCAATTGGCTTCTTGGAAAATAAAAAACATGGCAGGCAGTAAGCACGATCTGTGTGAGGTGAATATTCTAGCCAAGGAAATTGCTTAAACCAACTGCTCTGAAATCTACGACGATGAGCTAATTCACTGAGTGGGTACTCTGGTAATATTGGTTGATATGGGCCCTCTGAAATATAAAATCTTCGAGCTTCATCTTGTTGATCAGGTGGCAATTCCAGTATTTGAACACGTTTACCAGGATCTCTCTCAAATCTAGTAGCTACAATTTGTTCGCGCTCAGGCTCGGCAACCTCTTCTTCCATTGGCTCAATGGCAGGACTATTCTGATTAATAGGATTTTCTACATGATCATCCCCTTCCACATTAGGAGCACGAGCATCCCCTTCAACATTACCTTGGCAACCTCGGCTTCTAATGGATTCGATACAATTAGCAGTTGAACCAATTGGATGGAAAAAACTGTCAATTGTCTTTCTCTTTTTCATACTGTCTAAAATCAGAAATGAGAAACTTAGATAAAGATTATTGACTATTAATGGAAATTAGCAAGTAGCAACCGGCAAGAGACGTGAGTATGAGACTCTGAAATCTGAATAGCACCTTACCTCTTGTCATTGCAGATTTGCTCATTCCGGCGGCGTGCAGGCGTCGCGCTTTGAGCAGTGGCCAGCGGGAGTGCAGCGCCGCGTGCCGACCGTCCGCCGCCTGACCCGTCGGCGCGGTCACGCGGTGAAATCGAACAGACGCGCCACGCTGCGCCGGGCGGTGCTAACGCTTGGTATTCTCGGGCGACTGGGCCAACTAGTCAACTGGGCCTCAAACACAACTAAATGAGCTAACGGATGCAGGTGCTACCGACCATCCGTGGCGCCCAGCTCGAGGGGTTCCTCGATGGATCGGTTGATGCACCACCGAAGGAAATCGCCGTCAAGACTGGTGAGGTTGTCACCCAAGAGGCCAACCCTGAGTACGCCAAGTGGCTTGCTCATGATCAGGAAATCCTCAGTTACCTGCTAACCACCATGACGCGTGAAGGTCTTCTCCAAGTCGACACTGCGACGACGGTGGCCGAGTTATGGGCTGCGGTAGATGAGATCTTCTCGTTGCAGACCCGTGCTAGGGCGGTGAATACCCGCATCGCCCTTGCCACTACGAAGAAGGGCACCATGACAGCGTTCGAGTACATGTCCAAGATGAAGTCGCTGTCTGATGAGATGGCGGCCGCCGGGAAACATCTCGGCGCTGAAGAGCTGATGTCCTACATCTTGGTCGGCCTTGACATGGAGTATAATCCTCTGGTCACCTTGATGTTGGCCAGGAAAGAGCCGGTGCCCTACAGCGAACTCCTTGCTCAGATGTTGAGCTTTGAGAGTCGTCTCGATCTCCTGATGCAAGGCAGTGGCGGATCTCAATCCTCCGTCAACTCGGCGTCCCGTGGTGGCGGCGGTGGCCGACACTCTGGCGCTCGTGAGCGTGGCCGTGGCATGCCAGGAGGGCGTGGCCGTGGCGGGTTTGGTGGTCGAGGACGCGGCCAATCCTCCTCCAACTCTGGAGGACAGAAGCCTCGGTACAACAGGCGGTGCCAGGTGTGCCTCAAGGAAGGGCACAACACCGTCAACTGCTGGCATCGCTTCGACGGTGATTATGTACCTGATGAGAAGAACACCAACACTGTTGCAATTGGTACACTGACACCGGGGTGATGGACCAGCTTGACAAGCTAGTCATCCATGACAAGTACAATGGTACTGATCGGATCCGCACTGCAAGTGGGGTAGGTATGAACATTAATCACATTGGTAAAGCTATTGTTAGTACTCCCAATTGCAATGTGAAACTTGATAATGTTCTCCATGTCCCTAATGCTAAGAAAAATCTTGTATCCATGCATCGTCTTGCTGCTGATAATCATGCTTTCCTTGAACTTCATCTTGATTTTTTCTTGATCAAGGATCAGGCCACGAGGAGAACTCTTTTGGAAGGCAAGTGTAGAGGAGGCCTTTATCCTCTTCCTGAGTCAAGACGTGAAGCTCACAGTGCCATCAAACACTCTGCGGCTAGATGGCATAGTAGATTGAGTCACCCTGCTTTTCCCATTGTCAATCGAGTCATTAGTGAGAATAATTTTCATTGTGTTAGGGAAGAACATCGAGATATGGTTTGTGATGCATGTCAACAGGCCAAAAGTCATCAGCTTTCCCTACCCCAAGTCATCCAGCATTTCCCAATTTTCTTTTATATTTGATATTTTTTGATGTATGGGGGCATGCTCTTGACTCTGTTGGGAGGAATAAATATTATGTGAGCTTCATAGATGATCATAGCAAATTTATTTGTATTTATCTGTTGCGTTATAAATCTGAGGTGTTTGAGAAGTTTCATGAATTTCATCAGCTTGTTGATAGGAGATTCAACAGGAAAATTGTTGCCATCCAAACCGATTGGGGTGGAGAGTATGAGAAACTTAATTCTTTCTTTCGCAAGGTTGGGATATCTCATTTGGTGTCATGTCCTCATGCTCACCAACAAAACGGTGCTGCCGAGCGCAAACATTGTCACATTGTTGAGGTTGGCCTATCTCTCTTAGCTCATGCATCTATGCCTCTTAAATACTGGGATGAAGCTTTGCTAGCTGCCACCTATCTTATTAATCACGTCCTAGCCAAAACTTTACAATACTCTACCCCTCTTGAGGTTCTCTCTCTAGAAAAAACCTGATTACTCCATGCTTCGGGTGTTTGGATGTGCTTGCGGGCCAAATCTTCGGCCATATAATACACAAAAAATTGCTTTCTATTCTAAACGTTGTGCTTTTCTAGGGTACAACAACATGCACAAAGGCTTTAAGTGTCTAGATATTCCTACTGGCCGTATTTATATCTCACGAGATGTGGTTTTTGATGAACAAGTGTTTCCCTTTGCCGAATTACACGCCAATGCTGGTGCTCGTTTGCGCTCTGAAATAGAACTTCTTCCTCCTACCCTTTTTGATTCATCTTTATTTTTTGGGAGTACCGCAATATCTAATCCGGATGTGGTTAATGATTCAATTAATTCTACTCCTAACGCTGATCAAAATCCGGAGGAAAATCCAACAGTGGAGCCGGTATTTCATGTTGCTTCGCACAGGGGAACAGGCGCGGTGCTCGAGATGGATACACTTGCACCTGCGACCGGTCCGTCCTCGAGCGAATCCGCCTCAGCGCGACAGCGCCTACGGACCAGCCAAGAGCGGCCACACGCACGGCACAGACAGCCTCGGCACAAGCGGGCCAGCCAGAAGCCGCCACACGCATGACGGGGGCATCTCCTCCAGCGCCCCATGTGCGGGCGTCCGACACCACCACCACGTGCCAGCCAACCACAGGCTCCGATGTTCCTGGAAGCCAGGCTGCTGCGGTGCTAGATGGATCCGGTGCTGCAGGCGGATCCGGTGCTTCGCTCTCGCCTGTGGCCTCCCATGTGCTAGACCCGGTTCAGCCTCCACTTCGACCTCGTACACGAGCACAAGATGGGATTCACAAACCCAAGAAGTACATCGATGGTACAATAAGGTATGGCATGGCTGCTACCACTGAACCTACCTATGTTCATGATGCTTTGGCCGACGCTAATTGAAAAAAAGCAATGGATGTTGAGTATGAGGCTCTAATGAAAAATAAAACATGGAATTTAGTTCCTCCTACTCATGTTCACAATATTATTGACTGTCGGTGGGTTTATATGGAAAACGGAAAGCTGATGGTACTCTTGATAAATACAAAGCTCGTCTAGTTGCTAAAGGATATAAGCAAAGGTATGGCATCGATTATGAGGACACATTTAGTCATGTGGTGAAGGCAGCCACCATTCGGCTTGTTCTTTTTATTGCAGTGTCTTTTGGATGGACTCTTCATCAACTAGATGTTCAGAATGCGTTTCTTCATGGTAATCTTGAAGAAGAAGTGTTCATGAGGCAACCTCCTGGGTATGAGAGTAAGAATTATCCTCATTATATTTGTAAACTTGATAAAGCCCTCCATGGTTTGAAACAAGCGCGTGCTTGCTTGGTATTCTCGGCTTAGTTCAAAACTTCAGTGTCTTGGTTTTAAACCCTCCAAAGCTGATGTGTCTCTGTTTGTGTACAACAAATGGGGAACTGTGATATTTCTCCTTGTTTATGTTGATGATATTATTGTGGCAAGCTCCTCTGCTGCAGCTACGGAAGCACTTCTAAAGGACCTTCAAGCTGATTTTGCTCTCAAAGATCTTGGTGAGCTTCATTATTTCTTGGGCATTGAGGTCAAGAAGGCACGTGATGGGATATTGTTGACACAACAGAAGTACACATCAGATTTGCTGCATCGAGTAGGTATGTCAAACTGCAAACCTATGAATACTCCAATGTCTTCTACTGATAAGCTGTCAGTTCACGATGGGGATCCACTTGGACCGAAAGATATAACTAAATATAGGAGCATTGTTGGTGCTTTGCAATATCTGAATTTGACTCGACTAGATATCTCTTTTGCAGTTAATAAAGTTTGTCAATTCTTGCATAAACCTACCACAGTTCATTGGAGTGCAGTTAAACGTTGACGAGGGCCTGGATTAGGGCCCGCTAAGCAACGAGATAATCTTCTTTGAAGTGGTGTCATCTGACACCATTGACAATGTCAAGGCTAAGATCCAGGAAAGGGAGGGATGCAGATCTTCGTCAAGACCCTCACTAACAAGACTTCCCCACCTCCGAGTACCCTCCGCCTCGCCTCCGAGTACCCTCCACCTCACACGAGTACCTTCAGCCTCGTACGAGTACTCTCCGCCTCGCACGAGTACACTCCGCTCCGCCTCTGACTAACTCGTTCGCACGAGTAGCCTCCGTCTCCGACTAATACGGGGCCCACGTGAAGGTCGGAGTGCGGGTCAGGGGCCCCACACGAACGTGGCGCCGCCCAAGCTCTCGGACTCCCGCAACGACACGCGGGGCGCCAGTTTTCCACGCCATGCAAAGACCACTATTGGCGGGACGGGAGGACGGCCGGTTCTGACACGAGCCGTAATACAGCACAGTGCAACACCACAGCCTCCAACGCCGTCCCATCCAACACCAAATACACGCCACCTTGTCAGAGCAGGCACTCGATTACCATCTACAAGAGGCGCCTACCGACACTTAGGCCACGACGTGGCGGGCCTAAGCAACACTTAAAGGGATTGAGTCATCAAGGGAGCTACCCGGAGGAGACGCCAAGTACCCGGAATGAATAGTGCCACCCGCACACGCTGCGGCAGTCTTCAACACCTCCACAGCTCAGCGTCCTTCAATGCCACCTGACGGACGTCGACGTCGGAAAAGACCCTCCACTACCGCAGCACTGTAGCATATTTTCATTTTCCTTCTTTGCCCCTCGTCCTTGCATCTATAAAAGGGGGAGGAGTGCAACCATTTGAACTGCTGACCGATCACCAAGTTTGTAACCCCTACTATAGACACCCCTGGTATAGGAACATGAGTACTCGGAACTGGACGTAGGGTATTATTCTCCGGAGGCCCGAACCAGTATAAAACCCTTGTGTCTCCCGTGCCATCCATCCGGGTCCGACACATGACACGTTACAAATCTACTGCTGGTGGTTGAGAACCCCGACAGTTGGCGCGCCAGGTAGGGGCACGTCGTGTGTCTCGCCGAACCACACCAGCGATCCGGATGGAGGGCCGCAGAGTCTCGCTGACTCCTGGCACCACCGTGCTCTTCGGCACCCTCGGCTTCATCTACACTGGGCCGGCGGAGTCCATCGTTGGGAGGACTTTCTCCCGACCCGCGCGTCCCACCGCCTCGACGGCGGCGGCAGCGCACGCAGTTTTCGTCCGTGGCTTCACGGACGAGTCGATCACGGCTATGTTGGGGCCTAATCCAACACAGGAGCATTTTAGGCTCGCCGCCTTCTACCTCACCGACCTCGCCTTCCAGGCCAGCGGGTCCGAGCCGTTGACCTGGGGCGAGTTCATGGAGCAGTACACCGCCATGTACCCCCACGGGCAGCAAGGCCTCCCGGATGACCCTGTGACGGCCTACATGGACCCACTGAGAGCATCGTATGTCGCCCCGGGCTCCGCGGTCGTACGGCGGGGGCCACCAATGCCTCCACCGGACTTCACGCGCGAGTGCAACATCCTCGAGGCCCACACCGCCACCAACTCGATGGATGGCGAGGAGAACCCTCGTCACCGCAACGGGGACGCCCAGCGTCGGGCGCGCCTCGACGAGATCGCTGAGGCCAAGCGCCAGCTCGACGAAGAGCTGACCAACCTCCACCAAGTGCTCGGAGTGGAGGAGGAGCCCCAGCGAGACCAGCAGTGCGAACAGCACCGCAAGCAGGAGGCGGAATAGTCGGTGCCGTAAGCTGCGTACCCGCGCGTGATGTGAACCGACACATCAGCGAAGATGCCCCGAACCTCGCGTGTCACAGAACCTCGCGGCAGCGGCCATGCTCCTACGCGGTTGACCCGAGCCGGCTACACACGAGGAGAAAAGGGTTCGTCAGGAGCTCAAGACCCTCCTTGAGACAGCGACCGCGTAGCAGGCCGAGAGTTCAGCATCACGCCAGCGCTCGGCGCGTGAGGCACGAGCCGCACCATCCGTGCGATGCCAAGACCCATCTCCATCGAGGCACCGACGGCACAAAAGGAGGACGGCGAATCATCAGTCAAGTCACGACTGGGACCCCACCGTGATGCCCGCGATACACTCAAAGCTCGCCGTCGAGCTGCTAGCGACGACGATTACGACTACAGCTACGGCAGCAATGACAACGGCCGCGACCACCGTGATGAGCACCACCCACGCGCCGACGACACAGCCAGAGACATGCCGGGCGCTACGACAGCAAGGAGGATCGCGACCGCAGCTAGTCGCCTGATCCAAAGGGACCTCGCGCCTTTGGTCGGAAGGTGCAAGACACACGGTTCCCCTCGCGGTTCCGGGCTCCGACAACAGTCCCCAAGTACGACGGAGAGACCAACCCTAGCATGTGGTTGGAAGACTACAGGCTCGCGTGTCGGGCAGGCGAGCGACGGATGATTTGTTCATCATCAAGAACTTACCGTTTCACCTCGCCGACTCCGCGTGGACCTGGCTTGAGCACCTGCCACGTGGCAGGATCAACAACTGGACGGACCTACGGGAGACCTTCATCGGCAACTTCCAAGGCACGAGGCCCAACGACAAGCGATGGGAGTGCGGAACACAGCGCGGGAGAGCTTGCGCGACTACATCAGGCGCTTCTCGAAGCGCTGCACCGAGCTCCCCACTGCGACCGACAATGACACCATCTCGGCATTCCAGAACGGCACTACCTGCACCACCCTCATCCACCGGCTCGGGCGAAGGACCCCGAGGACTACTCGGGAGCTCCTTGACATCGCGACCAACCACGCCGACGGGAAGGAGGCAGTTGCAGCGATGATGATTCCCCCTCCGGGCAAGGGGAAGCAAGTCGTAGATGGTGGCGAGGGACCCTTCACGCGGTCCAAGAAGAAGAAGAAGGGCAACAAGCGTGGCCGCGACGACAACATTGTTGCGGCAGTCGAGTGCAAGGCTACTCGCCCCAAGAGCAACCAGAGCGGTCCCCCGAAGGATCATTTCGAGAGGCTTTTGGAGGCACCGTGCACCCACCACGAGACACCTGTCAAGCACACGCTCAAAGACTGCCGTTTGATGAAGAACTACGTCAACGGCACACTCAAGCCCAAGATGACGGATCCTCCAAAGAAGACTGCGCCTCTCCCCGAGAATGATGACGATGAAGAGGAAGTGGTTTTCCCCCGCGAAGACGCTGCCGTCCACATGATCTTTGGCGGGGCTCTGGCGCGACCGTCAAGGCGCACAAAGAGAAGCTGATCAGGCGTGAGGTCTACAACACCGAGCCCGCGACGCTGTCGTACCTCAAGTGGTTAGAGACTCCGATCACCTTCGACCGTACGGACCAACCCGACCACGTTCCGCAACCAGGATGCTATCTTCTCGTGGTGGCTCCACTGATCGGGACCAAGCGGGTCCACAAGGTGCTGATGGATGGGGGGAGCGAACTCAACATTCTGTACATGACTACGCTCGACAGCATGGGCATCTCGCGGTCCCGACTGCGCCCATCACCAACACCTTTCCACGGGGTCATCCCCGGGAAGGATGCATTCCCGATAGGGCATATCGATCTGCCCGTCACGTTCGGGACATCGTGGAACTTCCGCACGGAAACCCTCACCTTCGAAGTGGTGGGGTTCTCGGGGACGTACCACGCCATCCTCGGGAGGCCGGCCTACGCGAAATTTATGGCTGTGCCCAACTACACGTATCTCAAGCTGAAGATCCCCGGTCCGAAGGGGGTCATCATGTAACATCCCAGAATTTGAATGTTTTCCCAAGTGTAAATTTTCGCTAAAATTTAAAACTTTTATTTGAACTTGAGTGCTACCAAATTTTGAACCAATTTGCTAGCTTCTCATCTCGAATTCTCTATAAAATAAAACCATATAAAAGTTATTTTCAAATTATAGTTTAAATGTGAGTTGGATCTTTTTGGATTTATTTGAATCTCAAAGGTGAGTTTGTATTTTTGGATTATATCCAAAATACAAACTAAAGCTAATATTTAAATAGGATCTTTAAACCTTGTGTGACTAACTCTAACTTTGCACCCGAGCTAACACTAGCCAATTAGCTCGGCTTGATCTACTAACATCTTCCTCAGCTCGATCTGCTAATCTCTACGCCCACAACCTTTTTCCGCTCCTTCCGAAGTGCTTTGGAATTTACTAAGTGAATTATATAATATTTTTTGACTTTTTGAATTAATCCTTTGTAATTGGTTCGATCTCGGAGAATAGGCTAATTCAGTTGGATAAAATATCTGGGAGCTCTTTTTGAATTATGGCAATATTTTCCGGCCCTTCAAATTAATACCGGGCTATTTAATTTATTTCCGA
Source organism: Cenchrus purpureus (assembly GCA_022644695.1). Classification (NCBI taxonomy): domain Eukaryota; kingdom Viridiplantae; phylum Streptophyta; class Magnoliopsida; order Poales; family Poaceae; genus Cenchrus; species Cenchrus purpureus. Next base: position 12,131,565 of record CP053467.1, read on the forward strand.
AAAATAACCTAATTCTTTTGTTCTAATAACAATTTATTTCTTGGGCTTAAATTGTTTTGATCCAAATCCTAACCTATCTAATAGCTCACCTAATCCTAACCCTAACTAGTTGTCTTAAATACCCCTCACCTCTCTTCTCTCCACTCTTCTCCTTTCTTTGCTGCCGCCGCCAGCCTATTTCTCTTCTCCCCTCTGTTCCTTCTCCGTGAGGCAAACCAGAGCAGCTGCTCTCTTCCTTCTCTGATCTAATTTCTTTCCCACGAAGCCTAACACCAGCGCTCTCCCTCCCTTGCATCGCCAGGGGCACGTCCCATCTTTTCCCCTTGCCTGCACCGCAGCCACCAAGCTGGAGTTCCTACCTTTGCTTTCCACTGCGGCAGTTCAGGCATGGAGCAAGCTAGCAGGCTGCATCTCGTGTCCCTCAAATCTCTCTCCAAATCCAGTAGCCCAAGGCGCTAAGCCTTTTTCCCTTTTGATCTTTTCCATCGACCAAGCTGCAGCCGCATCTCTTCCCCTTTGATTTCTTCACCAAACAGCTGTCCCAATCTTTATTCAATCGAGCAAGCCAACAGCTCGATCCCCTTTCTGAAATTGTTCATCGAGCAAGCAAGCTAGCCACCTACGTGAGCACGCCGCTGCTTTGCTGCCGCCGCTGGTTGAGGAAAACCCAGAAGGAAAACCAAAGAAGCTGAAGGAGGAGGAGAGCGAAAGAAGGAGAAAGTGTTGTGCTACGTCGTGCCAAGGACCCGCGCCACGCAGCCGGCGCCCGCGCGAGCAGTAGCCCAGGGACCCCGACGCCAAGAGCAGGAGCAGCGCGCCAAGGACCTCGACGCCGCCAGGAATGCCTTCGCCGCGCCGTCTTCGTCAAGCCGGCGTCGACTACACCGCCGCCCCTATGTGAGCACGCCGCCGCTCTCTCCTCCCTAGATCTCTTGCCTGTGTGCGTGCCTTCGAGCCGCCGTACCCATGCGTTCACCGTCGCCGCGCACCCAAGCGCCTCGCCGGTCTTCACGCCGCCTTGCGTAGCCCCGTGCCGCCGTTGCTTTGCGAGCCGGCCTTCGTGCCGAGGTGTTTCTTCTACAGGAGGCCGCGCTGCTCTGAAGGCCCGCGCCATCGCCTCCGCACACGTTGCCGCGCCGCATCTGCCCGGCCTTCGTGCTGCATTTCTGTGTAGGTACCGCGCGCGCCCGTGCTTCTTCCCGCACCCCCTTCGCTGCCGCTCTCGTCGCGCCCCGCCGTGATGCAGCCTCGCCGCGCGCGCCTACGCGCTGCCACGCCTCGCCGTGTGCGCCGCCCGCGCGCACGCCTTCTCGCCACGCGCCGCGCGCTGCCGCCTGCTGTCGGCGCCGCCGCGTTGAGTCACGCCGTTCTGCCCTGCGACCACGCCGCTCTGCCCGTGGCCGCCGACGTCGAGCCCGCGCATGCCGTTGTACTGAGGTCCGGCCATCGCGCCGTGACGTCCTCTCTCTGCAGGTGCACGCACCGCCGCCGCAGCCAAACCCCGCCGCCGGAGAGCTTTTGCCGCGCCGCTGCTCCTTTCGGGCATTGTGGCGAATACCTTGTGCGCGAACCCTTTTCCTGAGCTATGAGTGGTGCCACACGATCGGCCACACACGCGCAACCACACGAGGGCACAGAAAATCCCGGATCCAGAGTTTTGGATGAACCCCAGAGGAATTCAGGGAGCAAATCCGGACCTTCTCTCGTGAACTCTGGTTGGGCCTCGGCCCACAAAGCCTGCTGAGCCTAGGTATCAATCAAGCCAGGCCAAAATAAGAGATAAGGGTGTTTTTCTAGACTTCTGAAATCTTGGGCCGAACTGGGCCAGCCCAATGGGCCACTAACACTTTGGGCCCACTAACGGCCCATTAATCTGCTGACCCCTGACGTCATGCTGACGTCAGCATTATTTTAATAAAATTATTTTCTGTTTTAATAAAAGGATTTAATAAATGTTTTATAAATCCCCTTTTCCTTTAAAAATTCATAACTAATTATCCGGAGCTCCGAAAATTATGAAACCAGTTACGTTGGTTTCATAATTCCGAGGCGCTCGCTGCTACCCTATCCTTTTCTGCTCTTGCCCATGAACCAAGCCCCTTTTGCCCACGTTCTTGGTGTAGAATTCGTGGCCGCTGCCCGCCACTACGCTATTGTGGGTCTGGGACGTCGGAGCCCCGCAACTAGCCACTAGTGTGCCGCGGATAGGAATAACTCCCCCAAGCCGTGTTCGCACCACTTTCCTTGCTTGCACCGCTTCCACCGCGATGTGCCGTGTAGCATGCGCCATACCATGTGTTAGTAACCAGAATGCCGCGCATGATGGACGGTCGTGCCGTGAGCAGTGGCCACTGCTACAAGCACGACAACCCCTTGTCGCAACCTAGCTACTACGCCTTGGTTATCATCGCTTCGCTAGCACTTGCTCCGTCATGCTCTTGGGCACGCCTTACCGCATCACCACCCTTTTAACGACCACAAGCCAATCCTTTTCTTCCCTTTGTGCTACTGCACACCTTGGCCTGATAATGCCTTGCCTAGCTCGTTTTGCCTTACTTCTCTCTCATCATCCTCTGAGCTTCCGCTTTGTTACACCTATCTGTCGTGCTAATGCCTTGCCAGCGCGATCACCAGACCTTTAGCCTTTGGTCGGCAACCCGACATTGAACTAACCCTCCTCCCTAACTTGTTTTCTAGTATATAAGGCTAAATGCTTAAAACTATTTTATTATAAAAAATAATTACTTTAATTTCCTTACTATATACTAGTGCTGTTTGTAGCTAGTTCAGATTTACTTGGTTCTTCTAAATTGATGTTATTTGGAGTTATTACCTAGATGATTGTTGTTATTTATTTCCGCCGCATCTCTCGTGTAGGCTTGTGATCATGTTTGAAGACCCGAGCTGCCACGACTGACGAATGTGACGATTGGGAAGACCTTTGACCCAAAGGAAGGGCCCAACCTCTACTACTCTATGACGACTACCGCGCAGGTGTCATGTCACTCCCGACCATGTAGATCCCATGCATGCTATTTAGTTGCTAGTGCTTTATTTATGATGCTTTGGATGATTGAAATACATAGACAATCTTTTAGCCATGCCTTGGATTTGATATACCCTGTTCCTTGAACTTCCTACCTTTGGGACTAGCTACAGACCCTTAGCTAGTCCCCGATATTTACTATCCATACATTTTACCGGTTTTGGGATATGGATGGATCTCTGGTGTTGGGCTGAGATTGGGATATCACGGTATATTCTAGCGTGTGTATTGGGTGAGTGTGACTCCTTGATGTGTTACCGCAGGAGCGAGCCACTTTGGTTACTTATGAACGCCTGTCTAGGGGAGATGCGATCTGGCCTCCCGCCCTAGCGGCGTGTCGTTCGGATGGAGTTGGTGAGTGCTCGCTCTTCGCAATTAAGGACCGATCGATAGTTTAACCATGTTTCATTGGGCTATTTTCGTGCAAACCGTTCGCCTTGTTATGGGCGGGGTTCGGTCCGAGAACTAGTATGTGGATAGCATCCAGCTTGTAGGCGGATCGGTGTGATCGTGTGAGGGGGACGGGTTATACCCCCTGAGTAGACGTCGCCCCGGCTCCTCCGGGGATGGTTTCACAGCTTCGAGGCCCTACTGGCAAGTTTCGCGACCCAGTTCAGGATGAGTCAGGCTCGGAGAGGCAGGAGAGTGCTATCCACTGCTAGGTCTCCGGCCGTTAGGTAGGGATGTGGAACAGCTGATCCCCGTTTCTGCCCTATCCGACGGGTCTAGTTGTACAACCTCTGCAGAGTGTTAAACTTATAGCTATAGTCCGTGTCCACTGGTATGGATAGCCCTTTGATCTGTTACTCTAGTGCTGCTTCTCTCCCCCGAGTGTGTGAGCCCGACTTTGTGCCATTGAGATGTGGGGATAGGAGTTGGTGACCCCACATCGCAGATGAGAGTGGGATGCTGTGACTCAGTTGAGATCCAGTGTGTTGGTGTTCCTTTCTTGGTTGGGGTGTTAACCCCGAGGCATTAGCCTCGGAGGTGTGAATCTCCTCGGAGATGGTGACCTCTGCATTCCTGCTTACCTTGATGTTGCTACCGCTGCTTGCATAAACCTTCTACAGCCATATATAGGCTTATCCATGCATACTAGAATTCATCCACCGCTTTTGCTCTTTGTTGGGAAGCTGACATGACCTACCCGCTTATCGAGTAGATGGTGGACTTTCAGACTCGGAGACCGACTACGACCTCGACGGCAAAGGATGGGAAGACTAGAGCTGGTCCTACACTCAAGATTGCCTGTGGAGCTGGAGACGCTTCGCTTCGATAGATCTGCTGCATAGATGTTTTACCTTTCTTGTTTAGTCCAGTTGGACTTGTACCCGGCATGTGCCGAAGAGATGTACTCTGATGTTATAATAAAAATTATGTAATGTTCCCCTTTATTCCTGTGTTGTATGGATTTGTACCTCTTGAGACAGGGATTGCACGTGATAGCCACTTCCTGGGACTATCACAGAGGTGCAGAGGATCGGGTTTTCAGATTCAGAAATCCGGTTCGTTTCACATCACAGAGGGGACTATGTTCCAGTACACATACGAATGCGACGCAGAGTGCTTTCAGTTCACTGAAACGCTCATCCGGTCCGAGAAGCTCCACGCCGAGCCTCCCTCCGAGGACCAATATATCCCCGAGTCATCCAAGTGAGCGGCCTGCTCTTTCGAGCCCGCCAAGGATGTCAAGGATGTGGCTATCACCGATGATGGCCGCACGTTCCGTGTTGGGACGGTGCTCGATCCTAAATAGGAAAGTGCGCTCGTCGGCTTCCTCAAAGCGAACCTCGACGTGTTCGCGTGGAAACCCTCTGACGTGAAGGGGGTCCCGAGAGAAGTTGCCAAGCACAAACTGAACATCAAGCCGGGATCGAAACCGGTCAAGCAGGCGCCCGCTTCAACGACGACAAGTGCAAGGCCATCGGAGAGGAGATCAAGAAGCTTCTTAGTGTAGGGTTCATCCAGGAAGTGTTCCACCCCGAGTGGCTAGCTAACCCTATACTTGTAAAGAAGAAGAATAAGAAATGGAGGATCTGTGTTGACTACACGAGCCTTAACAAGGCATGTCCCAAGGATCTGTTTCCTTTGCCTCGCATAGATCAGGTAGTCGATTCAGAGGTGCGAAACCCTCATTTTTCTCGATGCGTACTCCGGGTACCACCAGATTGCGATGTGCATAGCAGACCAACTCGCGACATCCTTCATTACTCCCTTTGGCACTTATTGTTACAACTCGATGTCGTTCAGCCTCAAGAACATAGGCGCTACATTTCAAAGATGCATGCAGCGTGTATTTGGCGATCTCATAGGACGAATAATCGAGGCATACGTCGATGACATCGTAGTCAAGTCAAATAAGACGGGTGATCTGATCCCTAACCTCACAGAAGTGTTTGCGAAGCTGAGAGAACATGGGGTGAAGCTTAACCCCAAGAAATGCGTTTTCGGGGTTCCAAGGGGCATGCTCCTTGGCTTTGTCATGTCGGAACGCGGCATCGAAGCCAATCCCGAGAAGATCTCGGCCATCACTAACATAGGGCCAATCCAGAATCTAAAAGGTGTGCAGCTTGTCATAGGCTGCCTCGCAGCTCTCAGTCGATTCATCGCTCGACTCAGAGTACGCAGCTTGCCGCTGTACCGCCTGATAAAGAAGTCTGACCACTTTGCATGGACACCCGAGGCTCAGGATGCACTCGACAAGCTCAAGAATCTCCTAAAGAGTCCACCAGTGCTCACGGCGCCAATGCCAGAAGAACCAATGCTCCTGTACGTGGCTGCAACAACTCAAGTCATGAGCGCTTTGGTGGTCGAGCGGGAAGAACCTGGAAAATCACTTAAGGTGCAGCGCCCTGTTTATTTCGTAAGCGAGGTACTCTCCAACTCGAAAACTCGCTACTCGCAAATTCAGAAACTCGTGTATGCTGTCTTGACCACCAAACACAAGCTTCGACACTATTTTGACGTGCACCCCATCACGGTGGTGTCCAAGTACCCGCCGGGAAGTGATCCAGAATCCTGAGGCCGAGGGGAGGATAGCTAAGTGGGCTCTCGAGTTGATGGGGCAGAATGTGTCATATGCATCGCGTAATGCCATCAAGTCACAAGTGTTGGCAGACTTCATTGTTGAATGGATAGAGATTCAAACTCCGCCGGCGTCGATCGAGCATGAGACCTGGATGATGTACTTCGATGGGTCCGTCATGAAGGAAGGAGCGGGGGCAGGCCTTGTCTTCATCTCGCCTCTGGGCGTGCGAATGGAGTACATGGTTCGACTGCATTTCCCTGCCTCTAACAACATGGCCTGAGTACGAGGCGCTCGTCAATGGCCTTCGAATCACGATCGAGCTTGGGATCCGCCGTCTCGAGATCCGTGGGGACTCCGAGCTTGTCGTGGATTAGGTCATGAAGGAAAAGAATTGCGTCGACCCAAAGATGGCGGCTTATTGTCGAGCTGTACGTCAACTAGAGGACAAGTTCCATGGGCTCGAGCTCCATCATGTGCTACGCGACTACAACAAAGCTGCTGACTTCCTCGCCAAAGTAGCATCAAGCCGCAAGCCTGTACCACACGGAGTGTTTGCTAGCGACCAGCATGCACCGTCCGTCCGAGTTGATGAAGAACAACCACCAGAGCCAGAGGCGCCAGAAGTCATGGAGATCGATCAACCGCAAGAGCCAAACTTGGAAGATCCCGACTGGCGTTTCCCGATCCTCGAGTGACTAATCGAGGGGAAGTTGCCTTCGACCAAACGGAGGCACGTCACATCTCGCGGCGAGCCAAAGCATACGTCCTCATCAACGGCGAGCTCTTCAAGAGAGGCGGCAGACATATTTATGCGCTGCATCCTGAGGGACCAAGCGTAGAGTCGCTCAGAAATCCACCGGCACATGTGGACATCATGCCCCAAGGACTTTAGTCGGGAAAGCATTCCGACAAGGTTTCTATTGGCCCACTGCACTGGCAGACGCCAAGGACATCGTGCGACGTTGCGAGGGCTGTCAGTTCTACGCTCGGCAAACTCATCTCCCTGCGCAAGCACCTCAGAACATCCCCATCACTTGGCCGTTCACTGTATGGGGGCTCGACATTGTCGGGCCATTCAAGCAAGCGCCCGGGGGCTTCACGCACATGCTCGTGGCCGTTGACAAGTTTTCAAAGTGGATTGAGGCCCGACCCATTGTCAAGATCCATTCCGAGGAGGCCGTGGCGTTCTTTACCGACATCATTTACCGCTTCAGGATCCCTAACTCGATCATCACCGACAACGGCACACAGTTCACGGGAAAGAAGTTCCTCAAATTCTGTGACGACAACAACATCCGCGTGGACTGGGCTGCTGTGGCGCATCCAAGGACCAACGGGTAGGCCGAGAGAGCCAATGGCATGATCCTACAAGGATTGAAGCCTCGGATTTTCAAACGCATCGAGAAGTTCCGAGCAAGATGGGTCGCTGAGTTGCCATCCGTCCTCTGGAGTCTGCGCACCATGCCGAGTCGAGCCACCGGCTCCACGTCGTTCTTCATGGTGCACGGGTCAGAAGCGGTCCTCCCGACGGATATCAACTATGGCAGCCCAAGAGTCCAGGCATATACTGAAGAAGGGAACCAGGTCGCACTCGAGGATGCGATTGACCAGCACGATGAAGCACGCGACATGGCGCTCCTACATAACGCTCGATACCAGCAAGCTCTACGGCGCTACCACGAGCGCAACATCCACGAATGCCAGTTCCAAGTCGAGATCTGGTGCTCCGGCAAGTCATGAGCAACAAGGACCGACACAAGCTCGCGCCCCCGTGGGAGGGGCCATACATCGTCGACCAAGTACTCCGACCAGGAGCATTCAAGCTCCGTCACGACGACGGCACAATCATAGCCAACGCGTGGAACATAGAACATCTACGACAGTTTTACCCTTGAGTAGCGTTCCTTGTTTCAACTTATGATCAATGAATAATGCCTTGTGCCTTTGTTCTCGCTTCATAAGTTCGCAATCTTCTTGTGTTGGCATCTTTTATGTATGTTTCAATGCTACCTAAAGGCTGAGTGGCAAGTGTCCCTGCACCCATGCAGAAACGGTCACCGCTCGGGGGCTACCCGGGGCACGATGCCCTCCTTTCGTTTTCCCGTTTTTAAAACAAAATTCTCCGACAACTTTGTCGTGACCAATCGCCGACGGCGGTTTTAGCGGAACACCTTTATCTTGCGAAGGGAAAAGATGTTGATCTGTGAGCGTTTCGGTGTTGTTGCTTGTTCAAGGCTCTTAGCACTTACATATGAAGACTGAGTGCAGCTCGAACCAGTTGACGTCCGACTTTCGTAAAGTACTGCAACCGCCGCTCGGCTCAAAACAGTTTTTACGAAAAATACACAAGTCACTTCCTGAATGTCTCTAAGTACTCGGTGGCTGCGAACGTGTGGCGTCACTTTGCGGCTCAGGTTGAGCTTTCTGACTCTTACGCCCCCGCGGCTCTAGAGAAAAGTTCGATCGGCTTGAGTCTCTAAGTACCACTACTTCGTTTTGCAGTCATTCTCAAGTACTCGGGGAATGCTTTAGTAAATGACGGCTTTAAAACAAAAATGAAAGTTGTTCAAAATAGTACACATACAAGTTTTCGCCTAACCGTTATATGAACTGATACATCTAATGGGAGGGCCTGGAGCCATTTGCTGGTGTGTCTCTTGGAAACAGGTCCATGTCCTTCATCACGGCATTAGCCATGGCACGGGCGAAGGCGGCGCAATCCTCCTCAATCTTGTTGAGCTCCTCGTTCGAATAGCCGGGGGCCCAACCGCCGCTCAGCGCCTGAAGGTCCAACCCTTGGTAGTGCGAGTTGAACATGGAGAGGACCCGGTGCACCACCTTCCGAGACGTCGACAGCTCCTTCTCCTTGACAACACCCGGTAGAAGGTCTGGGGAGGCATCTGGACGGGTGGAGCACCAAGTTCTGTCAAGACCCTGTCAACATACCGTCCAAACTTGGTGCGATTTGAGATGTCCTTCTTGCGCGCCTCCTCTGCCTCATGCTTGGGCCTTCCGAGAATCCTCGAGCTCGGCCTTGACCTCTGTGGATAGGGAACAAGTCGGAGCTTAGTCACGAGAAGCGCAGGCAAAAAGAAAGAAGGGACAAGATAAGAAGAACATACTCGAAAGTAGGTCCGCCAAGTTCTTGGCCGTCCCGGACATCTCGTGGATCTTGAGCTCGGCGCTGGTGAGTTCCTGTGCCTTTTCCAGAAGCTTGACGGCCAATGCAGCACGAGCCACGCGAAGCCCTGACAAAATCAAAGGACTAGTCAGCATCTACAACAAGTAACACGAAGAAAAAGACATCACAGAAGCTGAAAGCGCAAAGTTGCTCACCCTCGAGATCCTGCCCCAGTTTGCTGTTGCTTTCGGAGAGCTGGGTCCCCTCATCGGTGGCCTCCTGCAGCTTGGTGGAGAGGTCGCAGACCTGCTTGTTCGCTGTTTTAAGGTCTACCTCGTGTGCACCAAGTCCTGCTTCAGGTCCGCCATCTTCTTCTCGAGCGCCGCCTTCTCTTCAGCAGCGGCCTAGGACGCAGCCTCGGTGGCAGTGGCTGCAGCGGTTGCGGTCCGAGCCGTCTCAGCAGCAGTTGCGGTGGTAGTACGCAGCTCCGCGGCTGTGGCCTCTGCCTGGGCAAGCTTGGCCTTGAGGGCCGCCTTCTCCGACATGGCGGCGTCCGCAGCAGACTGCGCGGCCACTGCGCGGTCCTCTGCAGACTTTGCCGCGGCTTTGAGTGCGGTCTTTGTCAATGCTTCGCTCACCGCTGCTCATGCGGCCGCCAGTCGGGCTGCAACCAGCTGCATCTCCAGCTGGGCCTTCTTGGCCCGGAGCTCCTCGATGGTGCGCATCTTCCTAGCGCAGCTAGCGAGCACCTGGACCGAGTAAAAGATCAACCATGGAAACGACTGCGAAACAATAATACAAAATCAAGATTGGGCTCGGCTAACTCACCGACGAGGCGGAACGACTCAGCTCATTCACCACCTGCTCCGCCCACCGTAGACCCCACTCGAGGCGGTGACGGGCTGTGGCCTATTCATCCTCATCGTCGTGCGCCTCGGCCTCGTGGGCTCCGGTCCATGAAGCGCGTCCAAGGCCAAGGTAGTGCTCTCCCTCCTCTGTGGCTGGGAAGGGGCGAGCTCCCGAGCTCTCCCTGACCTCAGATGACCGGAGAAGTGCTGCCCGCCACATTCTCGAGGGTAGCGGGAGCCTGCGCGTCTGGGAGCAGCGAGTCCACAATCTCCACCACCTCTACGACATCAGCGGACGGCGCGGCTCCGTAGCACGACGAGTCCGCCTGCTTTATCATCGGGCCGTGGATTCCTCGGGGCTCGCCATGACCACCTCAATCACGATGGCTACCACGGAAGCAGGCGGCACGGGTGTCTCGGCCGGCAGCTCCTCCGGTGCCAACAGGCACTGTTTCAGCTCGGCCACAAAGGCGGCCACATCACCGCCCGCGAGGTTGGGCCTTTCCATGTTGGTGGCCTCCGGGGGCTGTGTGGACGATGCGGGAGCCGCCATCATCTCGGTCTTGCCACCGTCGGCGTCCGGCGCCGGGGGTGCGCCCGCCTTTGGAGCCGCCTGCGCATCGACGCCACATTCAATGATGGGCGCCGTCGGGGGCTGCCTGCCCCCCGACCACGTCTCCATCCCCTGACAATGGAGGAGGCGCCGCCACCTCGTGAGCCTCGGCCACCTCAGCGGCTCTGCCCTCGACTTGCGCCGTCGCCGGCTCGGGCGAAGGAGTCGCCAAGCGGGGACAGACGGAGGTTCACGCACGCTCAAGGCCGCTTGCTTTCGCGGCTCAAGGCTGAGCGTGCCGGTATTGGAATGATGGGCAGGAGCGAGCGAGTCAAAAGTCGAATGAAAAATCAAGAACAAGATAACAAGATAGCGCGGAACGACACTTACATGGAGGAGGTGACACGGGCCCGCTTGATGGGCCTGGGGGCCGCGCCCGACAACCTGGGGCTGGCCTCTTATTCGCCGCCACGTCGGACGGCGGGCTCCGACCTCCACCTTGGGCGAGGGGAACCTGCACGAGCGGGGCCCCGCCACCCCGGATGACCAGGGACTGGAGTTGCCGCGGGGGAGCACTCACATTCTCTTCCTGCAACGCACTCGGAGCGGGGCCGGCGATGTCGATCTCGTCTTCGGAGGCGACCGCCTCCTCAGAGAACGTGACCCCCACCATGATGAGTCGCCTGAGGGACGGCGGGCGGATGAGTCGCGTCGCCGCCGCCGGATGAGTCATCGCCGCGGGAGCTCCTCCTCTCCCTCTGATGATCTTGGCCGCCGGGGCTCGACGGGAGCGAGTCACCCTCCGATCCTCTTGGATAGGGTGCGGAGACGAGAGCTAGAGCTCATCCCCTACTCACGGGCAACTGGCTCCGGTCGCTGTCTGGAGCTGGTCCCCGCGATCTGTTGTTGGGGAGGCGAGACGGCACGACGACGACAAGGCGCTCGGTCGCCGACGCCACCATCATCACCGGACCACGGCGGCGAAGATGAAGGATCCTCGTCCGAGGAGACAGCAATCTCATTCATTTTTCGATGCTTGGCGCGGCAGTCATTCCGCTTGTGCTTCGTGATCTCCTTGTCCTTATGCTGGGCCTTGCGGTCGGCCCTCCTCCTATCCGCAGCAGCCTGGGCACGATTCGGCATCGCATCCTTAGGAAGAGGAGGCTTCGTGGGGAGAGGGGCCGCGGGCATCAACTGAATACAAGAAAGAAAACAAGATCAACACGAAGAACGGAGTTCTGAGAAGAACATAGTCGGAAAAGAACGCGAGCTAGTCAAAGAGCTAGTCGGAGGGAAGAAGAACTTACGTATTTTACGGTCCCCACTCGGGGGAGCATGGGGAGAAGTCGGGATGGCAGCCACGAGTAGGCAGCCTTCCCGATGGCCAACCCCACACGGCGCTAAATCTCATCAGCGAGGGGAGCTCGGGCGCCGTCACGGTCCCTTTGAAGGGAGCCTTGTCGGGCGTCATCCGGAAGATGCGCAGGCACCGCCGGCGGAGCGGGACGATCCCCAGCGCGTGGTACTGGCTGATGACGGCCGCCACGTCGACCCGGCGTCACGCAGCTTTGCCAGCACTGCCCAGCAATCCCCGAGTAGCCTCTCCTGCTCCGCCTCCGGGGCCCATAGCTCCAGTTCGCCTCAGCGATCGAGGCACAGGTATACTTCGGCAGTGGGTGCTCATGATCGTTCTTGAAGTAGAACCAACCTTTGTGCCAGCCGCTGTTGGAGCTCATCGCGTGAGGATGTACTCTCTCCTCCCGTCTTTAGTCGAAGGTTGGCGCACCCAATCGTCGAGGGGAGCGACTTGTCCTTCAGGCAAACAAATTTGAAGAAGTACCAGAAGAGATGCCAATGCGCGCCCACTCCCAGGTACCCCCACAGCGCCTCAAATGCCGCCATGTGTTGGATGATGTTGGGGTTGAGGTGGTGAAGCTGCAGTCGGTACTGTGCGAGGACGGCGTGGATGAATCGCCCGGCGGGGACGGAGAAGCCCCGCTCGTGGAACGCCACGAACGAGATGACATAGTCGGGCGGCGAGACGCGGAACAGACTCGTTGCCCAGAACCTTCCACTCCTCAGCGGCGGTAGGCACCGGCAGCTAACCGGCGGCAACAAGGCGCTGGAGGGTGGCGCGGGTGACGTTGGAGCGCGTCTAGTTTGACATGGCGCTGTCTAGCTTGAGGGCGTGAAGCGGATGGAAGAAGCGGCGGTGGTGGCACGTCGGATAGAGCAAACAAGCGAGTGGCACTAGCTATGGCAAGAAATCGGGGGCAATGGTTTGGAGCCCAACCGACACGTGGTTTATAAGGGGCAAATGTGGCTGCCGGCCTTAAATGCTGGCCCCACCACACCGTAAAACCGCCCGCTCAGAGGGTGCGTGCCCCGAGGCAGGGCACGCTCGCGTGACGGTTCGACGCCGGGTGGGCCTGCGGATCTGAACCGGTAGTGCGCCGTCCCCTCCAACCGTCACGCCGCCACGTTAGCCACGACCATCATGACGGGCGCAACTACCGATACGACCACGACCGCCACGACCGAAGATTTCGAAGCAACAACAACTTTTCAAGATTCAAACCCCACAAACGAGTCTACAACTCCTTCGTGGGCTACATCCGGCGGATGAGCTCGCGCACCCACCGAGTAAATCAAGGAACAAAAACTACGGCACTTCCCCGACGCTGAGCCTACGAGTGAGTCCTTGACTCCCACCACAGGCTCGGGGGCTACTGACGAGGGCCTGGATTAGGGCCCCCTAAGCAACGAGATAATCTTCTTCGAAGTGGCGTCATCTGACGCCATTGACAATGTCAAGGCTAAGATCCAGGACAGGGAGGGATGCAGATCTTCATCAAGACCCTCACTAACAAGACTTCCCCACCTCCGAGTACCCTCCGCTTCGCCTCCGAGTACCCTCCGCCTCGCACAAGTACCTTCCACCTCGTACGAGTACTCTCCGCCTCTCACGAGTACACTCCGCTCCGCCTCCGACTAACTCGTTCGCACGAGTAGCCTCCATCTCCGACTAAGACGGGGCCCACGCATGAAGGTCGAAGCGCGGGTCAGGGGCCCCACACGAACGTGGCGCCACCCAGCTCTCGGACTCCCCCGCAACGACACGCGGGGCGCCAGTTTTCCACGCCATGCAAAGACCACAGCTGGCGGGACGGGAGGACAGCCGATTCTGACACGAGCCGTAATACAGCACAGTGCAACACCACGGCCTCCAACGCGCCGTCCCATCCAACACCAAATACACGTCACCCGTCTAGCAGGCACTCGATTACCATCTACAAGAGGCGCCTACCGACACTTAGGCCACGACGTGGCGGGCCTAAGCAACACTTAAAGGGACCGAGTCATCAAGGGAGCTACTAGGAGGAGACGCCAAGTACCGGAATGAACAGTGCCGCCCGCACACGTGGCAGTCTTCAACGCCTCCATAGCTCAGCGTCCTTCAATGCCACCTGACGGACGTCGACGTCAGAAAAGACCCTCCACTACCGCAGCACTGTAGCATATTTTCGTTTTCCTTCTTTGCCCCTCACCCTTGCATCTATAAAAGGGGGAGGAGTGCAACCATTTGAATGACTGACCGATCACCAAGTTTGTAACCCCTACTACAGACACCCCTGGTATAGGAACATGAGTACTTGGAACTGGACGTAGGGTATTACTCTCCAGAGGCCCGAACCAGTATAAAACCCTTGTGTCTCCCGTACCATCCATCCGGGTCCGACGCACGACACGTTACAAATCTACTGCTAGCGGTTGAGAACCCCGACAAACGTATATTAAGGTACTTGCAGTTTACAGTAGATATGGGACTCAGGATACGAAAGTCACCTTCTACTCTTGTGAGTGCCCTTTCTGATGCTGACAGGGCCGGGTGCTCAGATGATAGGAGGTCCACAGGTGGTTTTGCAGTTTTCCTTGGATCTAACTTAATATCATGGAGTGCATGGAAACAGGCAACAATATCAAGGTCAAGCACTACAGCAGAATATAAGTCCCTAGCCAATGCTATAGTAGAAGTTATGTGGGTACAAACTCTACTTAAAGAATTGGGAGTTAGAGGACCCAAGTTTGCAAGATTGTGGCCTGATAATCTTGGAGCAACCCGTATTTATCAGCTAATCCTATCTTTCACAGAACAAAACATATAGAAGTGGATTTTCATTTTGTCAGAGAAAGAGTTGCACAAGGACTTCTGCAGATCAGATTCGTATCTACAAAAGATCAAGTTGCCGACGGGTTTACAAAACTGATTCCAGTTCGACAGCTTGAAGAATTTAGATACAATCTCAACCTAGATAAGGTGTGATTGAGGAGGGGTGTTAGATATATGTTGTGTGTGTGTATTGTAACAAGGTGAACAACCTAGAGCTGTTAGTTAGTAGAGATATGATCAATCCCTTGTAAATAGGAGATGGAGGTCAGGTTGTTCACCAAAGCTTGTACACCACGCCGGGGGTTGTTCCTGGCCTATATGAACACGCAAGGCACGACCCTAAGAGGGCAATGTTGGTTACACCATTTTCTACAGAAACAACTGCGAGTCACAATGATTTGTGCTCGAGCAATAGATTTCTACTTGCGCCATCACTCCATCAGTTGGGCGATGGCCGATAGATCTGCAGCGACGCTTGGACGAGATGAGCGGCAGACTCCGCCTGATGTGCGAGACGACTCTGCCCTCGCAATCCCCCGTCAACACTGCTTATCCAACGGATGGGATCATATTGGAAATAAACAAAGGGTAGCAGTATCAATTATTTTATATTAGCAATTATGCCTGTGTGTTGCATGGGAGTAGACACTACTCGCCTCGCAGTCTTAAAATATAACCACGTCATCACATGGTCGCTTTCGGAGCTCAACCTCAGCATTTTCCCACTGCTAGTGCCACCCTAACCTCTCCCATCACCATCCATGTCTTCCATCCTATGTACGACCTCATCTTCCCTAATCACACATATGCGCCATCCCGACCTCATCCGCGTATTTTTCTCAGCATCTTCAGCATCCAATCACCCACCTCAGTCGTGACATCATCCTCACCTCCGTAGCCTTACCATCGCACCCCGCGCCACCATGATTGTACCACCACACTACCGCCCACACACCTTCTCGATCTCCTCCTCGTCCCTGTCGTGCCCACGCCATCCTAATCTCATCCGTGCTTTTCTAGCCACACCATTATTCCCAACACGCATGCATCACTCCACGACCATGGTCGCTGCCTCCCCACCTCACTATCGTCTGCCCTGGCCACATTGTCATCCCGGCCTCCCCAGCCTCACCGTCATACCCCGATAACATGTGGATTTATTATAAAAAGATGATAAGATTTTTTTTGCAAAATAAAAGTATATAATCACAGTTGAAAGAAACAATGAATATAACCATCAATTGCCAGCAACTTGTGTGGTGTATTCCACCGATCAAAGAACATTGGAACTCATATATCATTCATGACGTGTCATTTTCTACTCTCTTTTTTTCCTTCCTATCTCTTTCTTCAACCTCATCTTGTCCTCTCCTATGGAGACCATAGGACAAGCCATGGAGCTCACGGTGGTGGCCCTCACCGTCTGTCTTTCATGCTTGCGAGATCGCCACGCCTCCCTGAGCAGCTCGCCATCCACCAGCCCTCCCCACGCCTAGCTTGGAGCTCGTGCTCAATCGGCCATGGAGGGCTCGTGTGGAATCGGGTCCCGTTGGCGGCCATGGAGGGCAGCGCACCGTAGATTACCCGTTGTCGGCTCTTACGCTCGTCCTCGTCGTCCCCTCCTAGGCTCATTGGCCAGAGCCACGACCACCCCCTAAAGGAGCTCTTGCCCGTCGTTCTGGGGTCACAGCCGCCCGTCGGAGGGGCTCCACCCCGTCGTCCTGGGCCACAGCCACCCGCCGGTCTGGGCCATAGCCTCCCGGGGAGCTCCACCCCGCCAGCCCTAGGCCACGACTACACTGTTGGGGAGCTCCGCCCCGCGTGACTTGGGCCACAACCGTGCCCCTTGGTTCACCTCCCCTCGGACCGCCGACGACATCCTCGCCCCTTGATCGCCTCGTGCTGTGGAACGGCAGCGGCGATGTGCTGCAGAATGGCGGCTGCCTTGTGCCCTTCCCTGCGGGCTCGTCAGTCCTCATGCCGCGAGACGGAGGAAGATCGCTTTATGAATCTTTGTTATGACTCACGAGGACTGTGGGTTGATTTGAATCAAATTCGGAGTCTTTTTGCAAAAAACGCTACGGTGGATTGACGTAAACGACCGCCCTTTAATATTATTAGGTATAGATTCTTTCCATCTCCCATACACACTTTGTACACGCTATATATGAATATACAGTTTGTACTTTGTACAAAACCACACTCCTCGTTTTGCATCTCCTTCTACCAAATCTATGACATACGTGCAGCCTTGAAAGTATGTTTTTCATCTCTTACATATTGTAAAAATGTAGTATTCATCCTAATGCTTTAGTTGGTGACACGGCCTCACCATTAAACAATGTCTATCTGACAGCAATTTTTTAAAAACTTGACTTGCGGGGGGACCGCCCCCACCGCAACACATGTGAGATGTGACTAACCTTAGACCTATGCTTTAGCGTGGGAGAGACGAGAGGATTTTCCGCACGCACGTGCGTCTGCTAGAGAATAAATTCCTCCGTGAGAGACACAAATCCGATTCCCTTAGGAATCAAACCTGGGCTGGCAGCCTGCACACCGGCAGAGCTAGCCACCCGAGCTTCGCTCGGTTCTCATTTGACAGCAATTTAGGTCATTCAATTATCTAGATAATCTTTGCTTAGCCAAGAAAGTGAAATCACTTCGATCTTGAAAGAAAAGAAGGCATTCTAGTTTTTAAAAGAAAGGTGTGCAGCGAGGTGTGGGTAAAATATCTTAATCATATCATGTGTAGAGTGGAAAGTACAAAGCTCATAAAAACTTTTTAGAAAATTATCTAAATATGAGGCCCTCTCCAACAGCGCACGTCGAAGTAGTTGTAACTTTTTTAAATCGACGAACATTGCTCAAATGAAGCGCCTGGTGCGAAGCGGAGCGCGGAGGCGCTAGCTAGCTCACGGCCTGATGAGTGGCTCCCTCTCTCACACACACTATCCAAAGTTATAGTGCCCACTTTTTTTATTGTGTCTAAGAGCATCTCCAAGAGTTTGCCAAATTTTACTTGGCAAATCTTGTGTTTTGTCCATAGATTTTTTTCATAGAGTGGCGAATGGTAAGAAGAGGAGGAATATGATTTTCCATCTACAACATGAGGGGGACACTTTAGACAAGGAGGAGGAAATATTAAAACACGCTACGGATTACTACAAAACCTTGTTTGGACCCTCAGATACTCCACTTTTCAGTCTGGACCCAAACTGCTGGGAGCAGCATGAAAAAGTATCAAATGAGGAAAATGAGTACTTGTCGGACACTTTTTCAATGGAAGAATTGAAAAAAGCAGTATTCTCCATGGAAAAAAACACAGTGCCTCGACCAGACCACATGCCGGTGGAGTTCTATCAGTCTGGGTGGGAAGTAATCAAAAATGATTTAATGGATATGTTGATAGAGTTTGGTGAACACAAGCTAGACATTGGGAAACTCAACTATGGGGTGATTACTCTGATCCCGAAAACTAAGGAAGCATGCAGGATCCAGCAGTACAGACCGATATGAGTAGGATCATACAAAGATCCTGATGTTAAGGTTAGAAAACTGTATGAGTAGGATCATACACAAGTGCCAGTCAGCTTTCATCAAAGGGAGAAACATCATGGATGGGGTATTAACTTTGCATGAAATTGTGCATGATGTGAGGGTAAGAAAGAAAGATGGGGTAGTCATTAAGTTGAACTTTGAGAAGGCATATGACAAAATCAGTTGGGATTTCCTCTTTGAAATCCTCAGACAAAGAGGTTTTTGTGACTCCTGGTGTAGATGGATCCAGGAGGTGGTTTCAAGTGGAACCCTCAGTGTAAAGGTCAATGGAGTAACTGGAGGATACTTCAAAAGTGGTAAGGGGGTTAGACAGGGTGGGTGACCCTCTGTCCCTGCTTTTGTTTAACTTAGCTGCAGATAGCCTAGCGAAAATGATACATAAGGCTCAGAAAAATGGATTGATTAAAGGTCTAGCGGCAGAATATATCCCACAAGGGGTTGCAGTGCTACAGTATGCTGATGACACCATACTATGCCTACAAGATGAGATGGACTCAGTTCTGAATATAAAGATGTTGCTATGCATATATGAAAGAATGTCGGGGCTGAAAATTAAGTTTAACAAAAGTGAGGCACTCATGATTTCTCATGATGAATAGAAGGCAATTGTATTTACAGACATCATGAATTGTAATACTGGGGCTTGGCCAAACAAATACCTGGGCATGCCAGTGTCAAGTTCTAGGATACATGTGGCAGAATGGGTGCATGTAGTAGAGAAGCTCCTGAAGAGGCTGGATGGCTGGCAAGGGAGTACCCTCTCCTCTGGGGGTGACTCAGTCTAATTAACTCATGTTTGAGCAGCATCCTAACTTATTGTATGTCTATGTTCCTCTTGCCAAAGACTATCCTGAAAAAATGGACAACATTAGGAAAAGATTCTTCTGGCAGGGAGGAGGAACAAAGAAGAAGTATTACCTAGTCAAATGGAGTAAAGTTGCTAAACCCAAACAAAAAGGTGGATTGGGAGTTACAGACCTGAGAAAAATGAATTTGAGCCTGTTATGCAAATGGTGGTGGAAGTTAGAAAAGGAAGAGCGTATCTGGCAAGAAATTATAAAGAAGAAATACAAAATCAAAGGAAGCATCAGACAGTTAAAATAAAAATCAAATAATTCCCTTGTGTGGAATGATTTGGTTAACGTCAAAGATATCTACCTAAAAGGTAGGATAATAAGTATTGGGAATGGGAAAAAACAGACTTCTGGGAGGATCCTTGGTGTGGTCTGGTCTCCCTAAAAGAAAACTTTAAAGATCTGTTTGAGATATGTGAAGATCATAATGAAAGTGTGGAATGTGTAGCTGGGAGGGGATGGAGATTGACTTTTAGAAGATGGCTAGATGAAAGAGCTCAAAACCAACTAGGGCAACTGAGAGATCTACTCTCAGCCTGTGCCTTGTCTACTGAGAATGACACTTTCAAATGGTTGTGGGAAAAAATGGGTCCTTTTCGGTGAAATCTATGTATTCACACCTCTGTAGTGATGAAATCAATAACACTAATTCCAAAATCTGGAAATCTAAGATTCCCTTGAAAATTAAGATCTTTTTGTGGCTAGTAGGACAGGATGCTATTTTAACTGAAGATAACATGCTGAAACGTAATTGGCAAGGGGACAAGCGTTGCTATTTCTGCAACATGGATGAAAATATCCCTCACATCTTCTTTGAGTGTTCAACCGCGAAATACATTTGGAGTCTGATTTCTTTGGTCATTGGGGCTCCTTGCAGACCCACCTCTTTCCTTCAATTTTGGGAATGGTCTAAAAGATTTATACCACACCATAATAAGATACATTTTACTGGGCTGGCGGCAATCTGTTGGGCAATTTGGAGAACACGAAACTCCATATGTTTTGACAAGAAACTTATAAAATCACCTACTGAGGTGGTCTGTTTAGCTCCATCCTTTGTTTCATATTGGTTAGGTCTACACAAGCAGGGCGACCGACAAGACCTAGAGGCGGGAGCTGCAGCAATGAAGGAAGCTGCTCTTGTCTACCACAACCAGCGCCAATCTCCTAGGCAAGCGGACACAGGGGTGGTCCTTCTTCAGCAGTCTCTTGGTTTAGGAGATAGGTTGTTCTGTCGGAGTACTTTTCCAATGCTTGTGCTGTGTATTCGTGGTTGCTATGCAACGACAAAACTTCCCCTAGCCACCAAAATGGATTCTCTGAATCTATTTTGTGTTGGCATGTAATAAGGCGTAATAACAGTTAAGCTTTTGCAGTAGGAACTTGAACTCTCTAACCCCCAGTAATGAAATTCGGGCAAAAGCGCTTGGTGGAAAAAATCTTGTGTTTTGCCAACTTCTAAAAAAATATGTCAAGTAAAAAAAGAGCTCATCTCCAACAGTTTGGCATAATTCACTTACCAAATCCAGATCTAACTTACATCAAGAACCCTGTGAGAGAAACAAAATTATGTTATGTCCTTTCACCTCTTGAAAACTTACATTAGGAACTCGAGATAGAAACAAAATTATTTTTATGTCATTCCACCTCTTCTGCTACGGAACGAATGCACCGTGGATAAGAGCGCACATATATGTGCACGACGAGGGGAGGGATGCCAAGTTGCTATTGATACCAAATTGTTTAATTTGCCAAACCGTTGGATGCTAATTTTTCATGTTTTGCCAAAATTAGATGGATGCCAAGCTAAGATAGCAAACTATCGGAGTTGCTCTAAAGTCCTCTAGTTGTCTTGTTTAGATGGCTGAGTGGCACCTCACTAGGTCTACAAACTGTATATTCATAGTGTGCACAACAGAGAAAAAGATCACAACAGAACAGCTGATATAGCCGCTGCCCCTTGTTTATTTGCAATCTGATCCCAGTATCCCACCCGTTGGATAAGCAGTGTTGACGGGGGATTGCGAGGGCAGAGTGGTCTCGCACATCAGGCAGAGTCCGCCGCTGCAAATTCAGCAGTAGCCGCTTCTCACAGTTCCATCTCGACCAAGCGTCGCTGCAGATCTATCGGCCAACTCTATCGTTGAAGCTGAGATCATTCAAACTCTGTAGGTACGCGCGATGACCTGGAATTAATTTACTAAGTTTTTCTTGATTTCTATTCGCATCTCTTCTTTCCGAATTCTGAGTTGGTAGATCTCTCCAGCAATATCATGCTAATTTTCCGCAATATGATCAGTAGTTCGGCATCTACGGATCTACCAGATCGTGCAACTCGAAGATGTTCTGCCGACGGTTTGTGAATTTGGTGGTCGAGAGCTACAACACCGGCATGCAATCGCTACACCGGCTGGACGTGGCCAAGCATCTCTTCTACCCGTCCACAGCCAAAGCTGAAGCGGCGGCAAGCCGGCAAATGCCATCAAGGAGGACAACAATGGCGGCGGTAAGCCACCGAGGATCGGGAGCCTGCGCCGCCTGCCGACACCGAGCTTCTGCTTCGAGAAGTTCCCCTTCCCCGCCGCCTCGGAGCAACGGCTGCCGAAAGACATGTTCCTGCTCGTGAGCCCCCACAGCAGCGAGGATGGCCACGCCATCCTCTACGACGTCGACTCGGGCTCCACCACCACCATGCCTAGCATGGAACAGCCATTGGGATACGGAACCATCTTTTGTACCTCCATCGCCGGTGCCGGGGAAGAAGGAGAAGACAACATCTACGTGATAGCAGAGCACTGCTGGGGGCAACGCAGCTTCCAGGTGCTCGACTTCAACCAACGCCCTCACAAGTGGTAGCCTCTTCCACTCCCGCCCTTCGTCCCCAAATCCTCTAACATCAGATCCTTCACGGTGGTCAAGTTTTCGTTGCTAGGGATATTAATTTTTTTACAGTCTGCCATCAAATGCTATATCAATTCGGAAATGACAGAGGGGGCGATTGGCGGTGATCACGCGATTGCATTCTCCGATAGTAACGCAAACTAGTTCCCCAGCGGCGGTGTGTGCGGTATGCCATCCGGCGCTTCCTCATCGGGGTGGCTGGCGCATGGTAGGCTCTGAAGGGTGTTCCGCGTGGCGGCGGCGGCGTTGGCGTGTGCCGTCGCGCAGGGTGCATGGTTCTGTGGACGTCGAGGCGACCACAGTGTGGCGGTGAGCCCGTCTAGGGTTCTGGCCGCGGGCAAGTTCCAGGCTGGTGATATCTCTCCCAGCTGCGGGTTCGTTTTTAGGTTCGACATCCCTCGTGAGATGGTCAGCGGTTGTCCTGCGCTGCTAGATGCGGCGATGGGTCCTAAAGGCGTGATTAGCAACTTCTGGTCGATGACCTCTTCTAAGGTTTCAGGCGTGTGTTTGGCTCGTCTAGGAATGTTCTCCTGGCGACATTGGTGCCATCGGTGTTGCGGCGGCGGCCGGCTTCCTTGCGCCGCCGGAGCTTGGGGTGACAGGATACCTAGGCGGTTTCACCCTGACAGTGGTCCCGGCTAGGGTTTTAGCTACCATTCCAATCAGGGCCGTACATATGCCTCCCTAGGTGTTTGTCTCTGATCTGGATGGCCTGGATGGACTGAGGCGATATATGGGAACTTCACGTGGATATCACGAAAGGCCTATAGGGTTGCAACCCGTGAGACTAGGGTTTTTGCATAGCTCTCTCCGTCCCAGCCGTCGCTGCCTTCTCTCTTTCGCATCTTGCTCTCGTTCTTGGCCCGGTGGTGGGGGTGATAAGGGATCTCCGGTGAGGAGATTTCCCATCCGAAGCCAAAGGTCTGAGAATGGCGCAAGTCTGCGTGGGGTTTTGCTAGCGTCGACTGGGATCTTCATGGCAATGGAGCAGCACTTGGCCAAGGCGGAAGAGGAGATGAGGAAGATAAGCGAAGGGGAGGACGTGGCAAGCAAGGAGGCCTCACAGTGGGAGGGTACAAAGTGGAGGAGCCGACGGATGTCAATGAAGATAGAAGGTTGGTGATCCATGGTGACAGGTGTGAGGAGGTGCCAGCGGTGGAGGAAGAGGAGGAGTTTGAGTTTGAAGAAGACAATCCAGAGAAAGGCTTGCACCGGGGGTGGTTTGCAGTGGCTCGGTTTTACTCCAGCAATACTGTGCCTGTCAAAGTCTTGTTCGGTGATCTGCTTAGGATTTGGGGTGATGGCGAGGCAAGAGATCTGGGGAACAACAGGTATCTGCTGGAATTTACCTCTGAGAACTCGCTCAATTTCGTTCTCCGGGGTGGCCCATGGGGATTCAAAGGAGATGCTATCATCATGGTGAGGTACGACGGGATGTCTAAGCTATCTGAGGTGGCTATTGAGTCTATCCCCTTGTGGATTCGCATCTATGATATCCCTGTCGCAATGATGATGGATGCTTTTGTCAAGGCTTTGGGTGCAACGGTTGGCGAGGTGATGGAGGTGGGTGAAACTATCAAAGACTTCAAGAGGGTGCGTGTGGATTTTGCATTAGGGAATCCCCTAATGACAAGTGTGAGGATTAGAGTGAAAGGTAAAGGAACCCTGGAGTTTGTGGTGAAGTATGAGAGTGTGCCACACTTTTGCTTCTATTGTGGTCGCATAGGGCATGCAGAGCGAGAGTGTCCGGACGAGGGTCTGCTGGAGGATGGAGAGAGGTTTGGCATTGATCTTCACACCTCTCCCTTCAAGCGAGGCGCAGGTAGATTTTTATTGTGCCAGGCGTCTGCGACACCAGCAAGGAGGGGCCTCGATTTTAGTGGTGATCAGAAGGACCGGGTGATGTCCCACTCAAGCTCTTCCTCTCTGAATGCAAACCGCCAGGCTCGTGTGGTGAACTATTAGAGCACTATGGGGGACGCAGTGGTGCTAGCAGCGGTGCGGATGGCCGTGTAAAAACCCTGGCTAGTGGGGCTGCGGCTTCGGAAGCTGCTGATCTGTTGGCGCGCGGCGTGCAGAAAATGGTGGTGGACAAAAAGACCCCTACAGCTAATTTGGCTGCGGATCCTATGGGTAGTGGAGATGATATGGTGGCGCAGAGGGTTTCTGGGCTTGACTCCTATGTTGGCTCGAGCGAGGCGTCCCTGGGCTCAGAACTAAGTGCACCGCTAAGTCTGCAGGACCGGCTTCGTGGAGCAAAGGCCAAATCGGGGGCTCCATCAGGACCGCAAGCAAGCCATTAAAAGTCCTAGAGCTGCGAAGGAAATTGCTAAGCAGAGGAGGAATAAGAACTTGTTGCAAAACTTTTGTGGAGCTGCAGCAGGGGTTCGGGATGCCGGGGTTTAAACCCCAGGAGGTGGATGGTGGTCTGCAGGCGCGATCTGGCGATGTGCACATGAAGGAACAAGGATCGGTGGGGCAGGGCGCGGTGATGGGGAGTTCGATGGCTACAAGCAACTCCCCTGGCGTTGAAGCAACTCAGCGTACTAACCTGACGGGTTCTCATGATGAGACCCGTCAGGAGCAATGAATGCGATAGTTTGAACTGTCGGGGAGCGGGGAACACGCCGACAGTTCATGAGTTGGACGCCTTGGTGCGTCAGTATCTTCCCAAATTAATTTTCCTTTCTGAAACTATGATTAGTGAGAGTCGTGTCAAGCAGCTTAGGTGGAGATTAGGTTTGAAGGGGTGTTTAGCAGTAGACAGTAGAGGTAAGCGTGGAGGTCTTGCTTTATTTTGGGATGAGAACATTCAAGTTAATCTTTTAACGATTGATGATCGCTATATCGATGTCTCTATTAGGGAGGAACCTAATGTTGTGCCGTGGAGGGCTACTTTTGTTTATGGGGAGCCAAGGGTAGAAGATAGACATCGCATATGGAAGTCATGAAACGTTTAAAAACTCGCTCTTCTGACCCTTGGCTCGTCATTGGTGATTTTAATGAAACCATGTGGCAATATGAGCACTTCTTTGAGACTAAAAGGGGTGAGCGACAGATGGCTGATTTTAGAGATACGCTAGATTTCTGTGGGCTGAAAGATATTGGCTTTTCTGGAGTTCCTTGGACTTATGATAATAGGAAGGATGGATCCAGGAACGTGAAGGTTAGACTAGATCGGGGGGTGGCTTCTCAAGATTGACTTAATCGCTTTTTTGATGCTTCTGTCACTCACCTTACTTCTCCCTGTTCTGATCATTGCCCTCTCTTGCTGCGGGTTCAGAGGGAGGAGGCTGATTGGCGTGGGGTAAAACAGCCTTATTATGAGATTATGTGGGAGAGAGATCCCTCGTTGGGGGAATATATCCAGCAAGCCTGGGGTGGTGAGCAGACGAAGGGTGATTTGGGCATCATTAGCAAGGCGTTGAAGGGTGTTCTAGCGTCTTTAAAACAGTGGAGCCTAGAGCGGTTTGGGTCAGTTCGCAAAGAGCTTGAGAAGCTGAGGGCTCAGCTGGCCGAGCTGCAAGCGACAAATGCAGATGGTAGTGTGCTTAGAGAAACTATTCGAAACATGAACGAAATGCTTTATAGGGCGGAGATGTTATGGCTGCAGCGGTCACGGGTGGATTGGTTGCGTGAGGGAGATCGTAATACCAAGTTTTTCCACCAAAGGGCCGCGTGGAGGGCTTCGGAAGAATCGCATCAGGAAACTGAAACGAGAAGATGGTGAATGGGAGAATGACAAGGAGGCCATGGCAGGTATGGTTAATGAGTATTTTAATTCCTTGTTTACTAGAGATGAACAAATCAATCTGCAGGAAATTACTAATCTGTTTGAGTCTTGTATTACTGATGTTATGAATGATGACCTTTGCAAACCTTTCACGGAGGAGGAGATAGGGAATGCCCTTTTCCAGATTGGTCCCCTGAAAGCGCCAGGTCCGGATGGTCAGCTGGCAAGATTTTTCCAGAGGAACTGGGGTACCCTAAAGGAGGATGTGATCAATGCCGTGAAGCGCTTCTTCGAGGAGGGGCGCATGCCGAAGGGTGAATGACACTGCTGTAGTGCTCATTCCTAAGGTACAGCACCCAGAATCTTTAAAAGATTACCGACCTATTAGTTTATGCAATATCATCTACAAAATAGTCTCCAAATGCTTAGTTAACAGACTACGGCCTGTTTTAGATGGTATTATATCAGATAGCCAGAGTGCCTTTATTCCCGGACGCATGATTACTGATAATGCTCTCATTGCCTTTGAGTGTATACATGCCATTCAGCAGGATAATTCTGACAGGTGGAATTTTTGTGCTTACAAACTGGATTTGGCTAAGGTGTATGATCGTGTAGACTGGAGATATCTAGAAAATGTTCTTGTGAAGCTGGGCTTTCAGCGGAGATGGGTACAGTGGGTAATGGAGTGTGTTACCACTGTGCGATACTCTGTTCGCTTCAATGGTGTCTCTTTGGGCACCATCCAACCACACGTGGTTTACGCCAAGGCGATCCTTTGTCGCCATATTTATTTCTCTTTGTGGCTGATGGTCTCTCTAAAGTCTTACAGGCTGAGGCAGGGAATGGATTGATCCAAGGAGTGAGGGTATGCCGGCGCGCCCCTGAAATTACACAGCTTCTGTTTGCAGATGATAGCTTACTGTTCTTTCGAGCAAACAGAGATCAAGCAACAGTTGTCAAGGAAGCGCTGCATAGGTATTGCAGAGGCACGGGGCAATTAATCAACTTTGACAAGTGTTCCATTATGTTTAATGCAAACCAGGACACGACGGTGATAGATGAAGTGAAAGAACAGCTAAGTGTGCACAGAGTTACCTTCGAAGCCAAGTACTTGGGACTGCCAACTCCCGAGGGAAGAATGAAAGCAGAGAGATTCCAGGCTATCACTGAAAGACTGATGAAAAGGTGCAGTGCGTGGGATGAACGGAACTTGTCTTCAGCCGGGAAGGATACACTTATCAAATCAGTCGCACAGGCCATCCCGGTTTATGTCATGAGTATTTTTATTCTTCCTGGACAAGTGCATGAATCGTTGACCCAATGTATTAGGAGGTTTTGATGGGGAGAAACTGCTGGTAAAAGGAAGACTCATTGGATCGCCTGGGAGAAATTTACGTCTACGAAAGGTAGAGGTGGCTTGGGGTTCCGGGATCTCAAGTTATTTAATCAGGCTTTACTAGCGAAACAAGCTTGGAGATTGATTGAGAAACCAGATAGTTTATGTGCTCGGGTTCTTAAGGCGAAGTACTTCCCAAATGGTAACTTGTTGGATACGGCGTTTCCCTCCAACCAGTCACCCACATGGAAGGCTATAGTACACGGATTGGAGCTGTTAAAGAAAGGAGTGTGTTGGAGAATTGGAAACGGAAAGTCTGTGCGAATCTGGCGTGATCCATGGCTTCCCCGTGGATGGGAAAGGAGACCAATTGGTAAAAGGAGGCCGTGTCGGTTGAAGTGGGTTTCCCAGCTCATAGATGAAGAGCAGATGGAATGGAAAGAAGAGGTAGTACGTGATTATTTCAGAGAAGTGGATGCACAATTGATCCTTTCCATTAGGCTTCCGTCCTATCCAGTGGAGGATCTAACTGCTTGGTTTTATGAGAAGAGGGGAGTGTTTTCTGTACGGAGTGCTTACAAGCTAGCCAAGAATCGTGTGGAGGAGCAGATGAATGGCCAGTCTAGCTCAGGAGACCAGGAGAGTCACCCAATTTGGAAAAACTACTGGAGCATCCCGCTGCCACATAAAGTGTTAATCTTTGGTTGGAAAGTGATTAATAATGGCCTGGCTACTCAGGACAATAAAAAGAGAAGAACCATTGTGATTGACAGCACTTGTACTATATGCGAGAGAGGAGAAGAATCAATTACACATGCACTGGTCTGGTGTGACCATGCTGTGTCTCTCAGAGATGCAATGCGTCAATTCTGGGAGTTGCCGGGAGAGGAACAACTTCGTTCTTTTACCCCAGAAGGCCTGTTACACCAAGTGGACGTATTGGATGTTGACGCTGCAGCCCGGTTGCTGCTGCTGCTCTGGCGCACCTGGCATATTCGGAATAATATTACCCATGAAAGCGAAAAATTTTCCTTGAAGGCTCGGTTCTTTTCTTAAGGAAATACTGGTCTGAACTGTGCAGCATCCGACAACAAGGAAATCAAGCTGACCGGCATGGGAAATTGCCGATTTCTGACTCTTTGAATGCAGGGAAGAGCCGGCGGGCTGAAAGGAAGGAAACGGGGTGGCTTGCACCACAGGAGGGCCAGCTGAAGATCAATGTAGATGGGGTGTTTGATGAAAATTCTGGCGAGGGAGCAACTGGAATTGTCATTCAAGATGATAAAGGGTTGGTGGTCCTCTCGGCATGGAGCTTTCTTCAGTCTGGGGGAAGTGCTGAGGAAGTAGAAGCCGTCGCATGCAAGGATGGTCTGGCACTTGCCGCTGATTGGTGCCAGAAGGGAGTTGTCTTGGAGACAGACTGCAGTTCCGTCACCGCTATGTTGGCAGCGAGAAGCGGCGGACGATCGGCGATCAAATTCATCATCGACGAGGCCATCGAAGCAGGGGACAGGCTTCCTAGTTGGACTATAGTCCATAAGTGAAGAGAAAGTAATAGTGTAGCACACGAGCTTGCACAATTGGCAAAGCGAACTCGCCATTCTGCTGTTTGGCACTTCGCTGCCCTTTTGTGTGTTGAGCAGATCATTGCTCGGGAATGTAACTCTATTTCTGAGTAATAAAGTTCTCTTCTCCTCGAAAAAAAAATCCTTCATGGTGGTCGCCGGTGGCCGCACCATCTGCGCGTCCACCGACGACGACAGTGACAGCAACAGCCAGGGCACCTACTGCTTCGACACGAGGAGCCATAACTGGTGGAAGGCCGGCGACTGGGTGTTGCCCTTCGTAGGCCGAGCAGAGTATGTCCCTGAGCTCGAGACCTGGTTCGGCATCGAATCCAACGGCTACGGCATGGACGACTACCACCGCCTGTGCGCCTCGTCAGACCTCGCTGCAGCCATGGCGGCTGACCGAGAACCCATCATACTGCAGCACGACTGGAAGTACCTCGACCTGCTTTTCGAGTCGGAGTACATTGAGCTAAAAGGGCGCCTCCGAGGCGTTGTCCTCCACAGGAATGTTCAGCCATGCATATATGTTGTACATTGAGCACTGGTCGGCGTTCGGCGGCGACCTCCTCAGCCTCGGCGGAGGCAGGTTCTGCATCGCCACGGTCGTCGAAGACGAGAAGAAAATATCGACCAACCTTGATGGTGACCCCACGACTGAAGCAGAGTTTATGGTGCTCATCGGCGTGGAGGTGGTTCGCGGCAGCGACGATGAAGGAGGTGGGCTCCGCATGGTGAAGCACAAGTCCAAACGCTACACCTTCACCAGCGACAAAATCCTGCGGGTGCTCTGATCAATATTCATGTGCCAAGTACAACATATATGCATGGTCAACTTAAGTGATGATGAAATCTAGTCGAACATCTCGTAGATTCAGCAATACCCATGCATGTCCTAGGAAGTAAAGTTATGCTTAATTTTTGTTCCAAGGTAATACTCCCCTTCCGTTCCAAATTACTACATCGTTTTGATTTTTCTAAAATTCATATGTCTAGATACATAGTAAAAGCCATAAAGACAAAACAATACTAATAATTTAGGAAGGAGGGAGTAATAAATAATTAACGTGTTCTTTCTTGGTCGATTATATTTTTCATGAGTCACAATGTCATGCCACACAAATTGAGCTGGACTAATGTATTAATAATGTTTCAGTAGACTTTATTTCCAGAGTTTCCTTCCACAAGTAATGATACAAATTTGTCATGTTTGGAGTACAACACAGGAATGTGGGTTCAGTAAATAACTTTCAGTACTCGTCCATCCAATTTCAAGTAAAGACTTGGGTGGCTCGATCAACTACAAGTTCATGTAAATATCAGCGCTTCATGTGGTTATTTATTCCCGGTTGATTTTTTTTTAAGAAACAGGAGGAGCAAAAAGCTCCTACTGATTATATATTAATAAAAGAAACAAAGGTTTACATAGCTAAATCAAGAAAGAAAGAAAGAAAATGAATTCTGTTACAGAGTCGCTTCTATCCATGCATGAAGACGTGCGGTTTGTTGGTGACTTTTGCTCTGAGAATAACTAGAACAAATTCTTTCTTGAACCTTTATTTGATGAACTGTAAATCTGGTAGAATGCCTTGGAAAATTAAATCATTACATGCCATCCAAATAGACCATCTCATAATAATTAGAATGCCCTAAAAAAGAGACATTTAGCTGGTTCCGAAATGAACTGATAACCTGAAAATGATCACCTATCGGTGGAGCAAGATTAATCAGCAACCTAGGCGTCTACAAGCCTTTGAAGCGTTTGTTACTCTTGGAGGTTTGCCTCCTAGATAGTTAGGCGTCGCCGGCTAGCTCCCAAATTGTGGTGAGCAGCGACAAGTTTGTGAGAGTTGTGATCTTGTCTCTTCATGAAAAGATCGCCTTAGTGGAACCGAGGAAAGTGGTTGGAAGAGACCCGGCTTGTTGTGAGAGATTCCCGTACAAGCTCCTCAACGGAGACGTAGCCTTTCCTGAGTGGAAGGTGAACTTCGGGAAACAAATTATCATGTCTCCTTTGTGGTTTGCCTCACTTGTGGTTTTCTAACATATTACTATTTACTTCCGCTTCGATCTACTTGGGTGTGCTTGTCTTTGTGTGTAGGTATCATTACCCTGCTTGTGATCACCTACTCAAGCCACCATACAAGTTGCATCCGTGCTAGAAATCAAGAGAAGCTTGAGCCACACTTTGCTAGCTGTCTGCGTGGAGGCGGTCAAACCGCCCTCTCCCAGCAGAAGGCAGCAGGGGCGGTCTAACCATCTTGTGTAGGCGGTCTGACCGCCTGTGCCAGGGAGCTCAAAGTTTTGGAGAAAAGTTTTAATTGGTCGACTCGCCTATTCATCTCCCCCTCTAGGCGACATCAATGTTCTTTCATCACTTCTCGCCTTTTTTTTGTTTGGTTTGTGGAGTAGAATGGGTTAATCTCTCACCCACCTCGTCCCTCGCAAGCTAATAATAAATTAATAGACATGAGGACTAAGATTATCCCATCAAATTTATAGAATCAGCTTAGGATGATCATGGATGAGCTTGTGAAACAACAGTCACATATATGTTAAGCATATCACGTATTGCATCGCAAAACTAATCATATCTTTGGTTATCTATCTATATAAACTATATAATTGGTACCCATTAACGATTTCTCTTACCTCTCAACGCGTCACGTCATAACCCACTACACGCCATGTCACTATCTACTATAAGCCATGTCAACATCCACCAAACCATATAGCATGTTATGTTTACGAGTAGCACGCTATAAAATTCTCGCAGTTGAAATACATGTAGGATCAATTATTTAAAAATGGTTCTCTCTTAACAAAATTAACATACTTTCATATATAATATTGTTTACATATGAATATCGCCATGCAATCGTTTTTGTGTTTCTACTTTCACATTGCATCTTAAAATTTTATCTAAAAATTCCCGCGGCAACGCGCGGGGTATCACCTAGTTTGATATAACAATGCACACATTGGTTATTAATATAAAAGAAAAGGATCTAGTAGGGGGTCCTACTGTTTCGTAAAGAAAAACATGTACTACTACCATGTAAAAGTAGAAACTATAGCTAATTAAACCATTCTTGTACCTCAATTAATTTTTAGCCTATCAATGACTTAATTACATATCCTTTCATCAAAAAATTACATATCCTACTATTAGTATTATTGTATATTAATGCATCTGAAGAATCATTATTTGAACAACAAAGAGTAGAAGATATCTGGAAGCCCAAAACATTAACGAAAATAGGCAAAGCAGCCGCCACCTCCAAATTAAGAGAGAACACCTGCAATTAATTGGTACTCCCTCCATTCCAAATTATAGATCGTTTGACTTTTTCACCCTCAAGTTTGAATGCTTATTTTATTCAAAAAGTTTGTGCAAACATGTCAAATTTAAGTTATTTTTGAAGATTTTTTATTAATAAAAACAAGCAAAAAAAGATCTTTTGCACAATTTTTGTCAAAAAATTTGTGCAAACATAGTCAAATTTAAGTTATTTTTGAAGAATTTTTATTAATAAAAACAAGCAAAAAAATCTTTTTCACAATTTTTTTTGAGTAAGATGAGTGATCAAACTTGAGGAAACAAATCAAACGAACTCTAATTTGAAATGGAGGGAGTAAACGCTATAAGATATGAAAATTCTGTAGGAGCCCAAGACGACACTGACGCAAAAAATGGTCCATGACATCCAACCATCATGAAAAGCCGCACACCAATCAAGTTCCGTGAAGGTACCATTTTTTTTAGGTTTAGAATTCAGGGCACAGGGTTCCAATCTGATCCGATCCGTTCCGTTCCGTTGGATAAAGCAATCTGGACGGTGGATTGCGTGGACAGAGTCTCGCAGTCACAGGTCAAAGGGGAGTCCGCCGCCACCATCGCCGCCCGTCTTCCGTCCCCGCGGTCGTCGTCATCACGTACACGCGAAGAAGATGATCCCCCGGCGGTTTGTGAATCTGGTCGTCGAGAGCTACAGCACCGGCGAGCGGTCGCTGCACCGGCTTGACGCCGCCAAGCATCTCTTCTACCCGTCCACGGCCAAAGCAGAAGCAGCACACGCGAAGGTGGACAGCAATGGTGTCCCCAAGCCGCCCAGGATCGTGACCCTGCGGCAGCTGCCGCCGCCGATCATGCGGCTCGAGGGGTTCCCCGCCACGGCCGATCCATGGCTCCTGGACGACACGTTCGTGCTCCTGCGCCCCCGTTCCAGCAACGACTACGGCGGCAGGATCCTCCACACCAGCAGCGAGAACGGCCGCACCCACCTCTACGACTACGACGCCGACGACGCCGGCGCCGTCGCGTTCTCCACTACCACCGTGCCCACCGTCAAGCGGCGGAAGGGACTCGTACCCATCGTCATCCCCGTCGCCGGCGCCGGACCCGGGGAAGAAGAAGGGAAGGAAAGGGTCTACGCGTTGAGCAACTACTGCAACGACCACAGCTTCGAGGTGCTGGACTTGAGCCGACACCCTGACAAGTGGGAGCCTCTGCCGCTTCCACCCTCTGCCAAATCCTTGGGCTCCAACATCAGGTCCTTCACGGTGGTCGGCGGCGGCTCTACCATCTGCCTATCGACGGAGGGGAGTGGCACCTACTGTTTCGATACGAGGAGCAACGAGTGGTGGCACGCCGGTGACTGGGTGCTGCCATTCACGGGCAAAGCCGACCATGTCCCTGAGCTCGACACCTGGCTCGGCTTCAGGTACTGCCACGACCCCAAGTACCTGTGCGCCTCGTCGGAACTGTTGGCCATGGACGCCGACGCGCACCACCGGGAACAGGAAAAACCGAAGCTGCAGCACGTCTGGGAGGACCTCAAGCCGCCGCCTAGGAAGAAGGAATTTATTGATCTAGGAGGGAGCTTCCTGGGGACTGTCCTTACGAGAACAACGAGCTGGAACTCGTTCGGCCAGAACCTGGTCAACCTGGGTGGAGGTAGGTTTTGCATCGCTAAGGTCTTCCGAGTCGAGCAGACGGTGAAGCTTCACTTTGAAGAAGGTGGCACCGCGGTTGGAGACATGTTCGTCGTGCTCAGCGGCGTGGAGGTGATTCGCCGCCACGACGATGGAGGAGAAGGGGGCCTCCGGATGGTGAAGCACAAGTCCAAATGGTTCGTGTTCACCAGGGACAGAATCCGGTGTGTGCTCTGAAAAATCAGGTAGGAATAATATGAACAACGTAACCCAACGGGGATAATAGTAATACTGATGTTCATGCATGAGGTTAGCTGTGCTCAGTTTTTGTTTTATTTAAATAGGCACAATTGAGATTTCAGCCGAATTTTCAGATTACACTGTTCAAATTTGATTATATGTTTCTTATCAATTAGTTGTACTTGTTATGTGGGGCTGCAGCCACACGTACCTATTGTCAGGCCAAGAAGAACGCATGCAGGCAGGGCGCTGGCAGAAAGAAACATCAGTGTCATGATTATCCTTTGTTATCTAGTAGGTTTTTGGCTCACTTAGTTCAATATGCTTCATAAACATTTCTGGGCTGAAAGAAAAACACGATCCGAATTGATCATATTAGATTTGCAAATGCTTTTCTATTTTTTAAAATTTCTAAAATGGGCAATTTTGAGATAAGCTGCCTAATATATGTACTGCACACTAGAATTGAATTTGGCATTCTCAGATATGCTCAATCAAATTTATTTGTACAAATCCTATTCATCCATAGACTTGATCAATTTGTATCATGATTATGTGGCATAACATGTATCATGCAAAAATAGGAACCATCACTACCAGAAATCACGGTGTTGCCGTGAGCCTTTTATTTTGACGAGAGTTTTTTTTGGCTCACGACAAAGAACCATTTTGCCGACGGTCACGACAAAAACTATCGGTAAAGTCTGGGCTCTCGGCAAAAAGTTGCTTGCCGAGAGCAGCTCTCGGCAAAGAACCTTTTTCCCGAGTGCTTTTCATCGTGACCGTCGACAAAGAAAATGTTTGCAGAGAGCAGTTCTCGACAAAAAACCTTTTTACCGAGAGCTTTTCTTGACTCTCGGCAAAAAGGTTGTTTGCCTTTTGCAAAAACACTCGGCAAAGACAAATTAAAATCACATTTTGAAGCCGTAACTTATTTCAAACCAAAAATTTTTAATTACAAAGTTTCATAACTTTCAAGATGAACAACTTTTATTTGAGTTATTTCTTCATTTGACACAGTGGTGCTAATTTTGTTCACAAATCTTATATAGCTCTCATATTGTTTCATGAAATTATATGAGAGGTATATAAGATTTGTGAAGAATATTACTACCACTATACTAGATGAGCAAATGACCAAAACAAAAGTTGTTTGTCTTCAGAAGTTATAGAACTTTGTAGTTGAATCATTTTGAATTTGAATTACTTTTATGAATGAGAAGTACGTCTGAAATTTCTCGAATTTGAAAATTTGAATTTTTCAAATGACCTCAAATGAGGAAACATTCTAAATAAAAGTTGTATATCTTGAAAAGTTATGAAACTTTGTTGTTTATGACTTTTTTGTTTGAAATCATATTGTCAACGAAAAACTAAGTTTGAATCTCTCAAATTTGAAATTCAAATTTTATAAATGAATGGAGAAACTCCAAATATGAAAGTTGTATATCTCACAAAGTTATGAAACTTCGTATTAGACAACTTTTTAATTTGAAGCCGTTTAGAGCAATTTACACTTGGTGTTGTATAATATGAGGAGATAGAAAATAGGATATGGACGCAAGTGACAATGTAGTACAGTGGGTGCGAGTTGCGACTTGGTGACGTGGATGGGTGGGTGGTTGGCTGGCGGTGGGGTCCCCTCCCTAAAATATATTTTTCTATTTATTTTGCACTTTTTCTGAATGCAAATTTGCCAAGTGTGGAATCTTTGCCAAGAGTTAGACCTGGCTCTCGGCAAACACCCCTTTACCAAGAGAATCTCTGTCGAGAGGCCTTTGCCGAGAGTAAACCGTCCTTTGCCGAGTGTATCGGGCACTTGGCAAAGCATGGGTTTCTCGTAGTGATATATAGCTAATCAAATGAACTATATGATCTTGTACCTCAAATATTCTTTTTAGGATATCAACCATTTATTTTTTATATCCTACTACTAGTATATAATCTCTATGATTTGTTCCAAGCATGGGTCTGAATCTTTGTTCTGTCATTCATTTAAAGAACAAGAGATTCCTACTGCATATTAAGAGAGAAGAGCCGCACCTTTGTTAACTGATTAAAACTGAATGTGTCTAATAAATAAACCATTATTTTGAATTGATTGCAAGACATACAACCAAAAGGAACATAAAACAAAAACACACCTGGAAGTTGGGGGTTTATATAGTTTTAGATCCTATTTTAAAAACCACCTGCAACTTAATTATTTTGGCCCATAACAACATTGTCCGTATGTACATATACTTCAATACTTGGCACTTACATGGATCTTCTATGTCAGCGCACAAGCTCCACGGTATCTAGCAACATTCTAAAAGTTGGATGATAATTTGAAACCAGCTAGTATTTTTTACCAATATTGAGATATCAACTACCACCCTGCAAAATTTATATGAAGTACCACTTGTGTATGGATAAACAAAAAATACAAATTGTATTAGGTCAATTGAACGAATAAAATTGCTTAGGTGGTAAACTGAACCAAGAAATAGTTTAGGTACGGTGCTATTCAGACTTTTGCTATACTTGAGTAATTTTGACTTTTTTCCTCATAAATATTGGTTATAATATTTAAAATCAACAAAAAATTGTGTAGGTGAGTGTACACTAAATATGGATATAACGAGTGTTCAATAAAAACATACTACATACATTTGTTTTTATTTGACGTTTAGACACAAGAAGGTAGCTTATTTTGTGCTAACTTTCATGTTTGGAACGACATATATACACAACCAGAGGGAGTATTCCCCTAGCGACTTCAGTTTGGTCCAACGAGAAGTGTTTCGCTGTGTCCTTTGATTGCAGCCCTTTGATTCATAAGTTGGCCATGACCTTTCAAAAGGAAGTATTTAAATTTCATTTATTTGTTGTGAAGCTATAAACTAGGTTTTTTTTTTGACAAACAGCTATAAACTAGGTTTTGAATCCAATAGGAATTAATGTTCTAGTGATTATTTATATTTTAATATCAAAATTGTAAAAATGTCTCTAACCTAGTGGTTAGAGAAGCCGTGTAGCACTAGTGGATTCGGATCCGATTTCTCATGAGAGAGAATTAAATGATACTAGATTAAAGAATGCATGAACCCTCATCTGCTCTTCCGAGTTATACACACATAACAAATGTGGTCGGTTTAGGCAAGCCCGCATTAGCCCAATGTCACAAATATGTGACCTTTAAGGATTGTCCTAATTCAACTATTTTAACCTATGTCATTACAGTACTTACTTTTGCAGACTGATATAAATATATTTGATAGAATCTAGTTGTATAAAGTACTTTGCTATTCTCTGCAGTAAATTTTTGTACACTTAGTATTTTTAAATATATATATAACTTCTAGAATAAGCTAATTCATATTTATAACTAAATATCTTTTCTTAAATGTCCTATTTGGAAAGGAAAGAGTAACAAAACATACTCCCCCAAGGTTGTATTTTCCAAGATCGTAATGTTCAAAATATCACTTAGAGGCATGTTTCGATGGATTAGAACTAAAG
The DNA here is from genome assembly GCA_022644695.1 of Cenchrus purpureus. Lineage (NCBI taxonomy): Eukaryota > Viridiplantae > Streptophyta > Magnoliopsida > Poales > Poaceae > Cenchrus > Cenchrus purpureus. The sequence continues at coordinate 12,168,967 of CP053467.1, forward strand.
TTTAGGCCTTGCTAAAATTTGTCCTGTCTCAATTGGTTGGTGGTAATTCCCTGACGGCTCAATTGATTGGTGGTAATTAGTTATCAGGTGGTTATTAATTTGGTGGAATTATGCTTTACATGCAAGATCAATGTATCTCGAGTATTTATCCTGTCTATTATATAATTGTCGACTCCAAAAGAGTACAAACTGAATAGTAGATAAGAATTATCTCTCAAAATCTTCTTTTTAATTGAAAAGCTAAGCAAGATGAGAGTAAAATTCCAACTCTCATATAAATTCCCCTCTCAACCCGATGTTTAACTTCCATGCCTTTGCAATGGCTTGCGAGACACATGCACGTGTTTGGCAAGTGATGAGAAGGTATATGTGAATTATAGATGGGAGTTCATATGAGTTTGATCTTTAGTTCCACTCCCTTCTTTAGCGTTTGTCGAAAAATTAAGATTGCGAGTTTACTTATGAGAAACCAAGTTGGAATTTAGACCGAGCCTAGCTCGGCCGGTGAGGACTCCAGGAGGGGAGCTCACCCACCCGGGTTTGAACCCGGGCGTGCGCGCTAGCTTCCCGAGGCTGGGGGAGATAAGCACCCCTATTTAAAAAAACAAGTTGGAATTTTTAAAGTCTCTCATTCACCCCTATCATAATTTCATTGGTGGTACGTAAATTGTATCTCAAGTCTGGAGTATATGAACGGTGGGTATGCATGTACTCCGGTTGAAGAGTACTAGTTGTTCTTAGGGATCAAAATTAAATTTCGCCCAAAATTCGCAAAATTTCGATCTTTTTGGTCATGATCAAGTTCATCTGAAATATCGATCTACCCACCATCGAAAGAACTACCTTTTAACTCAAATTTCGTCTGAAATTTTGCAAAATTCGATGAGAACCGAAAAATTGCTGAAAACGAAATCTAAAATCCTGGCTGTTCCCACCCAATTACCGCCAATCCCCCAGATTTCGTGGGATTATTATACTTGAGCTCTCAAATTCCGTTTCCCATTCCACTGAAATTGGGAAGAAAAATTCAGTCATCGCTCCATCTGAAATTGGACGACCACACGAGGTGCGCACAAGCAGGCCCACGGGAAGGGCAGGAGCACATGCACGAGAAGGGCAAGGCGCACATCATGGGGAGGTCAGGCCCACAGTCAGCGGTAGCATGCAACATCCCTACGAACCAATCAAAAGAATTCGAAGCCCACACGATCCCCTCTATAAGGGTGTTTGGAAAGGAAGGTGCCCTGCAGGCGTGCCCCTCCCCCTCGTCGCCGCCTGTTTTCGTGAACACCACAGGCAAGCCACTTCACAATCTCTTCAAGCGCGCCCCGAGATCGATCAATCTGCCAGGCCCGCTTCTTGCCCTTCTTCGATCGATCAGGTACTATCTGCAAAACTTACGAGATCTATTTCTGCTCCATCTTTCTCGTAATCCTAGCTTGCGTGTCCACCTGATGCAGATGAACTCTACCTGACGGCGCCGTTGTTTGTGAAGGAGAAGAAATCAAAGAAGATGATCCGGCGGTTTGTGAATCTGTTGCAGGAGGACTTCGACGGCCGCTTGTACTCGCTGCACCGGCTGGACGTCGCCAAGCACCTCTTCTACCCGTCCACAGCCGACGCCGAAGCGGCGAACGCCAAGAACAACGGCGGCGGCAGCGGCAAGCCTAATAGTAAGGCTAAGGCGTCGATGATGGGGACCCTGCTGCGGCGGCTGCCTCCGGCGAGCACGCGCTTCCAGCGGTTCCCGGCTCGCCTAGGCGAGCCGTGGCACACAGCTCAGGACATGTTCGTGCTCCTGAGCCCCAGCACCAGCGAGGGCCGGATCCTCTACGTCGAGGGCCGCCACTGCCTCCTCCACGACGTCGACGAGGGGGTCAACACTCAACAGCACCATACCCAGCCTCGACGTCCCCATGGGGTTGGAGTGGGTGAGACCCATCGCCGTCTCCGTCCCCGGCGCCGGTAGCCCCGGGAAAGGGCAGCATGAAAGCCTCTACATGATGCGACCCACCATCACCTCGCCGCTGTTCAATCACTTCTGTGGTTGTGCTCCTGATGACAAGGAGCGAGACGGCGATGGCGGGCCCCCTGACTTCGTGGTCCTCGACTTCAATGAACCTCGCCGGGAGTGGAAGCGCCTCCCGCGGCCTCCCTGCGTCGACGAGCCAGGCTCTTCCGCCACCTTCGGAGCCTTCACGGTGGTCGACGGCGGCCGCACCATCTGTGTGTCCTCGGAAAACCAGAGCCGCAGTGGCAAAAGGACCCACGGTACCTATTGCTTCGACACGGTGACCCGAGAGTGGCGGCACGCCGGCGACTGGAAGCTCCCCTTCGATAGGTGTTCCAGAGCCGAGTACGTCCCCGAGCTCAACACATGGGTAGGCTTCCGCCCCGAGCAACCCATGCACCTGTGCACCGCGGACCTCTCCGCGATGACCACCGGCACGGCAAGCCAAGTGGCGCCGCCGACGCTGCAGCACGTCTGGGAGGATTTCAACCCGCCGCCGACGGAGGAATGGTCGAAAGTACTGAACCCGAGCTACCCGGAGTATGTTCTCCGCAGAACAAAGTCTTGGAAGGTGCAGCACGCCGACCTGGTAAACCTCGGCTCCGGCAGGTTTTGCACCGCGAAGTTGGTCATTGTCGAAGGGGGTGAATCGGTGAACTTTCATGTAAACCACACGCTTGATGAGGAGGAATTTCTTGTGCTCACCGGCGTGGAGGTGGTTAGCGGCGACGACGGGGCCCTACGGATGGTCAGGCACAAGTCCAAACGCTACTCATGCAGCAACAGCGACAACTATTCAATAGAGTGGATTCTCTGAAGAAGGAAGGATTAGAAATCAAATCGCGTAGGAGAGTATGCACACTACCATGAATTTATCTTCATATTAGTACTATACCATGAATCAAATATTACAAATAGTCATTTAAAAGCATTAGCCATTAGAAATCTACATATATTTTTTCATGTTAGAAAAATGTTTTGTGCATATTATTTGTGGTCGAAACTTATAAGTTTTGCTGTACTATGCTGTCATCTACTTTGAAAATGGAACGAGTAATTTTGTTGGGGTCCCAATGAGGCACTACGCCTAGGACTGAAGTCATAATCCATCAATCTCATTAGGCCATTATATTTCTGTTAGGTCTGGCAAGCTGAACACAAGAGAAAATTGTTCATGCTTTACAACAATATATTGTTCTAGCTTTCACAAATTTTTCCCTTGTTTCATTACAAAAAGGTTCCACCCGAAAAATGTGCTAAGCTTCTTTTCCATTACGGGCATCACCCTGATTTCATTACTTATTGAGCAACCAACGAATTATTACAGTCTTTCTAAGGTCACCCAAACTCCTAGTACATCAAACAGCCTAGGAAAAGCCAGCAACCCAAGGGTTAAGCCACCCAAAACCACACCCCTTAAGCATAATAAAAACTCTAAGCCTTATTACAACTAGGAACGTGTCCGTGCGTTGCTACGGGCAATAAAAATGTAAAGCTAATCCATATTTACTTTCCATATGAAAGCAAAGTTGACAACAGGAAGAATTTACTATCTCATTTCAAGTAATTGGTGTGATGTGATTGCATTTCAGTTAAATAAAACAAAAGGAAGTTGGACTCTGTCAAATTCCACACTTCGTGGACCAAAAGGGTAAGAGGAAAAACATCCTTTCTTCTGGATAGGCAATATCACACTGTGTAGGACTGCTAGATGGTCTCAATGTCAAAGCCCCTTCACCTTCAGCTTGACAGCAGACTCCACATGCCCTGATGCCCCTCGAGTGTGAAGCTTCCGCAGCATGCAACAATCATCCACAGCCCCATCAATCAGCTTTGCATAATTATCAATAACCCTTACTAACTATTGTCTACCAGATAGAAAAGGCATGCATTGAATATCAAAACAATTTTGCTTGTATGGAGTTCAATAGTAGTAGACATTTAATTCCAAACAGAACCATCGTGCAATGATTTAAGTTTTACCTCGAAGTACTGACAGACAAGGAAAACATACCACAACATGGTGATCGAGACAACATAGATCTGCCATAATAAAAATGCATTAGTCAAATAGCACGAGGAAAGACATAGCTATGATCAGAAATACGAAGTTGAAGAAATTAGAAATGAGATCATTTTGATACTGTTCATCTGGTACCATACCTATGATCATTTTGGCCTTGGAATTGTTTCAGCACCATCATGTCTTGGAGTGTCAAAAACTGGCATCAGACCAAACCAACAAAGTGCCATGGGCCACCAGAATTTTCTTTCCTCCCCTCAGGTATTTCCTACATAAGTAAAACAGAACAGTTCCAAGAAAATGAATCTAACATGCTCATGTTATTCTTGTGGTGAGTGCAATGTGTATAGCAAGTCAAAAATAGAAGTTGCAGTGTCTTCTCACCTGATATGCTACAACTAGCAATCTAAGTCCATGCTCTGCAAACTTATAAGCGCAGTGTGGACCCTCCTCTCTATCTGACTATCTCTAACTTGTGAGCCAGTTGGAGAATCTGCAGTCCATTCATTGAGCATATGGCATGATGTTATATGCAATGATATATAAATCTGAATGAACCATTTTAATAATGCAATGCTGAGATATCAAGCCATATGTTAATTCTTGATTCTTGTGGTACATGATCAGGGGCACCCTTACTGACAATTCCATATTTTGCAATCATGGTCTATGTATGCCACAACAACAATTTTGTCAGTAGGATTGAATGGTAGAAAGTGAACTTCTTGGATGTACACTAAAGATGCAAAGAAACAGACATCAATTTTATACTTTCACTTCAAGATATGCCAATGATATTGCAACATTTACTTCCTGGTTCACCAAATGCCTCTTGCCAGGAGTATAAAAGTAATGATATCATTGTGAAAGCACATTCCAAAAGAGAGATTGCAATATATATGTCAAGTTCTTAGAGGCGGTGGAAAACAACATAGGAATGGATCACAAATAAATTAAAATGGATCCTTCCATCATTAAAAATTATGGCATGTCAAATGATCCCAAACGAACTCAGGTAAGACATTGATGTTGTGATAGTTAGAGATAAAACACTCTAACGATTATGGTTCGACTAAATAATAATAATTTTAAAAGTGAAGTTGGGGAACATATTTTTGGCTTATCATTGCCAAGGGCTTTGAAAACAAAAAAAGGGTGTTTATGGTGTAACTGCAGAATATGGAATCGTGAATATCTTAACATGAAAACCTGCACACACAAGACAACAACACCACCGAGTGGACATTGGTTGGGAAGAGGATCCGATACGACGGTTCAAAAGTGATACAAACAACCATCTGTTCACATTCTAAAACCAGTTTATCAATGGTGTCACCCATGAGATTCTAAAGTTTTCAGATCAAAGTCTTCATGAGGATTAGTGTGCTCTCCATTTATGCACTGAGTTATTTAAATACATACATTGCAACTGAAAATATTGAAAGCTACAAAAAATTGACTTAAATTTGTACACCACGTGAAAGACCCAAGTAAAGAAGAGAACTGTTTGCTACCTTTTCTTGCAGACCATGATGTTCAGCAACTTTAAACCGGACATATTCACCGCAATTTTTCATCATTGTCTGCAAAAGCCACACCAGTTTGTAACTGATACGAATAAAACAAAGTAAAATAAAGCTGGACACTTATTTGTGCAGTGAAGTATAAAAGCATCATGCCTAGTCATACCATAGTGAAAGTACATACCGTCAAATTAAAGCAAAGAGCTGAACCTTTGGGTCCTTGTTCTGCAATATCTCTTTCCCACTGCCTTTCACCACATCCTACATTTGATTGATTCAGATTCAGATATTGAAATTTGAGTATGATAAGCTAATAGTTACATGGGCCAGCAAATCTTAATTTCTCCAATCATGAAAGCGTAAGCAGAGCAACACGATCCACATATCAGTAAAATAACACAAAAAAATATTTTTTGTTAAAAAAAATTATGCGCACAATACAGAGGGGGAGAGGAATTACTGAGAGTGGGGAGTGATTCATATCTACTGCATTGCACGCAATGCCATTCCAAATTTCAAAAGACCACACCGGTAAGGAGTAAATTATTCCTACATCAGCAAACATAAAACTGAAACCATACCTGTGATCAATGTTGAGGCTCGCTGGTGCTGGGCATCTCCTCGACAGCAGGCCTGGCAGCAAAGTCCACGATCAAGCGATCAGCACGGCTCCAATGGATAACGTTGTCCGTGGTGGAGCCGCACCTCAAAACTGGATCCACTTTCCCTCATGGAGGTAGCACACTGCAAATGAATTATCTTTCTTATGAACAATCCCTGCAACCAAATAGAGCATTATTGTGAGGAAGTTGATTGGTAACAAAACACAGGATACAATGATTGCACATTGCCCAGCCTGCAATTGTAGGCCATCTCTTGAGGGGGAAAATTGCAACGCTTATGTACCTTGTCTTGAGCTATCTAATAAAATCACGATGTAAATAAAATCGTATGCTAGCGTACACAGGTAACTCCCTGTCAGCCCAAATCGCTTCATTCATATGCTAGGACAATAAAAATAGTTCAAAACGCAGATTTCTATTCACAATAACAACTTGTACTCATCCATATGTGGGCATAGTTCGGATTTCAATTTTATGGCACCCGTATCATTGAGATGAGAGAGAAGAAATTTTACCTTGGTCAGTGATTGGGGACGAGCTCGACATCGTGCTTGCAGAAGGACGGTAGTCAGTTGGTTGGTGTCGTCGTGCTCGTGCCCCCTCATCTCTCCTGCTCGCGCTCCCTCCTCCGCTTGATAAGCGGTGCAGGAGGTGGTGAGGGTTAGAGAGGCACGATCGGAAGAGGCAGTCAGGGAACAGGGCCGGGAGAGGCTGCCGGACCGTAAGAAGAGGCTGCCGTGGAGTGATTTTTGCGTAGAGGAGGTCAGACAGAAGTGCTCGGCAGTGAACCCTAACCCACCCCAATCGCCATCCATGCGACTGTGTGAGCTAAGATTAGGATTTGGCAGCAGAGGCTTCACACCATGGTTGTGTCGTCTCAGACCTAGCGCCGATGTCCCGAGGTGGATCTCACAGGCGCCGGTGGGGGAGTGAGCGGCCTCGTCCTCCATAGGATGGCGGAGGTCGGAGGAGGACGCGACTGCACTGGCGCTGGCGGCGGATCCGTGGGCGAGAGGGTGGGGCGTCGAATTTGGGGAGAGTGCGGGGGGAGGAGGGGCGGCATGGGAAAGGGCGGACAGCGACGCAATGTGGCAGGCGCGAGGAGGAGGCGAGCGTGAGGGCACAAGCGCAGGCGGGCAGCGGCGGGCTGAGAGGGAAGGTGCGTAGCGGATTGGTCCGCGAGGATGGCAGGTCGAAGGGTAAAAATGGAATTTAGCGGGAAGGGGGCGAGGCCCGCGGGAGGAGGCAGGGTGAAGGTTTGCGCAAGGGGCGGACGTACGGGAGAGTGGAAAAAAGTAAGATCAAATTTTTGTCTTCACTTCATACTTTTTAGGAGTAGAGATTAGTCTTCCTTTCCGAGCTCGCGTGATGAGGATAAAAAAAAATCAAACAACAAAAACAAAACTTGACTAAAAACTTGTCATAACTACTCCATTTGTCGCATAAATGGGAGTTGAATTCAACTTTACCTCACTCCATCTTGTGTGTTGTGTCATTCTACCTATATCCTACGCCAGAGCCTCGTGCGGGTGGAAGTTCAGTGCCACCGACTTAGTGCTTCAGCTCGGCCTCTAGAGACTCCCTGTCCCCCTCCTGTTGTAACTCTGCCCAAAAAGAAATAAAAGATGAGGCTAAGAATATGATCTCACTAAGAGATTTTACAATTGTCTTTTCAAAACAAACAGAGTTTCTAGATCACCAAAAAGCCCAAAGACGGAACTGATAAAAAAAAGGAAAATGGTCAGGTCGCCCCCACAACAAAGGCAACCTGACACCAAACAAATTTAGCCATAGACCAAGTGATTAACTAGTTCATCTTCAGAACAAAAGAGCATTTAACATCACCGTGCCAGTTTCGTCTAATGGGGTCGTCCTTGGTTAAAATAGCGTTTAGTTAGAACAGGAAGGAAAAATGTTCTAGCTTCACATTAGCAGCACATGGGCACGTGTGAATCATATTTTAACATTCAATTTTTTTTTTTGCTACTTGAACCATTGAACCTTTGTGGTGGTTAATTAATACTAACACGAGAAAATAAGATCCTAGCAAAAAAATTCACATTTAAGACTCAGATTTAGTAATGGTATTATCATCAATTTGAGGATACAACATGCATATATAGCAAATTATAAGTGAACATCATCATGATGTATTCCTACTTGTATATATAGTTCGAGGATATATAAATATTAATGTTTCTATATTGACTCCAGTTTGTGATGCGCCGTCCCATTGCCTCATCAATGATGTAGAGCACTTGTTTGATGAAATTTGTGGTAACAGGTCACCTAGCACTGCAGACATGAAAATCTGTATTTGGGTTCTGTCCTCAGGAAGATAACATGGCAGGTGTGCAAGACAACAAACCACAAGTTTGATGTTTCTCAAACTCTGTGTCCTATACATGTTTCTTATAAAACCTCCAAAAAAGCAAGGACATAGAACAACCGAGCTTAAGGCTTAAAACTGACAGTCTCAATGGTCAATTGAAACAGTGTTTAACCGTTGCCCGTTGGGTTTGCTTTCGCATTCACCTGACTGTTCCGGTCCATGTTTTCCTCTGCCTCTGTACTTGGCTACTACTAGCTGAGAACAAGAAACAGCTAATGACTGTTCACTCCTGAGCCATCACCATTTTTATGATCTATGTAATTTGTGTGTAGGCTGACGTGCAACATAATCTATTTTTCAACCGCAGAGACCAGAGAGGAAATTATATTAAAGAAGAAGACTTGATCAAGAATTGATCGGTCTTCACATACTGGCAAAATGGCCTGAAGACTGAACTGAAGAGAAAAGGCAAATGCAAGCCTCAACGCGCAGATTCTATTCTATGGCTCATGTGCTTACACTATGAAGAGAAACGTGCTTTAGTCAGCATTAGTAGTCTCTTGCATTACCCTTTTTTTCACTTTTTTCTATCATATGGAAATATGGTACTACCTCCATTCTCAAATAGATGACGTTTAGGACAAAGAATTTAGTTCAAAATACCTCCATCCTTAAATAGATGATATTTATGACAAATAATTTAGTTCATAGTAACTTCATATTTTGAACTAAATTCTTTGTCCTAAACGTCACCTATTTGAGGATGGAGATAGTATCTTTCAAGCAAGCATTCGTTCTGAATTCTGTTTTTAACTGCAAAACTCGTGGTAGCAATATGGGCATTTGAACTGCAACGAGATTCATTTCAACCACCATGTGATCCGTATCTTGTAGCAGTGAAATTCAATTGAACGAAAAAGTATCAAAGGTGGAGTGAAGTGCAACAAAAAGATAGGAGTTGAGTGTTCAGACCAGAATACCAGATACGAGATGAACAGAGATATGGGCATATGGCTGCGTGCGAAGTACTTCCTCTGTTTCAAATTATAAGTCGTTTTGATTTTTCTAGGTTCAAATTATAAGGTGGAGATATTATTGTGCAGTTAGACATACATTATATCTAGATGCATAATAATATCTATGAACTTAAAAAAGTCAAAATGACGGGAAGTAGGAGCCTGGGCTATTGACAAATACCTGGAGGTAAAACCTGGAATGTGCAGCCGGATTTCGCACGGTGACCGGCAACGACGGGCGGCTCCTCCCAGGCCATGACGAGGCGGCAGAGGTCGTGGTGGCATGACCTGCGAGCGAGACCAGAGGCAACGCCTTGGCCTGTGAAGGTCAGCGGAGGAGAGAGTGCAAGATTCTTTGCCACAGTCCGTGGAGGCAGCTTGAGGTCGCCGGCGCTGACGTAACCTCGCTAAGTCCCATCTCCCGCCGAGGAACGAACGTTTTCACAAAGCCCCCTGAATTGAATACTATTAATAACCACGATCCAAATATTTATAATTAAACCCTTGGTTATATGCAAATAACCCCCTATTTTGAATCGCCGAATATACGCATACAGGGCTACTTTGGATGGAGACCTAGCAAATCTGCCTGTGCCAAGCAGCTGATCCAGACGCTCGATTTCGTGAGCCCCTAGCTGAGATGGGAATTTTGTGTGGTACCTCTGGTCATAGCTCTGCCTCTCTCTCTCGCCCGTCACCAGCTCCTGCCCCGGCCGCTGGACGCCGCCACTTCCCCTACGAGAGGTAAGAGAAAAACCCCACCAATTGATTCCCACTCTCCGCCGCCCCGAATCGGCACCGGCGAGCGGGCAAGTGAGCTGCAAGGTTTTTTTTCCCGACCGGAGGGATGAAACCGCCGGCCCCCGGTTCCGGTTAGCGGACCGGTTAGTCCGGAAACCGGAAAAAACGGATGAACTCGGTTTTCAAATTCAAACCCACAGTTCAATCGGTTGCGAACGGCTAACCGGCCGGTCGGACCGGTAAGCCGGACCAGTTGCACCGGTTTCCGGCAAAATGACAGAAAAAACCGACAGCTCTAAAAATGCATAAAAAGGTCAAAAAAAATTAAAATTTTGGCATGAGCTAAGCACATATTAATTTAAGAGACCACATGAGAGTACAACAATTGATAAACATCCATACAAATGCAAGAGTACGCATACAAATACCACCGTGCTTAGCGTGCATACAATTACGGGTACACATTAATAAAAGTTCAACGTAAGAATGGGAAGACCCCCATTTGGGACGCCATTTGGTATTCGGCCACGGACATTAAATTCAAACCTCGGACTCTAAGCAACTCAGCCTTGTAGTCTTGCCAACTTTGGCTCGTCCACGCGCATGTAGTCTCCCATTCCTGCACCAACAATGAGTAGAAATCGGGGTCTTCCCATTCGTACACCCATCTCGTCGGTGGCTGCATGCTCATGTCAGGTATGGGATAGGTATAAGACTGCGAGGTATCACTATAGGAGCTAGAAGAGTACTGTGGAGTGTCATCGTCCCTCGGTCCAACCCTTTTCCTCTGAGATGTCGGTGCTCCATGGTCTTGATCCTGAGTAGCATGCGTGTACTGAGTCTCTCCTACAATGACATAATATATCATAATTAGTACTCGGAGTAAGAAACATAAGTGCATATGTACGTGCATGCAATTGATACCTGTGAAATGAACAGCACCACCACCACCACCGCTACCACCAGCACCAGCACCACCATCACCACCACCACCACCACCACCACCACCACACCACCACTACTATCATCATCATTATCATCATTATCACTAGCATCAGCACCATCATCACTAGCCTCACCATCATCAGCAGAGCTACTATCCTGAGACTCCTGATACGGTGGACTACCATCACCCTCCTCGTCATCAGTGTCGTCGTCACTCCCCACTACTTTGCCTTTTCTATCGTCATGCCCTCGACGACGCTTCGCGTCACCCTTTGTAGGCCCCTTCCGCAACTTCCTCTTACCCAGGTGAGTGTCACCCACATGTTGACATGCCCAATCGCTGATGCAATCAGCCCCCGTAGCAGCACGAAGATCTGAGGGGTCTATCTGATCTCTGACTAGCTGTGACGGGATAGGGATGTCTCCATCGTCATCATCCTCATCCAGAACTGGAGCTTGATTGGATCGACCATATTCCATCCATTCCCGCACCGGATTTTTGTGATCATAAAATGAGAGATGGGCCAGCTGATCAACAAAGTCAGTGTCATCACGCTCATAGCCTCCAGAGACCTCATTCAATCGCAGTCGAAGGTTGTAGTTGACATAGACAAGCTTGGTAAGTTTCTTGTGCGACAACCGGTTCCGAACCTTTGTATGAAGCAACGCAAATGTACTCCAGTTCCGCTCGCATCCACTTGATGAACAACACTGTGAAACAAGCCGCAAAGCGAGACGCTACAGTTGTGGAGTGTTGCTTCCAAACATCATCCACCAGGATGCTGCATTTGTAAATGAGTATGTAAGCAATTTATTCCAAAATGACATAACTTTATTTGCGCATGAATTAATTCTTACCTGGGGTTGTCTTCGGGTCAACCGCCATTCTCGCAGCCATTTCACTTCCAAAGTCGCCAAGCTTCTGGCGAAACACCTCAGCCTCCTGCAATGCCTGAACGGCCGACTCAATATCCGTCATGCGCTCAAATGCAGCTCGTAGGGAATGATACATTTCTTGATTTGGATAGCCCACATATGCATTCCGTGGATTTAGGACCACAACTGCAAAATGGAAATAAGGTCATTAGAGGGCATAAAGTCATTAAATGGAAATACTCGTCATACCTGCACCCACATACGTGTGCGCGTCATCGTGTCTCGTATCCTGGCATTCAGAATCTTCTTATACTCATTCCAAGTTGCAACATTACGACCAAAGAAAGACTCCATCTCCTGTCTCATGGTCTGGTAGGCTACCACAACTTCACAGAGGTTGGGACGCTTGTCCTGGTCAGCAAATCGAAGCAACTTGTATCTTGAACGTCGAGAATATATTTCAGCCCGTCCCACCACTCCATATTTGATAGCCTTGCGTGAGCAAATCTACCTTCTTTTGTGTCGGCCCATTTGCTATTTACAAACTCAGGAGAACCCATCCACTGCAAGAAACGATCACGTTTCCGATATATGCTCTCTAGGAACATGTAGTTGGTCCCAAATCGAGTGGAATTCCACTTGACCAACTCACCACCAATAGCATTCTTCATCATTGCATGCAACTGACTATGATTGTGCAACCAAGTTGAAATTCGCTTGCATATGTTGATCATACCTTTGTGTTCCGGCCTTTCACCTATATCCTTCAACATCAAATTAACCGTGTGCGCTAAGCAAGGTGTCCAAGCAATGTGGTCATATTCCTCTCCTAGTTGCAAGCATGCTTTCTTATAGTTGGAGCCGTTGTCGGTGACCACATGAACGACATGCTCCGGACCAATATCCTCCACCACCTTCTTAATCTCCTGCAACAAAGGTACAATAGTTAGTATCCTTTAGAACATATTAAATGCTAAAGTCAAATGTTTACATACTACCTTGAGCAAGAAATCAGAATCTTGACGTCGTCCGGTAGCATCAACAGACTAGTGAAACCACGTCACCCCATTACAGTATGTCAAAAAGTTGATGACACTCATCCTCGTCGGTCCAGTCCAAGAATCACACATCAACGTCACGCCGAATAGGGGCCAGTCTTGCTTGAACTTTGCATATCGATCCTTCAAGTCTTTCTCATTTTGATCAAGGTACCTTCCATCTATATCTCGTCCAGTAGGTGATTGGATACCTTCACCTGCAACCATATGAAAAGCATAAGAGACAGGAATGTAAGGTCGTAGGCGTCATTACAATATGCAAAGTATGAGAAAAACTTATTCCATACGTGTCTCCACCGCTCACAAAGTATGGATTGTCAGCCTGTCTTTCAGGTACTCCTGCAATATAGAAAAACTTTGACCAAGCTTTGCCAATAGCCTCCTTTGCATTCTTACCCTTCTCTGTCCAACGGCCTGTATCAATCCTTGGCTGAGTCATTCCTCTTCTCCCACTGGATGCCAAGTTATAGTCGGCCACCGCTGGACTCTCCCTCCTTGAAGTTGCTCTTTGAAACAATTCGTCACAGGATTTCCACCACCCGAACCACTACCCCCTCCACGCTCATATGCACCTCCTCTCTCGTGCACCCTCTGTCGGTACTCTACTTCTGCTCTTGATAGTTCCATGGCACGCTGCACCTGAGCCTCCTCATCATATTGCTCACCGGGAAAGTTTCCCTCTGCTGCAACCTGCTCTCGTGCCAACTTCTCTCGAGCTCGATCAGCAGTTGCTTTCTTCGCCCTCTCAATTTCCCGCCGAAAGTAATCCCGCACATCTGGTGGCACATTCCTGCAATGGACCACCTCGGCCCCGATCCCAGCCAAATGTTGTTTCAATCTAGTTGCACCACCTCCTCCTTTCTCCGAATGGCAATACTTGCAACGCCATCCGGGATAAAGATTATCACCATGTTCCCATACAACATCTTTATTTCTCCCTGACATTGTCTATCTGCAAAAATTGAAAAGAATAACATATCATACACAAAAAAAATTGTACGTAAATCTAACTAAAAATGTACACCTAAATGGTATATCAAATCTACATATAAAATGTACCTATAAAATCTACCTAAATCATATATGCACCTTAATATCCAACACTACCTATATCCTAACATTCAAATGTACCTAAATCCTAAATCCTAAATATACATCTAAATGAAATGTACCTAAATCCTAAGTCATACACTCATACCTACCCTACATCCTAATACATATGAATCAAACCTCACCTAAATCATCTATCCAATTAATCATACATACATTCCATAGAATAAAATGCAACCTAAATAGAAATTTCGGCTAAACATACCTCACCGGCACGCCGGCGCAACCGACCGGCCAGCCGCCCGTCCGGAGCGGCTAACCGCCCTGACCGCTCGGGCCCGGCTGAGTGGCTGCGGCGGGAGTAGCGGTCGATAAGAAGATATTTTGACCCCTTTGGGCGAAGAGGCCGCCAGCATTTTTCTTTTCTTTTTATTTAACTTCTAATTACGGTTAAATATGGTAAACGAACGAATTTTTGAAAACTTTTGGCACCATTGGATTCGTCGCAGCTGGAAGTATTTTTAGGTTTTTGGGATTTTTTCATTTTTTTGAATTCAAATTTATAAATATGAATTCCCCCGGTTTCAAACCGGCCGGAACCGGTACCAAACCGGACCGGTTGGACCGGTAACCGCGGTTTCCGGACCGGTTCCGGTCGGGAAAAAAAACCCTGGTGAGCTGACGAGGAAGAAGAAAGAAGCCGACGTCTGAAATGGGCCTTGGGCCGCTGCACCTGACGCGGCTGTCGAATGGGCTTTTTCTATATAAAAAAAAGCTTTGCATCCTCAACTGTAGCCACAAATTAAACGTGCCCTATGCTTCACTCCGTCGTTGGATAACTGCACGGCCGGCGGCGCCTCGTGCACATCTGCGAAGTTCGCCGCGCGCCCATCGCCGGACGGCCGGAGAGCGTCGGCTTCAATTACTGAGACGGTGAAACCTGGTAGGCATGCGTGTTTTCCTTGGCGAGAAGATGCATCACGTGCTCTAAACAAATAGTACGTGTTTTCTAAATTTCTTTTGATCATCGGTAAGTCTGCCAGATCGTGTGAGTTGGAGGAAGAAGATGATCCAGCGGTTCGTGAATCTGGTGTTGCAAGACTACGGCAACTGCGGGTATTCGCTGCGCCGGCTGGACGTCGCCAAGTACCTCTTCTACCCGTCCACAGCTCAAGCCGAAGCGGCGAACGCCAAGGAGAGCAACGACAACGGTGGCCGCGGCGGCGGCAATAAGCCGATGGCCCCGAAGCCACCGAGGATCAAGAGGATGCGGCGGCTGCCCGATCCGAGCATGAGCTTCTCCCCGTTCCCTCCCGCCGATGACGACGAGGAGGAATCGTCGTCCTTGAACGGCACGTTCATCCTCCTCAACCCCGGCCGCAGCGAGGGCAGGATCCTCCACGCCACCCAAGGGGGCCGCACCGTCGTCTACGACGCCGACGCGCAATCCGTCATCGCCGACGCGCCAAGCTTCCCCGCGCCCATGGAGCGGTGGTCCATCGCCTTCTCCGTCCCCGGCGGTGGCGGCGGCTTCATGGAAGAGAAGGAAAGCCTCTACGTGATGCGCTCCACCGTCAGGCCGCCGCCGCCGCCCCAGCACAATTGGTACGGCTCTCCTCCAAAGGAGCAAGAAGAACCCTGCTCCGACGACTTCGTGGTTCTCGACTTCAACAAGCCCTACGAGTGGCAACTTCTTCCACGGCCGCCCTTCGCCGTAGACGGCAACCGGTCAGACGGCTCCTATACCGGAATCACAATCAAATCATCCGCGGTGGTCAACGGCGGCCGCACCATCTGCGTGTCAGTGTCACCGTCATCCAGCTCCCGTGGCGTCGAGCGCAGCTTCTGCTTCGACACCGCCACGCGCCGATGGCAGCACGCCGGCGACTGGGCTCTGCCCTTCGAAGGCAGAGCCGAGTATGTCCCCGACCTCGGGACCTGGATCGGCCTCTCCTCGTCCCCGCCCCACCACCTCTGCGCCTCCGACCTCGCCGCCGCCATGGACGCTCACCAAGCCCCCACGCCGCAGCACGTCTGGGATGACTTCACCCCTCCGCCCGACAAGTCGTCGTCGATCGTGCTGAACCGACGCTACCCGCAGTACGTTCTCCGCCGGTCGACGGAGTGGTTGCCGCTAGGGCTCAGCCTGGTGAACCTGGGCTCTGGCAGGTTCTGTATCCTTAAGGCATTCATCATCAGACCATCCACACTCATCTAATTTCATATCCTCCTTCAAAACAGAATATTCATTCCCCACCATCGAGATTCTCTCCTTTATACTACTTTCTTCCGCACCCATCTTCCTTCATATTCTTCCTTCATCCCAACTACCCACGTGCGGGACCCACATGTCACTCACTCTTCCTCTCCCTCCTCTTCTTTTTCCCACCGACGCCTCCCTTCCCCACCTACCCCTCTCCTCTCTACCGTTCCCTGGCGCCGCCCCCCTCCCTGGCTCGGCTCCCTCCCTCAGCGCCCGGCGCGGCCCTCCCTCGGCCGGCGTCAGCTCCCACCCGTCTCTCTCTCCTCTCTGTTCTCTCCGCCGGCGAAGAAGGCGAGGCACAGCGGGGCTGCAGCGGCGGCGCGCGGAGCAGAGGCAGTGGCGGTGGCGCGCGGAGTAGGGCCGAAGAGGAGGCTGAGCGGCGCGCGGAGCAGGGCTCGCCGGCGTCTCCGAATGCGGCCCCCGCGACTGCACGCCCCCGCCCTCAAGCTCGAATCGAGCCGGCGTCACGGCGGCGGGCGGCCCTCCTCCCCGGCGCCGACGGAGCAAGCAGGGGCGGGGGACCTGCTCGAATCGAGCTCCGGTGCCGCGGCCTCGAGCTCGATCTGCGGCGGGAGGAGCTCCTCGCTCCCGCGGCCTCGAGCTCGTCGCTTCTGCGGCGGTGGGAGGAGTCGCCCGGCAGTGCTTCTCCCATGGCCGGGCCGGAGGCAGCCCCCGCCTGCGAGTCCTCCACGGCGCGGCGACAGAAGCTCGGCCCGCTTCTCCACTCCCCGGCACGTGTCTCGAGGTGCTCCACGGCGGCGGCGGGCAGAGCTCCACGGCGAGGCTGCAGCTATCCCTCTCCCTCTCCGTGTCACCGTCGTCTCCCCTGCTCCCCTCCCTCTCTCTCGTGTCCTCCGGCGTCCGTCCTTCGTGGCCCTGGCGGCGGCACGGCGTCTGCCACGAGCAACGCGGCGGTGGCGGCCTCCAGCTCGCGTGCCGGCCGCCGGCTCTGGATCTGGAGCTCCAGCTCTCTGCCCGGCGAGCTGGTCGAGCTCCGAGCACGCATGGCGGAGGCCATGGCCGCCGAGCCCTGCGGCCGGGCGGCGGCAGGGCCGGCGGCGGAGCTGTGCGCCTCGAGGACTACGCCGGTGGTGGGAGCAAGGCGGGGCGCCTCCGACCGTTGGCGGGATGACCGGGGTGGTTGGGGCTGCTGCCTCGGGAAGCGGATGGAGGAGCTCCGGCACCTGCGCTGGATCTGAAGGAGACGGGGGGAGACGGGAAAATCCCGGGAGGACTAAAGGAGACCGTTGCAGCGGTTTTACTTGAGAAGGACGGGGAAAAGGACGGGGCGGATTTATCCGTCCCGGTGCGGATGGTCTCAGCCGGAGTGAACGTGTCGGCTTCCATCATTCAGACGACGAGGACGAAGACGAGGAATTCGCCGTGCTCACCGGCGTGGAGGTGCTTCGCAGCCACGATGGGGGGCTCCGGATGGTGAAGCACAAGTCCAGACGCTGCGAGTTCGGCATCTGCCAAGAACATTGGCTGCTCTGAATAGTCAAGCAGTATCAATTCCACATTTCATTTGAAAGAGCTAGGCACTAATTATATATATTTGTCTTATTTTTATTATGCTGCTGCACGGGAAAGATATTTATTTTTTGGACGTGGCTATATATATCACAGCCGGCTGTGATATAACTTACAGGACAGCCTATCTTTTTTTGTAGGTAGACAAAATTAAACAAGGACATCCTTCCTTTTTCTGTTCTTGTGCCTTGTTTTCCTTTCTTCCGGTCTGGCTGGTAACGTGGGCGACAAAAATGCGCGCCCCTGCATTTTTTCCCATACTACTACTCCTGGAGAAATATCAGGTCGGTGGAAATCTCAAGAAAAAAAGCAAGGAGAGAAGACGGGAAAAGGATTTTGTCGAAAGCATCCGGGAAAGATATTATACTGCTGCACGGGAAAGATATTTTTTTTTCAACCACGTCATTTGGGGTTTTCAGATGTTTCTAGCTAACTAGTCAGTATACTAGATCATGTTTGCTACGGGCCGGCGACAAAAATCACTGAAGCTTCAAAGCTCAGACATCGTGCAAGCCGTGATGTCAACTGGATCTTAATTCTGGTTGATCTTGGTTACACAACAAGTAATGCTCAAAGCGTAGAACATGAGTGATCTTGGTTACACAACAAGCTAAGTAATGCTCGAAAGCGTAGAACACGAGCGCACCCTTGCGAACATAGCAGCACTAAACAAAACTGAAGGTATTGGTGATTGAAATAAAAACTAGTATCATAGCCAAAAGTGTTCCACGAGAAATTGAAATCTGTTTGCAAAAATACAAGTGACAATTCAAGGAGCTGCCATTGATTGCCACTTTAGTACCATGTGGAAAGCTAAAGTAAAAGTAAAATAAGCCTCTTTCCCACTGTTGTTACTCCTGGCTAACATATAACCGATATAAGGGTTGAGAGTGCGATTAACCAAAAAGAGTACCAAAGGACTAAAGGTAACAAAGAGATGCATTTCGAAGTAGCTGGTAATGCAGGTATATACATTTGATCCTAAATTCCGTAATAGTGCCTTTTCGTACTCATCTTCTGAACCCCAATTCTGAATATTTTTCTAGAGCTTTAGGACTTTTAGGGCCTGCTTTAAAGAAAGACAAAGTAGTAACAGTTTACAACATAGAGTACTGGCACACGCGCCAAATCGAAAGAAACCCAACTCAGCCACACCCAACAGAGTTCAGGTACAAAATAACAGATTTTCCAACACTCTCTCAATCCTCTGAAACCCATTCTGTGCGATGGAACTCAGATTTCAGGTACAAAATAACAGATTTTCCAACACTCTTAACCTCTGAAACCCATTCTGTGCGATGGAACTTCAGAGTTCCCTTCTTGTTTCTCCGTCAGGTCTTCTTGGAACATCGATTCCTCCATATCTTGCAGTTGGGCGACCCACTCCCTCATGGACATGTGTTTCCAATTCTGAATATTCCCGTAATATTTTGGAAAGAAAATATAAATACCAAGAAAGGCATCATGTTGCTGATGAGAAACTAATGATCCATGAAACTATCAGGCATCGTGTATAGAGAAGATAAGAAATACGAAACTGAGACATCAGGAATATTATTAGTGAATTTATTCAGACAACCTGTGTGCCTAGTCAAACTTAGACACAGAGGAACAGTGTAGTGTACTGATGTACGAAATTTGCACAGGCCGTTTGCAAGCAAATAATCTAAAATTGATCCTGACTTGCAAACTTTGCGATGTGAATAAAAAGATTTAGGAGACATTATAGGAAGAAGATAATTTCCTATGAGGCTATGACAGTACCTTAGCAATGGAAACTATGTGGACCAGCACAGTTGTGATTTGGAGATCCAATGCTCTTTCATAGCCTCTAATAAGGATGTTCTTTGTGGCCCATAAGTTTTGAGGTAAAAATCACAAAAAAAAAGAGCTTTGAGCAGTCATTGTACTGTACGTCTGTACCCTAGTGGAAAGGGAGATACATGCCATGTATCTATCTCATGTCTCCCAAGTTTGACTGTCATGATACCCCAAGTTTGATGAAATTTGTGAATCTAGATAACAGGTCAGCTAGCACTGCACACATGAAAATTTGCATTTGGGTTCTGTCCCCAGGAAGATAACATGGCAGGTGTGCAATACAACAAACAGCAAGTTTGATGTTTCTCAAACTCTGTGTTCTATATATGTTTTTTACAAAACCTCCAAAAAGGCAAGGCCATATAAAGAACAACCGAGCTTAAGGCTTAAACAGACATAGACTCAATGGTCAATTGAAACAGTGGCCTCACATACTGACAAAATTGCCTGAAGGCTGAACTGAAAAGCAAAGGCAAACGCAAGTCTCAACAAGCAGATTCTATTCTATGGCTGCTTATTTGCTTGCACTATGAAGTTAAACGTGAATTGGTCGGCATTAGTAGTCTCTTACATTACCTTTTTTTCATTGACGGAAATACGGTATCTTTCGAGCACAATTTTTCTGAAGAATCAGGGTTTAGGGTTACAAGTCGACAAAACCGGGATTACAAAGCATGAGACATCGGACTAAGACTAAGAATTACAAACTTAAAAGAGCAAGCTGCAATCCACTTAGGGCAACACAGCCAAACAACATGCTTGCCAACTCCACTCAGACCATAGTGTGGCACCCCACCCCTCATGGCTACGCACACTCTGTCGCCGCCCTCAACGCCCAACCGGGGGAGGAAGCCCTGAAGGAATGATGAACCACACAACAGAGAGGGGACTAAGAGCGGGGGACACGCTGATCTCCCTTAGAGCTAATGATAGCACCTTTAGAAGCATATCCGGGTCTTCACCTACCGCCATCCAACGCCTTTCAAGGGGAGGAAACCTCAAATGAGGGAGGGTCGGCTACTATGAGAACACCCGGCAATTGATTTGATGACACCATCGACAAGAAGCGCAGCGACGAAGCAAAGGTGCCAGAAGCATACACCCAACAAATCACTGACGAATCCAAACAGCCAAGTAATACGAAGCCAGTATCGAGGGGGTGAAGAGCGTAGATCGTGGTGATGCTATGGACGGCGGACCGTGCGAAGATCAAAGACCTCCCCACGCACCGGGGTAGCGCTTTCGCTGCAAGGTTGCCAACACCACCAGACAAAGCTTGCTCCAACAGAGAAGGGCATGCATGGACGACAAGCTGCCACCACATCAACCATGACAGAACCTTGTCTGTAACAAAAGGCATCGCAGAGTCACCAGGGCGTGCGAGGTGCAAGGGCACCCCCTGCGCAGCGAGCACATCACTTTCGTTGCACGGAACCTAGTGAACAAGGCGCCATCTCCGCCAGAGCTTCACACTGCTCGTTAGCAAGTTGCAACATAAGGGATGGCCACCATGAACGCACCTCCGCCTTCCTTGATGACGAGCATATCGATCCGCACGACCACCGTGCACAGACCAAGTGGAGAACCGGCGGAGACGATGACAAGCACACGAGGAAGGGCATGCCCACCCAACCCCGACACGCCTCCTGCGACAGCAGCATCTGCAGCACGTTGCGTGGAGACGCACACTCGTCGGACGGCATCGACAACAGCACAAGCCGAGCAGCACAACCACACACTAGCCCATGGAGGTGGGTGCGCCACCGACCGCATGAGCACAGGGGGGAGCCGACCGTAGTGTCGTCCGCCTGGAGGCTACCCCGGTGGCGCCAACCGAGGGGATGTGGGGCCGCCCGCAGCACCACCGCCCACCGAGCAGCACCCCGCACCGCCGTCGGCCTCGCGGACAACGTGCGGCGGTCAGGACGGATTTCGCCGACGACGGGACGGGCCGCCGCCTGTGCGTGCTGTGGCCATGGAGCAAGGGAGGAAGGGGAGTGGGTGGGGAAGGGCGGGGGGCCACACGCGGGTAGATCCGGGACCGGGGGCGCCGGATTCGGATGCCGGGCCCCAGATCTGTAGCCGGAAGCACCCACCGTCGCGCGCGGGAGGGATCTAGGAGGGATTTTAGTTTAGGGTATGCCACAAAAAACTTCATATACAATTCAGTACTTTAGTTTTACTAATTTTATAATAATAGTAAAATTAATAATATAATTCGGTATATTGCACTAACCACTAAGTAACGCAGCTCAACTTTAGGTAATCAGTCATACAGCAACAACACATTCGTATGTTTTTGACGAGGCCACGGACCAGGGCTCACCAAGACCCCTAAAAAACGCAGTACGGACCCACGTACGGCATGCTCCGGCAGCTAGTACAGCAGGTATTCGCTGCCGAGAGCACGTGAGGGCCCATACGACCTGATTCCGCCATGGGCCAGAAGGCAGGCGACCCACGGCCGCCCGCACCCTCTCCCCCGAGTACGTGGCGGCCCGTACGACAAGTTTTCACCTCCACTCCCGACTACCGCTCGCACGAGTAGTTTCTGCCTCGCGACTACGACTACTCATTCGCACGAGTAGTTTCCGTCACCGGTCCGCGCAGGCTTCGCGGGGAAGGCGCGAGGCGCGTGGGCCCACCAGATCGAGATCCCGGGATCTCCGCGCGCCGCCACGTGTCTGCACCACCGCAGCAGTCCGCCCGGGCCCGACCGATTCGGTGTCAGGGGACAGATTCGTCAAACCTCGCCACGACAAAGACGGGCCATCGTACTACAAACGGGCGTGGGACGCCCGGGCGGGCGTACACGCCATCGGAAGATGCGGCATGGATCACCTACTCGCACTAGTAGTTTTCCGCCTCCGACCAGTTCAAGACTTGGCCATCAAGGCCGTAGGTACACGGGCCCCGTTGGTATCCCGTGATACCCGGAGCGCCGCGACTCGCCGCGTGCCAACCTCCCGCCGATCTGCCACGGCCGGGTCGATCCGTGTCGAGGGCGATCCTCCTGCCGCTCCTCAGCAGGGGCGGTACGTATCGTACTACGGTTGGCACGCGAAACGTTGTGCCACGAACGGCACAGTGCAAGCCGTCACCTATCCCTCGATCGTCACGATGCAGGCTACTCCGTTTCCACAGTACCCAGAAAAGACAAGCCCACGATCCACCGGCGGGATCGGGATCGTCTACGCCTCCTGCAGGCTAACTACTCGGAGGAGGGTGCGGGGGCCCCAGGACGGCTGCTTGGGACGCACGACTTAGGAGAAATCTACACCGTCACCTGGAACACCAAAAGCGATTGCCCGCTGCTGCGGCAGACGGACACCTTACACTATAGACCAGCTCATACACTCGATGTAACCATACAGGCCTCTCCCTTGCGACTATAAAGGGAAGACAGAGGCACATACAAGACACGTTCGTTTCCACCCCACACGCACTTAGTATATCGATATCTCATCTCATACAAACACATAGTGCTCACACACTCACGTCTGTGAGACCCTGCTACAAGAACCACTCACACACCAGGGACTTGGGCTCGAAACCCTCTCCCGACTTGTTTGTACCCCCTACTACAAACCTCCCGAGCATAAGGAACACTTCCTCTCAGATTGGATGTAGGGTGTTACTCTCCAGAGGCCCGAACTAGTATAATCTCGAGTGTCTCCTGTGCTACCGTGCGGATAGGCACACGCGTTCTTATAAATTTACTTGCCGGCGGTAACAAACCCCGATAGTTGGCGCGCCAGGTAGGGGCCTTCGCGTGTTTTCGACGTTGCATTTAGGGTCCGCAAGGCCCTCTCATCACTTGCTTCGGAAGCCATCGCCAAAGCCATCGCCGATGGACTCCCCCGTGGGACACCGGAGTCGCTCATGGCCGGGCTCGAGATCCGGTTCGGGGGCCTGAACTTCCGAGCGACTGGAGACGGTTACCTCATGTGCCTCGTCGACGAGGCCACCGACACACCTGCACCGACTCCTGCTCCAACCGCCTCACCACGCTCGCCCCGACGCAAGAGGCGCTCAGGCAAGCGCTCGAAGCGGGCCAAGGCGGGCGCGCAAGGCGACGCGTGCTAGCTCCCTCCTGGTCGAAGCTGGTGCACCACGCCAGCCGCTGAGAGGACTCTCTGCCGTCGGACTCAACAGAGCGTATCGCCAGGGAGAGCGCCCCGACGCCACTGATCTGTGGAGGAAGGCCCTAAGCGGCGGCAGTATATTCCTCTTCATCAAGCACGGACCGGGCTCTATATGATAACTACCCAAGTCATCGTCTCTGGTGCAACATGAAGCTGCCAGCGACCTCGCCCGACGAGTAGTACCTCGTGACCGACGGTACTGATGACATCTCGGGTCCGGAATGGGATTGCTCCGGGCTTCGCGACGCCGGCGGCTTCCATCGTTTCCAGACGGCGGGACGACCTATTCATCATCAATAATCTGCCGCTGTAGTCCGCCGCCGTCTGGAAACGATACGTACCGCCCCTGCTGAGGAGCGGCAGGAGGATCCGTCCTCTGACACAGGATCGACCCGGTCAGGGTGGACCAGCGCGGGGAGGTTGGCACGTGGCGAGTCGTGCGCCTGGGTATCACGGGATACCAACAGGGCCCGTGTACCTGCGGCCTTGACGGCCAAGTCTTGAACTGGTCGGAGGCGGAAAAATACTCGTGCATGTAGGTGATCCATGCCGCATCTTCCGATGCTTAGGGCATAGCATGTCTGTCTGCACGCTGCCCAGCCCCCTTACGCCGTTTTGTAATCGATGGCCATGCGTTCGTGGCGAGGTTTGACGATCGTCCCCTGACACCGAATCGGTCGGGCACGCGGCACTGCGATGGTGCGCACTTGGCGGCGCGCGGGGAGGTGTGCGCAGAGATCCCAGGATCTCGATCCGGTGGGTCCACGTGCCCCGTGCCTTCCCCGCGAAGCCAGCACGGACCGGCGACGGAAACTACTCGTCTGAATGAGTAGTCGTAGTCGCGAGGCGGAAACTACTCGTGCGAACGAGTAGTCGGGAGTGGAGGTGAAAACCTGTCGTACGGGCCACCACGTACTCGGGGGAGAGGGTGCGGGCGGTCGTGGGCCGCCTGCCTTCTGGCCCATGGCGGAAACAGGTCGTACGGGCCCTCACGTGCTCGGGCAGCGTAATACTCGTTGTACTAGCTGCCGGAGCATGCCGTACGTGGGTCCGTACTGCATTTTTTAGGGGTCTTGGTGAGCCACAGTGTCGTGGCCTTGTCGGTGGCCCCGAGCACGGTGAGGAGTGTTGTGTTTTCTCCGTGAGGGGCGGCGTGGGCGGACCCGCGGGGAGCCGCGGACAAGTCGTAGACTTGTGCGTGGGGTTAAATGCTGGATTCTTGGACAAGTCAGAGATTTGTGGCTTGCCGTGTGGTGCGCGTCATGGGGTAACTGGCGGAGATCTCGCGCTGGTCGCGATATTTTCGGGCCCCACTTCGGGTGACGTGGCGGCACGGTCGTGGGTGGCTGGTAGTAGTGGGGCGCGCCTTTTGAGGGGTGACGCTTTAGCGGATGGAGGACGTGGCCCGAGGCGGCCTGGGCATTAAGCTGGGGAAGTAATCATTTCCCCCCTTCATATACCGCGGCCACCGGCCAAAATTTCCCCTTCCGCTTCCTTGTGCTCTCCGCCGCCATCGCTTCTTGCCTTTGCTCCCATACTCACCGCGCACAAGCTGCAAGGGCTCACCTCGCCTTCTCTCGCAATCCGAAACCGCCCACCGCCGCCACCACGGTCGACGTGATGTCGAACTGGTCTTCCTCGATGGTGACTTGGTCCAAGCTCGACCGCCTCGCCCGTGACATCTTGCGCCCGGCGGTAGAGTGGAAGTCTTGGGGCGGGGCCTGACCCCAATGGGATATGTGGTCTCGTTCGTGATGTTCCTGACAGTGAGGCTTCTCGTCAACAGGCGGTTCATCGCGCCGTCCTCGAGGAATCGGCTTGGAGCTCCACAACCTCAACCCCGAGCGACATCCGGCCGGATGGGCGGGCGTTGAGCCTTGTCTTGAGGGTACAGGCGAGGGGAGCCCATTGGGACTGTTAATTGCTTCTACAAGTTGTCTGCGTGAAGGACAACTACTCACGCGGCGGTCATCGGGTGTCTTGAAGCCTCCAGCGAGGCGGGAAGTAGGGGAGGATGGGCCACCAGTACGCCCTGTCGACCTATACGACCACCTCCAGCAGGATCTAGAACCGCTACGAGTTCACCCAGTGCGATCGGCCGTGAAGTGGAGCTACGGACGGAGAAGAAGGATCGCCCCGGTTCCTCAGCACCCTCGCCCTCGAGATACTCGCGGCGGGGTGAACTTCATCACGATTGGTGGTTACCATGCCGATTGTCGCTCGTCGCGTCTGCGCCTCGGGAGATGACGGACGGCCGGGCCCTTTGAGGGGCCGTGACGCTCATCCCACCTGCCTTGGGCGATTCGGGTGACCCAGCCCCGGGTCACCTATCTATCGCCGCGGACATGTTGCGATGCTTCCTTCCCGATCACTGCGGGCACTGCGCCTTCCCGACTTCTTTTCGATTGTCTTTTGTGATTGTGGGTGGTGATTGTCTTGTGTTTGCGCGATGAGGGCGTCATCCTCCTCTCATCCTCCTGGAAGAGGACCGCTCACAGAGGCTGCGCAGCGGCAGCGGGGAGCAGAGCCCTGTGAAAGAGATCGAAGCGTCGAAACGCAGCCGCGCCTCGCCCGGCGCAGGGAGGCGTCTCCGAGGACCCCTCATCGCCGCCCGGACGGGCGAGGCGAGTCCGAGTTCAGTGGACCGGCAGCGAGGCAGCGTCCGCACGCGGCGGATCGGTGCCCTCCTTGGCGGTGGCGGCTCGAGCGGCGCCACCCCTCCTCCGGTGGCCAGCCGGGCAGCAGCCATGCTCTCGGTGGGACCACCGAGAGGGTAGGAGCTCTCCGGGCGACCCCGCACCAGTCGGTCGACACCTCGCGTCCACTCCTCGCGGAGGTCTCATTCGCCCGCGTCCGTCATAGCCCGGCGTGCGGCCTCCCTCCACCAGCCCGGGCGGGGCCGACCCAGCGTCGTCGGTCGTTGCGGTGGTCGACCTTCTCGACATCCGCTCGCGGCGAGGAGCAAGAGGCGGCGTAGCGATCAGCGATAAGGTGAGCTCAAAGACCTTTGGTTGTGTGTATGCCTTGTTGCTTGTCGTCGTGACGCTCTTCTCATTGGGTGCCACCGCCCATGAGGGCGCTCAAGGCCTTGCGCCTGTTGTGGTGGAACCGCGTCGTCGGCGATCCGTCCTCCCCGATCGAGGCGGCGGTTGAAAGCAGATGGGTCGGGACCCGGTGATGTCGATCCCCTCGAGGCTGAGCCGGCTCGCGGCGACTGTCCATGGGGCGATGGGTTTGGGGCACGGCGCTCTCGGCCCATGCGGCCGAGTTAGCGAGTGCTGTCCGGGGGCCAGGCGAGGACCGGTAGCGGGCGATGATGAGCAGCCCGGCCCGAGTGGTTGTGGGCAATGATAACGTCGGCCGGCGTCTGGAGGGGCGGCGTCGCGCTCGAGACCCCAGCCCCAGTTGGGGGCGGGGAGCGGCGGATGCAGATGGAGACCCAGCCCCGAGTCGGTGGGGAGCAGGGAATCTTTGAGAGGTGGGCGCCCAACCTCGACTCGAGCTTCTGCGCGTGGTGATGTAACCGAGGATCGTCCCATTTCGTTGGTTGCCGCATCGGACGCAGCTCCTGCGGAGGTGATCGTCATCCCGAGGTCGCCTTCTCCAGTCGTCTCTCATCGCGGCGGTGGGCGGCAGATGCCACCCGATCGTGGAGGTCGGGGAGGCTCGAGGCGGACCACCTCGGCGGGAGGAGGAGGAGATGGAGGTCCCGCTCCGCTGGTGCCGTCTCGGTCCAGGCCTCGGTTGGCTTGGACATCAGCGATGTGTGGCGGCGTCGCCGTCTAAGCGCACTGGCTGGCGCTATGTCGATCGGAGGCGCGTCGAGATCGATCCCGCCTCAAGGTGAGTCCTTCTTTCCTCCTCTTGACTCTCATGCTTGTTTTCCTTCCTTCTTAACGCGCAATTCACACGTGGTTTAGGAGCTCGTCGGGCTGCGACAAGGCACGAGCCTTTGAAGCACTCCGCGGAGGTCGGTGGGCGCGGTTGGCGCTGCGGCTCGGATGGGACAGCGGTCGGCCGTCGACTGCGCGTCCTTTGAGCGAGGCTGCCGAAGACCGTGCGGCCGCAGGCGAAGGCCACCGGAGGAAAGGCGGCGCGGCGGAGGCGGCGTGAGCTACGCTCAATCACGGGCGCGCCACCCAAAGGCGGAGCTCGAGACCGGGCGGGGAGTCCGACCTCAGGCGGCTCGTGAGAGGTGTGGCCTCGAGGCCCAAGTTGGCATCACCGCGAGAAGGGCCGTCTCGAGAAATCGCCAAAAATGAGAATGAGATCATCGGTGAGTACTTCACGACTGTTACTACCTCACTTTTTTTCATGTGGTTTTGATTTGTGATATCATCTTCCTCTTGGGGTGGATAGCTCTCCACGTGGCTCGCACCGACTTGGAGAAGCAGGTCACGGATCACGAGAGTGTCGCAACCACCCGACTCGTCGAGAACCAGAAGCTGGTGGAGCTAATCAAGGAGGCTAATGAGAAGCTCAATAGTAAGAGCCGTGTCCTCTTCACTTTTTGCCCTCTTTGGATCAAGATATCCTTCGCTGATATTAGTCTTTTTCTTTTCCTTCAGAGGTCGTGGCTGAGCTCGGCGGAGTGGAAGTCGCCGCAGCGGAGGCCAAGACCGAGATCGAGCGATTGGTCGATCCGCGGCCATCATCAAGGCGATGGACGACCTTGGTGTTCCTTCCGGGCCCATGAAGGATCGCTTGGAACTGGCCGCTGCGACAACCCGCCAGCAGTCGATGGATACGGCTCGCGACGTCGTCCGCAAGGTGGTGGCCATCTTCCTGTTGCATTACGGGACTGACGGGCGAGGCTGCTGGGCGGGGATGGTGTCGGGCTATACCAGCGGCGATCGGCGACATTGAGGAAGGCGCCATCGACTTCGCCAGAGTTATGATGGGTCATGCCCTCCACGACCTGGGCCTGTAAAGAAAACACAGAATCGCCTCGCCGAGGCTTTTAGTCATGCTTGTAAAAACTTGTGGGCCAAGTGTTTATGGCAAGCTCGTGGGTTAAGTACCCGTTTTTATTTTAAGTCAAGCATTTTGTTTGTTTGTTGACCGTTCCTCGAGTAGTTAGGGGACCTGTGAGCCCGAGTGGTGCAGCTTAAAACTTCGCTAGCGGTGTCTTGCTCTGTAGCCGTGAGGGCGTAGGAACCTGGCAACTCGACCAGGCTTAGTTTAGAAGCGTTACTACTCGGGCAGGCAGACCCCGAGTACTTTGAAGAAGGATAGGTATGCGTATACATTTTTTGCAAACAAGAAAACTCTTTGGAGTTTACAAAAGCGGTTACTCGGCATCCCTTGAGAGGCGGTGATCGATAACGAGGTCTGAAACTTTGCTTGTGGGTCTTTGTACCGTAGCAGCGGGGGCGTAAGTACTCGGGGCCCGGACGAGCGCAGGTTCGTAACCGCTAGAGTCGTCGTTCATCTCCCTTTAAGGAGTGTGAGCATACCACAACGATCATACGAGAAACCATGGGCGGTTTTTGATCGAAAAAAGAAGATTTCGCGAAGTTCAGGGGAGGGGTGTCGTAACCCCCGGGTTGCCCCCGAGCCCATGGACAAGTCGGAGACTTGTCTATGGGATGAGACAAGCATAATGACATTTTACTCGAGTAAAAACGTAAGCTTGAGAAAGATATCATCTCATGAAAAAGAAAGTAGCTCAGAGCTCTTGCATTATCATAAGACGAGAACAAAGTAAATACTTAAGGGTAAAAACGGCGTAGCTGCTCTATGTTCCAAGCGTTGGAGATGACCCTACCGTCCTCGTACTTGAGCTTGAAGGTTCCCGGACGGAGCACTTGGTCGACGATGAACGGCCCCTCCCATGGAGGTGAGAGCTTGTGTCGCTCCTCGTTGCTTTGAACTCGTCGGAGGACGAGGTCACCGACTTGGAACTCACGCTCCCGTATGTGGTGCTCGTGGTAGCGACGTAGGGCTTGCTGGTACTGTGCCGAGTGGAGGAGAGCAACGCTGCGTGCCTCGTCGAGCCGATCGATGGCGTCTTCGAGAGCAACCTGGTTGCCTTCTTCGGTGTAGGCCTGAACCCGTGGACTGCCGTAGTCGTTGTCCGTCGGGAGGATTGCCTCCGACCCGTGGACAAGGAAAAACGGCGTGCAGCCAGTAGCCTGACTTGGCGTGGTGCGTAGGCTCCATAAGACAGACGGGAGCTCTGCGGCCCACGTCGCTCGAAACTTCTCGAGACGCTTGAATATCCGCGGCTTTAGACCTTGCAAGATCATGCCGTTGGCCCTCTCTACTTGCCCATTGGTCCTCGGGTGACTGACAGCGGCCCAGTCCACACGGATGTGGTTGTCGTCGCAGAACTTGAGGAATTTCTTACCGGTGAACTGGGTACCGTGTCGCTGATGATGGAGTTCGGGATCCCAAACCGGTAGATGATGTCGGTGAAGAATGCAACAGCCTCCTCGGAACGGACATTCGTGATGGGCTTGGCCTCGATCCACTTCGAGAACTTGTCGTTGGCGACGAGCATGTGGGTGTAGCCGGGTGCTTTCTCGATGGTCCAACCATATCCAGCCCCCAGACCGCAAAGGGTCAGGTGATAGGAATGGTTTGCAAAGCTGCCGGAGATGAGTTTGCCGCGCATAGAACTGGCAGCCTTCGCAGCTGCGCACGATTCGAGTTGCGTCGGCAACCGCGGTGGGCCAGTAGAAACCTTGTCGGAAAGCTTTTCCGACAATGGTCTTCGGACCGGCGTGATGTTCGCATGTGCCCGCATGGATTTCTTGCAACAGTTCCTTGCCCTGGTCGGCCAGGATGCACCGCATGAGTATGCCCTCGGCGCCCTTTCGACGGAGCTCGCCGTCGACCAGTTTATACGACTTGGCCATGCGAGCGATGCGTCGAGCGGTCTCCTTGTCGGGCGGCAATTTTCCTTCCACCATCCATTCGAGGATCGAAATCCTCCAGTCGGGGTCCTCGAGGTTGGGCTCTTGCACCCCGTCGATCTCCATGACCTCCTGTGTTGACGGTTCTGGCACCTTGTCTTCCTCGGAAGCGAATGACGGTTCGTCTTTGGTCATGAAGACCCGTGTGGGGACGGGTTTCCGATTCGATGCCGCCTTCGCGAGGGTGGGCCGCCCGCAGCACCACCGCCCACCGAGCAGCACCCCGCTCCGCCGCCGGCCTCACGGACAACGTGCGGCGGTTAGGACGGATTTCGCCGACGACGGGACGGGCCGCCGCCCGCGCGTGCTGCGGCCATGGAGCAAGGGAGGAAGGGGAGTGGGTGGGGAAGGGCGGGGCGGGTAGATCCGGGACCGGGCGCCGGATTCGGATGCCGGGCCCAGAGCAGAGCGGCAAGAGACCCGTTTAGTTTAGGGTATGCCACAAAAAACTTCATATACAATTCAGTACTTTAGTTTTACTAATTTGATAATAATAGTAAAATTAATAATATAATTTGGTATATTGCACTAACCACTAAGTAACGCAGCTCAACTTTAAGTAATCAGTCATACAGCAACAACACATTCGTATGTTTTCTTTAAAAAAATATGTATATATATTTGCATTGGTCGGAATTGCAGAGTATGCCGGTGCATACTTGGCATACCCCCTAGCTCCACCACTGGGAGGCACGAGCCGCCCGAGAAAACCCCGCCGCTGCCTTTCCTCACGGGGGCCCGAGTATTTTCCCGAAAGACCCTGCTCTGGCGACGGCGAGGTGGGCTAGGATGCGGGAGGGGGGTTGCGGCGGCGGAGGTTAGGGTACGCCCGAGTCGCATTATGGGAGACGACCCCAATGGATACCGTTTCCTCGACGCGTGAAATTAAAGAGAAAATTCCATGTATGCCACAGAAAAATATAGCTCGTGTGCTCCATGCCATAGAAAATGTAAATTTGAGCTCTATGCCAAAGATTGTAAACTTTTATGTGCTCTATGCCATTTCCGTCAGCTGAACCGTTAGAGAGATGGATACCGTCGGTGGGCCCCACGCGTCAGTGGTGAGAGGGGAAAATTAATCTCCTTCCTCACGCAGGGCTGCGCCTCCACGCAGCAGGCAGGGATGGTCTCGCGCCTCCCGCTCGACTTCCGACCACCGCCATTCCCATCTGGGACATGCCGTGCCGCGCTGCCGCCCACCCCGTCCTTGGCTGGGCGAGCACGACCGCGGCCGCTCCCGTCCGGGCTTGCCGCAGCCACCGCCTTCGAGGAGCACGGCGGCCACCCGGAGGACGTGCGCCGCAGTAAGGGACAAATCTGAATGTCTATAAGATGTTTCTTCATGCCATGAAATCAGTCCAGTTAGTTTTAAGTTGTTGAAGATGAAATTGCCCAGTCACCGAGTAGTGGCGGGGACTGTATGCACAATACAGAATCACTCACAATCATAGTAATCCCCAATTTACAAGCACACTCACAAGTCAATTGGAGATCGATCGATAACTAGCTGAGCCTGACCCCCATCGCCCACGCCCTGAGCATGAGCAGGCCGTGCGCGACCATGCCGCAGAGGAATCCCAGCGCGGCGCTCGATCCCACTAGCGACACGGCGGCGCAGAGCAGCATCACGAACGCCTCCGCCTTCGAGGACATGTCCCTGGCCACGACGGCCAGCTCGACGCCGGCGAAGAGAAGCAGCACGCCGAGGAGCCCCACGGGGAACGCAACCAGCACGCGAAGCATGGATCCGCCGAGGGCCAGCCCGGGCGCCGAAGGGGTTGGCCTCCGGGCGGCCGCCGTGCTCCTCGAAGGCGGCGGCTGCGGCGAGCTCGGACGGGAGCGACATCGGTCGTGCTCGCCCTGCCAAGGACGGGATGGACGGCGGCGCGGCGTGGCTTTCCCCGGACGGGAACGGCGGGGGCCGGAAGTCGAGCGCGAGCTGCGAGGCCGTCCCTGCCCGCCACAGCGCGCTGCCGTGAGGTAGAAGGGGATTTTCCCCTCTCACCACTGACGTGTGGGGCCCACTGACGGCCCACCCACGGCATTCATCTCTCTAACGGTTCAGTTGACGGAAATAGCATAGAACACATGAAAAATTACAATCTTTGGCATAAAGTTCAAATTTATATTTCCTAAACCATAAAGCACACGAGCTACATTTTTCTGTAGCATACAGGAAATTTTCTCGAAATTAAATGGGAAGCTGTTTGCCAAGGGATCTTTCAAGCAAGCATTGTTCTGAACTCTGCTTCTTTCTGCAAAACTCGTATTAGCAATTTGGGCATTTGAACTGCAACGAGATTCATTCCAACCGCCATGTGATCCGTATCTTGTAGCAGTGACATTCGATTGGACGAAAAAGGATCAAAGATGGAGTGTATTGCAACAAAAAGATAACTTCAAACTGGAGTTCAGTATTCAGACCAGGTAGGACTTGTAATACGAGATGAACAGAGATGGCTGCGTGCGTAGTAGGAGTCTGGGACTCTGGGCTATAGACAAATACCAGGAGGTAAGATCTGGAATGCGGGATCGGCCGTCGGCGACGACGGCCGGCCGGAGCCAGCCGCGCGCGTGTCTTCATCTCCTGCCTCCTCCCACGCCGTGGCAGGCGGCAGCGGAGGTCACTGCGTGGCCTCTGGCCTGGCCTGCGAGCGACACATGTCAGGAATGCAAGCTCTCCTTCAGTTTCGTCAGTTAAGTAGGCGGGAGGTATCGTTTCGCCCAGAGCCGCTGGATGCCGTTCAACTCAAATCCGACGGACGTCAGCGCTCGGCTCAACTTCTTTCCTTTTTACCGTTCGTTACTGTTACCCGTCACAACTGTAGCTCGTCTGTAACTTCGTTTTCACTGCGTTGCCTACTACTTGTAATGGCGAACCCGTCAGAAGACTTATGGGGGGAAAACTTATCTAGAAACTAGGTTTAGGACTTAGCAGTAGAACTCGTCTGCCTCATCGGCCGGCGCCTGTATACGGGTTACGCTGGATTTATCCCCTGGATCAGCAATCTACTGGAGTTCCTTGCCTGTTCGTCCCCGTGTTCGCTCTGTCTGCCCCTGTGTTCGCTCTGATTTCATTTCGATTTGCTCGTTTTCCGTTGATTTCCTTGAACGGATACCTTAGATCCTCACAATTGGTATCTAGAGCCATCGATCCTTGGCAATTTCACTCAATCCACAACCAATTCTGCAGATCGAGCCCGACTGGCGGGTGTGAGGTGGTTGCCGCTCACCGGTGTAAAAACCCACCCTCCCATCCGGATCTGTGGAAATCACCCAATATTTTCCCCAAAACTCTTGCTCCGGATCCATTAGTGGCTAGGGTTGCAGTGCAGTGTCATTGTGTAAAATTCCGTGTGCCACGAAGGGATCTACGAGTGGTGGCGTTGGAGTGAGAGCACCGTTAGCAAAGGTTGCAGGCCAAGTGCTTGTGTAAAATCCCCTAGCTAATTCCGTGCCTCAGGCGGCGGTGTTGACTTGTGAATCTGAAAGGGGAGGGTTAAATCCTGAACCGAATTCACAAAGTCACTATGGCCAAGATTGGTGATCAGCCCAGTGAAGAAGAAGTTACTCCTTATGATCGCCGGTATGCATCAGCTTCTGAGGTTGATGGACTGAGAAGCACCTTTGATTCGTTTGTGAAGAAGCAGGAGCAACAAAATGACACTATGGCTCTCAATCTGGACCAGATTATGTCATATATGACCAAAGTGGCAGCCAAAGTGGGAGTACACCCTTTGGAAGATAAGGGCTCCAATGTCAAAGGTACTGAAACTTCCTTTCCTAGAAATCAGGACAAGAATGCTTACACCAAAGCTACTGAGAATCAGATGCATAAGTCTACCTATATTCCTCATGATGCCACCCTAGCCCAGAAGCATATGTACCACCCACCTCCAACTGGCAATGTCCATTTTTATGATCCTGAGGAGATGGATTGGTTTCACAGACAGCCACCCCCAACCCATATAAACAAACAGAGTAAATAGGCTGCCACAACACCAAATTACCATGAGGTGGAGTATTTGTGGGAGGATTGTCCTTGGTCACCTCAAGAAATTGAAGCCTTTAACCCTTTTCCCACCCACCCTACAAACCCAAACCAACCAAATCACAATACCCAAGAACCATTTTTCACATTTCAGCCACATACAAACACCTATACCCAAACCACCAATTTCAACAGCCAGTTACAAAACCAACACAAGATGGTTGTTAAAGGTCCAAAATTATCATTTCCAGACTTTGATGGGTCTGATCCAGATGAATGGATAAGAAAAGCTGAGAAGTATTTTGAGCTAGTGGGAGTTTCAAATGAAGAAAGAGTTCAACTGGCTATCTTGTATATCAAAGGCAGAGCTGAATTTTGGTGGAGAAGTACTGGTTGTATTCCTGCATCTGTACCATGGCCTAAGTTCTGCAGAATGGTCACAGATAGGTTCAATGAGATGTCCACTTATGAGGCCATTGGAAAATTTCATGCACGAAGACAGGTGGGCACTGTCACTGACTATGTGGACAAGTTTGAGGAGCTTATGGGCTTAGTCAAGAAAGATAACCCCTCCTTGGGGGATGAATATTTTACTTGCAGTTTTGTGGCTGGCCTCAAGGAACCAGTTCAGCATCAGTTGCAGTGCCACAAACCAATCTGTCTCACCCAGGCTTTCTGGTATGCAAGAAGGCTAGAACAATCCATATTGCCACAGAGGAAATTCAATGCTTTTATGCCTGCACAGAAGACAGCCAAACCTTGGGCCCAAGAGGCAAAACCACCTGATCCAAAGGATACACCTACTATTGCTGAGCTAAGAGCTGCAGGCAAGTGCTTCAAATGTAGGGAACCCTGGGTTCCTGGACATGCCAAAATCTGCCAAGGCAAACAAGTCTTTTCAGTCATTGTTATGGAAAATGCTGAGGGTAAGGAAGAAATAGGAGTAATAGAGGACACTTCTGTGGCAGATGAAGCAGAGTTTCATGATGCTGAACAACTTCCTCTTATGCAGTTATCTATGAATGCCCTCCTTGGCACTACACATGTCACTAAAACATTTACTTTACAAGTTCAGATTGGCAAATTTGTGGCTACAACCTTGATTGACACAGGCAGTGATGCTTCTTTTATTTCTGCTAAATTTGTTGTGAAGGCAAACCTCCCAATATCTACTGTTTCAACAGTCAAAGTAGTGGCAGCCAATGGAAAAACCATGATGAGTAACTCTGCTTGTGTGGATTACCCCTACTCCATTCAGGGACATCTTTTTTCCTCTAACTTCAGATTATTGGAAGTGCAGGGTTATGATGTAATCCTTGGTGCTGACTGGATTTATCATCACAGTCCAGTAGGGCTTAACTTAAAAACCAGGGAATTCTCTATTACAAAGGATGGTCACAATATTGTGACACTTTCTGAGCAGACCAATGACAGCTCACCAGTTCTGATTGGTACTACCAAGATGTGCAAATTGTTAAAAAAGAAGCAAGTCACAACAGTGTTAGTACTGAACTCAACCCCACACAGTTTGCCACAAGATTCAGTACCCTCTATTCATCCAGAGATTTCAGCTTTACTCCAAGAATATGATATGGTGTTCCAAGAACCAGCACATTTACCTCCACCAAGAAATATAGATCATGGCATCACTTTGCTTGAAGGGTCAAGCCAGTCAACCAAAGACCTTACAGGTTACCTTTTCATCAGAAAAATGCTTTGGAAGACTTAATTAAACACATGCTGGACTCACACATGATTAGACCCAGTATTAGCCCCTACTCATCTCCTGTCATTTTAGTTAAGAAAAAGGATGGATCCTGGCGTATGTGTGTGGATTACAGAGCACTGAACTCCAATACAATTAAAAATAAGTATCCCATACCTATCATTGAGGATCTCTTGGATGAGTTATTTGGAGCTACTGTTTTCTCTAAGATAGATTTGAGGGTTGGATATCATCAGATCAGGATGAAAGAATCTGATATTGAGAAAACTGCTTTTACAACTCATTTGGGCCATTATGAATATGTGGTATTACCTTTTGGACTCACTAATGCTCCAGCAACTTTCCAGTCTCTGATGAACACAATCCTCTCTGATTTCCTAAGGAAATTTGCATTGGTTTTTTATGACATATTAATTTATAGTGCTAATATTTCTGATCATATCCTTCACTTAAGAGTTGTCTTGGAGGCATTGAAGCAGAATCAGCTTTATGATAACATGCAGAAGTCCACTTTTGGACAAAATCAAATTGAATACTTAGGCCATGTGATTAGTGGACAAGGGATTGCCACTGATCTCACTAAAATCAACATCATTCAGGAGTGACCATCTCCAACCAGTATTACTCAGCTCAGAGCATTCTTGGGTCTTATTGGATACTACAGAAGATTCATTAAGGGGTATTGCATTATCTGTAGACCACTCTTCAATGCTCTCAAGGACTCTTTTCTTTGGTCTGCTGAACAAGAACAAGCTTTCAAGCAACTTAAGCAAGTCATGTCTCATCCACCAGTTTTGGCATTGCCTGATTTCACCAAACCTTTTGTGCTAGAGGCAGATGCTAGTGGCACAGGCATAGGAGCTGTTCTCATGCAACAAGGGCAACCCATTGCTTTTTTCAGCAAGAACTTGGGTCCTAAAGCTTTAGCATCATCTATTTATGAAAAAGAAGCAATGGCAATTTTAGAAGCATTAAAGAAATGGAAGCATTATGTGGCCAGCACAGCTCTTGTCATTAGAACTGACCAGCAAAGTCTTAAATATATTCAAGACCAAAGACTGGTAGAGGGCATTCAGCATAAGCTCCTAATCAAGTTATTAGGCCTCAACTATACCATTGAGTTCAAGCAAGGCAAAACTAACAAGGTTGCAGATGCCCTTTCTAGAGCAACTCATTCCTCTGAAATTTTGGCTATCTCCACAGTTATTCCAAAGTGGATGGAGCAAGTGGTCCTTAGTTATGATCAAGACCCTCATTGCTCTGATCTGATCACAAAATTGACTATAGATCCACAAGCATCCCAGACTTACACTTTTTCACATGGGCTGCTTAGGTACAAGGGCAAGTTAGTAATTGGTAGTACTGGAGATCTGAGGACACAACTTCTGATTAGTCTTCATAGTTCTGCTTTGGGGGGTCATTCTGGTGAGAGAGCCACATATCAGAGATTGAAGCTGCATTTTTACTGGCCCAAAATGAAGCAACAAGTGATTGAATTGGTGAAGCAATGTCCTGTTTGCCAGAAAAACAAATCTGAACATGTGCCTTACCCAGGACGTCTTCAGCCATTACCTCTTCTAGAAATGGCTTGGACTCATGTTTCCATGGATTTTATAGAGGGATTACCAAAGTCTAATACTAAGGATGTCATATTGGTGGTTGTGGACAGACTCTCTAAATATGCCCATTTCATTCCTCTGGCACATCCCTATTCAATTGCAGAAATAGCACAATTGTTCCTGGACAATGTCTTCAAGCTCCATGGTCTTCCAAAAGTTATTCTAACTGATAGGGATCCAATATTTACCAGCACTGTTTGACAGTCATTGTTCAAAGCCATGGGAGTTCAGTTACATCTGACTTCAGCTTATCACCCATAGACTGACGGCCAAACTGAAAGAGTTAATCAATGTGTGGAGAATTATCTCAGATGTATGTGCTTTACTAGTCCCAAAAGATGGTTTTATTGGTTCTCTCTTGCTGAATGGTGGTACAACACCTCCTTCCACACTTCTCTGAATATGACACCCTTCCAAGCATTATATGGGTTCAAACCTCCACTAGTAGCTGAAGTTGTCATCCTAGATTGCCCAGACCTTTCTGTCCAAGAATAGTTAAGAAATCGCCAAACAGCACTTCAAGTAATCAAAGACAATCTGATCAAGGCTCAAGCTCGCATTAAATTACAAGCTGATAAGCACCGTACAGAGAGGGAATTCCAAGTTGGGGACATGGTTTACCTTAAGATCCAACCATATCGCCACACTTCTCTCAGCACCCACAACACAATCAAACTCCATTCTAAGTATTATGGGCCATTCAGAGTTCTGGACCGCATTGGTAAAACTGCATACAAGCTCCTATTGCCGGAAACAGTCAGTTGCACAATGTTTTTCATGTCAGTCAGCTCAAACAACATTTGGGTCCTCTGGTGGTTCCAACTCCTGGCCTTCCTCTGATTGATGACAAGGGTGCAATTAAAGTTGCACCGGAAGCTATCTTACAACGCCGCATGATCCCCAGAAACAATGAGCCAGTCGTCCAATGGTTGATTCAGTGGGTCAATCTTCCACCAGAACAAGCTTCGTGGGAGGATGCGTCGTTTATTCGCAAGGTGTTTCCAGTGTTCCATCCTTGAGGACAAGTATGCTCTGGAGGGGGGGAATTGTCAGGAATGCAAGCTCTCCTTCAGTTTCGTCAGTTAAGTAGGCGGAGGCATCATTCGCCCGAGCGGCTGGATGCGTTCAACTCAAATCCGACGGGGCGTCGGCTCTGGCTCAACTTCTTTCCGTCATCGTTCATTACCGTCACAATGTAGCTCGTCTGCGTAACGTTTTCACTGCGATGCCTACTACTTGTAATGGCGAACCCGTCAGAAGACTTATGGGGGAAAAACTTATCTAGAAACTAGGTTTAGGACTTAGCAAGAGAACTCTCGCCTCATCGGCGGCCTTTGTACCGTATCCGGTTACGCTGGATTTATCCCCTGGATCAGCAATCTATTGGAGTTCCTTGCTTGTACGTCCCCGTGTTCGCTCTGATTTCATTTCGATTTGGTCGTTTTCCGTTGATTTCCTTGAACGGATACCTTAGATCCGCACAAGACCGGAGGCAGCGGTTTGTCCCGTGAAGTCAGCGAAGGAGAGCGCGAGATACTTGGCCGCGGTCCGAGGAGTAAGCGAGGGTCGCCAGCGCCGGCGCAACCTCTCCAGGTCCCATCTCGCCGCCGAGGAACTTTTCCACGAAGCCCCCTGGATTGGATCGCAATTAATAATCGTGATCCGAATATTTATAATTAAACCCCTAAGTATATGCAAATAACTCCCTAATTTGTATCTCTATCAATAATCACGATCCAAATATATACATATAGATCCCTATCTGAGATGGGAATTTTGCATGGTGCCCCCGCCTCCCTCCCGTCCTCTGCTCGGCCCGGCCTCACTGCCGCGGCCTCCCTCCCAGAGGCGAGAGAAGAATCCCACCCCACCAGTTCCCGCTCACGCTCCGCTTCAATCGACGGGCGCGCCAAGTAAGCGAAAGCGGCGGCGGCCAAGAAAGTGAGTGACGAGATGTCACACCCTGAAATTCCCGAATTTCAGGATGTGAATAGGAAGAAAAATTAAACAATGATTTTCTTTTAATTTTTAAAAATTTGCCCAACATTTAATTCTTTACAGGGAATATAGTACAGAAAAAAAAATTATTCATTTTCCGAAAATAAATAAATGGCTTGATGTTTGTTGCATACATGCTGCCGCATTATTCTTGTTTGGTTGAATTCAAATTGATATTTGAATTCAATTGTTTGTGTCCTTTTATAAAAAAAGCAAAACCCTTTCCCTTTGGTGTTTGTTTTCGGCCCTATATCCAAAGTCTGGCGAAGACCCTCGGACTCCCGCCTGCCGCCAAACACCCCGAGCTCGGCGCTGTGTCACCCGGTCCATCTTGTGAAGTCTATCCTTGCTCCCTAGACTCCTCGGCTCAGGTTGCTCGTCGTCCACCGTACGCGCACCCTAGGCCTTTTGGCCCAAAACGCCTGGCCTCGCCTCCTCTCTCTCGCCCACCGGTGGGCCTCAAGGCCGTCATCCCCGAGCTCCCGCCCGAGTCGCACTCGAGCTCGACCCCGACCTCGCACCGTGCCGCACCGCGTCCTGCGCCGCATCTCCCGTGGCCCGCACGCCAAGGCACCCCGCCTCGGCCTTTAAAGCCCGCTGCCTCGCATGCCGCGCCGCTTTCCCCAACCCTAGCCGCCTTGGACTCCACCCGCTGCGGAAACCCTAGCCGCCGCCGTCGATCCGCCGCTCCGCCGCCTCTCCACCGACGAGAAGCACCCCTGGAGCACCGCAAGGAGGTG
Organism: Cenchrus purpureus; assembly: GCA_022644695.1. Classification (NCBI taxonomy): domain Eukaryota; kingdom Viridiplantae; phylum Streptophyta; class Magnoliopsida; order Poales; family Poaceae; genus Cenchrus; species Cenchrus purpureus. The sequence goes on from CP053467.1 coordinate 12,209,915, forward strand.
AGGAGACCGTGCATGCCGTTTGTTTGCGACCTCGTGCGTTGTTTCGCCCTAACACGCCGCCGAGTAGTGCCGCCGCCGACCCAAGGCCGAGCCGCACGCCGTCTTCGCTCGCTGTCGCCTCGATGACCTAGATCGATCCGCAGGTGTCGCAAGATGCGTTCTGTGCCAAAGCCGCACGCCAATCCGAGCACCATAGCTCGAGATCGAAGGAGCTCACCGAGCTCTGCTGAGCCGCTGCCGCCGGCGTTGCCTCGCTGCTGGGCGCTACCGCGAAGTCACCGCAGCCGCCCGATCTCGATCCTGCGGTGTAGATCGCTTCTGAGTTGAGTCAACAGCGCCGCTTACCGGTCAACCCAGATTGGTGCTGCGCGTTTTGCAAAAGAACCCCCGTGTTTTATAGTTTCACGTATATGCCCTCCCGCAGTTTAAAAATCCTCACGAATAGGTCCTTCCCTTTACGGTTTAAACCCTAGACTTCCTGGTTTTTCCACCCGAGGACCAGCCCTAGTGTTTTTGCACCGCAGCCCTTAGGTTTTTATATGTAATCTCATTTTAGCCCTCGGTTTCTTACAGTTTAGCCCCTGTTAGTTTAGTTTTTCCTGCAGAAAAGCCCCTACACCTTGTTTTGGCCGTAGAATACACGTTTTAGCTTCGTTTTTAGCGTTCTTTATATCCACGCGATCGTATCGAAGAGTAGAACAGTTTTATGCCCCTGTTTTGTTATGTTAGTACTGTTTGGTGATTGTTTCTTATTTTATTCCATTGAATGCTTGTATGTGAATGATGTGGTGCGTAGAAGACGGTTCGTACGTGGAATACGCTGAAGTTGAAGAATTTCAAGACCTTGAGCAGCAGCAAGCGTTGGTAGAAGGCAAGTCCTTGCTGCATTCCCGGTTATCCTATTACAACATGCATTTTAATTACACCGTTATTTATTTATTGCTTTGCATTAAATTGAAGGGTCCTACTATTAAGGTTTGACTAGCTTTGTTTATCCCTATGCCTTGATCAACCTGGGTTTATGTTTATGTTGGGTAGACCTTGCTTAGTTGCTCAACTTGGGATCATGGTGGTTCTAATGAACAACAATATCAATATTGCTTTACTTATGTTATACCTTCATTAAACAAGATCACCTTTGTTAATCGAACATGGAGAACCACCCAGAAAACAAGACTACCACAAGACATATGGTTCTCTTGGCCAAGTAATTAGAGAACCCGTGTTAGGTATGCTTTACCGAAGGGGTTGGGGTTCTTGGTAGTTGGTGTATAGCCCAGCCCTCGGTGATCTGCTCTATGGTAGCCAGCATCTTGAGAGAGGTTATGCATTACTGTTGTCAAGTAACCTAGCGGCGAGCACCGCACTAGGGGATCTTTATAAAGGCCTCGTGGCATCCTATGCAATCACACCTCGGTAGTGTGGTATGATGCTTGGCGGCATCGCATGGTTGGGTCTAAAAGTTCTTGGGACTTTTACGCCGACTTGTGGGTAAAGATGTACAACCTCTGCAGAGTGTAAAGCTGACTAGTTAGCCGTGCCACGGTCAAGGGCGGCTGGACCCTCACATGAGTAAACTATGGAAGATGGATTAAACTTGTTGCATTTACTTTCGATGATGATGCTCATGTTAATCTACGGGTTGGTATAAACTTACATTTGCTAGTAATTCGCTTGCTTAATAAAATTTGACCAACTAAAATGTTGACACGCTATGCAACCACAAGCTTCCACCATAAAGCCTTTGCATGTTGTTATAGAGTTTTCCCTTGTTGAGTACGGCATGTGCTCATGCTTGTTGTTATTTATATTGCATCTACACAACCCTACGCTTTACAGACGACGCTTTGAAGACTTTCTGGAGAGTTCGATGAAGCGTGCCACCGTCACCGCCTGTGGAGATGTCCTTTTCACGCTAGTACTCGCTTTTGTTACGATTATGAGACATTCGGTCATGTAATAAAGTTATAATACTTCCTTTACGCTTTTGACACTGTTTTTGGTATTCACTGAGTCGATGCATGTGTGTAACTTGATCCTGGCGCACATGTATTCTATGCATTCGGATTTGCCTTTAAATCCGAGTGTGACATGAGAGGAAAAGGAAGGCGGCGCCTTAAATGGGCCTTGGGCCGCTGCACCTGACTCAGTTCACCCACCGTCACAAAAGTCTTAGAATGGGCCTTTTCTCAAAGAAAATTGTTCCATCCTCAAATATGTCAGTTCACAGTGAAAACTTTGGACGGCGGGCAGCGCCTCGTGCACATCTACGGAGTACGCCGCCACCACCGCCGCTCCACACACTAGGAGATCGCCGGAGTGCACCGGCTTCAATTACTGAAACCTACGAGGCATGTGTCAGGCTTCATGTGCTGTAAAAACTGAATACCATTGTGGTCTTTTAAGTAAGGCTGGGGTGTGGGCCCTAGAACTCTAAAAAAATGTGTTTTTTTCTGAGCTCTGATCAAGCATCTCCCCACTGATTGACGATCCGATGCATGCATAACGCGCCCTAAACAAATCGTGTTTATTTCCTTCCTTTTGATCAGTATCTGCTAGATCAATCGATCGATCGTGTAAGTCGAGGAAGAAGATGATCCGGTAGTTCGTGAATCTGGTGTTGCAAGACTACGGCAGCCGCATGCACTCGCTGCACCGCCTGGACGTTGCCAAGTACCTCGCCTCTTCTACCCATACACAGCCCAAGCGGAAGCGGCAAACGCCAAGAACGAGAGCAACAATGGCGGCGGCGGCGATAAGCCCAAGGCCACGAAACCACAGAGAGGATCAAGAGGATGCGGCGGCTGCCCGAGCCGAGCATGAGCTTCTTCCCGTTCTCTACCGCCACCGACGACGACGACGACGAGCCCGACCCGTGGCCATCCTTCGACGGTTTCATCCTCCTCAGACCCGGTCGCAGCGAGGGCAGGATCCTCCACGTCACCGAAGGGGGCGCACCATCGTCTACAACGTCAACGCGCACGCCGTTAGCCCCATCACCCCCAACTTCCCCGAGCCCATGGGGTGGCGTCCCATCACCTTCTCCGTCCCTGGCGCCAGCGACTTCATGGAAGAGAAGGAAAGCCTCTACGTGATGCGCTCCACCATCAAGCCGCGGCCGTCGGCCCAACACAATCGCTATTAGTAACTCAGGTGCTGCACTTAGATTGTTTTGGGTTCATGTTTGTTACAAATAAGGTGTTCCATGGGCGTGCCTGCACGTAGGTGGGTTCAAGCGAGATTCGCCGCGAGAACGCGTCTTAGGCACGCCCGGACGTCGCGCGCGCTCCGGAGCCGTGGGATGGGGCGGCTTCGTTATGGCGTGGCTCTTGCGGCGTCGTGGTTCCGTGGCCGTTAGCCACGATCATGTATTTCCTTTATATGCTTCAATTCAATCAAAGTCAGAAAACGCGGTTGTTGTTTTGCCGCACAAAGTTCTTGAGTTCCACTGTGTTTCGCGTTGAGTTCTTGAGCTTCCCTGGGTTCCTTCCCCAGCTCCGGCGTGAGTTGGTTGAAAAAATTGGCATCAGAGCCAGGTATCAGCGGTGGGAGCGCGATCAGGCGATCGAGTGGGCGCTCACGATGCGGCGTTCGGTGTCACCCACGCACGGCGGGGCGAGCGGGTCCAAGAGCCGCGGCAAGGGCGGGATGTCCGGCGGCGACCACGGCTCGCCAGAGAGTGGCCTCATGATCCATCGGATCACGAAGGAGGTTTCGAGCAACGCCAAGTTCCCGGTGCTCACGAAGACGAACTACATCGACTGGGCGGCGCTCATGCGTGTGATGCTGCAGGCGAGAGGCCTGTGGATCGCCGTGAGCATGGGGATGGACGACTACACCGAAGATCGCATGGCGTTGGAGGTCATCGCCAAGCCAGTCCCGGCGGAGCTGATGGGCTAGCCACCAAGGCTACGGCCAAGATCGCGTGGGACGCGATCAGGACCATGTTCGTCGGCGTGGAGCGTGTGCGGAAGGCGAAGGCGAACACACTCTAGCGCAAGTTCGACGCCCTCACATTCCGCGACGGGGAGACGCTCGACGAGTTCTACGTCCGCCTCAACAAGATCTCCCTTGAGCTCGTGATGCTGGGCGACGGGTGCACGGAGGAGGAACTGGTGCGCAAGATCCTGCAGGCACTCCCGGAAAGGTATCATCAAGTTGCCATCTCGATCGAGACTCTACTTGATCTCAGCATCATGTCAACGGAGGAGTTGATGGGGCGTCTCAAGTCGACGGAGCAGCGACTTAGGCTTGGCGGGGGATCCGACTCCGTCGCTAAGGTCAACCTCTCCGAAGAAGAACTCGTCGCGTGCGTCGCCGCCAAGATGCGGATCTCCGGCGGCAAACCGGTGAACCTGGTGAAATCATCGTCGGGCCAGAGTCGTGGCGGCGGCGGTGGTCGCAGTCGCGGCAACGGCCGTGGCGGTTCCAGGCCACCCTGGGAACGCGGTCAAGGGAGCACCGGCGAACGCTGGGAACGGCGGCAATGGCGGGGAGGAGCTCACTGATGATCAATGCCGCTACTGCAAGAAGACGGGCCACTGGTCCCACGAGTGCAGGAAGAAGAAGAGAGATGCAGCGGCCCAGGCGGCCCATACGGCCCAAGTAGAGGAGGAGGAGCACACACTTCTGGTGGCCACGGCACAGGTCAACGCTCCCCTCCCCACCGCTCCATCCCGGCGGCTCTCGCCGGTGAGATCCACCTCGGCAGCGAGCTCGTCCCACCTCGGCGACAAGGAGGGGGACTGCGCGCGATGGATCCTCGACACGGGCGCCACCAACCACATGACCGGGGAGCGCGGCGTCTTCTCCGAGCTCGACACCGGTGTGCTCGGTACTGTACGGTTCGGCGACGGGTCGGTGGTCGGCATCGAGGGTCGCGGCACGGTCCTCGTCAAGCTCAAGAGCGGTGAGCACCAGGCGCTCGACAGGGTGTATCACATCCCGCGCCTCACCTCCAACATCGTGAGTCTGGGTCAGCTCGAGGAGGATGGATTCAAGATCGTGATGGAGAACGGCGCGCTGAAGATCTGGGATCAGCGGCGACGTCTTCTGGCCCGGGTTCCCCGCTCCACCAACAGGCTATACGTGCTGAAGGTCGACATCGACAAACCAGTGTGCCTGGCGGTGCAGGGCTCGTCTCCGGCGTGGACCTGGCACGCCAGGTATGGGCATCTTCACTTCCGCGGGCTTCAGCAACTTGCTCAAGGCGATATGGTGCGAGGGCTGCCAGACTTGCCGGCAAACAGCGGCGACTGCTTCGAGCAAGGCAAAGTACCGCGCAAGCCAGAAGCTGGAGTTGGTCCACGGGGACATTTGTGGTCCTGTGACGCCGACGACGCCGAGTAGGAACAAGCTGTTCTTGCTGCTCGTCGACGACCTCAGCCGTTACATGTGGGTGGTGCTCCTGAAGACGAAGGATCAAGCCGCGGCAGTGTTCGTGGCGTTCGGTCGGCGAGGCGGGCCGGGAGGAGGCTCGGTACCCTGCGCACGGATCGCGGCGGGGAATTCACCGCACGCGCATTCGCCGATAATCTTGTAGCGAGCAAGGAGTGCAACACCTCACGCCCCTCCCTACTCGCGAACGGAGTGGTGGAACGAAGAAACCAGACGGTGATGGGCGCGCGCAGCATGATGAAGGCCATGTCCATGCCCGGCTGGTTCTGGGGCGAACCAGTAAACACGGCGGTGTTCGTGCTCAACAGAGCTCCGATGCAGAGCGTGGAGGGAAAGACGCCGTACGAGGTATGGCTTGGCTCCAAGCTCCCGGTGCATTTCTTCCGTACATTCGGCTGCGTCGCGCACATCAAGCACGCCGGCACGCACCTCGCCAAGCTCGACGACAGAAGCGTGCCGGTGGTGTTCGTCGGGTTCGAGGCGGGCACGAAGGCCTACCGCTTCTACAACCCTGTCACACGGCGTGTCTTGATCTCCAGGGACGCTGTGTTCGAAGAACACTGTGCCTGGGATTAGGGTGAGGAGAAAGGAGTCGGGCCAGACGAAGACGCCGAGCCATTCCAGTTCGAGTGGGTCTCGGTGGATCCCATAGCAGGCGGCTCTGGACATGCGCGGCGACGACGGGTACGCCTACATCGAGCAGCGGAGCAATGCCCACGTGCGGGTCTGAGCCCCGCACACCGTCTACATCGGCGACACCCGGGAGCAAGGGAGGAAGCGCGACGCCACAGCAGATCGAGTACGCAACACCACCACCAGAAGCAGAGCTGGATGCTGATCATGAAGAAGATGCTCCTCTCCGGTTCAGAACACTGGAGAACATCTTGGGGGACTCCATGTTCCCAGGTATGGCAACTCGCTCTGATCTCGCACTACTGCTTGCTGTTGGGGATGAGCCTGTGTCTGCTGAAGAAGCCAAAGGCATCAAGGAGTGGCGAGCTGCTATGCTGGAGGAGATGGCATCTATCGAGGCGAACCAAACATGGTCTCTGGTGGATCTGCCGAAAGGACACCATGCCATAGGTCTGAAATGGGTGTTCAAGATCAAGAAGAATGAGCATGGAGAGGTGGTGAAGCACAAAGCTCGTCTGGTGGCAAAAGGATATCTGCAGCGGCAAGGCATTGACTATGAAGAGGTTTTTGCACCTGTGGCCAGAATGGAGTCAGTGAGGGTGATTCTGGCAGTGGCAGCACATCAGGGATGGGCTGTGCATCATATGGATGTCAAGTCTACATTCCTCAATGGAGATTTGTCTGAAGAAGTGTATGTGGTTCAGCCACCTGGTTTCACTGCTGCTGGTCATGAAGCAAAGGTGTTGAGGCTGCACAAGGCTTTGTATGGTCTTAAACAGGCTCCAAGGGCATGGAATGCCAAACTTGATCATAGTCTTGGACAGCTGGGTTTTGTGAGAAGTGGCTGTGAGCATGGGCTTTATACCAGAGGTGCAGGCAAGGCAAGGCTGGTGGTGGGGATCTATGTAGATGACCTCATCATCACAGGTCAAGACTCTGAAGAGATTAGTGTTTTCAAAGCTGAGATGAAAGTGATGTTCAAGATGAGTGACTTGGGAAGTCTGTCATACTATCTAGGGATTGAAGTGAAGCAAATTCCAGGAAGGATTGAGCTAGGACAGAGCTCATATGCAAAGAAGCTGCTGGAGAGAGCAGGAATGGGAACCTGTTGAGCAAATTCCAATGGAGAATAGGCTGAAATTGTCCAAGAATAGTAACACACCATCAGTTGATGCAACACTGTACAGAAGCTTGATTGGCAGCTTAAGGTATTTGATACACACAAGGCCTGATCTGTCATTTGCAGTGGGTTATTTGAGCAGGTTCATGGAGGAGCCAAAGCAAGAACACATGGCAGCAATGAAGCACTTGCTGAGATATGTTGCTGGTACACTTGATTTTGGGCTGTGTTACAAGAACAACCATGCTGATCTGAAGCTGGTAGGATACAGTGACAGTGACATGGCTGTAGACATTGATGATCGCAAGAGCACATCTGGGGTGATATTCTTTTTGGGTGGGAATCCTGTAACCTAGTTCTCACAGAAGCAGAAGGTGGTTGCTCTATCATCATGTGAAGCCGAGTACATTGCAGGAGCAGGAGCAGCATGTCAGGCAGTTTGGTTGAGGAGGCTGATCAGAGATGTTCTAGATGTTGAGATTCCATCACCTCTGATCAAGATGGACAACATGTCAGTGATGGCATTGAGCAAGAACCCGGTGCTGCACGACAGAAGCAAGCACATCGACACCAAATTCCATTTCATCAGAGAATGTGTTGAGAAAGGGGAGATTGCTCTGGATTTTGCTAACACACAAGATCAGCTTGCAGATGTCTTCACCAAGTCATTGGGGAAGGCCAAGTTTCAGGAACTACGTCGACGCATTGGCGTGACAGACCTACAGCAGCACCAGATTTAGGAGGAGATTGTTAGTAACTCAGGTGCTGCACTTAGATTGTTTTGGGTTCATGTTTGTTACAAATAAGGTGTTCCATGGGCGGCTTGTGCCCTGGCACGTAGGTGGGTTCAAGTGCGAGATTCGCTCGCACAGGAACGCGTCTTAGGCACGCCCGCGTCGTGCGCGCTCTGGAGCTGTGGGATGGCGCAGTTCATTCAGGGGCGTGGCGCTCTTCGCGGGCGTCGTGGTTCCGTGGCCGTTAGCCACGATCATGTATTTCCTTTATATGCTTCAATCAAAGTCAGAAAACGTGGTTGTTGTTTTGCCGCACAAAGTTCTTGAGTTCCACTGTGTTTCGCGTTGAGTTCTTGAGCTTCCCTGGGTTCCTTCCCCAGCTCCGGCATGAGTTGGTCGGAACAATCGCTACGACCCTGCTCATCCCAAGGAGCAAGACGACGGCTGCTCCGGCGATTTCGTGGTTCTCGACTTCAACGAGCCCTACGAGTGGCAGCGTCTTCCACGGCCGCCCTTCGCCCCCGCCCCCCGACGACGGCGTCCGGCCAGGCTCCAACATCACAATCAGATCCTCCACGGTGGTCGACGGCGGCCGCACCATCTGTGTGTCAGTGTCATCATTCAACGTCCATGGCGGCGCTGACGACGTCGAGCGCACCTACTGCTTCGACACCGCGACGCGCCAATAACGCCGGCGACTGGGCGCTGCCGTTCGACGGGAGAGCCGAGTACGTCCCCGAGCTCGGGACGTGGATCGGCCTCTCCTCCTCCCCGCCCCACCACCTCTGCGCCTCTGACGACCTCTCCGCCGCCATGGCCGACGCTCACCGAGCCCCCACGCCGCAGCACGTCTGGGATGACTTCACCCCTCCGCCCGACAAGGATTGGACGGTCGTGCTGAACCGGCGCTACCCGCAGTACATTCTCCGCCGGTCGACGGAGTGGTCGCCGGGAGGGCGCAGCCTGCTGAACCTGGGCTCCGGCAGCAACCACTGGCTGCTCTGACTAGTCAAGCATCAATTCCACATGTCATCTGAAGGAGATACACACTAATTATGTTGGTATTATTTTTATTATATTATATTGCTGCACAGGAAAGATATTTATTTTTTGTCGACCACATCATTTAATTTGGGGTTTTCAGATGTTTCTAATTAAATCATATCTCAGGAGTTTCGTAGCCATCATAATTGAAAAGTAGCATATTAGATTTTAGCTGGATTTTGGTTTCACACTCGTGACATTGTTCACATTCATAAGTTTGCTGGATAATTGCTTTTCATAATTTGTGACATGAAAAGCAAAAGGCACAAGGTATACTCTAGATAGGTTCCAAGCCCTACCCAGTTGTCTTTAAGTCAGATTATTTTTCTTTTGGAAGTCAACAATAAAGTCAACCATTGTTAGTCTTACTATTTGCATCAAGCCTACAAAACTACTTCTCCCGTTCCAAATTAGTATAATTCATTGATTTTTTTACTTCAAATTTGACTACTCATCTTATTCAAACAATTGTACAAATATAGTCAAAGTTAAGTCATTCTTAAGAACTTTTATTAATAAAGCAAACTACAAGGAGAGATGTGATATTTTGCATAAGTTTTTAAATAAGACGAGCGATCAAACTTGAGATAAAAAAACACTACAAGAAACTATTTAATCCGTGACGTAATCATTCTGTCACGAATCGTTAAAAATTCGTCACAAATCAGTGTCCGTGACGATTTAAATTTTCATGGTGGAATGGGTGTTATTGATTAAATCAATCGACGTTTCTTCAAAAACATCACGGATTGAAGAGATCCGTGATGATCTTTTACCATCGCAGAACAGCCTGAGGCCCACTTAGCCAGTCTAAAATCCAGTTTTCATGATGAAAATAAGCGTCACGGATTCGTGCTGACATGGATGATGATGTGGCTGCCAACATGGACGCTGACATGGCTGCCTATGTGGACAATGACATGGCAGCCTACATGGACAATGTCGTGGCAGCCTACGTGGACAACGATGACGTGACATCCTACATGGACAATGATGACGTGGCAACCTACATGGACAACGATGATGTGGCAGCCTACGTGGACAATGACGTGGCCACAACCCGGTTCAGATATTACTATTCCAACCCAGGCCCATTTCAGAATTATAATTGCCCCATTTCAGAATTATAATTGCAGCATAAAATTAGCAAAAAATCCCATAAAGACATCTTCATAATTATGTACAGTTTTTGAATCGGAATTCGATGGCAATCAAATACAACAAATCAAGAGTGTAACTTTATGTATCTGCCCAGGAAAATACATTGCAAGAACACATCAGCATCTATTGCAGCTCAAACCTGCATCTTGCAACACTTTCAATCTATTGAAGCACAATTTCCTGCATCAATAAGAGAGAAGCAGTTTCTTTAGAAAAAAAATAAATAGCTAGAAAATTCATACAAAAATATATAGCATTAGGAAAATTCTAAAAGGGTAAATGATATGCAAGAATAGATTGACAATGCATATGAACTGCAATGTCAATGCACAACAATTTGCCCACACAAGAAACAACATGCATGCATATGAATACATATATAGCTTAGCATGTAAAAGTAAACAAGGCAATGTCACATAAGCACAAGCTTATGCCATGGTATATGGGAGCAGATAAACAATGTTACACAAGCATATTTCTATAATACTTGTAGTTGCACACAATAATATATCTCATAACAATAATAAGTGATAGATGGATCACCACACACACACACAAAACCCAGTAACATAAGTGAAGAAGGCAAAGAAGCACTCACTAGATACAGCCGTAATGATTTAGAGTTGCTGCTCCAGGATTTAGCTCCACCTGAACAGCCCCTGCACACCAAAACTGAAATCCATCAGCATGTACCGAATGGCATAAAAATCCATCGATGGTGGCTAGTTGCCGGTACTAGATGGCATAATAAAAAGTCAAATCACTACATATTCCAAAAAAAAACTCATCAGATGGCAATATTTGTGATGCAAATTTATAAAATGCTCTATGTAGGTAAACATATTCTATATGAGATAGCAAGTACAAGCATACACATACTGACAAGTGACAACAGCTGGGCATGAGTAAATATTAGACACCTTCATTATGTCTGATTGTGTTGGATGATATAGGCAACAGGGAAAACAAAAGGGAAACCAAACTAAAACTGGAGTTCCAAATAAATTGTGCATTGTGCAATGAAATTATCACTATAAGCATACAATTGGTACTGTTGTTTGCATAAATCAGCAGACTGGGAATGATGCAAATAGAAGCCAGTTGTGCTACTTTAGCCTATAGTACAGCAATAGCAACACAAGTATTGTCATGGGTACAAGTGGTCTCATATTCTATTTGAAAATCCAAAAATAAAAAAAATCATGCTCTATTTTGAAGCTAACACTCTAGAAAACGCCATGGAATAGTACAGTTTCACTTACTAAATCCTCCCGGAAACGACCTGAAACAGCCTTCTTGAACCTGAAACAACCATGGAACATTTAAGATAGTGTTAGAAGAAGGTGTATCGATCCGAGGCAGCATCAGCCCCAACAGCGGGGAAATAGGAAACTGGGAAATGATTGTGCGATGAGATAGTATCACTATAAGCATATAACTGGTACTACTGTTGTTTGTATGGATCAATAGACTGGATCGACACAAAAGGAAAGCATGTTGTGCTATTCCACTAATTAGCCTATGGTACAACGATATTAACGCCAAAGACAACAATAGCTCAACTCTTTAATACAATAGCCCAAAATTAATCACAGTTTCAATTGTCATACAATTAAATTAGGCAATTGGCAATGAATCTAACAGTAAAGGACATAAGCCATATGGTCTAGGAAAAATGAGATACAAATAGGCCAATCAACCTCACTGCAGAATGCCAGAAACAATTGCTTGCTAACCGTTCTGATGGCCTCACCTTGGTTGCGGGTCATGCGCGAAGGTAGGGGAGGGAAGGACTCCGAGCTCCTGAAACGCCACTTGACCCGTCCTCCACAGTCCATGGCTTCTCATCGTCCACCCCGCCGCCTCTACTCCCTCCTTCCTCCGAAACCGGATCTTGACTCGCCGTGGCTCCTTGCCGACGTGGAGGGTGTCGCGGACGGAGGTGTGAGGCGGAGGCCCTGCACCCGAGCAGCAGGATCTGGGTCAACGCCTCAACGACAGCTAGATCTAGGACCATCGTTGGGCTGCTCCGGACGGCACCCGCTCGCCGCCTCCAAGCGGGGCTCGATATAGCTCTGCCGCAGAGCCTACCCGCCGCACCTCATGCCAACGATACCGTGCCGAATTCGAGCACCACCACTGCGGGGCCTCCAGGCTGAGCGCCCTCCGACCTCCGGTGCTGCTCAGATCTGGCGTGTGGAAGTCCCCCCCGGATGACGAGCAGCGGCGCCGGCGCGAGGTCGATGCCGACGGCGTCGGACATGCCGACCTGGCGCAGCGCGACCACCACCTGGCCCAGCCGCGCCCCGACCGTTCGGGAGGTGTTGCGGAGGAGGCCCTCATGGTGGAGGGCGGAGAATCCCTGCCAGAGGTGGAGGTGGAGGACGGGGAGGAGGCGACGGAGGCGAAGAGGGCACGACCAGAGGTGGAGGCAGATGGGAGTGACTGGATGAAGGGCCACAGAGGTGTGCTAGGGTTTGTGGATGCCCTTTCATACCAAGACGGTGCAATCTAAGCTGCTAGATCGACAGTGGACGGTCAACAATAGTTGGTCGGTTTGGGCTGAAACAGACCTGGTTCAATTTCTGGTCTATTTAACATTTTTCTTTTTCATTGTATTGCATCATTATAAAGTAACACTTGAAAATAATTGGCATATATACACCATTGTATTTTTTAATCAAAAGGAGTATATATCAGTTGTATTGTACAAGTTTTATAAATTTTGGAACTAATTTACTATTTTCTATGCATTAAATGAATTTCTACATTATTATCGAGATTAATTCCAAATTGAACTACAAGTTCATCTAATAAAATACAAACAAGTGCACAAAAATTATTTTTATTCTCATATAGTCCATTATAGTTTATAGTCCATTCCCTAGATATGGATGAAAGATTCAACTGTCTTCTAGGAAAAACTCAAACTTACACTAGCCATCTTATTGTGACATAATGATAATAATACCTAAAACTAGTTTAAAAATTATGTAAATTGGCATAGAATCGTTTTATAGATGTACAAGCTTGACATAAAAGTTTCATAAGATTTTACAATTTTGAAATATACATTTGTTCACAAATAGTCACTTTGAAGATTGTATACCCTAAAGTATTTTCTTACTTATGTACACCTTAATTCTGAACATAAACTTAAATTTACTCTTATACTCCCTCCGCCCTTAAATATATGACGTTTTGGACAAGAAATTTAGTTCATTTTGAACTAATTTTCTTGTCCTAAACGTCATATATTTAAGGACAGAGGTAGTATTAACATATGAGGATTCACATTGTAATTTGTTGTGCAAAAAGATATTTTTTTATTTTTAAATATCTAATTAAGACACCTTTATGCATTAGCTAGAAAAATAATTATCTTATATGCCCTCAATAAATTTTCCACATGTAACATATAACATACAAGTTGTCACCTAAGAGTTTCAAGAATTTTCAAATATATTTGCTATTTTCTAACATTTAAATGAATTTCTGTATGTTTACCGAAAGTAATTCCAAATTGACCTATATGTACCTCTAATAAGATTAACAAGAATTCAAAAAAAACTATATTTAGGAGCATATGGTCTATTATATCCCACATTTAGGAGATTGACGAAAAATTCAATTGACTTATATGAAAAACTCGAACTTCTACTAGTCACCTTGTTATAAAATAATGCTAATAATACCTAAAATTTCTTCAAAAATTATGTAAATTGGTATAGAATTATTTTATGGATGTACAAGCTTGACAAAAAAGTTTCATAATATTTTGTAAAAATTAGAGTATACATTGTTCATAAACTAGATAGTTTATCACATTGTTTCATATAACTCAACTTAAACTTCAAAGTTTGTAGACACTCAAGTACTTTCTTACCCCATGGACACAACAAATTTGGATGCAACCTTATACTTATTCTCCTATTAGTATTTGGAGATTTAGATTTTTCAATTGTCATGCGAAAAAGTCATTTTTCTATTTTTTCTAAAACCTAATTAAGACACCCTTGTGAAGTAACGTGAAAAACTATTATCTTACCTACCCTCAAAATATTTTTCTAATATAACATACAACATATAAGTTGTAACCTAGGAGTTTGAAGAATTGTCAAGTAGATTTGCTATTTTCTATGATATAAATGAATTTCTACGTGTTTACCGAAAGTAATTCCAAATTAACCTATATGTACCTCTAATAAGATTCAAAAAATTCAAAAAACTATATTTAGGCGTCTATGGTCCATTCTAGGCCACATCTAGGAGATTGACGAAAAATTCAATTGACCTGTAGGGAAAACTCGAACTTCTACTAGTCACCTTGTTATAAAATAATGATAAGAATACCTAAAACTTGTCAAAAAATTGTGTAAATTGACTTAGAATCATTTTATGGATGTACAAGCTTGACAAAAAAAGTTTTATAAGATTTTGTGAAAATTGGAGTATACATTGTTCATAAACTAGATAGTTCATCTCATTATTTCATACAACTCAACTTAAACTTCAAAGTTTGTGCACACTCAAGTACTTTCTTACACATGGACACCTCAAATTTGGATGCAACCTTACCCTTACTCTCCTATTAGTATTTGGAGATTTAGATTTCCAATTTTCATGCAAGAAAAAGTCATTTTTCTATTTTTTTTCTAAAACCTAATTAAGACACGCTCTTGAAGTAACCTGCAAAAATTTTATCTTACATACCTCAAAACATTTTTCTAAAGTAACATACAACATATAAGTTGTCACCCAGGGTGCGGCCGCGGCCGACCACTGCCACCTTTTTCTGTTTTTTAGATTTTTTTTCAATTTTTTCCATTCGTAACATTACTATTTGTTACTAGGATCGTGCCCGTGCTTTGCTACGGGCTCATATCATTATCAAATAAACAACAAATCACAATAGAGCAAATTACACCGATGCCTCTTAACATAACTCATAAATAAGATGCTATTTTGATCTGTAAATTTTTTTCCACCATCTAGACTTCCTTACATATTCACATCAGGAGCATGGATCATTATCAAATAAACAACAAATCACAATAGAGCAAATTACACCGATGCCTCTTAACAACAAATCACAATAGAGCTGCAATTATGGACCTTGTGTTGCAGTTGGTGTTGTTCCTGATGTAAACAACAAATCACAATAGAGCTGCAATTATGGATCCTGATGTAAATAAGATGCTATTTTGATCTGTAATTATTTTTCCACAATCTAGACTTCCTTACATATTCACATCAGGAGCATGGATTTGAATAAACAAGCAGGGTCGCCTTATACACCCGGTCATTTTGTGTAGCAATTTCTAAACACGCCTTCATTACATATTCACATCAAGAACATCGATTTGAATAAGCAAGCAGGGTCGCCTTATACTCCCAATCATTTTGTGTAGCAATTTCTAAACACACCTTTCCAATCACCTGTGAGCTGACACAAATTTTCAAATATCCACTCTGAATTAGCTTGATGCCTGACGAGTCAAGATCTCCAGTGCTTCAAACAAGCAAACACAGAGTCAGCACTGTTGCACATCATGGTGATTCCACAAAAGGCAAGCATGAAAACCATGGTCCTCGTTGCACTCACCCGGAATGTAGATTTCAGGTTTCAGAGGTCTGATCACTCCTTCCGTCTGCACCTTGTTCTGGAGCAAGAGCTGCAATATGGCATGGGGCAAGAGTAAATGAATATGCATAAGGATTTCTGCTTTTATCGTCATGCAAGTATAACTGTGATTAAGGTTACTACCAGAGCCCCTATTACTCCTGCTGCTACACCAACGATGATGGCAATGGTAGTGGTAGATTGTTCATTTTCAAACTTTCCGAACTCCAGTAGCAATTAGGATTGATCATAACAGCTTCAAAGTTGTAAGGGATGCATAAAGATTCGTTGTAGTAAAATATAGTTTAGTGCTTTCTAGTCAAGTAGTAGAAATAGTTACCTGTCTGTTCCAGCATGGGCATTCTCCAATAGCCATGCCTTGCTGGATATCAAGCTTTTGCAGTCCCGCAGAGGAAATGATTCAAATATCAGAACTGTCTCATAAATGAGTT
Source organism: Cenchrus purpureus (assembly GCA_022644695.1). Classification (NCBI taxonomy): domain Eukaryota; kingdom Viridiplantae; phylum Streptophyta; class Magnoliopsida; order Poales; family Poaceae; genus Cenchrus; species Cenchrus purpureus. Next base: position 12,226,079 of record CP053467.1, read on the forward strand.
CAAAGGGTGATGATTGAGGATTGCTTAGAAGTTACATAACTAAATCAGGTTTTTCGATCACACATTTTTAAAACTTTCCCACCCAAAACTAATGTATTACTGCCGTCTTCTATTGTTATATTATCAACTTGAACAACTGCTTCCCTTTGACTGTAAGATCCATGATCTTTTCTCACCCTTAACCTTTGCAAGTGAACTGTGTTCATAATAACATCATCTTATTAATAAAGTTACCACAAGGGGAAGGTATTCAAAATTGCAAAAAATTAGCATGCATAATTATCATATTACTCGAAGTAAAACCATGAATCCACATAAATAATATAATGCTGCAAGCTACACCTTTTAGCCGTGTATGCTTTGTGCTTCGATAAAGAAACTTTCTCTAAAAGTACTGATAACAAATGGTGCAATCCTTTCATGGCAGGATCCATAATAATGACACTTGACCCTTCAAGCTAGTGAACAGGTTCCTGGTGCCCAGAATTCCATATTGCAGTGAATGCTTAAATATAAGATATAACTGCAGGTGAAATACAAGATTGATTGCTTACAACTGAAATGTCAGTATTGTGCCAAGTGATGATGCAACCCAGGTTTTTTGGAAGTCGGCTTGCTGATTCCTCAAAAGACATCTTCGATTGTTTGTTAATAACAACATATTTCATAGACCTGGAAGTGGAATGACAGTTTTCATGAAAAATGCTAGATAGGAAAGCATGAAACATTGAAACCAAAAATAATGTTCTGAAAGCCGGCATGTCCAATTGGATATGAACAACACCAACTGCAACACAAGGCCCAAAAGAAAATATAGAAGATCCAATAAAGCTACATGAGCACCGTAACCACATCTCACACACAACTTATGTAGATACCATTCAGAAAGGGTGGCACAGTAACCTCAACATCGCACAGAATTCTTGTGAAACAATTTTTGGCTATATACACTGGAATACATAGTAGTAGAGGAAATATGGTATATGAGTTCTAACTAAAGAAATACATGCACGGAAAACAAAAGGCAGGAAGAACTTACCCACGTGCCATCGTCGAAGTAGGTAGTCCTCTTTGCAGTAGTGAGTCTCAACCTGAAATGAAATAGCAGGTCAGTGATCACAAAAGTGGGAGTAGCTGAATTCCATTAAAAAATTGTTTCCAAGAATTCCAGGTCCTATTACAACTGAGAGTAGTTGCATGAGAAAAGTCACCATACACTTAAAGTAAAGCACTGGGATAAAAAAAATCAAAAGTGATATAGAAGGTTAAAAAAATACATTGTATTGTCACGACCTTCATCGTGCATTTTTTTTGTGCAGTACCACAAGAACCACTATTAAGTTTAGTATCTTAATTTAACATAGCATATCCTTTGATGCATAAGGTGATTAAAAAATATTCACAATGACCCCTTTCACTATATAGTTACAAAAGAGCTGTCTGCAGTAGATCGAAAAAAAATCATATTTCATTTCTATTGGCAACTAGGACTCTGAATCACACGTCTTATAAAAAAATATTTCAGGGACAGCAATTAAGTAGGTCCTACTCAACCAGTTTCTAAAGCAGCAACAATGCACAACTGAAACATGCACTTTGATAATATAGATCATATTCCACCAAGAAAGCACTATTAATCAGCCTCCCCAACATCAGTCATCTAACACAATGTGATGGTAGTCTATATTAAGGTTATGGGTCACTTTCCAAATAGGAATAAAAAAAGTACAGACATACCGCATCAAGTCCAAGCAGTTCCTCCTCAATTGTCTGTATGGGTGAAAGATGGGGTTAGATACAAGCTGGTGCAAACAAATAATACCAGGGAGTGCAATCGGGTTTACCTTGCATGTTTGAAGGAAAAGCTGACCACCAATTTGTTTCTCACTTGCATAGTTGTCGTAAGGGAATCAACAAAGAGTTAACAGCCTGCAACGAGAGTAGAATCAGGAAAAAAAAACCTCATGTCTGTTAAATGCATGCGATACACAGGATTTCATTCCTAAGCAACATCAGGTTTCATTTTTCCAATTTTAACACTTTTGCAGTTTTTCTAGTAGCAAAGTTTGAGAGCACATATAATTGGGAAATGCACAAGAAACCTTAGGATACTTTCATTTTGTTGGTACCATTGGTACATAATTGCAAGTAGGCAGGAAATACTTATCCAAAATCAATGTTCCTTGAGGAACTCAAGGCAGTTTCATAAGAGGAATTGTTAAACTTAGTGTCACATAAAGAAGAAAAAGATTTTCAGAGCCATAGAGGAAATTATGTTATTTTCTAGTGTCAAATATGGAATTTTCTAAAGTTACCTGCCCACTTGCAAGTCTAGGCAAGGTTGGCCAAGGAAACCAAACATGTGAACAACAATGGATAACCTAAACCAATCCAATATGAGTACCCATAGAAAGAAGTGGGACAAATACTATTAAAGTGGCAACAGAATACCTGCAAACTTAGGGTGCGACGGTGCGGGCGAAAAAAAGGAAAGGAGGGCGCGGGATGGGGTAGCTGCACTTGCGGGAGGCCCGGTGGGGTTGGGGAGGGCGCGGAGGGGCGGACGCGGGATTGAAGAGGTAGACGCGGGAGTCAGGGGCGGACGCGCGGGGAGCGTAAAAATGATGTACCAAGTTTTTCCGTTCTTCTAAACTTTCTAGGAGTAGAGATATCTGATAATACTCAATAAAAGGACATGATGCAATGTTTCATTCCACAGGATCAGAGATTAAAGCACAGACTGAAGCCAGGGGTTGGCAATTCCATAAGAGCTTGTCAACAGAACATCATGGACAAAACCATAGCCAGAGAAGTAAACCAAGATATTATGCTACTGATGGTGCACAAATTTCTATTGGTCCAAGAGTACGATGGAAGAACATGACAACATGCTAGCAAATAGACCAAAGTAGGGCATGTGTACCTAGAATGCGGCGACGTTGAAGGGGACGCTACAGACGTAGAACACCATATGCTTGGGAGGGCTGCACTGGGTCCGCCACATACCGCTGGCGATCTCGCCGTTGTGCTGCCGAATCCTTGTAGGAGCAGAATTCTATAAGTTGATGTACGATTCGTTCATACGGTACAATTGCCCATTCTACCTTTTACAGCGCTCCCATGCCTCATGTATACCTTGACTACACCATCCTATTGAGCTAACCATTATCAATACAATGAAATAATCATCATCATATTATTTTTGTCAGGAAGACCAAATGTTATGCAAATACTCCATTGGCACAAGCCGGTGAAATTGCTAAATTGGATAGCAGCATCCAGATTAGGAGAATAGGTTGTACAATACCACCCATAAAAAAAAGCTTGATAACACTTACCCAAAAAATGAAACTTAATAACACTGATTAAGATTCACATAGAGTGATTTATAATTTGGCATGAATACTATAAACTTGAAACTTAATCAAAAGTCAAAATAAAAGAAAATTGGATAGAGTGTAGTGGGCCTATTCATGGCGAGAGAAAAGCAGCAGCCTCTGATCAAAACTAAAGAAAACTTGTCACAACAATGCACTCAATACCCATGAGCCTCTTTCTGTCCCTATTTTTTGTGTTTTCTTTTTTTTAGAAGTTGACCAAGCTATGACATAACAGGGAGTCTAATCACAGTTCAAGATTTTCTTATGATCTTAAAATATAGTGACAAACTCCAAAAAATGAGAAGAAACATACTATTTGAGAGAGCCGCCATGCTGAGATTGAACTTCAACCTCTCAATCGACATGAGAATAGGTGATTTTGGTACAAGAATAGCTCGATCTCGTAGGGGAAAACTATTTGGCTGGAATGGAGCTAAGTCCTGATGAAAACTTACCAAGAATCAGGTTCTCTCCCTCGTTCTGCTTTGCAGCAGCATGGTGGTTGCACGCGGCGGCATCCATGGCGGCGGCGGCGGCATCAAACGGGTAGCGGATTCCACAGGAGACGGAGGTGGCAGCGTCCCCGTGGCCGGCGGTGGCGGCGTCAACGGGTGGTGGAATCCACGAGTGACGGGTGGCGGCGGGTGTCCAATGACTTCAGGGCTTTGGAGTGTCAACGGTGTGGATCAAGACTCGGTAGCGTCGGGATCCGGAGCATCGACGGCGAGAAGGAAGAGGGCAGCGGCGAGGAGGAGGTTCGCGAAAGCGATGCTCAGGTTAGGGTTTGGGTGGAGGACGGGCAGCAGGGGAGGGAAGAGCGAAGAGAGGAGGAGAGCAGGCGGCGATGGGAGAGCGAGTAGAGAAGGAGTGGCGGCGCAGGGAGAGCGAGGACGGGTGGCGGCGGCGACAAAGAATGGCGGGGAGAGGAGGATGCATAGAAAAAAAGGAAGAGAGGAGGCGCGTGGGCAGGGGGAAAATGAAGGAGCGAGGGTGGTGGACCGTGGAAGCGGAGGGCGGACGGGCAGGGCGGACGCGGTGCGGAGGGAAACGGGGCGCGAGAGGCAGACAGATCGTGGTGAGGTTGTTTGACGTACAGGAAAAGTTCTCCTTTCTAACCTTTTTAGGAGTAGAGATTTGTTGATCTTTTTTAGATTTTTCATTTTTAATTTTTTTCTATTCATAACATGACTATTTGTTAATTTTTTAGATTTTTTAAAATTTACCATTTTTTCCATTCCTAACATGACTATTTGTTATTTGTTGATCGCGGTGAATCTGCTAAAACATCGTAGCGTTGTGGGACGGATTGCGATGAATTTAACAAATCGTCGTAGTGTTCTGGCTTCAATATCCATCAGTGCACATCCGTGACGAAAAATAGGAATACGTCGCAGATGCAGTGCTCTTAGTGATGTTCTCTGAGAACGTCGCAGAAAGTTCGTTACAGATTAATTAGTTTCTTGTAGTGAAAGTCAAACAAATTATAATTTAGAATGGAAGGAATAGTTCGGTATAGGTAAAAGCCAATGGGATAGGTGGCCACTAAAAATAGAGAATTGCAAGGATCTTTTTAAAGAAAAATGCAAGGATTTTGACTTTTGAGCTATAGTTTTGACCTAATTAAGAAACATCATCTTACATGTTGTGTATCAAAGTGGTTAAGGTAGGTACAGAGTTACTTATTTGCCCATCCTGCATAGATGGCAATCGAAGTCAGTGCCCATAATGTCCAGGTGTCGTGGAGAGGAATTGAGGAAACCAACCGAGAAACGATTTGGTGACGAACCCCTCCTACCTGAGCTGAACCGTCTCCATCATGGAGCACTTAGACAGGGGAATATGGGGATTATTGTTTATTAGTACGGTTGTTATGCTACCATGACCAACTTCTGATCAACCAAAACAACATACACCTCACAAGTCACAAACAAAAACCACATTCCCCTCACGTATCACGCATCCAATCTCTCTATATAAACACGAGCACATCTGCAACAACGCATCACTGCAAGTACAACAAGCAGCCACGAACACTCACTCTCAGCTCATACATACAAAGCACGATCGTGTGGTCGAGCCATTCCGTGATCGAGAGATGGGTCTGAGGGTGTTGACGAGGCTGCTGGCCGTGTCCATGGTGGCTGCGGCGCTGTCCTGGCCGGCGCTGGTGTCGGGGCAGGTGGTGAACCCCGCCGGGCCACTGTCGTGCACGACGTCGCTGATCTCCAGCTTCACCCCGTGCCTCAACTTCATCATCAACAGCACGGCCTCCCCGACGGCCGACTGCTGCCGCTCGCTGGGGGCGCTGATGAAGGCGAGCTCCGGCTGCGCCTGCCTCATCCTCACCGGCAGCGTCCCGTTGGGCGTGCCCGTCAACCGGACCATGGCCGTCACGCTGCCCAGGGCCTGCAACAACGAGTCCGTCCCCCTGCAGTGCCTAGGTAATTGATCGATAAACCACCCGTCGATCGATCGACCAACCGAGCTCTAGCGTTTACCATGATGCCATCTGCTTAATCCTCCGGCGATCTTTGCAGACCCGACGACGTCGGCGCAGTCCCCAGCTCCGGGTCCTATCGCAGATGCGCCTGCTCTTTCTCCGTCCATGGCCCCGTTGCGTAAGAACTAAACGGACAGAAACTTAATTTGTGTGATTGGTGAGACTTCTGTAATTCCCTGTTGACATTTTACTGATGGGCGACGTGGTGGTTTTCTTCGAACTCTGCAGCGCCCGTGACGCAGGCGCCGGTGGCGACGCCGGAGACAGACACGCCGGCAGCAGCGGCGGCGCCTGTAGTGGAGCCCACGGCCACGGCGCCGGTGAGCCAGGGGCAGACGAGGCCGACGGTCGTGCCGGCCAGCGCTGCGTGGAGGGCGAGCGCCCACCTGTCCGCGGGACCTGCAGTCGCGTTGCTGCTTGCAGTAGCTGGAGCCGCCATGGTGTGAGAGATGTGACGAAGATCTCCTAGTGGTTATTTAGCTGAAGAATAAGCATTGGACTTTTGTGTTCGATTGGGAGTGTTTTGGTGGCATTTTAGCAGCAGATTGGTACATGTGGAATTGTTGGATTGTATTAATTAATATTCTTGTGTTAGCGATTTGGAGTTGTGAACTCGCAGTGCATGTCATTAATCTTTTTTTTTCAGGTTGGTTGAGCATGGCACGATTAATATTTTATTCCCAAAATTACTGTTGTGCTGGTGCAACGCATTTTCTCCAAAATTTAAATATTTTTAAGATAAAAAGATATATGACTAAGGGGCGAGTAGCGGATGTTTGTTGTATCATTATCAAAGGTCCACTGGCCTACTTGTTTAGAGAGGACCGAGGTATGGTCGTAATTAGGAGACTCGGATTCGGTTTCTCGTTGGAGCAAATTTACGAGACTGGTTTAAAAAAATCCCCTCACCGATGAAATCAGAGTTCGGAGATTTTCTAAACTGGGAATTGGTTCCCTTCTCTTAATGAAAACCGTGAGACGGTCTTAACCCTACTGGCTTAGGATAGCTAACCATGCACTAAGTATTGACATGATCTCCGTTAGTTTGCCTAGGGTGGCTTAGGGTGGCGAGAACTTGGGCGAAGCTAGCCACCATGATATGTAAAAAAGTATGAATAGATTGGTAAGGTGCATCTATCTCCCTTTACTGGATGTAGTGTACGTGAAAAACTAATCCAATATCAAGCTTGTGCATGCTAGAACTGAACATGATGCTAGAGAGTTTGTTCATTTTCAACTTGTATGAGCCAAATTGTAATGAGTAAATTTACATCCCTTCACCATATGTTTCTTGTGATGATGCAACTTCTTGTGACATGATGTAGTTCCTTTTGATAACTCTCTTAATCTGGCACATGCTTGCATGATTCTCAATGGCAAAAACCTAATCAAATGCTTAGAATACAAAAAGCAAAGTTGGGACCATCATATTTTATAAATCAAGACATGACTTTAGGAATGTTGAAAGATCTTAAAAGATATTTTGTTACTAACTATTATGCATGTAATACAAATTTTTACTTTGCATAAATTTCTTTGCATGATTATATGTTTTTTTATTGACTATGATAGAAAGATTAAGTATGGAAGTCGGTGCTCCTCTCCTCGTACTTCTTGGGCACTTGCATCCTATTGCAATAATGGAAGCCAATGATTTTGCTTTGCTAGGACTGAAGAAGATAAGAATAAGACACGTGAGCCCACCTATGATGGCAAGAGGACAATTTGATAGTCCAGCCGGATCTTCTAAAGCTCTTGGTGGCTTCGACTATGGCACACAAATCTTTCGTGAGATTGTTGCAAGATGGCATCGATTCCTTTGGCTTATGGAGCAGCTAGTTCAAGCGATGGATGGCCAGAGGTAGTGCAAGCAGAGTGACTTCGATGCACCTGTCGAGTATGATGCTCTTCAAGTGCCTGATGAAAAGCCTTCTTTAGATGTGTTATGGGATAATGAGTGCGTGCAACACCTTCAGACACACAATGGCTTTGTTGGAGCAGAACCTGATTGCCACCTCGGATTTCTGCCAGGAGAACTCATGTTAATGATGGGTCTCTTCTAATGGACATTGGCATAGATTCTATGGTGGATAATGTGCTACCACTAGCATGCCTGAAGAGATGGTGCCATGAGATGAGGAGGTCCCATCTGACATTATTGATGCCCACACAAGCTTCTTGCATCAATGAGTTCAAAGTATAGATTGTGTTTATAATCAATTGTTGCCCAGCTTGGAAACACATGGTGATTTCTTCCTTATTGAGGATGGCGGTATAGTTCATGTTTACATTGAGATGCCAGTCAACATTAGCTCACATGCATTGCAACAACTAGAATGGCATGAGGATTATTCTGATGAGATTGGAGTGGTTGATGAAGGACAAATGGTTGACGCAACATCTCATAAGATTGTGTTGTGGGATGAGGAGATGCCATCTATCCTGAATGCTCATGAGGACATATTGCAATAACTTGCAATGGGTATGGAGTGCATAAATAATGAGAAGAAAAAATTACTATATGATCTTGATGATATACTATTATTTCAAGAGGTTTCTATTGATGGTTCAGACCAAGAGTTGAATTTGAAGAAATACCTGGAGAGGTCTTAAATGCAAATATTTGCATGATAGCAGGGAAGGCTGACATTGCAGTCATCTACATTTGTGCCTTTTCAATGTTCCTAGAGCTTGGCATGGAAGGTGCAAATCAAATGTCTAAGGAAATACATGATCAAGCATATAGTTCCAAGGTTGTTTCTGCAGACCATGTGCTAAATAACTTATGGAGTGACACTACACAGGTGTGTGAAGATAGTCCGCCATAGAGTAAAAATGACTTCAATCCACGAATTTATAGCATGCAAATTGCTCATTCAGTTTTCAGCCAAAAAAATTAATGTATTCAAAGCGCTTTTACTTCTAGAGGAAGCAGTGAGCAATAACTTGAGTAATATAAGATGACTGAGAGACAATGTCATCATAGTATTTCTAATTGTGCTACAACCAAAATGTTATTGAAATCACCTTGGTTGAACATCTTCAGTGCAAATGGAGGCCATGCTAAATATAATGTATGTAAGCAAAGTAGAATTGTTGAAGTTGTTGTTGCTTCAACGTTGCTAAGATTGTGGATAGTGGTCAGTCCAGGAAAATAAGGAATGAGCACACTTTATATGGCAAGAAAGTCATCAAAGTACTAACTGTGGATAATAATTTCAGTGCTACCCAAATATGTTTCAGTAGGTGGAACAAAATCACCAAATGTAGAAAAATATTAAAGTTGGATGCTAATGAGCTGCTCATAACTAGCTTCATGATCACCAGGCAATAGACATTCCTAACATTCCAACATCTCCATTGGGAAAATATTTTGCCCGTAGGACACGACACAAAGGCTATCTAGGCATATAAGCGCGTCAAGTTTTGTAGCTAGGAGAGTCCGATTGAACAACAACAAAACTTTAAAACGCATACTACTAAAGCCCTTTGAAAAGATCATGGTCGTCCAAGGAACCCACTGAGAGGTTGGGCAGAAAAAAGGTGATATGTGCTGTTTTTGGGGGAAAAGCAACTTTTCGGGACGGCGAAAGTGTAAAACCTATGCTATGTGGACTTGTTCTATGATGGTGGACCCCAATTTTCATCGTGTGAAGTAGAGGATACAAGAGGGAGTCAAACGAGAGTGGAGAAATCAATCACATATCAAATAAAAATTTATCTCTTCGCTTGTTTGTCCTTGTTGACGGTGATTCCATCTCACATCATGGCGATCCTTCATCTGTGGCCATGCGAACGTACCGGTGAGATCATATTCGTCTTCCTCACGCTCCGGTTTATACTACCGACGGCCACAGAGTATGACACTAAAAGTTGCAGCTTATCGTATAAAGAACAATCTATATTTTAAATTTTGGTATTAACTATTATATATGTGTATATATCTTTGTGCATGACTTTTTACTTACCCTTTACTAGTTCTAGTTTTTATTTGTATCTTGATGTACCATATGGGTACATGTTCTTTTTGTAAATCATTACCCAAACAAATACTTTTAATAAAGAGATGTCATGTTCTGTTTATATGCATATTGTTTAATGCAATAGTTTTCACTATGCAATTTAAAAATGTTCAATTAAGAAGTTTTTTGTGTACAATAACAAGTTCAAGTAAGATGCTACTGTCATGTCAAAATACTAGGGATTCTAGTTTAATAGTTGTACATTTCCATATAGTAAGATAGAAACATCGTCTTTTAGGTATAAATATCTTTCCTCTGGAATATCCCTGGGCCAAAGTTATCAAGCATTAGATAATTGTGTGTGTCCTTTCAAGAATTGAGAACTATAAATAAATATACATTAATTTGTTCTTTGGGAAAGTTGCAAAAGGCAATAAACTCGAAGTTGCAAACAACCCTAAGCTACATATAACATTATGCATCTCTAATCCGTTACAAAGTCCCCCGGACTAGGGTGTGTAGGAAATACCAAGTTATTAGCGTATTATTAGTTGCGATATCACCTTGATACTCCAAGTCTACTGATATTCTAGAAGCATGGTGCCAATCAAAATATATGTGATGTATCCTAGAATATGTATGGTAAATCTAGAAGTGAACTCTTTACAAACTTTACATGAGTGTTGTTTTGATTAACTATTATTACATGCCAAACTCGGGCACCACATCTTTATGTTATTTTTTCAAAACACAATATATAGACTCTTATATACACGTATGCATACTCACTCCAATTATTGCACTCTCTAACCCAATGCAAGTTTCCGAAGGCATATTTTCCATTTTCGTATAGGCTTTTTTATTTCTAACGTTGGTACACAATGCACTTTTACTTTTAAGGTATGCCGACATGCCCCACAAAGGGGTCAAACTCACGAATTGAGCATAGCTCAGCTGGTAATATTCTTTGTGGTGTAATCTGCCCATCAGAGTTCGAGTTCTCGACTCGGCGCTGATACTTGCATTTTTCAGATTTATTTCAGGATTTAATTAACGTTATTCTTTGTGAATCAAGCTAAATTATAGCGTTACTTACTATCTCAATGCGTGCTTGTATGTGAGTGTTTGAGTTTGTACTTTGTGAAACAAGCTAAATAAGAGTGTTCTTTACCACCTCTATATGTGTGCGTCTAAGTTTGTACTTAGTGAATCGAAAAAAAAACAGGTGGTCAAACTCATTGTTCTCACACGTGTATAACGAAGAAGAATGAAAATAAGTTTTAGTTCCTTGGTACACGGACACATCATATCATTCGGTGACGAAACCTGCCTTTGCTGCCTACCCGCCCGGCCACGCTAAACCATGCCAAAGATTGTCGTGCGCGACACTTCCACACTGACAGCAACAGAGAAAAGGTTTTGTTAGCTGTGGCAGTTACCCTATCATAACCGATTCCCTATCTACCAACACGACTTCTCGCAACAAGAGCCTTCCTCCGATGCATCACGGAGCACATTTCCGTTCGCATACAACCCTCAACCCAAAGCTTGATCGATCGAGTCGTGCCGTCAGGCGTCAGGGCGGCCGGTGATTCGATCATTTAGAGGATCATCGATGGGGCCGATGAACCTTATCATCACCAGGCTGCTCGCGGCGGCCGCGATGGTGGCGGCGCTGCTGGCCGGGCCGGCGTCCGGGCAGGGTCAGGGCGGCGGGGCGGCTTCGGCGTCGTGCACGGCGTCGCTGGTCACCAGCTTCACCCCGTGCCTAAACTTCCTCACCAGCAGCACCAACGGCGGCGGCGGGTCGGCGCCGACGCAGGACTGCTGCCGGTCCCTGGGCGAGCTGATGAGCGCGAGCACCGGCTGCGCGTGCCTCATCCTCACCGGCAACGTCCCGCTCGGCGTTCCCGGCGGCGTCAACCGGACGCTCGCCGTCGCGCTGCCCAAGGCATGCAACTCCGCCGCCGTCCCCCTGCAGTGCCAAGGTACGTGCGTGCATTTGCGTTCCGGTGACCGATCACTAGATGTAATGATTGCAAACTTGCAATAATGCGCTCGATTTTAATGCAGACACGTCGGCTCAGATCCCAGCTCCCGCAGGCCCCGTCGCCGACGTGCCGTCCTCCCCGACGACGCCGGGGACGCCGGAGGTGGAGCCGACGGCGGCGACGCCGGTCAGCCAGGTGCAGACGAGGTCGATGGTTCTGTTAGAATAATAGCGCGCGGAAGCAATAATTGATCTACCAAGATAATGTATGCGAGAATCACAGACGACACCGGAGGTACGATATTTGTTAACGAGGTTCAGCCAAAGCCTACATCCCCGGGGCATGACTACGGGCGCTCCTCCCCAAACCGCAATACCGGCCGCTCCGGATCCCGGCAATACGCCGCCTTCCCCTGCGAGCCTGTCGCTATGTCGTTATGGTTACAACAGCGGTCCTCCTCTCATATTTATGAGGAGCCCGGGTTACAAGAGTCCGACATGTACTCTACACCCTACCGCTAATACAACTTCAAATCCAAACGTAACCAACTAGTACACAATATTCGACACAATTCCAACAAACTCCACCTTGGCGAATATTCACCATCTTGAAGCCGTCATGCGCGAACCTCCGTGTACACCGGACTTGGGTTGTTGACTTGGTAGCTCAAGGCGAGCCACCCGACGAGTCTGACCTTACTTCAAACCCGCCGCCTTCGAAAACATCTACCCTGCAACTCCATCTTCCATGACTCCACCTGCAACTGTGCACCATTGCAGCTTGTACAGATGCGACACTGTCCTCTCTCCTATCATCACAATCTTGTCTCCCTTCATGATCTTCATGGTCTTCAAATCCGGCTCAGCCCGGAATAACATACCATCACCATGTAGAGCTCCAAGCGAATTAGATTCCTATGCAACCCTGGCACATGCCTAACACCCTGAAGCACCTGTTCAACTCCACCTCGCATCTTGATCTTGATGTCGCCTACTCCGATAGCACGGTAACCCGTGTCATCACCCAAATAAGTTAAGCCAAAATCACCAGACTTGTATGAAGTGAACCACTCCCTCTTGTGTGTTGCATGAAAAGAGCTAGCTGAATCTAACATCCACGCTTCAGTTGACTGCACGTTGTCTGATACTGAGAGAACATCACCATCGCTGTCCGAGTCACTCTTAGACATTGCAACATTAGCACTTGCCTTCTTATACTTTTCTGGACAATCCCTCCTCACATGTCCTAACTCACCGCAATCATAGCACCGCACTTTCTTCTTCTTCTTTTCCTTCACCTTCTCCTTGCTTTGCTCACCTCGACCAGAACGCATCACCCGGAGGACCATCCACTGCCGTTCTTTATCCTCAGCTCTCGAGCCAATAACGCTGCAGTAATATCCTCAACTTTGATGCTTTCCTTGCCGTACGTCAAAGTCGTGACCACATGCTCATAAGATGATGGAAGTGAACACAGAAGAATAATCATCTTGTCTTCAGTTTCAATCTTCACACCCAGTTGCTCCAGGTCTGTGACCATCTGACTGAAAACATTGATGTGCCTAGCTAGCTCTGACCCCTCTTGCATTTTCAGCCCATATAACTTCTTGAGATACAACTTGGTAAATCACGGTCTTGACATGAATTGAGTTTCCAGCTTGTCAGATTTCCTTGGTATCTTTAGCGATCACATGGTGCATGACCTGATGATGCGGACATAGCCGTATGGTTGCGGCCGCTAGCGTCTGCTTCTCCTCCCAGTCATCTGCCTCCATCTTCTCTGGCTTCTTCTTGGCCAGACCCGTCAAGTTCCTGTTGCGTCAACAGATCCTTGACCCTTATCTGCCATAATCCGAAGTTACCAGAACCATCGAACTTCACCACCTCAAATCTACTAACTGTCGACACCTTGTCCATCGACATCCTGCCGACACGTGGTTTGACCGACCCTTTACCGCCGGTAACACCGCCCGATCCGTCTGACTTGTCGACCGCGTCACCGAGCAGATCGTCCTGCTCCTTCTCGCCATCGTCCGCCAGACTTCCTCACCAGCTTCCGTCGATCAAGCTATCCGCCGCACGCACCTTGCAGTTACCCAGAACCTGACAGCTGACCAAACTCGAGCGTAATCCCTCCGCTCTGAAACACCTTGATGTTGCCTTGCGCTTCAGATTGCCGGATCACCTTTTGTTTGTCTGCCTCCGAGGCTTTCCCTGTACCTGTCTTTTATGTGCCTGATAGCTAGCGCCACCCCTGGCTTCTTTTCCGAGTCGCACGCTATTACTCCAAGTCGTGTCCGAGTCTTGAGCTGCAACAGTCCTGAATCCTAACTCCTGCACAACATCCGCCTAGAGCAAGTACAGATAGAGTCCAAGGTGGACTCGTCCGTCCCTGACCCTCTCATATTTTATTTCCTTGCACTTCAAAATCGTGCCCAAAATAAAATAGAATACTACTTGCACCAGCACTAATTACGCATCCATGCAAGCCACGTCTTGAGCAGTATACGACTCCATCATGTCTTGCAGCAACACCCGTACGTGGTATATCTGAGCTCTCGAGATTCCTGCGTGTCCGGCAACCTTCGGTCTCCTGCAAGCTGCACCCAGATGCAAATTGACTTTCCACCCATAAGCACGTAAGCCACCAAGACTCCTGCTGCACCACGCCTTCCCGTGCTCAAGCCGCTGCAGCTCATCCGTAACGAACGAGCCTGTGTGCACTCGCCTCGCCACCCGCGACGCCATAATGTTATCGACTTTGCTTGCTGTCCGCGCTGCCGAAAGCTCCGCCGCACATGCTGATCCACACGCCAGCCCTGCTACAACAGCCGCGCCTTCATGCACCACCTGTGCACGAACGTGCCGCACCATGGTCACCTGTATTGTCGACACAATCTGCTCGTCGTGCCACAATATCGCCTTTGTACAACACCGGTTACATCACCGTAGTCGTGATGCTCTCACGCTCCAATCTCTCCGGCCGTCACCTGCGTCTGGTCGCCGGTCTGATCCCGAGCCGAAGCCGCCGCCCTGATTGCGTCGTCTTCAACGGCCACTGAGTTGGTCCGATCACCACGCCTAGTCGATCCTTACCAATCGCAGCCCGTCGAACGGTCCAAGCCTCCTGCTCAGAGTGTCTGACTCCACCGATCGAATCATCGATCGCCGCCATGCTCCACCTTGCGCCACATCGAGCAGTTCCACAGCGCCCGTCGAGCATGATCCTCGCGCCTCCATGGTGATCTCCATACTGTCTCTAGATCCAATCTAACCAAAGCTCTTGATACCACATGTTAGAATAATAGCGCGCGGAAGCAATAATTGATCTACCAAGATAATGTATGCGAGAATCACAGACGATACCGGAGGCACGATATTTGTTAACGAGGTTCAGCCAAAGTCTACATCCCCGGGGCATGACTACGGGCGCTCCTCCCCAAACCGCAACACCGGCCGCTCCGGATCCCGGCAATACGCCGCCTTCCCCTGCGAGCCTGTTGCTATGGTTACAACAGTCCTCCTCTCATATTTATGAGAGCCCGGGTTACAAGAGTCCGACATGTACTCTACACCCTACCGCTAATACAACTCAAGTCCAAACGTAACCAACTAGTACATAATATTCGACACAATTCCAACAGGTTCTGCCGAGCTCCGGACAGAGGGCGAGCACTGACGCCCCCGCGACGGGGGCGGCGGCGGCATTCGTGCTGCTGCTCGCCGTAGGAGCTGCAGTGGTGTGATCGGCTGAACAGGGCAGCAGCAGAGTTGTGTATAGTTGCAGAGTGCTTTATACCTGTGCTTGTTTAGTTGCAGAAAGGTGCAGGGATTTGTGCTAATTAGTATTCGTGTTTGTGAGTGATTTATTTGGGGGCACTGCATTGGCTGTATTCAGTGCATTGTTTCAAGATTCATGAGCATAAGTTGAATGATGTTGCAGTTACACTGAGGGCCTGTTTCAGCTGATAGACAAATGAAAGGCGTGGGAACAGTCTTAACAAAATACACTTGCTTTAGAAAGATGCAACGTGATAATGCTTGCAGCCAAATTGGTTGCTGCAACAACTTCACCGATCAAATAATTTTTTCTCATTTTTAGGATCCTTTGGCAAGGCTCCAATTCTGACTTCACCTGGTGTTCCAGCTGGAGCTGGTCAAAACAGCTCCACTCCCAGAAACACTAGAGGAGACGGAGCTGTTTTGTACGGAGAAGTCGGGACTAACAAATGAAAAGCTGGAGCCAGACGGTGCTTAGTTTTCTCAGTGCACTCGCGAGATGGTTCATATATGGCTCTGATATTAGCGGACTCAGCAGAGTAGAATCACTGTGAACTCAAAAAATAATGATATAAAAATGACATCTGGAATCTTTTTAAAAAATCGGACGACTCGATATATGTTGCACTAGGTAAGCATCGATGTTGCAACAATTGTTTGTTCATGTTTCACAATAAACATATCCATAAGTTGTAGTTCTTTTTTAGATTGAGTTAAATACTCAAATCTTCATCTATCAGGAGACGAAGAGATGAATAGGTGCAGAGCCACAAACAGAGAAATGATAATGACGCTTCGGCTGTTCAGGAGCACCAGCGATAAGAAAAATAAGATTTAGAGGCGAAATATTGATGAGCCACATAATACTGGACATTGGAGGCCCTAAACAAATGGAGGTCTTGTACGTTAGCACAGCCTGCACATCCCTAGAGCCGGGCCTAGGTGAATGAAGCCTAACATAATGAATTATCTTCCTATATTAGTAATAATATCATTTTCTTTCTTATTAAGATAAAGAATGTGAAGTACAAGCATTCCTACTTCCTAAAGGGAGTTAATTCTATTACATCCACACCACCTCTATGGCCTTTTTTGTTTAAATATAATACAGACATAAATACTTACACACATGTATATATACTCGCTCCTATAACATGCATGCACAACATAGCCCTAATAAAGTTTTCGACCGCATACTTTGCATTTCCGTAGTCACTTGGAGTCCCTGCAGTAATCACAAAAGTATATTGTTTTCTATTGTATGCAAGGAACTAAAAATATAATCATATGAACTTCTTTTCATATTTTGATTGATTTTTTAAAAAAAGGTATATGCTATTTAAGAACTTTACTAGTGATTATTAGTAGTTGATATAATACGTTGATGGCAGTACTAATGTCTAACCAAGCTCTTTTGTAACACACAGCACAATTACTCCAAGCCATGCCGCACTGTGCTCGATCGATCGCAGCACACGTGCTCCACAGTGCAGTGCGCCCCCGCCACCGCGCCCCAGACGCGCACCGGCGGCTCACTCGGTGGAGCGGTGGTGCCCGCCCGGTGAAAGAAGGTAGGCGCAATGTATGGATTGGTGGAACGCCTTGCCTTTCCTGGCCGGCGGCTTCATGTTAATATATGCAAGGAAGATCCCCTTGCGTGGAGTACAAGATCCTAGAGATAAAGATGCACCAGCTAAGAGATTTTACAAAACAAACTTAGAGATATACTTGTACAACAATCTACAACAACTTATCTATAACCGGTGCATCTATATCTCATGTACGTTACATTATATTCATTGATTGATATCTATTCTATCTAACACCCTGCGCGTCCGTCCTTTTACCAGCTATCGTGATCGAATCCAGCTATCCGCCATCGCGAGGCAAGGAATCGTGGCGCCAGTGCGCGGCTGCGCCCGATAAAGAGGAGGGGGAATAATAAGTTATACAATTTTTTTGATATTTTGCAGAAGTGATGAATCTAAAAAAATCAAAATAAATAGAAATTTTGAACGGATGGAGATATTATTGCTTGTTTCAGAGAGATCATGTTTCAGAGAGATGAGTAGATGACTGTGTATGTAGTTGAACAGAATGCATTCATGCATGTAAGATGTTTGGGCATGGAAAATAGAGTTACAAATTTATAACATCGAAAATGTACACAAACTTTTCTGAAGCCTCATGTTCCTTTGCAAAGCTTGCCGATATGCTCGAGCTAACTCTGTTCTGTTCATGTGAAACTTACAAAACAAACAGCTGGTTTTGGCAGGATCCTATCCGATTCGAATGTTATGTGAAATAATTACTCCCTCCGGTTATGTATGTATGTCATTTCAGATAGGAAAGGTAGCACAAAATATACTAACTTCTTATGTCCGAACGTCAACTAAAAACGAACGGAGGTAGTACCTCTGTTCTCCCTAAAACTATGTGTTTGAACCGAGATCATATTTATGGGTTATTACTCTTGTATCCCCATGTTGCTAAGCAAATCTCAACTCATGTACGGATCACCAGTACCAATTGTATTTTGACCCAATAACAATGAGCGTAATGTTGAGTTATGATCCAAATTTAAGTTGCACAAGAGAAAGACCGACTTCTGACGGAGCGAAGCGGTACGGGTCATATATCTCCGTTAGGATTTCCCTTTGAGATCATTTTGTCATCTTCTTGTAAGCCACCGTCTCGGCGTTGTAACCCGACTCTCGACATAGTGAAGTTCTTTCTGGTTGGCGCCCGTGATTTTTCCCTCTCTCATTACTGAAAGGGTTTTTACGTTAAATCTAGTGTCTCATTTGCGGTTTGATCTTTTACTTTCGTCAATTATTCGCCATCGTTTGTAACACGTAACGGCTAGTCTCAGAGGAGGTTCACGACGGTCAGAAGTGTGGAGAACAGTCTGATGGTGTGTCGGCCAACCACTGCGGGCGAGCATGGCTGGGCAAGCGGTTGGGAGGTGTGGCGCGGCGGCTTGGAGGCGTGGCAGCCATCCCGACGTGTAGGCCCAGGCCCGTGGTGGCTCTACACGGCAGCGCTCGGAGGCCATGGTCCGCGGTGGCGCAGAACGGTCGGTCCCAGCTCCAGCTAGCAAAGTGGTGCGCCTCGGGCCGAGAGCAACTCGTATGGCGTGTTCGTGGAACAGGGATCGATGTGATCGATGTAGGGATGGATTCAGATGTCTGGAAATCCGAATTATCCGTATTTGTATGCACTAAAAAAGCTAATATGGAATCCATATTTGTATTCGTTTTTAATATGGATGTCAGATGGATGTATTCGAATTCGATTTTCAACATTATCCGTATTCGACATTATCCAACATTATTCAATAAAAATCCGACATTATTCGCATCCGCAAAGAATAAAGTACTCATAGAAGTCATCTAAATTTTATTTCTATTACTAAATACTAATTACAAATTATGTTAATTTTAATATTGCTAATAAAATATTTTTTACACCATTTTAACTATTAATAATTATCTATATGACAAATAACTAATTATGTTAACCTAATATTACTAGATTATATAATGATATTTTTAATTAATTTTAATGTGGCTAATCATAATAATTTTAAATACATTATATTATTATCAAATAAATGAATTATATTTAAATGTATTTATGTACTTATTTTTACTATTAAAAGATGTTTATATATTTGCAAAAATACTTATTTTATATTTATTTGATTGATTTATTGATTTATTTATTAATATATATTTTATTTGCAATACCATATCTATTATGTACAATGATCATAATTTATTCTCTACTTGTAAAATGATTTGATCAATTATAAAATTATCGATAAATGAAACCGATACTCGTTATACTCTATGCTATAAATCGAGTAAGTATTCGAATGCAAATCCGAATTCGAAATATCTGTTTTGTATTCGTATTCGATAATATTTGTATTCGAATTAAAATATGGTAAATAGTGACATCCGAATTCGTATCCATGCGTATTCGATTTGAATCCATCTCTAGATCGATGTGGTAGAAAAGGAAAGAAAGAAAATAACTGAAAAAATGAGAAAATAGGAAAAAAAGGCCTCAGCCACATGTGCATACAGGGATCGATGTGGCAAACAATTTAGTACTGGTTGGGAAGGATGCAACATAGAAGTAGCAATACATGTGTATAACTGGTACCAAAAGGGAAAAGGAATTTAGTAGCCGGTACTAAAATGGACCAGTGTACCCTCACAGGGCGACCAGACGAATCTCATCACCTACTACACCTTTGTAATTTCAAATGGAGGGAGTCACAATCGTTGTGTCGTAATCTGATGAAGTATCAGCACGCGCGCTGATCATGCTTTTCATTATTTTGCATTCTGATAATCCCGGTCCCGGCACTGCATCTTCGATGAGCTCCTTATCATCAATGTCAAACCAACGAACTGCCTTGAGTAACCAGCTTCCCTCTGTAGAAAACCATCCAGCATTGAGCATTCGATCTCTCACAGAACCAGCAGCCATGGCAAACGAAATTCAGGAGGTTTCGTCACCGCTCCACATCGTGGTGTTCCCATGGCTGGCGTTCGGCCACATGATCCCGTTCCTGGAGCTCTCCAAGCGGCTGGCGCGGCGCGGCCACGCCGTCACCTTCGTGTCCACGCCGAGGAACGCCGCCAGGCTGCGCGCCGTCCCGCCGGAGCTCTCCGCGCGCGTCCGCGTCGTCACGCTGGAGCTCCCAGCCGTCGAGGGGCTACCGGCCGGCGCCGAGTCCACGGCAGACGTCCCGCCGGAGAAGGTCCAGCTCCTCAAGGCCGCGTTCGACGGCCTCGCCGCGCCATTCGCGGCTCTTGTCGGGGAGCGCTGTGCTGCCGGCGGCGACGCTGACGCCGACGGGTTCGAGAGGAAACCCGACTGGATTGTACTCGACTTCGCCCACATCTGGGCATGGCCGATCGCCGAGGAGCACAACATCCCGTGCGCCATGTTCCTCATCTTGCCGGCGGCGCACTTGGCCTACGTCGGGCCCAAGCACGAGAACGACGCGCACCCGCGGAGGACGACGGAGGACTTCATGGCGCAGCCGCCGTGGATCCCGTTCCCCTCCACGATTTCCTACCGCCGCCACGAGGCGGCGACCCGAGCCCCCGCGTTCCGGCCGAACGCCTCCGGCGTCGCCGACGCCGACCGCCTCTGGCAGCTGCACCACCCGTCCTGCCGCCTCATCGTCTACCGCAGCAGCCCCGAAGCCGAGCCGAGGCTGTTCCCGCTCCTGGCGGAGCTCTTCGCCAAGCCCGTCGTCCCCGCCGGCCACCTCCTTCCCGACGACGTCTCTGACGCTGACGCCGACGGCGGCGACGACCATGACCAGACGTTCCTGGCGGCGGAGCGGTGGTTGGACGGCCAGCCACGGAGGTCGGTCATCTACGTCGCGCTGGGGAGCGAGGCTCCCGTGACGCCAGACCACATCCGGGAGCTTGCGCGCGGTCTGGAGTTCTCCGGCGTCCCGTTCCTCTGGGCGCTCCGCGCACCAAGCGTCGGCAGCGGCGCGCCGGCGGGTCTGCTCCCCGACGGGTTCGAGCGACGCGTGGCGGGGCGCGGGGTGGTGCACGCCGGGTGGGTGCCGCAGGTGCGCGTGCTGGCGCACGCCGCCGTGGGCGCGTTCCTGACGCACTGCGGCTGGGGCTCCATCACGGAGAGCCTGTTCCGGTTCGGACATCGGCTGGTGATGCTGCCGTTCGTGGGCGACCAGGGCCTCAACGCGCGCGCCATGGCGGCGCGGGGCGTTGGCGTCGAAGTGCCGAGGGACGAGGACGACGGGTCGTTCCGCGGGGAAGACGTCGCGGCGTCGGTGCGGCGCGTGATGGTTGGGGAGGAGGGCAAGGAGTTCGCGCGCCGTGCCAAGGAGCTGCAGGAAGTCGTTGGGGACAGGGTGAGGCAGGAGGAGTACGTCGATGAGCTCGTGGGGTCTGGGGTACTTGCAGCGCTACAAGTGAGAATGTCCGGGGGCTTGAACCAGACTCAACTCTGGCATCTAGTTGTCTCAAAAAAAAAGAAAAGCTCAGCATCGATCCTCGGCCTGTTCATTTGGCAATACTGCTGGTTGGTGCCTGGTAGCTGGTTTGTTGTGACTGCTGGCTGGTGGCTGATAAACCAGACGAACAGGCTGTCTGTTTCTCCACTGTGGGGATGTATGTCTTTTGATGTGCTGATAGCTAGTGAACATCTGTCATTTGCTCAACACGGATCTCTCTGAAAGGAAGTACTCCCCCATATGTGTGCACATGTTTATCAACATTCAACTTTACTATTTTTTTATCAATAATTTAGCCAGCACTTTTTTATTTTTATTATATAAACTTGACTTGGTTAGATTCATAATTAAATATAGTAAAGGGTAAGCTAATGAACTAAGCACACTAAAAAAATTAGAATGATGAAAACAAACCTTAGCCTAAAAAGCTAGTGTTGCAATTTACAAAGGATAAGCTAATGAACTAAGCACACTAACAAGATAAACCTTAGCAAAGAGCACACTAAGATATGAAATATAACCTAGGCAAGATATGATAAAGCAAAGCCACACAAACAGCTAGGGCAAATAAGGAAATGATCAAAGGAAATGGTCAAGCTACTATCTTTGGAACCCCTCTTTATAATATAGTCCAAGAGCTATAAATTAGAAAACCCTATACTACATCAAGTGTCCCTATACTACATCAAGTGTCTTTCGTCTCCTTGTGGCACTTAAGTCTACAATCACCTTTACAAGCTTAGGCTATCCGCACTCGTCAAACTCCAAACTCATCTCCTAAAAAGAATATTCGTGCCTTGTCATCGAGATTTTACATAATTTTAGTTTTTCCGCACCCGTCATCTCCTATATCTCGTACTCCAAACCAACTACCAACATGCGGACCCACATGTCATACTCTCTACTTTACCCCACCAAACCCTTCCATCCCTCTCCATTCTCTCCCTCCCCCCACACGCACACACAAACCTACCCCGGCACCTCCCATCCATCCCGCGGCTGCCCTGCGCGGCTTCGCCCGGATCGAGCAGCCCTGCGGCGGAGCTCGCCGGCGTGGTCGGCCGCGACTCCGGCGGTGGAGCTCGCATGCGTGGAGGCGGCGACCGAGGCAAGGCGCGCATGCTGCTCTTCTCTTCTCCGCTCCTCTACCTCCTCTCGGGCTCGGTTGCTCCTCTCCTTCCTCCCGCGGCGAGCTCGACGGCCGTTCGGGAAGCTCCTCTCCCCCGGCGACTCCCTTCCCCAGCGGCCCTCCCTCGGACTCTCACCTCCCCGGATCGATGGATCGACAGAGGAAGGAGGTGCATTGGTGGAGGCTGAGGTCCGCGGCCGACAGAGCTCCTGGAACTCGTGCACGCCCGCGGCCTCCATCCCGTCCCCGTGGCCTCCCTCCTCGCGTGCGACTCTGCGTCCTCTTTCCCTCGCATGCCGGCTGCGAGAGGAACAAGGAGCAGAGCCGAGCTCCGACGCTGCGGGGGCGGCAGCGTGGGACGCCATTGTGGGGGCGGCGCGGACGGGCGCAGACTCTCCTCTCTCGCCCTCCCGCTCGCTCGATCTGCACAGGGGACGCGACGCAGGAGGCCTCCGACAGGCGTGCTGGTCGGCAGTGGCGAGATGGGCGCCCACGCTCAATTGCCTCTACACCCGCGCGCTCGAGGGTGGCCTCGAGCTCCGGCGATGGGAGGCGAGATGGAGCCGAGCGAGCGGGGGAGAAGCCGGCGCGGGTCAACGGCGACAGCGTCGGATCTTCGCGCTCGTCCGGGCGTGCTGTCGAACTCCTCTGGGCACGCCGTCGAGCTCCTTCGAGTTGCTTCTCCCCCGACGGCGAGCGCGGCGGAGAGGAGCCGGGTGCGTCATAGAGCTCGTCATCTCAGCCGACGGTGGCGGTCTTCGGAGACCTCCTCCCCCCTCCCCTGCTCTTTTTTTCCTCTTTGTGCGAGGCCGACGTCGAGCCGCGAGCACGGCGGTGGCGCGGCGACGGCACAGCCTTCCTCCTCCCCCTTCCCGAGTGGTTGGGATGGGACGCGGTAGGCCGGGCCCGACACCATGTCAGCGCGTACCGT
The DNA here is from genome assembly GCA_022644695.1 of Cenchrus purpureus. Taxonomy (NCBI): domain Eukaryota; kingdom Viridiplantae; phylum Streptophyta; class Magnoliopsida; order Poales; family Poaceae; genus Cenchrus; species Cenchrus purpureus. The sequence continues at coordinate 12,249,761 of CP053467.1, forward strand.
GTGTTCACAACGACGCTGGATTTGGCGTCGGTGGCGGGCGAACACTAGGTTCCGTAGCCTTTATTGTCCCCCGCTGCAGGGAAAAAAGGGAAAGAGCTACCCCACCTGTGTTGATGTTTGATTATTGTTGTAAAGTTCGTTTGGACTTGCAAGCAGACAAATCCTCCGTCGTAGTCAAGGGACCCTTCTTCCCTTGAGTGGTGAACCCAAGGTATCGAATCCGTGGAACAATGTGTAACGCAAGATCCAATCTAATAAGCGGAAAACACTTTGATCTTGAGAAGGGGTTTTTGCATCTAATCTATGGAAGAACCATGAAAACACATATAATCTACTAAACACCGGAGGTAGCAAGAGAAAGAGAGGGGAGGTAAAACCAATCTAGAGATTGGATCGGGTCTTTTGTTGAAGTTCTAAAACCAAGAAGGATAAAGCAAATGAATCTCATTAAAAGCCTCTTTAAATCATGGCTTTCGTTCCAACCCTCAAAGGGCACCTACCGTACACGTGATCAACATCCTGTCACGATGTCCCGGTTATTGTGTAGGTGAACCTAAGAGCACGTTCACGAGGCAGCGTTGAAAGCGCTTCGGTCGGTATGCCACCTCTAGCCACCATGGCTACAAGAACATCCTATGCAATCTATCCGGGATAGATTGGATAATAAGAAAACCCAAGCGAAGACAACATAGAAGAGAAAGCACTTGATCGCTAGAAATTAGATTCAATCTTGCAAATTCAACATGAAGTATAGTACATGGACAAGATCACCACCGGGATCCTACCTTGATCTTGATCCTAGATTCTAAAACTCCGACTTGGTCTTCCATGCAAGGTTCCCACGTCGGCTAGGAAAACCCTAGTCAACCATCTCGACCCTCTCCTCTCCGGAAGGGTGTCCCTCTCTCTCCGCCTCGACGAATGACTTAATTGCTTGATGCGTGGCTGGAGGCACGGGGACTATAAATTGCCCGAGGATCACCTAGGTCAAAGGGGGCGCCGAACCCGAGGCCGAGTGGGCTGGGCCCGGCCGGCCCAGGCCTTCGGCTGGTTCGCTCCGGTTTTCTTCCAGACGCTTCTCGCGACTTCCTGACTTTTTGCCGAGTTGCATGTGGGTCCTTGACGTCATTTTCCTCGCGGTTTAGATAAGGGTGCTTGGCGTATGAACTCCTGCATCTTCCGTCTAGGTCCTCAGCACTTCTCGGCTTCACGCTTTAGTCCTTGGTTCATTTGGAGTCATGTTCATCTTGTATCTTGACTTGTCCCGGGGTCCATGATCTTCTCGTAAAACCCTTGATGAACTTTACCCGGAAGTCCTCATTTAGGCTCTCGATTCCTGTGTAAACAATAAACTCCAAAAACCACATGCGAGTGCGAACTTGACATATAATGGGGGTTAGGATCCTTAGTGTGAATAACAAATTAATACCAACATAGAAGGTAAACATGTGGCTAGGTTGACGGAAATCGACCGCCAACAACCTGCCACCGTGTCTGGTAGTGTTCGCATACCGCACGCCGGTGCGGGCAGCCTTAGGCTGGTCGCACCACGCATACCTAAAACAATCTGAACTGCAAATATAGTAGAGCAGTTGCTGCATCGCAGAGCACCAAAGTCTACGTCATCCTTGAGCTCGCTACAGAAAAATGCTGCAGGTAGCGTACTCTCTCTCCATATGCAGTCTCAGCTCTCTCCTGCCACATGCCCAAAGCTGTTGCTGCCGTCGCATCCCGCTGTTGCTGACAAGTGGGACCTGAGCATTTGGAGACTGTGATAACGAACGACACGTGCGGAGCAGCAGGATGGAGCGCATGCTACCGCCACTCTGATGCGTGGGACCGCTCCACTTGGTGTGCACTTTGGTGCTGGACGGGTGTGAATAGCCTTGGCGTCTTGGACGGGTGTTAACCATCATCTTCACCAGCATAAAAGAAATGTGCAAGCTTGTTGGAAAGGGAGGTCGTAGACTCCTCCTACAACTACGGTAGTTTAAAGGATACTAGTCATGCCAACTTGAATTATCTATGTACGATGACCTAAAAATTGCAGTATAGAACAAACTATATTTCAAATTTTAGTACTAACTATACATAGTAATACTAAATAATATCCTAGGTATGGAATAAGTTATTGCTTACCCGAGCCAACTATTCACGTCATACCGCCCACCTGACACATCACACATTCATGTTTGTGGCCCGTACACCACTCCACATAACCGATCAATTTGATTGGCATACACCATCCTCTTCCAATATATATGTGTGTATGTGTATTCAGGTATGTATATTACAAATTTTATTTTGCATACAATTGTTTGCATTAATTTTAACTTCTCTCGTCTCATTTACATTTTTGTTTTTACATAGTGATGTTTCATATGGGTACATAGCAACATCAAGTAAACCATTAACCAACTAAAGAAATTTAATAAGAAGATGACATGTTCTCTTTGCGCGTATATATTCAATGTAATAGTCTTCGCAAAGTGATGTTACAATTCAAATAAGAAGTTTTAGATGATACAAATATTAAGTATAATATGCTCTGACTAACATTGTAAAATGACTAAGGTTTCTTGGTTCAATAGTTCTACATGTACATATAGAAAGATATCAACCTATTTTACGCATTAATATCTTTCTCCAAACTATCCCCAAAGTTATCATACCATAGGTAATTATGTATGTGCCTGATGTTCCTCATCATTGTCGTCTTGGATTGCTCGCTGCCATCCCATCGTGTTGGCTCTCTTCCTAGATTTGGTGGTTATTCCTCCATGGACAGATAGACGATGGTGGCATTAGCATCACTTCCTTCCTAGAGGCATCGTCTTGCATGACTTCCTCTCTCGACCTCCATTGGATCTGGGTTGTTAGGCAATAAGTGAAGTGCATGTGTTCTTAGCGTCTCTCTTCCCTGTAGGCTTCAGTCGTCTTGATCGTCTTTGTAATGCTGGTGTGGTGGTTTCTCTTTCTGTTGTTTTTTATGTGGTTTGTAGCTGGTTGTTTCTCTTGTATGTTGTATATCTGCACTTTGAGGTTTCTCCTAAAGTTGTGCCATTGTAATTTTCTCCTTCTTAATGAAAACATGCTATGCAGATCTTAAAAAAAATAAATGTGTACTATAAATAATTATTCATTGATTTGTTCTTTTAGAAAAATTAAAATAGTAATAAGCCAATAAGCACAAGTTATAAATACACCTAAGCCACACGTACCATTCTATAGACATCAAATATTGTTACAAAGTCTCACGGACCAGGAGTTTAGGATGCGTAGAAAACACCATGTGAGCATGTTGTTAGTTGTGATATCACCTTCATGTTTCAAGTCTCTACCAGTATGCTAGAAGGCCAGTGCATAATTAAAAAAATAGATGTGTCATCTTCTATTCCAGGAGGACCAAAGGTCATGTCAAGTCTAAACTTCTAGCCTTACCAAGATTGTAACCTCTTGTTTGGTTCTTCTTTGGTGGGCATTAGCGGAGCTAGGATTTTAACTTAGGGTATGCCAAACCAACATCAGGAAGACTAATGAAAAGATGAGTGAGGATTTTTTTTCTAACCAAATTTGAAAGTTTATGCATTCATGATTCATCAACATTATTTTCTCTAATAAAGCATAAGTCAATGAGTAATACACTAGTATTATTAGACTAATGAAAGGATAAGTAAGGATTTTTTCTAACTAATAATAGGTGGGGCTCAATCTTAGGGTATGCCAGACCCCACCTGGCATCCCTCTGTCTCCGCCACTGTTGGTGGGGCAATATTAGAAATTATGAGGGGTAAATGTGTAATCAAATACTTTAAACTAGTTTTTGCAACATCAAGTTCCCTTAGAAGGTATTTGGTTGGCTTTGATAATAATTTCGTTTTCGTTTTCTTTCTTTACTAATTCGTTCCCTTAAGATAAAAAAAATGGTGGAAGAAGGATGGAATCTTACTTTCTAAAGAAAGAAAACTCAAAGGTATGTGATTCTTTAGGACCTGTTTGGCAGAGCTCTCAAAGTAGTGTCGCTAATCCAGCATGATCTCTACCGAACAGTTTCCTGGGTAAAAATGATTCTCTGTTGGTTCTTGAAGTTGCTCTCTGAAATGAACTAAGGAACTGGAGTAGATTGTACTAAGTTACTTCTTGTGCAGAATCCATTTCTCATATAATTAATCATAGAAAATCTTTCAGCCAAAAAATTGCTTCTGTCCAAGAATTAATCCCCATTAAAAGAACAGGTCGAGATGTACCCGAAAAAGACCCTACCAATTCATCCATGGTGTAGAAAAGTCATATACAAACACATGAACATAGGACACATGGGGGTACCGGGTACGGTGGTTGCAATTGGACACACACAAGAGCAAAGCAAATACAGATACTCAAAGGTCTCTTCAGACGTCTGCAGGTAACCGACCACTTTTTAACTAGTGCACAACAACTTTTGACTACAAAAAACTAAGTCGGTGGGGTTAAGACTGCTCCACGATTTTCATTAAGAGAACAAAATCAACTCCCGATTTAGAAAACTCCCGAACCCCGACTTCACCGGTGAGAGAATTTTTTTTGGTGAATAAATCTCCGGAGAGTAAACCAGCGCTCGGTGAGATTTGAACGCTGGTCGGCTGGGACGCTCACCTGCGTCTGCAACCACCCGAGCTACGCTCGGTCTCACAACAACTTTTGACTGAAAGACGACGAACTAGGAATGAAATGAGCATCGATCTTGTCCGTCCGACCAGCAGAAAACAAGCAATGCGTGACACACCACCGCAGCAACCCTGCGTCCATTTCGTATGCAGGTTCCCGAATCCCCGGTTTCCTTTTCGTGTGAAAGAGGTATGGGCTGGCAAAGAAAAGCCAGATCATTAGCTATTTTAGCTTTGCAAACCCAAAGTTCATGGCATCTCAGATTGTTTAAAACAGTGGTCTCTTAAAGTAGAGTGCTTTGTTGTACATATATATAGAGCATGTATGTGACTGTAGGTTCACCTTCTTTTTTTCCCCTAAAACAGTTCATGCCAATTATTGTTCAAGCGTAAAAAAACTGAAAACGTTCAAAGCACTTGCTCTTCACGGAACAGGGTCTCTAGAAGCAACCCTGCAAATTTAGCTCCAGGAGAAGACGACTCAATCAGCGTTGTTTACCAGTCACACCAACTAATTCTACCACTCGTCAGCCGGCAAACACAATCACGTCGTGACACGTGTGTATACCGTTGCTATTGCCTTCCAACACGGCTGTTGTGTTTGCAGAGGAGGAGATCTCATCAACGTACGGCACCTGGTCTGAATGCCTGATTTCGTCTGAAATCTGAAACGGCGATGAAACTTCAAACAGCAGGATCAAGACAAGACTGCATGGCCGAATACCATTCTGAATTCCCGAATTGTCAAGTGCTGGTGTCTGCTGCATAACAACTCGTACGTGCAAGAAAAATTAACCGTGTTGCAGGAGTAGGAAAGTTCAGCTCACCTATACTTACCCACCCCTGTCGCGTCCTCTTCCTTTCGCCACCTCCGATCCATTCACACCCTCCCCGACCGAAACCACCTATAAAGCCACTCACCATCCGCTGGTCCTCTCAGATCACGGCCCAGCAGAAACCGCAGAGCCATCCCATCCAGGCATCGTGTTCATCGTATCAGGCGGCAGCAAGGCGGCCAGAGAGGAAATCAAGCAAGAAGAGGAGAAAGAAAATGGCGTCGACCAGGGCGGTGGCCATCACCCTCGTGGCGGCGGCGGCGGCGTTCCTCATCCTCCTGGCCGGCGGCGCGTCGGCGCAGTCGCCGTCGAGCCAGTGCACGTCGGTGCTGGTGAGCCTGTCGCCGTGCCTCAACTACATCTCCGGGAACGAGACGACGGCGCCGGCGTCGTACTGCACGCAGCTGGGGAAGGTGGTGCAGTCGGACCCTCAGTGCCTGTGCGTGGCGCTGAGCGCGGACACGGCGTCGCTGGGGATCACCGTCAACCGCACCCGCGCGCTGGGCCTCCCCGACGCGTGCAAGGTCAAGACGCCCGACGTCAGCAACTGCAAGGGCGGCGGCGCCGGAGCCCCCACGACCTCGCCCGCGGGGCAGACGCCGGGCGCCGCCACGGGGTCCAAGACGACGCCGTCGGCGACGACGGAGTCCGTGCCCGGCGCCGCCACCGTGCAGCGGGGGTCCGCCGGCGGCCTCGTCGACGGATTCGTCGTCGCGGCCGTCCTCGCCGCCGCCGCCGCGTGATCGCAATCATCGCATCCGCCGGTTGTTCCATATATGCATCGTGCTCGTGTGTACTGTAGGGACTAGGGAGTCGTTACGGATTGTTGCGTTGTTCCATTTTGCGATTTGTTTGGTGAGAGAGAGCTTATCATCCATTGATTCATCACTGCAATTCCTTTGTGAATAAAGATATGCATGCCTCGATTGTTCTTCTTCAATCTTCACGAATGAGCAGGATTTGACATGTTATAATTATGGAAGAACACAGTATTAGCTGCAGGAACCAAATCTAGCTGGATCCATTCATTAGTCATTACACATGGCGCCATCAAGCATACTAGACATTCATAACACCAAATCAAGCTGGATTTTTTTTAAAAAAAAATTACTTCCTCTTTCTCTAAAGGTCCCCTCTTTCAGAATTCTTTTTTTAACCAAAGCAATCAACTGCACCAAAATCCTAGATAGTATATGGCTAGAAGATAGCCTAAATGGAGCAGTTCCACCAAACACAAGGACCGGACACCGAAAAGTGAGACGCGCAAAAGAAAAGGGCCGGAGAAGAAGCTGCCGCGCCGTCAAGAAAACTTTGGCGCGGCATCCTGACTTGCATTGTGAGGATTTTTTTTTGTTTTATATTTATCATTTTACGATTTTGCAGTAATACATGTCGAAGAAAAAATTGTAAAAAATAAACTCCTACCGCCAAATAATGAAAAAGCTACAGCCATTTGAAACAGCAGTAAGCAACGTTACCTTCGTTTTCAATCGACGGTAAAAGGGTACTAGTTGCTGCCGCCAAGCAGCTGTCTCCGCGGTAAGAGGGGAAAATACCTTGAAGCGTCGGTTCTCATGTACAATGTTAATCATTAAGTAATGATTGCATTTTCGATTATCAATTCCTACAGCTTGAATATATCGTTACGCAAATGAAGCATGTTGATTGAGAAATGCAACGATTGATTGAATGATACTCGACTAAGCATGCACGATTATAGCAAGACAAGATACTGAATAAAAACTAAAAGTTTTTAATCCAACTGTGGTTACTGTAGCACCATGTTGTCAAAACATGATCTAGTTAAGTTCAATATATTGGTCTTTGGCCATTACTAGCCTCTGGAGTGTCGAGAGGTATGCATATGCACACGATGGATGGGCCGTTTGGCCAAGAAAGCCCAACTAAGCGTGTATTTTTGGGTGGGCCAAGGGGGGATCGATCGACTGGGCTTGGACCAAGCCAGCCAGCCTCGCTCACGTCGTCTGGTGCCGTGACTGACTGCTGGCTGGCACTCTGGCTGGCAGGCGTCGCATGCCCTGCATGCATGGCCCCGTGTCTCTCGCCGGCGTCTCCTTGTGCGTGCGCGCGTTCGTGGGCGTGCGTGCGGCAACTACTAGTCTACCAGTACCAGTACTGTGTACACGTCTAGTCGCGAGTCGCGCCGCGCCATGCACGAGCACCGCAGCAGCAGTCGCATCGCAGCGCGCGGTGAACGGCCGGCCGGCCGTGTGTCCCCCAGCTGCATGCATGCATCTCACGCAAGTTACGTACGGACGCCTATGCTCCATCAGCTACTGACCGTATACCGCGTACACACTACACAGTGGGAAGGAACACGGCCGGCACTACACTGGTAGTAGTGCCGCTACAGTCTACACAAGTGTGCGTAGTAGTACGTGTTATCGGCGCGCCGCGATGCACGGCCCGGGCATGACACGATGCCGAGCAGCAGTGAGCAGTGATACGCATATGCTCGTACACACTGATGAGTGCCGCAGCTCGTACGCATGGCAGTAGATACGTACTCTCGATCGATGAGCCCGGGCCGTGCATGCGGCCGGAAATCGAGGGTATGTATGTACCTCGTACAAGGTGCATGTACTGTACGTGTAGCCAGCAACATACGCTGCACTGTATGGTAGTACGTACGTGTAGGAGTACCCCGTACGTACGGTTAGTACATACGTAGCACCGTACTTCCGGAGTGAGTGAGTGATGAGTGACTGCAGTGGTGCTAGTCGGTTTCGGTCTTTTCGTCGTGACGCCGACGCATGCACGCAGCGGTCACCACACGCATGACGCACCACGGACACCGCGACCACGACGACACGGCACAGCCCTGCTTCAATGTTTTCCGCCTGCATGCCTGCGCGGGTACGCACTCTCTCTGATCAGCCCGGGATTCATGCAACCATGCATGCAGGCCCTGTCGCGGACCGCTACACGTCGCCAAGTTACTCTACTACGCCAGTCTACACAAGCTCCCGTATGTGTCGTCGTCGTAGCTGCTTCCAGTACTGCCGGACGGAGCAGTACTGACCTACGGAGAGTAGCTAGCTACATACCGTAGGCCGTAGGCCCGTTGGAGAAGTCGTACCGTACACCAAACGTATAGCACTGCACGTATAACACGTTTCGAATTCAACAGGTCGGAGCTAGCGCGCGAGGAGAGCAGATCGAGAGTGGGGCATGCACGGAGTGATCGAGTGGTCGCGTCGGAGCGCCTCGAACCGGGTCATATGCATGCACGTGCAGGCAGCCGTCCATTCCGTGTCCCTCCAATCAATCCGTCCGTCCGTCATTGTGACAGAACCGTTCAAAATAAATTCGGATTATCACTTAAACCGGTCCACTTGGCTCATAAGCGATAACCAAGAGCTATTTTGTCACCTCTGCCGGGTCGTGCCCGGTAAATCACTTACACAGGATCGAGATATGCGCTAAGCCCACATGAAGGCGGGACCAGAGTACAATATTACATTACATACAAGTCCATAAGTACTTAATATTACAAACCAGGTTTTTAGTACAAGAAAGTAAACATGGTTCAGAGTTTTAAACAGCGGAAATTAAACTAAGCGCGGGATACACATGGGAGGCCATCCACAATGTATCACTCCTCATTATCGTTCTCCCATTCAATCTCCCATCTATCTGGAATTACACCAGGCCAGATAGGATTACCTGAAAACAACAAAATAAGCAAGGCTGAGTATACTAATACTCAGCAAGACTTACCCGATAAAAGGAAAGTAAGCCTAGACATGTAAGGCTTTTTAGCTGGTGGGTTTGTTCTGCCAAAAGCGACTAAAAGTTGATCCTTATTTTCAAATTTTAGCTCATATTCTAGTATGTTAACCATTCTAGGTGAGCACCTGTACTAAACAAGCATGTTGTGCAAATAATATTAAACAGCCAACAATATTAATCCAACTGTTCCATAAATACATGGGGTAGCCAGTGGTCAAGCCGACTCAGATAACGGCGAGTGACCGATGATCGATCGATTTATATCCTTGCAAGGTAAACCCAAGATACACAAAAGAAGGTAGACCCCAAGAAATCAAATAAAAACGAATGCAGGGTCTACCCCGACCAGACGGTTCCCGTCATTCCCCAGATTAGGAAAAGATGCCACAGTCCTAAGTACAAGATTTACTGGTACGCCCACTCATGGCACGTCCAGACTCACACTTGCACTACCGGTAGCGAACCGGGAGACGCATCTCAAGATTAGTAGCGATAAAATTCCCGCACTGGTTCATTAGGTACTAGGCTTACCGGTCCCATTCCCGACAAGCACTTGGTACGTTCAATAGCTTAGACCGACACCATGCTACTCGGTCGAGACCGAACCCATTGCTCTTACCACATGAGTCAATTTAACCAACTTATGATTCCAACATAAGTATCCTATATCTCATGAGCAATGAGTCATTACTCGACTTCTCACCGTATCCTTAGAGCATGGCACTAGCGTTCCTAACATACTAGTAAAAGAGCATAGGAGTCCTAAGGATCATGCATCTAGGTTTCAAACAACTCCTGAAACTTAAATGCACAAAGTAAAGCATAAATCGAAAAGTAAAGGTGGAGTGAGATTTTGTTCAAAAGGTTATATGCATCCTGCTTGCCTTCTTCTATGTTAGCAATGCCTTGGGCTCTTCCGGACTTTGGTCCAGTCTTGAAGAACACCCAACTCGTTCACTTCACCATCTACTCTGTCTCCCTCACGGGTGAGCGTGTATGTCCGTCACAAATCTACACGTATACATGCATATGCATTAGATTATGATGAGGGTGAGTGGTTAATTAAAGGTTAACTTTGATGGTGACTGTGTACATATTTAAGCAAATTAAATTACTTAACTTCAAACAGCAAGGGGTGTGTTGAAAATTCAAAACAAACATGACATGTTTTCACAATTTAACACCTTAATTGCCCTTTCTTTATTTAATTAATTAAAACAAGCCTTACAACCATAAATCCATATTAAATCAAAAACACCTCAAATGAGCCTAAGCTTTTGCACACAGCAACATAAGCCTATTTTAAGCTCACAAACCAAAATCTAGGTTAAGATCATTTATATATTAATTTATATGTAAAAGATAAATTTCAGCCTAGTACATCACAATTAAATCATACAAAAAGATTTTCTAGGATTTTTAGTCCCAACTTTCTCCTACAAGCCATTTAGACCAAAACTACTCTTCTGGCCAAAGCATGCTTGCAGATTCAAATTATTTGTCAAGTTATTAATTTAACATCCACAAGATTAAATACAAAACCTTTATCAAATAAAATCTTAAAATCATATCCAACCTACCAGAGGTACTACTCATCAAGACAAAGCCCTAGGGTGCACTTGAGATTAAAGAAAAGTTTATTAAAGGGGCTATAAAAAGCATCAAGATTAATCTAGCATAAAGCTTAAATAAATCATAATTAAATATCTACACATCAAGCTCTTGTAAATTTTGGTCAGAAATCTAAACATGCCATAAAGAGCAACATATCCAAAATTTAACTTCATAGCATGAGTATATTTTAAAGTATAACAAAAACACTTCAAACTGAGTTTGATTTTCTAAAACAAAATCTACACAGAAAAACCCTATACAACCTTTCTAGAAAAGGTAGAGTTCTTCACCAGAAAATCAACAAAATTGGATTTGCATTTTTGATTTTTCTACGATTTTAATTATTTTCTAAGTTGCAGCCGAAACCCTAAAGAAGCCTATTACAACCAAGTCCCTGGATTTTAGAGATAGGCCCTCGGAAATTACAACTGGGTCCCTAGGTGAGAATCTCAATCACAGACAGGTCCCCAGGCGCCATGGCCGGCGATGGAGGTCAAAATCCGGCGAGCTCGTCGCCGGGATGGGCCGAGGAAGTGGTGGGAGTGACGAGGGCTCACCAACGCCCGCTTTGGGGCTCTAAAGTTGAGGGAACGAACAATAGAGGAGATCAGACTTGATTATGTTTCACCGGAGTTGGGGAAAACACAGCGAAAAAAACTGATTGAACTGAAATCTTGAGGAGATGAAAGAAATCATGGAGAGGAGAAGGATGAACCCACCCTTGGCTGGCCGGAGGAGGCCGTGGCGTCGCTGTGGGCGGCGACCACGCAGGCGGAGGGCGGGCAACGCTGCGTCGGAGAAAAGAACGAGGAAACAAGAGGGAGAGAGGCGGTAGAGGAGGGGTCTGTTTCCCTCGCGAGGGGACGAGCAGACGGCGCCGTGCAGACCCGCGAGGCGAGGCAGTGGCGACGGGCACGTCGCCAGCCAGCGTGTCGGTCTTGTAGCATCAGATGCAGAGTGACGAAACCTGTGCCGAAAATCAGGCGACATGGGGTGCCCAGTAATTTTGTGAAACCAAAACAACACATATAGAGATCACTAAAAATCATGAAACTTTTTAGGTAGATTCTATAAATCTTAAATAACCCATTTTACTTGGAACTGGCATCATAGCTATTACAGATTTCAAATGAAAATTCTTCCTAAGGATACTTTTTGCAAATTCGGGTAAAATTTGGCATGAAGATGATCCCTAAAAATTCAAGAGAATATACCTAAATTCATATTTAGAGAAGTACTAATTAATCAAGTCATCTCCCAGCATAGGTTCTATAGAAGATTTTGGAGAACGCGCAGAAAAACCAAATCAGCCTTATAGAGATCTAGGGTTTTGACCAACAAATGAGGGTTTGACCAAGGGCTTTTGTGTAAATGTGTTCATAACCTTACTAAACATGCTTAGGGACTAATTATACTTGATTATCATGATTAATTAGGGTATTTAGCTTAACTAAACACCTGGGGTGTTACAACCTACCCCCTTAAAAGAAATCTCGTCCCGAGATTAGGAAATAAAAGATGAGATGAAAACCTTCGGGGTAAAGGTTTACTTGAGGAAACCACATAGCAGTTCTAAACTCTTTAAGATATAGAGCTCCAAGATGATAAAAGATACATGGGTATCTTCATACAACATTCAACGTCGCTCATGAGGAAGCGGGCGTTGAATGTACATAAGCTAAGAGCAAGCGGTCGAGGCGCAAAGCAGTACACTCTTGCATGATCGGCACTCACGAATCACACATCTCAAGAAAATGATCCATGGTTGGCGATGTGGGATTGGCACCCTCTTGTGGCTTTCTTCTCGAGCTTCAGGGAAAAGCTCGGACTGACACCGACAGCTGGAGGAGCTTGACTCTTCTTCACATTGCTGGGGAAGATAGAGGAAGAGCTTAATCGACGAGGAACGCCGTAAGTGGCAAAAAGGGCTGGTGTGTGCTCAAAGAAAACAGCTGGAGAGAAGGGAGGGTGACGGGAGATGGTGGCTCAAGTGGATGCAACTCTGAGCGTGAATGTTGACGGGGAGGTGCTCCTTTTTGGGACCACCATTACATTCAGGATTTTCATGTAGCTTCTAGCCACACAAGGTACATACTCCTGGTCAGCCTAACATATACACTCGCATGTCAAACCCCAAAATGAGTTTAATACGCCAACAAGGCAAAAACTGGCAGTTATGAATAAAATTCATAACTCTTAGACCAGTAGCCCAAAATATCTGAATTTTTGCAAGAAGCTAGGCAACATGATGATCTACACTTTTGGTATTCAAGATTTTCTCTAGATCCCAAAGGAAGATGACCTAAAAATTTGAATTTCCGAGATCACTAGTTCTGAAATTCAGCAGGACAGAGACCTAATGTTTTGGGCATAACTCCCAAATTAAAAATCTAGTGACCTTGAGATTTCCAAAGGAGGTACATAGATACCTAAGGAGCATTTTTGGTATTCAAAGGTCGAACCAATGGTATTCAAAGGTCGAACCAATTCAGATTGGAAAAGGGTCAAACTGATCAAGTTTTAGAGTGCTGTTGCCCAGAAATTTTCAGCAGGACAGCGTTTCACTAAAACGATCATATCTCACAAATTAAGAACCCTATGACCATGAGATTTTGACAGCACAAAGTAGGATATATGTGGAACATTTTTGGTATAGATTGTCTAGGCAAAATCTGTTTGGAACAAGGTGTAAAAATTCGAGTTTTCAGTCTTAACATCATTTTGACAGAAATTCCAGCATGACCTAGGTTTAGTGGTTTGAGCATAGCTTCAGTTTTATTCATCCTAAAATCATGAAAATTCATGGAAGAATCTTAACTAGCTGATGAGCAATTTTTCTAAAGATCACATAGCCAAAAACTTTCTAGATCATCCTTAGAAAAATTAGGACAGCAACTAGACATACTTTTGATCACACCACATAATTTACCAAACTAGCATGAATGGTCCTTAAGAACTATAAACTCAACTTATAGATCACATAAAAGGTGTATTAGGATCATTTTCAGTTTTGGTAGCTTTTAACATGATGCAAGAGCGTCCTATACATCCTTACCAAGTATTTAAGCTTAAAATCGAAGTTAGTGCCGGTGGCAAGGCATATATACGTCTCTCCCTATAATAGCTCGTCGAAAACTATTTGTTTCTTAATTACCGTACCTAACAACCGTGGTTAGTGTACCTGCAGAAAATCACAGAACATTCAGAACCTTTCGTGCCAGCACTCACGAAAGCGTCCACATACATTACCGTTCACTATAGAAACGGCATCCATGCATAAAGCCGCTGCATGGACAGCGTCCAACCTCAGATACTCTCCGTTTGAATGGAGTGCATCCTTGCCTCGCATCTTTGTGATACGGAACGTCCACGTATGGCAAAATGTGGCGAGACACAGACGCGACGTGGGTTCCCATTGGAATAGGTCCCATCCATCCCTCACATGACTTTCATGTGGTACCATCACGTATGGCAAAACGTGACGAGACGCAGACGCGACGTGGGTTCCCATTGGAATAGGTCCCATCCATCCCTCACAGGACTTTCCTGTGGCACCACCACGTATGGCAAAACGTGATGAACTAGTATGGTTGTGCAAGAAAGTAAATTTTGACAAGAATAAAATGTGCTGGAAGTCAGTTTAAATACACCATAGAGTACTAGCCACCTGAAAGAACCCAAAAATTTCCTCTAGGGCCTCTCGGACTAGTTTAAACCTTAACGTCCTACGCACTTAGCAAAATTCTTATTCTTGGCAAATTTTATTCCAAAAACAAGTTATTAAGGTATTATTAATACTCTGGTGCATATCATCGCTCGTACCCGGCTCGATACCGATGTGAGAACCCAAAATAAATCTGGATTATCACTTAAGCCGGTCCACTTGGCTCATAAGCGATAACCAAGAGCTATTTTGTCACCTCTGTGAAAGTGCATCTTGGCCCCTAATTGTTTTGGTGATGGTGACAAACACAATTTGGTGTATTTAATTGTTGAATAAGATGTGTGCAGGATTTACTTTATTGAAAATCATGGTTTTGACCAAAAGAAGGCCCCTAACTCCAATTCGGCGTTTTCAACTCAAGTCAAGGCTTAATTTAATTTTGTTTTTGAATTTGAGTATAGGAAACACCGTACTATAAAGGGGGATGCGAATTGACTGCCAAGAGATGCTAAAAGTGCTTAAAGATGTGACCTAAGTGAGTGAGAAGGAAACCGAGTTGACACGTTCACATTTGCTCCTCTTTCCTTCAATTCTCAGCCTTTGTCGGTAATGCAGACCACAGGTGGGTAGTAGACAAGGCCTCAGCGAGTTTTAGCCGGGGCCTCGGTAATCTGAGCCAGCGATGTCTTGATATGGCTTCCTTTGTTGGGTTTCTCCGGCACCCATCGGTAGTTCCGACCCCGTGTCGGAAGTACCGATAAAAGCCGTGAGAGCACAGTAACGGTTAGTTTTTAGGGCTGAGTATAAATACCCCCTTCTTCCTCCTTCACTCATTGCTGACCAACCACGGGACAAACCCTCACTTGAGCATTCACTCCACTTCTCCCCTCCCTCCTAGAGCCAAGATTTGATTCCTTTGAGCTAGGGCTTGGGTAGAGAAGTGATTCCTAGTGAGGATTAGAGAAGCTTTGAGAGCCCTTTCGAATCTCCCCATCTCAAGAGCACTTGAAGCATCTCCGAGCATCGATTCGTGTTTGTTACTCTTGATGCTTGCTTCTAGACGGTTAGGCGTCTCCCGTTGAGTGCCCTCTTGGTGTGGAGCACCCGGGATCATTTGTATTACCCTCTCCTTGGTGGAGAATTCTTAGTGAGCACCAATCTTCCTTTGTGGGGTTGGGTGAGGAAAAGAGGCTCTGGTGATAGCCCTCCTTTGTGGGATCCTCAACGAGACGTAGCTCCCTTTGTGGGAGTGAACTTCGGATTAAATTCTTGTGTCTCCTTTGCTTGCTTGAATTCTTTGTTTCTCTCTAACCCTAGAACTTGTTTGAGCCCGATCTTTAAATTGGTTGTGTTCCAACTCCTACCTTTGGTTGCAAGTGGTTCTTAGCTTCTAATCTAAGCTCTTGATTCAAGTAGAATTGATAGAATCGATTTACATTTCAAATTTCGTCCTAAGTCTCTCTTTCATGTACCACCAATACCGAAGTACCGAGCCCCCTGTAGTTCCGGACAGTACCGGGAGTTTTTAACCGCATTTGTTTCAGAAATTGAAGTGATCCTATTCACCCCCCCTCTAGGCATTACAAGGTCCTTTCAATTGGTATCAGAGCCTAATCCCTTGATTTAGGCTTAACCGCTAAGGGATTAAGATGTCGGGGAGCGGAGACAACCAATCCGTCGAAGAAATCGCCGCCAAGGAAGCTCAAGAGAAAGAGCTTAATGTAGCCCAAGACGTCACCAGGAAGGCCCCAAGCCGTTCCAACGGAGAAAGCTCCGATGACTCTTCATCCGACTCCGACTCCAACTCAACTAATGAAGACGTCAAGGATGATGATGATGCGGCAAGGAAGGCGGCGAAGAAGAGAAGAAAAGCTAAGAAGAAGAAGAAGGCCAAGAAGATGGCCAAGAAGCTCCTCAAGAAGATGATCAAGAAGGAGCAAGCAAAGCATTCCCACTCCGGCTACTATGAAGTGCCATTCCACTACGGACAACCTACGGGCAACAATCCTAATGAAAAATTTTATTCCATACATTTGGGAAAGCCTCCCCACTTCGATGGGAAAGACTATCCCAAATGGGCTTATGATATGCAAATGCACCTCTACGGGCTTCACCCTTCTCTTTGGAAGATTGTGGTTGTAGGTGTGACAATCCCCGTCGAAGGAGAAGCTCTTACACTTGAGCATGAGCAAGACCTCCACCGCAACGCGCAAGCAACAAGAGTAATCACGGGATCCTTGTGTGCTCAAGAGTTCAACAAAGTTTGGAACATCTAAATTGCCAAGGTGATTTGGGATACACTCAAGTAGGCACATGAGGGTACCAATCAAGTGAGAAGAGGCAAGATCGACTTGATTCACGGAGAACTTGAGCTTTTCGTCATGAAGGATGTAGAGACCATGAGGGAAATGTATGATAGGCTAATACTTCTTGTCTCGGACATCAAATCCCTAGGAAGCAATGATTGGGATGATGAGAAGGTCACAAATAAGTTGCTAAGAGCCTTCACACCGAAGAATCCAAACCTAGCAACTATGATAAGAAGAGATCCGAACTATCACAACATGACTCCCAATCAACTTCTTGGTGAAATCTTGCATCAAGAGCTAGTCGATCAAGACATGGAGAAGTCACTTACATTGAAGGTGAACAAGAGTCTAGCCCTCAATGCTAGCTCTAGTGAAGTGGTGGAATTGTCAAGACTTCCAAGACTAAGAATGAAGATTCAAGTGAGGAATGCGGATGAAGAAACCGCCTTTGCCATAAGAAAATACAAGAAGTTCTTGAAGTCCAAGGCATCAAGGAAAGGTGGTGATGATAGAAAGAAGAAGTCACAAAGAAAATGCTATGAGTGTGGAGAGTATGGACACTTCATTGCCGAAAGTGTCCCAAGAACAAGAGCAAGGACAAGAATGAGAAGAGAAGAAGTACAAGGAGAAGAGCAAAGAGTACAAGAACAAGTACCAAGGGCGTGCTCACGTGGGTCAACAATGGGACTCAAGTGATGAAGATGATACACCAAAGAAGAAAGGCATGGCAACACTTGCCATGGCACAAGGAGCATCTTCACCACGCCTCTTCAACAACTTCTCCGACGTTGAGGACAACTCTCACTTTTGTCTCATGGCAAGAGGGAGCAAGGTACAAGTGTCAACCACCTCATCCTCTCTCACCTCATCATCTTCCACACCTAGTAATGATATAGACAACCTAGATGAGGAAAACGAAATGGAGGCAAACATGATAAAGCAATTTGGTAAAAAGGGGCATAAAGAAATTAAAAAGCTTTTGGACAAATTAGAGGAAAGGAAGGAGATTCTCCATGAGTAAGAAGACTTGCTTATCTGTGAAAAGGAAAGAAACCTTGCTCTAGAGAAAATCCTTGCCAAAGAAAAGGCTAAGGTGGAGAAGTTGACCACGGACTTGTCCTTGGCTAATGACTCCAACAAGAGGATGTCAAAGGATTACACTTTGGCAAATGAATCTCTAGCTTCCCTAAAGGCTATTCATAGTGAGCTTCAATCAAGCTTTTCATGCTTGACGGATAAACATAAAAATCTTGAGGCAAACTATAGTACCCTTTGGGAAAGCACCAAAGCCAATTCTAAGGCAACACTTGACTCTAGTGCCTCCACTAGCAAAGGTTGTTCTATTTGCTCTAATGTTGATATAAATGCTCTCAAGACTAACCATGCAAGGCTTGAGGAAACAATCAAGAGCAAAGACAAAGAAATAGTCCGATTGAACATGTTGATCACTAAAGGCAAGAACGGTGCCAAGTCCATCCCTAAGGTGGTTGACAAGCAAGGACTTGGGCACTACAAGAACAACAAGGTCAATGGTAGGGTGGTGGTTAAAGGGCATGAGATCCCCTTGTGGAACAAGGGAGGCTACCTCAACACTATTATGGATATTGCCCATGGAGTCACCACCTCCACCACAACAAAGGATAAGCCAAAGATTGTGAACACCACAAAAGGGAATGGTGGGGTTAATTCTCCATCAAAGGTATTGAAGAATGTGGTTGAACACAAGCCCTCTCCCAACTACACTTGTGACTATGTTGTGACCTTGGACCACAATGGTAAAATGGTGGTCAAGTATGTTGGGGCCTACACAAAGAAGACTATGAGGAAGAGTGTGTGGGTTCCGAAAGTTTATGTTTCTAACCTCCAAGCTCCCAAATCCTTTTGGGTACCTAAACCAAAAGCCTAAACTTGTTTTGTAGGCCTACTCCTCCGGTGGAAGCGCATGGTTGATTGATAGTGGTGCCACTAATCATATGACCGGAGATGATGGCTTATTTGCATCCCTTGACCATTATGACAACCCTACGGAAACTATCATCTATGGAGACAATGGTCAAGGAGATGTGATCGGTCTAGGTAAAATTGCTATCTCAACAACAAATTCAATTGAAGATGTTTTTCATGTGCAAGGTTTAGGGTACAACTTATTGTCGGTTTCACAACTTTGTGAGAAAGGCTATAATTGTCTCTTTACCAAAGAGGGTGTGACCGTCTCTAGAAGTGAGGATTTCTCTATTGTATTTGCAGGTCATCTAAGGGGAAAGCTTTACTATGTGGACTTCACAAAAGTAAAGGTGGACCCTAAGGCTTGCTTAGTGGCAAAATCCAACATGGGTTGGCTATGGCATCGCCGACTAGCCCATGTTGGCATGAGGAACAGCCAAACTTCAAAAGACGAGCACATCCTAGGACTAACAAATGTTGTTTTTGAGAAAGATAGGTTATGTAGTGCTTGTCAAGCGGGAAAGCAAGTTGGAGCGCATCATCCCGCCAAGAACATCCTATCAACATCAAGACCATTGAAGCTACTACACATGGACTTGTTTGGACCAATTGCCTACATAAGCATCAGTGGTAACAAATATGGTTTAGTAATTGTTGATGACTTTTCCCGATTCATTTGGGTATTCTTTTTGCAAGATAAAAGTGAAGCAAAGGGAGTGGTCAAGAAGTTTATTAGAAGAGTTCAAAATGAGTTCGAGCTCAAGGTTAAGAACATAAGGAGTGACAATGGCTCGGAGTTTAGGAACACTCAAGTTGAAGAGTTCCTCGATGAAGAAGGCATCAAGCATGAACTTTTCACTCCATATACACCTCAACAAAATGGCATCGTTGAGAGGAAGAACCGTACGTTGATTGAAGCGGCAAGGACAATGCTTGATGAATACAAGACTCCGGACTCATTTTGGGCGGAAGCCATCAACACCGCATGCCATGCCGCCTCTACCTCCACAAGTACTTGAACAAGACTCCCTATGAGATCATCACCGGTAAGAAGCCTAGTGTGCACTACTTTAGGGTCTTTGGGTGTAAGTGTTTCATACTTAACAAGAAACCCAAGGCCTCAAAGTTTGCATCCAAGGTTGATGAAGGTTTTCTCATTGGTTATGGAACTAACGAACATGCCTATCGTGTTTTCAACAAAACTACCGGTTGTGTTGAGACCACGGTAGACGTGAAATTTGATGAATCCAACGGCTCTCAACGAGAGCAAGTTAGTGAAAACCTTGTAGATGATGAAGAACCCCCAAGTGTGTCAATCTTTAGAATGGGGACCGGTGAAGTGATGCCTCGTGAGGCTCAAGTTCAAACTCCGAGCGACACAAGCAATCAAGATCCATCATCATCAACAAGAGTGGAACCACCAAGTTCTCAAGTTCATCAAGATACAAGTCAAGTTCATGGTGACGATCATGGACGGGGCTTTGATCAAGGGGGAGAACAAGGTGGTGAAGCTCAAGAAGAAGCCCCACAAGATGAAGATGATGATGGACCCATTCAACGTCAATCTCAAGCACCACACCCAAGAGTACATCAAATGGTTCAACGGGATCATCCCGTTGACAACATACTTGGGAGTATCCAAAGAGGGGTAACAACCCGCTCAAGATTGTCAAATTTTTGTGCATTTTACTCATTCGTCTCTTCTTTGGAACCTCTTAGTGTGGAACAAGCTCTTGAGGACCCCTTGGATTATTGCCATGGAGGAAGAATTGAACAACTTCAAGAGGAATGAAGTGTGGGAGTTGGTGTCAAGATCAAAGCAAAATGTGACCGGCACCAAATGGGTCTTTAGGAACAAGCAAGATGAATTTGGTGTCGTCACGAAGAACAAGGCAAGGCTCGTTGGCAAAGGGTACACTCAAGTTGAAGGCTTGGACTTTGGAGAGACCTAAGCACCGGTAGCAAGACTTGAATCAATTCGTATCCTTTTGGCCTATGCTACTCATCATGATTTCAAGCTTCATCAAATGGATGTCAAGAGTGCATTCTTGAATGAACCTCTCCAAGAAGAAGTATACGTTGATCAACCACCGGGCTTTGAAAATCCAAACTTTCCCAACCATGTGTACAATCTCCATAAGGCGCTCTATGAGCTCAAGCAAGCTCCTAGAGCATGGTATGAATGCCTTAAGGATTTTCTTCTCAAGAACGGTTTTGAGATAGGCAAAGCCGATTCTACTCTCTTCATTCAAAGAAATGGAAATGATATCTTTGTATGCCAAATTTATGTTGATGACATTATCTTTGGGTCTACTAATGATAAATTTTGTGAAGAGTTTAGTAGGATCATGACCAAGAGATTCGAGATGTCTATGATGGGTGAATTGAAGTTCTTCCTTGGGTTTCAAATTAAGCAATTGAAGGAAGGGACTTTTCTATGCCAAACCAAGTATGTGAAGGATATGCTCAAGAGGTTTGATATGGCCGATTCCAAGCCCATCAAGACTCCCATGGCATTAAATGGACATCTTGATCTCAATGAAGAAGGGAAGTCGGACCAAAAGGTATTTCGCTCCATGATTGGCTCCCTCCTTTACCTTTGTGCATCTAGGCCCGATATAATGCTTAGCGTGTGCATGTGTGCAAGATTTCAAGCTAATCCTAAGGAGTGTCATTTAATGGCCGTTAAGAGAATCTTTAGATATTTGGTGCACACTCCTAACCTTGGCTTGTGGTATCCCAAGGGCTCCACTTTTGATTTGTTTATTCCGATTCGGACTATGCCGGTTGCAAAGTAGATCGAAAGAGCACACTTGCCAATTTCTTGGTAGGTCTTTGGTGTCGTGGAGCTCAAAGAAGCAAAATTCGGTTGCTTTGTCCACGGCCGAAGCTGAGTATGTGGCGGCCGGTGCTTATTGTGCACAACTCTTGTGGATGAAGCAAACGTTGAGTGATTACGGTTGTGAGTTTAGTAAGATTCCACTCTTGTGTGACAATGAGAGTGCCATCAAACTAGCAAACAATCCGGTCCAACACTCTAGAACAAAGCACATAGATATTCGACATCATTTCTTAAGGGATCATGAGGCTAAGGGAGATATTGCTCTACGTCATGTGAGCACCGAGAGGCAACTTGCCGATATCTTCACTAAGCCTTTAGACGAGCAAAGGTTTTGTGCTTTGAGAAGTGAGCTAAACATCTTGGATTCTCGTAACTTGGCTTGACTTGTTGCACACAAATTGTTTGATGCCTAGATAGAGAGAAAAATGTTTTATTTTCTACTCTTTGTGTGTGTCTTACAAAACCTGGTTCTTTCCATAAAATTTGGTGATTATTGCTTTGTTTGTTTGATTGTGTCTAATCACCAAAAATTATGGTTGTTCTACATGTCCATAGCTATTTCTCTCTATCTCTTTCTGCTGTTCTTCAAATCCAATCTTCAAAATCTTAAAGATCCACAGTACTACCGACACAGGGTTGGAAGTACCGGTGAGCCTTCACTATTGGAATTTCGAAAAGTCACGGTACTACCAACACGAGGCCGGAAGTACCGATATGAGCGTACTGTTCGGTACTACTGATAAACACCGCAGGGGTATAAATACCCGACGAACCAGACAGCCCTCCTAGGGTTCTTTCACAAGACCGTTGCCGCCCCTCTCTTTCTCCTCTCTCAAATCCGCGAGGTGATCCATAAATCCGACCGTGGGAACTTCAAGCTAGGCTCTCTATTGGATTCTCCACCCCTCGGAACATCCGATCCTCACCGGGAGTTCCTCGATTCGCGCGGGAACACTCAAGGTATCTCATTCAAATCCTCTTTTGCTCGATCTCCCAATGCCATTGTTTCTAGGAGGAATGCTTTAGGGAATCATCTTTATATCCATCCTAGAACACTTGCCCATGATCTTGCAGTATTCCATCGGTTGAATCTCTTGATTCATGGATCGACGCACTAGCATGTGAGGCCCGTCGGTAGACCAGACCAGTAGTACGGCAGCGCCTGTCACAGGGGGTTGTCCATGAACCAAGTCAATTCAATTCAATCCTTTACACCCATCTTATGCAATCCTCACACACTTTCTCAGATGGGTCGTGCCGGCAAACAAGTGGTCCAAGAAGGGTCCGATGAGGACGACATTCCTCTCGCTCAAAGGAAGAGGAAGGTGGGCACAAGTGCTCAACGCCCACGTGGTCGAGGTCGCACCAATCCTCCAGCTGCTCCTTATCGCTCTACCAGTCAAGGTCACCGTGCACGCACCAAGCAAGCCCATGAACCGGATGACCACTATGATGACTATGAAGACATCTCTTTGGAATCTCTTTCTCGGTTTGTGCTAAGGCCGTCTAGGCCTCCTCGCCCGGCTACCATGTTAGGCGTGTTGAAGATGGTTGATTACAAGAGTGGAACACATGACGTGTACAAGGAAAGATACTCCGATCCGGCTCAATGGCAAAAGGAATTTGAAGATATCCGTTTTTGGCTCAAGTTCAATGCCGATTGGTATGAATCCGTCATCTTATGCAAGGAGCACATGACCATTGACATGAAGTCCATCAATTGGGAAGCTTTGAGGTCATTCAACATTCCGGCCGTCAATGAGGCCATAGATATTTGTCATGCAAAAGGGATGACCTCCATCATGGCTATGAATTGCAATTGGAATGAGGAAGTGATTGCACAATTCTATGCCAATCTCTATGTTCGGTGCTCAGCCAAGACCTTTCATTGGCTCTTGCAAGGAAAGCCTCTCTCAGTCTCATATGAGAGGTTTGCTCAAATTCTTGGATTTAGTGAGGAGGATCTTGGTCGTGAGAAGCTTCATGGAGGAGAGATTCCACTTGATAGTGAGATGGCTTTCATGTATGACGCCGCTTATGGCAAGGTTGAGTTTGGTACTACTCATGGTATGAAGCCCGTCTATAGGATGTTGAACCAACTTTTCCGATACACCCTCACTCCTAAGATAGGCGACAACTACAACATCTCCAACATTGCCAAGGATATTCTTGTGAGGATGGGACCGGATTGCCAGAAGTTTAGTGTGTTCGACTTCATTTGGGAGGAAATCATTGTGTGCTCCGTATCTGCAAACAAGAGTCGCCAAGATGCCCCTTGGATTTTCAGGATGATATGTGAGGTTGCGGAGGTTGATATTCTCACCGACAAGATTCACACTTGGTACAAGCCAAACAAGGGCAACATTGAGCGTCTCCTAAAATTGGGCAAGCATGCCCCTCCTAGAGCTCCTACCTCAGCTGGACCCTCTTCCGGTGATCCCTCCTCTTATGAGGCTCCCTCATCCTCTCGTGGACCATCATCAACTAGAGGCACCGTTCCCCCCGGTAAGAAGAAGAGCATATTCAACTTCTTATCTCAGGGCCTCTTCGCTTGTTTCAATGTTGGGAAGCACAATGCTCAGGAGATTCGTGCCACAGGCGATGTGGATGAGCAGACTCATCAAGTTGGAGACTCACCAGAAGACCTTGCTCACTCAAGCCAACATCGAGCATTCTCCCGTTCGCGAGCCCATGGACTTCCCTCCTCCACCCGTCTTCTACAACCCTTGGGAGGTGTACGGTGACACATCTATGATGTATGGCGCACCCCCGGCCGACATTGACGATGATGAGACTTTGGTGGAGGTGAGACCATGAAGAAGACTCCTCCTGGATATTCACTCTCCACATGGTAGCGATGATTGAAGGGCCTCCTCTTTTTGGCGCTTGATGCCAAAGGGGGAGTGAGCTCACAATTATCCATGTGGTAGTGTGTACCTTCACTCGTGCTCGCTCGTTTATCTATCTATCTACCTTAGGTTGTGGACATGTATGAACTATTTGTGTGGTGTGATGGATGGTGATGTGGTGAACCTAGACCCTCTTTAAATTTGTAAGACCTAATCGTGCTAGTGTGGAACCTCGTTTATATATTTGTGATGCTTTGTGTGAAATGGTGGTTGTTATTTCTCACTTTGTTGATTTGGATATCATGTCATATGCATCACGGTTGTTGTATCACACTTATGCACATGTGTATGCAAATTGCGAGTGAAATTTCTTCTAAATGTGTGATAGGCGTTTGAGGCCTTCATAAAAGATCAAGCACATATTTAGGGGGAGTTTTTCTCAAAATTGTTGGATACACACATCCTTATTTAAGAATGAATTGTGTTGTCATCAATCACCAAAAAGGGGGAGATTGAAAGTGCATCTTGGCCCCTAATTGTTTTGGTGATGGTGACAAAGATAATTTGTTGTATTTAATTATTGAATAAGATGTGTGCAGGATTTACTTTATTGAAAATCATGGTTTTGACCAAAAGAAGGCCCCCAACTCCAATTCGGCATTTTCAACTCAAGTCAAGGCTTAATTTAATTTTGTTTTTGAATTTGAGTATAGGAAACACCGTACTATAAAGGGGGATGCGAATTGACTGCCAAGAGATGCTAAAAGTGCTTAAGGAGGTGACCTAAGTGAGTGAGAAGGAAACCGAGTTGACACATTCACATTTGCTCCTCTTTCCTTCAATTCTCAGCCTTTGTCGGTGTCGAGCCACAGGTCGGTAGTACCGACAAGGCCTCACCGGTGAGTTTTAGTTGTGGCCTCGGTAATCTGACCAGGTCGAATACCGATATGGCTCCTGTTGGGTTTCTCCGGCACCATCGGTAGTTCAGGCCTGTCAAGTACCGATAAAGCCGTGAGCACGATAACTAGTTTTCGTGGTTGAGTATAAATACCCCTTCTTCCTCCTTCACTCATTCTATCGACCAACCACGGGACAAACCCTCACTTGAGCATTCACTCCACTTCTCCCTCCCTCCTAGAGCCAAGATTTGATTCCTTTGAGCTAGGGCTTGGGTAGAGAAGTGATTCCTAGTGAGGATTAGAGAAGCTTTGAGAGCCCTTGAATCTCCCATCTCAAGAGCACTTGAAGCATCTCAGGGCATCGATTCGTGTTTGTTACTCTTGAAGCTTGCTTCTAGATGGTTAGGCGTCTCCGTTGAGTGCCCTCTTGGTGTGGAGCACCCAGGATCGTTTGTATTACCCTCTCCTTGGTGGAGAATTCTTAGTGAGCACCAATCTTCCTTTGTGGGGGTTGGGTGAGGAAAAGAGGCTCTTGGTGATAGCCCTCCCTTTGTGGGATCCTCAACGGAGACGTAGTTCCCTTTGTGGGAGTGAACTTCGGATTAAATTCTTGTGTCTTCTTTGCTTGCTTGAATTCTTTGTTTCTCTCTAACCCTAGAACTTGTTTGAGCCCGATCTCTAAATTGGTTGTGTTCCAACTCCTATCTTTGGTTGCAGGTGGTTCTTAGCTTCTAATCTAAGCTCTTGATTCAAGAAGAATTGCTAGAATCGATTTACATTTCAAATTTCGTCCTAAGTCTCTCGAATCGTTTAGTACCGACCCAAGATGAAGTACGAGCCCCTGTAGTTCCGACACAGCTTCGGTAGTACCGACAGGAGTTTTAACCGCTGCATTTGTTTCAGAAATTGAAGTGATCCTATTCACCCCCTCTAGGCATCACAAGGTCCTTTCACTCTGCCGGTCACGGTAAATCACTACAGGGATCGAGATATGCGCTAAGCCCACATGAAGGCGGGACAGTACAATATTACATTACATACAAGTCCATAAGTACTTAATATTACAAACCAGGTTTTTAGTACAAGAAAGTAAACATGGTTCAGAGTTTTAAATAGCGGAAATTAAAGTAAGCACGGGATACACATGGGAGGCCATCCACAATGTATCACTCCTCATTATCGTTCTCCCATTCAATCTCCCATCCATCGGAATTACACGGGCGGATAGGATTACGAAAACAACAAAATAAGCAAGTGAGTATACTAATACAAAGCAAGACTTACAGATAAAGAAAGTAAGCCTAGACATGCAAGGCTTTTTGGCTGGTGGGTTTGTTTTGCCAAAAGCGACTAAGAGTTGATCCTTATTTTCAAATTTTAGCTCATATTCTAGTATGTTAACCATTCTAGGTGAGCACCTGTACTAAACAAGCATGTTGTGCAAATAATATTAAGCGACCAACAATATTAATCCAACTGTTCCATAAATACATGGGGTAGCGGTGGTCAAGCCGACTCGAGATAACGGACCGATGATCGATCGATTTATATCCTTGCAAGGTAAACCCAAGATACAGAAGAAGGTAGACCCCAAGAAATCAAATAAAAGTGAATGCGGTGGTCTACCCGACTGACAGTTCTCGTCATTCCCAGATTAGGAAAAGATGCCACGGTCCTAAGTATAAGGTTTCTTAGTCGCCCACTCATGGCACAGACTCACACACTTGCACTCTAGGTAGCGAGCAGAGACGCATCTCAAGATTAGTAGCGATAAAATTCCCTTTGGTTCATTAGGTACTAGGCTTCTGAGGTCTCATTCCCGACAAGCACTTGGTACGTTCAATAGCTTAGACCGACACCATGCTACTCGGTCGAGACCGAACCCATTGCTCTTACCACATAAGCGAGTCAATTTAACCAACTTATGATTCCAACATAAGTATCCTATCTCCATGAGCAATGAGTCATTACTCGACTTCTACCGTATCCTTAGAGCATGGCACTAGCGTTCCTAACATACTAGTAAAAGAGCATAGGAGTCCTAAGGATCATGCATCTAGGTTTCAAACAACTCCTGAAACTTAAATGCACAAAGTAAAGCATAAATACTGAAAAGTAAAGGTGGAGTGAGATTTTGTTCAAAAAGGTTATATGCATCCGGTGCTTGCCTTCTTCTATGTTAGCAACTTGACCTTGGGCTCTTAGGACTTTGGTCGGTCTTGAAGAACACCCAACTCGTTCACTTCACCATCTACCGTCCTGTCTCCCTCCTGGGTGAGCGTGTATGTACCGTCCGACAAATCTACACGTATACATGCATATGCATTAGATTATGATGAGGGTGAGTGGTTAATTAAAGGTTAACTTTGATGGTGACTGTGTACATATTTAAGCAAATTAAATTACTTAACTTCACCAAACAGCAAGGGGGTGTGTTGAAAATTCAAAAACAGAAACATGACATGTTTTCACAATTTAACACCTTAATTGCCCTTTCTTTATTTAATTAATTAAAACAAGCCTTACAACCATAAATCCATATTAAATCAAAAACACCTCAAATGAGCCTAAGCTTTTGCACACAGCAACATAAGCCTATTTTAAGCTCACAAACCAAAATCTAGGTTAAGATCATTTATATATTAATTTATATGTAAAAGATAAATTTCAGCCTAGTACATCACAATTAAATCATACAAAAAGATTTTCTAGGATTTTTAGTCCCAACTTTCTCCTACAAGCCATTTAGACCAAAACTACTCTTCTGGCCAAAGCATGCTTGCAGATTCAAATTATTTGTCAAGTTATTAATTTAACATCCTACACAAGATTAAATACAAAACCTTTATCAAATAAAATCTTAAAATCATATCCAACCTACCAGAGGTACTACTCATCAAGACAAAGCCCTAGGGTGCACTTGAGATTAAAGAAAAGTTTATTAAAGGGGCTATAAAAAGCATCAAGATTAATCTAGCATAAAGCTTAAATAAATCATAATTAAATATCTACACATCAAGCTCTTGTAAATTTTGGTCAGAAATCTAAACATGCCATAAAGAGCAACATATCCAAAATTTAACTCCATAGCATGAGTATATTTTAAAGTATAACAAAAACACTTCAAACTGAGTTTGATTTTCTAAAACAAAATCTACACAGAAAAACCCTATACAACCTTTCTAGAAAAGGTAGAGTTCTTCACCAGAAAATCAACAAAATTGGATTTGCATTTTTTTGATTTTTCTACGATTTTTAATTATTTTTCTAAGTTGCAGCCGAAACCCTAAAGAAGCCTATTACAACCAAGTCCCTGGATTTTAGAGATAGGCCCTCGGAAATTACAACTGGGTCCCTAGGTGAGAATCTCAATCACAGACAGGTCCCCAGGCGCCATGGCCGGCGATGGAGGTCAAAATCCGGCGAGCTCGTCGCCGGGATGGACCGGGGAAGTGGTGGGGAGTGACGAGGGGCTCACCAACGTTCCGTTTTGGGGCTCTAAAGTTGAGGGAACTGAACAATAGAGGAGATCAGACTTGATTATGTTTCACCGGAGTTGGGGGAAAACCTGTGAAAAACAGCCTGATTGAACTGAAATCTTGAGGAGATGAAAGAAATCATGGAGAGGAGAAGGATGAACCCACCCTTGGCTGGCCAGAGGGACCGGCCGGCGTCGCCTGTGGGCGACGACCATGGAGCGGAGGGGCGGAACGGCAGGACACTGCGTGCTTTGGAGAAAAGAACGAGGAAACAAGAGAGGGAGAGAGCGGTAGAGGAGGGGCTCTGTTTTCCCCTCGCGAGGAGGAGACAGACGGCCGTCTGAGACCAGCGAGGCGGGGGACGGGGCACGTCGCCGCACGTGTCGGTCTTGTGCGCTTGCACAGCGGACAGCAGCCTGGCCGAAAAATCGCTGGAGAGGCGGACATGGGGTGCCAATTTTGAAAAAAACCAAAACAACACATATAGAGATCACTAAAAATCATGAAACTTTTAGGTAGATTCTATAAATCTTAAATAACCCATTTACTTGGGCATCATAGCTATTACAGATTTCAAATGAAAATTCTTCCCGGAAGGATACTTTTGCAAATTCACGTAAGCTGTTTGGCATGAAGATGATCTCTAAAAATTCAAGAGAATATACCTAAATTCATATTTAGAGAAGTACTAATTAATCAAGTCATCTCCCAAAGATAGGTTCTATAGAAGATTTTGGAGAACGCGTAGAAAAACCAAATCAGCCTTTTAGAGATCTAGGGTTTTGACTAACAAATGAGGGTTTGACCAAAGGCTTTTGTGTAAATGTGTTCATAACCTTACTAAACATGCTTAGGGACTAATTATACTTGATTATCATGATTAATTAGGGTATTTAGCTTAACTAAATACCTGGTGTGTTACAGTCATCTACCGGCCGGCCCGGCCGGGACGGCGGGCCCATCAGTTCGCGCAAGTGGTGGTAGTGCTATACCCTGCTACGACTACGAGTAGCTCCCGACACCGTCGTGGTCGTGCAGTGCAGACAGAGCTCTAGTTACTAGTAGATAGCTTGGAGTTGACGTACGCCTCACATGCATGGTAAAAACATCCTTGCCATGCTTACGGTGGTAAAACATGCACGGTCACTCCATCAGCTGCAAGAGATCTGCTAGTGGTGGTAAAACATCCTGGCATGCATGGTAAAACATGGTCAATCTCTGTTTTTTTTTTAATTAAGGGCAGGAGGGACTGCTGTGTTAGGTGCTCTCTCCATCCCTTCTCATCTGGCCTGCTGCCTGCTGCAATGCAACCGGCTCTAGGCAGCGGCGGGCTGGCCGCTGGCCGCGGCCGGCCGTTCGTCGTGCAGGCGCGCTACGCAACTGGCTGGCTGTGTCGCGCGCGCGCAGGCAAAGCCGGCCGCGCAGATCAGACCATGGCGCGCGCGTGTCAGCTAGCTGCACTGCATTGCAGGTGCATGCATGCATCCATCATCCACTCGTAGGGCGTGCGGAACTGCTGGTAGGAGCAGGCAGAGGCACCTGCCACATGTCGCACGCGTCGGCGTGGCGTCACCAGTAATAAGTGTTATTAGTACGTTGGAAGTACGGTGCACCAAGCGGGGATAGCTCAGTTGGGAGAGCGTGTTTTCTTTCTCTTTTTTTTTTGTGTCAAAGTATTTTTCCCATTCAACGTGTACTCGGTTTCTCCTCCCCCCTCCCTCAACCTAATAATTTGCTCTAGTTCTCACTTGACACGTCACTCGAAGGATTGGCGTGTTCTGCCCCCCTCCTTCTCATCTGCATCCTGCAGCTGCAATATGCCCACGGGTCGGTCCATGCTGCATGCCTCCTGCTCCTGATGCCTTCCTGTTCATCTTCAGCACCCCTCCTGAGCTTGCATTGGACGACCTGCCCTGGTCGTCGTTGCAATGCAGCTGCAGCCTTTGCAGAATTGCAGGGCTCACGCAACGAACGGGCACTGACCACATCGTATCGGCTCATTCATTGCGAACACAAAGGACGCGAAGATTCGGCGGAGGTGTGCCCGTGCGGAGGTCACGCGGACACACCTTATTGGGTGCGCGAAAATTTAAATGTAGTTGATTAGTTATATTTATAAACTAATATCTTTCTAATAGTTTAATTAAATTATAATTCGATTGCATATTAATAATCTTTGTAATTAAATCTACAAAACAAGATATCACTTGACCATGTTTTGTCACAAAAATAAAAATAGCATAGTTACCATGTTTCGTCACAAAAAATGAAAATAACATACTTGATCATGTTTCGTCACAAAATAAAAATAACATAGTTGCTATTTTTATTTTGTGATGAAACATGGTTAATTAATATCTTATTTCGTATATTAAAATTCGATTGCATATTAATATTTTTGCAATTAAATCTACAAAACACGTGACTATGTTTCGTCAAAAAAAATATGTAAATTCCATATATTTGACAAGATTTGATAAGGTTACAATCCAAATATAACTTACCTATGATTTCATCATTCTCATGCTTTGATCTTGATCAAAATTTGACATGGTTGAATGCGTCGCAAACCAAACATTTAAGAAATTTTGTTATATGCTATTTTTGTTTTGTGACGAAACATGGTCAAGTGATATCTTGTTTTGTAGGTTAGATAATTTAGTTAAACTATTAAAAAAATATTAGTATTTGAATACAACTAATCACTTATTTTTGAATTCAGTGCCACCAATCACACCACTCCGGGACACCTACACCCGGGCTCACGCCTAATTGAATATTCGGAACGCAAATGAACAAGAATGAAAGGTAGTACTACTGTACTAGTATCAAGGTGCTCTCAAAAAAACTCTCTAAACAAATTAAAGCAACGCTGTCGATCAGAGGTTATGTATGTGTACGGACGGTTGCAGAAAGAAACAGAAACAAACTGTCAAGAAACTGTCAGCCAGTGCATGCAGACACACAGATATATGCTTTGCTTGTACTAGCAGGCGTGCTTTGGGCTGGATTTGATGTGACTGACGCTCTCGCTCGCTTTCTTCGTTCGCCGGCGACTTTACCTTTTATACGTGCACCGCACTGTTGGGTTTCGTCGCCGTCGTCGGCATCTACAGCAGCGACTGTACTGTACGTCTCCTTCCTCTCGTCCTTTCGCTTTTTCCTGCTGCTCGAGCTCGACGCCGGACGTACGGCCGGCCGACCGGTTGCTGCTGCTGCTCGCGGGGCAGACGCAGAACGGTATCGCTACGGGGGGGAAAACAAAAGATAAACTAAACCTTATTGCTGCTGAGGACAGTAAACGACCCTAGTTTAGTTCCAGATTTGTACAGGGTTTTTTAGGGTCATTCAGTACGTGCTCACATATGCACAAGTACCAAGCACAGGCTCTGGTTTGACTCCACATGCAGGGGCAAGAGGATCAGACATTCAGAAGTTCAGTACTCCCCCCTTTCCTCCCCAAAAAAGAGTTCATGCAATATATTTTCATACTAAATATATATGGGGGCGTGAATGTTATCATAGGCTTGCAGAGGTGTGTATCATCTCCATGGTTTGGACAGCAAGAGCTGAAAAGGACACTAGCGCACCATGCATGATTCAGTAAGAGCAGGTTAATGAGGTTATTCACTGCAACACCAGAGCAGAGCTTTCATGGGATGTGCCAAACCACCAAGCCAATCCCTTTGGTCACACAGAGAGACACATCAATGAGTACAGCAAGCGCATGCCTCGTTGAGCTGCTCTCAAGCAACAGCAGAGAAGGCATCCACATGATTGTTGTAGCCATGCAAACAAAGCCTCTCTCACACACCTCCATCATTCCTCCCTCAGGCTTAGGGACAATTATATCCTAAAGCTAATTCCCTGTATCATTGCCTCAAACACAATTCTGCAAATTGCATGGGACACACTGCTGAGTTTTACAAAGTTTCTAAGCTCAAAAGAAAATGAAGAAAATAGCATTCGGTGTTTGTTGACGTTCCAAGGTCCAACTGAAAAAACGAGGACAGAAACAAAATATTTTGCTAGGAGGAACTAATTAAGAGCCTAAAGTTGGATGTATAGTTAGTGACATGGGCTGATCCTTTTTCCAACGACGCAAGCTTCGTCGTCTTCCGATGGCGAGCAGCAAAATTGCCCAATGTCCTGCAACAACACAACTAAAACATCATTCGGTTTTTCACAGAAGAGAGGATGGGGGCAGCCAGATGAGTGCGAAAATGTACCTTTTATGTTAGTATTTGCACATTCTTTCTTCAGTATATCTGCCATCAAAGGTCGCCAAACAAAGAGAACATTAGGTTCCGGTCCATGATGAATTAATGATTGATAGCCATATCTTTGACGTTAAGCATGTCCCTTAAGGTGGCAAACAGATCGTCAAAGGTAAATTATTTAATCTTACTCACATCTGATCATCTAGTGAGCTGGATCTGGAACCCTACATATTGAACATTTGACCAACCTCCTAACCTGCGTGAAGCACCGAGACGAGTAAATAACTAAACAAGCAGTGAAATACAAATACAAGGCAAAGTCAACAAGGTACAGACATGCATTTATAAGCCTGAATATATGCAACCTGAACAAGAGAAGTTAGCTCACCTTACATCATGCTAAAAGTCAACTCAGTAAAACTTTATCTCTGTAGCTCTGAGAATGCGGCAAGAGCTCTTCCACCTCAATTCTAGAACTGAAATAGCCCATGTTTCTCCTCCTCTGGTGTACAATGTCAACCTCTGCCAAGAAAATACTGTACACCGGCCTGTGGTCAGAGAAACGAGATTCTCCACGAACATAAGACAGCTGATTGAGGCCATTACCATACCAGAGAATGCGATCACACCTGTTCATTCGTAAGCAAGTTATAAGAGGAATTAGATCTTCAGAAGATAAAAAACACAGCAAGACATACAAGTGTTGTCTAGGTTATATTAGCTAAAGAAAAATACCATGCTGGTGTTCTCCTCTTTTCTTTGGGGTGCATGCCCTCTCCAGCATACCGATCTGAGTTGAATGAATATTTGTATGTGGGAGGAAAATATATCCTTCCTTCTTTCCAACCTTGGAAAACTCGTCCATACCTTTGTTGCATGCGGAGCTGTTTCATAAGAGATAAACTAAGGTTTGTCACGCCCTTCATAATACCAAAAAGAAAAGGGGACAGATAGAAGGGATAACAAACATAGAATTCATTTTCAATCATTTTGTTATGAAACAACTTCAGGTTCCCATTTTATTGATTGCTAAAGTATATTTCAGAACCTTTACAACTGAACAACCATTTGCAGTAAAATTGAAATGAATACTATTGAAAGAGGGCCACAAAGTACCTGATCTTTCTCCAATAATTGCTTC
The DNA here is from genome assembly GCA_022644695.1 of Cenchrus purpureus. Taxonomy (NCBI): domain Eukaryota; kingdom Viridiplantae; phylum Streptophyta; class Magnoliopsida; order Poales; family Poaceae; genus Cenchrus; species Cenchrus purpureus. Next base: position 12,283,957 of record CP053467.1, read on the forward strand.
CAGTTATGCATTTCCACAAGAGCTTTTGCTGAACAATACGACAGGGCAATCCGATAATTCAAATCCCCAAGCCATATAATACGACTGCAATTTGTAATTGGGTAAACAGTTAAAAACAAGTCTGCACTGGCTTCTATTTTAATCTGCTGAGGGACACAAATAAAGCCTTACTCATGCTCAAGAATTGTTTCAGGTGACTTGACATCACCAGAACCACGAACCCGAGGGAACCTGGTCTTCCTTAAAATTTCCAGAACATCAGAATTCCTGCGCAGTTCATCACCTTCCTTTTCCCCTGAGGTCAAATGACAACAGATGAAGCAGAAGCTTGTCTGGTGCAAAGACATGCTTATTGAAATTGAACCCTGCAATAGAAGAGAGAACCTTACTACAAGAAATTTATGTCATTGACAAAGACCAAATATTATAGCGAGGGATATCTACATGACTATTAATTATATGTTACCTTATTCCCAAGATAGCCCATCAATCCTCTGCCAACACAAGAAACTTTCAAGTTTTTCACATCGTCTCTTATTTCATTGCGTACCCAAACCGTGAGAAATATGCCAACCATTTGTTTGCTGGCAACTAAGCAATACCTGAAGAACCAAATGTTATTCAATGAGTTAGTTCATAGGAACTCAAGAAACATAAATAGGTGGTGCAGTAGAATGCCTTATTAATTATTCACAATACCTAGAGCTGTTTGATTGCTCATCATTCTGTTCAGACGGTGCAGATGCAGTGTAGCTATGAGGGAATGGTGAAAATTGCACAGCATCGCTCACTTCCATATCTATAATCTCCTCATCAGGTGATCCAGGGCATCTCAAATTTCCATCATAATCACTAGGTCTGCCTCCCAAGTTGACTGGATCGCAAACACTAAACCTGCGATCCAGTCTTAGCTGTGGGAACATGAAGTCCCCATCCATTCTTAAACTACGGCTCAGGTTGTGGAACGACCGCCGGTGGAAGAAAGGAAAATTCTCCTGCCTTCTCGCAGACCCCTCAAAATCAGCATCTAATTCTACAACTGGATCCAGGACTGGTGAAGGGGTATGATAGCCACCACAACCACTAGCTCCTGGATTCTTGTTCAGTGTACGCCTGATAAGGGACACCCATTTCTTTGCTGGAAGATTATCTTCAGTGCCAAGAACATTTCCAGCATTCAAGGGAACAATCTCCTGAAACCTATAAAAGATTGAAATATCAAATTAATTGAAATGTTCTAAATAACTACCATCTAGATCAAGAGAGATATCAGCAAGAAAGGCCATCCAACACATACCCTAGTACATAAATATCGGCAGGAGGAGAAGTATGGAGCCATTCATCTAAATTCAGCCCCCTTGGTGGTGACTTACCACCAACATTCCACGTCGCAGCAAAGATCCTACATGCAAAAGGGACATAATCGAATGATGAATCAGATTGCCTGTAGCATATTGTTGCACAGTCGACTTGCATGGCAATATGGACAGTGATTAAAGAAACAGCATATTCTGAACAATCTACTAAACTGATTTTTTAATTACAAACAGACATGATGGCCCTAGAAGATAGACACACATGTTGAATCAATGGTACCTGTAATCTTGGACTTCAGTCAGGCGTGCTACATCAAAATTATTCTTCCCTCGGCGAGCGCGTTCAGCACTCCGCTTGGATGACGACCGGTCTACAGGCCCACAAGGAACAACATGCGAGAACAATCATTTAACATGGCAGAAGAAAAGAGATGATGAAGAACAAAGATTGAACGTAGCTTAATAAAGTGGAACTGAGCAGCAGCCAGCATCTGTGGTGGGCAAAGAAAGCTGCATCTCTGGAGCTACAGTAACAGAAAGAGAGAGGGGGTGTGGTCCAGATGGTTCATTGCACCATACCAGTTCTGCTTTTCTTGGTCGTGCTTGAACTTGCTTCGCTCGCGGAGCAGCTGGGCCTCCACGATCCACCACCTCCATCCCCTCCTGGAATGGTTCAAGCGAGCAGTTGAGCACAAAAGGAACCAAGGAACCGAACACAAAGTAAAAAAAGGCGCTTGCTTTGCTTGTGATCTTTGATGAAATCTCTATCGGATTCAATAAAGAAAGTTGCTATACAAAGGAAAATAAACGGGATGGACATGAGGAACACACAGACAAGTCACTACAAGCAGCATCAGCCAAATATTTCTGCAGGATTTGTGACAAAAAAAAAGGCTGTTGGTTGGTTGTGGCCTCTACAGGACTTGTGCTGTTGCGCATCACTAGATCAAAACCGGAAACTGGGATGCACCGTCAGATACTATCTATGAGTAGGAACTAGGAACAGATGCGTGTGACATGGACATCCACTTGGTTGGTCATCTATCTTTGAATCAACACTGGGAATCTAATGTGGATAACTACAAACATAACAGGGTGTTAGGAATAGGATAACCCCAACCTCAAGCAATGGACTTCCTTGGGTCAGGCAAGTTATTTCCCCCCAAACCAAACACCAACAGCAAAGGTAAAAGGATGCATGCCATTTGGGGGGGCTAGGATGGATGGATGGGGGCTCTCATAATTAATCCCTAAAATAAATGCAGAGGACATAAACAAGGAATGGGCTGCAATCACTGATGTTGGAACAGCATGAACGATGCATTAACCATACCCTGGCCGGCGTCGGAATCAGCATGGAAGTCCTGCACCTTGGGCCGGATGTTGAACCACTTCCTCACGAGGGACTTGGACCACGAAAGCTACATACACACATGGAAAAAGATGAGCAACAGATCACGAAATGGAAAGAACACCTACAACCTGAAGAAAAATACAGCTCAAATGGAGCAACAACAAGACGGAAAGCGATCTATCCGATGGAGAAAACTGAAACCCATTGAACTACCTTGCTCTTCTTGGCGCTCTCCTCTGTCATTGTCTCATAGTAGCTCCTGCTCTGTAGGCCGCGGGCAGCAAGAGGGATCTGTCACCCCGCCGCCGCCGCAAGCCGTGATCCTTGCGGCCGGAAACCTCAAATCCAGGATCCAATCCTCACCAACGATGGCGCTTCCGCCCGGGATCCTCGAATCTCCGACCAAATTAGCCACGGAAAAGGCCCAACCAGCCGGCCGGCCGCCACGGGCCGCGCCAAAATTGGAGTTTTCCGGCGGCGGAATCACCAACCCTGCAACCAGTCACCAGCGGGAGCACAAAGAACAACCCGAGAGAATCTCCCCCGCCGGCAATGCAGCTGCCGCCGCCCTCCCCGCCACCTTAGCCGCTAAGATGCAGGAGATGGGATTCGTCAGTACCAAAGGCCTACTACTTGTAGCCTTGTAGTTGTAGGAGTAGTACTTTGATGGTAGTGGATACAAGAGGAGCTGGGAGCTAGGACATGGGTGGGGGTGACAGAGGAGGGATGGAGGACGACAAGGGGAGAGAGCGGAATGCTTGTGCGCAGGTGAGAGAAAAAGGGGTGGTGGAGGAGAGAGAAAGCAAGGCGAGGCTTCTTGTTTGTGTGTGCTCTCTCTCCTTTTGCTGCTCTTTTCTCTCTCTACTCTGCTGCTCTCTCCAACAGCTCGCGCTGGCCTGCTTTGCTTTGGGCTTCTCCCCTCTCTAGCTTTTCTCGACCTTGTCGCCAAAATCCAGGGAGGAGGAGAGGAAAAGGGAGGAAGAAGGAGAGGCAAGGCAAAGCTGCGGGTGGTGGTGGACTGGTGGTAGTGGTGAAGCAGAAGGGAACAGGGAGCATAAATGGCAGTGGACTCGAGTGGTGTGGACAAAGCAGTTTGATGGTCGCCCCGAGGGCAATATGGGAACGGAATAAAAAGTAGCCGGCCAAGTTTAAGGATTTCTTTGTATGCCATTTGCGGTGAAAGAAAAAGAAAAAGGAATATATTGGGAATATATGCCATTGGCAACCTTGGTGTTGCCATTTTTCTTTGACATGCATGTTCCTATCATGGGTTTTTCTCGAGCCCTATAAGTGGCGGAGAATTAAAAAAAACACCGTCTCATAAAATTAGTGGTTTACTTAGAAATAAATAGGTGGTACGTAACAATACATTATTGCCAGCATTGAAAAATCGTACGTTACATGCTCTCACATCACCATATATGTAACCGTTTTTATGATTGATTACGTCTGTTGGAGCTAGAGCGTTTCTGAACAATACATGTAACTTATAAATCAAGTTCCCTACTTTTTCATTATTAAATTAGATGCATATCCTCTTGCAAACCACTTTGAGATTTATCATGGAGCTCATGATAAAAACCAATTACCCACAAGTGCACCAACCAACTACGCGCACCATGCTTTAGGCCAACAAATTCCACAGTATGAACATATCTAAAAAGACTGAGTGGCGAAAATTTTCAAACACCCATCTCGTAAAAATTAAGGGTTTACTTAGCAACAAACCAACATATGTGGGGTGCTATGTAAAATTATGCTATTGCCAGCATTGAAAAATCGTATGTTACATGTTCTCACGTCAGTAGATATGTAACCGGTTTACGATTGATTATGTCTGTTGGAGCTAGAGCGTTTTTCTCAATATATTTTAGGCCTAGAGATTCATATGGAGTATGAACATATATAAAAAGAATAATAGCTAGAGCGTTTCTCTCAATATATTTTAGGCCTAGAGATTCATATGGAGTATGAACATATATAAAAAGAATAATTGGATTCCTAACAGACTGAGGATAAAAGGGATATTAGTTTCACAAAAAGGCGATTAGAGTATCAAAGAATCAAAGAGGACCTGTTCCTAGAATAAGTTCTGTTTAAAAATATACAAATTTTATCCAATTTGATAGATTGCAAGACCAAAATATGTATTTTGATAGAATTTCAAACACCATCTCGTAAAATTAGTGGTTTCCTTAGAAACTAGCCAACACATGTGGGGTGGTATGTAAAAATATGTTATTTCCAGCATTGAAAAATCATACGTTACATGCTAGAGATTGAAAAGACATGTAACCGGTTTATGATTGATTGCGTCTGTTGGAGCTAGAGCGTTTCTGCAGATGGAAGTTATAAATCCAATTCCCTGCTTTTTCATTATTAAATTAGATGTATGTGTTCTATCAAACCACTTTGATCTATATCATGCAAACTTAGAATAAAACCAATTACCCACAAGTGCACCAACAACCTACACCACCATGCTAGAGATTCATAGAGAGTATGAACATATGTAAAAAATTATTGGATTCCCAACAGAATGAGAATAAAAGAGATATTAGTTTCACAAAAAGGAGATTATAGTATCAAAGAATCAAAGAGGACCCTCTCCTAGAATAAGTTCTTATAAAAAATATAAAATTTTATCCAATTTTGACAGATTGCAAGAACAGAAGCTTTTTTGTCAGTACTTAAATTGCCAACTGCGCCTATCAACACTTGCAAGCAAGTATTTTTAAATAACTTTCTTGTTACCAACCAAATATCAATACTTTACAATTAAATGTTAGAACAACATTGTTCTAAAAAGACCTCAAATAAACACCAACTTTTTTTAATAGCCGTTCCAATGGTCCACACAGTTGTTGCCCCACCTTCAAATAAACACCAACTTTTTTTTTTCTCTAATAGCCATTCCAATGTCCCAAGCAATTTCTTGCCACCTTCCAAGTTCCAACCAACGAAGAACAGCAACAGTGAGGAGATCAAAACCATCAATAACCAGTAGCCTATGTGGAGTGTAGCCACAGCAGGAACTCCCCTCCCAAACTAGCAAAGGCATTGCTTAATGCCTACCCCTACACCACTCTAGTACTCTACCACCGGCTAGCTAGGTCGTGTTTAGTAAAATTTTTTGAAGTATTAAATGCGACTTTGACCACTAATTAAGAGTATTAAATAAAGGCAGTTTATAAAATTACTTTCATACCCGTATGTAAATTTCCGAGAGGGATCTAATGAGAACTTTGACCTCAGGATTAGAGGATGATTACTGTAGTATTATTGTAGCAAATTATTAAATTAATTATGCTCATTAGATTCGACGCAGTTACACTCATGAAAAGGTTTCTGAATAAACTTCATTTAGTGCTCCATGCATACAAGATTCCTTTCTCCGAAAATTTTTGGAGAGGAATCTAAACACGACCTACTCACAAAAATTACTGTTACAAGTGACAATGAAGCACATTGTTCACTGTTACTGTTACCCCCGCAAAGGAAAAACGACAATGAAGCACGCCGATGGCCCATTGGTAGGGCCCGGGGGTGTGGGACCGTGGGCCCAGGCGCAGCTGCCCTAGGTGATGGGTCTCGGTGCAGTGAGTGACTGTGCGCAACCCCTGGCCCACTCCCTGACAACCGTCAGCCGGTCGTGTGTTGCAGCCGCTGCTGGACGGATTCGGTCTCGCGCGGCGCAACAGTGCCGTCACTCTCCCTCCTGCTACCTCGACGCCGCCTACTACGCGCTACGCTGTGTCGAGCTCTGACATGCGGGGACGGAGCGTGTGGGTCCCGCGGATCAGTCTGTGCGTCGGCTGGTGACGGGGTACTCGTTCGTCTTGGGGATGGGGGCTTGGATGCCCTGCTCGTTTGGGCTGCGGTAGTTAAAGCGAATTAAAGTGCGTAAAGATTGTGTAAGAGAAGAAGGAAAAAAAAAGGAAATTGTTGAATAAATCTTGGTCGTGATCGATGAAGATGAACTTGAACCTTTTTCAACAAAGCACAGTAGGCCAATAGTGATTTGGTACAGTTGGTGTGTAGATTTACAATTCGTTGACCGAAAGAGTTTAGGCCGTTCTGTCTTATTTATTACGCAGATTTTTCTCTCATAACAAATCTGCCGAACAAATCAAGCGTAGTACATGCTCGAAAGAATCTGCATATCTCGCTGTGAACCTGCCGAACTTAGTGTCGATATCCTAATCTTTTTCTTTGGGGTATTGGAATTAGGCGCCGACCTTGAACAATTTCTTTTCTCCAAATCACACACGAAAGCAGATGCTCATGTATTCATCCATACGTTCACACACATATAACTTTACCTACCTCTACATACAGTGACTTGGATGCCAGATGAAAATCTAGAGGGGCTGAGTTCTTTTTTTTTCTTCATCTCTATTTTTTCTTCCTTCTATTCTTGTTTTCCCTCTCTTCTTCTCCTCTTTTTCCTTTAAATTCAATGAAAGTTCTTGATAGTAGGAAGGGCTAGCCCCCCCCCCCCACCCACACACACACCCCCCACATCTGTCCTTGTCTATATACAATCACCTTTGAAAGACTGAGTTGACATATTATTGGAATTGACAAAATCGCCGCTGCTATGCATCTAAGTATCGATGGGCATGTCAATTGTCACTGAAACAATAATACTAGCTAAATTCTGAAATAAATTGAGAAAACGAGCACCAGTGACGAGTCAAGAACCGACTCTGATGAATAGGTTCCACCACAAGAAAATTTAGAGGCTTGAACAATTATTTACCTGTATAGTTGGACTAGATCGATCGATGGAGACTCGGAGAGTGATAGGGGGCGAGGCGAGCTGACCTGGTGATATTTGTGGCGTGCGTCTGCGTCTAAGCACACTGGATTATCGCCATTCTGATCCCCTCTTCTCTCGTTCTGTGGCGCCGGTGACCGACCATCTCGATCATGTCAAGCTCGCGTCGCGTCACTGTGCGTACGCGCACAGTGACAACAGTGCCTGACAACTAGCATTGGATCGAGTAGTATTGATCGTTGCTGCTGGACTGTGTGTCTGTGTGGATATATGGGCCGTGTGTGTGACGGCGCACACAAATGTACGTGCACGTGGGAGACCTACGATAGTTGGTGGTGGTACCAATAATCGTGAGAGAAACTTCATGCATACGTGAAAAGGCTAGTGGCGACGCGTACGTACGTACGTACGTACGTACATGTGTGTGTACGGACGAAGAAGGGGGCCGGGGCGCGGCACACAAACTTTGCAATAATATGCTTTTTGTACGATGATCGATCATGTGTGTCGCGCGCCGTATTCAGCAGCGGCGTATGTACGTCGCTGTCAATGTCGAGATCTCCACCAGCAGTACAGTACACAATACGTAGCCATCGAGATCGATTACGGTCTCTGGTCCTAGCTCTGATCCGATCCGGCCGGTCCCCTACTTACACGCGCGCACTGTGGGGGCAAAAGAAGGAGTGCTCTCAGTTGTACACCAACCCTAATTATGATGATGACCAACAATGAGACTCGATCGGTCATGGGCTTGGTCGTCTCTTTCGTTCTCTCACTGTCTCACACAGCATCGCATCATTAATTTCCGATCGGCACACAGGCCGGCGGCGTGTTCATACATTTTCGATCGGGGCATGCTACCGCTGTGTATGATTTCGGCGCCGGCGATCACAGAGCTGTGAACGAGTCGTGATGCTCCATCCTCTCCTGGCTTTTAATTTCTATATACGTAGCTTTTCTTCTTTTTAAATAAATATATACGTAGCTTTCAATTTCAACAGACAGGGAACACGAGCCATCGATGGCGCACACAGCTAGCTAGTACACGGCGGGACTCTGATGCTCTCTCACTGACATGCCGGGCCCTTCCCGCATGCAGCCACCGTGGCCGGCCCTGTCAGCTTGATTTTACTGTATCATTAATTTTTCCGAACAAAAAGCTGCCGCGTGACAATACCCGGAGTACGTAGCATACTAGTACTCTCTCCGTTTTATAATACATAATCGTTTTGGGTTTTCTAAATACATTTTTTAGTATCTAGACGTAATTAGATATCTAGTTGCATATTAAAAGGAATGTACCTAGAAAAAAATCAAAACGAAAAGTATTGTGAAATAGAGTAGTATATGCTTAATGAGCTTGACAATACACGGAGACACACGGAGTAGCATAGAAATGGGATGTGGAACGAGCGAAGAATAATCAAGGGCCTTGTCCACCGTCAGATTAATTAAACCGATGGACACGATGGCTAACTAGCTTGTCTGCATGCTGCATGCAGCATCCATGCATGCATGCCGCTGCACATGCATGCATGATATGATAAAAAGGATTCCATACACATCATCTCTGAAGAACGTTGAATATGTTGTGCTATGATCTGACCCGACATGCTCGATCGGACCAACAAGACAGCAGCAGCAGCTATAGCATAGATGCATCCTCATCCATACGCGACCGAAATTTTGGTTGCTAGTAGAAAGTTTGCCTTGCTCGATCACTCTCTTCGTTCGATCTTATTTCCCTTAGAGTATATATGTCCATTATATTATTCACGAAAACTTAGAATAAACATTGCATTTAGTTTAATGAACAAAAATTTTGGGAGCTAAATGCGTGCATGGTACGCATAAAGTAAAATAGAATATACTCCCCCATGATTTACTTAACTACCAATAATGCAACTTTCTTCATGCAAATAATGCGTAATGATTACTTTTTTAAAGTTACATGCATGATAATTATCATGAAAGATAGTACACGCGTAAATGCACACAAAATTCTTACTAAAAACACACAAAAAGAAAAGAGGAAAGACAAAAATCAAGTTTTATTCCTGCAAACTTTTTCTAAAAACAAATTAAAATTTGGCATTATTTAAGATTGGTTGCTAGTAGAAAGTTTGTCTTGTTCGATCACTCTCTTTGTTCGATCTTATTTCCCTTAGAGTACGTCCATTATATTATTCACCAAAACTTAGAATAAACATTGCATTTAGTTTAATGAACTAAATTTTGGGAACTAAATGCGTGCATGGTACGCATCAAGTAAAATAGAATATACTCACCAATGATTGACTTAACTACCACTACCAATAATGCAACTTTCTTCATGCAAATGCGTAATAATAAAAAATTGAAAGATACATGTGTAATAATTAACATGAAATGAATGCATAAATGCACACGAAATTCTCACTAAAAAAGCACACGAGAACTATTTGCTTTTATTCCTCCAAACTTGTTACAACAAAATTTGGCATTATTCAGGTTGGGAATCAATAAGAAAATACAAAAGTCAAAAGCATAAATAAATTGGCTCCATATACATGCTTTCATTTCATTTCCTTTTCGGTATGGAGTTGATGCTGTGCACCCGTGCCTGCCGGCTGCCGCCAACTCTCACTTCATTTCACCAAACAGGTATGTCTTGCGAGAGAATCATTGTGAGGCGAATATACAATATTAATATGCTTTACACAAATAAAAAATTTCCAATCACACGCAACATGCATGAGGACACATGCCCATACGAGGAGACCAAGGCACTCTGGTGTCTGGTTGCATTTGCATCCAATGGCATGCTTCCAGCGTGTAGATCCAGATCCCTGCTGCATGCCTCTGCCTGCAGCAATCAGCCAATCACAGCACTGTTCCTGCGTCCACGGGCTCGAACGGATAAATCCTTGGGCACACTTGTCACTTGCATTGTTTTAATCCCCCTGATGCCCGCCAGTTCAGGATCTTGCTTTGGGAGACTTGATGCTTCTTGCAATCTTGCTATAAGATACTGAATCCCCATCTGCATCCAAAGTACATTTGTGCTACTAATCTAATGCATCACAATGTATATGCATATGGTTGCTTTAACTTTAGCCTTCGTCACCAGCATATGCATTGCCGTTGCTCATTGGTCCACGTGGACCGTGCGGCATCGGAAACCGTGCTAATTTGAGGAGGATCAGATCGTGACACACTTGTGATTTTGTTTCCTTTAGAAGGAGTATTTCTTAGTGCTTGGGTGGTGTTGAAAGGCTGAATCTTTGATTCGCAGCTGATGCATTTGGTTACTTGAGGTAACACGTACTTAGCTTTGATCTAATCATCGGCTCGGCTTTTCGAAAAGGCGGTAAAATCCTGGATCCGCCACTCGAGGATGGATGCGGCTTTTCTGCTTTGTAGGGTGGTGAAATGGGATATAAAGAGGAGGATCGATGAAGCTTGCGGTGACCACCTTGAACAAAGTTAATTAATTACATGCATCAATAATCACTTGTTCTCAAGTACGTGTGCCTCTTCTCATCAAGCAAGCAATGTATGCATGGCCTATGTATTTGAGGATATTGGTATAGGCACATGCATGATTGTCTAGAAACAAAAACATCCTTTTATCCAGCTAAACGACATTTTCTGAATAAATTTGAGCAAAACTATCTAAAGAGAAGGGAAATCGGTCATTTAAAATGCTAGTGGAATGTCCGGTTTATCCTTTTGATTTGTTTATTGAAAATCTCTCAATAATCTCACACATATGAGTGTTTCAAAAAAGAACTCCAACACCTGAATTTTGGTGTCCCATATATATATTTGCTAGTGCAAAATTTGCTTTATTGATTGTTTGAGTACATGAGTTCAGAAAACTTAATTTGTGTTTTAAGACCTCCAAACACATGAATTTGTTTGTATCATAATTGGAGTTATTAGTTCATATCGTGACTGTGCGCAACCCCTGGCCCACTTCATGACAACCTTCAGCCGGTCGTGTGTGTTGCTGCCGCTGCTGGACGGATTCGGTATCGCGCAACGCAACAGTGCCGTCGCGTAGTACCACTGACATGTGGGGACGGAGGGGCGGGTCCCACGGGTCAGTCTGCGCGTCGGCTGGTGACGAGCGAGTCGTTGGTTTTGGACAGGGCGCTTTGCCCTGCCCTGCTCGTCGGGGATGCGGTAGTTTAGAGCAAGAGTTCCCCTATATTACTTCCAGAATCTGATTTAAGGAGAAAAACACAGAAAACGAGCTCCAACAGTTCCCCTATTTCTCCCGTAAAAATACAACGACGCGAAAAATCCCCCCTTGATCCTGCAAATATCCGCGGCCCGACTCCTCCCCCAATCCGTGCCACGTCATCCTTTCCCTCGGCAGATTCCCTTCAAACCATAATCAACTCGCACGGACCCAGGACGGCCAGCTCTAGCCGGCCGTCGTGCGACCTCTACCAGGCGCACGCGGCGCGAGGTTCGCCGCGTGGGTGCTCTGCCCAAACGCGGCGGCGAGGGCGAGCACCGGCACGGTGCAGCTGCTGTCCTAAGCGTCGTGGTGGTCTCGTCCGCGGAGGATGATGACCCGTCCTGTACGAGGCGAGGATCCACGTCTCCCATGTCGTCCGGCGGTGGCGCAGGCCGGCAGGAAGCCTATTCCAGTCCGTCCAGTCCACGATTCCCCTCCACTCTGTCGAGCCAAATCCTCCCAGCCACGGATCTCTCACTTCACCTTCATCCTGACCAGGACACAAGCCCAGCCACTACGGCCACACATGACCATTGATGGTAGGGACTGCTCCTCGGCGGACGGCGGCGCCGGAGACCGAGAGCGAGGTACACAGTTTAAGAGAAGAACTTTTTAGCATACTCTTGGAGATGCTCTTACCTCTGTAAGTAGCTTTGAATGCTAGCAAATGAAGGCTCTGTTCTTTTCGTTGAAAAGGAACAGTATTCACCTATCACATCTACTCTCACAAGAAATACTATTCCAATACTATTCATTACAACTTCATTATTCCTTTTCACTTAAAAGAACAGACCCTAAATCATGAAATTGTTGAGTCACCATTAGCACCTCACCGTCGACGGTCATGCCGCTTGCCACTGAAACAATCAATTAAATTCGGAAATAAATTGAGAAAAATAGAAGCACAACAAAAAACTTTAGCAGCTGAGCTACTTTGACTTTGTGCTTGAACAATTATTTACACATGCGTAGAGATCGATCGATGGAGAGTGACTGGGGGGCGAGCTGGTCATATTTGTGGCGTGTGTCTCCGTCTTAGCATCTGGGATAATCGCCATCCTGATTCCCCTCATGTGGCACGAAAAGAAGAACAGTACGCGAAAGGACACGGCGACAACGGCTGAAGCAGCTTGCTGCTGGCGCCGGCGACCATCTCGATCGTGTCAAGTGCTCTCAGCTCGTCACGCGCACAGTGACACACGGACAGTGCCTGACGGCAACGTTCGTTGTTCCCAGGCGACTCGTTCTTCATTTGAGATAATTCGGACGTCCTGTTGGGCTCAAGAGAGGCCACGCGGTCACGTCGTACGCGTCGGATCTTCTCCAATCTCCAGGGAGGGATCGATGGAGGGGAAAAAAGGATGGAACTGGGCATGGAGCGGCGCCATTGACCAACGACCTGTGCTGTGCATGCATGACGACTACTTCTCGGTGCAGCAATAATTGGAGAGCATTTTATTGGATCGTGTACTGTAGTGTTGATCGTTCCATATCTGACACGGTGTACGTGCATCTGATACATATAGCTATATATAAGGCACCGTTTAGTTCCGTGAATTTTTGGTGAAAGTGATGAAATTTTTACATTGAGAAGCGTATTCTGTGAGAGGTGTCACGGTCTGCGATGCGAAATTTTTGGCAACTTTTGGGGAACTAAACAGGGCCTAACACGGTGCAACGACATTTGTAGGGTCGTGTGTCGTAAAGCGTATCAGCGGCGTATATATAGTACGTACGTCGTACAAGGTGGATCGATGATACGATATCCTTGTGCCTGTCGCTGTCGATGTCGATCTCTTCAGCACGTAGCGATCGGGATCGATTACAGTCCGGTCCCTACAGCCGGCGGACCCCTACACTATACGCACTGTGTCTGTGTGGAAAAGGAGTGTGCTGGACACGAACCAAACCAAAATTAAGCTATTTGCATGCATATATCATCTCTCTCTCTGTCTCATATTGCAGCGTGTTCATCCATTCGGACACAGTCGTTGGTGCTATGATTCGGCGCCGGCCCCAGAGCTCGTGGCTTTCAACGGACAGGGAACACAAGCCATCGATGGCGCGCACGAGACTGCCACTGACATGCCGGGCCCTCCCCCGCAGCCACCGTGGCCTCTCAGCAGCTGGATCGGTCCTACCTACACACAAGCAAAATCTATCGATTAACTTTTTCGACCAGAAAGCTGCCGTATGATTTAATGTATATATAAAATCAACTTGACAAGAAAAAAAATCAGTGGGCACGACGAGGATATCGCGACTAGATAGCTTGCATTGTCTGCATGCACATGTGTGGCAAGCTAGGATTCCATGGATGGATGCATCATCTGAGGAGCTAGCGTTGAATATGTTGTGCTATGATCTGACCGGATATGCATATGCTCTCCAACAAGACAGCACAGCAGCTATGAGTAGCATATTTGCATATATGCATCCTCATCCATATGCGACCGAAATTTTTGTTCATGTAAGGAATGAAGTAGGAGTAGTAGCTAGGTAGGACAAATAACCTTAGAATAAGACATTTCTAACTAAACTAATTTTTTGGGACGAGCTAGATGTGCATGGTACGCATAAAGTACTCTCCGATATAAATTACCATAATGCAACTTTCTTCAAGCACATGCATAATTACCATGGAAGAAAAAAATACTTAAGACCGAGTGCCCACAAATTTCTCACTAAAAAGGCACACACACTACTAGAAAAGGAGCCTTATGTAGCGGGTGGCAACCCACATTAGTGCCGGGTGGCCACCCGGTACATCTAAGGCGGCACTAATGTAGGCGGCTACATTAGTGCCGGGTCGTGTGACCCGGTACTAATGTGGCCGCCCACATTAGTGTCGGGCCCTGTCACCAGCCGATACAGATGTGGACTCACATCTGTACCGGTTGCGTTATGGTAATTTCTATTCGGTTTCTTATTTCTAATCCCGATCGTATTTGCTTGGTATACGTTAAGATTCGCTCCTGTTTATCCAACTTATCCTCATTTGGATCCATCTCGTAACTATAATAATTAGACAAGAATAAATGTGACATGAAATAACTATTTGAAATAATGACTACAAATAATTATTTGAAATAATGACCACAAATAATTGAGGCGGGCGTGTGAGGGAGCAAGTCGTGCGGCGGCGAGTGGAGCGTGTTAGGCGAGGCGTGTCGGGAGGCGAGTCGTGCGGCGGCGTGTCAGCGAGGCGTGTCGTGCGAGCGAGCGAGTCGGGAGTGAGTCGTGCGGCGAGTGTGGCGTGTGCGCGCGAGGCGTGTCGGGGCGAGTCGTGTGAGCGGCGAGTCGGCGCGGCGTGTCGGCGGGGCGTGTCGGGAGGCGAGTCGTGCGGCGGCGTGTCGGGCGGGGCGTGTCGAGGGAGTGAGTCGTGCGGCGGCGAGTCGGCGGAGGCAGCGTGTCGGCTACCTAAATTCAAATACATACTTTCATCTATATTCAAATCTATATTCTAATCTAAATTCAAATGTCCATAAATACAAATTTAAATGTCCATAAATACAAATTTAAATGTCCATAAATACACATTTACATCCACATATGCATAACATTTACATCCACATATATAAATCTAAATATTAATCTAAATCTAAATCTATTTATTAATCTAAATCTAAATCTATTTATTAATCTAAATATTAATCTAAATCTAATAATTAATCTAAATATTAATCTAAATCTAATAATTAATCTAAATCTAATAATTAATATAAATATTAATCTAAATCTAATAATTAATCTAAATCCAATTATAATTCTAAAAATAAAAAAAAATGGGGTGACGTCACCACCAAAGTGACGTCGACCCCAAAGCGAGACGACGGCCTTACACGCGGTAGTGAGCGGGGATCGGACGGCCGGCGGGTCGGCGGCCAGGCGGGGGCGACAGCGGGCGGTGAGCGGCAGTGGCGGGCGGGAAGCAGCGGGTCGTGGCGGCCAGCGGGCGGGTCGGCAGCGGGGATCAGTCTGGCGTCTGCGGAGTGAGGCAGCGCGGTGCGAGTGGCGCAGCGGTGCAGTGGTGGCGCGCGGCGGTGGTGCAGTGGAAGGGAGGCGGCGCGACGTTGGGGAAGAAGAGGGGGCGGGCGGAGAACTGCTAAGTGTTGGGGAGGGCGGCTATACCTCCCACATTAGTCGGTGCACAACTAGCCCGGTACTAATGTGGACATTAATCACGGACTAGTTGAGCACCGGTACTAATGTGGACATTAGTACCGGACCTAGATGAGCACCGGTACTAATGTGCCTTTTCATTTTGCGCCAAATGGAGAAGCACATTAGTACCGGGGCCAAACTGATGTTCTTTTGTTTATTTTCGTTTTCCTTTTCCTTTTCCTTTTCTTCTCCTTTTAAATCCCCAAATCTATTTGAATTTGCTCTTAAATTTATTATAAATCATATTGGATACGGTGAAATGGCAGATTAAATCCTATTGTGCTTAACTTAGATATATACTGTGTAATGTGAACTTACATCTCAAACTTGTCGAATCTATTAATTTAACTTAGTAATAAGTTATTTTGATCAAAACTCTTATGTTCACTTTAAAAATCGAACATGAATATTTTTTTGTCATGCAAAATTTTACATTCGTAAGACTTGTCGTGTTATTAACATGTATATCTCGATTTAGTCTTGCTCGTGTATATTTTTACGTTAAATTATTTATTTTATACCCGACGATGCATAGAAAATTAAAATAATTAATTGTGATCCAGAGAAATACAATTTCTTGTTACTGAGTAATAGGTACATATTACATTACTTTATTACATGATCATAAATTAAAAAAAACTTGTTACACATCATCATCTAACGGAACGTGCGTAACCTTCCTCTTCACGAATGTTCCTTGGTTGTGATCGCGGCGTAAATACGGAGCGTCCTCTTGAGGCTAACAGAAGACTTGGGTCAACCTTGGTGAAAAGGAAGAAGATCATCATCAGGCGATCATAGTCTTACGAAATGTCGATCTTGTCCTCAACTCCAACGATTTTCTTTTTCTGGTAGAACAATGTGGCCGCTTGACTCATCGGCATTTGACTTATTATCGGCACCCTTCTTTATCGGTGGTTTGCTTGACATGTCTTTAACGTAGAAAACTCGACTCACATCATTGGCTAAGACGAATGGTTCGGCTTTGTACCCAATCTTGTTGAGATCCACTATTCTCATTCCAAAGTTGTGTGTCGTTAAACCTCCTTTATTGTTGACCCACGGCACTTGAAAGAGAGATTTTTAGAGGTCCGTAGTCCAATTCTCATATCTCCTCAATGACACCAAAGTATGTTTACAGTGTTCCTTAAGTCGTCTATTATTGCATCTATACTGGACACATTGTTTTGGTTTGTGCTCTTTTGGTCTTGGGCTCTCGTGTAGATGTGTACCCATTTATCGTATCCTTGGAATGTATCTCTTGAGATAAATGGGCTCTAATAACCATCGTAGTTGCTCATGAACAGTTTTATCACCCCTTATTTTACGCCAAAACCAAGGCGAAAGTATCAATGTGCTTATGTGTCATCCAGGCTTCATCTTCCCTATATTTGAGGCCCGAATAATGGACTTGTGCTCCTCCAAGTATGAAGACACAAGAGATGATTGTTTCAGGACAGTGTAATGTGCTTTATCGTATAACTCTGCATCCATGTCCATCCGAGCTTTCTTCCCTAGTGTGCCCTTTCCTCCGAGTCTCCCCTCATGGCGTGATCTGAGCGTCCATTCGGAGACATGTCATCAATAAAGTCGACACAAAACTCTATCATCTCCTCTAACATATCCCTGCGATGCTTCCTTCAGGATGAGCGCGATTGTGGACATACTTCTTAAAAGCAGACATCACCTCTCAAAAGGGAACATGTTGTGCATATATACGGTCAGGGATAAAAATCTCTTCAACTAGATGGACGAAGGTGGGTCATGATATT
Source organism: Cenchrus purpureus (assembly GCA_022644695.1). NCBI lineage: Eukaryota > Viridiplantae > Streptophyta > Magnoliopsida > Poales > Poaceae > Cenchrus > Cenchrus purpureus. The sequence goes on from CP053467.1 coordinate 12,301,571, forward strand.
AAAGAACGAAGGTGGAAAGATCATCTCAAAGTGGCGAGGCATTCCACGACATCGTGCAGTAGCTTCACTAGATTGCGTGGATGGATTGCCTTCGAGAGATCTGGTTGAGGAATGCACACACCTTAACGATCGCTAGTCTCACATCTTCTCGGTAGAATACCCTTAGTGCAACAGTGGAGTTGTGTCATCAACACGTGGCGATCGTGAGCCTTGATTTATGAATTTTTACATTTAAAATTTATTATTCGTTGTATATTTGAGGAGTAGCCCGTTGGGACCTTCATGCTGTTCAAGCAATCATACAATCTCTGCTTCTCTTCCTTGCTTAGGGTGTAACTAGCAGGAGCCAAGTAATTTCCTTTATCTCTCTTCTCGGGATGTAGGCTTTCTCGTTGCTTCATATCTTTCAGATCCCTACGTGCTTCAATTGTATCTTTTGCCTTTCCATATACACCTAGGTGGCCAAGTAAGTTCACGCAAAAATTATTCATCACGTGCATCACATCAATTGCATTGCGAACCTCAAGTACTTCCAAATAAGGTAGCTCCCAAAATATCGAGTTCTTCTTCCACATGGGTGCATATCCGTCAGCGTCGTTTGGTACATGTTGGCTACCAGAACCCTTGCCAAACACTACCTTGAAATCTTTCACCATAGAAAATACAATTTTACCAGCACAGTGAAAGGGCTTCTTACGTTTTTCTCTAACACCTTCAAAATGCTTTCCTTCTTCTCTTAAGGTGCTTAGGAGGAAGAAATCGGCGATGGCCCAAATACCACGATCTTTTGTGTTTTAGATACATCTTTCAAGTATCATCTAAGCGTGGGTGCATGCTCGATATCCTTTGTTTGTTTGTCCTGATAGATTACCAAGTGTTGGCCAATCATTGATGGTTACGAACAACAATGCTCGTAGATTGAAGACCTCCTTTTTGTCCTCATCCCAAACTGGTACACCTTCTTTCTTCCACAACTTTTGCAGATCTTCAATCAATGGTCTTAGATACACATCGATGTCATTGCTGGTCTTTGGACCTTGGATGATTATTAGCATCATAATGAACTTACCTTGAGCACAACCAACCCGGAAGGTTGAACATGCATAAGGTCACAGGCCAAGTGCTATGACCGCTACTAAACTCACCGAATGAATTGAATCCATCCGTACTTAAACCGAACCGAATGTTCCTGCTTCCCAAAGTCTCAAATTCTCTGTCAATTAATCTCGTGGGACCCGTGAGTGCACGATCTTTGCATCTGCTTTGCGTTCTTTGTGCCAACTCTTCAACTTTGCATTGGTGAATAAACGCTTGATTGTGGTATCACTGGAAAATACCACATTACCTTGAATTTTCTTCTTCTTACCCCTCAACTTCATCACCCTCATTGCATGGGATCTTATAACGCTTAAACCGCACAGAACAAGCCTCAATTTCTCATAATCATCACATCGGTGAGATACAATCATTAGGGCATGCATGTATCTTTTGTACCTCCAAACCCGGAGGACAAACAACCCTTTTAGCTTCAGACGTGACGTTGGCAATTGCTTTCCTCGAAGCATATCCTTTACGATCTGCATCAAATCATCGAAGCCCTTGTTTGAAAGTCCATGTCTAGCCTTCCATTGCAGCATTTCCAGTGTGCTACCCAACTTCTTCTGCCCCTCTTTGCAACCTGGGTACAACAGTTTCTTGTGATCTTCCAACATACGCTCAAACTTCTTGGACTTCTTCACATTTTCACAATCTTCCTTTTCACCGCGTAACATCTCAACGAGTTCGTCGAGAGGCTTATCGGAGTGTCGCCCATGTAATCCTCTCCCATTGAATCATCTGCAAAGGCACCTTCTTGAGTCCAATCTGGAATCTGATCATCTTCTTCTTCATCGTCTTCCATTATGACCCCCTTTCCCCATGGTTTGTCCAAACAAAATCATTTGGCATGAATCCCCATTTGTATAGGTGCTCGTGAAGACTCTTTATCGATGAGTAATCCTTCAGATTATTACACTTTTTGCATGGACAAATAATGAAACCAAACGGGGGCTTGTTTGCTTCTGCTACATCTAGAAATTCACGCAACTCATTAATGTATTCCATGGAGATTCTCTTGTCGGAGTACATCCATTGCCGATTCATCTACAAAGTATCACCAAAAAATCTTAAAGTGTTCATATCCAACCCACAATACACAATACGACAAACTTAAATGACCGGCTTACAAAAATTTAAAGTGCGACATATATATGAAAAATTAATTAAAATCTATGCTAATTAACCGATGTTTCATATTTCCAGAAGAGTAAGTGTAGACAAATTTCTAATATTTCTAAACTAACTCTAGCATTTCTAGTATTTCTAAAAGTATCATTTCTAAAATATTATTTAATAGAAGAATTAATTTAACTATCATTTCTAAAATATTATTTAATGCTAGTTTAATTTGAAAAAGTAAATCATATGTTCAAATAGATAAAACTAAAAAAATTCTATCATCACATGCAACATCTCATCCAACTAACCTCTACAACATTCTAATTGAATAACATAAATGCATGGAAATAAGAAAAAAAATCCTCATCTTTAACTCATTTTAAATATCACAAAATACTCCTATTTGAACCATTAAAACTCAAAATAAGTTGCATATATCGAGGGAGGATGAAGTAATTATACTCTACACCACTTCAATAGGTGAAATAAATCGAGGAATCGTCAGAATCAAGAAAACCTCCTCTAGAGCGCCATGGAGATGGGGCAGCTCGAGTTGGGAAGAGTGAGTGAGTGGCTCGGGCAGAGGAAGAAGAAGCGGCGTTTTATCTGCGGGGAGATTAGTATCGGTCATGGTGGCGCGATACTAATGTGAGCCGCTCCACATCGATGTCGGTCGATGCGGTCGGGTGGGCCGTCGATGTGGCGACTCCACAATAGTGTCGGGGCTGGCCTTTGCCCGGCAGATCGATGCACCCACATCGGCTCCGCCCACGGACCGATGCGATGTGGCTCTCGCGTCGGGGTCCTCCCACCACCCGGTACAAATGTGGACATCGATGCGGTGGGCAAAATACCGATCGATGTCCTAGACGGAAGCTTGGTTTTCTAGTAGTGACACAAGATCTAGCTAGCTGGTTTATTCCTGCAAACTTACAACAAAATTTGGCAGCATTTATGTAATGGGAATCAATAAGAAATGAGAAGAGACAAAATCGTAGATTGGCTTCATGCATCCTTTCATTCCGGTGTGGAGTTGATGCTGTGTGCAGTCTGCGCCGCCCGTGCCTGCCACACGCCCACACCTTCATTTCATCTCACCAAACAAGTAGTATGTCTTGCCAGAATCATTCTGATGTAAATATATATGATATGTTTACAAATAAACAATTTACAATAATCGCTCAACATACCCATACGAGGATACCAACGCAAGGCTCTGGTGGTGGCTTGGTTGCATTGCTTCCAATGTCATGCATCCAGCGTGCAGATCCAGATCCCTGCTGTCTCTGCCTGCAGCAATCACAGCAGTACTGTTCCTGCGTCCACGGGCTCGAACGGATAAACTCCTTGTCCTTGGGCACTTGTCACTTGCATTGTTTTAATCCCCCTAATGCCCGCCAGTTCAGGATCTTGCTTTGGGAGAGTTGCTGCTTCGTGCTATAAGATACTGAATCCACATCTGCATCCAAAGTATACATTTGTGCCACTAATCTAATGCATCACAATGTATATGTATATGGTTGCTTTAACTTTAGCCTTCATCTCACCAGCATCACAGCATATGCATTGCCATTGCCCATTGGTCCACGCACTGGTGGAGACGAGGCCTTTCGTCCCGGTTGGGAAGGGCGTAATATCCCTAAAGCCCAACCGGGACGAAAGCTGAGAGACAAAAAGCCCTTTTCTTTTGTCCCGGGTGCGCAACCGGGAATAAAAGGGGGCCTTTATTCTCGATTGGTAGTCCCGCTCGGGACAAAAGGGGGGCAGGCCAGCGCCTGTGCGCCCACCCTTGTCTCGGGTGGTAGCCCCGGGACAACCCGGGGCAGGCAGCGCATGTCGCCACCTTGTCTCGGTGGTAACACCAGGACTAAAACTCGTCATTTTTTTTCAATTCCAGTTGTTTTAATAATGTTATACGCGTATATTCTCACGTATATGGGTGTACTTTACGTGTACGTATAAATGTTTGCACTAATTATACATGTCTACTATATATACGTACTATATCAAGAGAATAAACTTACAAATAAATATACACACACTATATATATATATTACATCGAAAGTAGAGATTGTATTTTCTGAAACTAGTATATATACATCAAAATATCGTTTCATTCTAATTCTAATCTCAAGTTCCACGGAGTGCTAATTAATATTTGAATTGGATGACCGTCATAATAATGTCTTCCCTTTGAGCTAATCACCTCGTCCATCATGAATCCCACGAGACTTTCTTGAATCGCCAAGAGACGATCCTTCTCAATGATTGCGTCCTTAATCATACTGTTCTGTAATGTGCAAATATGTTAATATATAACACCCAAGAATTAAATATATAAGCGGTTAGAAAATGATGTCTTATTAATAGGTTTACCATAATACTTACAGTATAATCTCCCGGGTCTGCAATGCAAAAATTATGGATGAACTCACACACATAATATGCACATAAATTGGTCCCTTATTCCTGTTTCATACACTAAATTGGAGAAAATAATTATGAAATATTAGTGTTATTCCTTTTATAATTTGCTCAAGCTGAAGTTGTTTTTTGTTTTACGTACCGGAAAATCGGTATAGAATCTAAGTTTAGGTTTCCATTGTCCAGCGTTCATAGCAGTGAATTTTTCCCAAGCTCTGGCGGACAATAATGAAAGTTAGAGCTAGTGTTAGTATATAAACACCTTTGTTGCATAAAAGTAAGCGTATTGGATAGAATTATTACTCTTGAAACATATCTTGAAGGTCTTGGTATTTGTCGTGGTTTCTTTTCAGCGAATCGAAGACCATGGCGTTGCTCTGTCGACTTGAATTACTAGAAGAATCCGGAAGTCGTATATACATGCATGATGAAAAGATGAGAATTAAATAATAATAACTAGGATAATTAGAAATGCAAACCCTTCTGTGAAATTGCATTGAGAAATGCACAAAGCTTTACGACCAATAATCGTACATTGTCGATAGAACACCCCTCAACGCATAGCTGGAAGCAACGTGTCATCAACATGTGGCGTGGGCATTTAGATTTGTGAACTTCTTGTCTTTCATATTTATGATCCCTTTAAATTCGACGAGTAGCCGACGGAACCTTCAAAGCTATTCGGGCAATCAAACATGCTTTCCTTCTCTTTCTTGGTGAGAGTGTAACTAGCAGGACCTAAGTAATAATCATCATCATCCTCTTAGGATCTTTTCATCATCATCCTTGTCGTCGGCATCCACAGGCCCACCAACACATTGTGGGCCATGCAGGAGATGAGTTCCTACACACACGGACTACTCGACTAGTGGGCCACGGTGCAGTACCGTGGACCACAAGGCAAGACAAGACAAGGACTTGTACTAAGACTAAGGATAGCTTTCCATACCTTGTATAGGCTACTCGGGTCCTACTCGAATAGTACCCTTGTACCAATCCGACTTGTAACCCCGCCTCCCGTGGCATATAAGGCAGGCGGGGACCCCTCTCAAAACATATCGCCATCAATACGAGCCACGCAACATACAGGCGTGGGGTATTACGCACATTGCTGCCGAACCTGTCTAATTGTGTGCCGTGTCTCACCATCGTGTTCACGATCTCTCGGCGAGCCCCACACAATCTAATACTTGGTGCCCGTCGAGGCTCGGTGTCTAAAAGCGATGACGGTGGCGTGCGGTAGGGGATCTCGTCGTTGATCCTGGTGAACTCGATGGCTCGTCATCATCAAGCCGACCGTCGCTCGCTTTCCGGCGACACTTCGTCTTTGGCTCTTGGGTTTGCGTTGTTGGCTCGGATCGTTCTGCGTTTTTGGCATCAACTCCGAGTCAAAGCTCAAGTCCTCGGCAGCTTACGCAAGCTTCGATGGAAGATCTTGTCGAAAATTTTGACGAAATTTCGATCTCTGACCCGCTCAGAGAACTCGACTCGGAGCCCGAGTACAACTCGACTTCGTCTCCTATTCACTGAGTTGCTTTCTTGACTTCACACGCTCGGCTGGATAACATTCCAGCACCACCTCTTTTCGGCCATCGTCATGTCAGTGCCGCTTACCAAGCTAACTGCAGCGCGCCTCATGTTACGGTTCAAGATCGTGCTCGAGGACTCTTCGGATTCGGACGTCAACTTCGACTACTATTCGGATTCATCTGAGATCGAGTTTGACTACGGTTCGGATTCTGCTGAAGTACAACAACTGTCTGGCCCTGCTCAAGGACTGGTGATCACATCGACACCTGAGGGTAGATTCGCTCTTGCTGAGCATGTGCCTGCTGATCTTACACTAGATGATCAGGAGCGCTTTATCGCTTGTCTCGACAACTTGCCCTTTTAGGAAGGCGCCAAGCTTGTTGATTATGACATCGATCGAGCTCATTGATGCAGTACTTATTCGTCGTATCAAGAAGTGTTCGTCGTTGATGCAACTACTCCGCAAGGGCATTGTGCAAATTATCGTTATCCGGATGATGTATCTGATGATGAACTCTCTGCCAATGCTCCTGCTGATGAAACCGCGGAGGCCAGGACTGCACGTCGCCAACGCAATGCTGATCGTGCAACTCTTCGTCGAGAACTCGCGGAAGCTCTACCTACCTGTAATCTTCAAGAGGCTCTGGAGGCGGTTGCAACTCGTGAATATCGCACTCCAGAGGAAGCTATCAACGCGATCAATCTACTCGGTCGCTCTATGCCTCGTGACAGGGCAGCTGCTTGTAATGCCCGCATTTTCAGACCCTAATTAAAACACCCGCTAAATTACGCGCTTTTCAAAAATCTTTACCGCCGAGCTCGATCAAATCCTAAACTCCGATCATCGTTTCCGCTTTTCCCTTTTGAACCCGAGCTACACCCGCGCAACACTGAATCTCTCCCGCATCCGGCGGCGCCGGGTTCGCCCTCGCAATCCCCGCCGACCCGAAAATCACGCCGCGTCGCGTCGGCGCCCGAAACCCGGAGAAATTCCACCAAAAACCCCTCTCTCCTTTTTCCTAATTTTTCCTAATTTTTCTTCTCTAATTTTCTATTTCGTTTTCTCTTTTCTCTTTCTCCATTTTTCTCTTTCTTCTTTTTCCCTTTTTCGTTTTCCTTCTCTCGTTTCTTTTTTTTTCCGTTCTTCCTCACGGATGCCCATGACCCTGCTCCGCACGCACGCGCCGCCCCTGACCTGCCGCGGACGCCGCGCCCGCGCCTCACCGCCCCCTGTACTCGGCCTCCTGCTCGCTGCACCGCGCGGACGCGGACCTCACCCTGCCGCTCGACGCCGCGCCGCCATTAACTCGCCTGCGTGCTCCGTCGCCTCCGAGCTCCGATCGCTGCAGCCGCCCGCCCGCCCTGCGACATCGCCGAGCTGCCTGCCGCTAGCTCGCCCGCCACCACGCTGCTACCCGAGGTCGCGTCGCCGCGCCGCGTCTCGTCGCCATTATTGGCCGGCCAACCTCCATTAACGGCTGCACGAGCTCCACGAGCTCGACCCCGGCCGCTCCACCGCCTTCCCGCGCCTCTAAAAGGAGCTCGCGTCGCCCGCCCTCGCCCCACCACCGGCCTTCCCTCTTCCTTGAGCTCCCCCATCGCCGCCACGCATTGCCTCCATTACCACGGTCGCCGCGTCGTGATCTCCCTCCACGAGCCGTCTCAGCCCAAGGTGAGGAGCGATGGGTTGCCCTCGACCTCCTCTCCGTTTTGCCCCACCTCCCGGCCGTCCCTATGGCATGGGTCGCGCCCCTTCCCCCACCACCCCTGCTCATGACCCTAGTCGGGGAGGAAGAAGATGGACATTTTGTCCATACCCCTCCCCTTTTCCTTTTCCAACGAGACCCTCCCCTCTCTCAAACTCTGTTTCACCGGGAAGCCACGAGATTCTTAAGTTCTTTACAAATAGGTCCTTATTCCTATTAAACTAGCCCCTAAACACCCTTTGTTATATCATTTCATACACCGTTTACTCCAAATTAATTCCAAACTTCACCATATATTCCCGGGTCTATTCATTCGAACTCTTCACCAGTTCCCATAAATAATATTTATCCATCCTTTTTCCTATTTATTCTCTCCTAGAGCTCTGCCGGTAAATCTTTGTTTGCTTGTGTTGATTGTATGCTTGATTGTGTGTTGTAGCCGACGGAGTGAACGAGGAACCCCAGGAGGAGTTCGGAGCCGCCTCACATGCCTAGGGCAGGGCCGAGCGTGGCGAGAACTCCGGAAGACTTGAAGATGGCAAGTCCAATCCCATCCTTTGATGCATGTTTAATCCCAGTTTTATAAAAATAACCCTATGGCCTGTTTGCAAATTGCATGATGTTTTACTTTAAACCTGGTAGGATAACCCCCAGCCATTGATTGCTATGTTTGAATGCCAAATACAATGCCTTCGTAAAACTGTGTGCGTATTTGTTTTTATAAAATGGGAATCAGGTGTTTTCGGGAAATGATGAAAGAGTTGTGTCGACGGGATGGACGAGTGTGTGAGTCAGGAGCTGTGGTGAGCTCGTACCTTTGAGGTCAAGAATGATGTGGGAGATGTCCATCTTGTCGGATTAAGGACCGGGTTATGTGTCATCTCACCTGACCCAATTCCTCGTACAACCACTCGACCGTTGTATGTGGCAACGGCTTAGCATAACTCCCACTAGTTAATCTGCTAGCCATCAGTAGTGCGGGTGTGCAGCGGAAGAACAAGGAGAAGGGATACGGTCTATGTGAGGTATGCCCCGGTTAAGAGTAATAACCCCTTGGTCGCTTCCGTGGTGATTAGTAGGGTTAGCTAAGGTGGGTAATGCTTCGATAGGATCCGCACCGGCACTAAGGTGTCTGTGTGGCGGTACCCTACTTGTGGGTAAAGTGTACAACCTCTGCAGAGTGTAAAACCTATTCGAATAGCCGTGTCCACGGTATTGGACGAGTCATGGTGTGGTCACTTAACTAGTGTTTTGGGTATTGTTTTCACAAGTGTGAGTAATTTTGGGAGCGTGTGGCTGTGTGCCTGAGCTCTGCGGATGGGAGTTCGGTAGTCTAAACCGGTTTTCTCCTCGAACATCTTAGTTCTTGAAACCGCATTTGCGAAAAACTTTTGAAAATGAACCCCTGCATGAGTTTTCAGAAAATAAACCCTATCCTAATCCTTGTTATATCCTGGGCATATTCTGATTTTGACCCCTCCGTGGGTGTGGTTGGACTTGTTGAGTACGTATGTACTCACCCTTGCCTAATCACTGTTTTACAGAGGAGGATCCAGACTTTGTTCCTGAGGACGTTGAGTAGGTCGTCGTTCTACAGTAGTGCACACGTGGCTCGGGGTCTCCACAGAACGCTCCCATGGCGCAAGACTCTGATCCTATAGTAGATGCCGTTGGTCTTATCGTGTGGCTTGCTGTATTTATGTTAGTCCTCATGGCGGTGGTGCTTCCTTGCCCACAACCACGACGTTTTGTACGGTGATGTACCATCTGTTGTAATAAATGTGTTACCAGCCTCCTGGGACTGGTATTTGTATCACATTTAGTCCCCTCTGATGAGGAGACGCTTCACTACTGAAGTCGCAAAGCTGGCTGAGCTAGCCTACACTATGCTACGCCAGAATACCAGTGCTCCTAGTCACCATGGCAGCAGTGGAGGTGCTCATCGTACCACTCCCACTCCTAATCGCACTCGTCCGGAAGCTAGCGCAGTGCAAAGGTGATGATGATGTGTCAACGACAAGTCGGGAGACTCTCGCTCGACGCTCAGACAACTATTAACGCGACGTCTTTGGCGTGAGAAGCAAAAGGATCTTGTGATTCTTTTCACCTTTCTGCTCGACTTCAAGCTTTGTTTCTTAGGAGAAATTCAAACCTTACTGACATCTCTAAGTATGATGGCAAGCAAGATCCAAAGCGATGGTTGCTCTTGTTATGCTTTGTCCATCTCCAATCTTTGAGGGGCAATGATGATACCAAGTGTATCTATTTCCCTTTTGTCTTGGAGCAAGAACCCCTCACATGGTTTGAGTCTCTCAAATGTGGCTCCATTCTGGCGGGACAACTCAAACACCGCTTCACAACATCATGATTCTTTGGGCCGTCATGGTACCCGGATGGACCTTGCCACGATCAAGCAAAAACAAGGTGAGACTCTTGGCAGTACATGCGCCACTTCTTTGAGAAAGAGGGCTCTGTTGTTGATGTCACCAGAAAAAGTCATTGATACCTTCCGGGATGGTTTCTATGACGATAGGCTTTTCAAGACTTGATCGCGCTCGACCAACATCACCAAGCTCAAGGAGATGATCACTCCAGGCGGACGAGGAAGACAAGGCTCGGAATCGGTTCAAGCATCTTCGCAACAACGAACAACAACAACAATAACAATCTTTGGAGGAAGCGGCGTTGGCAAGCAACAGGGCAACCACCGGGTAATAACTACTCGAGTAATCCTAATCGCAAGCGCAAGCCCGACAACCTTTGTTGCTGCCATGGAATCTCTTGCCAAGCCTAAAGATGATCCTCACTCGGCAACATTAACCAAGCGAAATGCCCATGGCACCCGGAGGAGATCATACTCTTGGCGTGTTATCAACCGTCGTGTTGAAGAATACAAGCCAACACATCCAAACCCAAGGTTTCATAAACACAAGGGAAGAAGGCTAACAACACAAAGACAAGGGTTTGACACCCTCCAACCTTTGTCAATGTCATATTTGGTGGGATTCCAACCAAGCGCATGCAAAAACTAGCACTTTTCGGGAGATCATGTCCATCAACCAGCAACTCCCACTTTTCTCAAGTGGTGCGAAACCCCATTACCTTTTCGAGGGCGGATCAATGGACTAGTTTCTCTGAGCCAGGACAATATCCTCTCGTTCTGGATCTAGTGGTGGCAGGTTCCAGGCTTACCAAGGTTCTCATTGATGGTGGCAGCGGTCTCAATGTCCTGTTTGCCAAGACTTTGAAGAAGATAGGCCTGGATATCACCAATATGCTTACCAAGACCAACTCACCGTTCTATGGTATCATCCCGGGCAACGCAGCTGTTCCTTTGGGTTCAGTTGTACTACCCGTAACCTTTGGGACCAAGGATCATTATCGCACTGAGTACATCAAGTTTGAGGTGGCTGACTTCGAGACTTCTTACCATGCTATTCTCGGCAGGCCTGGTCTCGCTAAGTTTATGGCTATTCCGCACTATGTGTACTTGGTTCTCAAGATGCCGAGCCCCAAAGGAGTTCTTTCATTGCAAGGGGATCTGAAGCATTCATACGATCACACGGAAGTCGTAGAACTTGCCTCGACTACTCAAGTACCCAATGCAATGATGGAAGTCTTCCTTGCCGCTAAGAAGCTTGCTCCGAGCGAGCCGGAGGTTCTGAGAAGGCCCGACAACAACAACAAGCTGCACCATCGGTGACGTCTGCTCAAAGCCATTGACCTTGGTGCGGTGATAGTAGCAAGACAACCATGATCGACGCCTTGATCCTAAATAGGAAGACGCTCGTCAACTTCCTTGGCTAAGTGATATCTTTGCTTGGAAGCCATCTGACATGCCCGGTGTGCCCAGGAGGTTGATCGAGCACTCACTCAACGTCGATCCTAACGCTACCCCCAAGAGACAACACCTTCATCGCTTTGCTGATGACCGCAGGGCTGCTATCAAAAAAGAGCATGCCAAACTACTCGCGGCTGGCTTCATCCGGGAAGTCTTTCACCCGTAATGGCTTGCTAACCCTGTGCTCGTCAGGAAGAAGAACTCTAATGATTGGGGGATGTGTGTTGACTACACTGATCTCAACAAGCATTGCCCCAAGGATCCTTTTGGGTTGCCGCGGATCGATCAAGTCATTGACTCTACGGCGGGCTGTGCTTTACTCTGTTTTCTGGATTGCTACTCTGGCTATCATCAAATCGCAATCAAGGAATCTGATCAAGAGAAGACTGCATTCATCACCCCGTTTGGTGCTTATTGCTACACAACAATGTCCTTCAGGTTGAAAAATGCTGGTGCTACATATCAAAGGGCTATCCAAGCGTGCTTCAAGAAGCAGCTTCACAAGAACGTGGAAGCATACGTGGATGACGTCATTGTAAAGACTAGGGATCCAGACATGCTTATCATGGATCTTGAGGAAACTTTCACTTCGCTACGCGAGTACCAATGGAAGCTCAATCCCAACAAATACGTCTTTGGCTTATCATCTGGAAAACTACTCGGGTTCATTATCAGCCACCGTGGCATCGAAGCAAACCCAGAAGATTCGCCATCTCCAACATGCAAGCTCCGACTACTATCAAAGATGTCCAGAAGCTTACTGGTTGCATGGCATCACTCAATCGCTTCATCTCGAGACTTGGAGAACAGGGTCTACCTTTCTTCAAGTTACTTAAGCGGCAGGAGAAGTTTACATGGACAAGCGGAAGGCGATCAAGCGCTTTCTCACTCAAGGAGTTCTTATCCAAGCCTCCAGTCCTCCAACCCCTCCGCCCAATGAAGAGCTCTTGCTCTACATCACTATTGCGATAATCGTAAACCTTGCTATTGTTGTTGAGCAGCAGGAGGAAGGCCATGGCTACCCTGTCCAAAGGCCTGTCTATTTCGTCAGTGAAGTACTCTCAGAATCCAAGGCTCGCTACCCTCTGGTTCAAAAGCTACTCTATGCGGTTTTGATTACTTCACGGAAGCTCACTACTTGACAGTACAAGATTTATGTGGTTACGTTACCGCTTGGCGAGATATTACTGTAGGGACTCCACGGAAGGATTTCTAAATGGGCTGTAGAGCTTGGCGCTCTAACACTCGAGTTCACATCTCGCACTGCTATCAAGTCTCAAGCCTTGGTTGATTTCATGGCTGAGTGGCGGGAGAATCAAGTCCCAACTCCAATTGAGCGTCCAGAACATTGGGTCATGTATTTTGACGATTCCCTCAAGTTGGAAGGCGCAGGTGCCGGGGTACTTTTGATCTCTCCCAAAGGCGAACTACTCAAATATGTATTGCAGATCTTCTGGAAGGTCTCAAACAATAAAGCTGTATATGTAGCTCTACTGCATGGTCTTCGCCTTGCGGTTTCTCTTGGCATTACACGACTACTTATCTATGGTGATTCTTTGGTGGTCATTAATCAAGTCAATGATTCTTGGGATCGTAATGCTGAGAATATGGATGCATCTTGTCGGGAAATGCAAACTTGAGAACAAATTCCATGGTCTCGAGTTACATCATGTGGTCCGTGACAACAATGTTGCTGCGGATGTCTTGTCGAAGCTGGGATCTACACGAGCTCAAGTGCCAGCTGGAATCTTTGTCCATGAACTCCACAAACCATCAATTCCGGAGCAATCATCTGCACCAACGACTACTTCAGTTCAATCTGATCGAGAAGTGCTTATGATTGATGTGGACTGGAGAGTTCCTTTCATCGACTACATTAAACATCAGTTGATTCCTAATGACAAGTCAGAAGCCGAGCGCATCTCACGTCGTGTCAAGGCTTATGTTCTAGTCGGAGATCAACTCTACAAGTGAGGCGCAAGTTCTGATGTACTCATGAAGTGCATTTCTCGCGAAGAAGGCAAGGAAATCTTGGAGGAGACACACAAAGGAATCTGTGGCAATCACGCTTCTTCCTGCACCTTGGTGGGAAAAGTGTTCAGACATGCTTTCTACTGGCCTACAGGTCTTGCTGATGTAGAGGAACTAGTCAAGAAGTGCCAAGGATGCCAATTCTTCGCTAAGCAATAACACGTTCCTGCCTACAAGCTCATCACGATACCACCAACTTGGCCTTTTGCTTTCTGGATATGATTGGTCCTCTCCCAAATGCGCCAGGGGGATTCAACAGAGTTCTGGTGGCTATTGACAAGTTTACCAAGTGGATTGAGGTCAAGCCTGTCACATGTCCCAAGGCTGATCGTGTCCTCGACTTCTTGGATGAAATTGTACATCGCTATGGTTTCCCTAACCGCATCATTACAGACCTGGGTTCGAATTTCAACAATTACCAGTTCTGGGAATACTATGAAAATAGTGGAATTGACGTCCGGTATGTTTCCGTTGCTCATCCACGTGCCAATGGCCAAGTGGAACGCGCCAACGGGATGATACTCGATGCTCTCAAGAAGCGATTGTATGATGCTGCAAATACCAAGGGCGGCAAGTGGATCAAGGAACTACCCAATGCACTCTGGGGGCTGCACACTCAGCCTACTACCTCCACAGGGCAGTCACCTTACTTCACGGTCTCTGACTCAGCCGTTTTGCTTGATGTCATGTGGCGTTCTCCGACGGTTGATCAGTACGAAGAAGGCATAGCCGAAGAAGCAAGACAGACAGATGTCGACAGTTTCGAGGAAGCTCGCTGCAACACACTCATTCAATCCGCTCGATACCTTGAGAGGATTCGCCGCTACCATGACCGCAACATTAAGGAACGCTCTTTCAATGTTGGTGACTTAGTCCTCCGTCGCATCCAGAATACGACAGGACTACACAAACTCAACTCGCCATGGGAAGGTCCTTTTTCTATTGCAAAGGTTACTGGCCCAGGCTCATATCGTCTTCAAACTCTAGAAGGTGAGGAAGTCGACAATTCTTGGAACATTGACCAGCTTTGTCACTTCTACCTGTAGGGGGTCTCAACAACTCCCTCCAGACGGCTTCGGCTGTAAACAACTCGTATTGGGTTTCATCAACCCTTTCCGAGCAGCTTGGTTGCAACCACTCAGCAGACTACGGTTGTCACCACTCATAGGGATCAAGATAATCCTCTCCGAGATAGTTTGGTGTATCTTCTCGTGGCTTTCAGCTGCGAGCACCCGCAGGGGGCTTCATCAACCCTCTCCAGGCAGTCTCATTCTGCGACCTCGTAGGGAGTCACGATTACTCTCTCCAGACAATCCTGTATCGTGTAGAACAATAAGCGGCACATCACTGTCCATGTCTCTACTTTTCAATAAGAGGCTTGACCTAGAGTAACACCCTTCCGGTAGGGTCTCGGTGGAACTCTCATACAATTCTTTGCTACAGCAAGGATGAGTTCATCACCTTTGTCCCCTACGGTCTTACTCGTTCTTGAACATCCTTGCAGTACTCTCTCACTAGGCTCGTAGCCTCGGAGGTATAAGACATTGTAAACACTGTACAATGTATTCGATAATAAAGTTGCTACTCTATACCGACTTGTTCTTGTCCTTTACTTGTTCATAACAAAGCCTTCTTTCTGTTCTACCTAAGGTGTTCAACTCGTTATGAATAAGTTCTTTTCGAGTACTCTCTTATTAGGCTAGTTAGCCTCAGAGGTACTTAAGACATTGTAAACTCTGTACAATGTGTCTAGTTCAAGTCGCTACTGTACACTGACTTGTTACTACTCTTAGCTTATTTCATGACAAAGCCTTTTTTTTACGCTGCTATAGCTAAGGTGTTCAACTCGTCATGATTAAGCTAACGTTCTTCGGAACATGTTTACACTTGAGTACTTCTACTCATGTATCGTATCTCTTTTTGTAGCCACACACTCAATACCAACTCGAGTACTTAGCCAACACATAAGCATACAAGGGATCCAGATAATTGACTTACTCAAGATTTCAATTATATTACATGAACACTTATTCGGGATTACACTTGTTTTTCCCTAGTGTTTCTACTCTACAGGTACATCTAATGGAGATCGATGAACTTGGAGACTGCTTCCGCGATTGGAGAAGTCTGTTGCATCAACTCGTTGAGCCGGTCGTCGGTGCAATCTCCAAATCTGCCGTTCATGATGACTGTGAGGTCTGCCTCGGCATAGAAGGACTTGATGAAGCTCAAGACTTGATTCGGGATCGAGCAGGCCAGCCTTTGGGCATATTCCAGAATCTTCTTCGGCGTGTCTTTCAACCTCTCCACAAGTGGATGAGGCTGGACTCCAGCAACCACAGGCTCAAGAGATTGGCTCGGCTCGCTTGATCAAGGCCTTCAACTACGTGCTGGCCTTGGCTTCTTCGATTTTGCACTTCAGTGACTGCATGCAAGTCAACAAGTCATTCCAGCCTGCCAGGCGAATTTCCATCTCACGCTCAAGTTCGAAGCACCGCACCTTATAATCTGCCTCAAGATCCATGCGAGCTGCTTCTTCACGATTATAGGCCAGCTGCCAATCCAGCGCCTTGTTCTTGAACTTGTCAACCTCTTTAGTCGACTCTGCAGGGGATCAAGACTACTTATCAGATGCAGTGTGCAAGGACAAAAGTACTCAAAGATGATTTCAGAAAGGGAGTTTACCTTTATTCTTCTGGCGCAGAGACTTGTTCTTACCAACAACGTCATCATTTTGGGCCGTCAGCTTCTGGATCTCGTTGTGGTACTCAGCGGCATTTCCATCAAGTTTTTCTTGCAGCTTCAGAGACAAGGCTTTCTGCTGTTTGAGTTCTTCTCTGAGCCGCATGACTTCCTCGATGTCCGCCGCGTGTTGCTCAAGCAGACGACTCTTGCGTTTCGACTGCTTGACTACTTCCTACAAGGACGAAAACAACTTAAGCGTCAGAGACAGGATATCTTTGACTAAAAAGTACTCTACAAGAGACTATACAACTTACCGCGAGGAGTTTCTCTACGCCGCGGAACATTTCATCATGCGCGTGCAAGTTATCTTCATCCAGGCACGAGTCATCGTATGGCATCTAGTCTTTGGCCATGGACTGAGTACTTGTACTTGCTGCAGAGTATTTTGCGGCACTACGCAGAGGATCTGGATCTTCAATAAGTGGCTCATGCGGCACTATGCGGTTCTCTGGGCTGTCCTCCAGCGCCAGTTGTGCATCAATATGATGCACGGGGGCTTCAGCAGCTAGGACTTCTTCTTGGCGTAGCACGGCTTCTGGATCCACCTCCAGGCCTTCATTTACCACGGCTTCAATATCTTCGAGTTGTTGAGCCACAGGCCCAGAAGTTGCCTCCCTGCCTTGACCACATCGCTCCGGAGGGACGCAATGCTTGTGCGGCTTCGACCTGCGGGTACTTCTTGGTGCTCTGGAAGTACATCTTCTTGTTGCTCTTGAGGAGTTTGGTCTCCTCCGGCACCACTTCGAGGCGCCCACTTCACATCGTGGATTTTCTGCATCAACAAGTTGGTCAGTAAATTCTGACTACATAATATAAATAAGTACTCAAGTACTTGGGTGCTTCTGAGCACTCGAGGTCTGAAACTTTCGTGACAGATGTCGAAAAAGAAGGCGCCAGGATTTCCTCACACCTCTACCGTGCACACTTCACAATGCGTGACTCCTTGTTGCTCATGCGCCTAGTCTCCACGGTGGCCGACGGAACCACCTCGGGTTCTGTTGTTCTTGGGGGCTACTCGGGGTACATTGGCTGCACTCTCGATAACTGCAAAGTCAAAATCAAGACATTACAGCACAGAACAAATACTCAAATACGATATCAACTACTTAAGCTTTCTCCAACACTTACTGTAATGGAGGGGAGGCCTGTCCTCTTCTTGACAGTCCGTTTCCCCACCGTGGTCCTCTTTTCCGCGCGAGTCACATCATCTCGAGAGATGATGCGGTCTCTTACGATCTGCGGCGAGGCCAGGGATGGGCGCCCAGTAGTCTACGGCTCTTCACTTCAAAACGCTGTTGAAGTGTTTGGCCGTCATCATCGCTTGAGGAGGCGTCCTCCATCAAGACTTCTTCTTCTTCCCTTTGAGGAGATCGACTACCCTCGGGGCTTGAGCGTCAACTTCCGTTGCCTCTCCCTCCGGCGCTTGTAGAGGATCCTCGGGACGAGGAGGAGGGTCAGATACAAACTTCAAGACATCCTCCTGTGAAACAAGACAAATATTAGCAACACGACTACTTATAATAAGTACTCGGGGGCTAGTTCTTCAAAACTCACCAGACGAGGAGGGTTGTCAGCATTGTACTCCGGGACAGCTGCAGGAATTCCATGAAGATTCTTGAAGATCTTTTGCAGCCTTTCCATCACGAGATCATCACCGATCTCTTGACGAGATAACTGAGCCATCATCCACTCCAGGTGTACTCGAACCCAAGATGCTCATTGCATCAAGGGTTGTACCGTCGCTTCATGAAGTGGCTACTCTCTCGGATCAACCCTTGCGCTTTCTTCTGCGCAATCTTTGCCAGCAGCTCTGGGATCTGAATGCACTCCTGCATCGATGGTTCATCCTTCCAGAGCCTATCATATACTGGTGCGAACATCTGGGCTTGGCGGTGAGGCCGTTCTCGATGTAGAACCATTTGTTCTTCCAGTCTTGATTTGAGTCAATCAAGTCGTACTTGAAGTACAACTCTTGTGCCTTCTGGCGCATCTGGACACCATCTCCACCGACTACAACTGGGAAGTTGGCGTTGAGTGACTTCAAGCGAAGATCTTCTGAACAGAGCCCAATGTGGGCGGATTCCAAGGAAAGCTTCGCAGAAGTGCACGTACACTGCAATCTGGAAGATGCTGTTGGGGTTGAGGTGTACGTGCTCCAGCTTGAAGAAGTCGAGGAAGCCACGGAAGAAATCTGATGACGGCAGTGTCAACCCACGCTCGATGAAGTGGCCAAACATCGGGATCTCATCCGGGCTCTTCTCCATTGGCCACGCATCTCCGACGGCAGAGCTCCAAGTAATCGCTTTCTCGCAGCAACCCAGATATCTTCTTCCTTCATCTTGGACTTCTTCCAAGAGCGGCTGGCTCGGGGCTTCGTGATGACCAGTCTTGTACTTGGCTCACAAGCGATTCTTGCCGCGGCCGGACTTCCTCTTTTGACCCTTGGACGACGCTGGCTTCATCCTGTCAGTAACAAGAGTCTTCTTTCACATCGACTCGAGGGCTGCGAGGGGGTAGAGGTGCAAACTCTTGGCAATGTGAACGCTTGAACTCTGCGGCGGCTATGAATGCTAAGGCTTTCTGGATCTAAGGGCGAATGGAAGCAATGAAACCATAAGGGATACCCCTTTGGGTATTTATAAAACCAAAACCCTAAGCAGTTCGACACGGTGACCCTTCGTATTCAACATTGGTTTCACACAGGCAAAATTTTGGCTAAGTCAGAGGACTAAAATCCAAGACCTGCTCGGCTCCGTCTTGGGGGCTCGACTACTCGATGGAATTGGATTACATTCAGCTACAGTTCACTGAATTCAGGCTACTATTCTACAGTCAGATTGGATCCTTCAATTCGAGAAAGTACTCGACTCAAGGCTCGGGGGCTCCATGCCACGTGTCCTTCAGTTTTTCTCAGGATTTTATGGGATTATTTGATGAAGACTACCGATTGACCCTCAGCTTGAATTGTTGATTCGAACTAAGGCTCGGGGGCTACATCCATATAGGATGCGATTTTTGCAAATCGCATTCCTATATTATTTCTTCAGATTTTCTGCGGATTTTTCGAAGTAAGATCAAAGAGTAGAAGATTGACCCTCAGCTTGAATCTTGGATTCGACCTAAGGCTCGGGGCTACATTCCATATGGAATGCGATTTGATGTCGCATTTCATATGGATCTTTAATCTAAAGATTTCAAGAACCGAGCGGGTATTATTGAAGACCTTCAAGGGAAGTACTCGGGGACGCTTGGGAACAACTCGAGAAGACTTCAAGACTACTCATGGAGTTAGGCGGAGTACCTTCGACCTCGTGATGATTCAAGTACTATTGAAGATTGAAGCTTGTAGAACTCGGGGCGCTTGGGAACTACTCGTGGAAACCTTGAGACTACTTGAAGCATCACACTCGACTACAAAGTACTCGGGGCTTGTCGGCCGGGCATCCTGAGCCCACCAACACATTGTGGGACATGCAGGAGATGAGTTCCTACACACCTGGACTACTCGACTAGTGGGCCACGCAGTGCGTCAAGTGGACCACAAGGCAAGACAAGACGGACAAGGACTTGTACTAAGACTGATAGCTTTCCATACCTTGTATAGGCTACTCGGTCCTACTCGAATAATACCCTTGTACCAATCCGACTTGTAACCCCGCCTCCGTGGCATATAAGGCGGCGGGGACCCTCTCAAAACATACGCAATCAATACGAGCCACGCAACATACATGACGTGGGGTATTACGCACATTGCGGTCCGAACACTCTAATTGTGTGCCCGTGTCTCACCATCATGTTCACGATCTCGGCGAGCCCCACCACACAATCTATTACTTCGGGTACTCCGTCGTAGGCTCGGTGTCTAAAACACTGACAATCCTCTTGCGGAACTTTCTCATTCTTATGAAAATCTTTCGTGTCTGTCGTGCTTCCAATGTATCCTTCAAATTCTGTAACAACCCATGAAACCTAACACATTCACGCAAAGATTCTTCGTAAGGTGCATCACGTCAATTGCATGTCAGACCTCAAGGATTTGCCAATATGGTAGCTCCCAAAATATAGATTTCTTCTTCCACATTGGTGCACGTCCGTTGGCGTCAGCTGGAACAGGTTCACTACCGGCACCCTTTCCAAAAACTACCCTTAGATCCTTTACCATCTCAAATACGGTGTCTCCTTTATAATGGGGTGGTCGTGTTTGTGCGAGCCTACCAAGGGGGTACCCGAGGTAGTAGATTGTGCGGTGGAGGATCGCCAGACCTGGAACTCGAAGGTATGCACGAGGACACGTGACACAGATTTATCTGAGGTCGGGCCGGAGTAGCGGACCCTACGTCCTGTTTGGAGTATCATATATGGCGCCCTGCGCTTGGGTGTTCCCCGGAGGGGTTGGGGGATTCACCTTGAGTAAGTCGACTTTAGATTACCGCGCGGAGCGGACTTTTAGAAGTTACCTCCTTGGGAAAGCCCCCGAGTTGATGGAGTGATCTCGTGGTGACTTGTTGATATGTCCCAAGAGTAGTCGGCATAGTGTAGCTCTTGTGGAAAAATCCGTTGAGAAGCGTACACCAATAAGTAATGCTTGGCGTGTTGTCCTGCATGCGCAAAACAAGCCAAAGAAGAAGAAAAAAGTAATCATTTAAAATAAATGACTTACTTATACCGCAGGAGCGGTCTGGAGATGCGTCCGAAGTCGGCTTGTACCGAGGTTTGAATGAACTCGTGGACGAGTGTTGGCGAAGTTGACTAGTCGGAAGCGGGTCCGACTAGTTGTGGGGGGCGTAGAAACCTTTCTCGACTAGTTTTCTAGTAGAAACTAGCCAAGAAGAGTAGCCGAAGTAGTCCACGATGAGTTGATGCAGCCGCAAGACGATGTCGAGGCGATGCACAGCGTAGTCAAAGTAGAGCCGGTACGGCCACGAGATGAAGTGACCGGGCGCACGGCGAGAGCCAATGCGACCAACCGGCGAAGTCGGCGGCGGCGGCGGCGTTCGGATGCACGGCATAGGCGCGGTAGAGCCGATGCTGGCGAGCAACGGCGAGTAGTCGCCGCGAGATAAGTGACGGGCGCCTGGCGAGAGCGGTCGACCGGCCAAGCGAAAGCCGGCGGCGGCGGCGCGTCGGATAGCGCATAGCGCGATGAGCGGTGCAACGAGCGATGAGTAGTCGAGCTGCGAGCGGTGGCCGGGCGCACGGCGAGAGCCTGCGACGGCAAGACGAAGCGGCGGCGGCGGCGGCGTCCGGATGCGGCATAGGCGTAGTAGAGCTAGTGAAACCGAACGACGAGTAGTCGAGCCGCGAGATGGTGTGACCGGGCGCCGGCGAGCGGCGACCGGACGAAGCGGCGGCGCGACGCGTCCGGGTGCACGACATAGGCGCAGTAGATCCAGTGCAACCGAACGACAAGTAGTCGAAGTAGATATACCCTCGTACATATGGAGTACTCGGAGCTTGTTGGAGAGTGCTTCCAAAATTAGGAGCTTGATGTACAAGAGCGCCGAGCCTCCTGGTCTTTGCGTGGTGCAGAAAATCAGCAGAGAAGAAATTGAATTTTTGTTGGTAATCTTCCGTGTGCGTGTAGCACAAAACCAAATTGAATTGCTTTTTACGGAAGTGCTTCATGTCTCTGGCCGGCGGCTATGTTGCAGTGCTCCAGTACTAGTCGGACACGAGCCTGATTAAATCAAACTTGATGGCGATTTGGTAACCCACGGTCCAAATTCCGTAATTGATCCGATCTTGTTGGATATCCCGTCTTGGATTCGATGCATGGAGAGGGTCGAGTTGCCAGCTTGATTTGATGCCATAATGGAATCACCGTGTTGTAGGAAACTGATGTGTGGACCGCAGCTGAATTGCTTTCCTCTGCTTCGGATTCCGAGACGGAAAAAAGGAATTGCACGCCGCGAGTGACAACAACAGGGACACAGCGAGTCGGCGAATTGTTGAATTACCACACGCTGTCTGGTAGAGTGATTTCTTCGATGAAGGTCTTTCGAATTCGTCTGATGATCTTGACGATCGCTCCTACCTGGCGCGCCAGCTGTTAATGTTTTGGCCACTGAGCCTACCAAGGGGGTACCCGAGGTAGTAGATTGTGCGGTGGAGGATCGCCAGACCTGGAACTCGAAGATATGCGTGAGGACACGGGACAGATTTATCTGTTCGGGCCGTAAGCGGACCCTACGTCTGTTGGAGTATCATGTATGGCGTCCTGCGCTTGGGTGTTCCCCGATGGGGTTGGGGGATTCACCTTGAGGTGTTGGCCTGTCCTCCTAGGTACCCGGCCCTCCTTTATATAGTCCAGGGGGCAGGTTCCTAGTCGGTTACAAGATAGGAGTCCTAGTAGGATTACATGGTACGAGTCCTAGTAGGATTACAAGGATTTATGGCATGAGTTCGTATTCTTCCATGTATAGGTACCCAGGGGTATATGGTCGACAGTGGCTTTGTACGATGATTAGCCTTCCCTTTCCAATGCATCTCTTTCTTTCTTAAGGGGTGATTAGTTGGAACATAACAACGGTGACCCATATACACGACCTTCTTACAATTTTTGAGATGAATACCTTGTGTTTTATGTAAACAGTGCGTGCATGCCCGATATCCCTTGTTTATGCCTTACGAAGGTTACCTAGAGCAGGCCAATCGTTGATGGTAACAAACAACAATGCTCGTGAGGTTGAAGCTCGCTGCTCATGCTCATCCCACACACGTACACCTTCCTTCTTCCACAGCAGTAATAGTTCATCGACCAATGGTCTTAGTGCCGTTGCCGGGTTGTTTTGGACCTTGGATGAGCACCGGCATCATAATGAACTTTCGCTTCATGCACATCCAACCAGGAAGGTTGAACATGTATAGGGTCACAGGCCAAGTGCTATGACCACTGTTAAACTCACCGAATGGATTGAAACCATCCGTACTTAAACCAAACCTTATGTTCCTTGGATCGTCATCAAACTCTTCGAATTCTCGATTAATCTTTCTCCATTGAGACCCATCGGTAGGATGTCTCAGCATGTTGTCTTCCTTACGGTCCTCTTTGTGCCATCTCATCATCTTAGCATTTGCTTTGTTCCTGAACAAACACTTCAAACGTGGTATTATAAGAAAATACCACATAACTTTCGCCGGAACTCTCTTCGTCTTGTCACGGTGCCCTTGGACATCACCACTAGGATCTTCATCTCTTGAATCTTATAACGTGGCGCTTGGCACGTGACAAGCATCCAAATTCTCGTAATCCTTGCCCCGATATAGGATGCAATCATTAGGGCATGCATGGAACTTTTGTACCTCCAACCCAAGAGGGCACACAGTCTGTTTCGCTTCATATGTGGTGGACGGTAATTCATTGTTCTCGGAAGCTTGTCCTTCACAATTTTAGCATCCTTCAAATGCCTTATCGGACACACCATGTTTTGCCTTCCATTGCACCATTTCTAGTGTAGTACCAAGCTTTTTGTGACTTGACTTGCAATTTGGGTATAATGGTTTTCTGTGATCTTCTATCATACGCTGCAACTTTGCATTTTCTATTTCGTTTTCACAATCCCTATGTGCATCCTGTAGAACCTAGCTGAGATCATCACAGCCGTCGACATGTCTTTGGTAACTCTTCTTTGTTAGCATCTTCCATTAAAGTATCTGCAAAAGCTTGCCCCGCGGCCCAGTCCGGAATATCCTCCTCCTCTTCTTCATCGTCTTCCATCACAACCCCTATTTCACCGTGCTTGGTCCAAACCACATAGTTCGGCATGAATTCGTATTTCAACAAGTGCACGTGAAGTGTTCCTGGGTCATGGTAGTCTCTTTCGTTTCTGCAATCGGAGCATGGACAACACATGAATCCACTCGCATTCTTGTTTGTTTTTGCCACTTCGAGAAAACCATGCATGCCGGTAATGTACTCCGTTGACCGTCTGTCAATGTTGTACATCCATTGTCGGTTCATCTGCATCATATTAAGTGAAAAATATCCATGTTAATTGTACAACACTTCATTTTCTTAATTATGGCATAACATTTAAGTATAAAAACTATACACTATCCCTAAGTCTCATTTTCTAATAACTAAATTAATAAATTCTATTTTCTCTAATATTAAATATAGCTAGCTAAAAGTAAAATTTATATAAAAACAAAAAAAACTTAGTACAAATGAATGAAAGAAGATAATCATAACAAATGATAACTACTTATTACCAAATCTAAAGTATACTAATATAAAAACTTCATCTCTTAGCTCTTAAATCAAATTTTCTATTTTTTTAATTGTTCTATAAATTTTAAGTATAAAAAATATACACTATCCCTAGGTCTCATTTTCTAATAACTAAATTAATAAATTATATTTTATCTAATAATGAATAAAGCTAGCTAAAAGTAAAATTTATATAAAAACAAAAAAAAAATCTTAGTACAAATGAATGAAAGAAGATAATCATAACAAATGATAACTACTTATTACTAAATCTAAAGTATACTAAAAACCTCATCTCTTAGCTCTTAAATCAAAATTTCTATTTTCTCATTCTCTAAATCATAAAACAAAATTTAATCACAACAAATGAATGGAGGATGAAGAATAATACCTTAGCAACACCTTGGAGGTGAGAAAACTCCATAAATTGATGAGGAAAAATTTGGGTAGCACCTCCCTATGTTTGAGGCGCCATGGGAGAGGAGCTAGCTTGAGCTCTCGATGAAGAATGGTCGGGCAGGGAAGAAGGAAGAAGGTGCTGTCGATTTTGTATAGGAACGGCCTTTTGTCCCGGTTGGTAAAACCAACTGAGACAAAAGTGCCTTTGTCTCGGTTGGTTTTACCAATAGGGACAAACCCTCACAGCGCCCCTACCCTTTTGTCTCGGGTTGGTTTACCACCCGGGACTAAAGGCCGGCCCCAATCATTGCGGCCGTGGAGGGCAGGCCTTTAGTCCCGGGCTGGTTTATCAACCGAGACTAAAGGGTCGCCCCACCAATGACCCTGTTGTTTTTTTAGTTTAATAAATATTAAGGTCTCCAAACTTTATGATAAAGGCTAATATTAAGGCTTAATCAATACTTTGGAGGTGAGAACCCTAATATTAAGGCTTCCAATAAATTAGTCAACATCAATACTTAAGGTCTTAACAAAAAATATAAAAAAGTTCATACATCAATACTTAATTAAGGTCTTACAAACATAAAAAGTTCATACATGAATACTTAAGGTACGGTCTTAACAAAGATAGAGGGGTGCATCAATGCACGACACATATTTCATACTTCATTCTTCTTCCTTAAATAGTCCATATAGTTGAAGTCTCCGATCTTGAAGTCGAGAACTTCATCGAAATATGTCAGAGAATGGATCAGTGCACTCTCTATCGCTTCACAATTACGGTCACATGGACTTCCATAAATTTCAAACAGTGGCGAGGAAAACTGATGTGGCCTGAAAAATGAAAGATGAGCTTGATACTTCTAATTTCTTGTTTGTATAGCATTTGAATCTGTGTAAGAAAATTCCACAACATCCACCACTTGCTCTAGAATTACACGAAAGCTCTTTGCCGCAAAGGTTTCACCAAACATATCCTACAGTTAAGAATAATGTTATTATGACGCATTAAAAATGCTGAATAAGAAGATTAAAATAAGTTAAATGGTGCTCCATACCATGTCATGTTCATTCAGCCGACAAAGTCTCTCTGCGGTCATGGTCACACTTTCTCCTTCCTCGAGTGACTTTATTAGAAAATAAGAGTAATCTGGCACAAAGTACCCATTAGCGTTTAGTTGTTGTAAGCATGCACCACGGCGGTCCTTTCATAAGTCCTCTTAACCGGTCTGGGGTACCCCACCCAACAATTGATACCATTTGGATGGGTTCTGAAGACAGCGAGGAGGGATTTTGTCCTCGAACGGCTATGTAAAACGAGATTTTTAATTGTATGCAATTGTGGCGCATTGTGTAACAAGAGGGATACCACCTAAATTTTCAACAACATGTGCGAGCTACTGCAAATGATTGAGAACCTGTATTGTATGAAAATAATATTATTATCCGTGTGTAATGCGTAAACATCAAATTCATACAAGAAAGAATATTACTATGTTGGGAAGAGGTCCCCTGCTTCGATCACCGGTAGGTAAGTCAATCACACAATGGGTGAAGTGTATGCTTGGACGACGAGCCAAAGGTGGCGGTCATCAAAATGATTCCACGACGCCTCCACGGCCTCCACGCGACCGCGACGTAATAACTTGCCATAGTTATTCGGACTACTCTGTAATATATATAAACAATGCTTAAATAAGAGAATGCTTAAATTTATTCTATATAAAAACAAAATATATAAGACCTATTTTCTTATTTTCTAATAACTAAGCAGAGATAAGTGCAAGAGCTCGTCAGTGCAAGGAGCTTGAGGCGACGTAAGTTTGTACTATACCTTTTCTAATCACCCTGATCATTTAGGAAATACAACCTCACCTCACCATCATATACACGCACTCTCCCATTTCATTTACAGCTACATCGCCACATACGCATCTCCTAGCTACACCTACATCACCGAGCCACGTCTGACAGCCTCACATGGGGTGATGTAAGATAACTAGCTAGATGTAAGGCTCTCGACAGTAACGTCCAACAGGCGTATATGGAAAAAAGAAAAAAAGAGAATGCCTAAATGTATTCTAAATAAAAACAAGAAATATTTAATAAAAATGAATTAAATAGGTAGGTAGTATATTTTTGTTTGGTAATGACCATTTTTTTAATAAACTAACTTCTAATAAATTAATTCTAAATGTAAATTTAAATGCATCTCTCATTATTTCTAAAAGTAAAAATCAATTATCTCTATATCAAATAGAAAATTAGAGGATGCTTAAAAAATATGTGAAACAAAATACAATGTTAGTAGCTAAATAACTACTTGTTTCTAAATCTAAAACATCTAAAAAAACCTCATCTCTTAGCTCCTACTACTACCTAGAAACTAAAATTACTATTTTCTCCATTTCTAAACCATAAATCAAAATTTAAACACAACAAATGAAAAGAGAATAAAGAATCTAACCTTGGCAACACTTTGGAGGAGGGAAATCTTCACAAATTGAAGACGAAAAAATTGGACAGCACCTCTCTAGGAGAGAGACGCCATATGGAGAGCTCTAGCTCTCGGGTGTGAAATGGGCAAATGGCTCCGACAGAGGAAGAAGAAGGGGAGGACAGGGACTTATAGGCGCCGGCATTTCGTCCCAGATCGTTTTACCACACGAGACAAAAGGTGACTCTTTTGTCTCGGGTCGAACACGATCCGGATTTTAATCCGGTGTGTACACCAACCGAGACAAAGGGGTACCTTTGTCTCGGTGGTGACACCGCCCGACAAATTGCCGGGCTAATAATTGAGCTGCGATGGCGTTGGAGACCTCCCATTTGTCCCGGTTGGTAGGAGGTCGTTCGAGTCTTTTCGCCACGTCCAAAGCCTTTTGTCCCGGCTCCAAAGTTGAGCGGGAAAAGCTGATCAAGGTCCGTTCTCCACCAGTGACGTGGACCGTGCGGCATCGGTACCCATGCTAATTTAAGGAGGATCAGATCGTGACACTTGTGATTTTGTTTCCTTTAGAAGGGTTAGTTTCGAGATTTCCATTCTTATTGATTGGGTGCTGTTGAAA
This sequence comes from Cenchrus purpureus, assembly GCA_022644695.1. NCBI lineage: Eukaryota > Viridiplantae > Streptophyta > Magnoliopsida > Poales > Poaceae > Cenchrus > Cenchrus purpureus. The sequence goes on from CP053467.1 coordinate 12,329,742, forward strand.
GGCTGGATCTTTGATTCGCAGCTGATGCATTTGGTTACTTGGGGTAACACGTACTACTTAGCTTTGATCTAATCATCGGCTCGGCTTTTCGAAAAGGCGGTAAAATCCTGGATCCGCACTCGAGGATGGATGCAGCTTTTCGGCTTTGTAGGGTGGTGAGATGGGATACAAGATGAGGACCGATGACGTGGTGACCACCTTGAACAAAGTTAATTAATTGCATGAATCAATAATCACTTGTTCTCAAGTGTGCCTCTTCTCATCAAGCAAGCAAGCATCAAGCATGCATGCATGGCCAATGTATTTGAGCTGACTACCAGTAGTTTGTTGAGGATGTTGGTATAGGCTCAGGCATGCCTGTCTAGAAAAAAAAAGAATAAAGGTGTTGCATTATTAGTATTGTGTATGTATAGTCAACAACATTTTGTGAATAAAATTGAACAAGCTGTAAAGAGAAGGGAAATCGATATATAAGAAATCATGCATGAGAAACTTAAAATGCTAGCGGAATGCCCTTTTTACGCGCTTGATTTATTATTTTTACTTAAAATCGCTAAATCTCACATGAATGTTTAAAAAGAACTCCGACACCTGAATTTTTATGTCCAATATATGCCAGTGCAAAATTTTTATGGATCGGTGAGTACACATGAGGTCAGAAAACTCTGTTTTAAGGCTTCGAAACGCCTACCATAATTGGAGTCAGTTTATATTGTAGTTATAGACATTGTCAGCGAGTAATTAACTATGGTGTAATAGAAAGTTGGCTATTTAGAGCCAACAGGAATACTTGATTTTTTTTCTTTTACGTACTTGTATTCATAGAATTGAGTGTGCATTCTTTATATCGTCTATGTCTGTGTTTTGGATAAAAACTAATCAAAGGAAAGAAAATTACCATTAAACACTGTATCACTGCCTCTTGAGCTTGACCCGGGACAATATAATCTCATAACCAGAGTTGCAGGAAATGTACTCCTGTAGCTGAAACCGCACCGTATCTGCAAGTTATCTTCCAAATTTCCCCAAGGAAAAACAGCACCACCATCACTGGCACATCACCGTCCCCATTACTCTTCATCACGTGCCCCCCACAGTTCCATGGGGCTTCCGGCATGGATAACTGGATAGAGAGAGCCTGTCCGCCATCAATCCATGGACGCAGACCTTGGCTGGACACTAGTGAGCGCCACTGTTCCATTGGTAGCGACGTCTGAACTTGCGAGATCGATCGATCGAAGGATTTCGTCCCAGGGTAAAAATAACATTACTACCGGTTCAGTTTGCTCCGGTGCTAATGTTGCAAGAACCGGTACTAATGTCCCGTGCCACCAAAAAGGAGGCGGGCAGAGCCATCCCGTGGCAAACATTACTACCGGTTCTTATTGAGCACCGGTACTAATGTCCCACATTAGTACCGGCTCTTAATAAGGCCCGGTACTAATGTCCAACGGCTATATCTCAGCTTCTTCCTCCTCCAGCCCGAGCCCCCACCTTCTTTCTCCACTTCGAGCTCCTTCTTCTCCATAGCGCCCTAGAGGAGCTTTTGTCGGATTTCACCATTTCTCGATTTCACTGCTGAAGTGGTCTAGAGGTTAGTTACTTCATCCTCCCTTGATTCATGCTTATTTTCTTGAGTTTCATTGGTTGAAATAGGAGTATTTTAGTACTTTAAAATGAACTAAGAATAGGAGATTTTAGCACTTTGAAATAGGAGTATGTTCTAATAGAATTGATTGAAATAGATGTGCCGTGTTTGTTGGATGAGATGTTCTATATGATGATACAAATTAAATTTTTTAATTATTTTTATAGAAATAAATATATTAAATGCTTTAGATGTACTTACTAAGAGAAACGACTAGAATATTAATATTAGAATTAGAGAAATAATTTATTAGTCAAAAAAATAGTTTGCTTATAATAATAATAATTTAAATTGAAATATAGTTTTCTTATTATAAAAAATGTTTTCTTATAAGAAAAACATTTTCTTAAGAAAAAAAAGTTTCTTTATTAGGAAAAAGTTTTCTTCAATACCATCAAAATGATTTTTTTCTCATTAGAAAATTAGGAATAAGTTTATACTTGATGTGGAATATGGATTTAATTGATGTGGAATATGGATTTAAGTAGTTTGAATTTGTGTAACATAGTCTTCCATTCATTATTTAAACACTAGTACCGAGTCAAAAATGATTTTCTCATTACAATAGTTATTTCTTAGTTAGAAAAATAGTTTCCTCAATAGAAAAATAGTTTTCTTCATTAGAAAAATTGTTTGCTCATTAGAAAATTAGTAAAACATTTATATTTCATGTGGAATATGGATTTGAACAGATTGGATTTATGTAACATAATCACTTACCTTCATTTAAATATTTATATTTCATGTGGAATATGGATTTGAACACTACGAATTAGTGTAACACGTATAATCTTGAACTTGTTACATGATAATAATATATTTTGTTCGGTTATATATTTTTATTTGTAGATGGACCGCAATGGATGTACACCGACAAAGAGAATATCCAATGAATTCTTTAATGGGCTTCGTGGATTTCTAGAAGTAGCGAATCGAACAAACCCCGTCTGGTTTCATTATTTGTCCATGCAGAGAAAGTGCAGGAATTTGAAGGATTACTCAACGACAAAGACTCTTCACGATCACCTATACAAATGGGGATTCACGCCAAACTATTTTGTTTGGACAAAACATGGGAGAGAGGGGTTATAATGGAAGATGACGAAGAAGAAGGCGACAATATTCTGATTGACTCAAGAAGGTGCCTTTGCAATGGAGATGATCCAATGGGTGAGGATGATGTTGCAATAATTGAGGAGAGCTGAACAAGGAGAAGATGAGCCGCTTGATGATCTAGGTCGTGTTGCGAGAGCGAAGGAAGATTGCGAAAAGGTGAAGGAGGCAAAGAAGTTTGACCGTATGTTAGAAGATCACAAGAAACCATTGTACCCAAATTGCAAAGAGGGGCACAAGAAGTTGGGTAGCACATTGGAAATGCTGCAATGGAAGGCTAAACATGGAGTTGCGGAGAAAACTTATGGGTGATAACACTATTGGAGAGCAACTGCAATGGTTGGCTAGAAGTCCATCTATCTCAGTACTTACGTTCCAAGGATATGAGATAAACGGATACACATTCTACACGAGAGCCCAAGACCAAAAGAGCACAAACCAAAACAGCGATGTCCGTATAGATGCAATAGACAACGAAGGAAATGAACAAACATACTATGGTGTCATTGAAGAGATATGAGAATTGGACTACAGACCTTTAAAAATCCCTCTTTTTAAGTGTCAGTGGGTTAAAAACCCTACAGGAGGTACAATGACAGACAAATTTGGGATGACAACAGTGGATCTCAACAAGATTGGATACAAAGATGAACCGTTCGTCCTAGCGAATGATGTGACTCAAGTTTTCTATGTGAAAGACATATCAAGCAAACCACCAATAATAAAGAAAGGTGACGATAAGGGTGTTGTTAATAATAAGCCAAAGCGTCACATAGTTCTACCGGGAAAAAGAAAAATTATTGGAGTTGAGGACAAGACTGACATTTCAGAAGATTATGATCAATTCGATGGTCTTCCTCCATTTTCAGTAAAGATTGACCCAAGCATCCCGTTAGTCAAGAGGACACTCCATACCTACGTCGTGATCACAACCAAGGGACATTCGTGAAGAGGAAGATTGTTAATGTTGCATTAGATGATGATGCATAATATGTACCAAAGTATTGTAATATTTGAATGAACTAGCATTTTGCTACTTTATTAACAAAACTTTCAATTATTTCACTTTTTAGCATTATCGATATTAAATAATAAATTTACGAAAAACATACATGAGCAAGACTAAATCATGATTTTATATTAATTACACTAGATGCACTATTTAAGAAAGATTTTGCATGAAAAAAATAAAATTATTTCTGTTTGTTAAAATCAAGAACAAAAAAGACAATTTAGAAGATATTAGTAGCTTATTGATAAGAAAATTTTAATTTTGATTGTTAAATTTAGAATGTCATAGTATCTACGTAAAGAAAATTAAATAAACTTGTTCACCATTTTATGCGTTGTATATGATTTACCATAAATAAACTGCAATATAGAAAATAAAACGAAAAATAAAAGGTGCAACAATGAAGACCGGTGCTAAACTAGCACTTCTAATGTGGACATTGACTAATGTGGGAGGTTAGCGCCTTCTTCCCCAACACATAGGCCCCACCGCCGCCGCTGCTGTTGTCCGCGTGCCGCTGCCCTCGCTGTCCGCCGCCGTCTGCTGCCCCGCCACCGACGATACGCAAGCATGCGTGCCGTGCTGCGCGCAAGGCCGCCTGCCCGCCTGCGATCGCGTGTCCGCATGCTGCCGCCGCCGCCCGCCGCGCCGCTGCCGCTGAAGCGCCCGCTTACCGCCCGCGTGCGTTGCTGCCGTTCGCGCTGCCCCGCCCGCGCTGCGGCTGCCGCTGCCAGCTGCCGTCCGACGTCCGACCACCCCGCCGCCGCTGCCGCCGCCTCTCGATCGGTCGATGTCTGCCAGGCCGTTGCGCGTGGCGCGCCGGCCGCCGCCCTCATGGCGCCAATTGGGGCGACGTCGGCTCACGGGCTGACGTCAGCCCCTTTTTTTTAGAATTTATATATTTAGAATATATAGATTTAGAATTTAGAAATATAGATTTAGAATTTAGAAATATAGATTTAGAATTTAGAATTTAGAATTTAGAAATATAGATTTAGAAATGGATTTAGAATTTTTGTGTAAATGTTATTTAGAATTTGATTTAGAATTCAATTTGGATGTTGATTTAAATGTTATTTATATGTGGATGTAAATGTTATTTAAATGTGGATGTAAATGCTATTTAAATTTCAAATTGACATGTTCGGCTCGACTCGCTCGAGCGAGTCGGGAGCGATTCGAGTTGCTCGACTCGCTCGACTGGCTCGCTCCCGCCACGCTCCCGACCCCTCCCCGCCACGCTCCCGACTCCCCCGCCACGCTCCCGACTCCCCCGCCACATTATTATTTTTTGTCCACATATTATTTTTTGTCCTCGTATTAATTGTCTCATCATTGGAATAGATGGTTCTCATATTATTTTTTGTTACATTATTTTTGTTACAATGGTGCGAACCGAAGAGGACCGAGAAGCGGAGCAAATGATCATGGATTTAATTGCTCGTAATACTATGAATGATGCACCGAATGAACAAGAACAGGATCACAGAGAGGCCGACAGCTACCTGAACATGTTTGCTGATGGCAACGAGAGGGAGCAACCAATTGCTCAAGGAAGCAATGATGGAGAACCATCCGAGGTATAATTAATAAAAACCAGTACCAAAGAAGAAGCTAGACAGGCGTTTCATCATCACGGAAGTATCTCCCGATGGGAGACCGTTAGCTACACATGAAAATGTTGTTAAGTTGGTAAATCACATTGGGGCTCTTGTTCGGGACAACATCCCAATAAGCTTTCGGTTTTGAAAGCGGTGACGACCGACTTGCTACCCAAGAAGGTGATCAAGCGTGCGAGCATGAAGATCAAGATCGGAGACGAAGAGCAACATGAAGAGAATGAACCCTTGCACGGTTCGCCAGATGTTGTCCGGCCATAGAGAAGAACATGATTTGGGCCGAGGTGAAAGCACACTTCGGATTTCCCGAAGGCACATGTTTGAAAGATGTGCGCACTTGGGCCCTGCGTATGTTGCAATTGCCTTTCGAGACGTACAAGAAGCGCCGACCAAGGAGTTCATCAAGGAGGGCTTACACCGATTTTAAGAAGCCGGATATGCCAAGTTAAGAGATCATTGGGATGCATTTGTGCGGGGCAAGCAATCGGAAGATGCCGCCAAGTTGATTGCAACCAACAACCAATGCACGTAAAAGAAATAATTCCATCATCTTGGCCCTACGGAGGTTACGCTGATGGCCACCCTAAATAGGGATCGGATGGAGCAAGAGATAATGGCACGTGGAATCGCAAGCAACTCGGAGTGGCTGATCCGAGCGGAATTACTATTATGCACATGGTGGCACGCTCAATCCCGAAGATGGATCATTAATACCGGGTGAGCAACTAAGACAGACAGCTGCAAGGCTTGTTGATTTGATCGGTGCCTGAAGGAACATTCATAGCGATCGAGAGAAGGATGAGCTTTCTGCTGCAATAGGCACTAGAGAACATGGTGGACGAGGCAAAGGTGTGATTCCATGGAAAGTCGCATGGCATGAGCACATTGACTCGTATAAGAAGCGCAAAAGGAACAAGGACGAACAAGATAGGAAAATCAGACAATTGCAAGAGCGCGTAGAAATGACTGAGGCAAGAATGGAGGCCATCATTGCGGTGTGGCCCTTGCTCTTAACAAACAATCATCTCAGCAAGGGCCCATAGATGAAATGAGCCCGCCATCTACTAAGGGGAAAAGTAGTGTTGCTTCAACGGATGCAAGACCAAAGACAAACATGGAAGCATGGGTCAAGGAAGCAAAGCACCCTAGCCTCACATGAAGCACTGGCTGCCTCACCAAAAGCACCCCAAGCCTTAGCAAAAGCAGCCGAGGTCGCCACTAACAGTTCCCCGTGGATGACATCATAGTGAGGTCAGCGTGTGAGCTTCACGCTCAACTCAGAAACAAGATGTTATTGGTGGCTTATGGTGTTGCTGAGGTCCCGGAACCGGGGGAAACATTCATGGGCATGGAATTCAAGAAATCATTTTACCATAAAGTTGTCCGAGTGGTCCCCGGTTGGGAAGACCTCGAACCGGAGTTACTGGGACTGATGGGGAAGAGGTGCTTGGATACTGCACGGTTGGGTATTGTGGGCCAAGGCTCACATAAAGATTACGGAACCGGTCAAAGAAGCACCCCTAGCCTCACCAGAAGCACCTCTTCCTGAAGCCTCATCTACACCCCTCGTGCTCAAGGCGAAGATCATCGCACCATCATCTCCAACAGAAGCATGAGTCCTCTAGTTGATCGGGACCCAAGCGAGAGTCCGCCCCTCAACAGGGGCAAGGGTACCAAACGACGAGGCTACGCATCATCCTCGCCCCTCCTCCAAAGAAGCGAAGCCCAGCCAAGAAGCCTCATCCGAATTATCTTACGAGAAGACTCGGGAGGAGCTAGATGCTTCAAAGGGCTGAACTTGATAGACAAATATTCAAAGCGAAGAAGCCACTTGTTGAGAAACCAATTGACCGGTAAATTTCATTGCTTCATGAAAAAATGGAGGAGGAGAAAGCGAATAAATGCCTAGCCACCTCCTTTGAGTGACTATGATGCATAAGCACTCAAGATGGACAAATGTAAGAAATTGGTGAACAAAGCTAAATCTACAATTCCACAACTAGGCACCGAGTCAAAGTAACTGTCTCCCCAATCAAGGTGCTTTCTTCGCTTGAGCAAAGATATGCTTGTATTCAATTAGGATTCAGTGTCCGACTCGGTCAAACCGAGGACGAACCAATCCCAAAGCATGAAGGGGCAAATAGACCAAGTATGAGTTGGGTAAACCTCTTGTGTGGCCTTGATTGGTGTCGTTTCTTCCAACGAGAATGCATGAAGCGACGATTGGTACATGCTGCGTCGGCCCAATGGTGTAACCTATGTGGAAATTACCATAGATGATCAACATTATTTCCGTGGACAAACTTTTGGTGTGGAATTTGACCAATTTTGGTACTTATTCAATCAAGATGCAATTGACTCGACTCATCGCTTGCTTCGGACTCGTAAGTCTCGAAAACAATGATCTAGACATTCTACCTTATCTTAACTTGTGTTTAATTTGAATTTAATTTCAATCATGCAGCTTTGAGATGCAGGTGCAAGAGGAGAGGAATAATGGACGCCGGCTTCATGGATCCACTAATGATAAATCGACTTGTGTCGAAAAATGGGAGTCGGACACATTAGACTATATATATTTGTATCTAGAAAAACACCATAAGAAGGGTATCATACTTCGCCATACAAATTCGGGTGAGCAACATGTATCTCATCTATTTTATCTGTTTCAAATGATATTGCATATATATTTCAAGAAACTAATATTCTACACGTATGCACAACTTCCTGGATTCTTTTGCATTATGTCTCTCCAAGCAAGGTCTTCATCTTCGACTCTTTGAGGGCAACATCGGACAAAAGCGCATATCAAGATGTCGAGAGATGATCAAACTTGCATGGACTCGCCTGTGTAGAGCACCCGGAAGATACAAAGAGAACCTTTATTTCCACTATGATTTCAGATGTGTATTTTGCTAGTCCGCATATCTCATGTCTTCCAATATAATTAAACATATTTCATAACCTTGACATGTGTAGTGTTTGACACAACCTTCGTACCAATCTGCAGATACTATGTATGCGAGTTCATGCATACCTTTTCAAGCATCGGAAGAGGTACCAACCTTGAAGACAGGCCCACTAAACTAAACGACACATGCATGTAGTTCTTATTTGTCCATGTTCTTTTTTGTACTAGTTCTTATTCTTTGTTCATATTCTTTTGTAGATTGATGACATCAAGCAGGGGTTCCTCGAGTCGGAAAGAATCCGGTTAATTCAAGAACAACTTTACGGATTTCTTCTAGATGAGGTGATTACGCCAGGTGGAGAATTCTACTCAGGCTTATCATCTGTGATTGTAACGGGGAAGTCCACGGAAGAAACATCGGGGAAGTCCACTGCAAAAGCAACTGGGAAGTCGACGGAACAAGCAGAGTCGACTAAGCAGAGGAGCAAGAGAGGAAATAGCTCTGCAAAAGACCAATCGTCAGGAAGCAAAAAAACTAATATTAAACCTTGCTAACCTTTGATGCAATGTATTATATACACTAATATATATTTTTCAGATTGCATGCACAATATTATATATGTTCTTTGCATTGGATCAACTCGGATTTGAGATAATACATGCATATGAATATATGTACTAGTATAATATTAGATATTATACTAATACATATATATGTATGCATGTATAGTATTGTCTCAAATATTTTATATGGCACACGAATATATTATAGCGTATCAAGCATTAGGATTAATATACGTAAATACGATAGAATTAATAAACCAGAAAACAATAAAGAAAAAGAAAAAACAAAAAAAATTTAGTACCGGTTGGAAACAAGAACCGGTACTAATGTGGACTGTACACGTCGCGGGGCACATTAGTACCGCCCTCAATACCACCGGTACTAATGCTCACATTAGTACTGTTTAAAAACCGTACTAATGTGACTTCACATTAGTACCGATCGAACAATACCGGTTTGGAAACCGGTACTAATGAGGGTTATAAACCGGTACAGATGTGCGTTTCCCTAGTAGTGGCCCTTTGCACGTACGCCCCATTTCGTAGTTTTCTTCGGGGGTTAAGTTCTTGGTGAGCACTTGAGCTCGATCATCCGGGGTCCTGGTGGTCTTGCACTCTCAGTGACCATGACAGCAGTGGGGTTCCGGTGAAAAAGGGATAAGGGAGACGACGCAAAGGAAAAGTTTGGAGAAGGGGATACTGGATACACACACAAGTTGCCCTAAAAAGTGCAGAGGATAGAATCCAACAACAGATGAATGGTGGGGCCATGTCTGAGGAGACTAGTAGAAAGTGCAAATTATAACAATCCATTGGAAGTGACCTCTCTCTCATTGGAAGTTTGAAAATTGAATTCTGATATAAATCCATCTGTATATGCATGTAGTAATAGGGAAATTTTAGGGTGTTTGTAATTAATGTGAGTCATCCATCCGGTGAAATCTAACGGTGGTAGTACCAGGTAGTACCAATAGGGTAGTACCCGGTAGTACCATTTTGTTGGACCCGGTACTAGGTACTATTAATTAAATTAGCTGGGGAAAAAAATATTAGTACAAGGTACTACCTGGTACTACCCAAGTACCGGAACAAAGCTCGTAGTAATATTGCATTTTTGAGCTTGCTGATATCCAAGAATATGGAACTGACTCAAGTGAGTATTTTGTTATTTGTATGAACAGGTTGAAGAGGTACATACATGCATAGTACTAATTGTGTTCAAGAAGCATAAGTTTGGATGATTGTGCTATGTGCAGTGCTACCTAATGATGTTGAGTCCCAATGATTGATGCCTTGTTAAGAGCATTACAGTGAGACGCCATCTCTAGTACACGAATCATTGCCGTCATTAGGAAAGTCCAAATTAACATTGAAGCATGCGATACATCTTAGCTTGCACGCCGGCCATCCGTGCATGATGTATGCATGCAAGCTTTACAGGATCTAAGGGGACAGCATCCATGACATTCCAGCACAGAGCACACACAGCATTGGCCTTATCCCTTTTGAGGGCCAATATCATGGTACGAGCCGTCGGATCTGATCGTCCATGCATGTTCATGTGACCGTCAACGACGACCGCAGCTAGAGAGCCAATAGTTAACTTCTTTGGATCCAATGAGGTTGCAGAATAGATTAACCAAGCAACGCACTTATATTCACTATATGCATCATATTTTTTGTCTAGTTGCTTTGTATTAGACTCTTGTTTGATACTTGGTGGTAGTACAAATTTAATCTTTACAAAATTACTATTAATTCTGCACAAGTAGTACTTGGTTTGGATACTACTTGGTTTGGATCTTCTTTTGAAGGTAAACTGAATATTTTTTTTAAAAAATAGCAGGAGCACTGCTCTATCATTTAAGAAGAAGAAGCAAGTTTACATCACGAGCCGAAGCAAACACCACCACAACACATACAACGCACACGAACAACACACACAACAAAATACTACACCACCACAACCCGGGAGAAGAGTCCAAAATAAACCACCGCGAACTGCCCCGTCGTCGCCAATGTTGTGCCACACCAAAAGTCGCAGCCCGCTACAAGTTTGAGAGGCAACTCGAACTCCTCTACCAAGGGGCTAACACTCTCAAGCCGAACCCACACGATCGTCGATCCCCATGCTCCAGCGTTGCTTCAGCAGAACACTCCCGTCACAGCAGCAATGAAAAACACTGGTCTAGGCCACTCTGCGTGGGGGTCTCACCTCACCCACCGCCTCACACTCCTCTACCAAGGACTCAGATATCTGGAACCTCTTCAAGAGCATCACCTCCTCCCAACCGAAACTGAGATCACCACTGCATCTTGCACGTCAACTCGAGACATCCAACACCCATGGGTCTTCTGCACCTCCCCGCCGATACAGACGTGGCACACCTCCACTGCGTACAAACTACACCATCAAGCATCCACCACCAACATTGCCGCAAGTCGCGACGGGTCTCATGAAACAACGCCTCCAAGAAGGACGTGACGTCGATGGCGCCACCGTCGCTAGTCCAGTAAAGGACATGGTTTTCACTCTGAGAACCCCATGCTGCAAGACAAAACATCCCACAATGGCACCCTCAACAGGGGAACGACGCCCAATGACGATGCCGCCACCGCCACCGACTAGAATGCCGATGAAGACTTTCGCCTGACATGCTTTGTCTGCTGCACACTCACATACTTGTGACAGAAACCGCTCCCCGCCGCCTCCGGCAACGCCCCTACTAGGTAGATGATTCACCACACTCTACAACACCACCACGACGCCATGAAAGTGCCCCTGTACTGCACCGACCACCTCGGCTCCGCCACCGCAAGGCAATAACTCAAAGAACGCCAAGTAAGGCAAACTGAATAGACTAGCTATATCCACAGGCTTTGCACGACACACATTCTCTTTTTGGACGGTTCAGATACATTGATATGCTTATCTTGAATGGGTGGCGCTCGGTCAAGGGCTCTTTTACGGTGGATCATACCACCCTATACTACTATTGAAAAAGACCAGTATGAAAGGATCCAACGACTGAGATTAATTGTATACCACCACAACTTGCACCTGTGGTATAGGGTGGTATACATAGGTGGTATATGCGGTATAAGGGTATTATTGGAAGTTTTTATCTCGGTGGCATAAACAAAATATATGATTTCTTCATTTCCCTCTGGTGGTATGGTAAAAAAATCAAAATTCAAACGAAAAAAATCATTTCAAATTTCAAAAATGAAAATTTTCAATTTTTTTATTTCAGAAACGAAATATTTCAATTTTTTCATTTGCCTCTGGTGGTATGGCCAAAATTTTTAAAATTTCAAAAATAGAAATTTTCAATTCAAATTTCAAAATTGTTTTTTTCAATTTTTTCATTTCCCTCTAGTGGTATGGCCAAAATTTTTCAAAATTAAAAAACAAAAATTTTCAATTCAAATTTGAAAAATGAAAATTTTTAATATTTTTCATTTCAAAATTTCCTTGTGGCATAAATGATTTTTTTTCTCAGCCCGAAGTTGCCAAATTTGTTAAAAGATTATGAATATTACATATTTACCCTTACCAAAAATAGCTATATATTGCATACCACTACTTGGTGGTATGGTCCACCATAAAAGAGTCCTCGGTCAAAGGGATTCGCTGCCTTTTTGTGAGCAAATTGGCAGAGACAGACAAGTGTTGTTTTCAACATATATATGCATGTTAACTGGAATTTGATTTTAAAAAAAAAGAAGTCAAAGATCTCTGTGTTTTTCATCGCTTTCGAATCAAGTTCGTCACCCTATATCTGCAATGTTATATCTTCCAAATTTCCCCAAGGAAAAAACAGCACCGTTCCATATATATCACTGGCACATCACCGGTCCGTCCCACATGACTCTTCATCATGTGCCCCCACAGTTCCATGTTTCCGGCGTGGATAACTGGATAGAGAGAGCCTCTCCGCCATTAATCCATGGACGACGCAGACCTTGGCTGGACACTAGTGAGAGAACCACTGTTCCATTGGCAGCGACGTCTGAACTTGCGAGACCGATCGATCCATCGAAGTGCCATTTGCACGTACGCCCCATTTTGTAGTTTTCTTCACGGGTTAAGTTCTTGGTGAGCACTTGATCGAGCTCATCCGGGGGTCCTGCCCCTGGTGGTCTTGCACTATCAGTGACCATGACAGCAGTGGGGTTCCGGTCAAAAAGGGATGAGGGAGACGAAATTAAAGGAAAAGTTTGGAGAAGGGGGATACGCAATGACGGATCCAGCGGTAGGGGCGGTGCCCTGCTGCTAAATCGATGGAATCCAACTGAGCCCCTCCTCCTGGTGACAAGAATGAGGAAGGGAGGCTAGAGGAAGAGGAAGAAGAAGGAGAAAGCCTCCCCTAAATTTATTCCTAGATGCGTCACTGGGGATACGCACACAAGTTGCCCTAAAAGCGCATAGGATGGATGGGATCCAACAACAGCTGAATTGGTGGGGCCAAGGTATGTATGAGAAGACTACTAGTAGAAAGTGCAAATTATAACAATCCATTGGAACTTTGGAAGTGACCTCTCTCTCATTGGAATTTGAAAATTGAATTCTCATATAAATCCATCTGTATATGTAGTATAATATTGCATTTTTGAAGCTTGCTGATATCCAAGAATATGGAACTGACTGAACTGAGTATTTTGTTATTTGTAGGAACAGGTTGAAGAGGTACATATATACATAGTACTAGTTGTGTTCAACAGCCATAAGTTTGGATGGTTGTGCTATGTGCCGTGCTATACATAATGATGTCAAGTCCCAATGATTGATGCCTTCTTAAGAGCATTACAGTGAGACGCCATCTCTAGTACACGAATAATCATTGCCGTCATTAGGAAAGTCCAAATTAACAGTGCAGCATGCGTGATACATCTTGCACGCCGGCCATCCGTGCATGATGTATGCATGCAAAGCTTTATGGGATCTAAGGGGACAGCATCCATGACATTGGCGCCAATACCATGGTACGGCCGTAACGAGCCATCGGATCTGATCGGCCATAATGATCATCTGACCGTCAACGACAACGCAGCAAGAGGGCCAATAACCAACTTCTTTGGATCTGTTGTAAATGAGTGAAAACAAATGGAACTGTAGAAGATTCAATTGATTGGAGGGGGGTGGACCCCACTATTTATGTACAGAGAAAGGACGCGAAGGCACCCTTTCGGAGGGGGACATGCCCGGTTGAGAGGCGGTTGCCTCTAAACTAATTACAGGGACTAATGATAATCTTAATTACATAATTAAGCTAATAATCATCATTAATATTTCGTAACACTCCCCCTTGATCAATAGCTTCATGAGATCTTGATGTAATTACTTCTCCAATCTTCCTTGAATATTATCTTGTAAAACTCCTCCAAAAATCCTTTGGGAAAATCTTGAGGAGAAACCAATCTGTGAGTATATGTCACTAAAAACTCCTTTTAAACCCAGTGGGAAAAATAAGGAGAAAAGTGATATGACATATTTGATTATTGTCTCATTTGATATTTATATGAGAAAAACCTTTGAGAAGGAAAACTCATAAGTTTAGAGAGCAATGTAGTTATGATCTGAGGATCATATTTGAATACCCTTCTCCAAAAACCTGATGGAAAAATATGAGAAGGTATTATTATATTACCTTTAAAACCTTTAGAAGGAAAATAAGGTAATTATTGCCTCATTAAAACCTTTATGAGAAACCTTTATAAGGAAAAACTCATATAGGAAAAAGAGTACAATATTCATAATCAGAAGATTATGTGCAGGTTATATTAAAGGGAATCTCCCCCTGATTCTTGCAAATCTTTAAGTTGTCGCATACCAATTCCAAAAACATATTTCTGGAACAATGATGTTGGTAGTGACTTTGTGAATAATTCTACAAAATTATCACATGATTTAGTTTGCAAGATTTCTATTTCTCCTTTCTTTTGTAATTCATGAGGATATAATAGTTTAGGACCCATATGTTTTGATATGTTGCTTTTTATATAACTTGCTCTCATTTGTGCAATACAAGCAGCATTATCTTCATACATCATGGTAGGATTCATGATTGAACTTATACCACATGATTGTTGTATGTAATTAATCATTCTGCGAAGCCAAACACATTCACGTGATGCTTCAAATAATGCAATTATTTCAGAATGATTTGTGGATGTGGCTACTAGAGTCTGTTTTGATGACTTCCATGATATAGCCGTTCCACCATGTAAAAATACAATGCCTGTTTGAGATCTGGCTTCATGGGGATCAGATAAATAGCTAGCATCAGAATATCCAATCAATGTTTTATCTTGGTTTAATTTTGTAAAATAATACAAGATCTATAGTGCCAATAAGATATCGGAAGATATTCTTAACTCCCGCCCAATGGCGTTGTGTCGGGCTCTTTGTATCGAGCTAGCAAGTTTACCGCAAAATGCAATGTCGCCTTGTGCAATTTGCGATATACATTAGCACTCAATGGCATCGAGATATGGAACCTCTGGTCCCAATATCTCTTCATCTTCACCTTTAGGTCTGAATTGATCTTTATCAACTTCAAGAGAGCGAACGACCATAGGTGTTTTAGATGGATATGATTTATCCATATTGAATTTCTGTAGAACTTTTGGATATAAGGCATCGATGTACTAAAATCCTGTTGGGAGGTACTCAAGTTATAAACCTAAGCAAAATTTGGTTTGACCCAAATCTTTCATTTCAAATTCCGTCTTAAGATGTTTGCGTGCTTCATCTATATCTTGTCGAGTCCCAATTATATTGAGATCATCAACGACATATATATAATGCAAAATCCATTGAGGATTTCTTGATGAATACACATGGGCAATCATCATTGTTGGAAAACCATTCAAGAAGGAATTCCTTTAGTCGGTTGTACCACATTCTTCCCGACTGCTTTAAGCCATATAATGACTTTTGAAGCTTTACACAATACATGTTGCGTGAATGATTCTTGTTCGGGATATCAATTCCTTCTGGAACTTTCATGTAGATATCCGAATCTAGTGACCCATAAAGATATGCTGTCACTACGTCCATGAGATGCATGGATAGATGAGAGCCATGTGTGGTTCGAGGACCGGTGGATGGTCGCCTCGTGTGATGAGTGATTGACAACGTGGTGTGGACTGATTCTTGGCTAAGTATTGCAGCATTGCGCTTGACTGGTGGTGCAGGTGAAGAACAAGCGTGAAAGGTCATTGCCGGTGAGGCCTCCAGGTGTGGAGAAGACAAGTAGGCTTGGTTCGAGGGACCCGTGGTGGGGTCAAGTGCGGCCGCATGGTGGCAAGAACCGCAAGATGAAGTCATGGAACGGTTTCTTGGTTGAGCCTCAAAACCAAGGTCGAGCCGGACTACGTGGGAGCCGAGTCATGAGTGGTGATTGGCGGAGGCTACACCGAGTTCGTGGGGTTTCCGTGATTCACCGTAAAACCACCGGGTTCCTTGGTTGATCCACGGTCGATCGGTGGTCTGACTCCGACCGGTGGGTACCGGCCGACCGGTGAGGGCACCGTCTCGACCGCGGCGACGCAGCTTCGAATCTTCAAGCGGAGGACACGCTGCCGGGATCGCAAGGCTTGCGCCGAGGCTAAGCAAGTTTGCGGTCGGCCGGGCATCCGTCCGATGGAGTGAAGACAAAGATTTCGAACTCACCCTTGAGGGCATGTATCCCTAGTTAGCTAGTAAGGGTATTTTAGTCTTTCTGCTGCCTCCATATAACCCAAGTGGTGAGAGGATGGCAGCCATCTCTTGGAACCCTAGCTCATTTGGTTTTCCTATTTTCCTTCCTATTTTCCTTAGGATTTTCATAGGACTAGCTTGAGAGCTTCATGGTGAGATCTTGTGAGAGGGAAGGATGATCGAGCGCAAGCTAGACCTTATATGAACCTCTTTGGTATGTATAGATGATTCTGTGGTTCCTCAAGGCTTGGATGTATCTTTCCTGCTTTCTCCTTTTTGGTGATTTTCGGAGGCTTTTCTTGGCGAATTTCTTATGGCGGTTTTGAGACCTTTCTCTTTGGGATTTGGTGGGGATGTATGCATGAACCTCTTGGTTCTTTTCCTTTGATTCCCTCCCAAATCCGTGAGTAAAGGGACTCAATTTTGGGGTTTTCGTGGCTCCTAGGTTAGTGGTGTTCTTGGGAAATTTCTTCGATTTCTCTTGATTCAACAAGTTTTGGTGGACCATAAATTGGCTATGGATTGCCCATGAGGTGTTCCTACTATCCCCAAAGTCCTGTGGAGCGAATCGGGAGATTGGGAGTTGGATTTGGAGGAGTTGACCCGGCGCTGCTCATCCCGAGCTGCCTGTGTGTGACCGGTCGACCGGTGCTCTTGACCGATCCGACCGGCAAGCCCTTGGTGGGATTTGTCTCGGGAACAGCCTGTCCGTGTGGTTTTGTCTCGTGGTCCCGCTGGTCAGTTCTTGGCGTGTTTGGAGTTGTTTTGCTAGGTTTTGTGAGGAGTTCTTCTTCCTTGCAGGTTGTGTTTCGAGGTGGTTTTGTTCCAGGGGCTAGAGGAGTCATCGAGGCTTCGAACGCTTTGCCGTGCGTTGTGTAGCCACCACCGATCGCTGTCCACCGGTCGACCGTCACCGGGTCCGACCGCAGCAGCCATCGTTCGACTGTGTAGCACAGCAAGCCGTGCAAGTTTCAGTGTGTGTTGGTGAGTTTTGGTTTGGAAGGTTGTGTTGGTTCCTAGGACCAGTAGCACTGGTGGCTGCGTGGTCTTGACCAACTTGGGTAGTTGAGTCGAGAAGTGTTTGAAGCCGTGTTCGCCTTGTTGGAGTTCCCATCTCCTTCGAGAAGAATTTTTATCGGCTCCCATTCACCGCCCCCCTCCGGGTTCGCCTAATTGGTCCTTCAATTGGTATCGAGCCGGTTTGGGTCTTCATTGACTCTTACCGCCTAAGATCCAAAGATGGCGCACAGAACGGGGTTCGGGTCCTCCGTGACTTCGATGGGAAGAACTACCAGATGTGGCAGGCAGATGGCGGTGTTCCTCCGCGAAAGGGTCGATCCTTTGGGACGTTACGGTGAACACAGCTTATGTTCATCCGATGAACTTCCTTGCTCCGTGGTCGAGGGATATGTTCGACGCCAACAACAAGGTGGTCGACTTTTCCGTGGTCACCGAATTCGATCTGGTTCGATGCAGGACTTAGCTTGTAGGATTTGGGAGCAGCTTGAAGGATGGTTATGTTGGGAATGCTCGTGTTCGTGCTCGGATGTACGCGACTTCTGGAGAGAGTACGAGAACTTCACTCATCTCCATGCCCTTTTCCGGTCCGTTTACTACCGTGGTAGAACAACATGAGAGCCAATGTGGTGCTCCCATACGATGATCATGATAGAGCCGTGAAGCTCTTGCACTCGTTGGATCGCACTGGTATGGGACGGAAGGTCGAGGCTATCCTTGAGTCCGAGAAGTATGACACCCGACCGTGAACGAGTTGTTTTCAAGCTTAAGTCACCGAGTTGGACCGTGGTATGACAGCCAAGATTGAGAGCCCGACCGACTCTCATAGTCTTACTCTCATCGGTGGCAAAGGAGCTAAGTCTAACGCTAACGCATCCTCCGTGATGTACTGCCTTCTTTGATGTCTTTGCCGATAAGGAGTTCGACGTGCTTGGAGAGGACGAGTGGCGTTGTCGACGCGGTTCGAGAGGTTGCACGAGAACCGGTGAACACGAGGAGGACAAGACGGACGCAGCCAAGGCGGCAAGCCAGACACTTCCGCCGACCGGAGAAGACAGAGAACAAGGACGCCACAAGGACGGCTACATGCACCGGCATCGAGCAAGGACGGCAAGTACCGATCAAGGCGCGATCACAAGCACAAGGACGAGCGATGCGATGGTCGAGGAAGAAGGCCGCGGCAGAAGGCCCGAGCGATGGTCCTGAGCGAGCGACGCCGACTCCAGCTCGCCTACTCTTCCTCGAGCTCGAGTAGCGAAGATGAAGGTGATCGCGCAAGAACAAGAAGGCGTCCAAGAACTTGAGCGGGTTGAGCTGCTCATGGAGATGGCTTCGCGCATGGCTCGTAGCTCCGGCAGCAAGAAGAGTCACCTGGCGACTCGGACTCCGACTCGAGGATGAGGTACATGACGAGCTCTTCTTGCGTGAGGAGAACGAGCGTTGGCAAGTTGCTTGATAACCGCGATGACATGCTCGAGAGAGGCCAAGAAGATGAGGAAAGAGCTTAGGGCCTCACTAGAAGATGCTAGGAACCATGTGGTCGAGCTAGAAACCCGTAACCTAGATGCTAAGCTTGAGATTGATTCGCTTAAGGCTTCGCTTGTGGTTTCGGCGAGATTGATTGCGTGATTGCTCTGTACCTAGCTGATCTTATCGCTCTTAAGGATAAGCATGCTTCTACTTGTGATGAACTAGATATGCTTAGGGTTGAAGTGGTCGAGCTTAAGTCTAGACCTACTTTGCTAGGTGCTTGCACTTCTTGCCCTGCTTTTGCATGGAAAGATTGATGAGATGCATGCTTACACGCTTTCACTTGAGGCTAAGTTGAAAGAGCCTATTCCCACTTCTTGTTCTACTTGTGAATTGCATGCGGTTAAGAATTTGGAGCTTGCTTATTATGTTGATCGCTTGCATGTGATGAAAATGATGAGTCGAGGAAATGTATGAGTGGTTGTCTCGAGCCTCAGCTTGGTATCATGATAGCGGCTTTCAAACGCTATGATGGTCGTGCACTTGAGGCGACAAGCTTGGAGAGAGAACTTGGTGAGGGAGTTGAGAGAGTTGGAGAGATCCCTATCCCACCACCAAAGACACAAGAACAAGTTTGAGCCCAAGCCTAACCATCTCGAAACAAACTTGACACTACTCCGATCCACCCATATTCCTCACCCAACAAATGATTTCCAAAACCGTGAAGTTTGTGAGCCCAAAGGGAGGTGAGAAAGGAGAGAAGAAGGGTGAAACCGAGTGAGCAGCCCCAACCCAAGCCTAAGCCTAAGCCACAGCCCATGAAGTTCCATTGTGGGTATTGGGAGAGATGGTCACAAGGATGAGTTTTGCTTCAAGAGGAAGCGTGAGGATAGATTGGCTAGAGAGTGGGCTAACAAGGACAGTACCACCCTCTAATGGTGTACCCGAGCCTCGTATGCAGATGCCAGGCCAAGGCGATTGTGAGGATGGTTCCGGCTTGGGAGACCGGAAGGTAGCGGTGTGCTGGCTGGCCGACCACACGGCCGACCGGTGCACTACACCGGCCGACCGGTGCAGTGTCCGGACAGATAGCGGTCTGGTTTTCGTGCTCGTGAGGATGCTCGGTTGGTTCGGTGGTCATGATTCGTGGTTGGTATGGAAAGTCAGTGTGGTCGCTTGTTAGGCGTTCTCCACCTCGTGCTCAATACGGGGTGGGAGGAGTCGTAGCTTTGAGATGGAGAGGAGGAACGGTCCACGGTCTTCTTTTCATGGCTTTCGTCCTCCTCCGCCTAGAGAGGGTTGGTTCCCCGTAGTGGTTACCGTGGTGGTATTCGTGGTGGTAGCTTTGATAGGCGTGATGATTTGGTTTATGCTAACCCCACTTTGGAGCAAATGGCTCGACCGGGTTTTACTCTTTTGGTACTAACCCCATCTTGAGTCGTTTGTTCACCACGTGCTCGCTTTTGAATTTCGTGTGGGAGACTTGAGGAACGTTTGGTTGATTGACTCCAGTTGCTTCGAGGCATATGACCGAGGACAAGGGGTGGTTCTCAAGTCTCGTCCTGGGTGTTCAAGACATACATCACCATTGGGGACAATGGGCGAGGGCGCAGGAAGGTGAGATCAAGGTAAGTGACAAGGTCACTGTCAGCGTGTTGGCTCTTGTTCAATCGCTGGGGTTCAATTTGCTTTCCGTGTCCCGCTTGTTGGATGAGGGTTTTGAGGTGTTGTTTCTCCGGTGGTTCTCGATTTTAGATTCTCGAGGGACCTAGTTTGCATGGTCGCCCCGAGGGTCAAGTGTTCCGAGCTGATTTCTCGCTTCCGGTGTGAGCGTTGCTTTCGGCCTTTCTTCGAGTGAGTTGTGGAAGTGGCATAGGAAGTTGGGTCACTTGAGCTTTGACCTTTGTCTCGCTTGAGTAAACTCAATTTGGTCCGAGGATTGCCACGGTTGAGGTTTGAGAAAGAGTTGGTTTGTGCGTAGGCATGCCAAGATGGTAGCCTCTTCTCACCCGCCTCACCGATGTGATGACCGAGGCCCATGCGAGCTGCTCCATATGGACCTTGTTGGCCCACTGTGCGATCCGCGGGTGGGAAGTGGTATGTCCTTGTTGTGGTGGATGACTACTCGGTATGCGTGGGTGTTCTTTCTTTAGGAGAAAGGGGAGACATTTGGTTTTGTTCGAGATCTTGTCTTGAGGTTAAGAAACGAGAGGCATGGAGATGCCATACGAGCGATCCGCAAAGTGACATTGGCTCGGAATTCAAAACTCTCGCTCAAACCTTTTGCCATGACTTGGGTCTTGAACACCGCTTTGAGTCCGTGATACGCCTCCCGTAATGGCGTGGTGGAAAGGAAAACAGGACCTCAGGCGAGATGGTTCTGACGATGCTCGACGAGCATAGGACTCGAGAAGGTTCGGGTCGAGGTGGTCAATACCGCGCTGTGTGTCGAATGTGATCTACCTCGTGGTTCACAAGAAGAAAACTCGTTACGAGTTGATGCACGGTCGCACACCCAAGGTGAGTCACTTCCATGTCTTTGGTTGTAAATGTTTCATTCTCAAGAAAGGGAAGAAGTTGGACAAGTTCGAGGCTAGGTCCGTCGATGGCATTTTCTTTGGTTACGCATCTCATTCTAGAGCATTTCGTGGTGCTCAATCTTGAAACTAACCAAATCGCGAGGTAACCTTCGACGAGACACAGCCACGTAGTCGCCTTGTTTTTGAGTGTGTGATGACGAACTTGGCGAGGAGATTTTCGTGAGGAGGAGCATGAACATGGAGATGATGAAGATGGCGTGTGGTGCCCGCGACCGAACATGTACCCACTACTGACGACGATCGAGAATGCCCCTCCCACACCTACAACGACAAACCCTGCATCAAGGCAAGTTGCTTGAGGGGAGGTAGCATCAAGGCGAGAACCTCCCCGACGAAAGTGCAAGTGGATCACCCAGCTGAGAATCATCTACATGAATGAATGTACTAAAACGGCCGAGGGTTCTAACAATTCTCATTTCGCTCATGCTGCTTTGTTGCCACCTTGAGCCCAAAGACATTGGACACGCTATCCGATCATAATTGGGTTAATCCGATGTATGAGGAGTTGGAGAATTTTGAGAGGAACCAAGTTTGGGAATTGGTGACCCTCCCGGTGTAAGCCGATTGGGACAAAATGGGTGTGGAAGAATAAAGAGGGAGAGAAAGGAGAAGTGGTGAGGAACAAGTCAAGACTTGTTGCTGTGGGCAACAGAAAGAGGGATCGACTACGAGGAGACTTTCGCTCCTGTAGCTCATTTGGAGGCGATCAGGATCCTTCTAGCCTTTTCCGTGGCTAAAGGGTTCAAGTTGTACCAGATGGATGTGAAGAGTGCTTTCCTGAACGGTGTGTTGGAGGAAGAAGTGTATGTGAGCTAACCACCGGGGTTTGAGAGTGAGAAGTACCCCCACCGGGTGTACAAGTTGAGGAAGGCGCTGTATGGTTTGAAGCAGGCACCTAGAGCTTGGTATGGTAGGTTGAGGGGGTTCCTATTTGAGCGAGGCTTTGAGATGGGGAAGGTCGATCAGACCTTGTTTCTCCTCAGGCAGGGCAAAGATATCCTGATTGTGTAGGTGTACGTGGATGATATTGTCTTTGGTGGCTCGTCTAACTCTCTTGTTGCAAGGTTTGCGTAAGAAATGAGCAGGAATTTGAGATGAGCATGATGGGTGAGTTGCGCTCTTCCTTGGGCTCCAGATCAAGCAATCAAAGGAAGGAACATTTGTGCACCAAGCAAAGTACACCAAGGACATTGTGAGGAAATTCAAGATGGAGGACTCCAAGGCCATGGCGACGCCTATGAGTACGACTACAGCCATTGATGCGACGAGGAAGGTGAGCATGTGGACCGTATGAGTACCCGAGCATGATCGGGTCACCTCTACTTGACGACGAGGCCGACATCCGTTCCTCGATGTCTGCAGGCGCTCGTTTTCAAGTGTCTCAAGGACTTCGTGATCGGCAAGCTCAAGCGATTTTCAGGTATTTGCTCATACTCCCGACTTGGCCTTTGGTACTCGCGTCCTCTTCTTTGGCACTTCATGGATTTTCGACGCTGGATTTTGCCGTGTGTCGGTTGGATAGGAAGTCCACTGACTTGCCGCTTGGGTTCTTCTTTGGTGTCTTGGTCTTCCAAGATGAAATGTTGCACGTTGCACAATCCACTACCGAGGCAAAGTATGTGGCCGTAGCTAGTTGTTGCTCTCAGCTCCTTTGGATCACATACACCATGAGTGACTTTGGTGAGGAGTATACCCATGTCCCACTTCAATGTGACAGCACCGATTACTATAAGCGTTGCAAAAGAACCCAAAGGCTCCATTCCAAAACCAAGCACATAGAGGTGAGGTATCATTTCGAGAGACAACGAGAGAAAGGAAAAATCTCTTTGATCCATGTACCCACACATGACCAAACTAGCCGTTATTTTCACCAAACCCTAGATCAAGCAACTTTCACTTTCGTTATGGGGGAGCTTGGTGTTTGTTTGATTTCTTGAGTTGGTGTGTGGGAGCTCCTTTGTAGCATATGTATAGTTTTCCTTTGTGCATTTCTTGCATTTGGCATGGCATATGTAACATGATGTATAGGCATCTTTGTATCTTAGGTTGCATGCATTTTGTATCATATGCATTGTTTAGGAAAAGCTTCTCCTATATACATTGTTCACCATGGAATGATATGTATGTCCTTGTGAGCTAATTTGGTAAGCTATGGTTAGTTTGGCTTAGCTCTTGATAATCTTGGTTTATATCCATGGTTGATGGCTATGTTTTTTAAAAAATGTCACATGTATGCTCTCTTGTGAGTAAATGCCTTTATATGATCTTGACATGTTTTAGTGGCTTGGCTATGCTTAATTTGTGGTTGGATAGCTTATTTTGATCATATGGGGCCAAAGGCTCATTTGCCATCATGAATGTTTAGCCCCCATGCTTGATCTTGTGGAGGGGCACAAGTTCCTTTTTGTCGCAAAGACATTTCATGTACCAATTTCAAATCTGAAAATGAAATGTAAATCACTTGGAAAATGTGCTCCCATGTCATATGTGCTAATTTTAATTTGCTTTGGGTGCTAAACCGTTGCATGATGCCTACCAATGAGAAGTCTCATATATAGAAGTAGACACATGGCTCGGTGGCTTTGACATGACATGAGGTCATTGTGGGTGTTTATGATGGTCTTATGCTTAGAATGGTTGTCCTAGCATGAAGTTTGGGTGGTTTTGCCATTTTGATATGTTTTGCTCATGTTTAGGACTTTGCTCATAAGAGGGTAAATTTTCGCAAAATTGCTCAATTCTATATTAGCTTCGTCTAATGGTTGTGAAACTTGGTGATCATGAAGTTGATGTCATTACGAAGCTATAGAGTATCTAACTTGCTCATTTGGACATGTGTAGCATCCTATGTTGAATTTTGTCTATTTGAGAAGCTCTAGGTTGCATTTTTTGCATTTTTGGCTTGATTCATGCATTGTCAACAAGGGGGAGAAGTTTGAGCATGTTTTGGCCTACTGAATGCATCTAGAAGGTTTTCAGGTGGTTTCGAGCCATTTCTGGGCTCTTGTGCACCGGTCTCGACCGGTTGAGGTCACCACCGATCGGCCGTGGTCTGGTCCTGTTCACATGTTGAGCACCGGCTCGACCGGTGGTGTCGATCGGTCGACCGGTCGAGCCGAGCTGTTGTAGCTGCTCTGTTTCGTGAAGTGGTTCACATGCATTCGTCCAGGGGGAGTTGCATGTGTGCAGGGGGAGCTCTTTGTGGTTTTCGAGCTTTGGATTGGTGGTTTGTGCTCTTTGCTTGAGCATGTTTTGTCTCGGATGTGTCGAGCCGTTGCCCTTGCCTAAGGGGTCCGAGACTTGTCTTCTTCAAGTGATCTTGCTCTCTGCCTTTCTTTGGTTTTCGATCGCTAGTTGGAGTTTCTTTTAGTCGCTTTTCTTTTCCTTTTCTCTGTTATTACCAAAACGTGTGTGTGTTGTCAATGCACTCATCAAGGGGGAGATTGAGAGCCATGTGTGGTTCGAGGACCGTGGATGGTCGCCTCGTGTGATAAGTGATTGACAACGTGGTGTGGACCGATTCTTGGCTAAGTATTGCAGGTGCGGTTGCGGCTTGACCGGTGTTGGTGCGGTGAAGAACAAGCGCGAAAGGTCGTTGCGGTGAGGCCTCCGTGTGGAGAAGACAAGTAGGCTTGGTTCGAGGGACCGGGTCTAGTGCGGGCCGCATGGTGGCAAGAATGCAAGATGAAGTCATGGACGGTTTCTTGGTAGAGCCTCAAAACCAAGGTCGAGCCGACTACGTGGGAGCCGAGTCATGAGTGGTGATTGGCGAGGCTACACCGAGTTCGCGGGGTTTCCGGTGGTTTACCAGAAAACCACCGGGTTCCTTGGTTGATCCACAAATCGGTGGCCCGATCGATGAGGAGCACCGGTCGACCGGCAGCGACGACGCAGCCCGAATCTTCGGCGAGAACACACGCTCGGGATCGCAAGGCTTGCGTCGAGGCTAAGCAAGTTTGGCGGTCAGGGCATCCGTCCGATGGAGCGAAGACAAAGATTTCAACTCGCCCTTGAGGGGCATGTATCCTAGTTAGCTAGTAAGGGTATTTTGTCTTCGGTTGCCTCCATATAACCCAAGTGGTGAGAGGATGGCAGCCATCTCTTGGAACCCTAGCTCATTTGGTTTTCCTATTTTTCCTTCCTATTTTCCTTAGGATTTTCATAGGACTAGCTTGAGAGCTTCATGGTGAGATCTTGTGAGAGGGAAGGATGATCGGGCAAGCTAGACCTTGTATGAACCTCTTTGGTATGTATAGATGATTCGTGGTTCCTCAAGGCTTGGATGTGTCTTTCCTGTTTCTCCTTTTGGTGATTTTCGGAGGCTTTTCTTGGCGAATTTCTTGTGGCGGTTTTGAGACCTTTCTCTTTGGGATTTGGTGGGGGATGTATGCATGAACCCCTCTTGGTTCTTTTCCCTTTGATTCCCCTCCCAAATCCGTGAGTAAAGGGACTCAATTTTGGTGTTTTCGTTGTCCTAGAGTTAGTGGTGTTCTTGGCGGAAATCCTTCGATTCCTCTTGATTCAACGAGTTTTGGTGGACCATAAATTGGCTATGGAGTGCCCATGAGGTGTTCCTACTATCCCCAAAGTCTTGTGAGAATTCGTGGAGCGAATCGGGAGATCGCGAGTTGGATTTGGAGGAGTTGACCCGTGGGCGCTGTTCATCCCGAGCTGCCCAGGCGTGACCGGTCTGACCGGTGCGAGCCCTTGGTGGGATTTGTCTCGGGGAACAGCCTTGTCCGTGTGGTTTTGTCCCGTGGTCCTGCTGGTCAGTTCTTGGCATGTTTGGAGTTGTTTTGCTAGGTTTTGTGAGGGGTACATCTTCCTTGCAGGTTGTGTTTCGGATGTGGTTTTTGTTCCAGGGCCTAGAGGAGTCACTGAGGCTTCTGAACGTTTGTTTGACTACTATAGCCACCGGCTGACCGGTTGTCCATCGATCGACCGGTGTCACCCGATCGGCAGCACCGACCGGCCAGCTACTCGACGGCAGCACGTGCAAAGAAACCGTTTTCATTGTGTGTGTTGGTGAGTTTTGGTTTGGAATGTTGTGTGTTGGTTCCTAGGACCAGTAGTACTCCAGTGGCTGCGTGGTCTTGACCAACTTGGGTAGTTGAGTCGAGAAGTGTTTAAGCCGTGTTCGCCTTGTTGGAGTTCCCATCTCCTTCGAGAAGAATTTTTATCGGCTCCCATTCACTCCCCCCCTCTGTGGTTCGCCTAATCGGTCCTTCAATAGACCTTTTTGAGCTGCCAATGATATTAGATATCGGAATGTTATACCACTCATAACTGGAGAATAGGTTTCATCCAAATCGATGCCGGGTTTCTGCGTGAACCCTTGTGCTACAAGTCTCGCTTTGTATCTCAACACCTCATTATTTTCATTCCTTTTACGGACGAAAATCCATTTTGATCCCACAGGAAAAATGTGACGAGGAGTAGGCATCACTGCGAAGAATACCTCTCGTTTCTTGAGCGAGTCTAATTCTGCCTTGATTGCTTCCTTCCATTTGACCCAGTCGGAGCGCTTGATGCACTCTGCCATGGACTTAGGTTCTGGATCAATACGAAGGTCATTTGCAATCTTTGTGGCAAAGTACTTCTCCCCCTCTTATTTTGATTTGGGAGTTGTCGAGTAGGAATTGCTACTCTCTGTGGTACATTTACAGTAGGATTATGTGATTTAGTGACACCTTTGTAGTCAGTAAATGCTTCTGGCAGATTATTTGCAATGTTTTGCAAATTGATGATCTTCTGAACCTCACGTTCAGATTCTATAGTACGTGGATCATAAGAATACTGTGGTATTCCAATTTATTCTTGGCATTCTGTTTGGTACTTGTCTCCCTCTAATGCCGGGAAATTGTCCTCATCGAAGATGCAATCATCATACCGGGCAGTGAATAAATCCCCTGTAAGAGGTTCAAGGTACTTGATGATTGACGGTGATTTATACCAATATATATCCCAATTTCCTATGGGGGCCCATTGATGTACTGACTGCGGTGGTGAAATCGACGTATCGTATACAAGAACCGAATTTTCGCAGATGGGAAATACTTGGTTGATTTCACGTACTAACCGCAACGGGGAAACCAGACAGGCGATGAGGTCTTATTTGAATCAAATCGCGTAAGACCGCATGATCCCAACATGATGTTGGTAGATTGCACCTGTAATAATGGTCTAGCAATTAATTTTATTCTCTTGATAAGAGATTCGGCTAATCCATTTTGTGTATGTACATAAGGAACAGAATGTTCCACATTTATGCCTAGAGCCATACAATAGTCATTGAAGGCATGTGAAGAAAATTCAGCGGCATTGTCCATCCTGACAGTCTTGATAGCATATTCAGGGTGATGTGCTCTTAATTTGATAATTTGAGCAATGAACCTTGCAAAAGCGTGATTTCTTGTGGACAATAAACATACGTGGGACCATCTAGTAGATGCATCAATAAGTACCATGAAGTACCTAAATGGTCCGGTTGATGGATGAATGGGACCACAAATATCTCCTTGAATGCGTTCAAGGAATTGTAGTGGTTCAGCCTTTATTTTAAGATAAGAGGGTCTTAAAACTAATTTCCTCGTGGCACATGCAGTGCACACAAAGTCTGATGGCTTGGGAAATTTTGAAGTATTTAATTTGTGACCAATTGAATTGCCGATAATTTTTCTCATCATCCCTATGCCGGGATGACCAAGGCGATCATGCCAAATCTTGAAGATATCAAGGTTTTGAAAAATTACCTTGTATGCAACATGTTGTACGGGTTTGATGTATGTATAATACAATCTAGATGATAGTGAAGGAATTTTCTCAAGCAGTCGCTTGTTATATCCGTCATTTTTAGTGATGAATAAGTATTCATCTTTGTTGTCACTATTTGTCATTTTTGCATCATCCAAAGGTTGATTACAGAAACGAAGCTTGGTGGAAATCTTGTGAACTGCAGAATTGTATTCTGCAACAGATTTGAAATCCATCAGACGGAGTAGAGACCACTCCCGTCTTGCTTCGGGCAGAATAACACTTTGTTGTTGATCATAGCGTTCTTTGAGAGAATCCCAAAGTTTCTTAGGATCATCTTCCATGATGTACTCAGCTTTGAGATCGTGATGAAGGTGATGCCTTAGAAAGTGCAAGGTTGCATACTTGTGATTGATTGGGATAGGATTTTGTGGATCAGGTTCATTAATGGTGTTAATGAAACCTTTGGCTGTAAGCACAATTTTCATATCCATAGCCCAAGTCAGATAGTTGCTACCATCTGCTGCAAGTTCAGTGAAGTCTTTGTTATGTATTTTAGCCATTTTCCTACATGAAGAACCATATAGGATTAATTTACGGAGGTAAATTTGTGTTGTAAAGAAGCAAAATTATGCATGTAAGATGAGTCTTACAAAAATTAAGGTATAGGACATTGTAATTCCTGTAGGAATAATTTCACTTAATAGTCATTTAATATTTCGTCTATATATATGACATTGAGATATACACATTGAAGGTAATCATCATAAAGATGTAGACCTCTCAGTGATGAGCAAAAGCTGCCTAAAAGCGCGGATCTCAGGGCAAATAAGCTCTTGTAAAGAACTTATCGCAGCTAGTGCCTAGGTCGCATCACCTTGTGTTATTCTCAAATCATATGTATAGGTCTTAATTTTTTTTAATTTTGCTGAATTTTCTATTTAATGTAGAAAATGAATGAAGTGATTATGCGAAATAAAATCAATTGCATAAATAAGAATTATTCTAACACCTAAAAAATGATCTGCGAATCATTAACATGCACAATTACTGCGGTAATTATAACATCCAAGTTACATAGGTGTGAATACCGGAGGGTACATAATACAATGTGCTTGACAACACATATTTACAGAACAATTCAGGGTCTAAAACATAAAAATACGTAATCGATAATTCTAAAACGTAAATAGATAATAGCACGAGGGCTTATTGGTAAATCGTCAGTTAAACTTTTAGAAGTTGGGGGTTCGATGAACTCTCCGAAAGTTGGAGGTTCGATGAACTCTCCGAAAATTGGAGGTCCAGGACTTCGGAATCTAGAGAAGCGGCGGCCTTGTTTGGCCGGGCGGGCTCTTTTTCTTTTGGCTTGCTTGGTGGTCTGAACGACCCATCCGGCATGGAGGACGACCCATCAGTTCAGTATATGAGGAGGGATGGATGCGTTAGGGTTTCCCAACCCATCCGCCTCCTCTGCCGGTAACCGCCGCCCGCTGGGGTGTGCCGCGCCGTGCAGCGCCACGGTGGTGGTTGGCCGACGAGCCGGAGATCCGTGGCCGCCCGGCACTCTGCATTTCTCCTCCTCTTCTATTTTTCTTTCGTCCGCCCCTTCTCCTTGTGCGCCATCCGCCCCCTGGCGGGCGGGCCGCCTGGGCCGGCTCAGAGCCTGGAGGAGGGAGCCCCTGCCGGGCCCGTGTGCCGGCGGATGCCCGGCGGCGGTCGACGGCCGCCACACGATCAAGAGGCGGGCGGGGAGTACCTCGCTCGTCGTCGATGAAGATGCACGGGACGCCCGAGATCCCGAAGAGTGGAGGCGCGGCGAGCCGCCATCGACCAAGGTGAAGCTTCGGGTGAACCGCCGCCGAGGCTGGGCGAGGCCGGGCATCATGGCGGCGGCCGTGAAGGAGTGGATGGCGAGGCGGCCGGCGTTGGCCATCTCCGCCGCCGATGCGTGTACGTTGATGTCGGGGATGACCCCAACTCCCTCCGCTTGTGTTCCGTGGCGACGGATGCGATGACGAGGACGGCAAGGAGGCTCCTCCGCGGTGGTGTCGGCGTCGAGGCGCGTCGGGCCAAGCGCGGACAAGGCCGGCAGCAGCACGGGCGGTGTGGCGGGCGGGTCCGCTCGGAGGAGCGGTTCCGCCATCGCCGGCGAGGCGTGGTGGTGGAGATCACCACCGCGAACATGGCGGCCACGGCAACCGCGTCTACCACGACGGCGACGACGATCGAAGACACGGCGGCCATGGTGTCCACCACTGCAGAAGCAGATCGGCCTCCGGTGTTGATAGGGATGGCAAGGTAGGAAGCCATGGGGTTTCGATGAAGTGTAGTGTGGGCTCCATTCTCACCCTTGAGGAAGGCCGCGATGCCGCCGCGAGGCCCTGAGGCCTCCTATTCTTTCTCGGCGAGTTGCTGTTCTCGGCGAGTTTTTCTCTCAGCGTGTAGGCGAGTGCTGATGACGTGTTGTAAATGAGTGAAAACGAAATGGAACTGTAGAAGATTCAATTGATTGGAGGGGGGTGGACCCCACTATTTATGTACAGAGAAAGGACGCGAAGGCACCCTTTCGGAGGGGGACATGCCCGGTTGAGAGGCGGTTGCCTCTAAACTAATTACAGGGACTAATGATAATCTTAATTACATAATTAAGCTAATGATCATCATTAATATTTCGTAACAGGATCCACTGAGGTTGCAGAATAGATTAACCAAGCAACAATAATGCACTGCACTTATTCATTGTTCATGTCTAGTTGCATTGTTGTTGGTACATAGTTGGTGATAAAAATAATGTCGGTCTTTATAAATAAAACTAATAATTCTGCACAAGTACTTGGTTTGGATCTTCTTTTGGAGGCAAACTGAATAGGCTATAGCTATCCACAGGCTTTTGTTTGCATCTTGCACTGGCAATCTGGCATGCTGCAATCTCTTTTTGGACGGTTCGGATACTTTGATCTACTCATCTTGAATGGGTGGAGCTCCATCAAAGGGATTCGCTGCCTCGTGATCAAAGCAGAGACAGACAGCTTGTTTTCAAAGACAAGTGTTGTTTTCAAAGTTTTTTTTTACAAAAAGTCTTGTTTCCAACATATATATCATGTTAATTAGAATTTGGTAAAAGGAAGTCAAACATCTCTGTGTTCTTCATCACACTTTATGCTGAATCTATTATATTGTGCACTGTGTGGCAGCTTCTTCTCATTTTCTTTTTTTCTTTTTTTAACTTCTCATTTTTTTCTTTGTTTCTTCTCCTCATAATTAAATCCATCTCCAATTCACTAGGTGGTTATAGTTCCACACCTGCCAGTTTTAAAAAGTTTCCATGTGTATTCATTCTCTCTGGTTAGTGGTGGCCAATAAACAGTAGCAGCACTCGAAGAAGGAGACGGCGAAAATGACAGCAGCAGCCATTGGCTTTCCTTCCTGTACCTTTGCTGCTACTCTGTACTGTATTGTCGAGTTCTACTCCATCAATCCCACATTCCCACAAGTGGTGTGGTGATGAGCAGCTAAGGCCACAGGCCTTAGGCTGGTCGCACCGCTGGAGATCCTAAACAGATCTGTAAAGAGGACATGGTCCACACGTCGGTGTTTTTTCAGCTCCGTAGACAAAGAACTCTGCACTCGTCGGCCTCTACATCGATCTCGGTGCCGCCACCGGTCCCTTAGTCCGCTGGGCGGCCCTCCCTCCCGCCGCCCCGGAGCCCCGCCATCGGTCAAGGAACTCCTCCTCCACCTCTCTGCCGCTGCAGCCATGGCGGCTCTTGACAGGGCACGGCGCCGGCCGGATCTGAGGAAGGAGGAAGATGATGGGTGGAGGGGAGGGAAGGAAGACGACATGGTGAGCTCCCGGCGGCGCCCGCGGCCTTCTCCTCCCCAAGCGGCCCTCTCTTCCCCAGCAGCTCACCCAACGTCGGCGACTCGGCGGCCTCATCCTCCCGGCAGCTTGCCCAACGCTGGCGACCTAGTGGCCTCCTCCTCCTCCCCGCCTCGCCAGCGGCCCGGCCCTATCCTCCTCGATAGCTCGCCCAACGCCGGCAACCCGGCGGCCCTGCCCCGTGCCTCCTCTCCCCTTCCCTCCTTTCTCCTGCTTCTTCTTCAAGGCCGGCCGGCCACCGCGCGCTCTCCCGTGACCCAGCGGGCACAGCACGGGCACCCGGTGGCCGGCGGTGCGGCTCCACGTGGTGAGGCGCAACCATTGGCTGGAGGATAGCGTTCCTCCGCCGCCGGCTGCTGGTTCTCGTGCGTAATCAGCGAGGCGACGATAGCGATCAGCGGTGCGGGAGGAAAATCGGTATATTTGCGGTTCCGTCGTGTTTAGCGAGCAGCGGTGCGACCAGCCTAGCGACTTGCATGCTCGGCCGCCACAGTGTTTGACGGTTCACCATCAAAATCACAGTAGTAGCTACACCCTGTTGTTGCTTGCATCTTCACCACACAGGAGTTATCGATCGACTAATTCGATGCATGTGGTCGTCGATGGAAACACGCCGGTGTTACATGCATATCTAGGATCTCTAGCAGTAGAAGTAGATGGGTAGAAACTTAATTAACAAAGATGTGAACTTAGACCTAGTTCTAGATCACATCTACTCGCACTAACCCTAACAGAAAGACTAACAACTAGAAACTAGGGTTTAGAGAGACAGACCATCAGCGAGGGCGCCGTCCTTGGCCATGTCGTCGTCGATGGTGATGTGGCTGGCGGTGCAGAGTCGGCGGTGGCGGTGATGGAGCTTCCCGGTGGCCTAGTGCTCCCTTGAGTCAGTAGGGATGTAGGTGGGGTGTGTAGCGGCGCAGGGCAACCTCATGCTGCGAGCCGTGGCCCCCACCTCCTCTATATAGCTCTGGCACCAGGGGCCCACCAACCATCGTACGGTTGGGCGCCCCCGACTAGGGTGCGAGGTCGAGTCCGACTGGGCCTTTGGGCCGAGTCGGAGAGGAGATCGACTAACATTCTCCCTCTCGATCTCATCTTAACTTTCTTGCACTTCAGCCTCTCACTGGGTATCCACTTCATCACAAATAACCATACCGAGCATGGGTCATCTTAATCGTAATGACAATCAGATTAACCAGCCACAATACACTTATCTATTCTAGAGGATCTTAACTCGGGCCCTATCCAGGAATCATAGGCTTTCCCTTAAACCCATACCGGTAATGTATTCTTTAAACACACTGGGTGGTAAGCCTTTTGTGAGTGGATCCGCAAGCATCTCTTTCGTACTTATATGCTTCAGACTTATGGTATTATCCTAGACTCTATCTTTCACAACATAGAACTTGATTTCTATGGGCTTGGTAGCATTACTCGACTTGTTATGTGCATAACATACTGCCGGTGTGTTGTCGCAGTACATCTTTAGTGGTCTATTTATGCAATCTACCACTCTCAAGTCTGGTATAAATTTCTTTAGCCACATGACCTGTCTTGTTGCCTCAAAACATGTTATAAACTCTGCATACATCGTAGATGTTGCAACTAGTTCTTGCTTGGAACTTCTCCATGAGATAGCCCTCCCGCGAGTGAACACATATCCAGATGTAGACTTTCTATCATCTCTATCTCCTGCATAGTCTGCATCCGAATACCCTTTTATCTCTAGAGTATCCGATCTTCTATAGGTTAGCATGAGGCATGTTGTGCCTTGTAAATATCTTAATGCTTTCTTTGCCATCTTCCAGTGCTCTGCACCTAGATTAGACTGATATCTTCCAAGTACTCCTGTAACAAATGCTAAATCCGAGTGAGTGCACACTTGTGCATACTATAAGCTACCTACTGCTGAAGCATATGGAACCGCTTTCATTTGATCGATTCATATTGGTTCCTTGGACACTGATATAGTCCAAACTTATCGCCCTTCTAAATAGGAACGGGTGTGGCTTTACTCGCAAGCACACTATACTTCTTTAGAATCATTTCTAAATATGCCTTTTGCAATAGACCTAAAACCCCATTTCTTCTGTCTCGGTGAATCTGTATGCCTAAAACATATGAGGCTTCACCTAGATCTTTCATATCAAAATTTGAGGACAAAAACTCTTTTGTCTCCTGTAGCAATCTGACATCATTGCTGGCAAGCAAGATATCATCCACGTACAGTATTAGGAAAATAAATTTCCCTCTCTTGAACTTTACATAGACGCATTTGTCCTCGATATTTGCTTTGAACCCAAATTTCTTAATGGTCTCATCAAATTTGATGTTCCATTGTCTTGAGGCTTGCTTTAAGCCATAAATGGATTTCTTCAAGTGACATCCCAAATGTTCTTTGCCTTTCACAACAAAACCTTTGGGTTGAGTCATGTAGACATCTTCATATAAATCTCCATTCAGGAATGCAGTTTTTACATCCATCTGATGTAATTCTAAATCATAGTGTGCCACCAGAGCCATTATGATTCTAAAAGAATCCTTACACGAGACTGGAGAAAACGTCTCATTGTAATCTATCTCTTCTCTTTGAGTGAACCCCTTGGCCACAAGACGACCTTTATACTTTTCTATATTCCCTTCAGAGTCATATTTAACTTTGTAGACCCATTTGCAGCCTACTAACTTGACTCCTTTAGGAATTTCTTCTAAGTTCCAAACTTTATTGGTACTCATTGACCTCATCTCATCCTCCATGGCTTCTTGCCATTTGGATGCATCAGGGCGTCTCATAGCTTCTTCAAAAGAAGTGGTATCACCCTCTATGTGAACTTCTTCACTGTTATAAACTTCATAATCGTCAGGGATAGCTGACCTTCTAGCTCTTTGAGACCTTCTTTGGCACCTCCGGTTCGGGACTGCTCGTTCTTCTTGTGATTGTCTCTGTATCTGAGGATCCTCGGGACAGGTTCCTCATTATCACTCATTGTTTGCACCGGTAACTAGCAATGTGTTCCGCACTACAGGCTGCACCGCAGTGCCTGAACAACACGTGGAAGAAAACCGGTTCTTGAGTCATAGGAGTAGGTACATATATCCACTTCTCTTCAAGATCAATCTCTCTACGCATCATGCTCCCTCTAATCATCTCATTCTCTAGAAAGATAGCGTGTCTCGTTTCCACAAACTTTGTGTGTTTGTTAGGACAATAGAAACGATAACCTTTTGACTTCTCTGTGTAGCCAATGAAATGACAACTCACTGTCTTGGGATCTAATTTCCCAATATTTGGGTTAAATACTTTAGCCTCAGCCGGACATCCCCACACACGCATGTATCTTAGGGAGGGTTCTCTACCCGTCCATAACTCATATGGTGTTGTAGGTACTGACTTAGTTGGAACTTTGTTTAAGATGTGAGTGACGGTTTTTAATGCCTCCATCCACAAATTTACTGGCAAGGTGGAATAGCTTAACATACTTCTAACCATATCCATCAAGGTACGGTTCCTTCTTTCAGATACTCCATTCTACTGAGGCTCGCCCGGTGTGCTATACTGGGCAACTATGTCATTTTCCTGTAAATACCTTGCAAAAGATCCAGGAGCTTGGCCATATGGGGTGTGTCAACCATAGTACTCCCCTCCACGGTCGGACCTTACTACTTTTATCTTTAAGTTGTGCTGATTTTCTACTTCAGCCTTAAAAATCTTAAATTTATCCAAAGTCTTTGACTTTTCTTTGATTGGATAAATGTAGCCATAGCGAGAATAATCGTCTGTGAATGTAATGAATGAATCAAAACCATCCACAGATGCCACAGAAAATGGACCACAAATGTCCGTGTGTATAATCTCTAACACTCCTGTGCTTCGCTTTGCGCCTTTCTTTATTTGCTTAACAAACTTGCCTTTAATGCAATCGATGCATTGCTCTAAATCTGAAAACTCTAAGGGCGGTAGAATTGATTCTTTTACTAAACGTTCCATTCTTCCCCTCGAAATATGGCCTAAACGACAGTGCCATAATTTCGAAGAGACACTATCAATTCTCTTCCGCTTTCTACTTTCATTTGTAGACGAGGAGACAATCTGCCTCACACACATTCGCCGCATACATTCACGTAATCATGCATGATAACTTATAAAGCTGGTCTTGTCGGATGGCAAGACCCACACAAACTTTATTGTACTTAATTAAACACCGTTTAACGCCAAAATGGCACTCAAAACTGTTATTTGCTAGACATGAAACTGAAATAAGGTTTCATTCAAAGAAGTCACATAAAGGACATCATGGAGCTGAAGCGTGAAGCCATCATGTAGCTTTATTGGGAGTTCTCCTATGGCCTCCATTTCAGCTTCGACTCCATTAGCAACTTTAATGCTTCTTGCACCTCTTCGAAGGGTCTGACTCGAATGGAATCCTTGCAAAGAATTGGCAATGTGAATAGTTGCACTTGAATCAATCCACCATGTGGACTTTGAATAACTCAAAAACAAGGATTCATCTACAAATGTAATTATGTCCTCACCATGAGTGTTCATGTACTTGACCACTTAACACACAATCTTTGCGGACCTTGTTCCTTGCACCACAAGCAACTGTCCTTTGGAACTACTTTCTTTCCTTGAGGTGGATGAGGCTGATCATGCTGAATGGGAGCTTTCCCATGAGGCTTGGATGGATTTGATGAGGATCCACCACTTTCATGCTGATTCTTCGGCTTGTAACCTTTGCTATCAAAAGTTCTCTTCTTTGTACTGTTCTGCACATAGTTGATGAAACCACCATTCTGTGCTTTGAGCCTCTCTTCCTCTTGAGTTGCTCCCAACTAGCTCAGGAATGGCGCTCATGAAACCTGATCCTGACATAATCATAAATAAATAAGGTGAGAACATTAAACTTGATAAATGTTGCATGTATTAATTTAACTTTGGTCAAAATCAACACATACAACAATACTCTACATTAATTCTATATCACCTTTGGGCAGAAAAAATAGAATCAATGCATAAAAAAACTTTAATCAATCTATTTATAATATTGTAAATATCAGCTTTGGCCACAAAAAATGACAATATCATAAAATACTTTAAATTCACTCTTCTCTAATTAAATATCCCTTTGGTTCAATTTAATTAAAGAATTAACTTTGCAGCGGAAACACATGTTTAAACTTAAATTCCAGAAGCATACTACTCTCTGTAAAATTTATTCCTTTGGTTCAAAATTTAAACAGAGATTCAGACTTTCATATTCAAATGAACATTCAAATAATTTACTCAAAATTACTTATGGAAAATCTCAAAATTTTATTTCTCAATCGCACTATTCACGGCCATCATTTGGCCCAGTGGCTAAAATGCGGCCCGCGGCCTCTTTCCGCGCCCGCTTGGGCTCTAGGCCCGACACAGCCAATGCCTGGGCCGGTGAATTGGCCCACAGCCATGCCCCGCCTGGGCCGCTTTTGGCCCAGTTGAGTCGCGATTGCTGGCAACCGTAGATTCTCAGATCGACGGTCCACAGCACGCCCGGTGAATTGGGCGGTATATAAGCGGTTCGCAGCTCTGGGGAAACCCTAATCCATTCGGGTCCTCCGTCTTCAAAGACAGCCGCAGCGCGGCGGCGGTGTCTTCCCACGTCGTCGACTCACATGGCGCGGTGAGAGGCGCGCCGCGCAAGGCCGCACAGCTCCTCCCACTCCCCTTTCTCTCCTATTCTAGCCCCCTTCCTCCCTGCTCCCCCCGCCGGACCTCTTGCCGGAAGAAGAACGGAAGGATGGCGCCGCCACCGGCCCTCTCGCCGACACACGCGTTCCCCTCCGGGTGAGCGCGTGGCCGTCAAGGGGCCCGGGGTGCCTCGAACCTCTGCGCACGGTTCATCCGCATGAGGTAAACCACTACCGCCAGAGGCGGTGGTGACGCCGGCGAGGTGAGTCAACCGGCGTTTCTCGTTCTAGGGTTAGGACTTTGTCGATTTCTTCTCTGATTTGCTTGATTTGCACTATTGCTTCCCCTAACCCGAAACAGATCTAGGGTTAGGGTTCGAAAATTCTTCGATTCGCTTTGAATCTCTTCTCTGTCTGTTCGATTTTCATCGAATTAACTCTTTTCCAGTGGTCCTCTCCCCTTTCCTCTTTGAATCCGGGATAAGAACTTCATCTTTTTACCACTGGCTTCCCCGATCTAAACTTCTAATTGCTAGTAGGCGACTGATACCAATGTTACATGCATATCTAGGATCTCTAGCAGTAGAAGTAGACGGGTAGAAACTTAATTAACAAAGATGTGAACTTGGACCTAGTTCTAGATCGCATCTACTCGCACTAACCCTAACAGAAAGACTACCAACTAGCAACTAGGGTTTAGAGAGACCGACCATCAGCGAGGGCGCCGTCCTTGGCCATGACGTCGTCGACGGTGATGTGGCCGGCGGTGCAGAGTTGGCAGTGGCGGTGATGGAGCTTCCCGGCGGCCTAGTGCTCCCTCGAGTTGGTAGGGACGAGTGTGTGCGGTACAGGCAACCTCGTCGCGAGCCGTGGCCCCCACCTCCTCTATATAGCACTAGCGCCAGGGGCCCACCAACCATCGTACGGTTGGGCGCCCCCGACTAGGGCGCGAGGCCGAGTCCGACTGGGCCTTTAGCCGAGTCGGAGAGGAGATCGACTAACAGCCGGATCATATATTTTTGTTAAAAAAGAGTTTTGACGCACCAAGCTGATCTTCAATCCGGCCCACGGAGACTTTGAGCCCGGAATGGCCCATGATGTTCGGTGTTATCTCTACATTACAATCTGTTCCTCGTTTTAGAGAAAAAATAGCGAGACTGGGAAATTCTTGATTATGCTCATTCCGTCTCAAATTACTTATTATTTTTGACTTTTCTAGTGTGTCTAGATACGTATCATTGATGAAATCGAACAGGAGGAAACAAAAGAACAAAGAAAAAAATCAAGGGCCTCCATCTGCCTGATCAAATCAATTAATGGTGAGGAATTGTCTGCATGCATGCATGCATGTGTTGCTGCACGTGATGAGGTTTCCATGAAGTCACGTGAGTGAGTGAGCGAGTGATCGATCCAAAAGGTTATGCTATGATCTGACCAGACATGCATGATGCTCACAGTCACAGCATATGTGCATCCTCATCCATAGCAAGACGGCAAGACCAAATCTTGGTTGGTAGAAAGTTGCCTTCTTCCTTTATTTTCTTCTCCATAGTAGGACTTTTATTATGTTCCATAGTAGACAGTCTTGGTGACGGTGTTGTATATCCAGTTGTTGAGACAACAATCGATTTGGCGCCACTCCGCATCGCGGGCGGCGGGGAGCGAACATGGGAGACGAGCCCAAACTTGCCAAGAACAGAGTCGATGAGACATCTCTACTGGCTATAGTTGGAGTCAAGAAGATCAGGAGCACTGGAATGTGATTGCGGATATTGACTGTCTGCACGACGGCGAGAGAAGCAGCTTGAGGATTGTCAAGGAAGAAGTCAGACTCGCCGGAGTCAGAGGATGAGGAACGATCCGACGAGAATGCCATGGCGGAGAGGAGGAAGAAGGCGGAAGTGGGTGTTTAGGATCGGATGGTAACTGATACCATGTAGAAAACTGGAAGAGTTTTTGGATCAACCGTAAATCTCTATTGATCTCAGGCTTTGCCTTTTATACAGACAGATTACAAAAGCTTGGTCGCGAATGGGCTTGTAGTCCAATGGTAGGACGGTCCAGTGGGACGCTACCCACCAGGGTTCAAATCCTGGTGCTCGCACCTTTTCCTGGATTTATTACGGATTTTCCGGCGTTATGCATTAAGTGGTAGCGGCGTTCCGTCGACGATGAGCGCCGATGGTGACTTGAGAATCTCAGATCTGCCGGTGCTCGATCCTTCTGAGGAGGTGCTCATAGAGGTAGGGTTCGCGTCGTGTGTTCATAGGGGTGAGTGTGCATGCGTGTTGTGAGCGTCTGCGTTGTACTGTGTAATTCTCAAAAAAAAAGATTACAAAAGCTTGCGTCTAGCGTTGCGTCGTGTGGCCGGGGCAGCGTCTTGTGGGAAGCCGGGGCGCGCAATCCGCGTCGTCTTGGCGTGATGGTCTGCGCTGAGGCTTATCCGCCAACAGGTAGGTATGTATGGCCTCAAATGTATACCTGAGCATTATAAGCCGGCGGCGCCGGGCTCTCGGCCGCGCGCCAGCCCGCCCACGGATCTTCTTGGGCGTGCGTGGGCGAGATCTTGAAGCCCGCGAAAAAATCTTGGCCCGAGCGACCAAATGCTGTTTTAGCTATTTTACACTATAAAATGCGGGCCGTACGCGGCCCGCCGAGCCCGGCCCAAAACGAGGGTCGACACGTCCCATGGGACGGTCATGGGCAGGATTTTCTCAACCCGAAAAACCTGGATTTTTTCGGCCCGGCCCGAACTCGGCCCGACCCGTGGAATGCTCAGGTCTACTCAAATGGTACGTGCTTTAAGCATTTCAGGATTCAGAGACAGTACTGCTCCAACTTTTAGCTTGTCCATTCAGATATTCACTCTCACAGAGTCAGAGACAAGAACGCCATTGAGTGTGTGCAGAATGTAGGAGTATAGTTTAAACAAGAACGCCATTGATGCTTGGACGCATCACTCATATACATGCATCATGCCTTTGTTGTTAATTTAATTTTGGGGCGAAAGTACTTGGCTTGGATCTTCCCTTGGATATGCAAGTGGATTTATATTGTTGCCACTATCTTTTTGGACGATTTGGATACTCTGATCTGCGTATCTTGAATGGG
Organism: Cenchrus purpureus; assembly: GCA_022644695.1. Taxonomy (NCBI): domain Eukaryota; kingdom Viridiplantae; phylum Streptophyta; class Magnoliopsida; order Poales; family Poaceae; genus Cenchrus; species Cenchrus purpureus. The sequence goes on from CP053467.1 coordinate 12,370,821, forward strand.
TTTCAAAGAGATTCGCTTCCTACTACCTTTGTGATCAAAGCAGAGACCTGCATTTTTGTCGGTGTTCTCATGGAGCTTGGTAACGGCACACCACGGCGACTTTGGGCCTGCAATGGCCCACGATGGTCGCGTTCAGTGTTGTCTCGACATTACAATCTGTTTCGTTTTAGAAAAGAAAGAAAAGAAGAAGACTGAAAATACTTGATTTACTTTGATCGATATACCAGTGATACGTGAGATCGAACCGGAGGAAACAAAAAGAACAAAAGAAAAAAAAAATCAAGGGCCTCCGTCTGCCGGATCAAATCAATGGTGAGGAATTATTGTCTGCATGCATGTGTTGCTGCACGTGATAAGGTTTACACGAATTGAAGGCACGTGAGCGAGTGACTGATCGATCCAAAAGGTTATGCTACGATCTGACCGGACATGCATGATGCTCACAGCATATGTGCATCCTCATCCAGTCATCCTCGTCCATACCAAGACGGCAAGACCAAATCTTGGCTGGTAGAAAGTTGTCTTCTTCCTTTATTTTCTCCTCCCCTGTTTAGTTCTTCAAAAGTCTTCAAAATTTTCGTATTGCAGACCGCGCTACCTCTCACAAAACACGTTTCTCAATGCAAAATTTTCACCACTTTTCTCAAAATTTCACCGAACTAAACGGTGCCTAGACTTTTGTTATGTTCGTTAATGGAAGTCGGTAGGTATTGCCTTAGGCACTATTTAGTTTCGTGAAATTTTAGTGAAAGTTGTGAAAATTTTGCATTAGGAAACGTGTTCTGTGAGAGGTGGCACGGTCTGCAATGCGAAAATTTTGAGAACTTTTAGGGAACTAAATGGTACGTGCTTGAAGCACTTCTGGATTGACAGACACTGCTGCAACTTTTGGATTATCCATTTACTCTGACAAGTCACAAACAAGAACGCCATTGAGTGTGTGCAGAATGCATAGTTTAATCAAGCAATGCTTGGACACGCATAGTCATATACTACATGCATCATGCGCCTTGGTTGTAAATTTAATTTGAGGGCGAAAGTACTTGGCTTGGATCTTCATTTGGATATATATCTGCAAATGGATTTATACTTTTGCCGCTATATTTTTGGACGATTTGGATACTCTGATCTGCGTATCTTGAAATCGGCTTCAAAGATATTCGCTTCCTACTACCTTGTGATCAAAGCAGAGACCTGCATTTTTAATTTTTGGGTGTTCTCGTGGATCGAGCTTGGTTGGTAACGGCATATGCAGTCAAACATCTCGCCGCTCTTGATCGCTTTGAGTCATTAAATCAGGTGATGACTAGTGACTAAATGGAGCCAATCCCAATTCCCAGGATATATAATACATACTGCGGCAAACGTAATAATTAATCCTCTCGCTCAAGCGAATGGACTTGTAGTCCAATGGTACGACGGTCCAGTGGGACGCTACCCACCAGGTTCAAATCTTGGTGCTCGCACCTTTTCCTGGATTTATTCCGGGAATTTCCGGCGTTATGCATTAAGTGGTAAGCGACGTTCCGTCGGCGACGGTGCCGATGGTGACTTGAGAATCTCGGATCTGCGGTGCTCAGTTCTGGAGGTACTCATAGGGGTAGGATTTGCGTACGTGTGTTCATAGGGGTGAGTGTGCGTGCGTGTTGTGAGCGTCTGCGTTGTATTGTGTATTCTCAAAAAAAAATCCTCTCGCTCAAAACTTGAAATTATATATATATATATATATATATATATATCAAATTTTGTGTTGACATATATGTATATCCTTCGTTAAACTTTTAGAGGTACAGTTTTAAAAAATAATGATGCAACAATATGCTTTGAAAATGCTTTCACATTTAATCTGCATCTCACAATATAAACAACAATATGTTTGTATAAAATTTCCCAAACACTAAAAATACCGTGGCCAAATTAAATTAGCTTTGAAGACCGAACCATAACAAAAAACAATAACCCTACACATATTTTAGAGCTATTTAAGGTACACAATACTGCTACTTAGTGGTATATAGTATACATAAGACCATCTGTTCATTATTATGGATAATTAAGTAATTATTGCATTGTAAAAAATGATATTTCGAATGGAATGGTCTTTTAAACTTTATTTTACTGTCAAAAATAAAATTATAGTGATGATATTTGTGTTTACCATGATACCCTTAATTATACTATCTATACTATTTATGTATACCACACATACCACAAGTAAGAGGTTTTAATAGTATATTATACCTTGACCATCATATGTTTTTATATTGATCCTTTTCAAACACTAGTATAGTCTAATATTGTTTACCGTAAAAGAGCTAAGTCATCGAGGCATAAAAGCGACACTAATTAGGTTTTGCAGCTCATAATGTAACTGTGGCTATTCTGACATAACTTTCAACTTTTGTGCCAAATGAAAATATTTTTATATTTGGAAATTGAGGGCCTAACTAAAATTTAGCACCAGAGCTTCAAATTCTCCGGAGGCCCAACATGCTCATTCTGTCTAAATGGGGTGGCCCAAGCATGCCCATATCTGGATTCTCACGTTTTCATCTGGGCCAATGATTCAGTATCAGCCCTATCACGAGCTACCCCCACCCTCACAATCATGCTAATTAGATGGGAGGTTGAAATTTTTTCAGCCCCCTTTAACCACTAATTAGGGTATTAAATAAGGGAGCGTATCAGGTGAAAACCAACCCACCTGTGGAAACTATGAAAACTCCAATCTCCACCACCGGATCTGGATCTAATGGCTAAAACGATAGGTGGTGGCAATTTGCAAAGACACGCCCGCCTGCACCCGACGCGAAGCGGAAGAAGCGCCCAAAAGCTTCGGCAAAAAGCGCTTTGTTGCCTTGCGCCCTTGCCGCCGTCGGTCGTCGCGCGTGTCGCCGCTCTCGATCTCCCCAATCTCCCTCGGAAATGGGCATGCCAGCCTCGTGTCAGCCGGGCGGCGACCACCGCGCGCGGTGTGGACACGCGTTGCCGGGGTTGGTCGGGACGGGCCGGACGCCCACGCCACTCCGCCGGCGCCGCCTCCATGATTACGCATGAGCGAGGCGCCGCTATCTAGCCACCCGCCACCAGGACAGACGGCCGGCCGGCCACAACCCACATGCCAATGGATGGCGCGAGAAGGAGACGGATGCCCGCTCGTTACATTACTCGCTCGGGCCGAGAAGGACCGAAGAGAGTAGTGTCGTCGTGGAACAAGCGCTACAAGGAGAAAGAGTGCAATGCGGTGCTGTGAGACCCACGCGGACGTTTCGTTATTGCGCCGCCCAGATCCGTGAGCGTCGCCGCCGCCATGAAGCCCGGCGCCCACCAGAGGCCGGCCGCTCACGGCATCGGCTCGGACGGCAGGACCTCAGCGCTCGCCGTTCAGACGCCCGGACCCCAGCGCCCGTCGGCCATGAACTCCGGCGCCCACCAGGCCACTAGACATTTCACGAGTGCAGGCGGCAACACGGTGGCTTGGAAGGCGGCGGTGGTGCGAACCTCCGTAATCCTCCAGGGCGCGCCCTTCCTTCCCTCGACGCTCTCCGTCCCGTCCCGTCGCCGTCCTCCTGTGTCCCTCCTGGGAAGGGGCGGCGGCGCTACCGAGGTCGCCGGCGCTGGGAGGTGGCACCGCCCGGCGATGGGGCGCCTGCCCGGCGATGGGATGGCGGTCCGGCGATGGGGTGGCTGCCCGGCGATGTGGTGGCGCCGCTGGAAGGGTGGCCGCCCGACGTGGGCACCGGCAGAGTGTGCGACGATTCCGTCCGTGGCGGTCGCGGGTTCCGCAGGGGCGGACTGGGTCGGCTCGGCGCCGCGGCGATTAGAGGGACGCAGGGGGTTATTGAAAAAAGTCTTGGATCGGAAGGGGGCAAGCGGGCGTGTCTTTGCAAATCGCCACCACCTATCGTTTTAGCCATTAGATCCAGATCCGGTGGTGGAGATTGTAGTTTCCATAGTTTCCATAGGTGGGTTGGTTTCCACCTGATACGCTCCCGTCGGTTTATAAAACTATCTTCACAACCCTGCGCTAATTCAAGAGACGAATCTAATAAGGTCTTTGACCATATGATTAGAAGATGGTTACTGTAGCATTACTGTCGTAAATCATTGATTAATTATGCTCATTAGATTTGTAAAAAGATTTTGCAAATAAACTATTAGTACTCCATGCATACAAGATTCCTTTTCTCAAAATTTTTTGAGGGAGAATCTAACACAGGCGACAAGCCTGAATTATATTTTCATTTGCAAATTAATTAACATGTGTTTGATCATTTTCATACTTGTTTAGAAAAGATTTTACCCTAATTATATTTTCATTTTGCAAAGCGATACACAAGGGACTACTAGATGTCTTGATCTACTTGAGTCTGTACTACAGCTTTGAGCCAGCCTGGCAGACAGAAAAAAATAGTCCCTAATAATTAACTCCACCTAAATGAACGGAGGGAGAATTTCGCAAAGCAATTGTTGGGGATCGGCTTAAAAACCATCTTCCTCCGAAACTTTCAAAAAGACACGCGTCGGCTGTTTTAGAAATTCTCCGAAAGGTTCCGAAGTTTTTAAGATCTGTGAACGAATCCAAAAACGTCGTTTCTCATGATTAAAGAAAGTTTTCAGGAAGACCAAACAGTTGAACGGAATGATGTCTAACACGTGTACATATTACTGACCCTCGGAATTCCTAAGGAATTATGATTCCTTCTTCTTCTTTGCATTTTGTGACGTTCAGGAATCCGAGAATTCTGGGAAGTGTTCTTCAGGGCAAGGATTTCTAGAAAGAGCAAAGGAACGGCGCAAAGGGGGGAAGATAGCTGTCCGAGGCTGGATATCGCTGATTTCCGAAGATTGTGATGGGTTTCCAAAGAACCGAAGCTGACTCAGCCAACGGCGTATCAAAGAAGATACAAAGAGACATGAGAAGGTTGACTACGGAAGAAGAAAGAAGCTGGAACACGGAATGACTTGTTTGTAATTTAGAAAGGATCCCCGTGATTACATGGACTTATGTACCTCACCGCTTTCTATGTAAACGCGTTACTTTACAAGGGTAGTTTCGTATATGAAAGTGACCCTCGGGCACTATAAAAGGAGCTCTTTGGCCTCCGTAAAGCGACTTTCGAGAGAAGTCGAGCTTTTGTCGGTTCACTTCGCCTTTTGTCCGGAGATTTCGAATTTCCAACATTGGCGCCCAGCGTGTTCTTAGCCGTTAGAAACCCACGATGGCTCCACCGATGAAAACCAAGAAACCCACAGCACAAGACCCTGAGAGCGAGGACAACCAAGAAAACACGAGCAAGGCCTCGTTCTTCACCCCAAAACCAATACCACACACAAGATCCGGAACAAGTCCGGGATTCACAAAACAACGGAAATGAGAAAGGCAACGGGAAGAAATCCGAAGCCACAATGAACATAATGAACGCGAAATACCCGATGAAGAGTTACAGGCCCTAAAACAAATCCAAACTACGAAAGGCAGAAAGACAAGATAGCCATGCAACTCAAGGCCAAAGCATGACGATAAGCTGCAAAGACTGGAGCAGGCAAAAGGGAAATAATGCAACTTGAAAGAAATTGATGACTTGGTGAGGAGAGGACAATTCCACAAGCAATTCACACGGATCCAGTCTCGCAACTAAGAACCGGTGAATCAAGCAAAACATCATTTCTCCGAAAACACGAGCACACAAACAACGGGATTGCCCGGTTCAATGACCTCAACTCTCCACTTTCGTAGGCCTCAAACAGCTCCATAGCCGTCCAAATACAAGCCAGGTTTCACTCCCAAAGTTCAATGGCTTGGCAATTCAGACGTTCGATGAGTTCTGAAGCCGCGGTAGCTTCCGGCGAGGAGGAGATGGCGTTGCTTTAGCAAAATCTTTCATTATCGCATGCGAAGGCCCGTGCTTAATTAGTACTCACTTTTACCCCACACTCGGTGTATGCTTGGCTCGATCCGAAATCCAAGTTCCTCCAAGTCTTCCAAGCTTTCCATCATACAACCACAAGAACATCGATTTATATCGATTGCAAGCAAAAAGACAAAGAACCGCTAGCAGAATTCATGAGAAGATTCATGCAGCTAAAATCTCAAACTCTGGAAGCAGATGACAAAGCAACCATCTCAGCTCTCATAAGTGGTTTGACTCCGGGACAAACGGCTGGCCATTTCAACAGATTGAACCCCACATCAATGGATGAACTATTCGAAGAATTGGAAAAGTATTGTAAATCCGATGAAGACCATGAAGAAGAGTGGCGTAAAGGTACCAAAGAAAGGCAATCCCAGAGAAGCAACAACTGGAACGGGAATCAACCCATCATGAATGTGCAAGACAATTCGTCAAACAATCCGTCACAGGCTCAAGATTACCACAATCAGAGCTCTCAGCGGGGTGGCCATTCCGGAAGAGGAAGAGGAAGAGGTCGAGGAAGAACACCTTCAAAGCTCCAAAATCATGATAGCAGAGATCCACACTTTTAATGCATATATCATGGTAGAGGGCACAGCACGGAAGCATGTCCAGAAACTCAGAAGAACTTCCAAAGGATCCAGGATCAACAACGCGTAGCCCGGATATGACGCAGACAACCCAAACAAGTCCAACACACTTCGGCAACAACAATCCTTTCCTCAAACCTAGCCTTTTATCCAACCACATCAAGCGGTTTGGCAACCTTCGCTACAATTCTACCCACAAACTCATTTTCCACAACCACAACCTTCGCAACAATTTTTCCAACAAACCTTAATCCCGCAAAACCAAACTCCACAGCAAACCTTCCCACAAACCCAAGCCATTCAAGTCATTGAACAACCTCAGCCAATCCAAGCAAAAGAAACATTGCCGCCACCACCAGCCCAAGTCCCGAAGACTGAGCAAAACAATTCCCAAAATGCTTCAAGGGCCTTACCATCCTTCGGCATGATCTTGCCAATAACCGGAGGTTCATCTATAGAATTTGACACCAAGAAGCAAAGAAACGATTACTACAGATAGATCAATGTAATCATTGATGACGGTCTAGCAGCAAGGACAGAATGGGCGAAGGTTCCAATAACTTTTACTGAAGAAGATTTCAGGCTGAAATCAGTTTCCCACAATGACGCAATGGTCGTCGAAGTTAACATTTCTGGCTGGGTCATAGGAAATGTCCTGATAGACAATGGAAGTTCAGCGAACATCATTTTGACCAGCACTTTCCAACGCATGGGTCTCGCTCCTCATATGTTAGCACCACCAGAGAAGCCATTGGTTGGCTTCGGAGGAAAACCAATCAGATCCAGTGGAAAAATCTCTTTACCAGTGTCATTTGGGGATCTGGACAACGCAAGAACAGAACATATCATGTTTGACGTTATTGACATGTATTACCCATACAATGTCATCTTCGGAAGAGGATTCATCAATAGATTCGATGCTGTATTCAGACAACTTTTCCTATGCATGAAAATCCCAGCTCCTCACGGAGTAATCACTATCTTCGGAGATCAGAATGAAGAAAGAAGAATAGAACGAGGAAACACTCCTAGGCAACAAAACATTCATCATCTAGCAGATGATCAAGAAAACAAAACCATACTCAAAGCAAAAAGAGATAAAGAGAAATTGAAATAAGTGCGATGGAGAAACAAAGAAGGTATTCTTAGATGGCATGCCAGACAGAGCAGTAACAATCGGGGCAGACTTAAGCCCTCAAGAAGAAGAAGAACTAATCTATTTCCTGAATCAAAACAAAGATGTCTTTGCATGGTCACAAAGGATCTGCGGTGTTGACCGAGACATCATTGAACACAAGCTTGACATGTATGAAAAGATTCATCCGAAGAAACAAAACTCGATGAAAATGTCAAGAAAAAGCAAAGGCCGTGGAAGCAGAAGTTCAAAGACTACAAGATGCTCAAGTCATCCGAGAAGTAATCTATCGAGTATGGTTGGCCAACACGACCGGTCAAGAAAAAGAGCGGAAGATGGAGAATGTGTGGATTTCACGGATTTGAACAAGGCTGCAAAAAGATGACTACCCACTAGAAAGAGTAGGCAGTGGGTAGATGATGCTGCGAGCAGTGAAATGTTGTCACTCTGGACATGTTTTAGGATATCATCAAGTCAGGGGTGAGAAAAGAAGATGAGGAGAAAACTAGTTTCATAACTCCATTCGAACATATTGTTTTGTCGAGAATGCCGAGTCAAGAACGCAGGATCCACATTCTCAAGAATGATAGCAATTGTGCTACATCATCAGCTTCGAAGAAACATTCTAGCATATGTCAACGACATCATCGTCAAAAGCATCAGAAGATGTGATCACATCAGAGATTTGGCAGAAACATTCGCAAATCTAAGGGCAGCGAACCTCAAATTGAATCCAGAGAAATGCGTATTTGGCATTCAGAAGGGAAAGGTTTTAGGATGCCTAGTGTCAACAAAAGGCATTGAAGCCAACCGACAAAATCAAAGCAATCGAGAAATGCAAGAACCGCCTCGGTCAAGGATATACAAAAGTTAACAGGGAGAGTGGCGGCGCTAAACAGATTCATTCCCAGAGCAGCGGAAAGAAGTTTACCATTCTTCCAGCTCCTCCAAAGCTCCAAGAACTTTCAATGGAGCGAAGCCCAAAGCCAAGCATTCCAGGAACTCAAAGAATATTTGACAAACATGACAAAACTGTGCCCACCAGAGCCAAAGTCACCTCTCCTCCTATACCTCGCAGCTTCCAACTCAGCCGTAAGTGCAGTCCTTGTTCAAGAGAAAGAAGAAAACGGAAATTAAAGCAAGTACCAGTCTATTTCGCTTCCGAAGCTCTATCAGGATCAAAACTATTTTATTCAGAGCTAGAGAAGATCGCCTATGCAGTCGTCATGGCAGCAAGAAAACTCAGACATTATTTTGAAGGACACCAGATTCGTGTCATCACGAACCAGCCTCTAAACGACCTCTTCACAAACAAAGATGCAACTGGAAGAATTGCAAAATGGGCTGCGGAATTGTCTGGATACGTGGTCGACTTTGAAAGAAGAAACACTATAAAATCCCAAGTTTTGGCTGACTTCGTCGTAGACCGGACTTCACCAATCATGTAAAACAACAGCTACGAACAAGTGCCATGGGTAATCTATTGTGACGGAGCCTGGTGTGGAAAAGGTGTGGGAATTTCAGCAATAGTAACATCACCTTCGGGTATCAAAATAAGGTACGCAGCAAGACTAGATTTCCCAGATGAAGCAGTCTCCACCAACAATACCACGGAATATGAAGCTCTGCTACTAGCACTAAGAAAATGAAGGCTGGGCCACAAACTTTCACATCATCAAATCAGACTCCAAAGTGATTCAAGAACACGTTGAGAAAGAAAGCGAGGCAAGAAATTCGGAACTTATGAAGTATCTGAAGAAATTTCGAGAAATGGAAAAATATTTCAAGGGCTATCTCAGGCAACATATCCCAAGGGCTGAAAATGGCGATAAGCTAGCAAAAGCCACCCGAATCAACCTCTACCCCCAGATGTTTTCTTTGAAATTATCACTTCTCCCTCGGTAAAAGAGCAAGAAGAGAGAATGGTGAATGTCATAGAAAATGCCGATTGGAGAGCTCAAATCATGGCATTTCTAAGAGACCATTATGAACCTACGGATGAAACCGAGTTAAACTGAGTCAAGCAAAGGGCAAGGGGCTATGCCATAGTAGATGGAGAGTTATACAAATCTGGAATTTCCGAGCCCTGGCTAAGGTGCATAACCTTCGAAAGAGGGAAGGAACTTCTGGCAGAAATTCATAGCGGATTCTGCGGAGCTCACATTGGTGCAAGAGCACTTGCAGGGAAGGCAGTAAAACAAGGATTCTTTTGGCCATCCATGATTATTGATGCAAGAAAACTAGTTCAAGAATGCGAGGCATGCCAAAAAACAGCGAGACATCAAAAAGCATCTTCGCTCCCAATTCAGCTCATTTCACCATCATGGCCATTGCAAAGATGGGGAATGGACCTAGTAGGACCACTACCCACAGCTTAAGGCAATTGCAAATTTGCAGCAGTAGCTGTCGATTATTTCACAAAGTGGATTGAGGCAAAGCCACTTGCAAACATCACTGCTGCAACTGTTCAGAAGTTCTTTTGGCAAAACATAGTCTGCAGATTTGGAGTTCCAAGGGAACTCACAGTGGACAATGGAAAACAATTCGACTGCTACACCTTCAAGGAATTCTGCGGAACCATAGGCACACATGTCAAGTTTTCCTCAGTCTATCACCCTCAATCAAACGGAGCGGTGGAAAGGGCAAATGGAATCATATTCACGGGTGTCAAGAAGTGCTTATTCGATCAAAAGAAGGGAAAATGGGTGGATGAGTTACCTAGAGTCATCTGGTCTCACAATACAACTACTACAAGAGTTACGGGGTTCACACCTTTTCGCCTACTATACGGTACTGAAGCCATGACACCAGAAGAAATCAAGAATGAAGCTTAAGAGCCGCAGAAAAGCCGAAGATTCTCAAGAAAAAGAAAATTTAGAGAAAGACATGATCGAACTAGACATCCTAGAAGCAGCCCAGAACTTCGAGAAATATCAGCAAGAAACCAGAAAATGGAAAGACAAGAAAATTATAAGGAAGGAAATCAGAGTCGGAGACTTGGTCATCAAGAAGAAAAAGGATTGGGAAAATCCGGGAAAGCTACAAGAAACTTGGGAAGGACCATACATAGTGAAAGCAAGCAACAGGCCGGGTTCTTTCCGACTAACTGATGAACTAGGAATGGACTTACCACATTCATGGAACGTGGAAAGCTTAAAGAGGTATTATCCTTAAGAAACGATATAATTATAAGTTTAGCTAGGTTGCATTTAAATTAAGAAAAAATGTAAAAAACCTTGGTCTGTGGATCTATAAACAGTACCGAGGGAGAAAAATAGCTTTACTTTCTCCGCATTTTTACTTTACCTAAAGGGACCGTACTCTTTTCCTTGCAAGGGGAACTCCACCATGGAGGCAAGGTTTTTAATGAGGTTTTTAATCGTGTAAATTTCCTTTCTGTTCATAATGAAAGAAGTATTCCCCTAAACTTCCTGCATTTATGTTTGAATTGTTTCTTTATTCTTGCAAAGTCCAAACAAACAAGGGCCGAGAGCCTTATTACAAAACCGTGATCATCCAAGAAAATCACGAGGGCCGGGGCAACAGGAAAGTTGTGGCCTTGTTCCAAAAAAAACCCGTCATTATCCAAGAAAATCACGAGGGCCAGGGCAACAGGAAAGTTGCGGCCTTATTCCAAAAAAACCCGTGATTATCCAAGAAAATCACGAGGGCCGGGGCAACAGGAAAGTTGCGGCCTCATTCCAAGAAAAACCATGATTATCCAAGAAAATCACTAAAGCCGAGGCAACAGAAGGTTGCGGTCATGTTCCAAAAAGTGTGGTTCTCCACGAAAATCACAAAAACAGAGAGCAACGGAAGGTTGCAACCAAAATTCAAAAAAAATGACCAAGTGATCATTTAATTTTCCTAGAGGGCGCGGATCATATTCCACACCTAATCAAATGTATATAAAGGCATAGTGCCAATTAGATAAAATTCGCAGAAGTTTATCTTCCTCACAAACAAAACACGCAAGGCATGTTGAACACAACCAAGAGTTGTCATATCAACATATTCTTCATCTTAAGTCCATAAAACTATTTACAAAGTTTTATCGACTTATCTTTAGAAAACTCCTTCAAAGCTACAGAAGTAAATTTCAAGACTCTTCTCCTTCCGAAAAAAGATGACACACCCTTGTGCTACGAAACACAAGGTAGGGAGGGTGACGTTTTTTGCAAAAATGTTTCTTAAATTGCTTTTTCACATCACAAAGGGACAGCGTCTCGATACAACAAATACTTACAATACAAAAGAATAAGATTACAAAGGGAGTTCCAGTACATGGCCAGGTTTTGACCCTCGCTGTTCGGCAATATCACAAACATATGCGAAATCGTCGTCCGCGGCTAAGGGGCTGAGGGGCTCCGTCTTCACAAAGCGTGTTGTGTTTTCTTCAAGCGTCGAAACAACAGAATCGTCTCGAGAAGTAAAAAACCAACCCAGAGGAAAGCTATGCATCGAGAAGTATTCGCAACAGAACATCTAAAAATCTCTGAAAGATTTTTCAGGGAAAGCTTCTTTGTACAGACGCTGTGAAGCACCAGCCATCACACGTTCATGATACATACGAACAGGGATAATGTCCTGCGCAGGCCCCCCTTCAAGGACCTGCGCAGGAATAGTATGTTACAAATCTTTTTACAACCATCTCAAAGTCTTTAAAGTTAGGAACATCCTATATCCTAAACCTGCTGTTTTCAGTCAGAATCGTAATGATTTGCGCCTTTCAAGACTATCACCTCTTATCACCAAGAAGAACATCGTCGGAATTCAGCTCCAATGCCGCTCGAAGCTCTTCTTGGGCCTCCTCCTCCAAAATCTGAAAGATAAACAAAAAATGCCTATAAGTAAACAATGGTGCAGGCAAACAAAGAAGCCAAGTCATTCTCAAGAATTTCAAAAGGAAGAAAAATACCTTAGCAAGCTTCGCGACGCAATTTCTTTGGCAAATTCCTTGCCAACCATCCAGAACTTCTTAACGAAATTTTTCTTAATGTTCTTTACATCCTCATTTGCACGAATCATGGAAACACTTGATGCCGAAGGAAATTCAAGACCAGAAGAACAAAATTTCCCAAGATCTGCACAGTCTTTAATCTCCAACAGCTTTAGAAGACTCTCGGAGCAAAATGTAGCAGCAAAATCACTGGCAGAACCAATAAGTTCGGGAAGACTTTCGAATTCCTCAACATGCCGGTTTGATAAGTGCTCTTTGGATCCTCGATCGTGAAAGGGTTCGGCCTAGCCCCATACTCACCAAGAGCTTCGCTATACTTCTCAAACAAAAACTCAAAGTTGTTCTTAATCTTCTTTTCCCATCCTCATGATTTTCAAGCCGAAGATCTTTCTCAAGGAAATAATCCTAAGATCTTTCTCACTGTTGGCTTTTGCAAGATCTGCATTTTGCTTCACAGCCTCGGCATTTTTAACCTTAAGCTCTGAAATTTGGTTAGCATCACGCTCAATCGTGTTCCGCAATTCTTCAATGATTTTCAAGTCATCTTCACGAGATTTCTGGAGCTTCGCATGCTCCAATTCCAAACTCTTAAAGGCGTCGTCAGCATGTTTCTTTCCTTCCTTAGCAAGCTCTACCATCTCTTTCAAAGTCTTGTTGTGAACTTCCAGTTCCTGAGAAAGTTTCTTCGAAGAAGATAATTCTTGCTCAAGATTAAGAATCCTGCCCTGCAACGAAAGAGCATGGTTCTGATCTGCACGAGTTTTTTCAGAAGAAATTTTGCCTGCAATCACGGATTTCAGACCGAGGGTGGTGTTGATCATCGACAAATCCCTAGCAGGAAGTTTCCGCAGAGCATCTTCAAAAACTACACACCACAAAGGGCACAATAAGCAAAACTAAAGCAAAGAATAGAAAAGGTGAACTCAAGTCAAAACCAACATACCCGCAGGATCAAAATAGTTACCAACATCTTCATGTGCTGAGCTCACAATCGCATGAGCATCATCTTGAACAGTCTCTATCCGAGACTCCGGAATTTTCTCCAAGTCTTGAACGGAAAAAGAAGGCTTCTTCAAAGCTTCACCTCCAGATGAGCTCGCGAAGGAAGCAAGAGATCCTGGAGCATTCCATAGCATTTCAAAGCTATAAGGGTCATCATCCCTCCCAATCCCAGCACCACCAACAAACATTAACTTACCCTTCAAGTTTGTTCCAAAGGTCTGATTGTACCCATAAGTCTCGGCCGAAACTCCTCCACTTTCAGGAACATCTTGTCGACCTTGAATAAGAAGTAGAAAGTGAGAAGGGGGACCTCGCTGCACAGTTTTGTCAAGATCAACCATGAATTTAAGAGAAGCATCACCGTCATTTGTTTTGTCTTTCAAGAGAACAATCCCTTTCTCCAAGGATGAGGCTTCAGAGACCTTGGACGCCTCAAGTTTTTCGGCAACTGTTGGTTCCTTATCTGAAAGAGATTCAATATCAACAAAAGTATTCTCTGAGGAAGGAGAACACACCACACAGCTCGGAACCACTTCACAACAAAGCAAAGAATCACCTGATTGCTGGTTGTCATCATCATCCTCATCAGACAAAGCAGGCACAACTCGAGCACGAGGCCTGGAGGAGATAACCTTTTTGTTTCCTTTTCTTTTTTTCAAATCTGCCAATACAACTGCAGCAGTTTTCTCAGCTTCGGAACTGTGAGCCGCCAAAGATGAGCTCCCGGAAGACAGCTTTCTCTTCTTGGACACTTCCAAAATTTTTGTCTTCTCAGAAGCCTTGATGACTGCGGAAGGTTTCTCAGAAATGGCCAAAACCTTAGAGCTCTTTCTCTTTCGAGACTTCGCAGGAACTCCAATAGCAGTCGACCCAGTAATGCTAGGTGCATGACTTTGGACGGAGGCCTTGGTCGTAGAGCCAGATCCGCGCCAAGTTCCGAGAAAACACGGTCACTCGGCGTTTATGTTTCACAATGTTCTTGAACTGTTTATACTCGCTCAAATAGCACTTCCCGACCATATCTAAACTTTGACCTTCGGACAAGCGAAGATCAAATCTTGGAAAGGGAACTTCGCACGGTGCCCAATCCACGGAAAGATAAACAATCTTCTTAGGTCGCCACCCGAAAGACAACGGCCAGATGCTGGCAGCAACATATTCCTCGATAACATCCCGCCCACCAAGAATGGTGCAAGCAAAATAGAACTTGTCTTCACCCTTCTTGAAATCTTGGGATTTCCTGTTAAAAGGAGCAGTAGAGACAGCCGTCATCGGTCCGATGGCTGTAAAGAAAGGATTCATAGGTCCAGCGAGACCCATCTCTTTTGACATATCAACCTTGACATAAAACCAAAACCTCTGCCAATCATCTGGCCACTTTTCGTTGCTGCATGGAGCAAGCTGAATTCTTTCGATTTTCTGACTTGCATTCTTCCGACGAGTGTTGAAAGTACTACAGCCATAGTGAGCTTCGTACAAATTATCATCATCAAGTTTGATAATTTTTCGCTGAATGTGAAGCTCAAAAAGACGAGCGAAAACATCTGCGCTTATATGACCCTCGAAAGTTTTCTGAATCCAGAAAAATTTCGATAACTCCAGAAAAGAATTAGGCGTAAGCTGGTGGATCTTCACTTGGAATCGATTTAGAATTGCAGGAAGACGTTCATCACACGGAAATCTGAGACCAGCAGTAAAAAAATCTCTGAAAACAACCACCTCGTCAGGTTGAGGATGAGGAATTTCTTCGTTTGATGGAGGACGACCGCAACCAGAGGGAAAAAAGTTCGCATCCTCAAAATCCTTGATCAAATCAGGAGTCACTAGAGATTTTCCAAAAACAAAGGTGGGAGGATATGCAACCTTCGGAAGCATTAACTCTTCCATTTCAACTTCAACTTGAGAAATGTCTGCTTCAGTTCCAGAATCTTCACCCGATTTCACCTCTCCCTCCTCAGGACTTGTATCACCAGGACCTGGAATCACAGGAGCAGCACTCGAAGAAGGACCTTCAGAAGATTGCGAACTTGGAACCCGTGGCAGCGACTGAGCAATCTCTTCCTCCGTCATCAGCTTGGCAGTGTGTTTCACTCGAGCCAGCTAAAAACCAAAATGCAGAAACGAAAAAAAATTTTATCTCCTATACCCAGTGTTATCCTAAACGGCCTAAACGGACAGTTTAAACGGGTTTAAACGCTGAACGGGTTACCACCGTTTATGTCGTTTAGCCCATTTAAACACCGTTTGTCCCGTTTAAATGCCATTTAGCTCCGTTTAAACAGCCGTTTAAACAGATTAAACACTAAACGATGGTCGACCGACTGTCTACCGTTTACCGTCTAGGAAAACATTGCCTATACCAAAGAACAGAACTAAAGAAAAGAGGAGGTCAAGAGTTACCTTCGGAGAAGAAGACGAGCGGAGCTCAGGAGGCGCGCCGCCAAAGGAGTCTCCAAAGAATTCAAGAAAAATTCAAGAAGATTCAAAAGCAGGCGAACGGTGAAAGCGAAAGTCACCGCAGGCCCCCTATTTATAGGAACGAGTGGACGCATCCAGAAGGCGCCTCGATAAACGAACCACCACCCGGTAAAAAGCTGACGCGTGTCTCCCCCGACGCCCGAGGGTGGCGTTTTTTAGCCAATCCTAAGAAACTTTTTTCGTGGAAACGAGTCGTCGGAGTCAACACGCTTCCCCGAGGGGCTACTGCTGAAGATCGGCTTAAAAACCATCTTCCTCGGAAACTTCCAAAAAGACCCGCGTCGGCTATTTTAGAAATTCGAAAGGTTCAAGTTTTAAGATCGTGAGCGAAATCCAAAACGCCGTTTCTCATGATTAAAGAAAGTTTTCAGGAAGACCAAACAGTTGAACGGAATGATGTCTAACACGTGTACATATTACTGACCCTCGGAATTCCTAAGGAATTATGATTCCTTCTTCTTCTTTGCATTTTGTGATGTTCAGGAATCCGAGAATTCTGGGAAGTGTTCTTCAGGGCAAGGATTTCTAGAAAGAGCAAAGGAACGGTACAAAGGGTGGAAGATAGCTGTCCGAGGCTGGATATCGCTGATTTCTGAAGATTGTGATGGGTTTCCAAAGAACCGAAGCTGACTCAGTCAATGGCGTATCAAAGAAGATACAAAGAGACGTGAGAAGCTTGACTACGGAAGAAGAAAGAAGCTGGAACACGGAATGGTTTGTTTGTAATTTAGAAAGGATCCCCGTGATTACCGCGGATTTATGTACCCCTACCGTTTCTATGTAAACGTTACTTTACAAGGGGTAGTTTCGGTATATGAAAGTGACCATCGGGCACTATAAAAGGAGCCCCTTGGCCTCCGTGTAAAGCGGGCAGCTTTTAGAGAAGTAGCTTTTTTCACTCACTCGCCTTTTGTCTGGAGATTTCTGAATTTCCAACAGCAATGAACAAAAAGAAGCAGTTTACGACATTGCATTATTGATGTAAATATAACGTGTTTAAACTGAAAGTATGTAAGATAGTTTATTCTGTGATATAACTGAAGAAATCAATTTAGTGAGATCTGAACTATAGGCGGATGCAGCTTTAGCTGTGGATTAGTGACTTACTTACTCAACTACAAACGCTAACAGAAAAGCATACCGCTAATTAGATGCACAGAGATGAGCTGAACGTTAAAAAATTTGATTCACTGTTTATTTTCGGAAAATATCAGGTAAAACTTTAGACAACATTCTGAATCCAAGTTAAGAAGTTGTAGTAGCAAATCATCACTCAAGGCAAGCACAACAATATGTTTACTCTTATATTTTTGCAATCGAAGAAACATGCTCAAAATTGCGAGGTCGGAGAGGATTACTAGTCCCATGCTCCTCGTTGCCAATTGTAGCATCTGCAAGAACGGAACAAGATGTATCCTACACTGATACTGGCATACTGCTACTCCACCACGGAGCCCTGTATACAAATTCCAAGCACGTGTTGAGCCGTTGAGGCCAAGTCCTCGACTAGCGGCGGACCTTAAAGAAAATACGCTGGTAGGAGTTGTGCCGCCGTGTGGGGAACGCGCGGTGAGATGATTGTCGTTCGTGTTGGATGAATTCGAGCACAAGCCACGGTGACGGTGAGGATCCAGACCGCCATGTGGGCAAGAGATGCTCCACGGAGTGCGCTACCGACCGAGAGGGCCGCCGTCGGCCCATCCGCCTTCGTCGTCATCTTGTCCAGCTCTCAAATCGAATCCGCACGCGCGCTGCCCGCGCCCCGACCGTAGTTAAAACGGAGGAGAAATATTGGCGACGTGGCACAATCCTATGCCCGAGCTTGGAGGCAGTATGCTGTATTGATGATTTGGATTTATATGTAAGGAATAGTTGAGTGGTACGGTGCAATGATCATACTAACCTTCAACCATAGACATAAGGCTAAGTCCAACAATAGAAGGCAAAACTGAAGAGACATATAGAACGATGATGGCAAGTGAAAAAATCTTGTCTCCAACGCTGGAGTGGCAAAGAAAAATGCATTTCCTTCCCCTGCCTCTCCCTTCCCTCTCTCCTCTACGCCGCCACCACCTCTCCCCATCCCGCCGGTGGCCCAGCGCCTCCCCTCCGTCTCCGGCCGGTGGAGATCCAATCGACGCGAGATCGACGCTGACGCTCCGCTAGCCCGCTGCTCCATGCCCGCCTCCCTCTCGTCTCCACCGGCGGAGCTCCAATCGACGGCGGCAGAGCTCCAATCGACGCCGCCGCTGCACGATCTAGCCGCGGGGAGCTCCAATCGACGCCACCGCCGCACGATTGGCGCGGAGCTCTGCCGCTTGGCCCGCCGCTGCGGCGGCCATCGCCTGGACACGGCGCGAGGCAGCTGCGCGGCGGGAGAAGGCGGCCTCGGCGCTCTCCTCCGACCACCGGTGCTCCCCTCCCGCGGATCTCCGGCGACGCTGTCGATTAGGTGGCGGCGGCGACAATCAACGACCGCCGGTGCTGCTTCTCCAGGGAAGCCGCCGCCTCCTCCTTCTCCCGCGCGCGGGAAGCCTTCTCCCTCCCCTGCGCAGATGCCTTCAAGGAGAGAGGAGATGCAATTTTGCATCTCCTCTCTCCTCCATAGGCAATTTGCCGCCGGCTTTGCCTCCTCTGTTGGAGACCTTCCCGGGCATGCACAGTGTTGTTCGAGAGGCAAAACTGCAAATGCCTTGCGATGTTAGACTTAGCCTAAGGATCGGAACAAGTCCTACTCTCCCCTTGATTTGGCCTTAAGTTAGAGGTGGGAAAAAATAAATAGAGACCACAACTTTATCACTCGTATAATCTTTATTTATCAGTCACATAATCCGGAAAACCTAAAAGAGAGCAAAGTGTTGGAATGAATAAGCACAATTTTGGTGGATCCAGATAAAACTAACCCACCCAAGGTTACCATCCAAATAAACATGATACAACTATTTTAAAAATAAGGATCTCTTCTCCTCTGTCATGCCAGCGGACTGCAGACGTACGGGAGGACGCGCCCCAACCTCTGTCTGCGCCGCTAAGGGTCAAACGGGTAAACAGGTACTCCCTCCGGTTCTCTATTAGAAATCGTTTTGAGTCAAATATTGAGAATATAAATCATGAATAACTTTTAAATCGTTGAGTTTGAAAATATGAAAATCATATAAATAGATTTGTCTTGAAAATTACTTTCATAAGAATATACATATATAACTTTTCAACAAATTTTTTTATAGAAAAGAGAAGTCAAAGTTATGCTTTGGACCGTATCGCTGTACTAAACGACTTCTAATAGGGAACCGGAGGGAGTACTTCCAAATCTCTTTAGTTCAATTATTTATACAATTTTAAAGTAGTACAAATAATTGAATTAAAGAGATTCAGAAGTACACCACATTGCAATCAATTTGTACCCCTAAGCGCCGCAATGAGGCGGAAGCGGGAAGCCGCCGGGGAGGGAGCAGCAGCGTCGGGCTGCACCACGACGAGAGAGCAGGGGAGGTGTCTGCCCTGCTAGCTCCTCCCTCCACCGGAGCTCACCTGCGCTCCACGATGGCAGCACGGCCGCGCGCAGGCCCCCAACCACCCCACCTCGTGCCGTCGTCGGGGCCCTAGCGCCCCAAATCGAGCACCTCCGCCGCTCTGTGCTGCCGAATCGAAGGCGAGCCCGAGCGTGGCGGCCACGCGGCCTCCAACCCAGGGCAAGCTCCATGACCGCATCCATGGCCATCCAGAGGGAGAGACAGAAAGAGATCCAGGCCGCCGCTGCTACCGCTGCTCGCTGCACCGCTCTGCCCGCCGCAGCTCCTGCTCGCGGTACCTCTGCGGTGTGGACAGAGGAGCCAACGTCGAGGTCCAGCAGTTCGGCGGCGGCGCAGCTACAGGCTTGAGCGTCATCATGTCCAGCACAGCTCCGGGCCAGGGCTCCACTTGCTGGTGGATTTGGTCTTGCGGTGGGAGAAAACAGAGAAAAGAGAAAGAGGGCAGAAGGGAGGAGTGCTGCTTGTTGCTTCTTGCGATGGATGGTAAAAGGAACAGGCGTGCTTGCTGATTTTCGTGAGATGCAAACAGGGGAAGAGATGTCGCTGGAGCTCAACCTATGCAAACTCCAATTACAATCGCAGAGTCTCCATCCGATGATCAGATTGAGAGGTGAGACATTTTATCACTTAAACCCTCCCATCATTATCTTTACTCATCTCAATCTATTAAAAAACCCCTGCAGAAGGCGCCCTGGAACGTGTTATCCATCCGTTCCGTTCGTTTTTTTTCCTCCTGACTCGACGCCGCCGCCGGACGGAACTCGCGCCGCCATGGACTCCGCCGCTGGCGAGGACTCCTCCACCATTGCGGCGCCGGGTCGTCTCCTGCTGTCCTGCGGTGGATCGCCGCGGCCTACAAGCGGCAAGGCCGACATCTTCCTTTGGGAGACCTGGCGCCGTCGGGTCTTGGACAGCCCAGCCGCCATTCTTGCGCCGGAGTTCCTGCTCAGGTGAGATGGGGGCGGTTGTTCTTTAGTTCAAGTTCAAAGCCAGATCGTTGCTTGAAGAGTGAATTGGTGTTTCTTTAGGGCACGCTCGTGATTTACTCTGTAGCTCCGCGAGATTGAATGGGTGTTTCTTTAATCTTTCGGACAACCAAGCAACGATGAACTCCTGTTGTCCTGGAGTCATGGCCAGCGGTGCGAGTTCCGTCTGGCGGCGGCGTCAATTCGAGTCGGGAGAAAAAGAAAACGAAACCGATGGATAACGGGGCAGGTTCCTCTGCAGTCGACTTCACTCGACCGCGCGTGGGCAAGGCGCACCGTGGGGTTCGTGTCGGTGACGAGTTCACGCCCGAAACGACTGCAGAGGATCTCATTCGTGGATAACATCGTTCCAAGGGGTTTTTTAATAGATTGTGATTAGTACAGGTAATGGTGGGAGGGTTTAGGTGATAAAATGTCTCACCTCTCAATATGGCTATCGGATGGAGATCTTGTGATTGTGGTTGGAGTTTGCATAGGTTGCACACAAAGCTGGTTTGCATAGGATACGTTGCCGGAGCTCAGATTCTTGGATTGTTAGGATCGTTTGCCCTCTGCTGCTTCTTCTCTTTTTTTTTTTACCGCCCTTTGCTTCTTTGGAGTGGAAGAAGAACGGAGGAGAGGGAAAAGAAGAGCAGATTTGCTTGCCTCCAAAAGATGTCTGCAAGCAAATCTCTGAATATGAATTCAATCATCTTTTAAAGATCCAATAATGACTCACAAAGTGATGGAGACAAATTAAAAAATCAAGCATTTGAGATCTTGAAAAATCTCCATGAGTAAACCTAACAATGCGATAGGGAAAACGAAAATGGAATTATTAGGAAAATAATTGTTAGACACCTGAACGCGCTCGAGCTCCGGTGGCGAGTGCCGACGAGCTCGGAACGCCGGCGAGATGAACAACACACACACGAATACTTGGAACACGATGAACACAGGGTTTTGTGCTGCTCTGAAACTGCAGCTTTTCTTGTTCAATTACTTCACCTTTTATTTGCGGAATACAAAGAGCATGGTGACTGTCCGCACACCGCGCGCACGACACGTCCATCCCCACGTCAGTGGTGTTCGCTCAACCCCATTGCCCAGGTCGTGCGCGCGAGCGATTCTCGCGGCCTCAACCTCCTACGTTCATATGGCGGCCACAATCCGGTGCTCATGCGCCTGTAAAACGGGAAGGGAAACTATCCTAACAAACTACACGCTGAAAAGGAAACACAACAGGCAGCCTCGGAATACACGACAGGTGATCAGGAAAGTGAGAACCGATCACTGATATTTCACTACAACCTGGAACTTATTGTTTGACTCTGTGCGCGTCGTCAGCTGCTTTAGAGAACGGTGTACTGCAGGGTTGCTCTTGTTACCAATGAGCCGTACCTCGATCAGGTTCGTCAAATGCTCGATCCCCTCTATGCTCTTGTCGTATGTATGGAACTCAAGTTCAAGCGTCTCGAGCTCCGACATGGCTCCTTCCTCAAACTCGAAAACGCTGGGCGTCGGATTATCTTCCCAATTACATTTCATTGTCAGGTTGGCGAGTGCCCGGAATTTGTGGCAAGTGCGTGCAACCAGCTTGTTGCCGGTATAGTACCTCCGCTCCATGCCGATGCTCCTCAGGTTAGGCAACTTACATAGTATGCCGAATGGCTCATCGCCGGAGAGGTCCACCCACGAAATGACACACTCAACAAGGTTTGTGAGTGCCCCGATCCAGTCCGGCAGCCGCCCGTCGACTTCACCGGTTATTCGAAGATACCGGAGAAGCCGTGGCGGCGTTGGGATATGATGAATGAACTGATCCAGAATGCTGGTCCAACCCAGGTCTCCCAAGTTGAGATACCGGAGGGAGTGCATATTACTCAAGGATTTTGCAAAGCGTTCGAGAACCTCCGCGTCCTTCTCCTTGTTGATGGTGTAGGAGTCGATGTAAAGAGTGAGATACTGAAGTTGCTCTAGTTCACCTATCTCCTCGGCAACCACGATGTCATTTCCGAGGATTGCACTGTGCAGCTCACGTAGCCCCTTCATCTTGCTGAACCCCCGAGGCAGCCTCCACATGTGGTCAAACCCAGTCCTGTTGGAGTAAAGCAGGCGCTCGAGCTTCTCTAGGTTAGTCATAGAATCTGGTAGCCCTTTAATCAGTGTGTCACGTACATCAAATGTCTGCAGATGCTCTATCTTCTCGACTTGAGGTGGCACCTTCGTTATATCTGTACCCTTCAAGCTCAAGAACTTGAGAAGGTACAACCTGCAAATATATCTCATATGATCATCTCCTAGGCCCTCACAATCTTCCAGGTCGAGTACCCTCAGCAGGGTGAACTTGTCTAGGTGATGGAGCAGATTATTACTGTTTCCTGCTCCGACCTGAAACATGCTCAACGATCGAACATGCACCACATCCATGCCCTGGAGAGCATGCCTTGAGTTACGACGACATCCCATCATCTTATTTTTCTTGGTCTGAGAGTTGGTAGGTCCTTGCTTGCCGCCAAGCTTTCTGTCATCCCCTTGGATGGAGAGGCGACGGATCCTGTCATATGACATCCCTGTATACTGCCCTCCTAGCAGGCTAACAAAATTAGATTCTAGGGACTTGGACACCATGACCTCAAGAAGCACGTCGTGCACCCGACATGACTCCACCTTCCCATCAAGCCCAGTACGTGTTACCACCATGTTCCTCCTCAGTAGCTCATTCAAGCAGGATTCTGCAACCTCCAAAAGGGTCCAGCCCCGCTTCTCTGGAATCAATCCTTCAGCAATCCACCTGCTCAGGAGACGTTTCTTGTCGATTTCATAATCTTCTGGGAAGATGCTAAGATACATCATGCACTCCTTGAGCTCATGCGGCAAGTGATTGTAGCTCAGTGCAACTATATGCCTCATCCCTTCAAGTGTAGGGTTGCTCTCCATCTGAGACGATCCAATTAGTTTGCAGACTGTTTCCCACTTTTCTTTGCTTCCTGATGATATGTACCCTGCCAAAATGTTAGCAACACTAACAATGGCCAAAGGCATCCCTCCACATTTTTTAAAATGTTGCCCATTACAACCTCCAGCTCTTCAGGATAATCAGCATCCATCTTGCCAAATGTTTTGCTGAGGAATAGCTTCTTGGCATCTCTGAACTCAAGGGCTTTCATATGATAGATGCAGTGTCCGCTAACACTAGCAGAACTGCACTCTTCGGCCACAGTCTCTATCCGGGTGGTCACAATGATTCTGCCGCCGCAATTGTTCGGTACTTGTAGCAACTTAAGTTGAATTGCCTCCCATGCCTGTATGGTCCATACATCATCGATCGTGATGAGGTACCTGTTTAGTTGCATTTATATATATTGTGGTTAGTTCAGCTGCACACATGCATCTACGGTACTTCTATATATTTGGGACAGTTTGATGTAACAAAAAAGAACCATCAGAATTTGAACAGACAGACATTTTTCAAGGAACTTAGCTGTACCTAGCAGCATTTTTTTTTTGCGGGTAGCATAAGAATGTTTCGAGCATACTAATGGGAAAATAATAGAATCAGCAGTTAAAAATATATATTTTCCATGGTGGCACGGAGATCCACATCATCAACATTCGATCAAACATAAATTTCTCTCACAAACTTGCATGGCCCTTCCATGCAGGGTTCAAAAAATTCGTGATTTTTTGTTTTCTTTGCTCCTCAACAAAAACTACACAAACTAATCTAAAATGAGGTGATTGTAGAATTTACACGGGATTTTGAACAATTAATGTAAACATGCCACTAGAAAACTGCAAAAATCTCACCAGAATGTGATTGTCTGAATGACATTTTTGCAGGTGCCCTGAAAAATAAGTGATCTGGTGTTTGTCCAAATTGAAATGAGTTTTTGTTCCACAAAATTTATATGAAAAAAATACCAATACATACCATACCAACTATATCTCTACCTAATATTAAAGCAAGCGTCATAGTGGCCTTAAGGGTGAGGGTGAGGACATGCTGGGTCCGGGCGGCACGAGCGCAACTATGAGGCCGGGAAGGTGGGGATGACAACAATATTGGGACATATGACGGTGAGGTGGGGAGATGCAGAGGACAACGAGCAAGGTTAGGGTGGTGTGTGCGCAATGAGAACGATGGCGTGAACGGAGAAGGCGAGGTCGGTCAGACGACAGTGAGGTTCGGGAGTCACGAACGACGACGGGTGAGGTTGTGGTGGTGCTAGCGGAGCGGTGAGGTTAGGAAGGGGTGACGGTGTGGCCGAATAGACGACGAGACGAGCATAGTTTTCTCCCATTGCAAGCACAAGCTATATTTTCATAATATACCTATTTGGTGTCGTAAATGTTGGTACTTCTTATCTTATCTCTTATATATATATATATTACAATTATATTTATATTATTTATTATATATTATAAAGAATGAGTTCTTTTGAAAACACAACCTACCAAAATATGTACCCTTTACCCCCTCACAGAAGGGCCCTCTTACCGCCCCGACCCCACAAACAGGAGCGATTTTGCTGGACAAAAGTTGGGGGAGGCCTCTTTTTCAACTTTAGAAAATATTTTTCCCAATTTCGGTGTTTTTCTTTCTCACCAGCCGCGCCTCCTAACCGCCCGCCGTACTTACTCCCGACCCACCACCATCAATCACGTCGAAATCTTTCCTTCTCTAGTGCCGCCTCCGATCCCTTCTCTTCGCCTCCCATCCCTTCCTAGCTTCTGTGCGGCCACGGGCAGCGCGGAGGGAGGGGCTGCCATGGCTGGGAAAGAACGGCAGCGAGCGCGCGCGGAGGGAGGGGCAGCCGCTGCCGGGGAAGAACGGCGGTGGAGCGTGTTGTGCGGGGAGGAGCCATATAGAGGTTGAAGATGAGATTGTGACAATGACGTGTGGGTCCCATAAACTAGAGCGAGGTCGTGCATTCAGCTTATATTTATTTTTGTTTAAGGTGATTTAACATAATAATGAGGTCTCCAATAATTCTTGTATTATGATTGTTGGATGGTAAAATGTCCTCTACAACATTTCCAAAGTTTTCCCATTCATCACACGGTCACACCAAAAAAGGAGCAGCGCAGGCTGCATAAGCAAACAAAAACAAGGGGTATAATGGTCATTTCACCACAGACTTAATGGTGTTAGACACTCAAACAGACGGAAGTGTCAAATAGGAAACTGAAAATGAGGATGGGAACATATAGGAAAGAAACCAAAGTTGAATGTCAAATAGGAAACCCTCATTTTTCCTGTGAAATACTGCCATCCTGGTAATTCTCTCTATCTTCTTCCTCGTCCACTACTGCACCGACCGCATGCTGTTGACGGCTGTTAAGTACCTACTTTAGCCGTCAATATACTCATGAATAAAGGAGCATAAGACATTTCTTACACGTATTTAGTTAAGAATAATGTAGTTCCACTTGTCCTTGGAGATTATTTGATTGCAGGAAAATAAGCAGGAAAAGAGTGCCAAACTCACCTTCTATGGTCCATGCCACATCACCTCATCCTAGGTGGGCTGCCAACAAGGATGCCATGCATGCAAACCTGCCAACGCCATGCATGCATGCCATGCAAGCAATCCAAGTGAAGCAACCCCCGACGAATCAGAGTGTGACACGTGGACTTCACATGGATCCATGGGCCCACAAAGGCAAGCAAATCGCGACAAAACAGGTGGACACCGAACCGACCTAAGGACCCACAGTGGCAGCCTCGGAGGAAGCACACCCGAGTGGGGCCCACAGGGTCGGACGACCCCACAGGTCGGCCGAACCGACCTTGTGGCCGCCACTCAGGGGCTTCCACATGGTGGTTCCCTATTGGTCCTAGGCGCCTTCTCGGGGTGTTTGCCTCCATTCTTCACGGTGCATGGGCCTATAAATAGAAGGAGAGGGGCTCACTTATGAGACATCCACACTTGCAACATCTCTCTCACTTTTAGTCTCAAGGCTAGGAGGTAGGCTAGAGTAGTTCTAATTCGTTCCAAGTCTACTTTGGGATCTAGGTATGAGTTCTCTTGTATCTTATTTCATTTGTATAACTTTGATCTACTTGATTATTTATCTATTTCATATAAAGTTGTGTTAGTATACATGAGTGATTTGTTCATGTGTTCTTCACTTCATCATTTAGAGGCTCCTGTTCTTGATGAACAAGGCCTTCGATCCACTTGACGGTGACTTTTACATGTTTCGGTGTTTGTTCATAAGTTAGAGGCTCGTGTTCTTGAACATGACCCTTTGATCCAGCTTGAATGCATATAGGAAAACACGAATCCGTTTGTGTACCTAACCTGGTTTGATCTAATTAGATGACATGATTGCGTTGTATGAAGTCTGTGCTTAAGCTACGGTACTCGGTGTAATTGGTTGGTTTATCTGGTGGCTTGACCTGGGTCACAATAGCCCGGGCCGGTCAAGTCCGGCTAACAACGTAAGCATTGGGTTGCATGCTAGCTACTTATGAGTTTATCCCACAGTTTGTCTTGGGGTAGGCCGCGGTAGTGACAGCCGTTGGTCCTCTGAAATCCCCCACGTTCGGATAAGCTGTAGGAGTCTAAAATATAACAACCGGAGTTGCGGAAGCAACGCTGGAGGTTATCTCCCGTGGTACGGGTACTTAAGTCAATGTTCTTCAACGCTAGTGTATCTAACTCGTTCCTACCAGCTTTATGTGTATAGTACATAAGAACCTAGAACTAACTCGTGTGTCGCCTCCTATGCCTAGGACCCTTAGAGAGAGAGTGAGTGTGTGATCACACTACCCCCATTATCATATCTTTACCCCTACACTTGAGTGTCTGATTTATTTCCGTCTATGATCTATACTCATTGCAATAGAGTTGATCTTGTCATTCCGCTAATGCCTTCCTTGGATTCGATACCCTTTGGAATACTCCTTTGGGAAAATGCTACAATGGTACGTCCGTGCGCTTGCGGATCTCTGTAACGTTAAGATTTACCAACCAGCATTTCTGGCGCTATTACCAGGATGGGTTCCAAACCTGTTCTTAGGTGATTGCATTAAGAAATGTCAACACATGCGCAGCCATGGGGTGGAAGCGGCACGAGGACAGAGGCGTGGCAGCCGGCGCGGCCTCCCACCCGCGACGGCCAGAGGCCTGGTGGCGCACGGGCCACCCACGGCAGTCGGAGGCACAAGGCCTCCTCGATGCGACCTCCCACCGCGGCGGTCGGAGGTGCGAGGCCTCCCTGGCACCACCGTCGGCGAGGCTCGGGACAGCGAGGAGCAGCGGCCCGTCGAGTCGCAGTTGGCTCGATTCGTTTGTAGTTTTGATTCACCTCTGTATGCTTCACTTTAGTGGTGCATGATTCGTTTGTGATTTGTGATTGTGAATGGAATCAAACTTATATATTGTGAATCAAATCTTGTTGTTGATTTTGTTTATCTCTGTGTGGTGGAGCTTGAGGAGCATGTGTGGTTCTTTAATTTGTGAAGTGTCAATCAATTTGTGCTTGAGAAGGAGGTGGTGGAAGCGACACCGCGGTGTTGACGACGGCGGGGGTCAGGGCCGTGCAAGGGGTGGTGGTGCAGGAGGCAGTGGTGGCAGGACGGGGTCCATTTTTTTGTTTTTTAAACTTTTTAGTCCGGGTTGGTAAGACCTTCTTTGTCTCGGTTTCTGACATAGGATTAAAGGAGGGTTTTTGTCTCTCAACATTAGTCCCAGTTGGACTTTACGTCCTTATGGGCCTTTACAAAGCATTTTTTTTTTTTGGAAGCTGTTTAGGGATTGTGTTTTATTGAAAGACTACTTCGAGGTGGACTGGTGGAGGAGTATATATTGTAGAAATCTTGATTAAAATATACTCCCTCCGTCTAAAAAAGAGAGGTATTTTGGATTTGTGCTGATCACACTTTGACCATTCATCTTATTCAAAAAATTGTGAAAATATAAAAATAATTATGATATACTTAAAATATACATGATGATTAAACATGTCATAACAAAATAAATAATGTTCTCATAAATTTTTTGAATAAGACGTATGGTCAAAGTGTGGTCAACAAAAACCGAAAACACTTTTCTTTTTGAGACGGAGTGAGTTACTAATAAAACATCTATGTCACGGCATCGAGGACTATGAACGGTCAAGGACGTGACACTTGATTAAGAAAGGTGTGACATTAAATAAAAATACATTAAATAAAGATATACTCCTTCCATACTCCTAAAACATATCGTTTTGGACAAGATTTCAGTCAAACATTGAGAATGTAAATCATGAATAACTTTTAAGTCGTTGAGTTTGAAAATGTGAAAACTACAAGAATATATTTGTTTTGCAAAATACTTTCATAAAAGTATACATATGTCATGTCAGTTTTTAATAAATATTTTTATAAAAATATTAAGTCAAAGTTATGTTTTGGAGATCGTATCGCTGTCCTAAACGACATGTTTTATAAGTATGAAGGAGGTAAATAACAATTTATATAGAAATAGTATGTACCTTTTGTCGGAGAGGTATTTTCCCAAACCCTTGATGTCGACGGTCTCAACTTCCTGGCGCTCTTTCTCATGGCCCCTTTGGGGCTTGAAGACCTGCTGAAGAATGCTGTTCAGCAGCTTCTCGAGATCCCTTGTGGGCTCGAACGCTTGAGAGACGGGCACCATGGCCTGGTACGGGAACTCCGCCTGCAGCAGCCGGCACACCTCCACGGTCAGGGTAGTCTTGCCGACGCCCCCAAAGCCAACGACGGAGAACACCTTGAAGGAGTCCTCGTCCTCCTTCAGCCGCTCGGCCAGGGTTCTAGCCTGGTCCCCGATGTCGACGAACTGGCGGTTGTGATCTTGGCCGTTGCTGGCGGTCAGCGCAGGCGTGGTCCGCACCCCTACCGCGGGAGCAAAAGAGGCGGAGCGGCGCAGCTCGTCGCGGTTGACGCCGTACCGCGAGTGGCGCTCGCTGATGGTGACGGCGCGAGCGCGGATAGCGCTGATCTCGCCGGCGAGGCGGCGGCGCTGGATGAGCGTCCTAACCAGGTGCTTCAGTTTGAACCACATGTTGTCACCATGGCGGTACTTGACGCGGAGCTTGTAGATGTTGACGCTGTCCTCGGCGTCGTAGGCGAGCTCGCGCAGCTGCTTCATCCACTCCCGGACGAAGTGGTCCACGGCGGCCTCGTCGGCCTCTGACTGCATGCGGAGGAGGGCGTTCATGGTGGCCAGGTCGTCGCGCAGCTCGGTGACCTCGCCGCCGACGCTGGAGAGCAGCCGATACTCTTCACTCAGCAGCTGCCCAACGTTGCCCACAAGGGACTGCGCTCCTGCACCCTCCATGCTCTCTCTTGCTCGCGGAACGTACGGTTTGGCGATACGCTTTACCGACGACCGAAATCAAGCACAAATGGCAGTGCTCACAACAGCTGGGCTGGCTTGGACTTCTATTTGTACTGACGTTTGGGATTAATAATGTATTCGGATCTCTAACAGTAACTCCAAGAGAGTTGCTGTGTGTCTCTCTAAAATCAAAATTGAAAAGTGAGCTACAAAACTGAGCTCTAAACAGTTTTTGCCCTCATCCCATCCGGCCGGTCCCTGCTCTTCAAACTTGGCAAGCCAGAGCTGCTGGCTACATTGGAGGTTAATTCGCGAGATTAATTCATTATTAACAGATATTTACTGTATAATCACATTGTCTAATTATGATCTAAAACTAGACTTGATAGGAATTATAAAATATATTTTATTATTAATTTATATTTAATACTACACATCGATATGGTAGATGGTAAACTTTACCACCTCGGAAAGCGAGGTAGTTTTTTTAGGAATGGAAAGCGCGGTAGTTGGCTGCTGGATTTTTGTGCTTTGGTTCCCAGGGTGAAATTTTTTTAACTTAGGGAATCTTACATTTATTTAGTACTAAATAAAATTTATTTCAGAATCTTTTCACAAGTGAGTGTAACTTTATGATGAATCTAATGAGTCTAATTAATTTATGATTTGTTACACTATAATAACCATTCTCTAATCATGAGGTCAAAGATCTTACTAGATTCGTCTAACGAATTAGCCCATATATCTCATAAGATTAGTCCCGCGAATTAGCTCAGAGGTTGTGTAGGTAGTTTTGTAAACTGTCTTCATTTAATACCTCTAATTAACTAACGGTCAAAAGTGCGTGCAAAATTTTTCACCCGAACCAAAACCAAACACTACAGTAGGTAGGCGGAGGCAAGAGGTAGAGCCATGAATTATTTTATCTGACTTAAGTGTTGAGCTTCAGCCTCCACGGGCGGCGGAGCTACCCGCTGCGTTGCCGGCCTCGCCACCCACATGCTCCCCCGCCTGTGCTCGCCTCGCCACCCGCGCGCTCCACGGTCATCTCCCACACGGCCACGCTTGCATCCGCCAGCCTCGCCACCAGTGTTCCCGTCACCGGCTGACCCCCCTGCCTGTCGGACAGGCCACCCGCGCACTTCCCTACGGCAGTGAGGTACTATGCCCGCGCTTCGTAGCTTCGCACGTCATCGGCATGTACGCCGTTGGCTGAGCTCGCCGGCAGCCGCACATCCCCTTCTGTGACCCCGTCCATTCGCACCTCCCGTGACCCCATCCACGCTCTGAGATGCACATGATGACTACTAGCGAAATAAGCATTAGTACCGGTTCTAAAGGGTCATTAGTACCGGTTTTGGAATCGGTATTGGCAAGCCGGTACTAATGTGGAGGTCACATTAGTACCGGGTCGACATACCCGATACTAATATGGGTCGCCGTCCGTCCCCGTCTCATGTTTTCTCTTCTTTTTTCTTTTCTTCTCACCCCATCTCATTTTATTCCACATACAAATTTCACATACAAATCTCATCTCATTCATCATCTCAAAACACAAGATTTACACAACACAAGATGATTCACAACTCAAATCACCACAAGGTTCATAATTTCACAAGACTCACAACACTAAGATTCGATTCAAAGTAAGTCACAACAAAAATTCACATCAGGAACTCACATCTTACAAGAACAACACACAAGAACTCACATCTCCTGCGCTGGCCTGCCCTCGCGCCCCGTGGAGGAGCCCGCTGGCTGGCCGCAGGAGAGCCTGCTGCTCGCCGGCCGGAGGAGCCCGCCCCGCGCCTCGCCCACGCCAGCTGCGCCGGCCTCCTCGCGCACTAGCTCGCGCGCCGTGCCAGCTGTGGCAAGCCGACGCACCAGCTGACGGCCGGCCTCCCGTGCGGCGCCCGGCCTCCGACGCCGCCCCGCCTGGATCCGCTCCTAGCTGCCCCTGCAGATAAGAGTGGAGGAGAGAAGATAAAGTGAGAGAAGATAGAGATGAGAAAAAAGTGAGAGTTGGGAGAGGGGAGCAGGCCAACACTTAACGTCGCGCGTTTGGTGGTGTGCGCCGATCGCTGGGCTGGCCATTTTGTACCGGGGCACAATTCCACCGGTACTAATGTTGGCCATTTAAGTACCGGTGGTGTATAGACCCGGTACTAATGTGGCCTCCACACATTAGTACCAGGTCTAGACACCACCTGGTACTAATGTGACACATTAGTACCGGGTCTAGCCCTGACCCGGTACTAATGTGTGTCCCAGGGAGCGTGTTGAGGCTCTCTCTTCGTACCCGGTACTAA
Organism: Cenchrus purpureus; assembly: GCA_022644695.1. Taxonomy (NCBI): domain Eukaryota; kingdom Viridiplantae; phylum Streptophyta; class Magnoliopsida; order Poales; family Poaceae; genus Cenchrus; species Cenchrus purpureus. Next base: position 12,403,022 of record CP053467.1, read on the forward strand.
TGTGCAAAAATCGGTACTAATGTCAAAAATGCCAAGGACCAAAGGTTGATTCCCTAGTAGTGGATAGATCCCGCTCGTGCATCTCTCTTCCCTTTTCTTTTCTACATGGCTCCCTTATATCGAGCCCTAAGGCTAGTCTCTCAATGGAGTTTCATGACATTAAATTTGATGACGTGGCGAAGAAAGAGAATGAGAGAGCTTCAGGCCCGTAGATTAGGCGGCGCAAACAGCGTGATAGCGTCCAATTAAAGGGCCGCCCAAATTAATGCCTACCATCATTAAGGAAAGGAAAAATGTATTTTTCATCATTCTAGTATTGCAAAAGTGTGACATTCATCCCTCACATTTCATTTGATGCAAATCAACCTCTTAACTATTTGGACTGATGGATTTATCATCCTCACCTTAGTTTAACAATGATTTAGCATCATATAATTGAAGTTTAGACTATGTAATAATCATCTTGTTAATTTTTGATTAGTCACATTTTATGTTGAGTAAATCTCTATAATAATGGAGTGTAAATCAGTTTTATTATATTTTATAAAAAATATGGAGTATCCAATTTATAGAACTTACTAAAACTTTTTGTGAACTTTATATTTGGACTAAGCATATTGTATCTCTAGGTAGTGATTATTGATTAATCAAATCATTGTTGAGTATGTTGCATAAATGGTTAGTAGATTTCATGAAATCATTGTTAAACTATAAGGTGGGATGATAAATGCACCAAATTAATTAGTTAAGGGACTGATTTGCACCAAATGAAATGTGAAGGATGAATACCACACTATTGCAACACTTGAGGGATGGAAAATATACTTTTTTCTTAACCAAATGTAAAACGTTAGACGTACAGAAAATGGAGACTCCTCACATTCCAATCTATTACGCATGGGAGTCCCAGTCCCAGACGAGGCTAGGGCCGGCTGCCGCCGCTGTGAGAGTTGCTCATTGCCGTCCGTCCAGAAGCTGCACCCTTTGCATCATCCTACAAATCGGTGAGTTCATGTCCAGTTGTGTATCAAGCATATGGATGATCTGTTGTGCAATCCTCTCATCTAAGTTCTAATTGTTGTGAGTTCTTTCACTACTAGGGAATAAACCTTTGGTCCTGGGCAAAAACACATTAGTACCGGTTTTTTACAATCGGTACTAATGTGGGCATTAGTACCGGCTGGGAAGGAAAGAGCCTGACGTGCCCCCAATGAGCCACATTACTACCGGACTGGCTCAAGAACCGGTACTAATGTGCCACATTAGTACCGGGTGAAGACCAGCACCGGTACTAATGTGAGACCAACACATTAGTACCGGGGCTAGTTTCCACCCGGTACCAATGTGGCCACGTTAATACCGGGCAAAAACCAGCCCCGGTACTAATGTTCTCCGCCGTCTGCGCCGTCCCTTCGCGTGCCCCAGCCTCGTCCCCCTCCCCCCTTTTGTTTTTTACCCGGTGCTCTCTCTCTCCCTTATCTCATTCTCTCTCCCTCACACTCTCTCATCCTCCCATCCTCTCCCCGGGCCTCTCTCTTCCCTCTCTGCAGATCGGCGGCTCGGAGGCGGGCGCGGCCTGGCATCCTAGCACGGGGCGCGCCCGGCGGCCAGGGTGCGCGGCCTCCCGGCCACGAACGCGGTGGCCGTCCTCTCCTAGCGGCGGCTGGGCGAGGCGGCGCGAGGCGGCCGTGGCGCGTCCGGCAGGGGGCGTGTTGACGGGTGTTAAGTGCTACTTTTACACCATCAATACCTGCATAAAATAAATGTAAAAGGATCATCAACACTAGATGGCTTGATACTAATGATTTCTACAAGTGTTGGTGTTTCTAGCTTTTGTTGCAGGATGCACCGAAATGTGTGCCAAATGGTACAGTTGAGAGCAAGTGATCCAATCGCTGTTAAAGGATGTCATCATAAATATCCTCAAATGCCAATTTGGACTACACCATTGCGACGGGCTCATCGAGATGATCAAAATAGATATATCATTTGTCTACTTCGGAATCCGGAAGGGAAAGATATGCACAAGACAAGATCGCACTCCCGATATCTTGTGAGCACGGTGGGACCCACACCAGACCACGTGGCGACGTGTGCCACGTTGGATGCCATGGGCTATGAAAAAGAAAAAGAGAGAGAAAGAGACACATGCTCAAAGCATCATGAAAAAAAGAAAAAAGAAAAGGAAAGAAAGAAAGGATAGCCCATGTTCAAAATAAAGGAGTAAAAGGGAGAGAGATGGTCATGCAAAAAGGAGTTCCATAACTTAGATGGTAATAACTAGTGTCCATTCCGGGGCTAGTGTCCACCTTACCATTAATCAACATTCATCATATATGTATGGTAATATCTAGCACCCATTCCGGGCCTAGTATCCACCTTACCATACTCACCATACCCATACACGTGCACATCTTGATCTGATTGTGTGATTTGATTTTCTTTGTGGATCCAGTCTTTGACTTTGCAATATATGTGATACAAGTATGCTTTATCATTTATCCTACCCTGAGCTCCACATATAGCCATCATTAGGCAATCTAATGCCTTAGTGAGGACATATACACATTGAACGAGCTGAGAGAATCAAATGAGGAGCTAAGCAAGGTTTGTTTTGAAAATTTATTACAAAACCCCAAGTTACTTAACATGATGAGCATGAGTAATTTTATTAATGACCATTCTATTCTTCAACTACCCAAGATAGCATGATATACAGTTCATAAGTTCGCAAGTACAAGGTATGGTTTGGAATCTCTTATGCTCACTTCATACCTTTGGATATCATGTCTCACCTTGATCTGACTCCCTTTACTCAGGACGAGCAAAGGTCAAGTGTGGGGGTGTTGTTGACGGGTGTTAAGTACTACTTTTACACCATCAATACCTGCATAAAATAAATGTAAAAGGATCAACAACAATATAATAGGGGTTGATACCAATGATTTCTACAAGTGTTGGTGTTTCTAGCTTTTGTTGCGGGATGCATCAAAATGTGTGCCAAATGGTACAGTTGAGAGCAAGTGATCCAATGGATATTAAAGGACATCATCATAAATATCCTCAAATGCCAATTTGGACTGCACCATTGCGACAAGCTCGTCGAGATGATCGAAATGGATATATCATTTGTCTACTTCAGAGTCCGGATGGGAAAGATATGCACAAGACCAGATCGCACTCCCGATATCTTGTGAGCATGGTGGGACCCACGCTAGACCACGTGGCGACATGTGCCACGTTGGATGCCATGTGTCCATGACACATCACCGATCCAAGGAAACACACCCCCGACGAATCAGACACCGCCACGTGTGCAGCACAAGGATCCAAGGGCCCACTGGGGACCCAAACCGCCTCAAAACTCCGCATGCACCTGGGATAGATCTTGGGACCCACATATCGATCCATCGGGAGAAAGCACCCTGCAAAAAGGCGCCACTAGGGGGTCGGCCGAACCGTGGATCGGCCGAACCGCCTTAGTGCCTGTTCATCGTGGCCTTCCACGTGGTGGTCCCTGATTGGTCCTATAGCGCAGTTTGGCATGTTTTGGTGACATTTGGCGTCCGAGACAACCCTGTCCCTTGCCTATAAATTGAAGGGGAGGGGGTAGGAAATGAGACACATCCCAAGCTACCTCTCCTCTCATTCTCTCTTGGAGAGGTGAGTTCTCACCTCTCCCAAGATGTAGTGTGTGTGTGTTAGAGTGCTAGGTGGAGTAGGGGTGAGGAGTGAGTTTATGTCCTTGTGGATGCTTGTTCTTCATTTAGAGCAAAGTGAGTATTTCTGCATTTCTTATTTAGAATAAAGTGGACTTCATGCATGAATGATATGTTCTTGTGTTCTTGGCTCGTTCATAGTTTAGAGGCTTGTGTTCTTCATGACACAAGGCTTTGATCCTTTAGAGCTAGCATACTAGTTCAAGTATCTGTTTGCATGTTTAGATCCTGTCTAGTTAAGTAAGATTGCTGTATCTAGTTTGCATCCAAACCTTCCTGTTGCTCCGTAGCTCGATGACGAGCATATCCTGAACCCGTTCCTTTCCAAGTTCGTAGTTCTGTATTTATACGGAGTGCTATAGTAGGGCTACCGGGATGTCAGACGGTGTCATGCTATAGTAGTAGTCAGTGGTGTAGACGTGGTGTCTGGACCATAGGTTATCCTTCGAATACCACGTGCATTCGCGTAACGATAGAGGTAGGCGATGGTGAGAGCACATTGGACCCTTTGATATCCTCCGCTCCTGTGTACCGAGTAGGGCCCCGTTGCCAGAACATTGGCCTAGCCCTAAAAAGCTAGGATGGGTTGGTGCCCCACGGAAAGGAATAATGGTAGGGTGGGAACCATCTCGAGAGTTAAGCCCCTCAGGAAGTGCTTCTCAACCCATATGTATCCCAGCTCGAGTTTGGTGTCCTTGGACCGTCTATATTAGATTAGAAGATAGTGCACATCGTTCCTTGGATTCGATACCCTAGGAATACTCTCCTTCCTAGGGGAAGTGCAACATCGGTATTTCCGTACGCTTGCGGATCCCTACGTACCCGTCGGTATACCCGGTTGATCTTATATGCTCCCTCTAGGTGTACAACTAGTGGTGACATTAAGAAATGCCAACAAGCATTTCTGGCGCCGTTGCCGGGGAACGGTTGATGTATCTATATTCGAACCTAGTGGTCCTCATATTTATCTTTTTTTTCATTTTCTTCTACCTTCACCCCTGTTACCCTTCGAGATACCTTTTTCGTTTTCTTTACTTCTACCTTTACCCCCGTTATCCATGGAAGGTTATCCTTGTAAACACCTTCCACCTTCGAGGAGTGAACCCTCAGAGCTACCTTTTTCAGAACCCATTCTTTCATCTGGCTATCGGATTCACCCCTCTCTCATGAAGCTAATTCAGGATCTTTCCTTCTCGGGGTCAATTCATGAGAACCCCTTTGATCATGTGAGGGACTACGAGTGTCTGATTGAAACTCCGGGTAAAATCGGAGAATCACCGGATGCTCGGAAAAGAGAGTTTTCCCGCTATCCCTCTCTGGGAAAGCAAGGGCCTGGCATCGTTATTTTGGTAGAGACTACCTCACTAGGGAAAGTTTGAGAGCAGCTTTCTGCTCCTGATTCTTCCCGATACGACATGTCATCTCGTTGAGGATAAAATTCTCAGTCTTAAGCAAGGTGAGGAGGAATTGCTAGGAATGGCATGGAATCGTTTCGCCTTCTCGACGAAAGATTGCTCAGTCCTCCATGTTCCCGATTGGATCTTTCAACGCTTCCACGGTATGGGTTACTGGAAGGGCGATGCCATGCGACAATGCTCTCTCTGAAGGCTCTTTTGTGCACTTGGATGCTGTTGAGGGAAAAGAGATCGTGGATAACCTCCGGGATTTCAGCTCCCCTTGCATCCCGGTCGATGAGGTGCCCGCCAGAAGAAATGTTGAGCCACCTAGATCCATCATCAGCTGAGCTGAGCCTTTAAGCTATGGCTGAAGATATCATTCCTGAATAGCAGGAGTCTAAGGGAAAGATTGCTTAGTGCAGAGTCTACCCTTGGGTTCCCCTCTCGTACCTCTCCATAGACCTTCTCTCCGAGACCTTGTCTCGTGGGAGGATGGAGAGAGTAATTAGGAAAGGATGAATCATTCTCGGCCAGGACGATTTGTCTGATCCTAGTTATGATCTCCTAAGGAGAGTACGATTGGCCTATCGTGTTCCTACGTCTCGGCTCGAGCTGAAGTGCCTTGCACTGATGTTACGTATGGGCTGAGGCATCGGTCTCTGCTTTATAATCCATGAGGATTCATCCATCTGACCGAAGGAGCATGATCACTTACCGGCTGAGTCGAGTGTAATTGCTTATCATGCTAAGCTCATCGATCGATGCCGATCAGTTAAGAGAAGCTTTACTTCTTATCTTATGCTTGACTTGATCGATGCCCAATGGGAGCTGATCTTTCCAGCCTATCCATAACCTCCCATTAGAAGCTTAGGCTAGAACTCGGGATGTTTCATCGTTTTGATGAGAACATCAGTCCATCTATCTTTTTATAGAAGTTAAAAATACTAGGCGAATGTTACTTTTTCATAGAAGTTAAAAATATGGTAAGAAATATTCGTCTTACTTCTTTAGTATACACTAATGCTTATGTTAGTTACATTATTATATATAAATATTTTTTAATTTACATTTTGAACATATAGAGCCACTATTTTGTGTTTGCTCCGGGGCCTTGAAAATTCAGGTACAAGCTTGGAGATTTCATAGGATGTGAGAGGAGTTTCATCACCATAAAGCTCACTGACACAGTTACTAGTTTTTCATTCTAGATAATTATGTAAAGAGACTTGTACTGAGACGGATCTAAGGGCGTGTAAACATGTCGTTTTAGCCCGTCTGCATGCGGTGTTTTTTGCGCAAAGGCCCCTCACGAGCGTCTGGGGCGGTGATCTTTGTTGCGGCGAGGCGGCGCCTCTCCGTTGCCGAGGTGGAGGAGGCCGTAGCATTGTGTGGTGGCGTCTGTCGACCATACACCCCAGGTACCCATGCAAGGAAGGATGAAGACGGACTCCTACTAGAATTCTCCTGTAATCCTACTAGGACTCATACCGTGTAATCCTACTAGGACTCCTACCTTGTAACCGACTAGGCACCCACCCCCTGGACTATATAAAGGAGGGCTGGGTACCTAGGAGGACATAGCCAACCCCTCTGGGGAACACCCAAGCGCAAGGCGCCATACATGATACTCCAAACAGGACGTAGGGTCCGCTGCTCCGGCGGCCTGAACCTGTATAAATATGTGTCCTGTGTCCTCGCGTATACCTTCGAGTTCCAGGTCTCATGATCCTCCACCGCACAATCTACTACCTCGGGTACCCCTTGGTAGGCATCAGTGTCCAAAACACTGATAGCTGGCGCGGCAGGTAGGGGCAGTCGTCGAGATCATCAGGCGAGCTCGAAGAACTTTCTCTTCAAAATCATTCTACCACAAGCGGCTGCTCCGACTAAATCAAAAAACTCGTCGGAGCCTCTCCGCATACGAGTTCGAGATGAAGTCAAACTTCGAAGCCGACGCTGACCTGCAGCTCCACGACAACTTCTTTGAGTACGAGACGAAATCGACTGAGCTCCTGTCCAGGCGGATTCTAATGCGAGCACAACTCGACGGGTTCCAATTCGAACCGGAAGCGGAGACTACCCACTCGCCAAGTTAAAGCCCCCAGTTCGTATATCTCCTGTAGATCAAGTGCGGATCAAGACAAAGAGCCACCAAGCAAGCAAAAGTGCAAAATCATGTACGCCATCAAGTCTGCATGCCCCTCGCTGCCACGCACATGCAAGTGAATTGCTACCAACGGCCAACATGAAGTGCATTGGCTCTTTGCTACACGCACACAGGGTAGACTACCAGCAAGGCTCCGAGATCTTGAGGACCAGGTGTGTCCGAGGACAAGTGGAGGGTCGCTCCTTAGTGATAAGTGATTGACAACGTTGTGTGGACTGATGCTTGGCTAAGTGTGCAGGTACAGGTTGCCGCTTAACTCGTGTCGGTGCAGGTGAAGAACAAGCGTGAAAGGCCTTAGCTGTGGTGGCTTCCGGGTGATGGAGTGGCAAGTAGGCTTGGTTCGATGGACCCGGTGGCCGATGGGGTCAAGTGCGAGCCGTGCGGTGCAAGACTGGCGGGCTGAAGTCGTGAACATGGGCCGATGCAAGGTAGCGGATGGAGCCCGAAGCTTGCACACAGGGTTTGTTGGTTTGCCCACAAAACCATCGGTGGACGATTTCTTGGTTTGGGCCTCAAAACCAAGCCCGAAGGCCCGAGGCGATGGAGACGGTGATCCGGGAGCTTCGGGAAGCTTCGAGGCGGAGGGCACGTGGCGTGATCACGGGGTTTGCGTCGAGGTGAAGCAAAGCCGCGGTGGAAGCATGTCCGTCCAATGAAGACTTGACCAAAATGCCCCTGAGGGGTTGTATCTTCATTTCAAATTGTAGGGGTAGCATGGTCATTTACCTCCCTCCGATGGACTTCGTATAAATAGCGGAGAGGTGGATGGCATCTCTCTCCTCTTGGACTCTAGGGCTTTCTTCCCCGTAGATTTCTCGAATCGCTTCTTTTCCCTCTGGATTCCTTAGGCTAGACTCTTGTACAGACTCTGACCTCTGGATGTATGGAAGCATTCGGTATTGCGGTGATCTCCTAGTCCTCTGTGATTTTCATGTCATTTTCGGGGAGTTTCGTTCTTCGCTCGATTCGGGGATTTGAGGGCGTTTCCCTCTGGATTTCTTTGAGGGGATCATGGGTGGATGCCTTGTGCATCTTTGTGTGTGATCTTGACTCCTCAAACGCTGGGGAAGGCCTTCGATTCGTGAGTTTTTGGCCGGAGTTCGAGTTCTTGGTGGAGTTCGTGTGATCCGCGATTCCCGACGATTTAGTGGCTTGGAGGTCGAGATTTTTGGGGCATAGCTTCCTCTTGTGTTGCTTATCATCTCCCTCAAATCTTGTCTCAAGAGCTTTTGGCGTTTAGGAGTGTCAGGGGGTGAGACCTGGACAGATCCGCTAGGGGGTTGCCATAGAGGTTTGCAGGTTATTGGAGGACCGGGACCTAAGAGCATAGGTGGTTATGCACGGGATGCACACGGAACTAGGCGAGTATGGTGACGAGGAATAGGGAGACAAGGGTTTATACTGGTTCGGGCCTCCGAAGAGTAATACCCTACGTCCAGTTGTGGTGGATTATGCGGGAGGTTGAAGATGCGTTGTCCCTGTGCATGGAGCCCTAGGCCACCTTATATGGGGAGGACGGGCTAGGGTTTGCATGCAAGGTCGGTTGACCCGTGTCAGGGTCGGTTACAACTGTGGGAGGCTTATCTCCCAAATTATAAGGAGTATCCCGTGATACTCGGAGCTACAGGTGGCGGCACGCCAGGTCCTAGTGTCTTGACTTGCACGCCAAGCATTACGGGTCTTCTGTGGTGTTGATCGGTCGCCGCGTCATGCCGAGGTGCGGATAAGGTCAGGGCCCACTTGGTAGGTCCGGGTCTTCGGAAGGTCGGGTCCACTTGTCGGGGCCCCGGGACCGTCGTAGGGACCCATGGGTACCCATGTCTCTCAAGCCCCCATCGACGTGTAGGCGTAGCGGCCAAGGCGAGGTTGTGTCGAAGAGTAGAGAGGGCGCGTCACCGTCGAGGTCGTGAAGGGTGGACGGGGATCAAAAAGAAAAACCCCTTTGATGCGCGCACGAAGTTGAACGCCGGGCTTCTGGGTCGAAGGACCATAAGGTCGAAGTGAAGACGAGGCGTAGATCTTGTGGAACCGCCGACCTGACCTGAATCAGGTGCAATGTAGTAGCTGTCGCGACCTTCAGAAAGATCGCCATGCCTACCAGGGGTAGGTCGAGCAGAGATGTGATGGAAGCAGACTTCCATTAGGTCGAGGCGACCTAAAGAAAATAGGGCATTGAAAGACGTACTAGTGTAGTAGCCCCCAAGCAGTAAAGTGACCAGAATAGCCGGTTTGATGCTCCGAAGAAGAAGAAAGAAATAGCCGAACCTACGACCTTCTGCTTAGGAAACATATGCTCTTGTGGTATCAATGTAATAAGACAAAAGCTCCAGAACCTTGCAGAGGTCATCAGGTGTCAGGGCTGATGGCTGGAGTCAGTGTGCGTGCACGATCACGAGCCGGTTGCGGGCGTAGCACGGTGTGTGTCGGCCCGCAAAAGACAAAAGCGCTGCAGGATGTAGTTAGGTAGGGGAAAGGCGCGCCGATGCCTCCCACAGGCGAACAGTGACCCTGTGTTCCACGAGGGTATAGTGATCTCGAGGATAAGGACGTCACGCAAGCTGGCTTGCGGATAATACCCAATGGCAGGTGCTGGGGTATAAATAGGCACCCATACCTCGAAGCGAAGCGCGCAATCTCCAGAGGAAAGCCACAATGATCCAGTGTAGTAATATTTTTACGCCATGGATGTGTGTCCGTCCACCAGAGCATAGGGTTGGTGTAGTTCATGCTTGGAGCTAGAAGAATGCTTGCGAGGCTCGAAGAACTCGATTGGCCTCTTCTCCCAGTCCCGCCGAGGAACCCAGGAGGAGTATAAAGCAGCAGTTGCATCGTCGGTCCTGACACTTGCAGGCCTGATGTAATGCTGGTGAATGCTACACTCCACCCGGTGAGGTTGGTGTTGAAGCTTGCTCCTTCTGCAATCTTGCGGGGATGCTCAGACTTGACGCTGGGTGCCGCAGAAGACCGGTTGGTGCACGAGTAGAGGTGGTGGTGTGGCCCTGCCTCCACAAAGGTGGTCAGAGGTCGTCGAGTAGGCCCTGAAGCTAGAAGAAAGCTTGCGACAAGCCTTATTAGTGTAGACTGAGTCGTAAGCACTTTGGAAGGTAATTAAGGGCCTTTGATATCTTTGTATCTTGTAATTGGCCAAGGGCCAAACTCCCTGTAGCTTATGAAGCTGTAAATATAGTTTTGCATGAGAAATATCATGATTTCAGTAGTTGTAAAGGTGCCCGGGCTGCAATGGTATGGCTACCAAGGTCCCGGTAGGGCTGATATAGCACACCGAGCTTCAGGAGGCCTGTCGTAGAGACGAGGGACCCGTGTCGACCTGAATCGACACGGCCGTTGTGCAGTGACACAACGCAAGTAGTCGGCCTGTAAGAATCTAGGTCTACAGGACCTAGAAGGCAGCAGGGCCTTAGCGACCTCAGAGAGGCGCTACTTGACCAAGAGGTCGCCAATGGGCAGTGGAGCCATTAAGCACGGGGTCGTTGGTATAAACCAGCCATAAAGGCTAAGGCAATCCAGTAGGTAGTAGGACCTAGGAGCCGAGGTGTGAACCCGCTATTGAAAGTTGAGGCGACCTACCAAGCGGTAGTACCTGTCGACCTTGTGAAGGTGATGTCATGGACCCAGAGGTCGTCAGTGGCCAGTAGACCTTGAAGAAAATGTTGAGAAGGGGGCTTGAAGTAGGGCATAACGAGTCCATGGACGCCAGGCCGTTGGGCGGAAGGCCAACGGACATGGATTCCCGCACGGCACACGCCGTTACTGCCTGTGACCGTTAGGCCAAAAGAACCATTGGGCGATGTAGCCGTTGGGTCGTCGGGAATATCGTCGGACCTGAAGTGATGTTTGGGCGCCATGACCGCACTGCATGCGGCCCGATTATAAAGGCCGAGTGAGGGGTCGGGGACCCCACTCGCTTTCATTCCCCCACATTCGCTAGGGTTTCCGAGCTGCCACCGAGAGCTTCCGTGCGCAGATTCATCGGTGACGCCGTGCTTAGATCCGCTGCGCCCAGCACCGCCGTATGCGCAAGAAGACCTTGGTAGTGTTTAGAGCTAGATCCACCAGATTCGACGAAGAGGAAATCGCCCCAGAGCATGTGCCGGCCCCGGAGAGGGTTTGGGAGCACTCGACGGTGGCGGTGAGCACTCAAGGTCTCGGTGGAGCGCGGGCTGCTGAAGCCCAGGGAACAAGTGGGCTGGAGGCCAGCCGCCGGCGAAGCCTTCCCCTCCGAGGGGACCAGGGAGACCGTCGCCTTCATCGCGCACGTGGAGCGCGGGTTTGGGGTCCCGGCGGGTGATTTCTTCCGCGGGCTGCTTCATTTCTACAGGATCGACCTGGTACATCTCATCCCCAATGCTGTCACCACTGTTTCCTCGATCATCCATCTGTGCGAGGCATACTTGGGGATACCGCCACACTTTGACTGTGGCGCATTTCTTCGAGGTGAAGAATACGGGGAAGAATGGCGTCGTTGGATCCGTCGGCTTCATGCTACACCGTCATATGAAGACGGTGTACATCGACATGGAGTTGCCTGACAACACCTAGGGCTGGCGGCGAGGGTGGTTCTACATCGACAACCCGAAGCCGGCGCTAGCGACTAGGTCGGGACTCGCACCGGTCCCAGTGCCGGAGTGGACCAACCAACCGACGTCGCGGGAGATGGACACCATCAAGCCGCTGGAAGACCTCAAGGCGCGGAAGGAAGGGTTGACGGGCGGCGCGGTGTGCCATCGATTTCCGGAGGCTGTCAACCAATCCAAGATCGGGTGCATCCGGCCTACGAGTACTAGGGCCAGACCGACCCGACCCGCGTGGCGCAACGCAAGGTCTCCAAGCAGGAGATGGTGGCGCGGGTGAGGGAGCTCTTCAACAGGGTGATACGGAACCGGACGTGCCCCAAGGCATTTTCCCTCAAGCGGCCCACCGAAGTGGTAAGTCGCCTGATCGACCTTAATTCTTGTTGAGTTGAATTTGCTCTCCCTCGATCTAAGATGAAGGTCGCCTATTGTAAGGTCGTGAGGGCTTGTTCTGGAGCCCAGCTCCCCTCGCTGACGAGGGTGAGCGTAGTTTCATGGTCCGCGCGGCGGAGGACATGCAGGCTCCGCCGCAAGAGTTATTCAAGAACTACCTCTCCGACTCATCGGTGGGAGGTAGTGATGATGAGGATCCTCCCACGGTGAGTTCGGCACCAATGACCCGTCGCACGCAGCAGGTCGCTGGCAAGATCCCGGCGCACAAAGGCGTCAAGATCGTCTGCGCCACCATCGAGGCGGAGAAGAAGAAGAGGAAGAGGAGGGACACCACTGCGTCGTCGGAGACGGCGATAGCCAGCGCTGAGGTTGTCGTCGATGAGGACGATGACGTGGGGTCACGTGACATCGCCGCAGGGACGGGCGACATGGCGGCCGCAGGAGGAAATGACGTCCCGCTCGGGGTTATAAGTGAGCAACAGCCGAAGCCGAGCGAGCGGAGGTTGTGAAGAAGCCAAAGAAGCGAGGCGCCACCCAGTGGTGTCGCGATTGAAGACCAGCGATGCGTTATTGAGCTTGATTTCATGCTTTGCTTGATCTTCGCGACTTGTTGAGTACGTCGGGCTGACAAATTTGTGCACCTTGGGCAGGGGGACTCCTGCTGCATCGGGTACCAACAAGAATGCCTCAGGCCAAGAGGCCTTTGGGCGGAAGCTTGAGAAGTTACCGGTGGGGCAGTCGCCGGCGACCTCGGTGGATGTTACCGAAGGTCCCACGAGACCGTGGGGGCATCGTCGGCGGCGGCCAAGGCCGGCCAGCAGGGGAAGGTCTTCACCAGGAGGACCCACCCGAGACGGGCCTACCGCAGGCGCAAGGGGCGGAGACCGGAGGAGGTGGCACGGACGACGACCTGAACCGGTGCCTCTATACCGGCATCCCGTGGGAGGATGATGTCCTTGCCGACGGCCGGGACCTTGACGACTTCAAGGCAGCGCAGGCGACGATCAAGGAGGCGGCGAAAACGATCGGCAAGACACTCATGGCGAGTCCCAATTCCTTTGGCGGTAGGTCTTTAATTGACTTGGATGCCTTAATTTGACGATCTTTTTTTGGGGTGTGTGGTTGCAATCTCTCGCCGAGCGGGCGTAGGGTAGGGCGAACGTGCTGACGGAGGGCGCCAAGCTTCACACGGAGCTGACCACAGCGCGGGAGGCTGTGCTGCAGGCCAAGATTGAGGCCGCAAGAGAGATAAAGCGCCTTAAGGACGAAGCGGCCTTGAAGGACAAGGTGATGGAGGCCTTGAAGCAGGAGCTTGAATCCGCCAGGCTGAAGGCGAAGGAGGTGGAGGACAAGCTGAAGGTCGCCGCTGCGGGTACATCTGGGGACCCTCATGCTTGATGCTTGAATTTTACGTCGTGATGAACCGATCCTGACCTTGCTGATTTTCAGAGGCCAAGAAGAGGGAGTCCACCTTGAGGAAGGACCTCAAGGATTCGAAGGACCAGTGAAGGTCCTCAAGGAGAAGAACAAGGAGGTCATCGCCAGTGAGTATTACTATACCCGGAAGGCTGCATATGAATTTGATGTCCGCAGGGATCTCGAGATTGACCTGGGCCGGGCAATGCAAACCCTTATTGATCATCAAGGAGCCGGATTTGACCTCAAGGAGGCCGCCGAGTACCTTGTGGACGTGTACGTCCCCAAGGTCGGGCGCAGAGCTCATTGGCGCGGAGGAGGCGGAAGGTCGCATGAAGACCTGGGCCGATGGCAGCTCGCCGCAAGCTCACGCTTGAGGCACCATGCGGTGAGGCACCTGTGAAGGCGGAGGAGCTTGACTGAGCCTACTGGTGGGTGTTGAAGATATCGGGCCGCATGAGAGATCGTGAAGAAAATAGATCGTAAATGTAACTTGGGACGTAGCAAGCGATTAGTGCCAAATGGGTCGTGGACCCTTTTGATGTAAGATAAACCTTGCATGAATCAAAAAGGCATGTTTAATTAAGTTGATGTGTTTCCTTATTTGACTCATATACTCCTTATAAGGATGCAAAAGTAATGGAGCTGCAAGAACCCTTCTCCCCCCGCTGACCCAACTCAGTGGAGGAACGGCCACGCCACACACCGGCGTGGAGGCTTATGTGCAACCGGCGCGCGTAGGGGGGTCCGGGACCCAAGGTCGAGCAGCCCCACGACCTAGGATTATTTATAAGATGTACAAAAAGTTGTTGTAAGGGAACACTGTCAAAAAGAAAGGTAGAAACCCCTAGGTCGAACGATCCTTAGGTTGGCAAAGCCAAGCCCCCGAGCGTAAAGGGCCGAGCTTAACACCAAGCCCCCGAGCGTGAGGGGTCCAGTTCTAAACCAAGCCCCCGAGCGTGTCGAGGGGAGGAGCGAACAGAAAACAAGTAGGTCGAAAGGTAATCTTTATATATATCGAATTACAGAGGATAGAGTACATAGGTTTTATTGTGATACAAGGCTCCTAAGGATAGAAGTGACGCAGGTGCTCGATGTTCCGTGGGGTTCGGGATACGCCGCCATCGGCCCATTGGAGGCGATAGGTTGCCAGCCCAATGACCTCCTTAACTATGAAGGGGCCTTCCCAAGGCGCAGAAAGCTTGTGCATGTCCTTGGTGTTTTGGATCCGCCGCAAGACTAGGTCGCCAACGTTAAAGCACATTGCGGTCGTGGTAGCGACGTAGCGTACTCATGTCGGGTGTGGCGCATGAGCACGACCACATGATGTTCCTCGACGCTGTTAAGGTCGAGCCTGCGTGTTTGCTCCACTTCTCCGTCGTTGAAGTGTTGGATACGAGGAGCCAAGGCCACGTGGGGAGGATGGCCTCGACCAGACCAAGAAGAAGGGCGAGTACCGTAGCCCGGTGACTGGGTCCCGAGACCCCGTGAGGACGCGTGAGGAGCCCGAGAGCCACCTGGTTGTGTAAGGCGCCGAGCCGTCGAAGATGCGGTCTTTGATGGCCTGCAAGACCATGCCGTTGGCACGTTCGACCTGGTCGTTGCACCGTGGGTGCGCCACCGAGGAGTAGTATACATCGATCGGTTGTCTGGCAAGTCAAGAAATGCTCTGTGAAGGCCGTGCCAAGGTCGGTGACGATCCTATTGGGCACCCTGAAGCGGTGAGTGATCTCCTCGATGAACTTGGCCGCTTCTTTTGAGGTGACGCTGGATACGGGACGAACCTTGATCCATTTGGTGAACTTGTCCACCGCCACGATGATGTGTTTGTAGCCGCCAGGGGTGGTCTTGAAAGGTCCCACAGAGTCGAGACCCCACCGCTGCGAAGGGCCGGCGGAGGGATTGTCCTCGGGCGGGCCGACGATGCCGCTGGCGAAGAATTGGCACCCCTTGCACCGACGTACAAGTTCCTGGGCATCAGCCATGGTTGTGGGCCAAGAGAAGCGACCAAGACCTTGCCCACCAGGTTGGAAGATGCGGCATGATTGCCGCATTCACCACCGTGGATCTCATCCAAGAGCCTGAGGCCCTCGGATCGTAGGATGCACTTCATCAACACCCCTGTGGAGGCGGACCTCCGGTAGAGTTCGTTGCCGACGACGACGTAGTTGGCGCTATGCCTCGTTATCTTTTCGCGCTACGCCTTGTCCTCGGGTACTCGATGCTCGAGGAGGAAGGCGATGAAGTCAAGGCGCCAGTCATCTTCTGCCTCGGTCATGAGGACTTCGCGACCTCCCGGCGAGGTTACTTCGTCATCGGGCGACTCTGGGTTGGGGATGAGCTTAATGGACGGCTTGCGTAGGTCCTGGATGAACACACCAGCCGGAACCAGAGCGCGCTTGGAGCCGAGCTTTGAGAGGACGTCAGCTGCGATGTTGTTATTACAGCAGACGTGATGGAACTCGAGCCCTTCGAAGTGACGCTCGAGCTTGCGCACCTCAGCACAGTAGGTCAGCGCAGTAGTCATCCATCGTGTCCTTCCTGGCTTCAGAGTCCTTGCTGACTTGGTCGATGACGACTTTTGAATCGCCGTAGGCCATGAGGCGCTTGATCCCGAGGAGGAGATGCGATCGTAGCCCATGGATGAGGGCCTCGTACTCAGTGCTGTTGTTGGATGCCTTGTAGTGGATCTGCAGTACGTACTTGAGGTAGTCGCCCTGGGAGGAGATGAACAGGATGCCCGCGCCGGCTCCTTCGAGGTTCAGGGAACCATTGAAGTACATTTTCGGTTGCTCAGTCGCTCGGCGGCGACGGGAGGTCGGATTTCTGTCCACTCCGAGATGAAGTCTGCAATGACCTATGACTTGATGGCCTGCCTGGGGCAGAACTCTAGGTCGAACTCACCTAGCTCGATGGACAACTTGACGATGCATCCAGTGGTGTCGCGGCTCCGCAGGATCTCGCCAAGAGGGAAGGCCGAGATGACCTTGATCTTGTGCAACGGGAAGTAATGCCGGAGCTTGCGAGAGGTGATGAGTAGCGCGTAGAGCATCTTCTGGGGCTGGCTGTACCTGGTCTTTGTCTCGACAGACCTCACCGACGTAGTAGATAGGTCATTGTGGTAAGGTCGACCTTTTCGTGTCGCACCACCGAACCGAACTGACCACTTGGGTGGTCGCTGAGATGTAGAGCAGTAACGGCTCCTGAGGCGCCAGGGGCACCATCACAGGGGGTGACGTGAGGAAGGTCTTGAGTTGCTCCAGAGCGTGGTCGGCTTCCTCAGTCCGGACGAACTTGTCCGCCTTTTTTAGCAGCTTGAAGAAGGGCAGGCCTTTCTCCAAGTTTGCTAATGAATCGCCTAGGCCGCCATCATGCCGGTGAGCTTCATGACATCCTTCTTCCCGTAGGTCGCTTCATCCCGAGGATGGCATCCACCTTGGTGGGATTGGCCTCGATGCATGCCCTTGCCACCATGAAGCCTGTGAGCTTGCCGGACGGGACAATCAAGACGCACTTCTGGATTAAGTTTCAGCGATAGACGCAGAGGTTGGCGAAGGTCTCCGCGGGTCGCTATGAGCTTGTCCTCGTGGGTGGTCTTGACGACCACGCCATCGACGAGGCTTCAACGTTCTTGCCGATCCGGTGGCAGGCACTTCGATGGCCTTCGTAGGTCGCCCAAAGATTCTTGAGACCAAAGGTCATGGCCGTAGCAAGATGCCATGGGGCGTTATGAACACCGCTTTGTCTTGGTCGAGACCTTCGGGCTATCCGGTGATACCCCGAGTAGCATGAGAAAGCAGAGGAGGACGCTTCCGCGGAGTCCACGACCGGTCGATGCGCGAAGAGGGAAGGGGTCTTTAGGGTGGTGCTGTTGAGGCTGTGTAGTCGATACACATTCTCCATTGACCGGTTTTCTTGGTACAAGGACCGGGTTGGCGAGCCAAACCGGTTTTACACTCACGGATGAACCGCAGCTAGGAGCTTTATTAATTCTACCCTAATGACGCCCCTTGCGATCTTTCGCAAAGCGAAGCTTCGCTGATGTGCTTGGCCATCTTGCTTACATCCAAGGAGTGCTCACCAGCCTCGGGACACCCGGCATATCCGATGGACTCATGCAATATGTCCGTTATCCCGAGGAAACCGTGAGCGCGAGTTCCTATTTGGGGTCGAGCCCATCGCCGATCACCACCGCTCTTCTCGCGGCAAGGCCGAGGCACTTCTTCTTCGTGGAGGGACCGCGCCGGGTGCGCCTGGATTGATGTGTAGGTCGACCGCTTTGGCCTCAGCGACCAAGACCGCGAGGCGCCGACGGCGCAGGTCGGCATGAGGTCGAGGGCCCCGTGTTGCACTTGAAGGAGATAATGAGGTCCCCTTAATGGAGAGGACCCCATTTGGAGCCAGATCTTCACACCAAGTAGGTGTAGAAAAGGGATGGCCATGAATCAAGCCAAGACGCGACCCTAGGATCGCATGGTAGGAGGACTTGAAGTTGGCGACTGGTCGAGGTACTGCAGAAAGTTCACCGCATCAAGGTGACGGGAGGGAGACCCGACCTGTGGGTAGGCCGCCTTCCCGTGGACGATGCCAGAAGGGTTCGCCAGACCGAGAGCTTGTCAAGTTGAAGCCCATCTTCTTGAGGGTCTCAACAAAGATGATGTTGAGGCCGCTTCCGCATCGATTAGGGTCCGAGAGCAAGGCCGCCCACCGTGAGGCTCGACGACGCAGTGGGTAGGACCCGGATCCGGGATGTGACCGTGATCAACCTCGAGAACGATCGCCGCTGCACCAACGCAGGCGCACTAGTGTGGACGAGGTGGACGCCGCGCTTGTCCTTCCTCAGAAGCGCTCGGCGCTGGACTTGATGCCACCAACGCATCATATTGATCGCGCGGGTTGCGCCGGAAAGGCCTGGGGGTTGCCTGATGGTGGAGGAGGTAGGTTGGTCTCTGCGGGGAGGCGCCGGGCGGTCGCGCGGGCGACGATCGCCATATCGCACCGCTACGGCCATCCCGATCTCACGGCCGTCACGGGCGGTAGTTGTAGGGTGGTTGTCCGCGCGCCCGTGTCGCCCGGGTCGCTTGGGGTCCGCGGGTGCCGAAAGCCCTCTTGAACCGGGAGCACTACGGAGAGTGTGGGTAGCCCTCGTGGAACCCGCAATGCTATCGAGCCAGTCGAACTCCTCCCGTTGAAGGTCGAGCCTCGGCGCCTCCGACCGCTAGGACCCTCAAGGTCGCTGCGGAGCTTGTCCGCCGCAGTGCGATGCGCGCCGCATCGCCGAACCGGTTCTCGAGCGCGATTCGTGGTCCATCGCCTTGTTGACAACGCACGCATGAGCTCCTTGACGCTGGTGGCGCCTGCATCATGGATCTTCTCAAAGATCTTGCGGTCTTTGATGCCCTTCTTGTAGCCGCCGACGATCCGGATCGCCCCCTAACGCCAACGCACTCGTTTCAGCTCGAAGAACCGGTGGTTGTAGTCGCGAGCCGCCTCCTTAGGCTTCGCACCATCCGCCCAGCCGGCGCTTCTGTGGCGATCGTAGGTCGCCTGGAAGTTGGACGTGAAGGCCTGGGACAAGTCGGCCCAAGTCTTGATGCTACCAGGCTCGAGGTTGTTGATCCACAGGGCGGCCTTGCCCATGACCATGGGAAGTAGGTCGCCATATGGTCGGTTACCACGGCCGCCTTGACTACGCGACGTAGTAGGTCGGCAGCCGATGTTAGGGTCGAGCGCCCATCGCATTTACTTGATATTGGGCTTGAAGTTGTTGGGGTACTCCACCCTCTTGAAGCAGGAGTCCACCGCGGGGAAGGCGGTGACGGCAAGGTCGTCACCGGAATCCGCCGTCGAGCAGCCTCTCTCTACAGTGAGGACGCCCTGCCCGGATGACGACTGGGAACATGGTCGCCGATCCCGCTGCTCGGAGGATGGCCGGATCACCATGCTCGGCTGTAGAGGGCACGCCGCTTGTTTTGATGTCGCGGTCCCGCAGCCGCGCCCATGATGCGATGGACGGCACCGTGTGCCGACTCATGATTATACTCAGCGGTGATTAAGTTCAAGGCCTCGCGCCTCGATGGCGCCGGTCGACGAGTCGCGCACGTCACGGGTGCACCTATTGGCATGCCGAGGTTGACGCTGGTCGCGGCAGCAGGCCGGGCGGGTTGCTTGTGGTCAGCGAGCGACCTCCACCCGAATGGGGGAGAGATGGCTGCACTGAGGTCGATGAGATCGACTGCGCGAATGGCGGGTTGATGAACACGCGGTGGATTTGGAGGCCGCGCTTTTCTCCTCCACCAAGGTGTTGGCGACCCGAAGGTACGCCGAGAGGCCCGCCGCCAGCGCCATCCGAGCTTGCTGGAGCCGGGTAATGGCCGCACCTAGGTTGGTCTGGGAGCTATTGAAGGTCGGGATCCCAGCTTCCTCGAACTCTAGGCGCAGTCCCGAGCGCAAGGCAAGATCGCTACTTGCTCTCCGCACGCCACCAGGCGCCAAGGGCGCTGGCTTGGATGCGAGCCGCCTCGAGTTGGTCGCGCCCACGCGGGGTGGCTCGTTCTCGGAGATGACGAGCACTTGGCGGAAGATGATGTCCGAATAGTTGGGGGATATTCGAATGCATCCTTCAGAACTCGTAGTCCGGGACTGGTAGGTCATTTAGCAGCCGAGGGAGCTCTTGGTCGATCTTCTTCCAGCAAGACTCACAGAGGGTGTGCCGCACCTTGTGATAGGTGGCACGTTGAGAGGGTCGCGCCGAGCGCGAGGTGCCGCCTTAGGTCGCCACCGAGATTGGATCCGGGAGGCATGGAGAGATGATCGAGGCGGCGTCGGCGCGACGTCAGCCGGGCGGGAACGCGGTCGGCATAGCGCCGTTCGCCGAGCTGCCGAGCCTCGCAGATTCCGTGGTTTCCCGCATCAAGCCGATGACGCTTTCCATCCACCGACAAGGTCATGTGGTCTGGGTGGGTCTCGATACTAGATCGAACGGGAACCGGCAAGGCGTGGCGCCGTGGACGCCTGCCGGAGGTCGCCGAGCAGCCGCCGCACGGAGGTGAGAGGTCGACATGAAAGATCCAAAGCAGTATCTCCACGGGTTGGCAAGGAAGGCCGCCATGCTCGCCGAAGATGACGCCAGATTGGGCCACCCGCATGGCCGAGTTCCCCGACGCCTTACCCGCGCGCCAATTGTCGGGGTGAGACCTAGACAGATCCGCTAGGGGTTGCCCTAGAGGTTTGCGTGGTGTTAATGGAGGACCGGACCTAAGAGCGAGGTGGTTATGCAAGGATGCACACGGAACTAGGCGAGTATGGCGGCGAGGAACAGGAGAGACAAGGAGGAGTTCGGCCTCCTGAGAGTAACCTACGCCCAGCTTGTGGTGGATTATGCGGGAGGTTGAAGATGAGTTGTCCCAGGCATGGAGCCCCAGGCCGCCTTTATATGGGGAGGACGGCTAGGGTTTGCATGCAAGGTCTTGACCTGCGTGCCTGCCATAACCGTGGAGGCTTATCTCCCAATTACAAGGAGTATCCCGTGATACTCTGAAGCCAAAGGTGCGGCGCGCCAGTCCTAGTGTCTTGACTTGCACGCCAAGAATTGGGTCTTCCGTGGTCTTGATCGTGTCGCCTGTGGTCGCCTGAGGTGCTGATAAGGTCGCCGGGCCCACTTGTGTGTCATGGTCTTCGAAGGTCGGGTCCACTTGTCGTGGACCTCGACCTCGGTCGTGGGGACCCATGGGTACCCATGTTCTCGTGTGAGATCCGTGATGGATTTGGAGAGTTGACTTCGCTCGAGCTCGGAGCTGCTCTGTCCTCGGCTAGCGACAATCCATGAGGACTCTCATGGACACGCTGGGCCCCGTGTTCTTCGCGGTTCTTCGTGTTCTTGTGCTCGCTTCGATCCGCTTCGCCTAGGGTTTGGTTGCAGAGGTTTGAAGTGATAGTACGCGAGTGCTTCGCTGCACGTCCGTGGTGGCCAAGTTTTCGCCCTGGGGTCGTGGTCGCTTTTGTCCGGGGTTTCCAACTAGTTGACAGACGTCCGTAAGCGCCTCACGGGACACCGTGACATCAAGCTGACAATTCCGCAAGGGCACAGCCGACGGGTCCAATTTCAGGGTGTGCTACTGGTGGTTCGGTATGTTGTTTCGACCGCCCGCCTGAAGCTTATGGACGGGTCCGCCTGTCCCATGGACGGGTCCGCTCGGTGCTTAAGTGGGACGGTCCCGTTTCGACTTCGCAGACTTGGCTAAGTCTTCCGGTTCTTACTTTGGTGCTTCCGCTCTTTGCTCATAGGCTTGTCCCTTGATCTTCTAGGCTTGTGTGTGCCTTGTTTGGAGCTTCCTTTGTGTGCGCGAGTACTTGGAGTGGCAATCGGGGTATAGGCCGAGTTCGACCTTCGGGAAGAAATTTTATCGGCTCCCATTCACTCCTCCCCTCTCTGGTCACCCTACTCGGTCCTTCAATTGGTATCAGAGCTGGTTCCTGATCTTCTTGATTCTAACCAATCTAAGATCCAAAGATGGGCGATTACGGCAAGGGGTCGGGTCCTCCGCACTTTGATGGCAAGAATTACCCGATGTGGGAGAGGTGTATGAGCTGCTTTTGCATGGGAAGGAACTCGATCCGGGAGGTCACTCGGAATCCTCATTATGTCATCCCGCCGCTTTTACGCCTGGTACACGGACATGTTTGAGGCCAAAGAAGCGTGCTGATTACTTGTTCTGCTCTCGTGCCTCGAGTTTGATCGAGTGTACGGGAGAGGATGTGGCCAAAGATTTGGCTCAAGTTGAAAAATGCTCATGTTGGCAATGCCCAAGTGCAAGCATGTTTTCCACTTCACCGGAGAGAGTACGAGAACTACACTCATCTCCCGGTGAGTTGACCGATGCTATGTTTCAGCGCTTCACTTGCATAGTCAACAACATGAGGGCCCATGTGATGTTCTATGCTACACGGATCATGATCAAGCTATCGCTTTTGCATGCCTGGATAGGTCCGTGGTGGAGTGCCAAGGTCGAGGCCATTGAGGAGTCGGCGTGTATGACACGCCGCACCGGATGCGCCTGCTTCTCCAAGCTCGGTCTTCGAGGTTGATCGTGGCTTGAGAGCCAAGAGCGAGAGCCCACGATCCTCATAGTTTGGCTCTTGTCTCGTGATCGAGGACTAACGCTAACTCGCTGTTGGCTTTTCTTTGTCTTGTCTTGTGTTCTTGTCGATGAGGACTTTGAGGTCCGAGGATGATCTCGCCTTGTTGAGCAAGAGGTTTGGGCGGATGTATGAGAACCGCAAGAATGCAAGGCGGAGCTCGGGGATGTGCTATCGGTGAAGCACGGGCACTTCATCGCCGAATGCCACAAGCCATGGAGATCAAGAACTACAAGGGCAAGCCCAAGCACGACTACAACAAGCACCGAAACGACTACAAGGACAAGCACAAGGACAAGGGTGAGAGAAGGCACAAGAAGAGTGGCGATCACAAGAAGAAGACCGCTCGGCGATGGTGGCGAGGCGGCGACATCGACTGACATCAAGCGATGCTTCCTCCGACTCGAGCAGTGAGGAAGAGCAAGAGAAGCGCAAGGACAAGCGGCACACGAGCAAGAACTTCACCGGCCTCGCTCGCACAAGGAGGCTTTTGCGGCATGGCGCATTCCAAGAAGGGTGGGAAGCACAGCTCGGATTCGAACTCCGACTCCGAGGAAGAGGTACGAAATGATCCCAACTTCTTGCTAGAGGAAAATGCTAGGCTCAATGAGTTGCTTGACAACCGTGATGATGTGCTTAGAAAGACCAACAAGGAGAAGAGGGAATTCAGATCTTTGTTGGGCGATGCTAAGGATAAGATAGCAGAGCTTAAATCCTTGCTTGTGGATGCTAGAAATGAAATAGGTGCTTTGAAATCTGCTCCTGTGATGTCTGATGAAATTGACTGTGGTGATTGCTCAGTTTTTCTTGCTGATTTGACTGCTCTCAAGGAGAAGCATGCCTCCACTCTTGAGGAACTAGATGTGGTTAGGATTGAGTGTGATGAATTGAAGTCTAGGCCAGCTTTGTTAGGAGCTTGTACCTTATGTCCTATTTTGCATGCTAGGCTAGATGAATCTCACACTAGGATTGTTTCTCTTGAGGCGACATTGAAAGCTCCTCTTCCTACATCATGTTCAACCTGTGAAATGCATGCTTTGAAAAACATGGAACTTGCACACTATGTTGATCGTCTGCAGGATGAAAATGATGAATAGAGAAAAATGATGGGGTGGTTGTCTGGGCATGAGCCACAATTGAGTTTGATGTTGGCTCAGTTTAAGAGGTTTGATGGTCGCGTTGGGGTGACAAGTGTGGTGAGAAGAGTGGTGAGGGAGAAGAGAAAGCTGGAGAGATTCCAATTCCACCACATACCACACCCATGAACAAATTTGCACCCAAGCCAAACCATCTCAGAAACAAGCTAGACACAACCCCAGATCCTCCAGTGTTCCCCCACAAATATAAGAACTACCAAAAACCCATCAAGTTTGTGAGCACCCAGGAGAGTGTCTTTGGTGGGAAGTCAGGAGAGAAAGCTGGAGAGAAGCTTGTAGAGAAGCCACAGCCTAAGCCAGTGCCGATTCGCTTCCATTGTGAGTATTGTGGGAGGGATGGGCATAAGGATGAGTTCTGTTCCGGAGAAAGAGGGATGAGAGATTTGCTAGGGAGATGGCAAACAAGGACAGGTACCACTTTGCTCGTGGTGTGCCTGAGCCTCGTAGAGGGCCTCTGCCTAGGGGTGAGGTGTATGTGCGCTAGCCCACTCGTGGAGGTGGAGGTGGAGGTGTGTTCCTCGAGAGATGACGTGTTGGGTTTGGGCGTGGTGAGTTGGCATGACATGCTCCTTCTCGTGACCGTTACGAGTTTGGGAGGCACGATCGGAGTTTTGAGTCTCAGATGGACTACGGGCCATGTTTTCCCTCGTGGTGTGCGTACTCCAAAGGAGACGTGACAGGTCCTTTGGTGGTAGGTGTGGGAGGACTCCGCCTAGAGGTTTTGGGAGGATGGATTTTGCTAACCCTTCTTTTGAGCAAATGGCTTAGCAATCGGTTTGACTCTTTTGGTACTAACTGTGTTGAGTCGCTTGCTCATTCTCGCCTCGCTTTTGATTCTTTGGTGGGAGGCTTGGAGGACTTTTGGTTGATCGACTCGGTTGCTCACGACACATGACCGAGATCGTGGGTGGTTCTCTCGCCTCACCCCGGTGAGTACGAGGGAGTACATCACTTTCGGGGATAATGGGAGGACGAGTGCTTGAAGGTATGGTGAAGGTGAGTAGCAAGGTGACCTTAAGAAGTGTGGCCCTGGTCAAGTCACTTGGTTTTAACCTGTTGTCAGTATCTCAATTACTTGACGAAGGTTTTGAGGTTCGTTTTAAATCGGGTGCTTCTCGTGTGCTTGATTCTCGAGGCGATCTTATCGACGATTGTCCCCGAGGGTCAAATCTTCGTCGACTTTTCGATCTGTTGGTCCTCCTCGGTGCTTTGTTGCTGGCGTTTCGGCCGAGCTTTGGAAATGGCATAGGAGGTTGGGACACTTGAGCTTTGAGTTGCTTTCCCGCTTGAGTGGTCTTGATGTTGTCTGAGGATTGCCTAAGTTGAAATTCGAGAAGGATTTAGTTTGTGCTTCTTGTCGGCATGGAAAGATGGTTGCCGCTCCACACCCTCTATACATCATGACCGAGCGACCTTGTGAGCTGTTGCACATGGATTTGGTTGGGCCAGCTCGTGTTCGTTCTACTGGTGGGAAGTGGTATGTTCTTGTGGTTGTTGATGATTTTTCGAGGTACTCTTGGGTTTTCTTTTTGGAGGATAAGAGCGAGACATTTGGCTTTGTTCGAGACTTGATCTTGAGGTTGAAGAATAAGAGACATGGTGATGCCATTCGAGCTATACGCAGTGACAATGGCACGAAATTTAAGAACTCTCATTTTGATACCTTTTGCGTGATCTTGGTCTCGATCATCGCATTCTTCTCCATACGCCGCTTGCCGTAATGGCGAGTGGAGAGGAAGAACTGGACCCTTTGTGAGATAGCTGTGACGATGCTCGATGAGCATAGGACTCTAGGCGTTCCGAGAGGCGGTCAATACCGCTTTCTATGTTTCAAATCGCATCTTTCTTCGTGCCTTTAAGAAGAAGACCTCTTATGAGCTGATGCATGACCGACAACCCAAGGTGTGTCACTTTAGAGCTTTTGGTTGCACGTGTTTCATTCTGAAGAAGGGCAAGTTGGATAAGTTTGAGTCTAGATGTTCGGATGGGATTTTCCTTGGTTATGTGATTCATTCTAGAGCATATCGTGTGCTCAACCTTGACACTAACCGAATCATGGAGACTTGCGAGGTAACCTTCGACGAGACACAGCCATGTAGGTCTTCTGCTTTTGATTGTGCAGGTGACGAGGAGATTGGAGCGAGGATCTTTGAGGATGAGAAGGACGGAGATGGAGACGACGACGATGATGGTTGTGATGCTCCAGCGGCTGATCGTGTACGAGCTACTTCCACTACTACGACGACGATCGAGGACGGACCATCCCCTACACCAACTACGAGTGAGGCTATTCGAGTGGAGGTTGCTACTGAGGGGGAGATTGTGTCCAGGCGAGAGGCTCCTCGACGTGTATAAGTGGATCACCCACCGACGACAATCATTGGTGACCTTCGTGAACGCACTACACGGTCGAGGTCAAGGAATACTTCTCATTTCGCTCACTCTGCTTTTGTTGCTTCTTTCAGCCCAAAGATATTCGAAACGCTTTGTCTGACGAGAATTGGGTGAATTCCATGCATGAGGAGTTGGAAAACTTTGAGAGAAACCAAGTCTGGGTGTTAGTCGATCCACCGCCAAATTGCCGTCCCATAGGTACCAAGTGGGTGTGGAAGAACAAAGAGGGTGAGAATGGGATGGTTGTGAGAAACAAATCGAGGTTGGTGGCGCAGGGGTTCAACCAGAAGGAGGAGATAGACTATGAGGAGACATTTGCTCCTGTGGCTCGTTTGGAGGCAATTAGGATCCTTCTAGCCTTTGTCGTGGCTAAAGGGTTCAAGTTGTATCAAATGGATGTCAAGAGTGCTTTCTTGAATGGAGTGATAGAGGAAGAAGTGTATGTGAGGCAACCCCCGGGGTTTGAGAGTGAAAATACCCACACCGTGTATACGAACCCGTGAGAGTGCTCTATGGGTTGAAACAGGCACCTAGAGCTTGGTATGGTAGGTTGAGAGGCTTTTTGCTGAGTAAGGGGTTTGTGATGGGCACAGTTGATTAGACCCTGTTCCTCCTTAAGCATGGGAATGACCTTTTAATTGTTCGAGATATACGTGGATGACATAATCTTTGGTGGCTCTTCTCATGATCTTGTTGCCGATTTTCGAGATGACATGAGCAGGAATTTGAGATGTCCATGATGGGCGAGCTGCAGCTTTTTCTTGGGTCTCCAGATCAAGCAGTGCAAGGATGGGACATTTGTACATCAGTCGAAGTACACCATGGACATGGTGAAGAAATTTGGCATGAACGACTCAAGCCCCGACTACACCGATGAGTACAACTACGGCTTTGGACGAGGACGGCGAACCCGTGGACGGAAGGAGTGAGCATGATCGGCTCCTCTCTACTCGACGGCGACGAGGCCGGACATACGGTTCGGTGTGTGTGCGTGCGCTGTTTGAGGTTTCACCGAGGACTTCACATCGGCAGGCCGTCAAGCGGATTTTCGGTACATGAACTACACTCGAGTTTGGTCTTTGGCATTACGCCTCCTCGACACTCGAGACTTCACGGGTTTTCGATCTGATTTATTTGGGTGTCGATTGGATCGCAAGTCTACCTGGGTGTTGTCGGTTCCTTGGTTCTTCTTTGGTCTCTTGGTCATCTCGCAACCAATCGAGTGTAGCCCATCGACCACCGAGAGTATGTAGTCGCTAGTTGTTGTTCAGTGCTTTGGATGACCTATCTGTTGGTATTTGTTAAGCCTACGAGAAATATTATGATGGATAATCCAAGCGCACGGATACGGTGAGCACTTCCGGGAAGAGGGTTTTAAATATCGAATCCACGAGGGAGAAAGGTAGAGAGTGGTCCGAGGTATATAACTAATCCCGAGAAGCTATCAAGGAACTTGACAGAAAAGAAAGGTAGGAAAACTTTAGGATAATCTAGTCCTTACCGCATAAGCTATGCATTAATGTTCTTATGGGAGATTGCGAAGACACACTTAGGAAAGGGAGCCTCCCGACATTCTATAGGGGGGAGTTCTATGGTTTCTATAGACGGGAGGTGGACGCAGAGACGAGGAACAAGGTCACTTCCGCTTCTACCACACGATCCTAATATAGAAGGCATTCATAAGATAGCTAGTCTAACCACCACGCTTACACTAAACATGCAACTTTAACTCAAGAGCTACAGGAATTAAAGTACTCAAAAGAGTTATGAACCATAAGAACAAGAATAACAATGTTGCTTACTTGAATATGAAGTTGATCCTTTCCATAAGGTTTCAAGATCGGGCTCCAATGGAGTCTGATCCCAGAGGAAGAAGATGAATAGGAGACACCGACATGTCCAGGCCTTCCTTCTCCTCCACCTCTGCCGTGCTCCAATTCTCTCGAACGAGATTAGCTAGATCTAATTAGACCATGGCTCTAATCTCTCAACTTGATACAACTCTCCAACTCTAATTCTAATATAGGGCTTCTATCTCAGGTAGGCATTGATGATTAGAATGAATTGGATGCCTACCCTGGGGTCAGGGGGCTTGCTTATATAGTCTTGAGGGGGTACCGTGCGTCGTAGGATCAAACCGACCTAAACAAGTGGTTTAGATTGATCCTAGGAGGCGGTGGAGGAAGCTTCGGAAGATGGACCAACGGGCCTGTAGTAGCCGGTCGGCCCCTCATGGGGCAGTCGGTCCACAGTGGTGGAAGTCCAGGTCCATCTTTGGTGGGTGCGTGCGCGTCGTCGTGCCCTTTTCGAAAAAACTATAATTTGCGTCAAACGGAGTCCGGATGAGGAAGTTATGCCCGTTTTACCGAACCCCGCTCTGCGACTGATATCTTCTGATTCTGAACTCCGAATATGGCAAATGATATATCCGTTTCGATCATCTCAACGAGGTCTTCGCAATGTTGCACTTTAATTCTTCATTTAAGATACTTCTAGTTTGCTCTTTTGTAGGAGTTGGATCGGAGTACGATTGGGACACGTCTTGGAGTCGTATGACTTGATAATTCTCGTTGTTTTCCTGTTTAGTCCCTGCAAATCATAACTTCACCAAAACTCATGGAATTCATTAGTAGCAAACCCCTAAGTCTATATTGATATTCATTTTATGCCCTTTTCTATATTTAGTTGACAAGTAAAAGTATACGTTAATATGTGTCAACAAACTCCCCTTACCCTTTGCTAGTCCCTAGCAAAGATATGATGTAGTAGGATCAGGAGTTGTTGCAACGCTTTCACACCTCATAAAAGAAGTACTATGATTTTCAAAAATAAATTCTCCTTAACAAGATTGCTCTATCATACCTTTAACCATGGTGTGTAGCCTTTTCGTAAATCTTGAGCAATTAAAAGACAAAACAATCAAATCAAGTGATATCTCAAATTCTTTGATCAACTATCATCCTGGGATTTTGCAAGATTTTCAAAAAAAACTCAGAGATCCTGTGCATGACCCTCTCCAGTATGGAGTCACACTTGGCAAGATATGTATGGCGGGATGATAGTATGGATGAGGGTGAAAGGGGTTAAGCCTTTAGCCTTCCTTTTTTTTACTTTTTTTTTCATGTATCTTGGACTACATCTCTCTTTCTAAATCTTTTAAGATCTGGGCTTTCCATTCTTGGAGAGGTGGGCTCTACTCGCCCCGGACTTTTGTCCATTTTTTTTCTCTCCTTAGAGATGTGGGCTCTACTCGCCTCGGACGCGTCCCATTATTCATCTCTAAATTTATTTTTCGTGGGAGGTAGGCCCTACTCGCCTAGTATGACACTTGTCCTTTTCTCAACCTCTCTCGTCTCACTTTTTCCTCTCTTTTATTTTTTTTCCTTTTTTTCGAATGTAGCCCCAGAATCTTTTTGACATTGAGAGAGACATATCCAAGAATTGCATTAGCTAGTTTTTTATGACATGGCTTGTGGCTAGATGGAAGATGCGTACTTCCATGTCAGAAGCAGCATATAGTGGAATGGGAATGATCTTGTTGTGTATGACAAGCTCTCAAGGATCAAACACAGGAACTCAACATGTAAGATTTTTCAAGATTTAAGATAAAACCAGGAATCAAGCATCTCTAGGAAATTGATAAACAGCAGCTCAACTTTTCATGAATCATCTTTCAAAGCCTAGACTCAGATTAAGCATGAACTTCCCACAGGTTTTGGGTTTAGAGCACCGGCTCTTCCTCGACAACACCGTGCGCCTCCACGACATCGTCTCGTGGCTGCACCGGTTCTACCTCAACAACACCGTGCGCTGCCGCGACATCGTCTCGCGGCCGTACCAGCTCTACTTCGACAACACCGTGCGCCGCCTCGACATCATCTTGCGGCTGCATCGGCCGATTTCGATTACGCCGTGCGCCTCCTCGACATCGTCTTGGGGAAGCACCAGCTCTACTTCGTCTACACCGTGCGCCGCCGCGACATCATCTTGCGGCTGCACCAGCTCTACCTCAACTACGCCGTGCGCCACCGCGACATCGTCTTGCGGCCGCACCGGCTCCACTTCGGCAATGTTAACTCGTTGTCGATTACTTCGCCTACGTCGTGCGTCCGGGTGCCTCGACTCCTCACATGGCTCGTCGTTGACTACTTCACCTACACCGTGCGATTTGGTGCCTCGGCGCCTCGCGCGGCTCTTCCTCGACTACTTGTCGTCCGATCGCATTGGCTCTACTTTGCCTATGCCGTGCGTCCAGACGAGTCGCTCGTCGGTCGTCGCTTGACTACTTATCGCTCGCCGCGACCGCTCTCTGCGCCTATGCGCGTGGCCCCGAGGCGCCGCCTCGCCGCCGACTACCGTCATCCGGGCCGCAATAGCTCTCCTGCACCTATGATGTGCGTCCAGATGCGTCGTCATGCCGTGCGCAGCCGCGACATCGTCTCGCCGCCGCATCGGCTCAACTTTGACAACGCCATGCGTTGCCGCGACACCGTCTCGCGGCTGCACCAGCCTATTAACCACGCCGCCGGCGGACATCATTCCCGCGTCGCACCGGCTCTTCCTCGACTACGCCGTGCGCCGCCGCGACATCGTCTCGCGACCGCACAAACTCATCGTGGACTACTTCAGCTGCTCTTCTCCGCTAGTTTCTACTAGAAAACTAGTCGAGAATGACTTCTACGCCCCCCACAACTAGTCGGACCCGCCTCCGACTAGTCGACATCGTCAACACTCGTCCACGAGTTCATTCAAAACCCCCTCCGGCAGTACAAGCCGAGTTCGGTCACATCTCCAGACCGCTCCTGTGGTATCAGTAAGTCATTTATTTCAATGATTATTTTTTCTTCTCCTTTGGCTTGTTTTGCGCATGCAGGTCAACACACCAAGGACTACTTATTGGTGTACGCTTCTCAATGGATTTTTCATGAGAGCTACACTATGCCGACTACTCTTGGGACATATCAACATGCCACCACGAGCTTACTCCATCAACTCGGGGGCTATTCTCAAGGAGGCAACTTCTAAAGTCCGCTCCGCGCGGCAATCTCAAAGTCTGCTCCGCGCGGCATAAAGTCGACTCCGGTCGCACCTTCGCCCGTTCCGACGGCATACTACGTGTGTAAACTTCGATGGAACCTAGCTGTAAGTGGCCCTCGCGTCCTGGCAATGATGGTACCTAGCTACACGCAGTCTTCACGCTCTGTACCACAGGTCTGAAACGCATGGCCCTAAGTACTCTCACGCTCTGCGCATGCTACACGTACCCTGGGTCTCCCTGTTACCGTGCCGATCCATACTCTAGGTCTCCCTGTTACCATCCGATCCTTACTCCGGGTTCCTGCTTCTATGCCGATCCTAAGTTGTAAGTGGTTCTCAGGTCCAGGTGACTACCTAGCTGTAAACAGTTTTTGGATCCAGGCGACTACTCAGCTGTAAGCACCTTTCGGGTCCAGTCCTTGAGACTACTCGAGGATCACGATAATCCTCTCCACGCGGCTTCGGCTGCTTAACGGTCCTTGACCGGGGGTCACGATAACCCTTCTCCAGACGGCTCCGCGCCGTGTGAGGTAGTATGGGGCACAAGCTGTCCATGTCCTCCTCCAGTAAACACTAACCCTAAAACCCTAAAACCCTAAACCCTAACCCTAAAACCCTAAACCCTACGGCAAATACCATGGCTTGTAAGGACCCAGTGGAGCTCCACCACGAGTTGCCGCCATCTCGCACTTACAGCATGAGCTCGCTACACTGGCACCTACGGTTTTGCTGGTTCCTCCGAACACCCATGCGGGTACTATCGCTCTAGGTTCCGCGCCTAATAGTACCTAAGGCACTACATCTCGGTAGTGTATCCAGACATTGTACTCGACGCAATGTACACACTTTCCAGGCGGCTCCGACTGCGTTTCAGTCCTCGCGACTACTTTTTCCTGAACGGTCCTAGACCGGGGTCACGATAACCCTTTTTCTGATTTTTTCGCTTTTGCCTTCCGGAAGTGTTTTTTGTTCTTAGCTTTTCAGCATTGTACTTGGCCTGAAGTACTCAAAGTCTCCGCGCGGCACAAAGTCGACTTCGGTCGCATCTAAAGTCCGCTTCGCACGGCAACCTAAAGTCGACTTCTTAAGTCGCATTCTAAAGTCGACTACTCTAGTCGCATCACAAAGTCGATTTCTAAATCGCATTTTAAAGTCGACTCAGATCCAAAGTCTCGCCCGCGGCATCGAAAAGTCGACTCTGGTCGCATCTAAAGTCCGCTCTGACGGCATAAAGTCGACTAGGGTCGCATCTAAAGTCCGCTCTGACGGCAACATTACTACTCGACACAACTCGAGTAGTTTCCGTTAGTTCTTCAGCTCGGGGGCTCAACTCCAATTACTACTCGACGTGGCTCATACGGCTCAATTGGCACATAATCTTGGGGGCTGGACGCTACAAGAGTACTCATATGATGGCTTTCGCGAACTGAAGACCCTTGGACTGATTATCTAATCACTTCAAGGCTCAGGGGCTACTATGCTACACCCATCAACTTCTTTTTCAAGACGGAAGATGCAGATTTCAAGATTGACCCTCAGCTTGATTCTTCGATTCAACCTCAGGCTCGGGGGCTACACTCCATATGGAGTGCGATTTTTGCAAATCGCACCTCCATATAAATCAAGATTTCAAGATTGACCCTCAGCTTGATTCTTCGATTCAAACTCAGGCTCGGGGGCTACACTCCATATGGAGTGCAATTTTTGCAAATTGCACCTCCATATAGATCAAGACCTCAATACAAGATGGGTATTTTTTGAAGACTTCCTGGATTAGAACTCGGGGACGCCTAGGAACTACTCGGGGAGGATTCAAAAGTATTCATAGATGAACTAGAGCACATTCCATTCTTTCGGAAATTCAAGTACTATTGAAGACTTTGGCTAGTAGTACTCAAGACGATCAGAAACTACTCGACAAAGCTTCAAGACTACTCGAACTCGCTGCTCAAGACTACAAAGTACTCGGGGGCTTGTCGACCATACACCCCGGGTGCCCATGCAAGGAAGGATGAAGACGGACTCCTACTAGAATTCCCCTGTAATCCTACTAGGACTCATACCATGTAATCCTACTAGGACTCCTACCTTGTAACCGACTAGGCACCCACCCCCTGGACTATATAAAGGAGGGCTGAGTACCTAGGAGGACACAGCTAACCCCTCCGGGGAACACCCAAGCGAAGGGCGCCATACATGATACTCCAAACAGGACGTAGGGTCCGGCTCGGCCCGAACAGATAAATATGTGTCCCGTGTCCTCGCGCATACCTTCGAGTTCCAGGTCTCACGATCCTCCATCGCACAATCTACTACCTCGGGTACCCCTTGGTAGGCATCGGTGTCCAAAACACGATGGCATCATCCCAGGACAACGGCTCACGGATCCCGGGGGGCGCCGTGCCAAGCAGGATAGGGCGCGCGGGAGACTTCATATCCGGGGGAAGTCACCTGCCATCAGGAGAAGCTCTGGCTGCTGCTCGTCGGCAAGGGAGAGAGCCGGGAGGAGACGGGTGTGGCGGCCTGGTGAGCTTGGCGGCGGCGAACAGGCAAACAACATGTTGCCTCCTCTTTCTTTCTTCTTTCAAAAACTGCC
Organism: Cenchrus purpureus; assembly: GCA_022644695.1. Classification (NCBI taxonomy): domain Eukaryota; kingdom Viridiplantae; phylum Streptophyta; class Magnoliopsida; order Poales; family Poaceae; genus Cenchrus; species Cenchrus purpureus. The sequence goes on from CP053467.1 coordinate 12,437,028, forward strand.
GACTTAACTCAAAATTCCTCCAATTCTCCAATTCAAACTCTATTGAATCCTTTAAGCAATCTTGTTTACAATCCAAAGGGCTTAAACTAATAAATTAACACTTTTATTATTCGAGCAATGTAGCTCAAGATCTGAGCCTCCGAAATCTGGCTTGCGGCCGGCATAAAATTTTTACAATTTGGTCCTTTTTTGGTAAGAATTTTACATTTAGACCCGTGGCGGAAAGAATTGCAGAAATGGATCCGATGCACAACGCCAAAAAACAAGGTGCTGTTCTAAGATAGCATGAAGCCACGGTCCTTGGTGCCGTGACCTGCCACGTCGGATCCCCCATGGCACGGGTAAATTCCTGTCCAAATTAAAGGCGCCAAAAGTGACGACGCCGTGCCATCTTAGCACAACACTAAATGTGCTGGCGCCGTGGCATCTTACTACGACGCCAAGGCGCGTGGCGCCGTTCTTCAGTACTTAAGGCCGCGCAGGCCTCTTCTTCCTCCTCCAGTCGGCTACCTGCCCACCCCGCCCGCAGCTGACCCCGCCGCCGCCTCCACCGGTTCCCGCCGCCTGGCCCGGGCTCGTCTGCCGCCGCCGGGCCTGCCCCACCGAACGCCCGACGCCTTGCCGCCGCCGAACGACGCCCCCGCCGCCTAGGTGGGCCCGTCTGCCGCATGCCAAATCCGGCCGGTGGTTAGCTCGGCCCGGCCGGCGTGGCCCTCCCCTCCGTCGTGGGTGAAGGTGAGACCTCTCTCCTCTCATTTTTCTTTGATTTAGTTGGATTGTTGTTAGTATTTGAAGATAACCTAGATGAAACCCTAGATGAATGATGTTGGTATCGATTGGTCTCGATCTAAGAAATTAGTGGTTGATAGGATGATTGTGTTGTGGAAATATCCTATGAAATTAGTGGCCGATCAATGTAGTTACATATTGCTATGAAAATTCATCTCGGTAGAATGAAAAATACTATGTCAACTTCTAGATGCCAATTTCATAATGCACATGTGGAATGATTATTTTTTTGTTTATGTTGGATAGAAAGATAAGTTAGTGACAATTCGACATGGTGGTATTGTGAGAAGGAATGACAATAGAGATATTGAATTTGAGGGAATGCGAGAGGTTTCAATGCTTTTTAGTGCTCGATCGTCTTATGGTTTCTTTGTCACTAGATTGAAAGAGAACCTTGAGTGGACAGATGACGGAGTGGATATTGTTATGCAAGGGGTGATTGATGTGGGGTCGTCTAATGGGCCACGTATCACGCGGTTGGTTTCAATCTGTGGTCAGGCCAAATGGAACAATTATGTGTCAATTGTGATGGAAACGGAAGTGAGAGCACTAGACTCGATTGTTAGACAGGTTGTGAGGAAGCGCCATCTCGGGAGCCATCACCCATACAATGTGGTGCTTCCGTTCAGATGGTTCCTCCTGAAGCATGTGAGGTTGCATTTACTCAGCCAGAGGAAGAAGATGATGCTGATGATGTGAGAGGTGGTGGATTTGCTGCTGATGATGATGTGGGAGGTGGTGGCTTTGCTGATGATTAAAGAGGTGATGGTTCTTTTTCCGATTCTGGTGAAGATGACTTGCATGGGGCCTTGTCACCAGTGCGCAATCCTGTTGTGGCAGTTGAGCAACCGTCGTTGGTTTGTGAGGCTTCGAACCATGTCAACGTCAGTTTGTGTGATGATCATGTCACATATGAGAGGATGAGAGTTGTTGATTCCGATGATGACCGTGTTGTTCCTCCACCCACTCCACGTACTATTGGGATTATGAGGAGACTTTTCCCAGATCGTGACCCCCTTGTGTCACATTTTCGTGACCTTAGAGTCGCCTGCAGCGATTGACGGAGGGCATTGGAAGCCGACATTCCGAGGCCAGAATCAAGCACGATAATTCAGAAGGGGCACGTATTCAAGGATATTGAAGCACGGAAGCACACTTTGGTTATGTTGCGAAGAATAGCGCCACGCGCCTTGGTGCCGTAGTAAGATGCCACGGCGCTAGCACATTTAGCATCATGATAAGATGGCACGGCGTCGTGTCTTTTGGCGCTGTTAATTTGGACAGGAATTTACCCGTGCCATGGGGGATCCGACGTGGCAGGTCACGGCACCAAGGACCGTGGCGCCGTGCTATCTTAGAACGACGCCTTGTCTTTTGGTGCCGTGCATCGGGTCCATTTCTGCAATTCTTTCCGCCAGGGGTCTAAATGTAAAATTCTTACCAAAAAAGGACTAAATTGCAAGCCCTCTACCTGAACCTGAGAGGGCCATGCCCATTCAGTCTATCAGTTATATTTCAAACTATGTGATCCTTGAAACTTCAAGCTACAAATTAAATATTCAAACAAACTTTTCCTTGTGCAAACACTATTGATATTCGTTGCACATAGTTTATACAACCTATTTTGCATCTTCTTAACCAAGGCTTATACATAAAATCACCGAAAATGAATTTCAAACACAACTATCTGCAATTGTTTCAGACTTGGAAAATATTCATTGTTGAGAAATTTTGACAGCATCAAATTCTATTTTTGCGCCTTGACTAAAATTGTTTGCTCAAGTTTTCATTGATCCACAACTGAACTTAAAGGTACCATAACATCCAAGTTTGATTATAACTCAAATGAATCCAAAGTTTCGTATGAAATATTCCAAAATATAGTTCCAAAGTGATCATCTCATCACTAATTTCAGACTTGGAGATTTTTTTAAATAATGCATAGTAGATCACATAGCTGAAACTTTGCATATTTAATTGAGGTATCAAAACCACAATATTGTAACCATGCTTAGTAATATTTTATCGAATAGCCACACAATGGAAAACACAAATGTATTTGTAGTTGATCTTAAGCTACATGCAAAGTATTAAACAGCTTATAGATGAATCGTGTGCCTGTGGGTTGTATGAGCTGTCTTTATACCTGTCTACATGCTAAATTCAAGGTTCTACAGATGACCCGCCGTCTGTGGGTTGTACATGTGAAGAGTATCTTGGCCCCCTAAGTGGGTTTTGGTGGTTAATGACAAAAGCTTAAGTAGCTAATGCTATGTTGAGTATATGAGCAGGGATTAAAATCATAGCATGGCATCAAGGTAAGTAAGATGTATCTTCAAAAAGGAAGTAGTGCTAGAAGGCGGATTCCATGAAGGCTTATTTATTTTATAATTTGAATTTGAGTCATAGGAATGCCGTACTATTAAGAGGGATGCGAAGTTTACTTTCCAAGTGTTGAAAAGGTGCTCTAGAGTAACTATCCAAACCTATGAGAGACACCTTGGACCTACACGTTCACAGGGATACCGTTTTGGGTGCTAACCTTGGAAGCCCAGAGTTTCTGGGCTTGATGCCCGGACATTCCGGACTTCCCGAAGTCTCCAGACTTTCCCGGAGATTCCGGGTGTTAGAGCTGCAATGACTCTTTTCTGGGTGAGGAAGTATTTATACCCCCTCAACCCTATCCATTCCCTCTCTCTTGCCCATTTAGACCTGCAAACATTCAGAACTCCTCTCTCTCCCTCTTTACTCCCCTTGGCTCTTGGTTGTTGAGATTTGGTGAGGATTTAAGAGGGGATTCAAGGCTAGAGAAATGCTAGTGAGCTGATTTCCCATCTCTTGAGCACCTTGTTCTTCGCTTGGTCGGTGGTTTCGTGTTTGTTACTCTTGGAGCCTTGAGCTCCTAGCTGGCTTGGCGTGCCTTGGAGCATCCAAAGTATTGTGGCTGCCCAATGAAGTTTGTATTACCTCTACGCATGAGTAAGTGGCTCTAGCTCGATCCGTTGATCTCTAGAGAGAGGAAGTGGCTTGGTGCATAAGCCCACCCTTTGTGGGTACCTCAACAGAGACGTAGACCTCAAGGTGTGAGGTTGAACTCCGGTAACAAATCCCGTGTCTCCTTGTGTTTGATTGCTCTTATTGTATGCTTGATATTGGCTTGAGATCATTTCTAGGGTTTGTTGTCGATCCACTCCGTGGTGAGGTTTGTGGTAGTTTCTGCAGGTGGAACAGGCTCAGTATATCCTAATGCATAACCTATTTTCGTAGATTTACATTTGAGCAAGTTTCAATTCAGTCGTTTTAGCTTTCCCCTCAAAAGCCCGGAATATCCGAACATTTTCCCGGATACTCCGGATTTCCTGGAGTATCTGGAAAAATATCCAGAGACTCTGGACTTTGGTCTGAAAGTTTGTTTTAAGTTGTGATTTTTCAGAATGACTATTCACCCCCCCTCTAGTCGACATCTAGATCCTTTCAATTGGTATCAGAGCTGTGTGCTCCGAATTGAAGCTTAACCGCTTGGAGAAGAAGGATGTCGAGTCCACAAGGCGAGAACACACCTCCCGATGGTGACACGGTTCACACCGGTGATGACGAAACACTCGTGCCGCCCCTAGGAACCAACACAAAGTTTACTAGTGGTGTGAAATGTGCAAGTACAAGTCATCAAGGAAGAAGTGAAGAAGATGATGACTCATCCGATAGCGATGGAGACATTGATGATGCAAGATCATCACGCTCCGCTCGCGAAAAGCAAAGAAGGGAGTTCACTAAAATCCCTTATGACTATTTACGCTTGATTTTTAATGACTCCTCGAGGTCTCTCCATGTGAAAGATACCCCAATTTGATGGGGTTGGTTATTCAAGTGGAAGAACTCGATGGAGGAATATTTGATGGCGGTGAACCTCGTACTTTGGTCTACTGTGAATAGGGGAGTCACTTTTCCAAAAGGAGATGCAACACTCACACAAGAGCAAGCAAGCGACATACAACACAACTATCAAGCTTTGCGCATCATCAAGAGCTCTCTAAGCCCTGAAGAATATGACAAGGTTGATGGCTTGAAATCTGCAAGAGAAGTTTGGGAAACTCTCTTCATCAACCATGAAGGGTCAAGGCAAGTTCGAGAAGGAAGAATAAGGGCATTGGAAGGTGAGCTCAACCGGTTCATCATCAAGGAGGATGAGTCACCTCAAGACATGTACAATCGACTCAACAAGATCATCAACAAGATTAAGTCCATTGGAAACACAAGATGGGAAAGAAGAGAAGTCGTGGATAAAATCTTATCCGCTTACATGGCAAGAGACATACAACTCCCCACCTTGATTAGAGAGAAAAGGGGATTCAACAAGTTCACTCCGGCGGATGTCATTGGAAGAATGGAAGAACATCTCATCACCGTCAAGGAGTCCAAGCTCTCCCAAGAGATGTCAAAGCTACATGAACAAATTGAGAAAAACAAGGGTGTGGCTCTCAAAGCTAGTGACATGGGCAAAGACAAGAGAGCAAGCACATCATCATCCAAGGCAATCGCCAAAGATAAAAATGAAGATAGTAGTGATGACAACATGACACCGAGCAAATGGCTCTTTTCATTAGGAAGTTTAACAAGGCCATGAAGAAGGGAGGATTCTTCAACAAGAACAAGGACAAAGACAAGAACAAATACAAGACTAAGAGAACTTCAAAGAGGCCATGCTTTGGGTGTGGCAAGGAAGGGCATTTCATTGCGGATTGCCCCAACATCAAAGTGAGAAGAAGAGACTCCAACAAGAATGACAACGGCAAGTACAAGAAGAAGGAGGTTGGTGAAGCTCACTTGGGTGATGAGTGGGACTCAAGTGATGATAGCTCCAACTCCTATGATGAAGTGGGATTGGCTACCACGGCCATTGCTCATCCTATATCCAAGTCACCACTCTTTGGTGATCTCACCGATGATGAAGATGAAGATGACTTCACCCACACTTGCCTCATGGCGAGAGGAACTAAGGTTGACCCTAAAACTCTCTCTCATAGTGATAATGATGTTGATAGTGATGATGATAATGAACTTGAAATGATGATAAATATGTTTGGTAAGAAAGCAACCAAAAGAATCATGCTTCTAATAAAAGAGCTAAAGAGTAGAGATGAAACTCTAGAGGTGCAAGAAGAACTCTTTAGACTTGAGCGGGAGAAAACCATTACCCTTGAGAATGCCCTTGTAATTGAAAAGAAGGGTTTCAAGGTGCAAGAGGACTCGCTCAAGGAAAAGGAGGTAGAAATTCTTAGCCTCAAGAAATCTATAGCTAAAGAGGAGTTGATAGTAGATGAATTAACTAGGGAATCTTTCCTAGCTAAGGATGCTTGCATTACTCTTAAGAAAGAAAAGGTTGAACTAGAAGAGAGCCTAAAAGGCTTCAAAGCTAGTCACAATGCACTTAAAGTTCAACTTGACAATCTTAAGAGTAGTGCTACAACCTCCTATAATGATGCTCACTCTACCTCTAGTGCCTCAACAAGCAATGGATGTACTAGATGCTATAAAGTTGATATAAATACCTGTGCTACTAACCTTGCCGAAATGAATGCTATGAAGAAAGAAATTGCAAGGTTGTCAAACCACTCATCCATGACAAGAAAGATGAACCCAAGAGAGGTGAGTTTGAAAAGAACAACAAGGGCTTTGGGTCAAGCTACATGAAGAAGTTTGGCTTTGCGGATGGGAAAGGATTAGGTAAGCATGAACAAGGAACAAAGGATCCTATCCCATTCATCAAGAACAACCACATGGTCGGTGTAGGTGGAAGAAGAATGGTTCATGGGATGAAACAATTGGGTACTAGGGTTGATGGTAAGCAACTCATGTACAACAAGCCTATCAAGTTCAAGAGCTCTTAAGAATCATCCTATGTACCACAAAGCAAGGCAAAAGTTGTTCAACCAAAACAAAACAAGAAGCCCAAGCCCCATGCCTCACAAGAAAGTTTTTATGCTGATTATGTCTTGACTTGGGATCACAAGGGTAAGGTGATCGCCAAGTATGTAGGCCCCCGCACAAGAGACACAATGATCAAAAGGATTGTGTGGGTTCCTAAGGTTCTTATCACTAACGCTCTAGGACCCAAATCTCATTGGGTACCTAAAACACAAGCCTAAACTTGTTTTGTAGGCTTACTCCTCCGGTGGATCCAAATGGGTGATTTATAGTGGATGCACAAATCATATGACCGGAGAGAAGGAGATGTTCATGTCTTGCGACATGATTGAAAACCCAACGGAGAAAATTGCATTTGGAGGAAATGGTAGTGGAACCGTTGTTGGTCTTGGTAAAATTGCTATCTCAACCAATCATTCAATTTCTGATGTTTATTTGGTTGAATGTTTGGACTATAATTTGTTGTCCGTTTCACAACTTTGTGAGATGGGCTACAATTGTTTGTTCACCAATGAGAGTGTGACCGTCTTTAGAAGGGGCAACGACTCCATTGCTTTCGAGGGTGAACTCAAGGGAAGGCTTTACTTGGTGAACTTTTCATCGGATAAAGCCCAACTTGATACATACTTGTTGGCAAAGTCTAGCTTGAGTTGGCTTTGGCATCGCCGACTAGCTCACATTGGGATGAATAATCTCAATAAGCTTCTAAAGAGGGAATACATCCTAGGACTAACAAATGTTCATTTTGAGAAAAATAGAATTTGTAGTGCTTGTCAAGCCGGAAAGCAAGTTGGTGCACCTCACCCCCCAAGAATGTACTCACTATGACAAGGCCATTGGAACTTCTTCACATGGATATCTTTGATCCGGTGGCCTATGTTAGCATTGGAGGGAGCAAGTATGGATTTATCATTGTTGATGATTACTCTTGGTATACATGGGTATTCTTTTTGAAGGACAAGAGCAAAGTTCATGAGAAATTCAAGAAGTTTGCTACAAGAGCCCAAAATGAGTTTGATGTCAAGATCAAGAGAGTGAGAAGTGACAATAGTACCGAGTTTAGGAACACCAACATTGAAGAGTATCTTGATCAAGAAGGCATTGGTCATGAGTTGTCAGTGCCCTACACTCCACAACAAAATGGTATTGTGGAGAGGAAGAATAGGACTCTCATTGAAGCCGCAAGAACCATGCTTGACGAGTACAAGACTTCGGATAGCTTTTGGGTGGAAGCGGTCAACACGGCTTGCCATGCTATCAACCGATTGTATCTTCACAAGCTTCGACACAAGACCGCCTATGAGCTACTAACCGGTAAAAAATCTAATATGTCTTACTTTAGAGTTTTTGGTTGTAAGTGCTTCATTCTTAACAAAAAGCCCAAAAGCTCTAAGTTTGCACCTAAAGTTGATGATGGTATCTTTCTTGGTTATGCCTCAAATGCTCACGGCTATCGTGTCCTCAACAAAACCACCAGTTGTGTTGATGTTGCGTGTGATGTGACATTTGATGAATCTAATGGCTCTCAAGTAGAGCAAGTTGATGACTTGTGTATAGGCAAGGAAGTACCTTCAACAGATGCTATCAAGAAGATAGGGATTAGAGAAATCAAGCCTCAAGAAGAAGATGAAGACTGCAATGAGCTTGGAGATGCACCATGTGTGACTTCTGCTGCAAAACCTAGAAACTCCTAGGAAATTCCCGGAAACTCCAGACATCCCAAGACTCCGGAAATATTCCCGGAGATTCCGAATCCTCTGATCATGGTGCCCAAAGCAGTCAAGAAAATGAGGATTTGATCCAAGAAGAAGCCTCGATCCACATCCAAGAGTTCGACAAAATGTTCAAAGAGATCATCCTGTTGTCAACATCCTTGGAAGCATAAGGATAGGGGTAACAACTCATTCAAGATTAGCAAGTTTTTGTGAACATTATTCGTTTGTTTCTATGTTGGAACCCCTCAGATAGAAGAAGCTCTTCAAGATGTCGATTGGGTGATCTCCATGCAAGAAGAGTTGAACAACTTCACTCAGAATGAAGTCTGGTCCTTGAGGAACGCCCCAATCAAAATGTTATTGGAACAAGATGGGTGTACCGCAACAAGCAAGATGAAGATGGCGTGGTGACCAAGAACAAGTCTAGATTGGTGGCTAAAGGCTATACTCAAGTTGAAGGCTTGGACTTGGAGAAACTTATGCACCTGTGGCAAGGCTTGAAGCAATCCATATACTATTGGCCTTTGCTACGCATCACAACTTCAAGCAACATCAAATGGATGTCAAGAGTGCATTCTTGAATGGACCGATCTCCGAAGAAGTCTATGTTGAACAACCACCCGGATTTGAAGATCCCAAATTCCCAAACCACATCTACAAGCTCCATAAGGCTCTATGGGCTTAAGCAAACACCTAGAGCATGGTATGAATGCCTTAAAGAATTTCTCTTAAGGAAAGGCTTTGAAATAGGCAAAGCCGATCCTACTCTCTTCACTCGTAAAGAAGGAAAAGATTTATTTGTGTGCCAAATATATGTTGATGACATTATATTTGGTTCTACTAATCAAGTTTGGGTGGATGAATTTAGTAGGATTATGATTAAGAGATTTGAGATGTCCATGATGGGTGAGTTGAAGTTCTTTCTCGGATTTCAAATCAAGCAACTCAAGGATGGCACCTTCATAAGTCAAACCAAGTACATTCAAGATATGCTCAAGAAGTTTGACATGAAGGATGTCAAGCCCGTCAAGACACCAATGCCATCAAATGGACATCTTGACTTAAATGAAGATGGTAAAAATGTTGATCAAAAGGTATATCGCTCCATGATTGGATCTTTGCTTTACCTTTGTGCATCTAGACCCGATATTATGCTTAGTGTGTGCATGTGTGCAAGGTTTCAAGCTAATCCTAAGGAGTGTCATCTCATGGCCGTTAAGAGAATCTTTAGATACTTGGTACACCCTAACCTTGGTTTATGCTTTCCTAAAGGCTCCACTTTCGATCCACTTGGCTATTCCGATTCGGATTATGTCGGTTGCAAGGTAGATAGAAAGAGTACATCCGGGACTTGTCAATTCCTTGGTAGGTCCTTGGTGTCATGGAGTTCCAAGAAACAAAATTCCGTTGCCTTATCCACCGTCGAGGCTGAGTATGTTGCAGCCAGTGCTTGTTGTGCTCAACTACTTTGGATGAGGTTCACTTTGAGACTTTGGTTGTGAGTTTAGCAAGGTGCCACTCTTATGTGATAATGAGAGTGCCATCAAGCTAGGTAACAACCTTGTAAACCAGTCAAGAACAAAGCAAATAGATATAAGACACCATTTCTTGAGAGACCACGAAGCCAAAGGAGATATAGCTCTAAGTCATGTGAGCACCGATAAGCAACTAGCCGATATCTTCACTAAGCCTCTTGATGAGCTAAGGTTTTGTTCTTTGAGGAGTGAACTAAATATCTTGGATTCTCGTAACTTGGCTTGAGATCATGCACATATTTGATTGAGTTAAGATAGTTCTTTGAAAAAAAAGTTTGGAAAATCAAAAAATGTGTGAATTTATTTATGAAAATATTTGGATCTTTCTAAGGTACAACACTTGGACTATAGTTCTCATTGGTTGCTTGTGGCTAGTCTCAAGTGTTGGAACTACTCAAGCTCACATATTTTTGCATAAATAGTCATCCAAATCTATCCCAAATCTCAATTCCTTTCAGTTTTGTCCGGAGACTCGGGTTTTGTCCGGAGACTGGGTTTTCGAGATCAGGCCTAGCCCAGATATTCCGGGTCTTAATCTCACTCTATATAATCTTTCAACCGTGATGAAAATTAGGGTTTCTACCATTCTAACTGTGCCGCCCCAGTTTCACCGTCGCCCTCTCTTCTCCTCCTTGGTTTCCCCCACGGTGAACTAAGGATTCCACCATCCAAATCGTGTGAGAATTGAGGGCAAAGCACTTTGGACGTTGGAGAAGCAAGGACGTGATTGGATTCAAGTTTTTAAGCTTTTCCACGGTTTCCTCTTCCTAAGGTATCTTTGGTCTCCATGCCCGATCTACTTTCCTAGGCCTTAACTCTAGATTTATTTTGGATGGAAAGTCTCTTTAGACCTTAGAAACCTTGGATCTACAATATCTTGCATTTCCCATGGGGGATTTGAGTAGCATTGCACTTTTAGTTTTCGGCTGAGAAACCCGGAGACTCCGATTTCCCAGTCCGGACACTCCGTACTTCCCGGTATGTCCGGACTTTTCTACGGAGATTTCGGGGTTCACTGCTAAAATCTTCAAATGCCTTGTTGCTCACATCTTTCATGATCCTCTTCTCATACACTCTTTCATGCATATGTTCAGATCATGAGGAAGAAGCCTGACTCCAGTGAACTAGCTATTCAAAGGAGGACCAAAGCTAGGCATGACCCCAACACTTAATGGGTTGTGCAAGAAACTTTGGCTCAAGAATCATCTCAGTGAAGCTCCAGAGCAAGAAGGAATGATCCTCCTCCTACACAATACTATGACAGTGAAGGAGGAAGAGGAAATTGAGTCTATCGAGAGAAGTGGAAGTGATGAGGATGATGATGAGGTCAGTGATGAGCCTTATGTGCAGCCCTTAGAGCCTCCCCGTCGTCATGGAAAAGGGCTTGCTAAAGAAAAACCTCGCTTCAAACCCCATCCCAAGAAAATCCATCAAGCACCTTACATACTCCTATCAAATTAAGGGAGCCTGGATCTATTCATGGATATGCCGAGCACCTACCTCGTAACTACTCAAAGAATGCTCTAGCTGTCCGTGAGGAAAGGGAGACATATGTTTATCGCTATCAAAAGAGCGAAGGGCTAGAGGCAAGGTTTTGGTGTGACTTCCATCAAGATTTCTATCAAACCATCATTCAGAGTGCCAAGATGGTTGCCAAGAATGAGGTGCCTATTGTGAAGGTCAAGTATGTTGATTGGAAGTACTATGAAGACCTCAACACCTTGTGTTCAATGATGTGATTGCCAAGTGCAAGCAAGTTGGATTGTATGATCTCATGGGATTTCGCTACAATTGGAATAAAGAAATCCTTGCTCAATTTCATTGCTCCTACTTCTATGATTCCCTTGACAACACCATCACTTGGACCACTCAAGGCAACAAGTGCACCATTGATTACATGACCTTCTCAAGATTGTTGGGACTTGGGTCCAAAGATGAAAAGCGCACTCCCATCCATAATGAGAACAAGTACAAGCCAAAGGAGTTGCCCTACATGTTCCCCAACAATGCTTTAGCCTATGAGGGAAAAGCGGATAACCTTCTACCTTACTATTACTATTCAATCAGTTTTTCTGGACCACAATTGATCCTAAAGCTGGCAATCACACCGCTCTTCGCCACTTTGCTTGCAATCTCCTCAATCGAGTAACCGGATGATAAAGGTTTTTGCATTTTTTGACTTCATTTGGAATGAGCTTAGGCAAGCCATGGGTGACCCAATGAAACATCTTCCTTATGCTCCCTATCTCATGTATATGATTGAGAGAGTCACAAATGTCCGCTATCCCAAAGATGTGAGTCATGAACCTTTCCGTCACCTCCGTGATAGAGCCAACAAGGCTGCCAAGGCTCCTCGATTTGTTGGATCCTTAAGTGCAGCTCCTCGTCATGATGACGTACCCGCTGCTCACTCTCCACCTAGGCATCACCGTAGGCACCGGGCTCTATGATCAAGAGGGCTCTCAAGAGTATTTTTTCAATGTGCAAGCGGGCGGTCTCGGATGCAAATGAGAACCGTCGGGACATCATTGAGATCAAGTCTCATCTTGGACTTCCCACGACACCTACCATGAGCTTCCCGAGTTTGATGATCCATTTGCAGAATGGGATGCTCACGATGCCGCCGCCGCTAGAGAGCAAGAAGAAGAAACCCAAGTTGCTAGCGGTGATGAGGAAGGTGAAGAAGAAGATGATGGTGACGCGACGACGACGATGAAGATGAGGAGTGATCGCTGCTGCCCCTGTTGTCCTCTCTTCCTTTTTGGCACTCGATGCCAAAGGGGGAGTGATTTATCTTAAGTTATGTTGGTTATGATGGATTTGGAACTTTGGCATGTAATAAATTTATCGTCTATTCGTGTAAAACTATGTGGGCTTGAGACTTTAGATGTGTGCTTGTGGTCCTAGACCATTATTATGCTTATCTAAGGATATTTGTGGTAGTTTGATATATCTTGGTGAATTGTTGTTTTTGCTGTTCTGCTGATAAACCCGGTATGTCCAGACTTTTTCCTGAAGTTTCTAGGATTCCCGGAGACTCCGGACTTTTTGGCACCAGTTTGTGTTTACCCTGTGTTGAAGTGAATTATATGTCATATGCATTTCACTGATATCTGTTGCACAACACAAGCATCCCACTATGATCTGTTACATGACACACTCATACTTTTATTCTTGTGCAAAATTTAATCCTAAATGGATTTTTGAGATTCAAACTCTATTGCACACATTAAGGGGGAGTGTCATGTAAGTTTTATTTATTAATATTATCTCTCTTATGAAACTTAAGATTGTTGTCATCAATCACCAAAAAGGGAGATATTAAAGAGTATCTTGGCCCCCTAAGTGGGTTTTGGTGGTTAATGACAAAAGCTTAAGTAGCTAATGCTATGTTGAATATATGAGCAGGGATTAAAATCATAGCATGGCATCAAGGTAAGTAAGATGTATCTTCAAAAAGGAAGTAGTGCTAGAAGGCGGATTCCATGAAGGCTTATTTATTTTATAATTTGAATTTGAGTCATAGAAATGTCGTACCATTAAGAGGGATGCGAAGTTTACTTTCCAAGTGTTGAAAAGGTGCTCTAGAGTAACTATCCAAACCTATGAGAGACACCTTGCACCTACACGTTCACTGGGATACCGTTTTGGGTGCTAACCTTGGAAGCCTAGAGTTTCTGGGCTTGATGCCCGGACATTCCGGACTTCCCGGAGTCTCCGGACTTTCCCGGAGATTCCGGGTCTTAGAGCTGCAACGGCTCTTTTCTGGGTGAGGAAGTATTTATACCTCCTCAACCCTATCCATTCCCTCTCTCTTGCCCATTTGGACCTGCAAACATTCAGAACTCCTCTCTCTCTCCCTCTTTACTCCCCTTGGCTCTTGGTTGTTGAGATTTGGTGGGGATTTAAGAGGGGATTCAAGGCTAGAGCAAGTGAGAGTGCTAGTGAGCTGATTTCCCATCTCTTGAGCACCTTGTTCTTCGCTTGGTCGGTGGTTTCGCGTTTGTTACTCTTGGAGCCTTGAGCTCCTAGCCGGCTAGGCGTGCCTTGGAGCATCCAAAGTATTGTGGCTGCCCAAGGAAGTTTGTATTACCCCTACGCATGAGTAAGTGGCTCTAGATCGATCCCGTTGATCGCTAGAGAGAAGAAGTGGCTTGGTGCATAAGCCCACCCTTTGTGGGTACCTCAACGGAGACGTAGACCTCAAGGTGTGAGGTTGAACTCCGGTAACAAATTCCGTGTCTCCTTGTGTTTGATTGCTCTTGTTGTATGTTTGATATTGGCTTGAGATCGTTTCTAGGGTTTGTTGCCGATCTACTCCGTGGTGAGGTTTGTGGTAATTTCTGCAGGTGGAACAGGCTCAGTATATCCTAGTGCATAATCTATTTTCGTAGATTTACATTTGAGCAAGTTTCAATTCAGTCGTTTTAGCTTTCCTCTCAAAAGTCCGGAATATCCGGACATTTTCCCGGATACTCCGGATTTCCCGAAGTATCTGAAAAAATATCCGGTGACTCCGGACTTTGATCCGAAAGTTTGCTTTAAGTTGTGCTTTTTCAAGAACGACTATTACCCCCCCCCAAACCTCTAGTCGACATATAAATCCTTTCAACATGCCCTAAAGTCGTCAGTTGACTTTGAAACGATGAAGTCAGGAGTTGATACCCACCCTTCAGAGTTGGACCACAACAAGTAGGGTGGCAGGCAGGACACCAGGACCACACTACCTGGCGAACCAGCTTATTTCGAATGCCCCGGCAACGGTCGGATGCTGAGCGGCGGGCTGCAATGGAGTGTAGTATGTGCATACACACAAAAGTATGCTCGAGTATTTTTAAAGATATTTGATTTTTTTAATGATGAATTTCTCAAAAATTAATTATGTGCTTTCAATGGTAGACGACGTTCTTATCGACAACAAGGTGTCGTCAATCTTGAGGGTGTGGATGTCCGGTCTTCGAAGATGCTCGGATCCTAGAGCTAGAGTTTTCGTGTGTACGTTGTGGATGTCTCTGTTGTAATGTGTAATGAAAGAAAGTAATAGATACATTTTCTAAGTAAAAGCTAATTGAGATTTTAAAATGGAGTGGCTACACCCAATTCTGGTGTGCCTGTGTGGAGAACTGGAGCATAGAATAGGATACGCCTCAAGTACAAACTAGTTGGCATATATCGTATTCATGCAAGCTTTGCATCGAGATCTACAAACATGTGTATGCCTCTAAAGAATAATAATTTATAACAAAGACATAATTCAGCAGTCCTGCTGTCCAGTATATTATATAATCAAAATAATCGGCATCTGGCTTGCGAAAATCCAGTTGTGAAGACTTTGCATTTATCTTACGCTCTTGCTGGAGACTTTGCATTTTTATAGAATTTAAGTTTTTATAGAATTTCTGGTTCAAAATTGTACCTATGTACCTCTCACGTACAGTCACATGAGGATCCACATGTCATGCGCGAGCCCTAAAAAAACAACCGACGAAAGGGGAAGTCAGTTCGTCCTAAGAGCAACTTCAGCAGCTTCTCTATCCCCTTCCCAATAGCAAAAAAATAGTGATATAGGAGATGAAATGCAAAAAAAAACCCTCCAGCAGATTCCCTATAGCCTCCCCTTTTTTCTCCATTGACTAAAAATCCCTCTCCATCCCCTCTATAGAGGGGATCTCTCCTCCACGCCCTATCAGTGGGTCCCACTAAAATAGATCGAGCCTGCAGATCGAGCTGCCGCCGCCGCCTCGACCTCCGGTCGCCCGGCGGCGCCGCATGGCCGCCGACCGCAGCACCGCCGCCCCTCCTCGCCGGCCCGCCTATGCTACTCCTCGGCCGCCGCTGGCCACCGGCCAGACACAGCACGCGCCGGATGGCATCGCGGACGGGCGATGGAAAGACGCGACGCGGCTCATCGGTGAAGAGGTGGTACGACTGGTCGCCTCGCCGCCGCCGCCGTCGTCAAGATCTCGAGCATCTCGACGCCGAGGAGGCCGAGGCCGAGTCCGAGTCCCGGCGCCATGTTCGCCACCGCGAGGCGGGGGTGCTCTGCGAATGAACTCAACTCCCGCGTCCACAGCTGCTCGCACCGCGAGGCTCGGCCGAGCGCGGCACGAAGGGAGCGCCCCTGGGCCGCTAGAGCCGGCATACGAGAAGGCGGAGCCGTGGCGGTGTCCGTGGTGGAAGGCGAGGAAGAGCTCGCCGAGCGCCCTCCGGCGATCTTGCAGCGAGGGAGGAGGTGGAGGTCCATGGCGAGCTTCCGTCCCGACGGCAGGCCACGCCGCAGCATGTAGAGCATGGCACGCACCACACGCCACAGCCGCCACGCCACCCCGCCGGACTCCACCGCCGCCGCCGCCGCCACCACCACACCCTACTGCTTCCCGGCCGCCATTCCTTGCATCTGCTCTCCTCTCCCTCTGTCCTCCGGCGGCGAGTACTTGAAGGCCGCCAATCCAAAGATCGAAGATTTGGGGAGGGGATGGAGAAGATGGCGTGGCATGGTGGGACCCACGAGTTGGGAAGGAGAATAGGGAAACTGCTGAAGTAAATTGTGTTTTAGGGATGAAAATATTTTTACTCCAGCTCCAATAATTTTATATAGGAGATCAAATTTACTCAACCTGCTAGAGTTGCTCTAATCCCCTATTGTAAATCGTCTCGTCGTCAAAACTTTTGTCAACGTGCTCTTTCTTTACCTGCAGGAGTGCAGGTCCCACTAATGTGAACCGTGGGGTGATGTTGATCCTCTTTCTGTTTGTGCCCTCTCAATCACGCCATTTATAATTAATGGTAATGCAACGGTGCGGAAGTCCCGAGGGGAAAAAAAACGGACGCCCCCACACCAACAACCCCGTGACTTATCCTCTCAGACCACCCGCACCGGTTCCCTTATCCCCCTCCTGCAGGACGGGGATCCCGTTTTTTGGGCTGCAGCGGGGGACGGGAGCCCCTCCTTCATTTTCCCGTCAGCTCGCATCGACGCCATATCTAAGGGGATGGCGGAGCGACACCATCCGCGCAGGGCCCACGCTCCCAACTCCTCGCGCGGTCGGAATGTGCGGTCGCCGCTGCAGGAGGTCGCCGTCGAGGAGCGCGCGCGGAGGGAGGAGGAGCGACGCGGGAGAAGCGTGGCGCAAGCGGGGAGCGTCGTCGTGGTCCCTGCAGCCGCCGGGCGCCCCACGCCTCACGCCGCCGAGGGGTCCGGGCGGCCATGGCCTCCGCCAGCGCCCGAGCTCACCACCACGCCGGAGTCCTCGAGGTTGAGCCCGACCCCGCCCGCCGGCCTCCAAGACCCGCCGGGCCGCAGCGGAGGAAGAGCATGGGAGGGTGGCGGCGGCTGACGCCGCTCGCGCCGGCCGGCGCCCGCGCTGCGCGTCGGTGGCCTCCTCACCTCTACCTCGCCTCGGAGGGAGGAGCTCCATGCCCCTCGCCGCCGCCGCCGGAGCCGAGGCCGTCCATGCGTCCTCGCAGCCGCGGGCGCCACGCCGAAGCCCGACTCGAGCTCCGCCGACCATCTCCATGCACGCTGCCGTCGGTGAGGCGGAGCTCGAGGGGCGCCGCCGGTCCACCGCCGCATCCGCCGCCGCCCGCCCGCTCGATGACGACCGAGGGAGGATGGTGCCGGATTGGGGCCGGCCGCCCACCCGCCCGCCATGGCGACCCCAGGGGACCGGCGGAGCTCCATCGCTGCCGCTCCACCTTCGATGCGGATGGAGGCGTTCGACGCCGGCGACGAGGACCCGAGCTCCACCCGCCCCGCCCGCTGCCGCCGCGCGGGAGCTCCATCCATGGCCGCCGTCGTCGTGCACGAGAAGGGGCCAGCGGGCCCTCGCCGGATCTGAGCCGCGGAGCTCGAGCCACGATGCGGCGACGGCGAGTGAGGCGGCGGCGTCGAGTGGCGCTCGTGGCCGCCGCCGCATCTTGCCTCTCGCCTCCACCGGCCCGGCCGGCCTCGCCTCCGCCAGCCGGGAGCGGGGATGCAACGCGGAGGATACTATGGAGGGGCGGGTGGGGGTAGAGAAGGGAAGGAAAAGGGGATGACACGTGGGCCCCGCGTGTGGTAGTTGGGATGGAGTGGAAGATATAAAGGATGACGAGTGCGGGAGAAGTAGATATGAAGGAGAGAATTTTGCTGACCAGGCTGGAATATTCTGTTTTGAAGGAGGAAAATGAAGGAGACGAGTGTGGATGGTCTCACCCACCCATTCTTATCCTTTCCCACTGATCTTTTCATTTTCTTCGTTCCAGCGTTCCGCACGAAGCGACAGCGAGGGTGTCGAGGCGGCAAGCGGTGCCACCGCCTGCGCTCCACGGCCGGGCGCGGGAGCTCACCGGCGGCTCGAGCCGCCCCCCGCCTGTAGGCGCGCTGGTGAGAGCTCACCGACGGTCCAGCATGGAGCTCTCCGCGGACAGAGGAGCAGCCCGGTGCGAGAGCTCGCTAGTGCGGTCCGACTTGTTGCTCGCCAGCGGGCAGGCCCCCGCTCCCCACGACCGGGCGCTGAAGCTCACTAGCGCAGTCAGGCACGGAAGCTCAGCGACGGCACGGATCGTCGCTTCCCGCGGCCAGGGGCGGGCGAGCTCACCAGGCGGCTCGTCGTCCTCCCTTTCCACCTGGTTCCTCTCCCCTCCCACGGTGCGGATCCGGTGGCGAAGCACACGGATCCGGGTGCAGCGGCGGCGGATCGAGCTGGAGCTCCGGCGCAATAGCCAGGGTGGCGAACCTCCTGCTGGCCAGCACCGCTCCCGCCACGGCCAAGGGCGGTCGAGCTTGGGTCACCCACCGCTCGGCTCCCGGCTCGGGCGAGGCCCGCCTCTCATCTGGGGCGAGCCGGGCCGCTCACTCCAGAGGTGCCGAGCAGCACATGGACAACCGACCATGAACAGGAAACTCTGTGCCGAGGCAAGTGTGTTGAAAGGCTGTGTTTGGTTGCCCCGAAAAATATTTCGAGCAAAAGGAATCTTACACGCATGGAGCACTAAATGAAGTTTATTTGCAAAACCTTTTCACATATGAGTGTAACTTTGCGCGACAAATCTAATAAACATAATTAATTAGCGATTGCTACAGTAATGCTACAGTACTGGAGTGTTTGCCATTTGACCTGTTCATTTCAGATCCAAGCACGATTACTGAAGTTAAACTAGCATGTGACCTACTCTTATGCAACGTGCAATCTGTTGTCTCCTATCTGAATATTATTCATTTGTGCGTGTATAGAGTACTAGCCCGTGAAGATAGCTTTGAATCTGATGTCCATTGTTTTGTGTACTAGCAAAATGAGTGCTTACTATGCTTATGTAGAGTACCTTGCTTGATTTATAACTTGTTGGTTTGTCATGTTAATCGGTATCTCTGTTCCAATGGTCCAATTTCATGTACTGATTTTGAATAGCTGTAACTATTAATATATTACAGAAGCTCATTGTCGGATTATTTACTGTACTAGGAATTTCCTTGATATTCATGTGGCTATTGGAGCCACTTTTCATTGTGAACATCACACAGTCCTTACTACAGATTCCCTGCTTAATATCAATAGTCTAGCAGGTAATCTGTTCAGTGGAATGTCCTTGAAGGCGACACAGTTTTGCTTGTGGATATAAAACTCATCTTGCTTGCTAGTCTTAGAAGTACATGCCTTACTTGGAGTGATTGCTATCTGAGCAGTTCTGGTGTTCCTCATTTCAAGTTTGTAATGCACTGATACACATGACTTTTATTATGCCTTACTTGGTGCTAAATTGCTACTAGTGATGTTTCAGTAACAAACACTAATATGGCTTATATTCGCTTTATTCTAAAACTGATGTGCTACTCTATGTGAGCTGTTTAACACCTAATGTTAAAGTTCTAATCAAAATTTCATTCACATTCGTCTGTTGCCTTGTGCTAACTTTTCTGATGTGCTCTGTTCTCTATTATATTTACCTAGCATGATATTTCTTTTAGCATCTATAAAAGGTGCATATTTTGCTCACTAATAATTCCATGGTACTCAGTCTTTCCCCTCCCTAAAGCGAACCTCTCGTGCAGTTGTGTTTGCTTACTTCATTGAGATTTGGGAACTTGTTTGTTTGGCGTTGGTCAGCTCATGTGAAGTACTCTCCAATCATTTTGTAGGGAGCAAATGCCAGTGCATCAACAATTATTTATTGTTTTACAAACTGATCAATTGGTAACATGTGCCTTGCTTTGTGGAATGTTGATGGTCTTGGAAAGACAGAATGTACACCTGTTAATTTATGAATGTCAATTTGAATGCTATTGTGTAGGACGAAACTTTCATCAGGAACACCTATCATTTTCCTATGTTTGACTATAGAATGCTACTGAGTGTGGTTAATTTGAAGCATATCTTTCACGTGTTTGCACAACTGTTTTGGTCCTTGTGGATGTGAGTAACTGATCATGAATGTTTCATAACTTTTGACAGTACAATGAAACTATTGGACATGCGTTTATGATATACAATGTTCAGGCTGCTAGCTGCTACTTTCCAACGATGTGTATATGTTTTCAAGCACTAATCACCTAATTTTTTATCCAATAGGTTCTTTATCTGACATATTATTGGGATCGTGAGAAGGCGAGCTGCCATGTGAAAAAGATGTGAGCTGAGCTATTTTTGGAACTTTTGTTCATTCTGTCAAGTGGTAGCTTTCGAACTCCTGGGTTACTCTTTGTTGATTTGTTGTTTCTATTATTATGATGAATGAATGTAAACCTGAGGATGTATCATGTTTGAAGTTATGATTGGTTGGTAATTTTTTATTTGTTTTGGGCTGAATTGATCATTTTGATAATTAGCTGAATTTGGTGGGCTGATTTTATTATTGGCTTGTTTGATGGGCTCTAATTGCTTACTGTTGAATGAATTGGGTTGTATGTAAATAAAGTGGGCTGGTCCTGTTGGTTCAAAAAAAATTAGGCCACCTTGATGATGACGTCATCAATTGCCAAGTCACCTGCTACATCATCGCTCACGAATGTCACCGTGTCATCGCTCGTAGCAGCCATGTCATCGCCCATGTAGTCACGCCAGCAGCAGCGTGGCACTGCCACGTCGGCCAGTGCGGGCACCGTGTCGCGCCGCCGCCAGGTGGCAATGAGCCACGCCGCCAGCCAACGGGCACTCGAGACACGCCACCGCCAAAGATGCACAACGCCACGTGGCAGTCACTTCCATGACGAAATCAGTGACGATAGTCCTTAGTCGTAGAAGACAAGCGGTTACGTGATGAAAAACGTGTTTGTCACGGAAAATGAGCAGTTCAGTAACGAAATTGACCGATTAAATACGGTCGTCAAATGTGACGCGTGTTTTATGACGATTTTAGAATCGTCTCACAGAAGATTTTCAATGACGAATTTGGCTTGTTCCGTGACGAAAGTGTTTTGTCATTGATGTGAACTTCTGTACTAGTGTGTATGTTTTAGGTGTTCAGAGGTTTCGAAGAAATGTTGCAAGTATTCTATGCCAATGTTGCATAATTAGATCTCGATGTTACAATGTTGCAAAAGTAGATCTCGATGTTGAGGATGTTGTTTTTGAATGTTGGGGATGTTGTTTTTGAATGTTGCAGAATTCTTCGTCATGTTGCACGCAACATGACTTGATGTTGCGACGAGATTTTTTTGCTACAATATTTTTTCGAGTGCTACAGTGTTTCGATCTGACGGCTACTGTGTTTTGATCTGACAGCTCTACGTACGTCTGTTTTTTTACTCGCGTCCGGACGCTAGTACTTTCGTATAATTAACGGTTCCTTTTTGACATCACGTGTTCAATCAGCCACGATTAACTTATCACTTTAATTATTCGCCCATTTGATTTCTAAGTTCACGGCTCAAATTATGCGCCTGTAAAAATAATGGAAAACATTACATTTTGTTTCATATATCGTCCTATATAAATATTAAATAGGGACTTTTAAAATTTTAATTTTCTTGAAAAAATAATTTTAAAATAACATCACTCAACAAAAAATTTGCACCAAGTCCGTGGCGGCGTGGCAGATAATGTTGTCGCGCATGCACGGCGACAAACCCACCACACCACATGCCGCGTCGTTGCATGTGGCACAACAACCTGATGATGACGCGCCATCTGAGCTGACAATGTCTCTTTTTGTACTAGCCATTGTTGTGCAGTATGAACACCATTGACAACGAACTGACATTATACACATACTCTCCATCGTCTTCTACTCTGGAATATATGTACAATATCAGCTACAGAACCATATTGATATACCACTATTTTTCAGTAACCGAAGTAGTAGTTGTTAGCCATAAACTAATCACCTATTCTGGACTCCAAGGCTTCCTAGCATAACTGGACTGATCATAGTTTTCTATAATTCTCTCTCAAAAACATTAGTTGGCCATACAATAATTTCTCAATTTCAAGACCATAGATCTGTTCATAAACTCCTCATTATAGAACAGTAGAAGCTCTAGGCAAAATCAACATTAGGTCCAAGCACAGGTCAAATAAGAACAACAGGTCCAAGCACAGGTCACTTATAGAAAGAGAAAAAAAAAAGCAGACCTTGGGAGGGAAATGATTTAGGCAGATCTTAAGGAAGTTCCAGGCTGGTAGACTGCCATAACAAAAATAGCTATAACCACCAACACCATTTGACCAAAGTATATGAAATTTCATTAGTTCCTCTACAGCTTTGTAAACAACAAAAATCATAACAATTAATAAAGCCTATGAATATGGCCATGCATAGATACTGAAAATAAAATTAAAGCTGAATCCATCTCTACAAGACTACAACACAACAAACTTCTCATGAGCATACTACACAATCTACCAGGCCATCAGAATTTAAAAATATTAGGATGGTTAAAGTTATCTTTTAAATAGTATATGTCATTACACATGCTTCTTCTAATGCAATTCATTGAGAACTTAAACAACTAATGAATCTTGCAGTGAACTATTCCTGAAAATTGTATAATGAATAAAAATTAGTTGAATCCCCTTGTAAGACTTTCAACCACAGCCCATCCTGAATAGTTGATCAGAATTAGAAATTAATGATGATAATCAACTAAAATGGATTAAAAAATCTAGGTCAGGAGTGAACTTGTTAGCAAACAAATCTTATACATGAAAAATGAGTAAACCACAACAATATAAAAGAAAAAAGTATGAAGTAAGGAATTATACAGAACTGTCACATAATATTTTCTTTACTTGTAAATAGTTGCTTTGTTTACTGTTTACACTTATGGGATTATGTGCTATAAATCAAGTTCTTATGTATTTAGATTGCTGGACTAAGCAACAATAGTTACTCCTCTCAGCCAAACATAACTAACAAAAGTAGGGAACATTAACAAGAAAGGGAAGCTGGAGCAGTAGACAACGACAGATCTTATATACCACTTCTTTGCACTAACCTAAGCAAAAAGAATTGTCCATATATTCCAAATATGTACCAGCCTCCCAAAGACATCTTGATAGGCGACACCTTTGGGCCTTGGCTGACCAGATAATGTGCAACATGAGGTACTTTTTTTTGAGAATTACACAGTACATCGCAGACGCTCACAACACGCACACACACTCACCCCTATGAACACACGTACGCAAACCCTACCCCTATGAGCACCTCCGAAGGACTGAGCACCGGCAGATCTGAGATTCTCGAAGTCACCATCGGGCGCCTCGTCACGACGGAACGTCGCTTACCACTTAATGCATAATGCCTGAAAATCTTGGAATAAATCCAGGAAAAGGTACTTGTTCTCGCGGTAAATGAGTGTCTCTGCAATTACCACAAAGGTTTGTAAATTGATAGTACCTTGGAGAATCAAAAACATTAATTAATTAACGGTGGCAGGGCAAACAATGCTTGTAATACAAAGAAGTATCAGAGAGTCCTGAATTTCTTGTTATTGATACAACTATGAAAGGGTCCAAAACACTTCACTGATACTCGGTTGAAGCAATGCAAGTATTGGGGCAACAATCTTCTTCACAGTGAGGTGTTGCAACTCTAGCAACCTAGTAGGTGTTTCTGGAGGAGCTTGCCATTGGTTTCCTCGGTGTTAAAGCGTCACC
The DNA here is from genome assembly GCA_022644695.1 of Cenchrus purpureus. Lineage (NCBI taxonomy): Eukaryota > Viridiplantae > Streptophyta > Magnoliopsida > Poales > Poaceae > Cenchrus > Cenchrus purpureus. The sequence goes on from CP053467.1 coordinate 12,461,067, forward strand.
ACTGCCGGCCCATTCTTCTCTTTGCAGCCTTCACTTTGTATATTCCCAAAGAACCAAGAAATTTAGATTGAAAGCTTCAGTTCATTGGCGTGAAGAAGAGAGGAGGAAGATGACTATATCTCACCTCGACACATTGATGTTGGCATCGGACTTGTCACCAGCGCACTCTCACTTGAACTATGCAAGGTTGTTGAGACTGGGCACACGGTGTCGGTGCTATGACTGTAACAACCCGTGGCTGCGGCGGATCGCCGTGACGTGAGAAGAATCACAGCGAGCACACCGATGGGTAGAAGGCCGGGCGATGAACCCTGACACCTTGATTCAATTCACTTCTGAATAATGAGTTCATGGTTCTCCCCTATTACACGCCGCAGCACATAAGCTCAACGACGGACACTGACCACACGGGTCCACCACACACCACTACGACCAATCACAATGTGACACATTACAATTCAAATCGATGTCAAACACGCCTCCGCTCAGGTGATGTTCGTTACACCTCCCCCTCTCCTCAGAGCTGGCTTGTCCCCAAACCACATCATCGTCTGGAAAGCACTGCTTGACGACATAGTAATCCTCCCATGTTGTTGATTATTTAGACAAGTTACTTTACTTGATCTTGACTTGTGGAATTGCGTGATTTCCCTTCTTGACAAGATGACAATCCAGAATTGCTTCCGGCTGAAGATCCTGACTCCCCAAGTCCACCAATGTTGGTAATTCAGCAAAAATAGGGGAATAGTTAGGTGTGAAAGATTTAAGATATGATACATGGAACACCGGGCGAATAAGACTATGTTCGGGTAGATCCAACTTGTATGCTGCGGAGCCAAAAAACTTAAATGCAAGCTTAGGAAGAGGGCCAAAACTTGAATGCAAGCTTAGGAAAGGGCCTGCGTACTACATATTATTGCACATACAATTGTAACTTGAGCAACACAAAATCCCCAACCTGAAACTGCAAGTCTGACCTCTTCTTATCAACTTGCAGCTTCATCCGGTTCTGGGCATTTGCTAGATGCTGCTTCAGTATATCCAATCTTGCTTCCTTGTCCTGCAATATCTTCTCGGCATCACTTGGATCATTTGTGTTAACTAGTAGAATCACATTGGTAGGTAAATCATACCCATACAGAGCTTTGAATGGAGAACACCCCAATGTCGTGCGAAAATTGGAATTATACCATAACTCAGCTAGGGACAGCCAAGATTTCCACTGCTTGGGTGAGTCATGAACAACACGCCTCAAGTACATTTCCAGGCATTGGTTGACTCTTTCGGTCTACCCGTCGGTTTGAGGATGGTAAGAAGAGATCATCAGTAGTGTTGTTTGTGTAAGAGCAAATAAACTCTTCCAAATTGTACTGGTAAACACCTTATCTCTATCAGACACAATGCTTTTGGGAAACCCATGAAGCCTGGCCACATTATCCAGTACCAATTTAGCCACAATTTGGGTTGTGAAAGGATGCTTGAGGGGTATGAAATATTTTGTGAATCTATCTACTACCACTAGAATCACATTAGATCCCTCTAATAATGGAAGGCCTTCTATAATATCCTTAGACCAAGCACCCTGAGGAATGGGTAGTGGTTGTAAAAGCCCTGTTGTATGTGTCAACTCATGCTTTGCTTGCTGACACACTGCACAATGTTTGACAAAGCTTGTTACATCCCATTTCATGCCCTTCCAGATATGTAGCCATTGCAGAATGCCCCCGAGCGGAATGCATAGTTGTAATCAATCTGGTTTGAATGGTTGAGTTGTTAAATGAGGCCCTTGACCAAAGAGAATCCTTGCTCATTAGGACTTGTTAGTGCCAGGTGAGTGAATAGTTCTTGAGCCTTTGGGTCAGTAGCATAAGAATTCAACACCTCTTGCAGCCACAAGGGTTGAGATTCAGAGATAGACTATATAGCAAATAGATGGTCAACCCTTGATAGGGCATCATCAGCCAAATTCTCCTTGCCCTTTCTATACACAACTTTGAATTGGAGACCCATTAATCTGGTCATTGTCTTTCTTTGCATTTCTAAATGTAAACTCTGCTCATAGAGATAGGAGACGCTTTTGTGATCAGCGTGAATTATGAATTATTCCTGCCTTTGTAGATGTGATCTCCACTTTTCCACAGCCATAATCATGGCTAGAAATTCCTTCTCATAGATAACTTCTGATGGACAGGGCTTAATGCCTTGCTAAAGAATGAAATGGGTTGATCTCTCTGCATAAGGACTGGTCCCACACCAATATCAGCAGCATCAATTTCGACTATGAATGGTATGCCATTACTTGTTTAAGAGAGTTGAAAGCTTATTCTGCTTCTGGGCACCACTAAAATTGCTTTTTCTTCAATAATTGTGTCAATGGTTTAGCAATGTATCCATAGCCTTTCACAAATTTTATATAATAGCCAGTGAGGCCTAGAAAACCTCTTAACTCAGTTACATTGGTAGGTGTTGGCCAATCAAGCATTGTTGTTGTATTGCCAAGGTCTATAGCAACACCTTTGTCAAAGATTATAATTGCTACTTGGCAAAAGAGCATTTATCGAGTTTCATGAATAACTGATGCTCCCTCAACTTTGCTAAAACTTGCCTAAGATGATCCACATGCTTCTCCAAAGTAGGACTATATATTAATATGTTGTCCAGGAAAAACTAGAACAAATTTTCTAAAGAAAGGGTGGAGGACTTCATTCATCAGACATTGGAAAGTGGCAAGAGCATTAGTGAGGCTGAAAGGCATTACTCTAAATTGAAAGTGCCCATGATGAGTTTTGCAGTTTTGTGCTCATATTCCTTCTTCATCCTCACCTGATGATAACCAGATCTCATATCTAATTTAGAGAAATACATAGTGCCATCTAGCTCATCCAGAATCTCCTCTATGATGGGTATAGTAAATCTATTATTGATTGTGATGTCATTCATTTTTCTATAGTCTTCACAAAACCTCCAAATACCATCTTTTTTTTTTTGCACTAGCAGCACAAATGAAGCATAAGAACTAGAGCTTGGGGTAATAAGTCCAGCAACTAACAGTTCCCTAACATGTTTCTCTATTTTATCTTTATGAAGCGGAGAATATCTATATGGTCTAGAATTTATACAAACTAGGTAGAGTAGGGATAGAATGATCATACTCTCTCTCAGGTGGTAAGCCTTGAGGTGTGGCAAAAACATCCTGATATTGATCTAGAACTTGTTGTGCCTCACAGGCACAGATTCATCTAAGTTACCATCTGGAAGAAGCTCCACAATAGCCATAGCCCATATATCATTTCCAGACCACCACTTCACCAATCTCTCCACATGCAACTCTTCTAATTTCAGTGCTTCGGGTTGCACCCCACACAACTTGATTGCTTGGCCTTTATACAGAAATTCCATAGTTCTGTTCTCCCAATGGTGAGTGATAAGACTATGAGTTTTCAGCTAGTCATAACCCAATATTGCATCATAAGCTGTCAAATCCAACTATCTCATGTCAGTGGTAAAAGAATGCCCCTGAATCCACCACTCTAAGGTCGACACAAATTCTTTAGAAATCAACATGTTCCCATTTGCAACTTTAACTTGTTTGGGTGTAGCCTTTCTAGTATTCAAGCCCATATACTTTTCATAAAGTCAGAACTTGCAAAACAGTGAGAACTGCCACTATCCACTAACATAAGCAGGACCTTGTTTTTACCATGGCCCTAAGTCTCATAACTTCACCCTCTTCAGTTCTAGATATAGCATTGGGGGAAAGAGATCCAAAGTCTGCATTTAAAGCATCTTCTATGTCCAATTTCTGTAAGACTTCCTCAGTGAGAGTCACATCCAGATTATTCAGGACAAGAGCATTTTCTTGTGCTTTGGGCCTCTTTGTGCATTTTGCATGTGTAGGGTCATAAGGTTCCCAACAATAGTAACCCAGGTTGTTGGATCGGTAGAAATCCGTCATCTGTCTTTCCTTGGACATGGTACTAGTATTAGCTCCTTGTCCTTTCTGGTCCCATCTACCAGTGAGATGTGGTGTTTGTTCAACAGCAACCAAACTCCTGTGCCCTTTTGCCTTTGTTATTTCTTGAATTTTCTCTTGGATTTGTGCCAATCTCACAGCTCTTTCCATTGTTGGTGGTACTTGCCCTTGCACTGAGTATCTTATCTCAGGTTTCAAACCCTTAGTGAATTGAGATATGAAGTAGGCATCACCCATTCCCAAATCATGCATACTAATCTGGTATTGCAGTGCTTCAAATGCATTTGCATACTCTTTGACAGAATTAGTTTCCAGTAAATTCAACAATTCATCAATTGCATGCTGATAATCATAAGCACCAAATTTGTGTTGCACAACTTTGATGAATGTCTGCCAAGAGCCCAATCCTTCTTTGGGTTTATATACCTGCATCCAACTTTCAACATTGCCATCCCTGTGAAGAGAAGCAACTGTAGTCCACATAGTTTATGGTATTTCCAGCAGTTTGAAGTAATCTTCACATTTATCTTTCCAAATACTTGGATTCTTCCCACTAAACCTTGGAAAATTCATCTTAGGCAAGAATCCCCTATGACTTCCTTTATCCTCAGTTTTTTTCCTTGTAGTGTGAGGCCTCTGTTTGCTAGTACCAGCCACAGTAGCAAGGCGTGTATAAAATGGATTATCCATAGAAGCATCTGATTCAGTGGGACTTGGAGGCTGATTCTCTGTTGCACGCATATAATCCATCCTTAACTGAGCAACTTGTTTGCGTGTAATCTCAATTTGTTTAGCATTAGCTTCTGATCCTTCAACATTTGCTCTATGATTTTGTTAGACACATCAAATTTCACATCCACTTTGTTTTGATTTCTATCAATCTCTTCCACTTTGGTGAATAGTAAATCCAAACTATCGGTTATAGAATTCCATCGTTCCTCATCCACTCGAGCCTGCTCATCCATCTTGGATAGCATGAATTGAGTTTGTGCTGAAGGCTTAGGGGGAGTTGTGGTGTCACAGCTAAAGCCAAACGAACGGACTTCGGTTTAGAGTCACCTCGGTCGTCGTCGAGGCCCAAATCCCATTGCTCCAAGCCGAAGGAATTCATACAATCAACAGATCCCAAGAACGCACAGTGAATTGTTCGCCGTCGTGCCTCCAACAGCTCAAACTCTATCGCCTACACCTATTGAAATCCTCAATGAACCCTACACCAACTCCACCAGAGATCCAGAGAAGGATAAAATTCGACGGTCCTGTGAAATTCTGCCCGCAAATTCGATCGAGGTAGCGTAGGAATTGTAGGAAATTGAGACCCGTGGCCGGTACTGCACGACACACAGATCGATCTCACTAACCCACCCTGTTTTCGATCTAAATCGATGGAATCCTGCGAAAATCCCAATGATAGCGCGCCAAAAACACTGAATCTGATACCAACTGTAACAACCCAAGACCACGGCGGATTGCTGATGACGTGAGAAGAATCACAGTGAGCACACAGATGGGTAGAAGGCCAGGCGATGAACCCTGACACCTTGATTCAATTCACTTTTGAATAATGAGTTCATGGTTCTCCCCTGTTACACGGCGCGACATATAAGCTCAACGATGGACACTGACCACACGGGTCCACCACACACCACTACGACCAATCACAACGCGACATGTTACAATTTAAATCGATGTCGAACACGCCTTTTGCTCTTACGCCTTCGCTCAGGTGTTGTCCATTACATAGACCATGGCATTCCCCAAAATAGTGCTGACCTCTAGTATGCAGAGGCGATCCACCTGCCGCACGTTGTAGATCTTGCACTCCCCACCTAGTGAAGATCCACCTTAGCCGAATATGAGAGAGAGGTCCCTGACAACAACCTTTTGATGCCCACCAGCAAGCGGCGAGGCCCGAGCTGCCCAGCCACACGCATGCCCTCGATGTCCTCAGCCAGATCCACCTCCGCATGCCCATGGAGTCAATCATGGAGCGGTGGCGGCGCAAGGAGAGTGCGGGGTAGAGCGGGGTGGCGGCTAGGGTATGGGGGAGGTGTGCCTGTGGAGGTGAGATGGAGGGGGCCGCGGGAGCGAGGTGACGGCGCGACGTGGAGATTGCGGGGCGGACGGTGGAGAATGGTGCGGGTGGACTACGTTGCAATTTGAAGAGAATAGAAGGGTCTTTTTGCAAAATTGACAAGTGGGAGCGCAGGAGCAAGTGCTGCTTGACACGTCCGCCGTGAGTTACGGGGAGAGCAGCAAAGGGCAGTAGCTTTTAAGGAACCCCGATATATGCATCCTCATCCATATGCAACCGAATTTTTTGTTCATGTGAGGAATGAAGTAGCTAGTAGGACAAATAACCATAGAATAAGACATTTGCGTTTAGTTCAATAAACTATTTTTTGGAAGCTAAATGTGCATGGCACTGATACGCATAAAGTATTCTCCGGTATGATTTCTTGAATTGCCAATGCAACTTTCTTCACGCACATGCATAATTATCAAGGGAGAAAAATTACTTAAGACCGAGCTAGCGCACACAAATTCCTCACTGAAAAGACACACAAGATCTAGCTACTAGCTGGTTTAGTCCTGCAAACTTACAACAAATTTTGGCATCATTTATGTTAATGGGAATCAATAAGAAAAGAGAAGAGACAAAAGCGTAGATTGGCTCCATACATCCTTTCATTTCATTTCCTTTCCTTTCGGTATGGAGTTGATGCCGTGCAGTACTGCAGTGTGCGCCGGCCGTGCCTGCCACCAATCTTCATTTCATCTCACCACCAAACAATGCAAGTACAAATAAACAATTTCTATCGCTCACACATGCCCATACGAGGATACCAATGCAAGGCACTGGTGGTGGCATGGTTGCATTGCATCCAGCGTGTAAAATCCAGATCCCTGCCTGCAGTGGTCAGTGGACGCTCACAGCAATCACAGCACTGTTCCTGCGACCACGGGCTCGAAGAACGGATAAATCCTTGGGCCACTTGTCCCGCCAGTTCAGGATCTTGCTTTGGGAGACTTGCTGCTTCTTGCAATAAGATACTGAATCCCATCTGCGTCCCAAGTACATTTGTGCCACTAATCTAATGCACAATCACGAGTAGAGAACCAACCTTTGGTTTAACCCTTTCGTCCCGGTTGAAATTTAGAGCCGGGACAAAAGGTTTTACGTCGACGTGACTGTGAATGCCCGACCCTTTAGTCTCGGGTGGTAACATCACCAGAGACTAAAGGCTCGGCATCCAAAGCAAATTTGCTGCAGTACCCTTTAGTCCCGAGTGGAAACACCACTTGAGACTAAAGAGTCTCCACCGACGCCTCCTACCTCGCAGCCCCCTCTCTCCCCTTTCTTTAATTTCTTCTCTCTCCCCCTTTCTTTAATTTCTCCTCTCTCCCTGCAACCACTCATTCTCTTCTCCTCTGTCTTTTCTTATCCCTTTCTCTTGTACGCAGGAAAAGATCGATCTCGCGAGCCTGGATGGCGCGGCGCCCTCCGCCCAGGCGAGCCAGGCCGCGACGGCGCGTGTGCGGCCTCCGGCGAGCTAGCATGGCGGCGGCCGGCGCAGGCAGCAGGCACGGGCGGACGAGGCGCGACAAGCCGCGACGGCACACGGAGCGAGGCCTAGAGCCGTCGAGGCAAGAGTTTTGAGTTTTTCCCTTGTGTGATTGGTGAATGATTCGTGTTTGCTAATTTGTGAGATAAATTTGTGTCATGAATTTGTGAGATTGTCGGTGTTTTAACCCGGCAACCTACCAAGGGGAGTACCCGAGGTAAATGAATGTGGCCTCGCCGAGATCGGTAACTCGAAGGAGAGACACGTGGCACACAATTTAGACAGGTTCGGGCCGCGAGGTGCGTAATACCCTACGTCCTGTATGCTGCGTAGCTCTGGATTGATTGGATGTGTTTACAAGAAGATGCGGATGATGAGATAGGGGTCCCTGCCTCGCCTTATATAGTCCGGGAGGCAGGGTTACAAGTCGGTTTGAGGGGAGAGTACTAGTCGGGTACGGCTAGGAGTTCTTTACATGGATCCGGACATGTGTAGCTTCCTATCCGAGTTCTATCTCCCCGCAATCCTTGCGCCCCACGCCAGCAGGTGCCGTGTTGCCCAAGTTGAGTAGTCCCAGGGGTACCCACCGGAGTAGTGGGCCCAGGGATGTCCATACGACAAGCCCCCGAGTACTTTGTAGTCGAGCAGGATGTCTTCGAGTAGTCTTGATGGCCTTGGCGAGTAGTCCTTGAGCGTCCCCGAGTTCCACAAGCCGAAAGTCCTCAAGAATGCTTGAATCATCCCGAGGCTGGAAGGTACTCCAGCTGATCTTTGAGTAGTCTTGAAGTCTTCTCGAGTAGTCCCCAAGCGTCCCAGAGTGCTTCTCTCGAAGGTCTTCAATAATACTCGTGATGTCTTGATGAAGAAACCATATGCGATTCGGAGAATCGCATTCCATATGGAATGTAGCCCCCGAGCCTTAGGTCGAATCGTAGATTCAAGCTGAGGGTCAATCAAGTTCTGTCAATCTTATCCCGAAAAATCCGGAGAAAAAACCGAAGGACACGTGGCACGGAGCCCCCGAGCCTTGAGTCGAGTACTTCCTCTCGAATTAAAGGGTCATCTTGACTGTAGAATGTGTCCTGAGTGGATCTTGTATCTAGTTGTGTCCCACGGAGGTCATCTGAAGTAGTCGAGCCCCCGAGATGGAGAGCAACGAGTACTGGAAGTTGAAGAGTCACGCTGCTGCCGCTAGGTCACCCGTCTGGTGTCGTCTCTGAGAACCAAGCCGCCAGGGCCGGTTATAAATAACCAGTGAGCCCCTTAGGGTTTTCACACCTAGCAGTTGCATTCCGCAGATTAGATCTGAATCGCCGCCTCCTCTGCACCTCTGCCACCGCCACCGCCAAGATAGATCCAGCTTGCTCGCGCCGTAGTGCTCCCGCCAACAGAGCCCCCGAGCGAATGCGAGTGAAGACACCCGTCTCTTGGAGAATGAAGGGGTCTCCGGCGAAGGGCAAGAAAACCGGTGCGTCGAAGAAGAGAAGCCGCGATGAAGAGACCGTGATGCCGGGGCCGCGTCGACGCCGCCACCTCCGTCCCCTCGCCCTAATCCGTCGAAGGAGTGGAAGAAGGCGAAACTGAAGACCGAGAACCTCCTCGCCTTGGTCAATGGGTTCCTTCGTGAGAAGGAAGTGGATCTATGGCGCACCGCCACCGCCGATCCATACCGATGGAGAAAGAACTGGACGAAATCCCAATGTTCGCCTTGGGTTCGTAGAGTGCGGATTGGCGCTCCCCGCCAGTGATTTCTTCAAGGGTCTGCTCAGGTACTACGGCATTGAGTACCTTAATCTCAACCCTAATGGTATCTTCCACATCTCCATCTTTGTACACTTCTGTGAAGTTTTTGTGGGATCAAGCCCCCGGATCTTGTTTCGGAAGTTCTTCCTGCTGAAGCCGCAACCCAGCACCAACGATACACGGGTAGTCGAGTGAGGTGTATCCGATGATGCGTGAAGACGCCGCCGACCAGTACTTGCCGTACAAGTTGATAGACTCCAACCAGGACTGGAAGGCCAAGTGGTTCTACATCAGCAACCATCATCCCGAGCCAAGCCGAGCGGGTGTCAATCAAGCACAAGCCGTGGTGGAACACAGAGCCCACCATGCAAGATGGTATTCAGCTACCCGAGTTGCTGAAGAAGATCAAGGCCTTGCGAGAAGCCGGGCTGAGGGCCGAACACGTGGCCTTCAGCTTCATGAAGAGGAGGGTGCAGCCACTGATGGCACGAGACACCCTCGGGTACCAGTACACCGGCGACAAGGATACATCCCGGTGGCCTAGCTTCGAACACGAGGACCATGTCATCGTGGAGAGACTGGGCAAGATCTTCAAGGATATGCCTCGCACACCGTGCCGGTGTCGAGTATTCTCACACTACGGCTGCCTAATCAGTCGAGGTCGTGGCATAAGCCCCCGAGTACTGATTTGCTTAAAATAGTCGTACTCATATGTGCTACATGTTGTAGGATGACGTGGCGAAATACATCTCAGTCCCGACTTCTCCTCCGCGACTTGTGGAGCAATCGGAGGAGAAGGGCAAGAAGAAGGAACGCCGCGTGGTTGGTGAAGGCGAAGACGCCGTTGTCATCGAGTCCGGCTCTGAGGACGATGAAGATGAAGAAACACCGCAGAAAGGTTCCGGTGCGCTCCGAGGTTTAGCCGAGCTGGGATGCCAAACGTCCCATCGAGAAGCCATCCAGCCTCGAGGCTAGTTTGCCGATGCTGCCGAGGAGGCCTCGCAACGTGGCGCGGAAACGCGCCGCCAAGAAGCTGAAGATCTCCGAGACGACCAGCCAAGAGGTAAACACCGCGACTAGAGTAGTCGAGCACAGCTGATGGGTAGTCGTATGCTGATCAATTGTCTTGTAATATGCGGATATCCTCCCGGACCTCGTGAGACCAGGCGACGAGGGGTCTGGACACTGTGGAGCGGTGAGAGGAGTGTCAGCCCACCTCCATCAACCGAAGAAGTCGTGCCGACAGCGGTGGCACGGCGGTGAAGCGTCCCTCATCGAGAGGTGACTAAATGTGATACAAATACCGGCCCCGTGGAGGTCGGCAACACATTTATTACAACAGTGGTTCAGTCCCTTACATCACGGCGGCATAGTGGGCACGGGCGCCATTGCCACGAGAAACAACACAAAAGCTAAAGACCAAACTACGATAGCGAAGGCTTCTAAGGCCTCATCAGAGTACCACGCCATGGAAGCTCTTGGTGGCGACAGCACGGTTGGGTGTAGGGCAGCGACCTACTCGGCGTCTTCGGGAAGTCGGGATCCTCCTCACGAAAACAGTTAATTAAGCATAAGGGTGAGTACATACGTACTCAACAAGTTCAACCCCACCCACGGAGGGGCTTATAAGCAGATCATGCATGTGATATGTCAATGATCGTGTCAAGGTTTATTTTGCAAACACATTTACTCATGCAGGGGTTCATTTTCGAAAAGGTTTTCGCAAACAATTATTATAACTCAGGTAAACTCAGTTGTTTTGAGAAAACCAATTAGGGACTACCGGACTCCCGTCATGAGCCTGTGCACACACCACACACTTTTCCAAAACAACTCACGCCGAAAACATCTCCAACCCAAACACTAGTTTTGTGACCCCACCGTGACTCGTCCCAATACCGTGGACACGGCTATTCGAATAGGTTTTACACTGCAGAGGTTGTACATCTTTACCCACAAGTAGGGTACCGCCACACGAACACCTTAGTGTCGGCGCGGATCCTATCAAAGCCATTACCCACCTTAGCTAACCCTACGAGCCACCACGGGAGCACCCAAGGGGTTATCTCTCGTAACTGTGGCGTACTCACACAGTATCGCACTTACTCCTTGATCTCCCGCTGCTCACCCGCACTCCTGATGGCAAGTAGATTAACTAGTGGGATTTATGCTAAGCCGTTGCCACATACAACGGCCGAGTGGTAGTACGATAATTGGGTCAGGTGAGATGTCACGCAACCCGGTCCTTAACGACAAGATGGACATCTCCAACACGCTCAACCACAAAGGTACGAGCTCACCCATACTCCTGACACACGCGTCCATCCCGTCTACCCAGTTCTTTACTCATTTTCCAAACATATCCCATTTCCATTTTTAAAGCACTCACACATTTTGAAAGCACTCACATATTTTTAAAGCAATCATTTAGGCCAAAACAAGATTCAATCATAGCAATCAAGGGTGGCTATCCTACCATGTTTTGGAAAAACAATATGCGCTTTATAAAACGTATATGGTTGTGTTTATAAAACTAGGATCAAAGCATGCATCAAAGGATGAGATTGAACTTGCCGTCTTCGAAGTCTTCGGGGAGTGCCGGCTCGGCGTTCGGGATCTCGGGCTCCGCCGCAGAGTCGGCCCGACCTCGGCTCGAGGTACCTTCCTTCGTCTACACCGTCGGCTATAGCGCATACACAAGCAAGCAATCATTAAGCACACATATTACCGGCCGAGCTCGAGGAGGGGAAATAAATGGAGGGGGGGAATATATAAGCCCTAGGGGGAAAGGTTGGTGTATGGTTCGGCGGGGATATTCCTGGGAAAGGTGTGGTGAATTTGGGATTAATCGGGAATAAAATCGTGCATGGGATGTTGGGTTAAAGGGAGGTTATGGGGGTTAAGGACCTATTAGTAATTTCTATTAATGGGGAAAGGGTGTGATTATGATAATATAAATTCGGTTAGGGCCTGGTTGTAAATTGTTTAGGGCTTAGCAGTATTTAATCTACAATTATTTATTATCCTAGGGGCTATTTTGGAAAGAAAAAGAGAGAGAGGGAATAGGGCAGGGGCTTTTTGGAGAAAGAAAGGAAGCAGGGGGGTTTTTGGCCTAAACGGCCTTCTTCTTCCTCCCTGGTTCGCAGCCGGCCAGAGGCAGGGGAGGCTCGGGCGGCGGCGCCGGCCGCCTCCTACCACTACCGGCCAACGAGAGGGGGAAAAGGGAGAGGGTGACGAGGGGATTCACCTCCCTCACTCACCTTGGGCTAGGGCGCGCTGTGGAGGCGGCTCGTGGGCGGCGGCGGACCGGTGGTGATGGGCTTGCGGTGGTGGCTCGATGTGGTCGTGCGGCGAGGCAATGGAGGGGTTGTGGTGGTTTGGTGGTGCGGCGAGGACGGGGCAGGGCTATTTATAGCCGGAGCGAGGTCGGTTCGGGGAGATTTTGTGCTCACCGGTGCTCGGCGAGTCGAGGCGGCTACCGAATCCCTACCCGGTGATGGGATAGCTCGCGCAGAGCGGCAGGACGGCTCAGCGGCGATGGGACGGCTCGTGCAGGGGTCGCGGAGGAAAATCTCGCCGGTCCCAGCAGGTCCGCGGGAGAGGAGCAGCTTGCCCTGTGTGAAGCGACGGCTCACCGGCGCCCGGCAGCGACGGGTCACGTCTTGGTCCACGCGGTGTCAGGCGGGCGGCGTCGCTGGCGCGGTGCTGTTTGGTGGATGCGACGGCTCGGTGGTGGTCGCCGCTTGTCAGGGCGGTTCGGCTCGGCCTGGCTCCTTCCGGCGGGCGGGTGGCGCTGGCGGCGGCGGCCGGTCGGCCGATCGCAGCCCGTGTGACGGTGGTGGAAGGTGTGTTGCCGGCTGGTAGCGGCGATGGCCGCGCGGCCCGCCATGGAGGGAGCAGCGGCCAAGGAGGAGGAGGAAGAAGAGAGAGAAGGAAGAAAGGGAAGAGGGAAAAGAAAAGGAGGAAAAGTAAAAAGGAAGGAAAAGAAAAGAAAGGAAAGGAAGGAAAAGAAAAGAAAAATAGGGAAAGGAAAAGAAATAGGAAAAGGTTTAAAAAATTAGAAAACGGTTAGGAAATTAGGGGAAGGGTTTTATGGGTTTTACGATTTCCAAGGCCGCGTGATTTTCGGACGGTGATGTCGAGGCGGACCGGCCGCGGATCACAAGGCGTCATGGATTCCCAAGACGGTGGCCGATCATGGCGGCTGGGAAGCACGCTGCGGCTGGTGCGGGCGGTGCGGCGGATTTGCGGCACGCCGCTACCGATGGTGAGGGGAAGGCGGTGACTAGGGTTTCGAAGGGGCAAATGAGCTCTACCGACAGTTTTGAAAACACGCGTGATTTATTAGGTGATTTATTAGGAGCTAAAAACGCGGGCGTTACAAACCTACCCCACTTAAAATGAATCTCGTCCTCGAGATTCGGCTAGTTCCCGAACAGGTGGGGAAACTCTTTCCTCAACGAGTCCTCTCGCTTCTAAGTAGCTTCTTCCACTCAAGTATACTTGCTCCATTGGACTACGCACACCGTGCATTGATGTTCTCGTCAACGCTTGACCACCGTTTGTGTCCAAAATCTTGGCGGGCACTTCACGTACCTAAGGTCCGTCAGAAGTCAATTGTTTCCACCGGCACTCTTTTCTCTTCGATCACTCTCAAACACCTTCGCAGCTGAGAAACGTGGAACACAGGATGTATATCCGCCATTTCCTCTGGTAGCTTCAACCTTGGTATGCGCTCAACTTTCTTCAAGACTGACGGTCCGATGTACCGAGGGGCCAACTAGCACTTGAAATCATCTGCGAGTCCCTGATAGGTGAAACCTTGAGGTGCGAACTCTCCGTGATTGAAGCTTACTTCTCGCCTCTTCCCGTCGCATAGCTCTTTGTCGAGACTGGGCGGCCTTCAATTTTTCTCGGATCTCAGCTACTCGTTCCTCGGCTTCCTTTATAAGTGCGGGTCCTACCAAGGCACGTTCTCCTACTTGACCACATTAAAGGTGTTGCATTTTCTCCCATATAGGGCTTCAAATGGTGACATGCCTAGGTGGCTTGATAACTGTTGTTGTACGAAAACTCTCGCATATGGTAGGCTCTGTTCCCAATCTTTGCCATAGGTAAGGACACATGCTCTCAACATGTCTTCCATAATGATTCACCCTCTCACCGTCTGTCTGTCTGCGGGTGATAAGCCGAACTAAAATCCAACTTGGTTCCCATAGATTTATGCAAACTTTCCCAAAACCTAGAGGTGAACTGAGTCCCTCTATCTCGAAACTATCCGCTAGGTACTCCATGCAGCTTCACTATGTTTGCTATATACGCAGGCCAACTTCTCTCCGTCATAATTATTACGTACGGGTATGAAGTGAGCGACTTTAGTGAGTCGGTCTACTATCACCCATATGGAATTATATCCTTTTCCGTGTCTTGGGCAAGCCTACTACAAAGTCCATGCCTATCTCATCCCATTTCCATACCGGAATGGGTAGGGGTTGCAACAGCCTGCCCGGCTTCCGTGTTTGACAAGTATCACATGGGCATTTAATCGGGCAATATCTGCTTTCATCCCATTCCACCAATACTTCTGTTTTAAGTCCATGTACATCTTGGTGGATCCCGGGTGAATGGAATATGCCGCGTTGTGTGCCTCATCCATGATGGTCTGTCGAAAATCTCCGCTTTCAGGCACGCATATCCTATTTTTGTACCACAGGGTGCCTTGGTCATCCACTCAAGTCGGGGCCTTGTTCTCTCCGGTATGCCGGATCTTCATCGATTCTCGCTTGGTTTCTTGGGCCTTCCGGATCTTCTCCTCTAGGGTAGGTCAACACTCACCTGGCGAGCCTTGGGGACAATGTGCGCGTTGAGTCGCGCCATCTCTTCTTGCCACTCTTGGGTGCTGCCTTCTCGAGGATTTCCGGCTCATGCCCTGCTACTTTGCCTTCCCTGGGTGGTAGTGAATTTCTAGGTTATAGTCTTTAACTAACTCTAGCCACCTTCTTTGCCTTAGGTTCAGGTCGGGCTGGGTGAAGATGTATTTTAGACTCTTGTGGTCTGTGTAGATTTCACACTTGTTCCCAATCAGGTAGTGTCTCCAGATCTTCAGGGCATGTACTACGGCTGCAAACTCCAGATCATGGGTGGGATAATTACTCATGGGGTTTGAGCTGACGCCACTACCTTCCCATCTTGCATGAGAACACATCCCAACCCCTGTCGGGAAGCGTCGCAATACACGACAAAGTCCCGTTGAATGTCTGGCAGGGTCAGCACTGGGGCTGTGGTCAATCTTCTCTTCAACTCTTGGAAACTTTTCTCACAGGACTCGGTCCAGTTGAATTTCTTCTCCTTCTTGAGCAACTCTGTCATGGGCCGGGCAATCTTGGAGAATCCTTCAATAAATCTCCGGTAGTACCCTGCTAAACCAAGGAAACTTCTGATCTCACTCACGTTGGTCGGTTGCTCGGTTGGAGACCTGTTTCAACTTTCCGGTCTCTGCTACTCCTTCCTGCGGTCGAGAATATGCCCAAGGAAAGATATTTTCTCAGCAAAATTCACACTTGCTGAACTTGGCGTACACTTGTGTGCCCTTAGTTTTCCCGGTACTACTCGAGATGCTGCTCATGTTCTTCCACTCTTGGAGTAAACAAGTATGTCAATGAAGACTACGACAAACTTGTCCAACTCTTCCATGAACACCTTATTCATGAGGTTCATAAAATATGCTGGTGCGTTGGTGAGTCCAAAGGACATCACTGTGAACTCATACTGCCCGTAACGGGTGACAAAAGCGGTCTTGGGAATGTCACTTTCCCTAATCTTGAGTTGGTGGTACACGACCTTAGTCCACCTTCAAAAATACTTGGCTCCTTTCACCGGGTCGAATAGGTCATCTATCCTGGGGAGAGGGTACTTGTTTTTGATAGTGACTTCGTTTAGTGAGCGATAGTCCACGCACATCCTCAGGCTTTTATCCTTCTTTTCGACGAAAACCTTTGAGGGGCTCCCCATGGTGACGAGCTTGGTCTGATGAACCCATTTCGCTGAAGTTCTCTCAGCTGCTTCTTTAACTCTGCCAATTCAGGGGCTGCCATCCTATAGGGCCTCTTGGCTATGGGAGAGGTTCCGGGGATGAGGTCGATAACAAACTCTATATCCCTATCCGTGGCATTCCGGGAGTTCTTCTGGAAATACATCCGGGTACTCTGCATTACCGGGATTTCTTCTAGGGACTTGGCCTCCATGCTAAAAACCATTATGTCCGGTCTCGCTCCCTGCACGCATGCAGTTACTTGCACTCCATCCGGGTTGGTTAGGTGTACTACCTTATCGGCACAACTTATAAGGCCGTGGTGAAGGCTTAACCACCATTCCAAGAATCACATCTATCCTCGGACTTCAAGACTACCAGTCCGCTTAGGAACTCTACCCCACTTAAAATTATTCTCACCCGAGCAACCCGCTTGACACTTGATGTCACCTCCGTGTTCGTTAACAAGGGTGCTTTTAGTAGTACCGTAGGTATTTTATGCTTTTCCACAAAACTTGAAGATATGAACGAATGTGATGCTCCGAATCAAATAATATAGTTGCCAAGATCGAGCCGACCAGAACTCACCGAGCACTACGCCTTGTGCTTCTTGAGCCTCCCCGTATGCGTTGATGTGGTTGACGCGGCTCGTCCATAAGACCGCCTGCCTCATCCGCTGGTTGTTATTGCCAAAGTTGTTGTTGCCGCGAATCGGCACGCGGTTGGCTCCATACAACCGGGTCTCGGCCCATTCACGAGTTGGAGAAGGTCAAACTGCTGGCTTTTTGGCATATGGGCAGCGATGAAGTGTCCGGTCTCACGGCAGCTTGAAACACACCTCGAGTTGTTGTTGTTGTTGTTGTTGTTGTTGGCGTGACTCGGCTAGTGTTGCTCGTGGAGGCTTCATGGTGTTCGTTGTTGTACGGTTTGAACTGGGTTCTGGGCCTTGAGAGCCCGTGGCTTGGGACCGGGTTCTCAGCATTACATGGGGGCTTGGAATCGGACATGGGGTGTCCAAGCTTCTCGCCTGGGAACGCGTTCTCTGTTGAGCCTTGTGCTCCATGAACTTGCGCTTGTTTTCTTCTTCTCGCTTTGGCTCTTCGTGAGGATGGCCATGTTCATAAGTGTGTTGAAATTAGGGTAGATCCGAGGGGTCAGAGTCCTCGGCCCGAGTCAAACCCTTCTTGAACATCTCCGCTTCTTGGAGTCCTTATCCACCTCTTCGGAGGCGAACGAGCCAACTCTATGAATCGATAAGTGTATTCCTCCACGGACTTGTTGCTCAATGGCGAGTTCACGGAACTCATCCCTTGCGCTCAGGTGTAGCTTCGGGATGTGGTAGCGATGAAACTCTTCCACGAACTCATCCCAAGTGATGGCGGAGGGATCTTTGGCGCAGACAAGAGTTTTCCCACCGTGCTAAGGCTGTTCCAAAGGAGTCGGTGGGTGGCCAAAAGAACTTTGTCTCGATCCTCACAGTTGAATGGCTCTAGTTCCCTTAGGATGGCCCTCAGCCAGTCATCTGCATCCAAGGGATTCACGGATCCGCCAAACGTGGGTGGCTTTGTCCGGAGAAATTCTATCGCTTCTCATTCATGCCCGTAACAGGGGCTTTGGGCGGGTGATGGCATTGGCTATGGCTTCCAAAGAACAGTGGTCAGTTAGCCAATACTTGCGCCAGTCTCACGGTGGTGGCGGTGGCGGAACCATGTTTTCTCCTCCATTTTCGTCCTGATACACTTCTTGGTCGTTAGGGCGCTCCCTTCGTTCTGCATGCGATCCTTCCGCATTTGGGTCCATACGACCGGAGCCTTGGAAGCTCCCGGCGGGGCGCCTTGAAACCATCTGTAGGGGCGCGGGTTTCTATAAGATTTTAGGTGATGTTTAAGTTGATTAAGACGGGCTTTTGAAAAGACAGGATCTGACTCCTGCCGTCAAGCACACAACAAGCACACATGACACACAAGCACAACCAACTTCATTTCAACCATGAGAGGAGGATACATCCGAACTACTCGTACAACGCTGGTACACTACACGACAAGGCACTACGACAAAAGCTAAGGGTGCGGCTCTAAGCTCGGACCAGCACGGCTTCATTCCTTGGCAAGGGGGCATGCTATCACGGGCGAGCCATCTTCTGGGGCGGAGTGTGCTTCCAGCGGAATGAGCAGCTCATCGCCGTCATCATCCTGGGGGTTCCCGTTCTCTTGGGGCTGGGCGGAAGTTCCTTCTTCGGTGGTTGATGTTGGTTGCTCGGCGGCTACAGACGGTGTTGGGGTCTCAGGAACTCCTCCCCATCCTATGAGGGGTGTCCCAACTAGGACTTGTGCTTCTCCAACGGCCGGAACGGGTGTTCCACCGTGGTCCATTCTGTCGCGCTGATCCCGGATTCCCTGAGGCTTTCCCGGCAACGCTTCACCGCTTATGGCGGTGCGGTCCTTGCTTCGCTTGAGCCACTCGGACTTGGTGCATCCTCACCGTGACTTCAGCTTGCTCGACCGATTTGCTCCCTCAAGTGCTTGGCTTGGTCATCGAAAGAGCTTATCCAGGGAGACAAGGTAGGCAACTACATGTGCAGCAGGTCTTCTTGGTGGCGGCGTCGTTCCTGTGTTTCTCATGCGGGCTCGCCAAACCGGGGTTACGATGGCGGGAGGAAATACCTCATCGGTGTGGGGACGAGGTGTTCCTCGTAGATCCCGCATGTAGGAGAGTTTTCCGGAGGGCCAAGGATAGGTATCCCGATGTCGAAAACCTGGCGGTCACGCCGCCACGGCTCGGCGTTGTAGCGTGGTGCTTCGGCGATGGAGAGACCACCCTACTGAAGAGTGCCGAGTTGCTCGTACTCTCATCATGTAGTACCTGGGCGCCGGATACCGAGGCGCTCCAGGGAGTTGATAAGAAGGCGAGCAAAACCAGGCTCCTCCTGGCACACGCCTTGGGTCCACCCATCTTCCGCCATCTGAAAACAAAGGTAGATTTGAACAGGTTGTGGTGGGGTACAAGAGATGGATACTTTATTTAGTAGAAAGGTTGGGGTACACTTATTATTACTAGAACTCAGCTTCTAGCCCAAACACCCTAGTCTTATCCTCATGGTGATTCTTCCTCTAGCTGGATGCGGCGCTTCTTCAGTGGGAGATCTTGCTCCAGTATCTCATCCTCGGTCTGGGTCCCTTTGTCCCAGTGAGTTTCTTCGGGTTCTTCCTCATCCAAGTCAGCTTCTTCTCTTCTCCTTCTACGTTCCCTGTGGAGCTCATCCCATAGCTTTTTGTGGAACATCTCCGAACGTTCTCTTTCCCTAAGGTAGTCTTGCTCCATGTTGTGTAGCTCAACTTCCGCCATGGTTGTCTTAATCCTTTCCAGCTCTATCCTTTGCTCCGCTCTTTCCGCCTGTCAACTGCTGCTCAGCTTGCCGGGCTTGCTCCTGGTAGAGGTGGTCTAGGCCTCTGAGGTAGATGGATAGGTGGGAAACTACCTCTTCTAGGTCTTCTTCCTCTCGTTCTATTCCTCTCATGCGATCGATCCACGAGCGTCCTCTTCCTCCGGAGGGTGGAAAGAATCCCATTGGAGTCCTTCGGAGGTGCTGTCTATAAACCACTCGTAGCTGTCGCAGGGCCTTCCGAGCAGCCTTGGGGTAGGTGTCGGCGAAGCGAAATCCAGTGGCGGAGACGAACCAAGGTTCTATGTCGGGGTAAAGCGTGCTTCTTCCCACAAAGATCAGCAGCTTACACCGAAGGGTGCCGAGCGTCAGACTCCCGATAGACGAACTCGCGGATCCCTTTACTCCGACGCGCTCTAAGCCGAGTAGCAGAGGTTAGGGAGACCAGTCGACAGGCACACTCCGTTCCATTCGGGGTTAGCCATCTGGAATCAGGCAAGGATCAAGGTAAAGATTTGGGAAAAGATGAGCTTAGCAAAGGAAAGATTAAAGAGGGGCCAGAGGAGGTCTCGTATCCTAGGGGTCGCGTCCTACGGCCAACCTATGGCTCTGATACCACCTGAAGCGTCCCCTCATCAGAGGTGACTAAATGTGATACAAATACCATCCCGTGAGGTCGGCAACACATTTATTACAACAGGTGGTTCAGTCCCTTACATCACGGCGGCATAGTGGGCACGGAAGCGCCATTGCCACGAGAAACAACACAAAAGCTAAATACCAAACTACGATAGCGAAGGCTTCTAAGGCCTCATCAGAGTACCACACCATGGAAGCTCTTGGTGGCGACCCTGAATCCACAGGCACGGTTGGGTGTAGGGCAGCGACCTACTCGACGCTTCGGGAATGAAGTGGGATCCTCCTCTCGAAAAAAGCAATTATAAGCAAGGGTGAGTACATACGTACTCAACAAGTTCAACCCCACCCACGGAGGGGCTTATAAGCAGATCATGCACAGGATATGTCAATGATCAGGTCAAGGTTTATTTTGCAAACACATTTACTCATGCAGGGGTTCATTTTCGAAAAGGTTTTCGCAAACAATTATTATAACTCAGGTAAACTCAGTTGTTTTGAGAAAACCAATTAGGGACTACCGGACTCCCCGTCCGCAGTAGCCCAGGCACACAGCCACACACTTTTCCAGAAAACAACTCACGCCTCGAAAACATCTCCAACCCAAACACTAGTTTTGTGACCCCACCGTGACTCGTCCAATACCGTGGACACGGCTATTCGAATAGGTTTTACACTGCAGAGGTTGTACATCTTACCCACAAGTAGGGTACCGCCACATGAACACCTTAGTGCGGCGCTGATCCTATCAAAGCCATTACCCACCTTAGCTAACCCTACGAGCCACCACGGAGCACCCAAGGGTTATCTCGTAACTGTATGCACTCACATGCATCGCACTCTACTCCTTGATCTCCGCCGCTCACCCGCACTCGATGGCAAGTAGATTAACTAGTGGGATTTATGCTAAGCCGCTGCCACATACAACGGTCCGAGTGGTAGTACGATAATTGGGTCGTGAGATGTCACGCAACCCGTCCTTAACGACAAGATGGACATCTCAACACGCCAACCACAAAGGTACGAGCTCACCCATACTCGACACACGCGCGCCCATCCTGCTCTACCCAGCTTCTTACTCATTTTCCAAACATATCCCATTTCCATTTTAAAGCACTCACACATTTTGAAAGCACTCACATATTTTTAAAGCAATCATTTAGGCCAAAACAAGATTCAATCATAGCAATCAAGGGTGGCTATCCTACCATGTTTTTAAAAACAATATGCGCTTTATAAACGGTATATGGTTGTGTTTATAAAACTAGGATCAAAGCATGCATCAAAGGATGAGATTGAAGTCTCTCGGCGTGCCGGGATCTCGGGCTCGCCGTCATGAGTCGGCTCCGACCTCCGGCTCGAGGTACCTTCCTTCGCCTACACCGCGGCTATAGCGCATACACAAGCAAGCAATCATTAAGCACACATATTACCTACGAGCTCGAGGAGGGAAATAAATGGAGGGAATATATAAGCCCTAGGGGAAAGGTTGGTGTATGGTTCGTGAGGGATATTCTCGGGAAAGGTGTGGTGAATTTGGGATTAATCGAATAAAATCGTGCATGGGATGTTGGGTTAAAGGGAGGTTATGGGGTTAAGGACCTATTAGTAATTTCTATTAATGGGGAAAGGGTGTGATTATGATAATATAAATTCGGTTAGGGCCTGGTTGTAAATTGTTTAGGGCTTAGCAGTATTTAATCTACAATTATTTATTATCCTAGGGCTATTTTGGAAAGAAAAGAGAGAGAGGAATAGGGGGCTTTTGGAGAAAGAAAGGAAGGGGGGTTTTGGCCTAAACGCGGCCTTCTTCTTCCTCCACAGTTCGCAGCGGCCAGTGAGGCGGGAGGCTCGGCGGCGGCCCGCCCTCCCGGCCAGCGCCAACGAGAGGGGGAAAAGGGAGAGGGCGACAAGGGGATTCACCTCCCTCACTCACCTTGGGCTAGGGTGCGCTGTGGAGGCGGCTCGTGGGCGGCGGCGGACCGGTGGTGATGGGCTTGCGGTGGTGGCTCGATGTGGTCGCGCGGCGAGGCAATGGAGGGGTTGTGGTGGTTTGGTGGTGCGGCGAGGACGGGGCAGGGCTATTTATAGCCGGAGCGAGGTCGGTTCGGGGAGATTTTGTGCTCACCGTGCTCCGGCGAGTCGAGGCGGCCGGCGCAATCCCTGGTGATGGGATAGCTCGCAGAGCGGCAGGATCAGCTCGGCGATGGGACGGCTCGTGCAGGGGTCGCGGAGGAAAAAAAATCTCTCGTCGGTCCGGCAGCGGTCCGGCGGGGAGAGGGCGCGCTCTTGCCCGTGTGAAGCGACGGCTCACCGGCGTTCAGGGCAGCGACGGGTCACGTCTTGGTCCACGCGGTGTCTTGCGGCGGGCGGGCGGCCGCGCGGCGCGCGCTGTTGGTGGATGCGACGGCTCGGTGGTGGTCGCCGCTTGTCAGGGCGGTTCGGCTCGGCCTGGCTCCTTCCGGCGGGCGCGGGCCGGCTGGCGCGGCGGCCGTCGGCAGTCGGCCGCAGCCCGTGACGTGTGGTGGAAGGTGTGTTGCCGGCCTGGTAGCCAGGCGCGGTCAACGGCGCCGGCGCGGCCTGCCGCGGGAGGGAGCAGGCGCGCGGCCAAGGAGGAGGAAAGAAGAGAGAGGGAAGGAAGAAAGGGAAGAGGAAAAGAAAAGGAGGAAAAGTAAAAGGAAGGAAAAGAAAAGAAAGGAAAGGAAGGAAAAGAAAAGAAAAAATAGGAAAAGGAAAAGAAATAGGAAAAAGGTTTAAAAAATTAGAAAACGGTTAGGAAATTAGGGGAAGGGTTTTGCGGGTTTTACGATTTCCGCCGGCGTGATTTTCGGACGGCGGTGATGTCGAGGCGGACCGGCGGGACCGCGGCGACAGGCGCGGGATTCCACGGTGGCCGATCACCGGCTGGAAGCACGCTGGTGTGCTGGCGAGTCGTGGGCGGATTCGCGGCACGCTACCGATGGTGAGGGGGAAGGCGGTGACTAGGGTTTCGAAAGGGGCAAATGAGCTCGGCTGGACAGTTTTGAAAACACGCGTGATTTATTAGGTGATTTATTAGGAGCTAAAAACGCGGGCGTTACAGCAGGAGACCAGCGCTGCGGAGCCGCAGCCGTCGGTTGGACAAGGACGAAACTCTCCACCGGCCGCAATCAGAGCAACCGGAGGAGGCACCTGTTGAGGCCGGAGTCGCGCCGAAGTGGCATAGTTGATATTGCCAGTATACTAGGTGCTCCAACCATGACCGTGGTGCGGTCAACACTGTAAGTTCTTATGAACCTTCAAGTAGTCGTATAGACGACAGACTTGTCTTGTTGACTTGATTGCTTCGTGATGCGGAAATCCTGCACTGTGACTGGGGAGGTGAGAGACCCACTCACCGGAGAGGCCGCTCGGCGGAGGAACGCGAACCCACGCACCGCCATGCATCAAGTCGCAGTGGAGTCGTCGTTGGAGGAAGCCACCTTGGTTGAAGGTATGTGTCCTGTCACCACTGATAGTCACTACGCATAGTAGTCGTAACCACTGAGTTTGACTGCGTGTACTCGTTGTACTAGGAGCACAAGCTGAGGGAGCCTCGATTCCTATCGCCGTGGCCATTGAGACGGCTACTATGGAGTCGGAGCCCTCGAGACCGATGGCGGCTGTGACGGAAGGAGAAGCCCCGTTGAGTGCGGAGGTGCGGACGATCCGCTCCACGGGACGAGCACGGGCGTAGTCGTCCGCTCGCCCATCATAGAGGAAGCTGTGCCAATCCGTTCGGCGGCTATGGTGGAGGAGGCATCCTCGAGTCGCGAGGGTCTTGAGCTGCTGGAAGACAATCTTGTCGATCCGGCCGTTGTTGCTCTGAACATGGAGTCATGGCGCGCACTCAGAAAGTGGGTCAAGGTATGTTGCAGTACCTCGAGTAGTCTTGTACAACGAAATACAAAGTACTGCTTGACTGCTCGCCTTCACGGATATTATTGAAAGATCCTATGAGAAGTCCGAGTCTAAGGGGTACATGACACGATCCTTCGTGCGAATCCTTGAGAAAGAGCTCGACAAGTCGAAGAAACATTCTGTGCTGCTCCAATCCAAGCTTGACGGTGCCTTTGCCCAGTATCATAACGAAGTGCAAGAGATGCAGGCGAAGAGGGACGACTTGATTCTGAAAAACAAGTCGCTGCGCCAGAAAAATAAAGGTATGCTTCCTGCCAAAGCCTTTGAGTACTTATTAGGGTACCTTGGTGTAATCTGGCGATGTGATGAGTTGTCTGCAGAGCTTGAGGAAAGGGTCGACCACCGGCGCCGAGACGGACTTGAAGAATATCGTGTACCGTGAGACCGACAAAGAGAGGTACTTGAGTATGAGTACGCCTTGCACCATGAGTGTATCAAGCACATGGAGCTCGTGAAGCCTCGATCGTGACCTTGTCAATTGCTATAAATCTCTACAGAAGCTCAATGAAGATTGCTAGAAGTCTGGGGCCAATCAAGAAGGAACTTGAGGAAGCCGCGCCCATTGCAAGGTCCGCTGCACTCAAGGGCCCAAGATTGCTCCATTGGTGGATCGGTTGAAGGAAGCCCCTGGGCTCGGCGACATATGTCAAGCACTTGGCGAAGTCGATCCCAACCAAGTCTTGGCATACATGAAGTCATATTTCCCAAGGCTCCGTGGACGTAGTCGGCCGGTGGACTGAACTGCATCGACAATCGACAGGATCCTCCTAGAGGAGATGGCGCATTCTTGAACAAGTGGCGGAAAAGCTCAACCTTCAGTAGAAGTACCTGTAGGAGTAGCTTGAAGAAATTGATGTAAAACAAACAGAGTTGTTAGTAACTTGTTTGGATTATCAATGAAAGTTGACCACGATATATCGATGAAATAAGTACCAGAGCCGCCACTTGCAAACGGTGTGGAGTACCAAACCATGGTGAAGCTTGCGAGTAGTAGTACTCAGTAGAAGATGCCTGATTGGAAGGCTCAGTAAAGAAGTTGAATGGAAATCAAACTTTATTACTGATGAATAAGTACACCTGGATGGTCAGAGCCGTTTACAAGTGTAGTCGCCAGGACCCGGAGGCCGCCTACGGCTAAGTGGCACTAGGACCCTTAGGCCTAGAGATCCGTTAGTAGTCGTAGACGGATCTACATACATGGTCTTGCAGCATCACGCTAGAGTCCTCAGCGCTCTAAGCAGCCCAAGATCCGTTAGTAGTCGTTGACGCTGGATCTTGGAGAAGAGTAGTCCGGAGACTAGTGCCAGGACCGAGAGGCCACTTACAGCGAGGAGTCCATGGTTAGTCGTGTAGACCTGGACCCGTAGAGTAGTCGGGCGACTACGCGTAGAAGCGACACAGCTGGTCAACGTTCCACGAGTTGTTGATGTCATCGCCTTCAAGTGTTTGGAGGCGATAGAGCCCGGGTCCGGTCACCTTAGAGATTGAAAAGGACCTTCCCATGGTGAGCTGAGCTTGTGTAGTCCGTCCATGTTCTGGATACGACGGAGGACTAGATCGCCGACGTTGAAGCAGCGTTCCTTGACGTTGCGATCGTGGTAGCGTCAGATACCCTCAAGGTACCTTGTTGATTGGACGAGGGCGGCGCAGCGGGCTTCTTCAAGGCCGTCGATGTCAACCCGTCTGCTGTCTTCCGAGATGCCTTCGTCGTATTGTTCTACCGCCGGGATTCCCATATCACGTCAGTAGAATAACCGGAGCCATAGACCGTGAAGGAAGTAGGGCGACGTCCTGGCTTGGTAGGTCGAGTCTGAAGCCCCAGAGTGTGTTGGGTAGTTCCTTGATCCACTTGCCACCTTTTGTGTTGGCTGCGTCGTGCAATCACTTTTTGAGGGTGTCGAGCAATTATCCCGCTGGCGCGCTCAACTTGACCGCTGGCGCGGGTGGGCGATCGAGACGCACTTGACGCCGATCCCGTTTCTCGCAGTATTCTAACCGTGGTTGTTGAAGTTGGAACCCAAGTCCGTGATGATGCGATGGGGCAGCCGTAGCGATGCACAGTTCATCCAAGAAGTCGAGTACTCGGCCTTTTGGGCGGTGTGACCGGCTTGACTTCGATCCACTTGGTGAACTTGTCGATGGCCACCAAGACTACATTGAATCCTCCGGCGCTTGGCGGAGGTCCAATCATGTCGAGCCCCAGCAGCAAAGGGCCGAGTTGGTGCTATGGTGACTAGCTTGTAGGCGACGGTTGTTGCTTGGCGAAAAATTGACATCCTTGGCACTTTCTCGACTATTTTAGCCGAGCCGTACTTCGCGGCCGCAAGAGAAAGCTCGCCGAAAGCCTTGCTCACCGCTCGGCGAGCTGTTGGCGGTAAGACGCTGGTTGCCGCAGACGCCTTTGTGGATCTCCTCCAAGATATCCTGCCTTCTTCTCGAGGTATGCACTTCATGAGTACTCCAAGTGGCACCTCGCTCAGAGCTTGTCTCCGACTAGCACGTAGGCCTTTGCTCGGTGGACGAGTTGTTCGCCAAGTTCTTGTCGGGTGAGACCTTCTGCTCGCGGATGTAGTCGATGAAGGGTTGTCTCCAGTCCACGTCAATCATCATGACCTCCTGGTTAGACTGTAGTGGCGCGGGGTTAGTGGCCGTTAGTGCTGACTCCGGGATGGATGGCGTGTGAAGCTCGTGGACGAAGACTCCAGCAGGAACTTGCACGCGAGTAGAACCAAGCTTCGACAGGACGTCCGCGGCGACATTGTTGTCGCGGACGACGTGGTGGAACTCGAGACCGTAGAATTTGTTCTCGAGCTCATGGACCTCCGCAATAGGCGCCCATGTTCTCCTTATTACGATCCCAAGACTTGTTGACTTGGTTGATGACCACCGCGAGTCGCGTGAGACTAGTAGCCGCTGATGCCCAAAGAGATTGCGGAGCCCGTGAAGTGGGCTTCGTACTCGGCTTGTTTGAGACCTTCCAAGTAAGATCCGCAGGGATGTACTTGAGTTGTTCGCCTTGGGAGATCAGCAATACCCCTGCACCCGCCCCTTCGAGCTTGAGTGAGCCGTCAAAGTACATCACCCGCTGCTCGGGCGCTCGGTTGGAGTTGGTAGTGATTCTCCGCCACGCCATGAAGTCGACTAGTGCCCGGACTTGATAGCGTGCGTGGCTTGAAGTCGATTATGAGGGCGCCGAGTTCGACCGCCCACTTGGAAATTCTTCCAAAGAGCATCCCGATTGCGGAGTATGTCACCGAGCGGGTAGTCGGTGATAACAACAATTGAGTACTCCGGAAGTAGTGTCGTAGCTTCCGCGAGGTGATGAGCACGCAGAGAGTAGCTTCGGACCGGTACCGTGCCTTGGACTCGGCGTAACCTCGGCGATGAAGTGGGCAGTACGGGTGGGTAGGCGTGGCCTTCTTCGCCGCCGACGGCGATGATGGCGATCGACCACATGAGTAGTCGCAGCAGGTAGAGAAGCGTGTCGCTCCTTTTGCGAGCCGTGAGGACCGTGGCTTAGACAGAAGTCTTTGAGCTGTGCTAGAGCTTGATCGCCTCCGCGTCCACGCGAACTTCTCTTGATGCTTGAGTAGTTTGAAGAAGGGTAGTCCCGTTCTCCGAGCTTCGAGATAAACGTTGGCCGCCATGCACCCCACCACGACATCCTTGATGCGGGTTGGAGATTTCATGTTGGTGATGGCGAGATCTTCTCGGCTTGGCGATGCCACGATGGTCGATGATGAAGCCAAGTAGTTTCCCGAGATGGTACGCCAAAGACGCACTTGTTGGGATTGAGCTTCCATTGGTAATCTCGCAGGGAAGCGAAAGTCTCTTCAAGATCGGCGATGAGCGATCGGAGTTTCGGTCTTGACGACCACGTCCATCCACGTAGGCTTCGACATTCTTGTTGAGGCCTCTTGAAGCGCTGGATAGCTCGTTGGTAGGTGGGCGTTTCTTCAACCCGAACGACATTGTTGTAGCGAGGCGCCGAACGGTGATGAACGCGGTCTTCTCGGTCTTCTTCCTTGATAGCGATCCGGTGGTACCCGAGTAGCGAGGAAGCAAAGCGGTGTCGCAGCCACCGTGGAGTCGATGACTTGATCAATTCGCGGCAACCCGGCGGTCTTTGGGCGTGCTTGTTGAGGTCGGTGTAGTCGACGCACATCCTCCACTCGTTGGTATTCTTCTTGCGGATGAGGACGGGGTTGGCGAGCCACTCAGGATGGAAAACTTCACGGATGAAGCCCGCCGCGAATAGTTTGGCGAGTTCCTTCTTGATGGCATCCCGCTTGGTGAAACGGGCGAAGGTGTTGTCGTTTGGGGCTAGCTTTAGGATTGACGTTTAGTGAGTGCTCGATCAGCCTCCTGGGCACCCCTGGCATGTCCGCTGGCTTCCATGCGAAGATGTCTCGGTTAGCCCGGAGGCGATGGCGCATCTTCCTATTTCGGTCAAGACCCGCCCGATCATGGTGGTCTTGCCGCCGCCGTCCCCAAGGTCGATAGCCTTCACTTGACTTCCTCCGGTGGTCGAGGCTTGTTTGCGGTGTCGGTCTTCTCGGGAATCTCGAGTTCGGTTGGGGCGAGCTTCTTGACGCAAAGAAAGATCTCCATCATTGCATTGGGTACTTGGTTGGTTGCTGCGAGTTCCACGGCCGGTGTCGCATCAAACGAAATCTTCAAGTCCCCTTGCAAAGGTGTGAGTATTCCGGCAGACTTGGCATCTTGAGTACCAAGTAGGTATAGTGTGGTACCGCCACGAACTTGGCGATAGCTGGTCTGCCGAGGATGGCATGATAGGAGGTTTCGAAGTTCGCAACCTCGAACTTGATGTACTCGGTGCGTAGTTCTCCTTGTCTCCCAAGGTAATCGCAGGACCACCGAGCCTAGTGGAATAGCCGCCATCGGGACAATGCCATAGAAGGGTGACGCGCTCTTGGTGAGCATGTCGGTGATGTCGAGCTTCATCTTCTTCAAGGTCTTGGTGAAGAGGACATTGAGTCCGCCTCCCGCCGCCGATGAGGACCTTGTTGAGTCCGGAGCCCGCGACTACGGTGTTTCGTGACGAGTGGAAAACATCCTTCGGTTCGAGAAGCTTGTCCATTGATCCGCGGAGAAGGTAATGGGTACCTCCGACCACCTTAGAGGTGTCGGCACCGCTGGTTCAATGTTCAAAACTTCCGCCGAGTGGCCTTCGAGACCGTCTCGTGGGTAGTCCTCAAGAGGACATTCACCGCCTTGTCGTTCCCCGGAAGTCGCGTGCCCTCGCCGACTTTCTTCTTGCCCTTCTTGTCGTGAGGAGGCCGTGGGTCGGAGTATCCTTGAGTGCTCACGGAGCCGATAACACTGCTCGGTGGTGTGATTACCATCCGGATGCCACGGCACTTCTCTTTGAGCAAGTCTCGCCGCTCGAGGTCTTTTTGAGTTGTCCTTTGCTGGCGTCAGATAGCCGTGGATTGTTGTCCGCTTGCACTTACGTTGGAGCTCGAGTTGTTGTTGTGGCGACCCCTTGATCTTTGTTGTTGTTGTTGCCGCCCGTGTTGCTCTTGTTCTTGCCGCGAATGGAGTCGTACTTGGCGTCGCCTTTGTCCTCTCGGCCGCCCATGATGTGATCATGTCCTTGAGCTTGGTGATGGAACTCGGCGGCGGCGAAGTCTTCAAGGTGCGACGGTGGTAGAGTCCGTCTTGGAAAAGGTCAATGACTTCTTTGTCGGTGATGTCGATCACGGTACGCGGCTTGTCGAAGAATCGCCGCATGTACTAGCGGCGCCTCGCCTTGTTCCGCTTGACCATTGCCGTGTCCATGCGAGCACCCGAGTGCCCCATGGTGCCCGCTGGTTGCCGGTGAACTCGGTTCACCGCTGGTCCCACCGGGTCGATCGAGTTCTTTTCGAGTGACTCGAGCCATGTGAGTGGAGCCCGATCCGCATGTAAGGGAAAGAAGAGGCACTTGGCCGTTGTTGCCACCAGATTTTCCGGCCAAGGCGTAGCACCGAGCCATCGAATCGGGTCTTGCTTCACGTCATATTTGGAGATCCCGAGAGGTTTGAATTTCTCGGGAGGAGCAGGCGGTCTTGCGAGTATGCGGGAAGCCGTCGCCGCTTGCTTCAATAGCCTTCTTGCGACGGATCTCGCCAATCTTGTGGCGGGCATCGAGCCGCCACGCGCGTGCGTTTGGCGCGTGGCTAGTCGCGTGGCCTCGCCGCCGCGATCGCCGCCGCCACCCGCCTCTTTGCCGCTGGCCATGGGAGGAGCTTCCGCCGCCACCACCGCCGCTGCCGCGACTACCTCCGGTGCCACCCTGGCTGATGCCACCCTGTGAGGGTCCTCCACCCGAGACCCTAGAGCGGTTGGGATTTGGCCGGTGTTCACCACGACACGATGCCCGTCCGCCCCGGGCCGCGCTAGTGGCTTGCTGGCGTCGTGAGTCCCGACGGGGGTACTTGAGCAACCCTATTGTCGACCCGCATGAAGTAGGCGCCTTCGTGAGTTTGGCGATGACTTCGCCGTGACCCCCGGCCCGCCGTGCTATCGTGGTGATGGACATGAGGCACTGCTCAGGAGTAGTGTGTACCCGGTTGGCGACTTGCTCCAGAGCCTCACTGAGGCTCCGGATAGGGAGAGTTTCCTGAGACGCCCACGCCGATCGCTCCGCTCTGCGGTCACGCCGAGCGTTCTTGTCTTGTGGTCTCGCTCGAGGTGCGTTGGCAGATAACTCGTCCTCCGAGATGTCGCCAAGGTTCACCGGGTTTCTCGGTTCAAGTCCCAACATCTGTGGCCGTCATGAAGACTTCACGGTCGGGAGTACAGAGACTAGAGTCAGTAGTCACCACCTCGGTGGGGGTGTGCTCGTCATTTAGAGCCAGCGGAGTCCCCTCCTGGAAGGGGAGTGAATCGAGGTAGGCGACACGGGCGTGAGTTGTCGTCCGTCAGTCCGCGCCATCGGGCCGAGACGAATCACGGGAGTGGATGTAATGACCAGGCCAGAGGCAGGACCTGACAGCAGTTCCTTAGTCATGTTGAGCTCGGACTCAGATTCGATTGGGTCCGATCCAAGTCGAACTCGTGAGGAAGAGTCCGAGTAGTAGCCGGTTCGGTGTTGGAGTCCGAGAAGTACTGAGGCGATCTCCTTGCCGCCCGGGGCAGCGAGAGCCTCCGCATGGGCCCTGCTAGCATTGCAGAGACCATATGGGAAGTGCTCGTGGAGAGGGGTCGCTTCACACGATGGTTCAGAGCCACCGCATGAGGCGATCCAGGACGCCGAGTTCGAGTTGGAGGCGGATCCGGCTCAAATCGGCGACTTGGTAAAGCGAAATTTCGCGATAATTTTTCGACGAGTGGGCCCGTGGCAACTTCGAAGCGCCACGAGCCCGGCCTCGGGTCCGGGGTCATGGTGAGGTAGCCGAACGATCCAGCCGCCGCCGGTGAAGACCCAGGAGCCAAAGACGAAGGTGTCGCCGTGGTTGAAGGCGCCGGACGGTCGGCTTGATGACGATCGGAGCCGTCGAGTTCGCCATGTGATCTTCGGCGAAGTTCTCCTACCCGCGCGCCACCGTTTGTTTTAACGGCAACCTACCAAGGGAGTACCCGAGGTAGATGAATGTGGCCTCGCCGAGATCGGTAACTCAAGGAGAGACACGTGGCACACAATTTAGACAGGTTCGGCCGCGAGGTGCGTAATACCCTACGCCCCGTATGCCGCGTAGCTCTGGATTGATTAGATGTGTTTACAAGAAGATGCGATGGTGAGATAGGGGTCCCCGCCGCCTTATATAGTCCGGGAGGTGGGTTACAAGTCGGGCTTTGAGGAGAGTACTAGTCTGCACGGCTAGGAGTTCTTTACATGGATCCGACATGTGTAGCTTCCTATCCGAGTTCTATCTCCCCGCAATCCTTGCGCCCCACGCCAGCAGGTGCCGTGTTGCCCAAGTTGAGTAGTCCCAGGGGCCCAACGAGTAGTCGGTCCTGGTACCCACCGGAGTAGTGGGCCCAGGGATGTCCATACGACAGAGATGAAGTGTCATGAATTTGTGAGATGAATTATATATGCTATGTGATATGAACTTTGTGTGATTCGATATGTGAATGATGTAGTGAAACTGAACTTGTTTTGGTGGAATTGAACTTGTTCTTGTTCTTGTCGGAGTTGGAGTTGGAGCTGGAGTCGAGCCGGAGCGGAGTGAAATCGGCAAAGAAGGCGCCAGGTTTTTTCACAAAAATCCTTTAATCTCGGTTGGTATTATCAATCGAGACTAAATGTCCTCTTTTGTCCCGGTTGGTGACCCGGGACAAAAGGAAGGGTCATTTGTCTCATCATTAGTCGGTTGGACTGGAGAGACCTAACCCCTCTCCACCAGTGAATGTATATGTAATGGTTTGCTCTAACTTTAGCCTTCATCACCAGCATATGCATTAACATTGCCCATTGGTCCACGTGGACCGTGCGGCGGAATCGGAACCCGTGCTAATTTAAGGAGGACCAGATCGTCTAGTGGCACACTTGTGATTTTGTTTCCTTTAGAAGAAGGGTTAGTTTCGAGATATTCATTCTTAGGGCAGTCCCAACCCAATGACTAGGATGATGTCCATAGAATTAAATGAGCTACCACATAGGATAAAATATGATGTGGCAAGAGAGTAAATGAAGAAAGAGAAGGAAACCGAGTCTTGCATGAGACCTAGTTTCTACACATCATCCAAAACATAATTTGAGATGAGTAGCATTTAATTCAAGTATGAAGTAGTAGTGTTTGCATTGGAAGGATAGTGTCTTGTACTAGTTTCTTGATGATGTGTAGATTATGGAAACTATGTCTATTTGTTTTGGGTTGGGACTGCCCTTAGTGCTTGGATGGTGTTGAAAGGCTGGATCTTTGATTGGTCGTCCCCTCGGCTTTTTGAAAAGGCGGTAAAATTCTGGATCCGCTACTCGAGGATGGATGCGGCTTTTCCACTTTGTAGGGTGGTGAGATGGGATATAAGAGATGAGAATTGATGACGTGGTGACCACCTTTGAACAAAATTAGTTAATTACATGCATCAATAATGATCATTTGTTCTTAAGTGCACCTCTTCATGTAGGGCTAGATAACGAGCCGGCTCGTTATCTTGACGAGCAAAAATGCCAAATCGCTACCACCCACATGTTGCAAACTGCAATGACAAGATCGAAGAACTAGGCATAAGAATCGCAGAACATCAAACAACTCGGGCAGATCGGTTTAAAGTGCAAATCTTGCCCCGTACACATCAAACAAACACATGCAATTGCCAAGAATCATACTACACATCACATCTTTCAAAAAAAAAGAATCATGCACATCACACGCGCGCAACAACAGATTGAGTCAAGCTCAAAGCGCAGGTGAATCTGCATACCAGATCTCACTCCCAGAGTCAAACAGATAAATCCATCCTTCAGGAGCCTCACGCACGGCCCACTTCGTCAATGTGGTGCCAACTCTCCAATTCTTGCTCGACCGAGAGATCTTGGGTGTTGGGCCATTGGTGTGGCAGGGGTGCCGCATCCCTGCGTAGAGGTGGCACCGGCATGGGTCGCGTGGCTCAGAGGAGGGGAGAGGGGTAGGACGGTCTAGTGGGACGCTACCCACCAGGGTTCAAATCCTAGTGCTCGCACCTTTTTCTAGATTTATTCCGGGATTTTCTGCTATGCATTAAGTGGTAGCGGTTCCGACGACGAGGCGTGGTGACTTCGAGAATCTCTGCTCACCCTTCAGAGGTGCTCATAATGGTAGGGTTACGTGTATTCATAGGGTGAGTGTGCGTGTTGTGAGTGTCTCGTGTAATCTAAAAAAAAGTTAGGAAAGGGGACGGAGTGGTTCTACTGTTGCGGGGTAGAGGAAGAGCTGTGGATTCGCGGGATAGCGACGCCTGTCTGGCCGAAGTGAAGGGCGTGACGTGTCGTGTGGTGGCGGACGAGTGGAGGGACTAACGGGTGGACTGTGGTGGGGTTAACTCCAGCAGTATGTGCATCTCGTGATTCGCAAACAGCGACATAGGTAGGGAAGAGACGGAATGGCGAGAAGGTGCGCCTTCCAGCAGAACGCGGTTCTCCTCGCGCATTCTGCTGCGGCAGTTGACTCCCGCGCCGGCCTGGATCTCGAGCGCCCCTCCTCTGCTCCTCTCCCTCCTCTCCGGCGGAGGAAGAACGGCGGCGGCGGGCCCGTCTCTACCCTCCCTCCTCGGCGGCGCACCTCGCTCCCCGACCTCCCTCCTTTAGACCTAGGAGTTCGTCGTCCTCGCCTGCTCGGAGCTCGGTTGGGGCTGAGCGCGCAGGCAGGCACTGCTGCGAGGCCGTGCTGCGCCGTTGGAGCCGCCGCTGGGTTGGTTCCTCCGCGGACGGATCGAGGCGGAGGCGGCGGAGGGTGCAAGAGGTGGCGGGGATCGAGACGACGACGTGGAGCTCGCGCCTTGGTTCCCTCCGCGCGGACGGATCGAGGAGGCGCAGCCTCACCGGCGGCGGATATGCGGCTGAGGGTCGAGCTCGGCGGCGCGGTCGAGGCGGATCTACGGCTGAGGGTCGAGCTCGCCGGCACCTCGCCTCCGCCACGGCCCCTGCTCCGAATCTCCATGGCAGGGGGCAGAACGCGACGACGAAGGGGAGACGCGCCTACGGGGCGGAAGCGGGAAGGCCGGGGACGATGGATGGGAGCCGGGAAGAGAGGACCGAGTCGCGGGGGGATTTGGTGGTGGATGGATGCGGTGGCGAGGCAGGCATGTTCGGCACCGAGGGCGGTGGGGAGCCGACGGGAGGGGGAGGGTGGGAGGCGAGGCGGAGCCGTGGAGGAGGGTGGTTGGAGCTGTGGTGATGCAGCGTCTCCAAGAATGCGGTTCGGCCAGGGTAGAACTGCATTTTGCAGATGTAGATGCAGACACCATTGGAGGCGCTACAGTAGCATTTTTTTTCTCATTTTGCAGATGGGGGTGAGGATGCAGAAGCTCCTGGAGACAGTCTTAGGGTTGGTTTCCTGGGCCTTGTTGTGCTGCTTTGTTGCTATGTTTCCTGGCCTGCTCAGCGCTGAGCTGTTGATGTTGCCTGGTTCGTTAGCTCGTGAGCTGCTCACGAGCCGAGCTGACATCAAGCCGACTGAGCTAACAAGCTACGAGTATTTCGTCCAGCCCTACAAGCAAGGCACTTATATTAACTGGAATTTGGTTTTAAAAAAAAAGAAGTCAAAGATCTCTGTGTTCTTCATCGCTTTCGAATCAAGTTCGTTAAGTTTCTGGATCCATTGTGCACTGTGTGTGTGGGGCAGCTGCTTCCCATTTCTTTGTTTCTCTATCCTAATAATTAAATCAAATTTAAGAGCTACCGAAATCCCACTGTCAAGTTTAATTTTATTTGTTGCCCCCAACAAATCCATCTCCAAGTCACCTAGGTGGTTATAGTTTCAAAAAGTTCCCATGTGTTCTTTTCGTTACAAAGGAACAATGAAAAGTACTATTTACTCATCAAATTCATCACATTTTCTCTTTTAATAAAAATATTATTTATTTGCAACTTTACTGTTCTTTTCTTCACTCAAAAGAACAGGAAACAGTAGCAGCACTCGAACAAGAAGGAGACGGCGAAAATGGCAGCAGCATGCCATTTATTGGTACTTCAGTATCGAGGTCTACTCCATCCTTCAATGTTCAATCCCACAAGTGGAAGAGCTGAGTCCACCATGTAAGAGCAAGTATTATGGTCAGCGAAGAGAAGACTACTGAATCTGACGTGGATGAAGAGAGAATAGCGGGCGAGAAGTACAGCGCCGGCTCGAGCGGGCGTAGAGCAGCTGCCCCCAGCAGGCCTGCTTCTAATTGGCTGTTGAAGATGGAAAATCATTAATGAGCACGGGACCCACCACCAGAGCCATTTTCTTGCCGCCGGCCGTCTGCGTTATTATAAAACTTGCTCTAACAGCGACTTGCAGCATCACATCGGGTGGCGTTTGTTATAGTGAGCTGGCTTAGAGCAGGGCCAATAAGGCTGTCCGCACCGGGTGCGGTAAAGCCCAGACGGACACGGTGGCGGATGGCGTTGGCCTTTGGCGCACCCCGCACCGGAGAGCGCCAAAGGCACGGGCATCCCGTTCGCCGCTGGGACGCCATGCGGCGTCTTCACACACTCGGGCGGGCCCACCAAGATGCCCAACCACCCTCCTCGCTCTCCACGCGCCGCCGCCCACGCGCCCGCTCGTCGGCGGTCGGGAGAGAAGGGGAGGGAGAGGGGATCCCGCGCGCCGCCGCAGGTGCCTCGCGTCCGCACGCACGGAGCTCTGCCGACCACCACGAGCAGGCGCAAGTAGAGCCCCTGCTGGATCGTCGCGGTGGAGCCCGAGGTCGAGCTCGCCGGAGAGACCGAGGTCGACGGGACTGCCGATGCCGCAACAACAGAGAGAGACCGAGACCGAGGTCCGTGCCGCCCGAGCTGGGAGGGACCGGCCACGAGCTCCGTCGGCGCCGCCGCGCGAAGGGAGGGAGCTCCGCCGCCACAGATCGAGGGAAGGGAGGCCGGCCTAGATCCACCGTTGGGCAGAGCGCCTTGCGCTCGGAGCTGGCCGACGAGCGTCCACTCCAAGCTCCACCTCACCGTTGAATCGAGCGGCCGCCGTGGCCGAGCCGCCACCGTCGTGCACCTCCGCCTCCGCACGCCCGCCGCCGAGGGGTCGAAGCAGGGGAGAGACCCAATGTCGAGCCGGGAGCGAGGCGGCAGCCGCCGCGTCGCGGAACTGAGCCGAAGCTCCACCTCGTCGTTGAATCGAGCGGCCGCCGAGGCCGAGCTGCCACCGTCGTCCACCTCCGCCTCCGCCTCCGCACGCCCGCCGAGGGGTCGAAGCAGGGAATTGAGCCGACGCGTGGGCGTGTAAGGACGCCGTCGCCACGCCGCGGATTTGAGCCGGCGCGCGTCGTGCCGGCGCCGTCCTCCACCTTGCTCTGCCACCACCGACGGAGATCGAGAGAGGGAGGGAGATGAGTAGAGGGGTCAGGTGAAAAAGAAGAGGAAAGAAGGAGAGAGAGAGGAGAGAGGAGAGGGGTAGTTGGAGATGGATGAATAAAAGGGCAGAGTATGACATGTGGGTCCTGTGGCTGGTGGTTGGTATGGAGTACGAGATATAGGAGATGACGAGTGCGGAGAAATTGGTACTGTACTGCAAAATCTTGCTGACTAGGCGGAATATTCCCTTTAGGGGATGGTTTTTAGGGTATGACGAGTGCTACCAGCCTAAACGTGTGTAAAAGACAAGCTATCTACAGGGAGTACAGTAGACCAAGTGATACAATACAATAACCGGTCTACCTTGAAATATGTTTTTTATTTGTGTAGGTCCTACCTGCAGAGAGAAGGGAGGGTGGCGCTGGCGCCGGCCGGCGGCCACCGAACGCCTTGGCGCGCGTGCCGCGCTCGGCGCCGAGTCTGGCGACCAGCGGCCCTCTCTCTCTCTCACACGGTCTCACCTCCCTTCTCTCCTCCACGTCACATATTTTGCCTACATGTCCGGCGTGGCCAAGCTCAGGAATTTTTTTTATATTTTTTTTCTTTGATTTTCGAAAAATAAATGGACGAATCAAAAATTTCGAGAAATATACATCTGCCACCGTACCTCACGGCGGCAGGAGTTGGGGTACTGGCGTTTCCTACGCGGAGGCGTCACCCTATATAAGGGGGCGACGGCTGCCGCCACCCCCTCCTCCCTCCCTCACTCTCTCCTCTAAATCTTCGGCTTTCAACCCTTCGGAGACCTTTTGACTAAGGTATGTTTCTAAATTTAGTTTAGCTTAGTTAGTGTAGTTAGTTAGTTAGTTTAGTTAGTTTAGAAATTTCAAAAATTTTAGAAATAGTTATAATTCAAATAATTAGATTAAATTAATATAAAAATATTAAAAAATTATTTTAATTCACATAAATTGGTTTTAAACTTTTAGAAAATAGTTATAATTCAAAAAATTGTTTATTAGACTAGAAAATGGTTATAATTCACAAAATTAGACTAAATTGATATAAAATTAGTAGAAAATAGTATTAACTCACATAAATTGTTTTAATTCATTTAAAATTCCTAGAAAATAGTTATAATTCACAAAATTAGATTAAATTGATATAAAATTCGTAGAAAATATTTTTGATTCACATAATTCGTTTGAATTCATTTAAAATTCCTAGAAAATGATTATAATTCACATAATTAGATTAAATTGATACAAAATTCGTAGAAAATAGTTTAAATTCACATAATTCGTTTTAATTCATTTAAAATTTGAAAATGGTTATAATTCACATAATTAGATTAAATTAATGTAAAATTTTAGAAAATATTTTTAATTCACATAATTTGTTTTAATTAGTATAATTGACTAATTGATTAAATTATGTTATTTTTTGCACGCACGTATGGTAGGAGTTGTTCGGACGAGTATGCGGACCTCACACCACCGTCAGACGTGTCAACCGTTCGGACGCTCGCGATAATGCTTCTGACCACCCGACGTTGTATAAACTACTTGCATCTACTCGCCGATTATGATATGATCTTGTGATTATGCTTACACTTATCGCTTTGTTGTTTTTAAAAGGTTAAAAGTGTTTTAAAAATAAAAAATTTTAAAAAAAATAAAAATGGCCTTACCGCCATGTGGCGCACAGGGCCCCGCGCCGTACACGTGACCGCCGCCAGAAGCCCCGCCGCACTTACCTGCCAGTGGGGACTTAACGCTGGCGGCACGGCGGCAGGATGTGGATGTCTGCCATGCCACACGGCCAAGAAGATCCTCGCCACGTAGGGTAATGCATGGCGATGATGTATATTTCTCGAAATTTTTGGTTCGTCCATTTATTTTTCGAAAATCAAAGAAAAAAATATAAAAAAAATTCCAAGCTCAGCCTAGAGCCATACGGGCCTGGCTCAAAGCGTGCGGAGATTTTGTTAGGCAAATCTGCACCTCATGATGCTGGCTGGGCGGGATTTTGTTGGGTGGGCTGCACATCACGTGCAGCAAACGACACACGCATTACCAGTCCAAAGTAGCTGTGGACCGGATTCAAGGTACTACCTACATGCGTTCGTTTGAAGTTTGAATTGTTTCTTTACTTGTGTGATGATGGGTGCGTTTGTTAGCCAGCCCAGGACGTTTGGTGGCCTGGACGGCCTCCCGGACCTGGCCAGCTAGGTGCATTTTTGGCCCGCTAGGTTGTTTCACGTCACCACCGGTCGTCTGTGTGCACGCAAGAAAGGAGCCGCTTGCTCCCGCCCGTCGAGCTCCAGAGGGTGCGTTTGGTAAAGTGGGTCGACTCAGTCAGGCCAACGAACCAGGCTAAAGCCGGATGGGCTAGGCTCACCAGGTGCAGAAAACGTGTTTGGCGAACTTGCAGCCCATGGTGCTGGCCGGGCCGTGTTTGTGTTTGTTAGGCTGGGTCAAAAATGGGACCCAGCTAACTACCTCTAACTGCCGTTTAACGATGGCGTTTGGCAGCCTACATCACGGTGGGTTATGCTCACCACACGCGCAGGGAGGATGTAGCTTACCGCCCTCACTGCTGAGCCCAGAAATGAACATTGACACAGTTTTAATGTATACATCTTATTTAAGAACTTAAACAAGGAGGTCATCAATTGATAAATACTTAAAATTACATACAAAGTCAATTACAGGCTATTGCGCCAGAAAACTTAGAGAAATTATGAAGGGAACGTCGTACTTTTCTTCATTTGAACTCCAACATCAGGAAACACATGCATGAAATCAAAGGAAACCCAAATGAGTTGTGTATGAAAGCAAAAATCAGTTGTGTACCATGGAAGCAAAGACATGCAAGGCTCGGTTATAGATGAAAACTTGCCTAAGAAATTAGATACATCTAGGAGTTGCCTTCTTGTCGTGCGGGTAGTGCCTGACTGCCTCACAAGTAGGTGACACCTAGCTGGATCCACCACATGAGAAGGTTATCTTCATCGCTATGCAAAGACTGAGTGCATAAGAACTGAAGGAAGGCAAAACAAAGAACATACCCTGACTGCCTCACAAGTAGGTGACACCTAGCTGGATCCACCACATGAGAAGGTTATCTTCATCGCTATGCAAGGACTGAGTGCATAAGAACTGAAGGAAGGCAAAACAAAGAACAATAATAAGGGTGCGTCAGTTGGTATAGTACAAGAGTAAAGTTCGAACAGGTCTTTGCCAGCGAGGCCGAGGCGATGTTGATGGTGCTAACCGAAGGGAACACAAGCAAGGTCGCCATCGTCATCGCTCACAATGACCGTGGAGAAATTTACTAT
This sequence comes from Cenchrus purpureus, assembly GCA_022644695.1. Lineage (NCBI taxonomy): Eukaryota > Viridiplantae > Streptophyta > Magnoliopsida > Poales > Poaceae > Cenchrus > Cenchrus purpureus. Next base: position 12,501,613 of record CP053467.1, read on the forward strand.
CATCATTCGCATACAAAAGCAAACAACAAAGACATTGTAGCGTCAGAAGGGATACATTGCGAGCGGCATGCTATCCCTTCATCACCCGCAAATTGAGGTAAAAGAGAAACAAAGCCTCACCAATCTCAGGATGAGAACAAAATTCTGAAGATTTGCAAAGTCGACCCTGTAACATCATAAGATAATCTGCATGGCAAAACGAAGAAACATTGTCAGATGAACAATAGGCTGGGTCTGAGCAAAGATATCGCCTGCTCTTCATCTCCAAACATCATAAGATAAAGACAATTAAAGCAACAAAGCCAAGTAGCAGAATAACATGCCTCAGTACAAATGCATCACAGGCAGAAAAGGTAGGAGATAGGAGGCTCAGTACAAATGCATCACAGGCAGAAAAGGTAAAAGATAGGGGGCCTCAGTACAAATGCATCACAGGCAGAAAAGGTAGGAGATAGGGGCCTCAGATCATAGTTCAATTAGCCACAAGTCAGTCATATAGTAAGAGTGGCTCAAAAGTGGCGAGAATGGAGGAAGAAAAAGAACCAGACACCAAACAGCGAAAACAACAAGGCGAAAGAACAAATAGACATAGGCCGCTTCATTATTGCCAACTTAGTATTCTTCATTGGCCAAAGAACCAAAGAAAACAGGAGGGATGAAGGCATATAAAACAGGAGGAAGGTAGGCATATAAAACAGGAGGAAGGTAGGCATATAAAATAAACATGAGAAATCAAAGTCAGAAAGAGCAAGTACATTAGATAGGCATATGAAAACAGTGTAAAGAGCAAGGCACATAAGCACATGAAAAGAGTAAAGAACAAGACATATAAGCACATGAAAAGAGTAAAGAGCAAGGCACATAAGCACATGAAAAGAGTAAGAGCAAGGCATATAAGCACATCAGAGTAAGAGCAAGGCACATAAGCACATGACAAGAGTAAGAGCAAGGCATATAAGCACATCAACAGAGTAAGAGCAAGGCATATAAGCACATGAAAAGAGTAAGAGCAAGGCATATAAGCACATCGAGTAAGAGCAAGGCATATAAGCAAATGGAAACTAAGATCATGGCAATGGAAACTAAGATCATGGCAAATGGCAATATAGGCATATAGTAGTTCTACCTCCATCACATCCAATCATCACAGGCATCACAAGCATATAGAGGTTCTAGATTCAACATATTACAGTACTTACCATGCAAATCCAGAGCAAATAGTTAGCAATATTGTCTTAACCTTGCCCTCATGCTGACAACTAGATTAGTAATTAGTAATTAGCCACCCCCCATGTGAGACCAAAAACCACCACAAAAGGCCAGGTGCAAAGTGAGGCTACACCCTAGCTAAGTCATAAAGATCTATGCAAAATAAGAGAGTGGTCAGGGATGGAGACATGCTCAACTGTTTTCCCCGAACTTAAGGCTGCAACTACTACATCACTAGTAGTAGTGCTTGCCAAGCCAGGTCCTGAGCCAAAGGTTGCGGTGATGCTCACCCATCTTCACAAAGGCATTCCCCTGGGACTTGTTGTCTAGGAGGTGGCTGAAGGCAACTATGAGGGACTCCTCACTGAAACCTGGAGTTAGCATGACAGCATCGTACAGATCAGGGTGCACTTGCTCAGGCCCGATCTCTCGGAGGGCGTGGGCTACGTTGTTCACTGCATCAGTCATATTGGTCAGCACCAACACCTCGTCCTCTGACATAGCATCCTGCTTCCTCTCTTACATCCAAAGACAAAGAAGCTGGAGCCTTGGAAGCCTCTATACCAGTAGGAGGCTTCACCACTGTCTTCTGCTCCACCTGCTGCTCCGTGGATGCCATATCAACAAATTGTTTGGTCTCACTCTTAATGTTGATCACCATCTTCTTTTCCAGGCTGTCCCCAAAGCCAGAGAACACCCCCAGCAGCTCTCCAGACCCCATAGCATACCTGCCAGTAGCCATGCCTCCCCCCAAATAAGGTCTCCATCTCCTTATAGAAAGGTATGGGCTTGTTCAGCAGCTCAGCATCCTTAGGGTGGTCCTGCAACACATGGAAACAAAAAGAAATGGAAGGTTAGTATATTGATCAGAAAAACTGACAGGACTGAGCAAACATTGACAACAAGAAACAAAAATGTCACCTTGCAATGGCCGAGGTAGTGCTCCTCCTCCAGCGTGATCATGTACACGTCACTATCCCAGAGAGACGCACTCAGGTCCTTAAGCTTCCACACCCTAGCCCACCTCTACCGCCACTTGCGCAGGTGATTGTACACCTGCGTGCCAGTGACATGTTCCCCACTGAACTCACGCAGAAAATGGCCACCTTGTTGACGTGGACCTCCTTGAACCCCTTGTCCACCTTCACACTCGGCCCAAGAAGCTCACACATCCTGCGCAGCACAAACCCGGAGGTGGCAGTGGTCCACCTCATTGGTGGTCGAGGCAGACCACCACCTGCACCACCACCACCACCACCACCTGCCTGCCCAACCGCACCTCCACCACCAAGAGCAAAGACCAAGACCAAACGCATACCCCCGACCCAACAAAGAATAAAGACGTAAGGCACCCAAAAGCAGCAGACCCAGACCCAACAGTATCAGGAAAAGGGCCAAGAGCTTCAGCACAGAGCCAAAAGACCCCAGACCCATCACCGACCCAGCAGAATAGTAGCGTAACCATCAAGACCAACCAAAGGCCATCTTGTCGTCAGCCATTGGCCTATGTTACCAATACCATGGAATGCATCGCAAGAAATTAAGTACGAGACATATTACATGAAAGGTCATTGCAGCCCTTAGGATACCCAGCATTTAACACCAAATTAAAAGGAGCAAAGTATCAAAGAATGAAATTTAAACAAAACTAGTTCAACACGATGGAGAGGTCTCAGCAAGTTCCAAACATAAACATAACTACCACACAATGGTACCTTAAAGTTACAACTTAGCAAGCAAATTACTAAACCCTAGATGACCCCCTGTTCTCCCACATAGCTAGAGCCCACTGATCCCTCTGAGCACTCCAGGCTCTAACTTCCTGTGACATGGCTGCATGAGTGGGAAAGGGCTGTGTTTGTGAGGGTGGTGGGCAGAAATCATCCCCAGGTATGACTTCATCAACCCCAAACCCCAAGATCCAGTTATGGAGAATACAACATGCAAGGACAATCTTAACCTGTGACGGGTAAGGATGGAAAGGTTTGTTGTCCAGAATTCTGAACCTGCCTTTCAGAGCACCAAAGGCCCTTTCTACAGTGGTTCTGAGGGAGGAGTGCCTTAGGTTGAACAATTCTTTGGCATTAGTAGGGGACCTCCTACCCTCAAATTCCGACATGTGGTACCTAACAGCCCTGTACGGAGGGAGAAAGCCAGGCTTGAGGGCGTAGCCAGCATCAGCAAGGTAGAATTTCCCTACACAAGATATGATTCGCTTTACATGCATGGAAGTAATGGAACGAAACAGAGTGCTAAGTGTTTATGTGTACCTTGTGGAACCCTAAGCCCTCCCTCCCGCTCTAACACATCTGCTAGGATCAAGGCATCATGTGCGGACCCTTCCCACCCAGCAAGTACATAGGTGAACTTCATGTTGAAATCAACAGCAGCAAGCACATTTTGTGTTGTCGTGCCCTTACGACCTCTGAATGCAGCCTGCTTATTATATGGCACTCGTGCAAGGATATGGGTGCCATCTATAGCTCATGTACAATCCTAAGACAGTAAACATGCATCCGTCAGTGTGACACATAGGAACATAGGGTGTGCATTGGTATTCATAGTGCATGAAGACATAAAGTACCTTAAAGTATGGCTACCACCTCTGGCTCCCAAGGATTTTAGGATTGGTGGTTTCAGCAGTGGACCTTATGAGCTCACCCCTAAGCTCCCCAATTGCGTAGAGGACCTGCGCAAAGTACCTACTAACAGTTTCTAAAGATCTCCTAAAGGTGTTCTGGATGACCCAGAACCTCTGGTTGTGACCCACAATGTGGAGGAACATAGCCACCCGTTCCTCCACAGAAGAGTTAATGTTGTCCTCCAAGAGCTGCCTCTCTCTAAATAGATTAACTAGCTGAAAAAAGGTGCTTTACGCATTCTTAGCATGTTTACAGACTCAATATCTGTGCAGTTGTATATCTTATCTAAGTTAGCCTTACGCTCCGCATCTACCACTACCCTAGGAACCCAGACATAGTTATCCTCATCATCGTCAGCACCACCTATCACGGCCCTGGGAAGCTTTGCAAACAGATACGCAATACAAACAGCAACAAGTGCGGCAGCTTGGGAAACCATTCTCCCACGGTGCTGTTCCAAATCCATCTACATTCAGCATGCCATCAAATAAGGTTTGTAAGTGCACAACCAGGTTAAACTGAAAGACATCCTATGCTGTGGCAGTTTCAGTACAAATTGATTTGGAATAAGGAATCATTGCCTTGGCTGCTACGAAAAGTAGCCCCCCAAAGACTCCCCCTTGACACATCATAGACCTAACTAAAGCAACTACAAATCCCAGGCCAGGTATCATTGCCTTGGCTGCTACAAAACGTAGCCTCCCAAAGGCTCCTCCTCATCTCCACAGAAAAACGACAATCATCAATCGAATAAGAACACACGTGCAACTGGTATCATTGCCTCCTCTGCTACAATAATTAGCTGAGGAGGCTCCTCCTCCCCACCATCAGCGAACCAAAACCTCAGTGGACATCACTGGCACGGGTGCAACACAGATTAATATCCCCAACCACCAGAACTCGACAGATCAAATCCGGATCCACGCACAAACTACACATGCATGATAAAAAAACCTCATCAATTGAATGCATACAGTTCTATTCATGCAGATCCGACGAGGATACCCAACTAACCGCAACATCACAACCTACATAACTTCGGGAAACCATCCCATATGGAATCCACCTAATACATCGTCAAATGTAGAGCAACCATGTACAAATGTACAACGCACAAGCATAATCACAGTCGTAACCAGTAAGTAACGAACCATGATAGTCATGAGGAACCAGATCTGGCAAATCACGGTGTAAGCAGTAAGTACGGCGAACGATAAGATGCATGACGAACCAGATCTAGCAGGTCAGCAACGAACTCGAGGAAAACTCCAACGTTGGAGGCCCAACCCATCTCAATCAGAAGTGTAACGAGACAGAGAAGGGGTGATGAAACGGATCTGAGTTAATACCTGCGCGAACACGAACACGAGCGACCTGGGGAAGAGGAGGAAGCAGCGCGAGCCGGTCGTGGAACCGACGTTGGACCGGATCAGGAAGTAGACGAAGAAGCCGCGATCGGTGGAGAGGAAGAACCATGTGACGCCGGAGAAGAGAACGTTGCTCGAGCGGCCGGGGACGAAGAGGTAGCAGATCTGGTTCCTGACGAAGACGTAGCACGGATCCAGGGTGCTCCGGTGAAGAAGTCCACGCGCTCGACGGTGAAGACGAACCCGCACCCGCTCCGCCCTCCGCAGCCACCGACGCCTCGAGCACCGCATCAGCGCCACGCCGTCGCCGCCAACTCGCCGAGACAAGAATTAGGGTTTAGGGAGAGGAGCGGTGGACTCGAATGGGGAGGCGAATGGAAGGAGGAGCGGGTGCGGCCGACGGAAGCCGCCCTATATACGGCGGCGACCGGGCGGTAACCCTAGGCGGCCCAAAAAAATGGCGCCAGGCCGCCGCGTCTCCCGCCCTTCCCTCGGCGGCCACCAAAACGAGCCCACGCCGGCCTGCATCACGTGAAACGGACTCCCCCGAGTGTTTCACGTGGTGCAGTCGCGGCTTTTGCACCGCGTCGCTCGGCTCGGGCGTGCAGCCAACAAACACGCGCACCCGCCGGCCTGGCTACACGCCGGCCCAGGCTAACAAACGGCCCCAGAGTCCCCACGGTAGGTGACCGGGAGGGCCGCGCCGGTATGGCGGTACGGGGCGCGCGGAGGACTCGTCCCCGCTGTCGGCGCTCGCAGCTCCCTCCTCCACCGCCTGCACACCAATGCCCGCTTCGGGGACGTCCCCTCCGCCGGCGATTCCGCCTCCGACCCTGCCACCTCACCGCCGTAGTGAGTGCTCGAGGAACCTGCCAGCCAAAGATGGTGGTCGTGGTATTCTAACGGCTTCCACTCGCCGCCGCAGCCCTCCATTCCCTTGTCGCCGCCTCGCGCCCGCCCGGTGAGCGCAACCGACAACAACAAGAAGGTCTGACGGAGGCCACCAAAGAACGCGAGCATCAAGAAGTGCGTGGGCGGTGGCTTGTCTTTGCCGGATTGGAGCTAGTTGTTCTTGCTCTGCTCTGATTGGAAGAGAACAGATGTGCTACCACCAAGAAAAATTTGAAATGAAATTTTTTGAAAAAAAATGTTTTTGAAATTTGAAATAAAAAATTTTGTTTTTGAAATTTGAAAAACATTTGGCCATACCACCAGAGTGAAATGAAAAATTTTGAAAAAAAATCATTTTTGAAACTTGAAATGAAAATTTTCATTTTTGAAATTTGAAAACAATTTGAAATGAAATTTCAAAAAATCGTTCTTGAAATTTGAAATGAAATTTTTGTTTTTTTGAAAAATTTGAAAAAAATCGTTTTTGAAATTTGAAATGAAAATTTTGGTTTAAAATTTGAAAAAAAATTGACCATACCACGAGAGGGAAATGAAAAAAAATTGAAATGAAGAAATAATATATTTCGTTTATGCCATCGAGAAAAAACTATCAACAATGCCCCATACCACTAGTGCTAGCTGTGGTGGTATACAATTAATTTCAACAGTCGGATCCTTCCATACTAGTCCTTTTTTAATAGTGGTATGAGGTGGTATGGTCCACCGTAAAAGGTCCCAAGAGGAAATGATCTCTATACCTCATATTTTGCACTACTCACTAACGTTCTACCTACTTACCAACCTCATTTAATTTTATCTCATTCCTCCAAATCTTTACATTTTAATACAAAATTTCAACCCTCCAAATCATTCTAAAAAAACCCTCCAAATCCTTATATATCGAGACGGACAGAGTACGTGCTTAAGCATTTCAGGATTGCCGACACACTACTGCAACTTTTAGCTTGTCCATTTATTCTCACGAATGTCACAAACAACAACGCCAATGGGCGTGATGCAAATGGGGTGTACTTTCCCACCAGCCCACATGAATATTTATTAAAAATGTTCCAATATTTTCAAAAATATTACAATAATTTTAGAAATGTTGGTTACATAACCCGCCACTCCTCTCCATCAATCCCCCTTCAGTTACTCCTCCCCTCCTTGATTGCCATGAAACCGCCGCCACCATGGCCATTGATGGCCATTGCTCTGGCCGTCGCTCCCTCTCCCCTCCCTTGCCCTTTGAAAACCGAGCTCGACCCCCTGCCTCGCCCTTTTCCCTCACCGAGCTCCCGCCCCTCTCTTCTTGTCGCGCGCACCGTCGCCCCTTTGAAGCTCAGGCCGTCGGCGCCATTGGCAGCTCGAGCCTCGTCGCCCCGGTGAAACTCCTCGAGCTCTCTCTTCTCCCTCGTCAGCGTGTCTTGCGTCGTCCCGAGTCACTTGCATGCCGGAACCCTTCTTCCCGCCCATTTCAGTGCTTGAAACACCGCCGCCGCCGGAGTGCCGCCCGTCATGGTCGATCCTCGCCACCGCTTTCTCCCCGCCGATGTTTTCTTCTCCCGCTGCTCCGTCCCAAGGTGAGGAAGCCACCTCTCTTTCGTTTTCGCTCAGGGTGTCTAAGCGGTATCGCCCAGGCCTTCCCGTCGTCCGCCGCCGTCGCCTCGCCCGGACGGTGCCACCCACCCACAGGCCTGGTTGAGCTCGTCTCTCCCCAGCTCCGTGTAGGTGCTTTCCGCGTCGAGTTTGGTGACCGGGAGGCCATTTTGGCCATCTCCGCCATCTCCCATGAAGTTTTGGCCGCGCTCATCGCCTGCGACGTCTCGGTGTCCGCTGCCGCCGTCTGCCGCCGTCGGATCCGCAGCGGACGGTCCAGATCGACCCCTACCACGACAGTCAAACCGAGCACGAACGGTCCAACACCCGCTACCGCTTTTGCAAAAGGCCCTCAAGTTTTAAATATCACAACAATACCCTTCCACCGAGAAAACCCTTGCCAAGTCCTTTCTTTTATAAAAAGACCCCTGAGCTTTTAGTTTTTCCTCAACCGTCCGTGCGCAGATCTACGGCTAAGATCTTTTTGGCCCGAGTCAACCGGCCAAGTACCGGTCAACCCGTAGCCGTCGCTGGTCGTTTTGCTAAAAAGGCCTCGAGCTTCTCCTTTTCACAACCATGCCCTTCCACCTATAAGAATCCTTTCGGTCCTGCTTTTTAGCGTTAAGTCCCTCGACCTTCCTAGTTTTTCCCACCGAGGTCCAACTCATTTTACATTATAAACCTCCGGTTTATATACGTAATTATGTTTTAGCCCCTGATTTCTCGCAGTTAAGACCCTGGAAGCCTAGTTTCTTCACTGGAAAGTCCCTAAACCCTGTTTTGGCCATATCTTTTGCGTTTTAGCTCCGTTTCCATCGTTTCAAGTTGCGTTAGGTTCATATCAACTCAAAGTACGTGTTAGGACCAATGTTGAACATGTTCTTTGTTTTATAATTTATTTAAATATTAAATATGATTAAATCCATATACACATGTTTTTCTAATTAAAATCTAATTAGAGTTCAACACGTGTTTTCATAAGAAAGTTAATATGATTAATACTAGTTAAATATTTCTTTTAATTAAAAGTCAACTAGAGATATACCTCAGTTTTCATAATCAAACTTAAATTGATTAATGATTATGCAATTTGCTTTCTAAATAAAAGCAACATAAGCTACATCCCGAGTTTTCTTAATTAAATGTTAATTTGATTAATATGAATATAAATGTGTTTTTGAATTATAATTTGATTAGTACAACTCAGAATATAAAGATAAACGTTTAGATGCTTTACATGCGTCTTTTAGAAGTAAATGTTTAATTTGCATAAATAATACTTGAATATTCATAAATAAAAATTGACTAAGTTCTACACCGTCCCTTTTATATAATTATAACTTGCTTAACTATTAATAGGGTATTTCTCTGAAATAACCTATGCACATCTTTATTGAATTAAAATATACCAAGCACATAGCCTTGTGTGATATAATCCAAATCTACCGATAGTCCCGAGTGTTTTTGTGTTCGCGGTCCTAGAGTCAAACATTGTCCTCTTTTTGAGCTTTTCATGTCTGGTGTATTATTTTATTTATTGAATGTTTTCATGTGTGTCAGAGACATCATGCCTGGTTTCAAGTGAATTGAGGTGGATCAAAAGCAAGTTTTGAAGAAGAAGAACCCGGTTTAAGCAAGGAAGGCAAGTGGACTTCTTCCTCTGCATATTCCTCTTTGTCCTAAATAATTGCATATTATTTAATATTTACTTTTATTTTTTGTACTGTATTAAATTGACGGGAATACCTTTTTAAGGACTTACCTAGATTTTTTTACCCATGATCCTTGGAACACCTCGGTTTAATAAATGTTTTGGGTAGAAATGCTTAGTTGCTATACCTTGGGATGGTTCAAATGAATTTTTACAAAATGATGTTTGTTGATAATGATAACTTTGGTGAAAGATGATGCTATGTTGATAACAAGATCATATATTCTAGTCGGAACATGGAGAACCACTCAGAAAAACAAAGTGCAACCCACACCATATGGCTCGCTTAGCCAATTAATTAGGTGTGTGATTGTCGATGACCTTATCAGCAAGGAGCAGAGGGGGGTTGGGGTTGCATAGGTATAGTCCGGTTCTTTTGGTGTAGCAGCCTTTGCTAAGGTGCTGACCACTAGGGAGGGTTATGGTCCGCCCTGATCTGTAACTATGCGGGTCGTTGGTCTTTTGCATGTCTTTGTAAAGGCCGTCAGAGTGAACCCTAGCCACTCACCCAGGTTTAAGGGTCCGATCAACCCGCAACATGGGGAACACGACGTGGGTAAAGTGTACGACCTCAGAGTGAAAACCGATCGATCACCGTGCTCACTGCTAAGAGCGGCCCGGACCCATGATTAATGAACTTGAAGATGGAATTAAATTGTGGTTTTGTATGGTTTTGGAGATGGAAAGTTTTCTAAAGCTTAAGTGGGTTGGTATACACTTACACCTAGTAAATAGGTGCTTACTAATAAAATTTGACTTACATTAAAAATGCTAACCGCTGCATAACCTTAGTCTATCCTTGATAGCCTTGCATCTTCTCCCACTTGCTGAGCTCCAACCATAAGTGTGCTCACCCTTGCTTACCCGCTGTTCAGAGGAGAACACTAAAGAAGAATACTTGACTTGATGAGTTCTCGAGGCTATGCGTGCCCCCATGTGCCCTGTGGAAGTCAAGATGGAGTTGCTTCGTCTAGTTATCGTATGTTCGTTTTAAAGACCGTCGAGTCTAACGTCTAAGTGTAATAAAATATAATGTAATGGTTTAACTCTTGTATGATTTTAATGTTGTTTTTGGATATTTCACTCATGACGTCTATCATATGTGTGTAAACTTGATCTTGGCGCACATATGAGATGCATTTGGTTTTCTTCGGAAAATCAGGTGTGACAAGTGGTATCAGAGCAGTAATGACTGTAGGACGCAGCCTTAAGTTAGAAATGGTCGAAAAGTAAGGATTCATGTTCTAGAAAGCCTCTCATCCTTCAAAAATTAACTTATTTACGTATAAAAATCTAATTTATTCTTTGTTTCTTGTTAAAACACATCTTTTTGTTTTGATCTATACTGAGTTTGGTTCTTGTTCTATCAGCTGGATTCCCACCACCGGTGTTATCTAATATAAGTTCTTAGTTTGCCTACCCCCTTATCAACTTCGATAGAAACGTTCCTGTGAGGACGATCGTTGTGTTAATGTTTGTTGTTTGAACACATGGTTGATTTGGATCTTTGCTTGTGTGAGTTGCATTGTGGAGTGATGGTCACAAATGCAACATGAAATAAATTGTTAGGTTAATAAAGATAGTTTGGGTTCATATCTGGGTTATCTTCTTCTTTATCTATCATACAAGATGGTTGGAGTAAAAATCTCTTTGCACAACTCTTTGACACAACAACACTGTTTTAATCATATCCTGAGCTACATAACTCTTTTGATGAAAAAAATCAGTTGGGTTAGTTCACAAGTTTTATGAGTGAATTCAGCATTATGGGATAAGTATTTATGGAGATATGTACAAAACAATGGAGCTATCAGAATCTGTCTTAGTTTTGAAATTCATGCTGCTTCATCTTTTCGAGTTCATATCTTCATGCATCAGTTCAATGTTCTTATCTGAAATAATTTCTCTAACAATCAGATGGTACAAACCAGTCGAGGAGGACAAGACGCTCACGTGATCCGTGCTCACATAGCCAACCAACAAGCGCAAGCACCACCACCTCCACCTCCACCCCCACCGCTTAACCAAATGGATCCCGCATTGCAGCAATTCCTTGCCGCTCAGACACAGTTGTTGCAGAATCTTGCCAACACTATTCAAAACATGCAAGCTCAATGAACCAACCAAGACCACCTCCGCCACAAATAGAGGGACAAGCATAAGGAGTTTATGAGTCACCACCCTCCCACCTACTCCCACTCCTCTGATCCGTTGGATGCCGATGACCGTCAAGACAAGCACCAAGAAGTTTGAAACCGTTCAATGCACCCCGGGAAATGGTCCTATATGCCGCAGTGCACTAACAGTAAGGTGCCGCTGATTGGTGGGATGCATATACGTCGCGCATGCAGCTCCCAATACTATTACTTGGCGGGAATCGAGATAGCTTCCGCGGCACATCACATTCCTTCTGGAGTGATAAAACTCAAGCGGAGGGAATTTCTTGCATGCAGGAAACATGTCTCGGAATATCTCGACAAGTTTACACATTTGTCCCGTTATGTTCCCAATGAAGTGAACACCAATCCCAAGAGGCAGGAAAGATTATTGGATGGATTGATAGGACCACTCAACTATCAGTTGTAGAGCCATACATTCCCCAACTTTCAGACGTTGCTGAACAAAGCTATAGGTTTGGAGAACAAACATATGGAACTTGGTGAACAGAAGCGCAAGTTTAAGTCTCATGGACAATCCAGCAACACACACCCCCGTTTCAACTCATCTCGTGGTTCTCGCCACTGTGGATCGTGGAAATCATACTCAGAATTTACAGTTGCAGCACTCAACTCAACCACCCCAGCATTGCAGCCAGCAGACACCACATGTTCCAAGTCATCATCAAGATCGCTCAGTAGCACCAGTGAGAAACAACTCCCCGATTCGTCCAAATGGTTGTTTCAATTGTGGAGAATTGGGACATTATGCCAACATCTGCAGCGCAACATGCGCACTTCGAAAGGCAATGGTCAGAGGTTTGGACAACCGTTATCTCAAGCTCGCATCGGGAACTCTACTCCTCGAGGTAACAGAGGCCAACAGAACTATGCACATGGTAGAGTGAATCATGTGACGGCTGAACAAGCTCAAGACGCTCCTGGTGTTGTGTTGGGTACGTTCTCTGTCAACTCTATACCAGCAATAGTTTTATTTGATTCCGGAGCATCACATTCATTCATTACTGAACAATTCGTGGCAAAGCATGATATACCTATGAGTTCTATGAAGACCCATTTGCTGGTTAGTTCCCCGACGGTGAAATGAAATCCACCTATGTATGCCCACGGGTCAATCTTAAAATCGGGGGAATAGATTTTCAAGCTGATCTAGTAGTCCTTACATCTAGTGGAATAGATGTGATACTTGGAATGGATTGATTAGGCGAATGTGATGGAATAATTACGTGTGCTAAGAAGTCGCGTGCTCTTAACCAGCCCACAAGGAGATAGGATTGAAGTTGTTGCTACCACCCCATCCAAGGAGGAAGGAAAAGTGAATCAAGATAAAGGAAAATAAGAGAAGAAGCTATGACTGCCGGAAGAACTTAATGTGCAAGATGAGCTTATAGAAGAGTACCTTTAGTTTTTCCAATCTCTCCGAATCTCGGGACGAGATTCTCTTTAAGGGGGTAGATTTGTAACACCCTAATTTCCATCACCAAATCAATATAAGCAACATGGTGTTTAGATTTAATTTTTCTAAGGAAATAAATAATTTATCAAATAAATTTGGCTCTAAAATATTTAAATATCATTTTGTATAATTTTAGAAGCAATAAGTGCTTGTGCATCATATTTTGGTTGCATGGTGTTTATGTTTGATGGTGTGAAGTTTTAAAAGTTTTTAAATGTTGTTTGAAAGTTTGAAAAGATTTGGAAAAGAGTTTAAATTTTGAAAGGGTTTTAAAAGAAAGAGTTTTGAAAAAAAACCCCAAACCCTTCACCCCCTCCCTTTCTCAGCGCCACCTTTCTTCCCTTCCGGCCCATCAGCTCACCGCGCGGCCCGCTTCCCGCTCCGCCTCCCCCTCTCCCTGCCATGCGGGCCCGCCCGTCAGGGCCTTTCTCCAACCTCCGCCTTCCCTCCCGCCCGCTCACGGGCCAAAATTCCGGCACCCCTCGGCCTCCCCTCACATTCAAGCCAGCCATTAAGGCTCGGTTAAACCCCGACGCCACTCCTCCCCCATCAATCCCCTTCGCCACTCCTCCCTCCTTGATTGCCATGAAACCGCCGCCACCATGGCCATTGATGGCCATTGCCCTGGCTGTCGCTCTCTCTCCCCTCCCTGGCCCTTTAAAAATCGAGCTTGACCCTCTACCTCGCCCTTTTCCCTCACCGAGCTCTTGCCCTTCTCTTCTCGTCGCGCGCGCCGTCACCCCTTTGAAGCTCTGGCCGTCGCGCCATTGACGGCCGCTCGAGCCCCTCGTCGCCGGTAGGCACCTCCCGAAGCTCCCTCTCTTCTCCCTCGTCGCGTGCGCTGTCGTCCCGGAGTCCCGCCACGCCGGAACCCTTCTTCCCCACTAGCTCGAGCTGCGCCCGAGCACCGCCGCCAGAGTGCCGCCCGTCGCCGTCGATCTCCGCCACCGCTTTCTCCCCGCCGACGTTTTCTTCTCCCGCTGCTCCGTCCCAAGGTGAGGAAGCCACCTCTCTTTCGTTTTCGCGCTCCGAGGTGTCTAGTGTCGTCACCGGCCTTGTGCCGTCCGCCTCGCCGGACGAGGTGCCACCTTGGCCGCCAGAGCCACCCCCTGGAGCCCCTGGTTGAGCTCGCCTTCTCCCCAGCTCCGTGTAGGTGCTTTCCGCGTCGAGTTTGGTGACCGGGAGGCCATTTTGGCCATCTTCGACGAGTTTTCGGCGAAGCGCCGCCGTGCGCCGCCCGTCTCCGGTGTCCCCGCCGCCTCCAGCCGCCGTCGGATCCGCAGCGGACGGTCCAGATCGACCCCAGCCATGAGTCAAACCAGAGCACGTAACGGTCAACGGCACCTGCCACCGTCGTTTTGCAAAAAGGCCCTTGAAGTTTTAAATATCACAACAATACCCTTCCACCGGTAAAAACCCTTGCAGTCAAGTCCTTTCTTTTATAAAAAGACCCCTGAGCTTTTAGTTTTTCCTCAACCGTCCGTGCGCAGATCTACGGCTCAGATCTGTTTGGCAGTCAACCTGGCTCCAACCCAACCGCCGTCTGGTCGTTTTGCTAAAAAGCCCCCGAGCTTCTCCTTTTCACAACCATGCCCTTCCACCTATAAGAATCCTTTCAGTTAGGTCCTGGTTTTAGCATTTAAGTCCCTGACCTTCCTAGTTTTTCCCACCCGAGGTCCAACCTTGCCTTTTTACGTTATAAACCTCCGGTTTATATACGTAATTATGTTTTAGCTCCTGGTTTCTCGCAGTTAAGCCCCTGGAAGCTTAGTTTCTTCACAGGAAAGCCCCTAAACCCTGTTTTGGTCATATCTTTTACGTTTTAGCTCCATTTCCATCGTTTCAAGTTGCGTTAGGTTCATATCAACTCAAAGTACGTGTTAGGACCAATGTTGAACATGTTCTTTGTTTTATAATTTATTTAAATATTAAATATGATTAAATCCTTATACACAAGTTTTTCTAATTAAAATCTAATTAGAGTTCAACACGTGTTTTCGTAAGAAAGTTAATATGATTAATACTAGTTAAATATTTCTTTCAATTAAAAGCCAACTAGAGATATACATCAGTTTTCATAATCAAACTTAAATTGATTAATGATTATGCAATTTGCTTTCTAAATAAAAGCAACATAAGCTACATCGTGAGTTTTCTTAATTAAATGTTAATTTGATTAATATGAATATAAATGTGTTTTTGAATTATAATTTGATTAGTACAACTCGGAATATAAAGATAAACGTTTAGATGCTTTACATGCTTCTTTTAGAAGTAAATGTTTAATTTGCATAAATAGTACTTGAATATTCATAAATAAAAATTGACTAAGTTCTACACCGTCCCTTTTATATAATTATAACTTGCTTAACTATTAATAGGGTATTTCTCTGAAATAACCTATGCACATCTTTATTGAATTAAAATATACCAAGCACATAGCCTTGTGTGATATAATCCAAATCTACCGATAGTCCCGAGTGTTTTTGTGTTCGCGGTCCTAGAGTCAAACCTTGTCCTCTTTTTGAGCTTTTCATGTCTGGTGTATTGTTTTATTTATTGAATGTTTTCATGTGTGCTCGTAGACATCGTCTTGGGTTTCAAGTGAATGCAGTTGAGGTGGATCAAGAGCAAGTTTTTGAAGAAGAAGAACCCCAGTGTTTAAGCAAGGAAGGCAAGTGGACTTCTTCCTCTGCATATTCCTCTTTGTCCTAAATAATTGCATATTATTTAATATTTACTTTTATTTTTTGTACTGCATTAAATTGACGGGAATACCTTTTTAAGGACTTACCTAGATTTTTTTTACCCATGATCCTTGGAACACCTCGGTTTAATAAATGTTTTGGGTAGAAATGCTTAGTTGCTATACCTTGGGATGGTTCAAATGAATTTTTACAAAATGATGTTTGTTGATGATGATAACTTTGGTGAAAGATGATGCTATGTTGATAACAAGATCATATATTCTAATCGGAACATGGAGAACCACCCAGGAAAACAGTGCAACCACAGTTCCATATGGCTCTGGCTTAGCCAATTAATTAGGTGTGTGATTGTACTGATGACCTTATCCGCAAGGAGCAGAGGGGGGTTGGGGTTGCAGGGGTATAGTTCGGTTCTTTTGGTGTAGCAGCCTTTGCTAAGGTGCTGACCACTAGGGAGGGTTATGGTCCGCCCTGATCTGTAACTATGCGGGTCGTTGGTCTTTTGCATGCCTTTGTAAAGTCTAGCTCAGCTCCGGGAAACCAAGATTTCTCTGAGAAAAGTCTAATATGCCCCTCTCTATTTTCTCCTTCTCTCTTCACGTTCACCTGGAGGCTGCTGGAGTCTTGGATGGTGGCGTAGTATCCCGACGCAGCACAACACGCGAGGTGTTGGAGGACCAGAGCAGCAGCAGCGTGGCCGTCCCGTTCGCCGCCACCGTGCCATCGAGGACCTGGAGCTTGCCGCACGGGCATCCATGGCCGCCCCCAGCCTCCCGGCGACGCGGCATTCGGCCACGACCTCCGCAGACGGACGCGCGCGAGGTATTGGAGGACGGCGGTGGCCGTCGCCGCCCGTCGCCGCCGCCGTCGAGCACTGAGCTTGTCGCGGCATCCGCTGACCATCCGCCGCCTTGGCCATGGGGCGGCCCGCGGCGCCCGACCTCCGCAGACGACGCGGGGTCTGGCCGGCCTTGGCCTCCGACGCGAGGGAGATTTGCCTCGGTCGCCGCGGGCGAGCTCGTCCCTGCATGCCGCCGCTGATGCGCGTGGATGGCGGACGAGGCGCAGGCGATCCCGATGGCGGCGTGGGACATCCCGCGAGCCTCGGTGACGGCGGACGGAGCTCCCGCCAACTCGCCGCCGCGGAGACCTCCTCTACATGCGGTTCCAGCTCCGGCCGGATCTACACGGGCCACTAGGATGACGGATCCATGGCGGCGGCGCGCGCCGGCCACTGGCATCCTCCCTCGTGGCAAGCAGGGCCCCGCCGGCCTCCAACTCCTTCCCTGCGCGTCGTCCTCTGCCGGGAAGTCGGCGTGCGGATCGAGTAGGAGCGAGACCCCAAGGTCTGTGGATCGAGCAGAGCGGCCTTCGCCCCCAAGACCGGAGGATCGGGGCATGCGGGCGAACGATGGCGAGCTCGTAGGGAAGGACCAGGCGCCTGAGGGCCAGGAGGAGGAAGTAGCGCGAGGTAAGAAGAGGGGGAAAGAAAGAATCGTTTTTTATGTAACTAGTGGCATTGGTGGGTAATATTTGTACAACTCTATGAGGGAGTTGGAAACATGTATTTGTGGAGTACCTCTTGAGGTGCTCTGGGAAAAACGTGGAGTTGACTCAAAACTCTACCTTTTTCTTGGAGCAGAGTTTTAGGAGTTAGAGGTGTTTGGCTTGGGCCGTGTTTGTTTCACACGGACTAAACTTTAGCCGGACTAAAATGCAAGTTTGACCACTAATTACAAGTATTAAATAAAGTCAATTTACAAAAATACCTCCACAACCCCGGGGCTAATTCACGAGACGAATCTAATGAGGTCTTTGACCACATTATTAGAGGATGATTACTGTAGCATTACTAAAGCAAATTGTGAATTAATTAGGCTCATTAGATTCGTCGCGCAAAGTTACACTCATCTGTGAAAAAGTTTTATAAATAAACCTTATTTAATACTTCATCGTTGCAAGATTCCTTGAGACTAAAATTTAGTCTCTCCCAAACAAAAACAGCCTTGACAAAGTTGGAGCGGAGTTGAGAAATCTGGAGCAGAGCAGTCCCAAACAGGCCCACATTGGAATTTGAGTTGAAAAAAATCTTCCAGATTTACGGTATGTGAAAGGAATTTAGGCTTTCTACGGATGGCCCAATTACGTAGCTATTGGTCGGACGGCCTCGATTTTTTAGTGGGCCAACTCCTTCCCCTCGAATGGCCCAAAAGGCCAGATTCGGATTCTCACGCCGGTAGTAGGTAGATTCGATCGACAGCCCAGAATGCGGTCCGTCCAGGCCATCCGCAGTATAAAATGGCAGCCTCGCCTCCCTACCGGCCGCCGCCGCGTAGAAAACCCTAAAGACAGCTGAGCACTCCGCCGCCGCCGCACTTGCAAAGCATCTCCTCGTCGTCGCGCGGGCTCCTCCCTCTCCCTGATCCAGGTAACGCATCACGAGCCCGAGCCGATCCACCCTCTCTTGTGAGTTAGGTACATCTTCTATGGCTGCTGCTGCTGTTGCTAGGATACCAGATTCATGACGCGTGCTTTGTTGATGCTGCCGTTGTGTCGTAGTAAATGTTACTATGGTGGTGAAATGGAAAAACTCTAGTCGTCCGGTGTTTATGCTATGGTTGCGGTTCGGATGAGATGTTATTTCATTGCGCTGGATTTCTGATACTGTGATTTTTTAGCATTATGATTTATACCACAAGCGTTTGAAATGTCTCTGGATCTTTAGTTTAGAAAAGGCTCGGTTAAGGTTTGCCCCGGTTCTTTTGTAGGCATTTACATTTTTTAGGCTCAGGCTGGCATATATGCTCTTATTTTCATGTTGTCGTAATATTCTTCCGTGGTGGCACCCAGCTCTGTAGTTTAAAGCCTTCAACTTTGTTGTTAGCATAAACTACATGCCTAACTTTTCTCCTTGGATAATCATTGTGTTCTGTTAATTTGATTGTAGGTTGATTTGGTTGCTTAGGCACTTTGTATTGTATCTGACTAACTGTGACAATGATTTTTTTCACGGTTGAGCAGGATGAAGTTTGTTGCTGCCTATCTGCTTGCTGTCCTCGCTGGCAACCCCAGCCCCTCTGTGGAGGATCTGTCGGCCATTCTGGAGTCAGGTAATTGACTTGACTGACTGCCATTTCAAGAAATGGTAGACCCAATTGTTTGAGTCAATATTCTGCTTGGCTTTATAGATGTCAATTTTGCCAATAGAGTAGACTTAGCGGCTATAATGTACGAACTTTGTCCAATGTTATCTGATTTAACTGACTGCTAGTAGAGAAACAGATCCTATGTATCCTTCAACTATAGTTCTGCTTGGTTTTATGGAGAAAAAACATGCCCACTCATTTGAGTGTAGGATTTGCCCCCAATGAGTTGTTTATGTTTAGTTGGCATTTTCAACAAATTTAACCACTGTCTGCATAATTTGCATTGGTGACAAGACAATGATCATCAGGTGTTTCATGCTATAGTAGTATAGTGTTTCACATGTATTTGTTACTCATAATCCATGTGCCACAGAAGCATCTAATCCTACTGCTTCTGCTTCTATTTCTTATGTATGTTGCAGTTGGCTGTGAAATTGACAATGAAAAGATGGAGCTCCTGCTGTCCCAACTGAGCGGCAAGGACATTACCGAGCTCATTGCTGCCGGTAGGGAGAAGTTTGCTTCAGTGCCATGCGGTGGTGGTGGTGTGGCTGTCGCAGCAGCTGCCCCTGCTGCTGGCGGAGCTGCTCCTGCAGCTGAGGCGAAGAAGGAAGAGAAGGTGGAGGAGAAGGAAGAAAGCGATGATGTAAGATCACTGTGCTTTCCTTTGATTCTCATCTGTCCTGCAACATTTCTATTTCTGTCATCTCAGCTGAATGATGAGGGTTATACAACTTTCAATGCTCATATGCCATCTCAGCTGAACGTCATCTTTTATATCACTAGCCTAAATTCAGTGCATAACCACGTTGAATGTGTTTGCAGGACATGGGCTTCAGCCTCTTCGACTGAGCTGTGCGTGGTCATCAGAGTCGTCTTTTGGGTGGAAAATAGTCCTGATGTTTGTTTTATGTTGGTGGAAAGACTGCTATGTAGTAATTCAGCAATAGATTGGTATGCTGGCTTGTGTTTACTGGCGAACCAGAGTTTTTCTATCAAATATATTATGAATTAATTGGTTACCTCAAGTTTGATGGCTGTTGTCTCTATGTTAGTTCTGCGCTTCTGCTTCATCTGTTTCTATCGTTTCTAGTATCTGTGTTGTCATGTTCGTTGCTGAGAATGCCCGGGGATGAATAGTTATGAAGTTAATGCGAATGCTTCACAAGCTGATGATCATTGTGAATATCCTGTTGTCGCCTGGAATGCCCTAAGCTATTATAAACATCGATCTGATGATCGTTGTGATTTCACCACCAAGTCTATAGTAGCCTGTTTAATTTATTAGCGGAGGCTTTAAAGTTAATGCAAATTCTTCAGGAGCTCTGATGATTGTCGCCTGGAATGTCAAGTTAAATGCTTCAGTTAGTACACTTAACATGCAGACTTCGTATCTTCATATCTCAGTTGTAAGGACTTATACTGCTGTCTGCTGATTTTTTTTTTTTGAAGTTAAAGCAGGAGCACTGCTATATCATATAAGGAAGAAGAAGCAAGCGTACAAATACATGGTTGTGATTACATAAAACTAAAAGCTCATGTCTCAGGCAAACGACTAACATTAAGAAACTATAGAAAGCTCTTCTTCCCCCATTGCCCGCCGAAAAGCAATTTCCTCCTTGATCAGGCTAAGCACTCTAACCGGCAGCGCCACAACTCGCTGAAAAATACGTCGATTACGCTCCTTCCATAAGTTCTAGACCGTGTAAATCATGACCGATGCCACCTCTCGGCTCCGTTGCTTCGACAGTCCCCTACCAGAGGAGTTCCACCAAAGTTCCAGATCAGGGCCCAATGCGGCCGGTGAACAAGCACCATTATCCCCATTTTTCACCATGCCACAACTCTCGTGCAAACACACAATGAAGGCTCAGATGTTCAGCCGTCTCCGGCTCTTGGTCACAAAGAGTACAGATTGGTTCACAGGGCCAATTTCTCTTTAGAAGCTTATCCGCCGTCAGAATCTTCTCTTGCACAAGTAACCAGGCTAAGAAACGGTGCTTCCCCTCCACTTTTGCCTTCCAGATTGCAGCTGCATTGAAGGTGCAGTAGCTTGCCTTAAACTGAATCTCGTATGCTGATTTCGCAGTGTAGCTGCCATGCTGAGTCCATCTCCAGGATATTTCGTCCGGCCTATCAGACAATTGAATTTCCTGCACTGCCGACCAAAGGAACACAAATTCCGCCATCTCATCTGCTGTTGACATCCTCCAAAGCCCTCTAGTCCAGTTATCTCCCTGCAATTCCTCCTGAACATGTAGGTGCTTTCGCCAAGCCAACTTGTACAGACCTGGTGCTAAATCCCTTGGTGCCTGCCCGTCAAGCCAAGTCGAGTCCCAAAAATAGGCCCTGCAGCCGTCCCCCAAAGTCACAGTGGTGCTAGCGCGAAACAGCTGCCTGTCGGCGTCGTTGCACGGCACTTCAGTGCCTACCCAAGGTCGGTTGGGATCAGACCACTCGAACCATAACCACCTAAGCCTCAAAGCCCTGCTGAACCTTTCCAAATCAAGGACCCCAACCCTCCAATCTTTTTTGGTTTCATCACTTTGAGCCACCGAACCAAGCAGTGCCCACCATTGACATTATCAGAGCCTTTCCACAAGAAACCTCTTCTCAGCTTGTCGAGTCGCTTAATCGCCCATTTTTTGAGTGCAAACATTGTGAGGAAGTAGATTGGTAGAGAGGAGAGCACCGTATTGAGCAGCTTCAGCCTGCCCGCCTTGTTAAGGAACTTGCCTTTCCATGTGGCTAGCCAAGAAGCCATTTTGTCGATCAACGGCTGCACTGCAACCCTCGGCAACTGTCTGAAATGCAGAGGAAGACCAAGGTATTTGCAAGGGAAGGTCTGGGTGGAACAAAGGAATCCTGCCATGACTTGGTCAAGATTTATTCCTTCACAACAAATAGGATAAGCAGCACATTTGCTTCTGCTCGTGACCAGCCCCGAGACATCCCCAAAAGTGCTTCAAGATATCAGCCACCATAATAATGTCCTCGCTCACCGGATTGACGAAGAGTGCAGCGTCATCGGCGTACAAACTGACTCTAATGACTGCAGCTCTATGATTGATTGGCGTAAGCAATAAACCCTTGTGGCAAGCTCGAACAGTTTTTGCAGTGGTTCCATCGCCAAGATAAAGAGCATTGGGGACAATGGGTCTCCCTGTCTAAGTCCCCTGTGATGTTTATTCCACTTCCCTCTCACTCCATTCGGCATCACCGAGGATGAAGTGGTTGCAAGGAGAGTAGAAATCCAAGATCGCCACTTAGGTCCAAAACCAAAACTATGCAGTACTTCCAAAAGGTAATCCCAACGGACGGTGTCAAAAGCCTTGGCAATGTCCAATTTGAGGAAGATCCCAGGCTACTTTTTCCTGTTCAGTGCTCTTACTAGATTTTGAGTGTAGAGGAAATTGTCCTGGATATTTCTTCTTTTGATAAACGCACTTTGGGCGCGGACACCAGATCACCGAGCTCGGGTGCCAATTTGCTGGACAGTATCTTGGAGAAAAGCTTCGCGATTGAGTGTGTCAGGCTTATTGGTCTAAAATCAGCAATTTTCTTTGCATCTGGTTTCTTTGGAATCAACACGATATGAGCTGTATTCAAGTGGGAGAAGTCTTGATCATCGTTGATGGAAATCTTGTAAAGCCCAACAGTCTGCTTGATTGTGTTCCAGCTTTTCTTGAAAAAATCCCTACAAAGCCATCGGGTCCGGGTGCCTTTTCTGCTGCTATATCTGAGACCACATTCCTCTTCCTCCTCTGTAAACTCTTCTTCTAGATGCATTAAATCTCTAGTTAGCAGGCCCAAAGCTTCCCAATTCAATGTGCAATGACGTGGCTGGGGAGGACCAAACAGATTGCTGTAGTGAGTGGCCAGGGCTTCCTCCATCGTCTGATGTGAGAACAACACCCCCTGCTCAGTTTCCAGTGAATGGATCCAATTCTTACGTCGACGGCCATTAGCATACAGATAGAAAAGCTTTTCATTCGCTTCAGCTGCCCGAATGTGAGAAAGTCTTGATTTCTGCTTCGCTCTCAACTTCTCAATGGCGGTCATGCCCAAAAAACGTGCCTTCAAATCTCTTCGCAATGAAATCTCCTCCTGTGATAAACCTCTGTAATCCTCAACGACATCTAGTATGCCAATCAGTTTTTGCACCGCACACAGCAACACCTTATTGTCACCAATTAGGCCTTTAGCCCATCTGCGTAATGCCTTTCCTGTTCTTTGCAATTTGATATGCAGTCTTAAAAAAGGGTTAGTAGCCTGCACCGATTTGTTCCATGTTGCCTGCACCACATCAGAATATCCAGAAGCTTCGGCCAGAAAGCTTCAAACCTAAAACCACTGTACCGGTGCACTATTCCATAACTGGCAATGAATAGAGGCGTGATCCAAACACGAAGATGAGCTTGTAAGTGCACATTTGGAAACATCAAATCCCATTCAGTGGTACAGAAGGCTCGATCAATCCTAGTCTGTGTGTGGTCATTTGACCAAGTAAATTTGTGCCCTCTCAGGTTCAGCTCCTTTAGCTCCAAATCCCTGATGACATCCTTGAAAGCCCCCATCAATCTCCTATTTAAATTGTCATTGCTTTTGTCCTCTGCTTGAAGAATCATATTGAAATCACCAATAATCAACCAGTTGTCAGAGACACTATGCTTTATCCATCTCGATTCTCCCAGGAAATGAAGCTTGTCCTGATCGCCTTGTGGCCCATAGACATCAGTAAGCCACCAGTCAACTAGGCCATTACAGGTAGTAATCTTGACTATCACAGAGTGAACCCCCAACTCGGAGTAGGTGATTCTGTAGTGATTATCATCAACAGCCACAATTACGCCTCCTCTTGTACCATTAGCAGGTAAAACCACAAAATTCTTAGCAAATCTTTCCCCCAAAGTTTCTGTGACCACATCCCTGTCCACTGCCTCCAATTTAGTTTCTTGCAAGGTGACGATGGTTGCTCGGTTTCCCCACAAGCTTCTTCACCACTTCTCTTCTTGCTCGATTGTTGAGGACCCGTACATTCCGATTCGGTGATTGCGGTTTTGTCCGCCATAGACAATCAGACAACTCCCCACCCAAACGCCTTGAATACAAAAACTAGAGCAGATACAAACGCCAACCGGCGCCAAAAAAGGAAAAAAAGCAACATAACTACAACTAAGTGAGCAACAGCTTGCCTCGCTTGTAGGGCCGTAACCATGTTTACTCTTCGGCCTCCACCATCAGGGCATCAAAACAGCCAATGGCCCCAGCAGTAGGTAGCCCAAAGGCTGCCCGCATGTCACCCACGAGCCCAGGCTCCAAAGGTGCTAAGAACTGCTCTCCAAACTTCACCGAGCCCCTCATCGGTACAGTGAACTGAAATCACTCCACTTGTCCTCATCAGCAAAACCATTACCTTCTCATGAACCGAGCTGCAGACAGAGTCAGTAGCACTCCTCTTGATCTCGCGCTTACCACCAGCCTGAACCACTGGCCCTGCCGTCCCTGCACTATTCTTCCCACCCATCTTGCTCCGCTGTGGCGGGTTGCAAAGCAGTGACTTCTTGAGCGGGATCACATACTTTGCAAGACGCGAGGTCTGGTTCCTGTTCTGGATCAGCCTATTGTCGACGGGGACCAGAGGCAGACGCTCGACATCACACTCTTGCACGCCCATGCTGTCAGCTCTGGCTGGGCCACATTGAGATCAAACAATGCCGGGCCGTTCTCTTGTGGCTCGCGAACATCAGTCGGCCCGCCCAACGCTTCAACACCAGATGCGCCGCCAATCCTCTCAGAGGCCGAGTCAATCTGCTCAACCTGAGCCGCACAAGTCTCTAAGGCCGCCTGATGATCTGGTTCATCTGTAGCCTGAATGAGTTGTATCTCTCACCGCAGTGGGTCCTCCACCCTAGGTCCCGCGCCCTGCTCATGCGATGAGCCCTCGCCTGCTCGCAGCCTTTGTATGCGCTCGCGTGCTCTGCCTCAACTACAACACATAACCCTGTCAAACTTTGGATAGTAGCCTGAACTGTCATCATCTTGGGTCCCTCAGCAGGAAAAGGTGGCCTTTGGTGGTCATGCCCCTCCAAACTGATCAGCTCGACCAACACATGCGAGGCCCTGTTGGTTGCAGGTGGCTCCACCGAGCACTGCAGCGGCATGGGCACGCATGGCGGTTAGCCAATCAGTGGGGAGCTCTCATCGACCATAGGGTCCACCCTGAGCCCCTCGACAGGCTGACTTTCACGAAACAAGGCACTGTCTGCTGCAACGCGAAGCTCAGCGCTGTCTGCCACCTGTTTCTTCTCCTTCTCTTGCTGTTCGCTCTCCTTCTCGTGCTAGTCAGTACTCTTGGCCTTCCATACTGTAGCTGCAGGCCCTCCCCATGGTGACGGCCCAAGACCGGCAGCTCACGCCGAGGCCCCGCACACCGCCACCACCCGCCCGCGGGTGTAGTCAGCATGCAGATATCTCGTACCGAAGGCTCCCAGATCATGGACGCCCGACGGCAGCATCTGCCGCAAACCACCACCACCCCACCCCTCGGCAGCGAATCGTGTCTACTCCTTCCACCAAGCCTCTCATGAACAGACACTCTCCGGCGGACCTCAGAACCATCAGGAACACCCAGTCACCAAAGAAACGGATGCCGCACCGGCCAAGCATCTCCCAAGTCCTCCTCCGGCAGACCACTGGTGCCACTATCCATGCTTCGTGGGGAGGGACTCTTGGGGTGGTGTGGAGTAGTCCATAACTTTATCCAGATGGATGATGACTAGATACTTGAGCAACTTAGCAGGACCGTGCCGGAACCCCTCCACCGGCATGCCAAGTTCAGAAAAACCTTCCTCCGGCAAGGCAATCTGCTCCGCCACCTCCAGAGTGCCGGTCTTGGCAAGACCACCAGATCGGCAGTCCAAACCCACAAGCAAACACACATCTCCTCCTCTGGCTTCTCCTTTGCACAATGGAACTCATCGATGAAAACCTGGTTCTTGAACAGACTAGCTACTAACTCTGGACGAACATGGCTAGGAATCCCCTCAATGCATAGTCTAGCCCGAAACCGTTAACTAACCAACTCATTCTCCGCTCCGACGCACCGAGACCAGGCCATGAGATGCAAACCTGAATTCCCGACGCGTAGCACCTTGTTCATGGCCACGTTCCGTTGCTGCTGATTGACGAACTTGAGCAGGAACGTCACCTCCGATAGCCGCGAGACCCTCAAGTCGAGGAGAGGAACTTGCAGCTGCCTAGACGCCTCCTGATGGACGCCCTCCTTGGACAAGCGCACCCGCATGTCCGTCTGTACGCCAATCAGGGCATACACCTCCAGCACCCTCTCCTCTGCCCGGATGTCGTCCGAGCGCATCACCGTCGCCGTGACGTGCTCCGGACGGTGGCATGGCGCACCCGGGACCCAGTGGAAGGCGATGTCGTGCGGCTCCTCATCAACCGCCATCCTCTTCGCTGCAGCAGCCATCATTGCCGGGGACGCCGCAGCAGCCGACGAGGTCGCCGACCTGGGAAGCGGCGGCGAAGCGCGCCGCGGAGGTAGCGGAAGATGATGCGGACGTGGAAGCTGCAGTGGCCGCTGAACCGACAGCGGCGGCGGCGGAGGCTCGAACCCCAGCTGCAGAGCCGGCGGCGCAGAGAAGCACCGGTATGAAGCCCAGCCCACATGTGACACGAGGAAGCAGGCTGGGGTAGTACCGAGCTTTGTGGCCGAAGCGGTGGCAGCGCAAGCACCTTGGCGGATCCCTGCGGAGGAAATGCGGTGGCCAACTGCCAAGCAATTGAAGCACTTGATGCTCGACCGAGACCGCGGCTCAAGCGGCCACCGCCCCTCGACGCCATTAATGGATGCTCCTCGGACCGAGCCGAGCATGGACCGACCGTTGGTCTGAAGTCGGGACCAAACCGAATGGCGCTTCTGAGGACCAGCCATGCTGCGCTCGTCGTACCAGCCATGATGAGCGTTGGCTGGGAATCTTGGTTTGAAAGTCCTTGGTCGCAGCAGCGCTTCCTTGTAGGATGCAGCATCACCGGCAGCGGTGACCCGGTCCGTCCACTCCGTTGCGATGGCCTTACCTTTGTTTAGCACCGCCCGCGCCTTGTCTTCAGTATCCTCACCTGGAATCCTGGCCGCATCACCAGCAACCTTTATCCTGTCGAATCTTGGGTCACATCTCGGGGCTGGACTCCCCTCGTCAGAGCTGCCGGTGAAGTCGAGGTCAACCCCGGCGACAGGCCGCGTAGACGAGGAGGGATCCAGGGTGGGGTGGTGGTGGTTAGCTGGCTGGTGGGGATGGGTCGCCGCCGGCGAGGCGCCGGGCGGCGGGGGTCTCTCGCTCACGCTCTCGCTCGCTCATCCTTCCAAAATCGAAATTGCTGTCTGCTGATGAACTGGCGCTCTGCCTGGTCTCGATAGTCGACAGAGCTAAACATTAAGCCAAAGGGTTAAATCTTACCACCTAACGTGCAATTACACCATGATGATAATGTAGACTGGTATGGGTCAAGCCATGTCACGAATATCGTATCTCTATTGTAAACGAGCTCTTGGTTATCTGAGCCACCATTATTTCCGACTGTTATATATGCTGACCTGAAGTGTCAAAAAAGATGGAGCAAGGTTTTTGAAGCAGCCTCAACAGTTGCTTTGCATTGCATGCTTCAGCTTGAGATGCCTATGGTTGTAGTGGAATATACATATACTCCCTCCATCCCGTAATCATCGTCGTCGGAGAAAAAATTCAGATACCAAGGAATTGTGATGCCCCTCTTGTTGCTCCCTCTGTCCCAACCACCCCGCCCTTCCGCCGCGTCCTCGGGAGCCGCCGCTTCTGCCGGTGGAGGTCGGAGTCGAGGCCGTGAGGAGACCACCAGGCCGGCAAGCGAAGGACACCGCAGGAAGGGAGGGGATCCGTCGTTGCCATCTGAGGCCGTCCGCCGCCGCCGCGTCTTGCGGAGGAAGAGGTCCGCCGCCGCCGCGCCCCGCGGAGAAAGAGGGCTCGTCAGGAGGAGAGGCACCCCTCTGCTACACGTGGCCTCCACCGCGCCACCGGGGTCTCCGCGCCGCCCAACGAGCCGTCCGCCCAATGCCGAGCTCGGAGCTGGGTGGATTTGGCCGAGAAGAGAAGAAGGGCAGGGGAGAAATTTGTGGACGGGGTGAGCAGGGGAGGGGGCGGAGGGAGCAGGACATGCTCGCGGTGGCGGCAGCCCGGCCTTCCCGCGCCCTCGTGGGCGGGCCGCCATGCTACACGAGGCGAGATGTCAATGACCGCCGGGAAGGGAAGGGAGTGGCTTGACCGAGAAAGGAACAGGGGATGGCGCCATGGCCGACCGGCAAGTACCTCCACCACCGGCGCGAGCCCCACTGCGAGGCCCCAGCTCCTCCGTCCCTTGTAGCACAACTACGGGAGAGGAGAGCGAACGATGCGCCTCTCACGCTGCCGTCTGCAGGGAGGGCACAGGGATGAGGTGTCTTGGTGGCGTGTGCGACGGCGAGGTGCTACGCCATGCTTCGAATCCTCCGCCGTCGATGGGCCTCGACGGTGTTGCGTGTAGGGGCTCGCGCTCCTGGCTTCCGTGGGCGCGGGAGGGAAGAGCCTTGGCCGGAGGAGGCAGATGACGTGCGACGTCGGGAGCCTTGGCCGCGGTGCGTGAAGAAGGATCCCGCGCTATCTCGTGCCTCGCCCGAATGAGGCTGGGGGTGCGAGGTTGGGGATGACTGGATCCAGATGAGACTCAATTTTGTTTTGGCAGCATGCGTGTGGTGGACTTGTGGTGAGAGATCGCATGGGTGGAAGGGATAAGCCCAGGCAGTGCGGTACAGCTAAGCCTACGGATGCTGCTAGCGAGCGACGATCATTTGGGACGGGTATCTGTAGCTAGAACGACCGTCATTGCGGGACGGAGGGAGTACCTGTGATGGTTCAAACATGCTGATGCTTTCTTGTATTTCTCCTCAAGGTTGCATCAAGAGGGTTGTCTCCTTTCGTCCGTGGGCTTAGAGACTTAAAGCCTTTCCCACCCGGGACGGAAGGCTGTTTTTCCACCAGTGTACGGAGTAGCTGCCAACAGGGTGGGTTGGGACGAGGGAGTATGCCGATCACTGCACGGGACCGAGCACAGAGAGAGAGGAGATCAGAGCAGCCGACTGCCGACGCGCCGACGCGACGTGCTCGCCTCTCCACCAAAGGCGGCAAGGCGACTCGTGCCGAGGCAGGAGAGGGGAAACGTCAAGACAGAGAAACTGTGACGCGAGATGCCATAGGCTCTGGGTGTGTCACCAAGGGCCTGTTTAGTTGGCTGAAAATTTGCAAAAATTTTGCAAATTTTTCAACTCTCTCTCCATCACATCACATTAAATACACCAAAAGACATATGTTCAGAGCAGTAAATGTAGGTAAAAAATTAACTAATCACATAGTTACATTGTACATCACGAGGCGAATCTTTTGAGCCTAGTTAGTCCATGATTGAACAATATTTACCACACAAAACAAGCGAAAGTCTTCTGAGTCTTCACAGAGGTCAGAACTCACTTTTGCAAATTTTCAGCCAACTAAACACCCCCCAACTTTTGTTGGGTGGTGGCTCGGCGGCATGCGGCCGGCAATCATTCGGACGCTGTCAGCAGCAGCGCAGGCCGGCCGCAGAGCAGTTGCAGACGCATGGAAATGCGCGCGGTGGAGACTGCAGCCGGAGACGGAGAGGAGCTGCTCCTGCTAGCAGGGGCCGGGGGGACAAAAGTCTCTCTGTCCCGCGCGAGACGACCTCGATCGCCTGCCTCTGCCTACCCGAGTCCAAAGCGGCAAAGCGCTCCTAGATGACGGAGACCGAGTAGTAAACAAGGCACTTTCGCCTTTGGTCAGACAAAACAATCCACGTTTCGTTCCAGCGGCCGATGTCCGTCTTGTGCCTGCCCGGGCCTCCCTCCCTTCTCTTTTCTTCTCCTAGCAGGAACAGTCTTTGTCTTGTGCTCTGTTCTCCTGCTTTCACTTTGGCAGTTTTGGCGCCACTGGTCCTAGTTCGTTGCACTCGGCTGCTAAAAGTCAACTTACGGTCCTGCTAGTCGGTACTGCTTCTACTGGTTGTGAAATGGTCCGCACCTACATACGGTCCACGCAAGCCCCAACTGCATGCATCCACATGCTGATTTTGTTTAAATTTATTACAAGACTGTATGAGAGCTAGCACTGTCAAAGGCAGGCAATGCCCTGCATTCTGATAATTTGTTAGGAGTGCTCATCCATCCTTCAATTGCAAATTCGCATCCATCTTATCATCAAATTCATCCTTCCGACCGATTTGGGTCAGATTGGTCGTTGACACGACGGTACATGTGCCGATTCTGATCTCTATCTTGTCATCATAATCACCTCTTGTAGGACGTAGTTCTACAACCAATCTATGCATCATAAGACCATCCGTCCGGCTCCTGGATCCCTCTCCTGATACCGTTTTTAGGCCTGCAGCGGCGTCCTGGAGGAGCACGGGAAAAAGGCGTCGCCCCCCGGCTCCTCTAGATATAGAGGGATCGCGAGAGCTCCGCGAGGGCCCACCACGCGTCCCGATGCCGCTGCGACCAACGGCCTCCGCGCCCGTCTCGACGCGACGCCGGCCCAAGAGCAGAGGAGGGGTGTCCCCGCCGGCGGATCACCACCGCGGCCGGCCACGCAACGACGAGCCGGAGATGGAGATGGGCGAGGTCGAGGTCGCCGCGCCTCCCAAGACCCGTCGCCGCGTCCATGCTCCTCCGTCGCCCGTCGCCGTCTCCCGCCTCGCTACGGTGGCCGCCCTCGCCTCCGCAGCCGAATCGAGGCCGGGCGACGCCCTGGCCGTCCTCGAGGACCGGCCGTACCACTCGCCGCCACTGCTCGCCCGCCCGCGTCGCCGCCGCACGGGCCCCGGCGTCCGGGCTCGACGGGGAGGGCGCCGGCGCCTCCGTCGCGAGCGGGGGCGGGCCGAGCGCGAGCTCCTGCGCCGACCTGGAGGAGGGAAGGGAGGGGTGGGAGGCACGACCGCGGAGGGAGGGGATGGAGCCGCGGAGGGAGCAGGGCCCAGCTCCATGGACGGCGCGTGGTCGTCATCGCCGATCGGCCCCTCGCTCCAGCCCTCCGTGGCCGTCTGCGCTGAGTTCCGCCATGACCATGGGCCGACGCGCCTCGCCCGGATCTAGCAACCGGCGACGGAGAGGGAGCTCTGCGGCACACCGAGGCCTCCGTCGCGCGTAGTCCTGGAGCTCGGAGCCGCCGCCTGCTCTAGCTCGAGGTCCTCACGTCGGCCACTGGGGAGGAGCACCGAGGGAGGTGGGGTGGGAGACAGAGAGGGGAATGGGTGGGAGGGGGCCGGTGGGGAAGGGAAAATGAGAGAGAGAATGACGAGTGGGACCCACGTGTGGGTAGTTGGGATAGAGGAGAGATAAAAAGGAAGATGGATGTGGAAGAAGTGAATATGAAGGAAAGAATATTGCTGACTAGGACAGAATATTCAGTTTCGAAGGAGAATATGGAGTAGCACCGGTGTGGGTGGTCTAAGACCACCCGCACCGGGGGACGGCAAAAGCTCCTTCATCCCTGCCAGTTGTACTTTGCAGGAAATGCACCCCGCAGCGGGCGATGGGATACATCCCGAGAAAATGCCGTCGGTCCCCGATTCCTTTAGATCTGGAGGGATCGAGGGCCTCCAGTAGCAGGCGTCGGCCCCACCACACGTCCTCGGTGGCGCGGGTCAGCAACGGCCTTGCGATGGAGAGGAGGTGGATGCCGCGGTGGTAGCCTCGCCGTGGAGCTCCGGCCGTCGCCGCCGCGAGGAGGACGGGAGGAGGCTCGCGCACACCGGGAGAGGGAAGCAGAGGAGGCCGCAGAGATGGAAGCAGAGCTCACCGCCGCTGCTGATGCCGGAGGAGGGGAGGCCGGAGATGAGGCCGCCGCGACGCCCGCCCGAGCTCGATGGCGAGGCGATCGGACCCTCGGAGGTGCTGCTCAGGCTGGAGACGGAGCTGAAAGGACCTTGATGTCGCCTAGAGGGGGGTGAATAGGCGAGTCGACCAAATAAAACTTTTCCTTGAACTTGGCGAGGCGGTCGGGCGCCTTCAAGTTAGACCGCCCTGCCGCTTCTTGGAGAGGCGGTTAGACCGCCTCCCAGGCGCTAGACCGCCTCACGCAGAAGCCCAGAGTGGCTCAAGCTCCTCTTGACTTCTAGCACGAATCAAACTTGGTGAGTGGCCTTGGTAGATGGTCACAAGTAGGGTAATGATCCCTGCAGACAAAGACAAGCACACCCAAGTAGATCGAAGCGGAAGCAAATATAAATATGCTAAAAAACCACAAGTGAAGCAAACTACAAAGGAGACACAAAGATTTGTTTCCCGAAGTTCACTTCCACCAAGGAAGCTACGTCTCCGTTGAGGAGCTTGTAAGGGATTCGAGTTCTCAACTAACTCTTCCAACAACAAGCTGGGTCTCTTTCAACCACTTTTCTCGATTCCATTAAGGCGACCTTTTCCATGAAGAGGCAAGATCACAGCCCTCACAAACTTGCCGCTGCTCACCACAACTTGGGAGCTAGCCGGCGACGCCTAGGCGGCTAGGAGGCAAACCTCCAATAGTAACAAATTCTTCAAGGCTTGTAGACGCGAATCACAAGTGCTCAAGCTATGGAATGACTCTTCTTAGCTCACAAAGCTCACACAAACTCACTCTCTCAACCCAACACAAGAATAGAGCTTGAATCTCACAAATCTCACAAAGAGATGGTTGGGGAGAGGTTCTATGGCTTTGGCTTAGTAAGAACAGCAGGGGAGCACACCAGCAACCCTAGAAACAGCAGCCCCAACAAGTGGAGCTCGTGGGGTACTTATACCCCACTCAAGGAAAACTAGCCGTTAGAAAAGCGACCGGGGCGGTCAGACCGCCTGGTCAGGGTGGTTAGACCGACCCCCTCCGGCCAGTTTGAAAAACTAGTTGTTGGTCGCTGTGAGGCGGTCGATCGCCCCCATGGGCTGATTAGACCGCCCAGAGCTTCCAAAACCCTTTTTCTCTTTTCGCAAACACTTCAAGTCGTGTTGAAGTGGCTAAGGTTGGGTTAGAGGTTTGTTAGATCACGCAGGGACTCTCTCAAGACTATTTCTCACATAGGTCAACTAATGAGCACTTTTGATACTTGTTCATGAAGCTAATGTTGCATCCCTCTTGATAGTACGGCATTCCTATACTCAAGGACAAAAGTAAATACCTAGTCAACCTCTTGAGCTTGTATATCTTTCATCTTGCCATACTTGAACGATTTGAACTTGAGGGCTTCCAACAATTGCTATCTTCATGAGCACATCCATACTTGAGCTAGCAACTTAAGATCTTTCCATATAGCATAGGTATGCACGCTTAGATCCTTAAGTCACTCCATATTACCAAACATAACATGTAGATGAGTTGCATTGCTTCATTCGATTAAGGCTTGGATATGATACTTGGAGACCCCACGGATACTAGAACTTCACCTTAGCAAAACACGAAATGGCGGCTTAGCTAGGGCCCCAAAGATTGCTTAGTCCCTCACCCTAGTCATCTCGGTTGATCTCTTCATCACTTACCCAAACCACATTGAGTTCGACTTTGCTTCATCCATATTTGATCTTCATTTGAAATACCGATTCAAATATTTGTTCTTGATTGACAATGTTTTATGCAAGCTTCCAAATTAGGATCATCAAATATACACTCATCCTTGTATCCTTTCACAATCATCACATGAAGTCTTGCATTTATTATTTAGTGGAGAACACCATTTCTCTTTTTATGACCCATTGATTTTTAATCAAGCTACCACAATCATTGGAGATTCGGAATTGATCTTTGTAAAATATCCCCAATATTTATCTTCATTTGATTGCTTGACATTTATCATTTCTTATCAAAGGACCACACACTTGCTTGTCTTCATCATGTGAGCCATACAACATTCATCCTCAAATATATAGCAATATTAACTCATGAATAATTAAATAAAAACCTACTCACATTCTTAAACAAACAAGTTAGATCTTTAATCGCTTTGTCATTCAATTCACCAAAATCCACTTAGGGGCCTAGATGCACTTTCAATCTCCCTCTTTTTGGTGATTGATGACAACTCGATTAAAGCTTACAAATAAACTTTTAAGCGCATAAGAATTCTTAGATATAGAATGAGCTCCTCCTTAATATGTGCTTTGAATGGAATTTCAAAAATTTGGCCTCAAATGCCAAACACACATTTTAAGTGAAAGTACATGAGAGCTCCCCCTATATCTCAGAATATGTGCAACAAGTGTGTGTGACAATAAAATGAAGTCGTGATGTGTATGGCATAAAAAGCATTCAACAAAGAGAGATGTGTGTGCTGACTGGGCTGGGGTGGTCGGGGCCAGGTTGGCCGGCCGGACCGGGCGGTCGACAGGGTTCGCAGACCAAACCGCCTCCCCACTCAGCCAACACAAAACAAACATCATCACACTTAAATATCTCAAACTAACACCATGTCACTTAGGATACATGAATAGGTTCAAATACACACAGTAGCACACATACAAGGTTCTCAAGTCCACTAGGAATAGAAATCCAACTTTATTAGGCGGTCGGACCACATGCTTGGGGGCGGTCGAGGCACTTTGCTCCAAATCAGCAACACTTAAGAGATGAAATCTTGAAGCTTTAATTCATTCTTCTCCCTCTTTGTCATCAAGCATCCATAAAAGGGTCTGGAGAAGATGTGGCTGCAGATCATCACCAACCGTCCCAAGCGGGTTGAGAACCTCCTATGGAGAATATTCTAGCCAATGCATGGAGAGTTTAGATATGTAGAGTCGGATATGGTGATTTCAGATAAAGTAGCTAAGGAAGCATCACTCATACCATAAGGAGGAGGACCATAGCTAAATAAATCCGAGAGAGGCGCGCTAGAGGAACTTCGGATCTTCCACGGGAGGAGGAGGTGGTGGAGGAGCTCGAGAAGAAGACTCACCACCAAACATGGCATCAAACCCCTAGCATAAGTAGGTGGTGGAGGAGGTGGTGGATCCTGAGAAGACGAAGCACCCACATCAGGATAGTGCCTCTGAACAAACTCCTCATAGTAACCGAGTTGATGTAGCCTAGCATCCTCTCATCCACTGACGGTATCTCAGCCTTTAGAGGAACAGGAGATATAGGTGAGTGAGGTGGCTGAATCCCAAAGTGTTCATGCATCCTCTTCATCGAATCCCGCTCTTCTTTCTTTCTTTCTCTCATGGCCTGCTCATTGGCAACCTCAATGTCCCTCTGACTCTTGCAAATACCAGCAAGGATATTGAACAATTTCTTGAAAAATGAGGTGTTTTGGGTAGTGCTCGGGCGGTCGCTTTGTGGGGGGCGGTCAGACCGCCCAGAATGCCTTCATCTCCGCTGCAAGGTTTCTGCCACATCGTCCCATCGCATCTCCTTCTTGTTCTCGCATTTCTTCCAGAGGAGGGAACACTGATGGTCAGGCTGTGCTTGGGTTGCAAGAGTCGGTGTCTCATGTCTTTCGGATACTTGGTGTTGGTGACCTTCCTTATGATATACATGATATATGGACTATGGCCGCATAAGTTTTGAGCATTCTCTGAACAATTCTTGATTTCTTGCCAAATGAAATCACCAACACAAAACCTAGCTGCCCCCGGTCTCATAGCAACCATAAGATTCCTCTGAAAAGCAGTGATATGAGAGGAGTTCCCATCTCTAGGGGTGAGGTCTTCCTAAAAGACGATTAAGGACTTGCATAGTAAGTATAAAGCGGCTTGAACTGTTCCTCGGCCCTCTTACTCCTGGGGTACATAAACTCCATGTCCCTTGAATTAAGAATCACATCGTCATGAAGTTTTCTAAGACTAGGATCATTGGGAAGTCTGAATAAAGCAAGGAAGTTACTAAATGTGATGTGCCACCTATCTCCTCAGGTCATCTAGAACATCGCCCGCTCGGTTCCCATATAACCAAAGTAGCGAGCATAGAACTGAGCTATGATCTCCTTATTCTAATGTTGCAAGAAACCCATGATGTTCTTCAACCCCTTTACTTCACACTCTGATTATCTTATTGAAAATGCTGTCATTCTTTCTTGCCATATAATCCCAATCAATGCACTGAGCTTCACTGGTAACCTTAGCATTTCTTCGATTAAGAATGACAGTAGAGTAGTAGTCCTGCTGAAAAGGGGACCAAAACCGATAATCTGAAGCATTCCTTTGCTGATCATAAGGATTCTCTCTTCTCATATTTTTCAGAGTCTCTACCATGTCTTCACTGTAATAATCCACAGGACCTCGAACAAGAGGATAGATGGGAACTCTGATCTCTGGCAAGAAGTTAACAACAATGGGAGGAACATTTCCTCCAACATCGTCATCATCATCAGGAGGCACTCCAGCTGCACCCTCTGGATTATCTTCCTCATTATCACCTGCATCATCATCAACTTCTTCAATCTCAACATCAGCTCTAACTCCACTGCCTCCAGCACCAAAACCTCTATGACTAGCACCAGCACCTCTACCACGGGCACCAACCCCACTGTGTATGGCTCCAACTCTATCCTGATGGTCTGCACATACATAGGTGTCATCCTCTACCTCATCATCGCTAGACTCAATTCTTTCCTCCATCTCAATGTCTTCCCCATAGTCTTGATAAATTGGCCTTTGCTGCCCTCTTGGCCTCAATTTCTCCCTGATATCATAAGCACGTGAGCTCTGTCCGGCCTCAGTGTAAACAATTTCCTCCCTTCCCTTTTTCCTTTTCTCAGCACCTGAACCTTTAGGCATCTCTGCTGTTCCTGGGTCACAAGAAGTGAAACAAGAAGGTATAAGACACCAGGAACAAGAATGGGTAGATGAAACATGTCGATGCACAGCACATGGAGCAATTGGCACAAAAGCGGGCGGGTGGCGGCCGATCGCTGGCAAAGCGGTTAGACCGCCTACCGCTTTTGAGCCAATGGCTCTTCGAGCCACTATAGAGACATACCGAGAGATATGAAATTTAAGTTTCAGGGAATAATCCTAGGTTGAGTAAGGTTGATTTCACGGCCAAGAACAAAGCTCTTGGGGCTAAACTGCTCAGGGCGGTCAGACCGCCCTGCCCACGCGGTCGGACCACCCGGGGCAGTGAAACCCTAGAAATTTGTTCCCGACAATGTGGCCAACGAAATTGCAAGAAACTCTAGGAATGTCTTCTAGGGGTTGCTAATAGATGATAACTCAAAGGAAATTCAAATCTTTGCATCGAGTAGGGAGATCGGGCAAAACAAGATTTGAATACCTTTGGAGAGATGAACTTGAGAGGAATCCAAGAAGCAGGCTTGGAACAAGCTTCAGCACCCCTAGGAGAGTCCTTTCCATGGAGGGGATTTAGTTTTCCATGGTTGAATCCTCAAACCACCATGGGAGGGGATGAGAGAGCTTGAGAGGAGAGGGAGGCATTTCTGGAGGTTAGAGAAGGAGTTCTGCCCGTGGGGAGAGAGAGGGGTGAATGGATAGGGTCAAAGGCACTGTAGAATCACGGGGAGGGGTAAAAACAGAAAGCCCGTGACACGCGGTCAGCGTGGGGTACTGTGATTAGACCCCGGTTGATTTTGGAAAAAGCTGATTTTGAGAGACTTTGATCCTTTTGCTTTTCCATACTTGGATATAGAGTTTATGGAAGATAAAGATCCATTTTTGCTAATTCTTAGAAGAAAGATTGATTTTCCAAATGATTCCATAATTCTTAATTCTTCCAAGAGTGAGAGAGATAAAGATATGGATATAGAGATATTATGGACTTGAGAAAATCTTCTTAATTATGACTAGCCAACAAACAATCAAGAGGAGCTATAGTCATAATTAAGTTGATTAGGTCACAAAGACCAAGATTCAAATATTTTTCGAAAATCCACAATTCCTACGCATGCTAGTTTATTTTTCAAAACTTCTATCCTATGTCACAAAGTGCACACATCCACCCCAAGTAAATCACCACTCTAGTATATTTAGCTCATACCCAACTAGAAGACACTCACACGACACGAAGTCGAGTTTATGTGTGGGTATCAACCAAATATCTATAAGGACACACAAAATTCACTTGAAGCAATTATATGCTAAGAATGGCACACTAGCATGGTATATATAGGCCTAGATGCATTTCAATATTTAAAAGAGTTCAAGAGAACATACCTTTGCCTTAGGCCACATTTTGTTTGTGCAAATTTTTAATTTTAAAAGTGGCTTGCTCTTAACTTGATTGCTTATTGATTATTGTGTCAAATAAGAGCTTGCATATGTTGCACAAATATGTGAGACTACAAGTTCACTAGAAGAAATTGTTAGTCCCACAAATGACACAAATTTTGAAGTAACCTCCCCTTTAATTAGTGCTAGAGAGACTTTTGAATTTCTTTTACATAGCACAATATTCATTTAAGAACAGAGGGAGATTATTCCAAGACTTGGCCATGACAAAAGAATGATATAGCAATTGAATTTAGTCAAGTATCTTATTACCATTCGCTTAAGATCACCAATGAACGTCCTTCAAATATTTTCATCGGAACTTCCGACGAGGTCGGAACTTCCGACAAAGTACCCATGGGAGACAGAGGACCCCTTATCGGAACTTCCGCGGTGAGGTCGGAACTTCCGATATTCATCTTTTAGGGACCAGGCGGTCAGACCGCGCCCTATAGGTGGTCAGGCCGCCCTAGCTAGAAAAAAATTGCTCGGTGATTTTGCAGGCCTTTGTTTATGGGAAGTGTTCACTTTGTTTCCTGCAAGTCATAAAATAGCACATGCTCTCCTAGAGAGCCATTAAACGCATCGAATGGTATGAGAGGCTAATTTCAACAAAATTGTCAAAGTCACTACCTCATGTATCCTAAGTCTTAGGACTAATGGTTTATGAGTGTTCTTTGAGAACTGATGGTGACCAAGACATAACCATTAAGCACTAGTTACCGAGATTGCATTGATTGAATGATTTTCAAGATTTTCTCATGGCAAGACATTGATTGTCGAATTCTTTTCTTTTAGCCATGACTTCAATGCAATTCGATCAACCTACAAGCTCAGTAAGCACTTCTTGGTACCCAACACTTGTTGTGTCCTACAAGGTTAGTCACAAGGTGCTTAGGAACCCAAATGGCCCTAGTGCTTGTTTGAGGTGAACTAATCATCCTCATAGCACTACTACCATTCTTATCATTCCTAACCTTACTGAAATCATAATGGACAAGGTTTGATTTAGGAATGTTACCATTTGGACAATCCTTGCCTATGTGACCCTTTTACGACAAGTGTAGCAAATGCGGCTTTTGTCACTTCTAGGCTTGGGAGTTATTTGCTTGTCTTGTCTTGGCTTGCATATGGGCTTCTTGCTTGAAGAGTGAGCTTTCTCCTCTTTGCTGCAGTATGTCTTAGCTGTGGTGGCCAGACGCAGTCTAACCGCCCTGAGGAGGCGGTGCATCCGCCCGGTCAAGACTGCTGACCTCAGGGCAATCTGCGGCAAAGTGGCCCTTCTCTTTGCATTGGTAGCACAATCTCCTTCTGATGGAGCTTCTTTTCTTCTTGGAGATTGTTTCTTGAGCCTTGAGCTTGGTAGGGCAATGTGAAGCAAAATGCCCCATCTTTGAGCCTTGATTGCACTTGACAAGCTCTAATTTCTTCTTCTCTAGAATCTTGATCTTGTTGTCCTTGAGTTGGTGTTGAGGAGGAGCTAGTGACGGTTGACCCTTCTCAAGCTTCTTCACCATGTTAGCACGGTTATCTTGAGAAGGTTGCATTTTGCTCTTCCCTTTCAACTCACTCAAGTTTTTCAACCTCTTGCTTGAGTTCTTCATTTTCTTGAGCAATGAGGCCATCACAAGATTCTATAAATACATGCTCAATACTAGATTAGCTTGCTTGAGAACAACAAAGTTTAGTACAAGCAAAATCATTATTGACAAGTGAGCATGTGCATGTGTGTGAGAGAGGTTGTATGCATTTTACTGAAGATAAAACAACCTCATGAGCAATTTCTAGTGAAGCATAAGAATCTACAAGCTTCTCATGAGAACACTCAAGTTCCTTGTATTTTGCTTGTAGAGCCATATGCTCCCTAGTGAGCTTCTCTAGTTTAGCTTCTAGTATGTCATTAGCTCTAGCATACTCAAGTTGTTTAGCCAATGACTCATACTCACAAACCACAGGAGGCACGCTCAGATTGAAGAGTCTCAAGTTGCTTTTCCATCGAGCTTGAGGCTTCATCTTTTTCAATTTTTCCTCCTTTGGTTCTTCTCTTTTTCTTGTTCTTCTTCTTCTTGGCCTTTAGGCAAGCACCTTCACCATAATAAGTTTCTGAAGCTTCAAGAACTGGTGAGGATGAGCTTGGGGCTTGAGAGGACTCCTCGACACACGAGGACTCACTTCCTCTGCTAGGGGTGGTTAGACGCCTGGGAGGCGGTTTGACCGCCTCCTAGGAGCTGATTCTTCTCTTCTTTCGCCCTCTTCCTTCTCGAGAGTGGATGCTTGATGTTCAGTGGTGGTTGTAGAGGCAGTGCAGCACTCCTCTATCTCATCTTCGTCTTCATCATCACTTTCATCTTCATCTAATTTGGAGTCCACAAAGGATTTTAGTAAAATCCAAATGCGATGAGCATCTCGAAAATATTCTTATTCTCTAGCATAAATTCCTGAAAATCTTCACATAGAGAACTACGTAAAAAGTTAACAATAGAGGTATTGAGTTGCGTGTTTTCCAAATCCTCAAGAGACATATGTCCAATCTTTTGGAAGGATACTCAACTACAATGCTCTCATGGGGACCCATTGCCTTAAGAGAATGTAGAACATTTCTGACCAAGAAATGTAGTTTGAGCCATCTAGAGCTAGAGGCTCAAGCGGTACCCTCACATGTAGTTGACATCGTCAAACTCAGAGCCGGTTAAGCTCGAAGCGAGCACTCGGCTCTGATACCAATTGAAAGGACCTTGATGCCGCCTAGATGGGGGGTGAATAGGCGAGTCGACCAAATAAAATTTTTCTCTTGAAAACTTGAGCTTCTTGGCGGCGGTGGGGCCAGCCGCCCAGATTCGATCGCTTCCTTCCTTCGGGGGAGGCGGTTAGACCACCTCCACGCAGAAAGCCGGCAAAGAGTGGCTCAAGCTCCTCTTGACTTCTAGCACGAACCAAACTTAGTGAGTGGCCTTGGTAGATGTCTGGCGGGGTAATGATCCCTGAGACAAGAAAGACAAGCACACCCAAGTAGATCGAAGCGGAAGCAAATATAAATATGCTAGAAAACCACAAGTGAAGCAAACTACAAAGGAGACACAAAGATTTGTTTTCCGAAGTTCACTTCCACCAAGGAAGCTACGTCTCTGTTGAGGAGCTTGTAAGGGATTCGAGTTCTCAACTAACTCTTCCCACAACAAGCGGTCTCTTTCAACCACTTTCCTCGATTCCACTAAGGCGATCTTTTCCACGAAGAGGCAAGATCACAGCCTCTCACAAACTTGCTCACCACAACTTGGGAGCTAGGTGACGGCACCAGCTAGGAGGCAAACCTCAAGAGTAACAAATTCTTCAAGGCTTGTAGCCTTGAATCACAAGTGCTCAAGCTATGGAATGACTCTTCTCGACTCACAAAGCTCACACAAACTCACTCTCTCAACCCAACACAAGAATAGAGCATGAATCTCACAAATCTCACAAAGAGATGGTTGGGAGAGGTTCTATGGATAGCAAGAACAGGAAGCACACCAGCAACCCTAGAAACAACGGCCCCAACAAGTGGAGCTCGTGGGTGCTTATACCCCACTCAAGGAAAACTAGTTAGAAAGCGTGGGCGGTGACCGCTGGTCGAGTAGTTAGACCGACCCCCTCCGGCGGTTTGAAAAACTAGCAGATTGGCGGAGGCGGTCAGGACCGCCCCATGGGCGGTTAGACCACTGGGCAGAGAGCTCCCAAAACCCTTTTTCTCTTTTCGCAAACACT
The DNA here is from genome assembly GCA_022644695.1 of Cenchrus purpureus. Taxonomy (NCBI): domain Eukaryota; kingdom Viridiplantae; phylum Streptophyta; class Magnoliopsida; order Poales; family Poaceae; genus Cenchrus; species Cenchrus purpureus. The sequence goes on from CP053467.1 coordinate 12,543,542, forward strand.
TCAAGTCGTGTTGAAGTGGCTAAGGTTGGGTTAGAGGTTTGTTAGATCACTCAGGGACTCTCTCAAGGCTATTTCTCACATAGGTCAACTAATGAGCACTTTTGATACTTGTTCATGAGGCTAATGTTGCATCCCTCTTGATAGTACGGCATTCTTATACTCAAGGACAAAAGTAAATACCTAGTCAACCTCTTGAGCTTGTATATCTTTCATCTTGCCATACTTGAACGATTTGAACTTGAGGGCTTCCAACAATTGCTATCTTCATGAGCACATCCATACTTGAGCTAGCAACTTAAGATCTTTCCATATAGTATAGGTATGCACGCTTAGATCCTTAAGTCACTCCATATTGCCAAACATAACATGTAGATGAGTTGCATTGCTTCACTCGATTAAGGCTTGGATATGATACTTGGAGACCCCACGGATACTAGAACTTCACCTTAGCAAAACACGAAATGGCGGCTTAGCTAGGGCCCCAAAGATTGCTTAGTCCCTCACCCTAGTCATCTTGGTTGATCTCTTCATCACTTACCCAAACCACATTGAGTTCAACTTTGCTTCATCCATATTTGATCTTCATTTGAAATACCGATTCAAATGTTTGTTCTTGATTGACAACGTTTTATGCAAGCTTCCAAATTATGATCATCAAGTATACACTCATCCTTGTATCCTTTCACAATCATCACATGAAGTCTTGCATTTATTACTTAGTGGAGAACACTATTTCTCTTTTTATGACTCATTGATTTTTAATCAAGCTACCACAATCATTGGAGATTCGGAATTGATCTTTGTAAAATATCCCCAATATTTATCTTCATTTGATTGCCTGACATTTATCATTTCTCAAAGGACCACACACTTGCTTGTCTTCATCATGTGAGCCATACAACATTCATCCTCAAATATATAGCAATATTAACTCATGAATAATTAAATAAAAACTTGCTCACATTCTTAAACAAACAAGTTAGATCTTAATCGCTTTGTCATTCAATTCACCAAAATCCACTTAGGGGCCTAGATGCACTTTCAGGAGCCACGCCCGAGGAAGGGAGGAGGCCGGCCACGACGGAGGAAGAGGTGGGCCGCGCAGAGGAGAAGCAGGGGAGGAGCCTGCCTCGCGTCGGCTGTGGCCCTACCTTTCTCCGGCCATGGCCGCCATAGCCGCCGCTCCAAGTCGCCGTGAGCGTGCCGAGGCTGCCCCACCGCCGCGCATCCTCCGAGATCCGCTTCCGGGCTCCTTGGCCGCCACGGGAGGAAGGGGTCGGTCGATCTGCGGCCTGCTTGCCCAGGCTCGCCGTCTCCATGCGAGCGGCGGAGCCATGCTGACGAGCTCGTGGACGAGGCGGCAGTGAGGTCGGAGGCGGCGTCCAGAGGCGGCGTCGCTGGCTCGACGGCGCCGGTCATGCACCGGCCCGGCCGACACGCGCGCGTCATGCTCCGCCTCGACCGCAGGCGTCCATGCATCCGGCCCTGGTGGATCCGCCGCCTGGAGCAGAGGAGCTCCCTCCCGGAGCTCGCCATCGTCGTGCTCCACCTCGCCTCGCCGCGCCGTGCTCCACCTCACCTCACTGTGCTCCACCTCGCCTCGGCGCGCCGTGCTCCACCTCGGATGCGTCACGGAGCAAGGAGAGCAGGGGGCGGGCGGAAAAACAGAGGGATTGAGGGAGAGAGGCAGGGAAGAGGGAGAGGGTAAAATTTATATGAGTGTGGGCCCCATAGTTGGGAGTTGGGATGGAGGAGAGAAAATGAAGGAAGATGAATGCGGGAGAAGTGAATATGAAGGAGAGAATCTTGATGACCAGGATGACATATTCTGTTTTGAAAGAGAAAATAGAGGAGGATGAGTGTGGATGGTCTAATAAACCCATTTTCTAATAACGGCCCCCCAAACCCCACCCACACCACACAGCACTGCTAAAAAATACAAGAAGACGCAAGACTTAACCTGAATTGGCTAATTCAGCTCATACTCACCTCTCAAGATTGTTTTTTATTTCTTTTACGATGTGTGTCTCTCCCCATAAGTCCACAGTGTGACAAGAGCATGTACGAACCAACCAACTAGGAATCACAGAGGCGCCATCACGCACGGCTCACAGAAATTGTAATAATCTGAAGATATATGCAAGTCCAATGATCCAAAATCGACAACAAAAGTGGAGGTAGAGACTCGACCCAAAAATCCGAGACTTGTAGGCACATATTGCCAGATTGGGCAGCTAGTAATTCCAGACTATACACACAACCCTTAGGAGAGCCCCGACTGGATGCATCCACATGCCGACTTTGTTTTACAAAACTGTAGGAGACCTAGCACTGCCAAAGCATAGACAGATTGTCTGGGGAGCGTGTCAGGTGTGTTCTCTGATTACACTAACTTCATTAGAACACCATGCATTGGCTAATTAAACAAATTATTTGGTTAGGAGTACTGCTGCATCCTCCAGTTGCAAATTGGCAACCATCTTCTCATCGATTTTTTTTTACGTTCAATTTTGTCCTTTCCTCACAAGTCATTTTCAAGTGTCTTGAAAAGAAAGTAAACTTGGATTAATGCCAAATTCGTCACTGATGCTACCTATACCGATTACCTAGTATCTTGTCATCGTAATCGAGCCTCTTGGACGACGCAGTCTGCAACCAATTTATGCATCAGAATAAACTTGTTCTAATGACGGGCAGGGCCAATGCCCCCCGCCAGATTACAAAAAGTTAATTATACGCATGCAGTAGGTAGCTAGGGTCCGATGAATTTCTTGTCAAATAGAGAAAGAAAAAATGTATTTTCATCCCTGAAGTATTGCAATAGTGTGGTATCCATCCCTCATGTTTTATTTGGTGAAAATCAGTTCCTTAACTAATTAATTTGGTGCATTTATCATCCGGACACCTTATAGTTTAACAATGATTTCATGAAGTCTACTAACTATTTATGTCACATAATCAATAATCATTTGATTAATCAGTAATCTCTACCTAGAGATGCAATATGCTAAGTCGAAAATATAAAGATTGCAAAATAAGTCTTAGTAAATTCTCTAAATTGGATACTATATAATTTTTTTCTATTTTTTTTGAATAAAACTGATTTACACTCGATTGTTATAGAGATTGAATTAACATAAAAGTGACTAAGTAGTAATTAGCAAGATGATTACATGGTCTAAACTGCTATTATATGGTACTAAATTATTGTTAAACTAAGGTGAGATGATAAATGCACCAGTTCAAGTTGTTAAGGGGTTGATTTGCACCGAATGATACGTGAGGGATGAATGTCACACTTTTGTAATACTTGAGAGATGAAAATACACTTTTTTTTCAAATAGAGAAATGGGTTACTAGCCACCTCTGGGCCGTTGATTTTATAAAAACATTATATATCCACAGTGGCTCCGATCGATCCTTTTGTCGAAGATGAAACAGAGACCGAGATTACTTCCGTCCGTGAGCGAGATCGGTCGACCTGTACTACACTTGGTACGTGGCCCGCGCCGCGCGGGCGGCCGGCAATCATCGATCGATCGACTTGCTGGCGCGCCGTGACACTGGAGTACGTTGTACGCAGAGCTCATCATCAGCTCGCCTCACTTCGGGAGTGGTAATTGCATGCTCACTTAACTTTTATCCAATCCAATCCGACGGCGGGAACGCGCAGCGCGCGGTAGATGCAACGCAATGCAGCAATATGATCCAGCATATATATGGATGGACCGTACGCCTAGTAACTACAGCTAGCTAGAGTACGTGCAATGGTAGTACTCTGTCTCTGGCAGTAGGGTAGTAATGTATTACCTGTATACTCCAGTAGGGTAGTAATGTATTACCTGTATACTCCCCCGTTCCTAAATAAAAGCATTCTCCGATTTCTGTGGTGCACATTTGACCATTCGTCTTATTCAAAAAATTTGTGAAAATATAAAAATAATTATAATATATTTAAAATAGATACGATGATAAAACATGTCATAACAAAATAAATAATATTTTATAAATTTTTTGAGCAAGCAGATAAACGACGTCTTCGCAAACGAATCTTATATTTAAACAGGAGTAGTAGTATGTGCGTACGCACGCGCTCTCTGATAGTCTACTATCTGATCCGATCCACAACAGTACCGTACCTACTACGTACTGTTGTATACCAGCAGCAGCACGTACTCTATCTAGTACGTGTAGTGATTTTTTTTTAAAAAAAATATGTGAGTGATAATAAATTATGCATGCAGCAAGTGTATTCGATCGCCGTCACGTGATGTACGCGCCCGGCCACTTCCATCCATCTGCCACACGCCCACACACACCACCTGGAATCCTGGATGGATGGTCGATGGATGCTGCTGCAGAAGCAAAGCAAGCAGCTGGCGCCGCGGGAGAGAAGCAGAGAGGGTTTCCGGCGCGCGCGGCCGGGGGAAAGACACAACACCACGTCACCACACCACCTCCCACGTCGGCACGTCGCGCTCCGCCGCCGCCAGCCGGGCAGCTAGCGTCCTCTGCCTGCCGCCATGTCAGTCCGTGTGGCCAGTAGTGTCCAGTCCTTGATCGCGGATCACGAGGCGGATCGCGCGCCGAGTAAATGCTTGCCGGCCGGCCGCGCAATCACCACACCACCGGGAGGGCAGCACGCAGGCAGACGAGGGCGGGCCACACACACACCGCGCGGCGGGCGCAGGAGATCCACCCCGCGATCGCTCCGCGCCCGTGCCCCGACCGAGGAGGACGTGGCGGGGCCGTTACCTACCTACTGGCCGGCCCGGCCGGCAGAGCCGGTTAATAAATAATTAACCGTGGGGGGAGGGAACCGCACTGTTCCCGCCCGGGCCGGCGGCCTCCTCTGCTCATTTTCGTTGGCCCCGCGTGGGCCCACGAGGGACGTTTTGTGTGGGGCCGAGGAGTCAGTCGGTCGGTGAGGAGGCCTTACCGACGCGCGCGCTCTTGGGGAGCAGTTGCGACGGTTTGAACGTGTTTAGCGCGGATGTGATTAAACCGCGCGCGGGAGGGGTAGATTAATTACCGCGGACTCGTAATCACGACCACATCAAATAAATTGCAGTAGTAACCATGCTTAAAATAAATAAATAAATTGGAGTAGTAACTGCTACTACGAGCATACAGTACCCGGTGGGGTCATCATCATCATCAAAACCGCCACTAAATTACCACCGCCTAATTACTCTCCGGGAGCGTACAGTACTAGAGGACACGGCAAGCATTCGGCCAGGAAGAAGGAATGCTCCATACGCGTGCGCAGCATCCATCCTATGCATCCCTAGGCGGTGCTCATTGGATTTGCACCTGAAATGGTCACGTACTACTGCATATACTAGTGTGGATTGCAATTTGCAATCGCGATGGTCTCGTGATGACAGCCATTTTTTCTTTGGACTTTGTGGATCAAGCTCACGCACCCGGGAGGGAGACAGCGGGCCCACTGTCAGGAGCGTAGGCCGGGTGTCGCGTGGCGGGGGCGACACCCGGATGAGAATGAGACGAGAGCGCACCGAGACGGACACAGACAAAGCTCGAGCCAAACTGCCAAAGTAATAAATAAATAAATAAATAAAGGGTGTGGAAGGCGAAAAGAAGGGGAGGAGGCGCTCCCCCCAGTTTCCCGCCCTCGCGCGGCTTGAAAAAATCGCCCCACCGGACCCACACCCGTCGTCTCCGCGCGCGGCGTGGCGCCCCTCCTGGGTCCTGGCTGCTGGCTGCTATACAAGCGTACACCGCGACACGGCCCCCGTTCCCCTCGGCTCCCGGACAACACACATCGCGGCACTGCACCCGGGTCAGCGGGAGCGCGCGGGGTTGTCGGAGCGGGATAGCGCAGCAGAGCGGCCGCCGGAGATGGACACGCCCGACCGCGCCGCCGCGCAGCCGGTGGCCTCGCGCGCCGAGGTGACCCTCCTCCCGTCTCTCCCCCGTTTGCTCCTTCGCCACTGCCTCCCTGCTGCTCGACTGCTGCTCCCTCCGGCAATCTCCCTTCTCTGTGCCACCAGGAATCGCACTCCGGCCTTCCCGTTGAGGGCGGGAAACAGCCCAACCGCCGCCGCGCAGCACCGTTCCGCTTCCGCCGATTGGGCCGCGCGGGCTCGCGGTTGGCGCCGTCCGGCAGCAAAGCCGGCCACTTTCCCGCTGGGGGATGTCTCTGGCCTCGCCGCTGACCGCACTTCCAGCGGCCAAATTTGGGCCTTTTCTTCCGTCCCCTGCTCGGCTACCCTGCATCCCCTGCATCAGGAAGCGGCGGTTCCTCAGCGTCAGCGACCCAGCACGCACGCTGGGCACCGGCAACCGCTCCAGATCCGCCCACCCACAACCGCGTCGCCGGCTTGCCGCCTCCTCCCTCCTCGCGTCGTGTCACCTCGGGATTCAGGGATTCTGCAGGAGACCACGGCTAGTAGATCCCCGCGAATATACTTGCTGCCTGCCTCTCTACAGAGTGCAGAGTGCCTGCGCCAGATCCACTCTGCGCGATGGTTTGACCATGGATTTTTCTGTACTGAGCTACTGATTAGTGTACATTTCAGAGCATTATCTTTTCTGCACACGGTGATCTTGCCCTCCTCAAGCAACATGTGTGGTTCAGTCCTAATTAACTACTAGTGTACCGGTGCTTATCTTGCATCCAGTGAATCTCTCCATTTTCTATTTGTGTGCCTCTGAAACCAGCGCGCTAGAACAAAATTTGGCACCTTTGTTACGTTTGCTCTGTTTCTACCATTGCGGTGTTGCTCATATAGCCCGGTATTTTGCTACTCTCTTGGTGCAGGACTCTCCGGTTTTCAGCTTCATCAACAACCTGTCTCCGATTGAGCCTCTCAAGTCGGCCTACAACGCCAATAGCCTCCAGGGGTACCAGTCCATCAACATAACCTCCATTTCCTCCATCTTCACTTCCCCCCATGACAATGCGCACAAGGAACCAAGGCTCCCGAAGTAAGTTACGGAAATTTCCTTTCAGGCATATATGCTGCTAATATATTATATGTGGGGGAAAAAACTAAAATTTGCCACAGAGTAAGGCGGTTCTGATGCTGTGTTTTTTGCCATTCCCAGGAGCTCTCTAGGTGAAATTTCTGAAACTGAGGTCTGTGCTGACGGCAAGAGTACAAGCAAGCCAGCCAAGTCTTTAAATGCAGTCAGGTTGTTTGCCTGCACTAGCACTGTCACTCAAGAAACCCACACGGTTACATGTTCAGATGTGGTTGATCCTCCCACTGTGCCATGCGATCTGGCTCAGCCTGCTCAGTTCGATAACGGCAGTCCAGACCATAACACCACACCCTGCCATGGTGTCAGATCGGACCTTAAGCAGGACAAGTGCCGGAAGCTAGATGTTGTCCAAACCGTTAAGAACACAGTGGAGAAAAGGAAATGCTTGTTTTCCACTGAAATCCAGCTCCTGGATGGTGGCCAGCCTGTGAATGACAACAATCAAGTCTTGGGATGTGAATGGTCGGACTTAATCGCCACAACCTCGGGTGAGCTTTTGGCCTTTGATTCTACTATGGATGACCATCAGAGAGGAATGCACCTGGCGGCTAAAAATGCGGAATCTTGTGGATACTTGCTGTCAAAACTTACCGGAGATGGTGAAATTTCAGAGAGAGCATATCCTAGTGCATCTGGTCAAGTATACTATCAGGAACTCGTGATGGGAGAAGATGAGACAGAAAATACCCAAATATTTCAGGATGGTCAACAAACGATCTCGACTGAAGAAATTCAAGATAATATTTATGAAGCAAATGGATGTATTCCGTTAGACTACAAGGTACTTGAACGCAATATCTTGGCCCACCATTTTTTTTGTGCTATTAAAAAATGTTGCCCATGCTCCTTAGGCCTCTTTCTCCAGGAGTCCTGCAACTTGGCCTTTTAGGGGCTATCTACTCTACCATGATGCTCTCTCATTCATTTTCTTCCTGTTGAAATGTTCAGGTGGAGGGCCAACAACAACGTGGCATACGAAGACGCTGCCTGGTATTCGAGGCAGCTGGGTTTTCAAATAGTGTTGTGCGGAAAGAGACTGTTGAGGATCTCTCTGTCTCAACATGTAAAGGCAAAAACCATGTGCAAACTCAGCCCCGTGGATTGCGGGGTATAGGTCTACATTTAAATGCCCTTGCATTAACACCAAAAGGGAAAATGGCCTGTCAGGATCCTATGGCTTCTGCTTTGCTTCCGTCATCAGCATCTGAAAAGGATGCGCATGGCAAGTTGCTCTCTGCAGGAGAGAATTTTACACACTCAGGTGGTGAACTGTTGGAATTTCCCATAGATGATTGTTCATCTGGCGCTTTTCCTTTAAATGATCATGTTTCAAGTCAGAGTGTCAGTCCTCAAAAGAAGAGGTTTGTTTGTGCTTTTGAAATATTTTGGATGGTTGCAAGATGATTACTATGTCTCAGTACAGTTTGCTTAACTGACAACTATCTGGTTGAAATGCAGACGTAAAACAGATAATGGTGATGATGGTGAGGCATGCAAGCGATGCAGCTGTAAGAAGTCAAAGTGCCTGAAACTGTATGTGTTCTTTACATGATATTAAGATTTTGTGAACCTAGTTATATGAAAGGGCCCCCTTCTCAAATGTTTGGGCTTGTAATTTGAAAGATTTACTGTGTAAAGTGAATGTATGTTACATTATTCTCACAGTTTTTGCTCACTGTTGTCATTTGCAGTTATTGTGAGTGCTTTGCTGCTGGTGTATACTGCTCTGAACCTTGTTCATGTCAAGGATGCCTGAACAAACCCATACATGAGGAAATTGTTCTCTCCACTCGGAAGCAGATAGAGTTCCGTAATCCACTAGCATTTGCTCCAAAAGTGATCCGCCTGTCTGATGCTGGTCTGGAAACTGGGGTAGGTGTTCTGTTTGATATTCAGTGTACTTCTGTTAGTCTTTACTCCCTAACTATGTGGTGCTTAATTCTATAATGAATTGCAGGAAGATCCTAACAATACTCCAGCTTCAGCTCGTCACAAGAGAGGATGCAATTGCAAGAAGTCAAGCTGTCTCAAGAAATACTGTGAATGCTATCAGGTACTTCAAGTTGTGATGAACTTATCTGAAATGTACCTTGTGACATTTCACTTATGATTTAAATATTTGATTGAATAAAAGGGAGGCGTTGGATGCTCCAGCAACTGCAGATGTGAGAGTTGCAAAAACACTTTTGGCAGAAGAGATGGTGAGCATTTAGCTTTTGAAATTTGTGCGAACTATATTATATTCATTCATGTTACAGATTTGTAATTACATTTTAGAAAAATGTGCTACCCTGTTACATCTTTCTGGACATAATATAATACTATAACTTTTATGTAGTTCCTTAAGAGATTATAAATTCTGCACTATTTCCACTAAAAAGTATTTCTGTGCACTGAACAGCCAAATGATTACCTTGCTTATGATTTACATTTGCATGATACACCACTGTAATTTATAAGCATGCCATTCTGCATATTTGGCAGTTCTGTTTCTTAAAATGGGTATATCATGACTTCAGTAGAAAAACATGAAAGGTTCATGTGCAAAGACAATTGTACTATGACAGAATCGGTGTTTCAAACATAGAAAAAGAACATATCTGATTTAAGGGTGCATCATTTTATCTTTGCAGTGATTTGCCGTTTCAGTTTACTTGAATAATCAACTTTTATTTCCTAGTTTCATGCTACATTTACTTATTTTCATCTCAGATATTATTCTTAAACTCTGAATTGAACAAGGCACTATGTTTTATTCATTCCTCTGAATATTAATGTTTTGTTGGCATGTGCTGCATCAGCTGAGACTGAGCTCACTGAAGAAATCAAACAAGAAGGTGAACAAACAGAAAACAGTGGAAAAGAAAAGGAGAACGATCAAACAAAAGCAAATGTACAGAGTGAAGATCACCCTCTCCTTGAGCATGTCCCGATAACACCTCCTTTTGATCTTTCCAGGTTCGCTGATTGCATATTCATCTCCGCGAACAAACTTCATGTCGTGGCTTCTGTATTTCATTAAGTAATAACTGAGTAATCTTTTCCAGCTCTCTGCTCAAACTGCCAAATTTCTCAAGTGCAAAGCCGCCAAGACCTTCCAAACCTCGCAGTGGAAGCTCTCGTTCGTCTGCTTCAAAAGCTACCACAACATTGCAGTCTTGTAAATCATCCAAGGCTGCAGGTAGTTGTATCGATGAGGAGATGCCGGATATTCTAAAAGAAGCTGATTCTCCTAGCCGTGTCAAGACTACTTCACCCAACGGAAAACGAGTCTCGCCACCGCATAATGCACTCAGTATTTCCCCCAGCCGGAAAGGTGGTAGGAAGTTAATATTGAAGTCAATCCCCTCATTTCCATCACTTACGGAGACTCGAACAGTGGTTCTGCAATGAACAACACCGATAACACATTCAGCGCATCGCCTCTCGCTTTAGGTAAGCATTAGACATTACTTGAGTTATCTTGACATCAATGGCAGCATCTCATTCATATCATTGTCCACTGAACCAGGACCATCTTAAAGCTGTGAAGTCGAATATGGGACCGGAGTACGACTTGTAGTCCGAATATATGCCTCACTTCCTACGCCGCCTGCACCAAGGCTCGAGGTACCGTCAGAGAATAGCAAGTTAGATTTAAGCTGTAGTGATCTGTATTTGTAAAATATGTAGCCTCTCAATAATCTGTATGTAAGATGATGTGTCCCTTGTAGCTGTTATTTGTATTGAATTGTAGCAACACCATAAATCACCTCTTGAGGAGGTTCCCACAATTCCATTTCACGTTTTTAGTTGCAACTTTTCTTGAGTCAGAATACAACCCCAATGACTGAACAAAATAAACTCTTATCAGACAGCTCATGTGTGAGCGTGACTTGTGATCAGGCTGGGCCGTTGTTTGAGGTTGGTCATGTATCTCTTTCCTGCAAGCATGTGCTCTCCTAATCCCATTCATGTATAAAGCTATGGGTGCTACTCTGAACTGTCTTAGAATAGTTGCAACGGGCGTTGAGATGTCAGGCTCCCCATTCCTGAACTGGTACTACCAGAGTTACACCTGCTGCATGCCTGCATGGCTGCATCCATGGTCCATGAAGAAAAATTCAGAGAACCCAGCTGGGTGGGGGTTGCTGAAACCCTGCCTCCCAATTATGCATCCCCAATGGAATTGAACCAAACATTTATAGAGCGGTTACCAAATGGCAGATGATGGTTGAAGAAAGAACTGCACCGGCACCAACCATCGTCAGTACTAGTACATGTGTTGTGAAGAGCTGCAATGTGTCTGAAGGATTGTGGGATGGAGTTGCTGATCGGCCATTGTCAGGTAGTCCCTGGGTGGGCAAGGGCAAGTACCCCTTGTTTCTTTTTCTCCTCCCCTGTATTAGGCCAATTAGACAGTGCATTAGGCCTACCTGCTAGCCTGTCTGCTTTACATGATTGGATACAGCAACAACTAAAGCCATATACAAAGATATAAAGATACTCTGGTATATCATGTATGACATATAGATTTGCATATATATTATATATATTATGTATGATAGAGATGATTATGTGTGCACTGCACCTCCCTCTCTACCTGCCAAAACTGATGGCTTAAAACAGTGATCCATCACCCTGACTTGGCATCTTGTCAATTAGCAAGCATGATGGCATGGCCGGGCCCAGGGGCAGAGGAAAGGCTTGTGAGCTTGTTGTTCATCAGAGCTGCTGGTCACCCTCATGCGTCATGGCCTCGTTTTCTTCCTCCTCCGTCCTCCCAACGGATTTGTCCCAGTCCTCGCACCGAGTCGATTCCCGCCAGCCTGTCGCGCAACCGGCCGCCGCGGGTTTCAGCAAATTCAGACGGCAACCGCTCCGCGCCTTCTTCTTCCCTCAATCCTCATCGTCACCACCGGCCGGCCCTGCCCCACTGCATGCCCATGCACGTTGCCTTCAGGATCTCCCCTTCAGCGCCGTCGCCGTCGGTGGGTCGCCGTCGCCGGAAAACCGTCTCGGCCACCGCCGTGTTCCGTTGGGCATTTATCTATAAATAAACCCTGAGACCTCAAAGTAGTGGTCTTCTCTCTCTGCCTGTTTCTTTAGTTAATATCTTTATAAGTATATGTATAAATAGGTCTACATATAACATATTTCACTGTAGGTCCATGAACTTTTTATGAGATCTCATTTAGTCAAAAAGTAGTCATAGGTTCGTAATCTTTCATCTCATAACCATAATAAGAACATGGGTCCCAGTAAACTTTTAAGGTCATTGGTCCATGAACATTTAAAGAGCGGTGGTCAGGTCCAAGATGGTGGCGACGAGCCTCCTGGCAGCGGTGGAGTGGGTTGTACCGTGCCCCTGCCTCGCGGCCACGCATGGCTCGTAGCCACCACTTTGGACCTAGATGACTGCTTTAAAAGTTCATACCTAGATGACCGCTATGCTTTTAAAAGTTCATGGACCTAGATCACGCTTATTTAATGCATGGACTAGATGAGACATCAGAAAAAGTTTATAGACCTAGATGACTATTTTTTTAGTTTGCGGACCTAGATGAGATCTCGGGAAAAGTTCGTGAACCTACAATGAAATTCACTCTAATAAATATAATAAATGTACATGTCCTGTTTTATCAGGCTGGTGGGTGGTATGTGTGTGTGACAAGGACATTGGCATCTAAACAAGCAGCAGTTGATCAGTAATCTGAATGAAGTGCACCAGTGTGTGTAAGCTGGAGCCAGCCAGGGGTGATGTGCACATGTGGAGGAAGGAGGAAGGTTGGAACTTCTCCTCCTTTTGCAGCAGGAGGCCAATGGCCATGGATGGGCATCTAAGCCTTTATTTAATACCACCAGTCCTTGTTTGACCCCATCCTAATCAGGATGTGCAGGCCACTCATTCCTCTCCCTCTCTCTCTCCATTTGGTGGCCCTCATGTCATGACCTGGATTATTCCTGCTTTTGTTTGTTTAGTTCCTCCCTGATGATAATGTTAAATATAGCAATGTTTGTTATTGCTACCACCTTTTCTTATGGTTAGCAACTTTTTTTAGTCAGAGATTTGGTTGTGGCATCATGTTATGCTCCCTTTCAAGCCAAGGCACAAAAGTGAAAATTATTTTTAGAAGAAGCATTTGCAAGAACAAGTACTGCAGAGATTATTATTGGTCAGTGGGTAATTAAATTAACGCTGTAAAATCAATGCACTATCATATCTCTCTACAATCCCCAACATATACTCTCCAATACCACTCCTGTGAAAAGGAAGAGAAAAGGAAAAAAATTACAGTGTATAATATATACGGTCGTTTCTGTTTACCGATTTTACCCTCTCGGTCTCACTTCGCATCACCAGCGGAATTTTACAAGTCGCGCGCGCGGCGCGGCGGCGCAGCCGGCCGGCGCGGGTCTCTCTCTCGGTCGCCGGTTGGCGGCTTCTAGTGGTGCGGCGGCCCGAAGCATCCGTGCTCGTCGCAGTGCGGCGGCGGGCGGTGCAGGAAGGCGAGGCACTGGTCGCCGGGGCGCTGGTCCGGCCGGCCGCCGATGCAGTTCTGACGGTCGTCGACGCGGCGGATGTCGAGGCACCGCCGGGGCTCGGTGCAGAAGTAGTTGTACGAGTAGGTGAAGTTCTTGAGGCTGGGCAGCGCGCAGATGCCCTCTGGGATGTGCCCCCACAGGTCGTTGTGCGCGATGTCGAGCTGCTCGAGCTTGTGCATCCCGGCCATGGACTCCGGCAGCATCCCCTGGAGCTGGTTGAAGCTGAGGTCGAGCACGGTGAGCTCGCGCAGCCACCCGACCTCCTGCGGGATGCAGGAGCGGAGGCCGGAGTTGAGGATGACGAGCTCGTTGAGCGTGCCGGCCATGCGGCCGACGCTCTGCGGGATGCAGCCGCGGAGGCGGATGTTGGCGAGCACCACCACCGACGCCGGCGAGTTGCCGAAATTCTCCGGCAGCTCGAAGTCGAAGTGGTTGTCGTTGAGGAACAGCGCGTCGAGCGGCTTGTCGAAGATGGCCGGCGGCACGGGCCCGCAGAGGTTGTTGAACCGGAGGTCGACGTACTTGACGTTGGGCAGGCAGAGGATGTGTTGCGGGAACCCGCCGGAGAGGCGGTTGTTGCTGACGTCGAGCTCGTGGAGGAGGTGGAGCTTGGGGAGCGACTCCGGGAAGCCGCCGGCGAAGCGGTTGGAGTTGAGGTGGAGCAGCGCGAGGTCGGAGAGCATGCCGAGCTCCTCGGGGAAGGTACCCGCGAGGTCGCCGTGGTTCAGGTCGAGGCCGGCGACGGTGAGCGTGTGCGGGTCGTCCGGCGCCGCCGCGCAGAACACGCCGAAGTAGGCGCACACGTCGGGGCCGCACCACCCACGGGTCAGGTTCTTGGGGTCGTCGGTGATGGCGCGCTTCAGCGCCTGCAGCGCAACGTACGCACGCTGCAGCCGCGGGTTGTTCGCCGCCGTCTGCTTCCCCGGCTGCGGCGCCTGCTGCCCGGAGACGACCGCCGACGAGAGGAGGAGCGCCGCTGCCAGGACCACCAGCGCCGTCGACGACGGCGAGGCCTGCTTCCTCTTCATCCCGTGATGCATTGCCATTTGCCAATCTCTCTCTGTAGTCTGTACTCGATTTGCAGGAAGCCGTGTGATTTGTGCTGATGCCGTCGGGGGTGAATCCGGGGGGTTTTATACAAGACGACGGTTCGTGTTTGGGAGTCGTGCACACGCTTTCTTTCGGCTTCGTGTATGCGCGTTCGAATTCTTTAACTTTTTTTATTCTTTTCGGCTTCCATTCTCAAGAAAGGTTGACTGTTTATTCTATTTCCGGTTGAATTTGTTTTTGGTTTTGTAATGAGGTGTTAGTTTTCAACTGAATTTTGTATGGACTCTTTTGGGGTGGAAAGGTTGGTGTTTTGTGATTGGTTCATTTTCATGGCCGTCTTGGTCGAGCCGATGGCCTTATCTTGGGGGATTTGGACGGCTACTGTAGGTAGTAAGGGGTCATGTGGGTTAGTTAGTTATGATGATGATGATGAGGCGTATGATTAAGAATTCTTTGGACGTTGAAGGCGTTTCTCATGCAATTATCCGGTACAAATTAGATTGGGCGTTCATGTTTATCTTGAAAAAACATCTGCCGGTACAGAGTCATTTTCGTGAATTTTGTTTATAGTCTTTGTAGTTTGTAACCACCTGCAAATGATGAGGTGGTTTCTAAACAACGCGGTTGGTTGCGAGGATGATCAGATGACGTGTGTGGTTCCTAAATCATTCATGTTCTGTAGTCGCCCAATGGTTTTTCCTTCTTTTGGATTTCGAAAGAATTGACGCGCTTGAAAATGATGCTCGACTTTCTCACCGACCCGGTTTGCGGGTGGCAAAATTCTCAAGCACTTTTTAGCGGAGTGGTGAAAGTGAGTGTAGATGGCCTAAGTGTTTGTGTAATGATCAGATATGGTGGAACTGATTGTGATCCTCTTGAAAATTGTTCAAGTGCCGTTGCAAAAAGTCCTACCTAACTATATTTTTTTTAAAAAAAAGGATGAAGAATGTTTGCTATGTAGAGCTAACTTGTTTGCCATTCATCTCATAATTGCTCCTTCCTACGACGTCGTATTACTTAAGCTAAGGAAACTATGGCGATCTGAACATCATAATTTTCCTCTCTTTATATGGCCTATATAAAACTGCGTGATTTGACAAAATGCGGTTGGTGCGGACGATGGTAAATGAGTAAATGACAATACTCAAGATCGTTCGACCCACGCATCACCTTAGAATTTCAGGTGTAACTGGTCGGTACATACACCTCAATATAATACCTATTGTCGCTCTCTCTCTCTCTCAAACTCTTACGTTGAGAAACTAACAACAACGCCGTTAGTTAGAGGTTAACACGATGATTCGTGTGGGTCTTATAAGCGAATGCACTTGCAAAAACTAAAGGAAACTACAGATATCCCAGCCTAGTTGTACATGCCGTGCGTGATCAACCAAATCGAAGTGGTACCCCCTGTTTCCCATCTTAAATCAGGCCAAATGATTACTTCCTAAGCACTAGGCACTAGGCAGGATGACCAAGCAATTCCACCACTCCTTTGTTAACAAAATGCAATCTCCCACTCCCATGATCTGCCAAGCAAATGCCTGTCGTCCTGCTCCTGCCCTCTCTGAAAACAGAGAAGAAAAGTGGTAGACTTTCCGGGCCACTGTCGATTTTATCCTACTCCAAAACCAAAAGTGAGAGGAACAAATCAAAGGTTGGAGAGATGCTGTGTCTCCCGCCTTTGCATCTCGTCCGTAGTGGCTCCAGCTTGTGTGTTCGCTGGCGTTTCTGTTCTGTTCGGGAGCGTCACGGTGACGCTCGCCGCTGGCCCAGGAGACGGGGGACCCACGTGTCAGTGAAGGGGGCTCAGGGCCCTTAAACCAAGGACGCGGTTCTTCTTGGCCAGCTAGCTGATGAGTAGCCTCGTCTTCTTCTTTCTACCAGCAAAGAAGGCAGAGATGATGTGGCGTCGATGCTTCCTGTAGGCAGCTTGTTTAGTTTGAAACAGCATAAAGGGAGGCGCCGGCCGTCGCCCTCGCGTACGCTGTGGGCACCTCCACGCACAGATTCCTTGGTCCCTTCTCGACGCTTCGATTCGCTATGGTCTCATGAGTCATGGGCACGGCCTCGTCAATGCCATGGCAGCATTTCAGAATTCAGCGTACAGTACAGTGTGTACTGCAGCTAGCCGTAAAACTTAAAAACATCTTCAGTGCAGGGAAACTTGCTGTTCGAACATGAACTGCTACTACAAGTAGACGCCGCAGGCAGGAGAGAAGTTGAAAACGGCGGCGAGATGGCCGGAACCGGCCGGATGGGAGTGGGAGTCCGTCCACCCACCGCACCATCAGCAACTAACAGCAGCAATCTGCTGCTAACTAGCCATCATCACGGACACCAATACAAAACTCCCCTTCCCTACCGAGCGATCCATCCTTTTTTCCTTTGACAGCCACACAAACCACTACCAAAGCCGCAGCTAATCACTAATCAGTCCTTGCAACCCAAAATCAACGGCACAATCGTCGCAGCTTTACATATACATATACATATATATTTATATATATGTATATGTATATGTGCCCAACAAATAAATTAAGGTAGTTGTTGGCATGGGCTTATATTACTCTTAATCAGCACTTGAGTGATCATTTTGTCTGGTCAAAACTTTGTTTATCTTTCTCTTCCCCTCTTGGTCGTGTTCGGGTTGCGTAGCTTGGTGGTCAATGCAAAGCAAGCATGGTTTGTGGGTGCCAGCTTTCTCTAGCTAGCAAAGCGAGAGCAAGCAGAGAGGAGGGAGTAGATATTGACAGATGCTGCAGTCACTGAAATTCAAAAAGAAGATTCACGTGACATCCATCAAAATGTCGACGCGTCGTGGAGTCTTAAATGTAGATGAAATCAAAACAGTTTGGATGTACTTTGCGAGACGAATCTTTTGAGCATAGTTAGACCATGGTAGGACAATATTTACCACAAATAAATGAAAAGTACTACAGTGTTTTTCAGCTAAAATCCGTGCAAAATTTCAGAATTTTGCAACCCAATTTTGAGCTCTAAACACACCCAAGTTCAGTTCAGAGACGACTATCCCTGACGTACTGACGTGTTCCAACCTCCATCCGCCCGTCCATGGCCATGATGATGGCTGCTAGCTGCAATGCGTTTCGTTTGTTTGTGCAGAATATTGTCAATTATGAACTAGGCTCAAAAGATTCGCTCGTGATGTACAACGAATGTGTGATTAGTTAATTTTTTTACCTACATTTACTGCTCCGAATATATGTCTTTTGGTATATTTAATGTGATGTGATGGAGAGAGAGTTGAAAATTTAGCAAATTTTTGGCAAATTTCTAGCCAACTAAACAGGGCCGCGGTTTCAGCAGCTAGCCGTCAGTCAGTGACCGCCGCCGCCGCCTGGCATGTGAGAAAGGGAAGAGGTCACCGGAACTGGATGGCTCACGCAACGCACGCGCGCAGGTCGTCAAGCGGATCAGACAGACAGACAGCAACGAGAGACCAAAGGGCAACGTGCGGCCGGCAAGCAGCTGAGCAGGCCATGTGGAAAACAAGACGAAGAGAGAATAGTGGTGGATCACAAACACTGAAACACACATGCCCCTCCCTCCTAATTAAAATGAATCCGGCCGGTCAGATTGTTCAGTCGTTTCAGGCCCTGTTTAGTTGGCTAGAAATTTGTCAAAATTTTGCTACTTTTTCAACTCTCTCTTCATCACATCACATTAAATACACCAAAAGACATATGTTCGGAGCAGTAAATGTAGGTAAAAAAATTAACTAATCACAGTTATTATGTACATCACGAGGCGAATCTTTTGAGTTAGTTAGTCCATGATTGGACAATATTTACCACAAACAAACGAAAGTCTACGTGAGTTCAAATAGTTCTTTTCTTCTTTTCCAACTAACAGGCCCCGATAAGATTTTAGTAGCATTGCTGTTAGGCCTGTTTAGTTCCAAAAATTTTAAACTAAAATCGCGTCAATCTTGGACAACGATTAGAGTATTAAATGTGAATTAATGACAAAACTCATTCCATAACCCCTACCTAATTTTTCGATACGAATCTAACGAGCTTAATTATGCCATGATTAGACAACGTCATGCTACAGTAAACAATCTCTAATGATTGATTAATTAGGCTTAATGGAGTCGTCTCACGATTTCCCGTCCATTCATGTAATTAGTTTTGTAATTAGTCTACATTTTTTTTACTTCTAATAGACCTTCGAAGGGGGTGCCAAAAATTTTTGCTGGCAGCTAAACGATCACTAATTCGTACGAGAGTTGTGTATAGAGCTAGCTGCAAGGCACTAGTAAAAGGATCTTTGTCGTCGTCCTACACGTACGTCCAGCTAGCTTAATTTGCCACGTCATCGATCCGCAGCTTTATTTGCGTCACGAGACCACGAAAAATGAATTTGAAAAGATCAGTACTACACCTGCAGCTGTCGTATATAGGACATTATTTGATTTTCTCTGAAGAAAATGTACATATCACGCTCATGTTACCAACCAATATTTTTTTCTCACACCAAATAAGCACCAACAACCAACTATCAGTTAATAATATTTTTTTTTTACAACAAATCAGCACCACCCACTACGTCAGGGATGGCCTTTGGAAATTTAATGACCGGGTTGCATGGTCGTCCATCAAGTCAGATGGCTGCTTTGTTTCGGTCAAATTTGCCCTCTCGGTTGTGTGTACTTGCTAGATACCTCATCATATGGTGGCACCGCATTATTGGATTGGGAAAAAGTCTACATCACCCCCTCAACTATGAGAGGTGGACTACATAACCTCTCAACCTATGAAATGATCTATATCACCTCCTGAATTTTTCAAAACTGGTCAAATTACCCCCTAAAGTAATTTTGAAAAATCATAGTAAATCACAAAATTCATAAAATAAAAAATTCAAATGTGTTGGACTCCAAATGAGTAGATCTACACAATGAACATATAATATGATATGCTTTAGTATATTTTTTTACAGTTATGAAGAAAATCATAGATCTAAAGCTACAACAAAAAATAAACTAAAGTATACCATATTATATATTCACTGTGTAGATCTACTCATGTGAAGTCCAACACAATTGAATTTCCTATTTTATGAATTTTCTATGATTTTCAAAAATGCTTCAGGGGGTAATTTGACCGGTTTTGAAAAGTTTAAGGAGTGATATAGACCGTTTCATAGGTTGTGGGGTTATGTAGTCCACACCTCATAGTTGAGGGGGTGATGTAGACTTTTTCCATTGGATTTGGCTAAGGTTTAGTATCATTTCCACCCTTTTATTCGGGTCCACCATCCTTTCTTTGACTCAGCTGTTTAGCATTCGATACCTTAATTTCCTTCAAGTCCCAACAGCGGGTGCCTGCATGTAAGTTCCTTCAATTATTTCATTCACAATTGAAGGAAAAAAATAAAGAAAGGATGCAATAAGCTGGGATATCTAAACAAAACTTCATCAGTAGTAACCAAACGTGCATTCTCCCCTTGTTAAAAAAAATGAAATATAAGAACTGAAGAGAAAGGAAACAAAAAAAGTAAGAAAAAAAGAGAGAAAAGAAAACAATATCGATAATGCGGACATTTTACGTCTTTTAAACATTTAAAAATAACATAAGAAGTTGTTTTTTGACAAACGTTTTTTCAACATATGACAAGCTAGAAAATCCACTTTACCAGAGGAGCTATAGCCAAAGCTATTTTTTTCTCGAGCTAGAGCAGGACCAAATGGGTCCGATTCACTAGTTTGTGCTTTGCATACCTACATGGTGAAATATTCGGTGCAAACCATATCTTTAGTGAAAATATGAAAATCACTCTAAACAACACACTTAAAAGTCTATAAAAATTTCAAAACGATGCACATCTATAATTTATTCATATATGTACTTTGTTGCAAAAGTTGAGATGCAAACTCACTATATAAAAGTTCGTATGAAAATGATAAAATTCAAGTGCGTATGCATTAGAATACACATACTCAGAAATTTTGTCTTTTAGTGCACTTGCACTTGAAATATAAGAAGGGATATCTAAACAAAACTTCATGAGTAGTAACCAAACGTGCATTCTCCCCTTATTAAAAAAATGAAATATAAGAACTGAAGAGAAAGGAAACAAAAAAAGTAAGAAAAAAGAGAGAAAATAAAACAATATCGATAATGTGGACATTTTACGTCTTTTATACATTTAAAAATAGAGTAGTGTAGTACCTTGTGCTAATATTTTTTCATTAATTTAACTAGGTAATGCATAGTAACAGGTAGTACCTAGTATAAGATCGGTCCAATAAAATGGTGCTACTACGTACTACCTCATTGGTACTACAAGACTACTTACTACCAGTTAGATTTCAATGGATGGATGACTCACATTAATTACAAGCACCCTAAAATTTTTCTTAAAAATAACATAAGCAGTTTTTTTTGCCAAACGTTTTCCCAACATATGACAAGCCAAAAAAATCCACTTCACTGGAGCAGCTATAGCGCCAAAGCTATTTTTTCTCTCGAGCTAGAGCCGTACCAAATGGGTCCACTTCACTGATTCACTGGTTTGTGTTGTGTATTACATGAGGAAATATTCTGTGCAACCATATATTTAGTGAAAACGTGAAAACCACTCTAAACAAAATATTTATCCACAACCGTAAGTCTCTGGAAAAATTCGAAACGATGCACATCTGTAAATTTTCCATATGTGTACTTTGTTGCAAAAGTTGAGATGCAAACTCGTTATATAAAAAATTATATGAAAATGATAAAATTCAAGTGCATATGCATTGAAATATACATGCGCAGAAATTTTGTCTTTTAGTGCACTTGCACTCGAAATTTATCATTTTCGTATGAATTTTTCTACATTGAGTTTGCATCTCAACTTTTACAACCAAGTAAATCTATAGAAATGCAATGAATGTGCATCGCTCCATTTTTTTTTAAAACTCCCAAGTATGAATTTTAAGATAGTTTTCATGTTTCCACCAAGATGGTGGTTTCCACTGAGATGTTTTCCCTACATGGGTATGCCCTAAGCTTTGGATTTCTTAACAAAACTTCAGTAGCAACCAAACGCGTATTCTCCTTATAAAAACAAAATCAAAATCACTAGAGCCCCGCCCTCCATGCTCAGCCAAATCGTTCTTCAAACCTAGCTAGTTCGTGGATCACCACGGACGACACTGCACAGAACCCTATTATACCCAGGATCAGGATCAGGAAGGAAACAAGGTTCCCGTCCCCCTCATGCACTGCCGGTTGCCGGAGGAAACCTCACATCGTGCCATCGTCCCGGCGGCACTGCAGGGGCCCCAACCGGCAACCGCCCTGCCCTGCCCTCGATCTATCGGAGCTGATCTGACACCACCCTTGCATATGCTGACCTTTTCCTGTCCGTCCGGTAGCATGTCAGGCTCACGCATCACATGACCCTGCCGCCACCGATCCATGCATCTCGTCGTTTGCCGCCATCGCCATGCATGACGAAAAGCCCCCTGTAGGCCGGATCGATTGATCCTACGGTGATCACGCACTCGCATAGCCGCATGCGCGTGAACGGATGGTCGGGATTCACCGGAAGCTGAGACCGGTGACGTGAGACGTGACTCGTGCCATCGTGCGTATAGTACCAGTGTCTGTGTGCATCGTCGGCCGGACATGGCAGCTAGCGTAGCATATGCGTGTGAGTGCGCGCGCTCACGATCCGCTGGTGATCTACTGCCGGCTGGTCACGAGTCAGTTTTCCAGCCCGTGATCCTTTTGTTTTTTGTTTTTTTTTGTTTTGTTTTTGCTCTTTCTTGCTCTCTTCCGAGCTTTTGGGGGATGATATATAATGTAAGGAGGTCGTCGGCATTGGTAAAAGTAAAAGGATTTTTTTTCCTTTTCAAAAAGCTAAATGAGCAATGTCTTTGCTGCATTTCGTCGTCATGCGTCGGTAGAGTGCTCTCTAATTTAATCTAGTAAATTTAAGAATCAGACTCGATTAGATCTGAGTTTGATTGTGAAGAATGACAGAGGGTAGTCCTAGAAACGGTGCGGAGCGGAGCGATCCTGCTGCCGACCCGCCGATCCGTCCGAAGCCAAGATCGAGGGTCGCCTCGCTCCGTGCCGGCACGTGAACCGCCGGCTCCAGGGGTACCCTGGGTTCGAACCTGGCTGATGGGAGAGTCTTGTTGGGCCGGCCTTTCTTTTTCTTTTTTTTAAGTAAAGGGCTGCCTTTCCACATCGTCGGTGCAGCTTATTTTTTTCCTTTTTTTGGGGAATTTTCTTACCGACCTACAGTAGACAATTTTTCTTCTTCGTGCTTGTTTTTAGAACTATAAGATAATATGAAGTAATTCTATCAAATACTAAGTGTAATTATGTGAAATCCATATTCATATACCATAGTTTTCAAGGAAAAGATCAAAACTAAGTGAATGTGTTATTTTTAAGTTCAAACATACGAAGATTGTTTTTTAGTTTTTATAAGAACAGGACATCAAGATCATGAAACATGATGACAAATAAAGAAAAGTTGTACGAGGTAGAAAAAATGTAATACAACAGAAATATATCAAGGAAAGAAATCCCTTCTACCACATCTTACATAGCGATCTGACATCATAAGATGCAGCTTATTATCTGAATATGTATGTTATTTCTATCTGTACAAAATCATAAGTAAAATTATTTTGTCCTAGATTAATACAAATTGATCTTACAAGAGCCTTATTGATTTGAATTCCCACTGTTATATTTGTAACTTCAATATCAGGAACAGGTGCATGTCATAGAGCAGTAAATCAATATAGATGAAAAATTAAACAGCGACAATCCCATGACACGGTGTATCACGATATTTCACGGCGTAGTCAAAGAGTGACTTGTGAAGATATTTCTCTTCCTCGAGAATCCCGAGGCGGATCAATCATTTTATCAACTAAATTCCTTTCAATGCGAAAGTACAAAATTCACCATCCCTCAACATGGTAAATCCAAGAGCTTCCAAGGACATCATCAGCATGTGTCATATCTGCTGCATTGTTCTTTCACCCTAGAACAGTAATTCTATCAAATACTAAGTGTAATCATGTGAACATATATATTCAAATGGATGTTTTATATGCTACGAACTGTCCACTCCAAATCAACACAGACCGGAACACAGCAACAGAGTTGCATCCACCAATCACAGACCTACACGGTAAAGAGGATCACAATATTAGTTTTACGCAGCGAAGCCACAACCAACAAGAACGTTATGAGGAATACCAATGACAGTGCTAATATGAGGCGAGGCCAACACCATGGACGTCTTTTAAATGTTATGACAGTCTAGTTGATGCTAGTGAGCACTACAATGTGCTTTGGCCGTCTTTTACTAACATGATGGATGGATGGATGCAGATGCCCCAGGAAGAGGACATGCCCTGCTCCCAGCAAATGGTAGAGTGCCTGCAACCTACTGCTGCCAGGATGGCATGACATGCCCCAGCACTGAATTTTCTTTTCATTCCCCATTCCATCTTCTACTCTACAAATACAATACTACTCAAGTAATGTAAACAGCCCGAATCTTAAGTAATAGCTGACGGACTTCAAGCCAAACAGAGCAAAACATCGGAAATCATATCCTATCATCAAATATTCAACACTGAATTGGAAACAGGTAAGCTAAAGCCCTATTAACAGTAACTACCATAGCTCTGCAGGATATACCTAATAAAGATTCAATACAAATAGACTATGCTCAAGTAATTTCAACATTGAATTAGAAATGTCTAGACTAAAGTCCTATTGAGCAATACTTGGCACAGCTACAAGCTGCTGAAGATTCCCCATTCGAGCTTCACTGCAAATACACTACCACTAGCAGCCATATAATTTACAGTTATTGATTCATATGTTCATTCTCAGATTACCTGGTATCATTCTCAAACATTTCACCCATGATAAGATCATTAATAGACTTCATACTAAAAAATCTTGGGTTTTCCTGATTTAAACGACCAGATTCGACCGACCAGGAGGCACATAGTTATTCCATCATTCTTGGCAATATAAAGTTGGTAAATTCACTTGTTGCTAGGTGACAATGCATGCCTCATTGCAGTTTCAAAATTAAATCGATGACAATTCACACCCTTGTACATTCTACAGAGGAATCGATGACCCAAAGCATGCATCCTAGTGACTTATTCAGAAAACCAAAGTAAATAACCAACTAGGCAACTACAAGATTGATGTCTCACCACATATCATTATGCGAGGAGAGGGTGGGATCTACACTTTGAAGGTGCTCATCGTGGCTGCCTCGTGATGTAGTCGGAGCTGAAGGAGCCAACGGCGAGGAGGTTCCGGCCATGGTGAACCGATCTGGGGTGGTGGTGCCGCTGCGAGATCGAAGGGATCCCCGTCCCCCACCTCACCGTTCGAGGGCCTAGTCGGATTCGCCCGCGGGCCGGTCTTAGGGAGGAGGGCCGAGATGGTGAAGCCCAGTGCGTGGTGATGCAGGTAGAAGTTCTTGGCGTACTCGCGTGAGACCTCGCCGCGTCGTGGCGTCGTCTTCTCCTCCGCCTACCCGACGACCCCCTCCTCCTCCTTCTCCTCCGCCCACCGCCTCGTCGGCTGCCGGCTCCGCGCCGGCGCCGCCCCCTTCGTCGCGACGCCCTCCTGCACGAGCATCACCTGCCGCAGCACGACCTCGTACACGGCCTCCTCCGACGCCGTCCTCGCCGAGCCGGGCCTCCACTTCTTCAACCCCTTCGCGGGGTTCCTCACCACTCACGTCCAGTCCCTCGACGTCCGCGTCAAGACCAGAGGAGGCCGGAGGAGGGCCGGGATCGGCGGCCGGGAGAAGGGCGCCGGGGATCGGCGGCCGGAGGAGGAGGGGCAGGCGGCGCTGCGAGCGGAGGCGATGCGGTTCGACTCGAGGGTCGCCGTGGGTCAATAGGATCAACACCCTCTCGATCCTTTTTCTTTTTGGGCCGACCCGCTTCGAACCGTGGGCCAAATTGAGGAGCGGAGCGACTTTGAGAAAGGGTCGATCCGAACCCTTCGCAGGACTAACAGAGGGTCATGACCCATTACCATTCCTACATGCGTGTGACTAGAACAAACTTGGATTTAGCTAGTGTCGGTGTCCGGATTAGCACCGGCACCAACTAGTGATTTGCGCTGCGATCGGCTCCTCGATGGTCGGCGCTGGCTAAGATGACACGGATGTTTATCCTGGTTCCGACCACGCGGCCATACATCTAGCAGATGTGCTTTTGCACTTGTATTAACCAGCACGGTGCACAGCAGAGGGCTACAAGCACGGTGGGAGAGGAGGAAATTCCCCCAAGTCCCGACTAAGCGATTGGGGAAAGTGCCAATATCTAGAACAAAGTGGCGTGTGCGGTGAGTGTGTTGAGTAAATCGTGTCCCTGGGGGGGCTCGCCTCTCCTTTATAGGCCAAGGGAGGCGATTCTGAGGATGTCGACAGCCCCCCGATGGTTATGTACTAATAAGCATGGCGGCCGGGTCTTGTCCCATGGCGTCATGGTTCTGGCGCGAGTTGGTGGCGTCCTCCGGCTTCCATGGGCGTCGTGGCGATCGTCGTGACCCATCCTCGCTTTGACTGGCGGCCCTGCTGGATCGAGGTCCCATCCCGGAGGAAGGGCGGAGTTGGCAGGCCCAGCGGGGGCGGTGCGTCATCGGCGTGTCCGCCGAAGGTGTCGTGTGTGCGTCGCTGACGGTGGGGATGGCGACAAGAGTCGGTGATAGCGCCGCACAGCCCGGGTCGATTGGCTGCTAGGGTAGAGATGGCCAAAGCGGCGGAGTTGGTGGAGGGCCTTGGCGCGCGACGCCCGCTTCGTGCGGCGGTGCCGGTGTCGCAGCGCCTACTCGCCGAATCCATACACCTTTTCAGGGTGCCCCATGCCCTTTCGAGGGCCTTGATGGCGGGGAGTGCCCATGCCACCGCGAGTGGCGGCGTGAAGCGGTGTCCCATCCAGCAGGGTGGTTCCAGCAAGGGATGGTTCCACGGTGCTGGATGGTGGCACAGGGTAGGGATGGCCGCACGCAGGAGGTGACGGAGGAACGTGCTTTCGCCTTACCTGCGCCACGGCACCGCTCATGGGCGCGTAAGGCGGCGGCCGTCGCCTCGAGTGTTGCCATCCCATTTCGAGGGTATGGCGGGAGGAAGGAGGAGGCGGGTGGCCTGTGTTGAGGAATGACACGGCCACTCCCTGACACCGCTGGCGTCGGGATGGCCGCACGATGGCGGTATGCGGAAACACGTCACCGGGCCTGATTCCCAGCGGCGTCGAGATCGGCGTGGCGAGGATTCGCCCGCTGACCCCGAGCGCCGTGGCTCCGGCGGGCCATTTAATGCTCGGTCGGGGAGTAGGTGAGGTCCAGTGGGTGCGAGGAAGCTCGGCGGCGGAGACCCGCTCGAGGGGCCGAACCTCGGCGGCGGAGACCGCTCGAGGGAACTCCCTGGCGAGCGAGAAGGACCCGTGTGCGAGTCGTCTCGAGAGTGAGGCGGCCGAGTGGGCCTCCCAAGCCGGCTGGCGGGCGTGGTGTGGGCTGCTGGGTCCGCTGGCCTGCATACTAAGCACAATGGGTCCTTAGGCGGTTTTATGCTTAACGAGGGTGATTATCCCCTAGTTAGGGGACCCTAATGACCAGGTCCCGACGATGGCCAGCCTTGACTTGGGCAGGGGACCATTGGATTCCGCTCTCGGTCGTGTGCGAGTCTCATCCCGTCCGATCGTTCGCGCTTTTCACCTTGGGCGCTGCCCGGGTGTAAGCCCCGAAGCCTGCGAGTGCGCACTCGTGGAGGGTTAAATCGTGGTGTGCGTGGCTTGCCTTGCTTTTGTTTCAGGCCTCGGCGATATTTCAGCCGACATCGGCGATCTGAGGGGAGGCATCGCGGCCGGGGCGTTCGGGTAGGCCGACCATTTTTGGGCGCGACCTTGGGCGGGTGGTGCGGCGACCGTTGGGGTGGTCGTGGTGCGAGCCCCGAGCCTGGTCAATCGAGGCGATCGGATGAAGACTCGACTTTATTCGACCCTCGTTGCCCTTCGCGGGGTAGAGGGTGAGGCAAGCCGTGCTACCCTCGGAGCGGGCGGCTGCGGTTGCCTCGGCGGTTGTTAACGGATAGTTCAAGTGGGCGTCCGTGCCTCGTTCGATGGGGGTCGCCTCGTGGTCCGAAGGCATGCCCATGTGGCGCTGCGGGGTTTGTCAAGCAGGCTCGGTCCCGTTCGATCGGGGCCGAGTGAAGCACTCGATGGGATCCCTCAATTGGCTGCCCCTGTCACGGCCTTGAACACGATATGTAGGCGCCCCGAACCGCGTCGGGGGCGGGGCTCGATTCGCGCCCGTCGTTCGACTCTGTCAATCAGGCGCTCTGTTGAACCCGTCGGGGTCGCCCCTCGATTAGTAGGGGATTTTGCGGGGTGCCGGGTGCACCATCTTGGTGGATCTGTGGCGCTCAGCGATGCATTGTCGAGTCGAGCTTGAACCAGCGATCGGTAAATCCCAGTTCGAGGGGCATCTGCGCGCCCGCCATTACCCTCATGGGCCTCGGCCGTGATCGGTAGAAACTATCTGGGCTGAGCCGGGGATCCTCGAGTTCATTCTTGAGGTGTATCGGTTGTGGCCTTGCGGCCACAACCTTTGCTGGATCGGGCGTCAATCGTGTCCCGTCGGTCGACCCTCGAATTCTCGGCTCGAGTTTCACATGGGGACTATCCTCACGCAGTAGGAACCCCCATCGTTCTGGCCGAGGCGTGGCGCGGGTTGTGAGTGGGCGCTCCTTTTGGCGGTGCGGCGTGGGCGGCGTGTGATGGCGATGAGGCACGCTGCGTCCCTTGGGTTACCTGCGTGGTAATCATGGCGGCGTGGCTGTTTTAGCGCAGTGGGGCGGCCGTCGGCCGGCGTGGGCGCCGGCGCGTGCTTGCCCGCCGCAGCTGCCCGGGACTCCGCCCCGATTCTATAAATGCGAGGCGCGGGGAACTCCTTACCTCGCCATTCGCACCGTTCCTACTTTGTCCTCCTCGCCTTCACGCGTCTTGCTGCTCGGGATCCGCGCGCCTTCCACTCCCACATCGCTCGTGCTCCTCCGCGCCGGCTCGGCGGTCGCGTCGCCGGCGCATGAAGGCGCCCTCTGCCTCGGCATCCAGAAGACCCTCAGCGTGGTGACGTCGCACTACGTCGTCGACCTTGCGGCGCTGGCCATGGGCTACGTCATTGCGGACGACCTTGATGATGATGGGGCGCAGGACATCGTGAACCGGCTCGGCCTGCTGCCCGTGACGCCGCGGACCTTCTTGAAGCGCGTTTGAGGAGGATCTCTTCCCGAATGCTCCTCCCGCGGGTCCCCTTGAGCCCTGAAAGTAGTCGGGCGCCGAGGCCCTTAGGTCGCAGTCAGGAATCGAGCCAGGTGGCTCTTGTAACAGAACAATCTGCTTTTAGAACTTTGTAAGTTAAGTACGACTCGTTTTATTAATGCCGTTGTGTCCTTTTCCCGTCGCCTAGGCAGATTTCGGCTGGGATCGATTGTTTTCGTGAGCAGCTCGTAGGTGAAGTGGTGAGGAGAAGCCGTATCCTGCTAGAGGCGTGGACCATCCCTAGCTCACCCGTCTTTACCTTTTGGCTGCTCGCGCCCTGCTTCTTAGCATTTTGGAATAAAGGTTTTTGCGAAAAAATGGGACCACTTAGGGGGGGTGCCCCCCGTAGTAGCCCCCGAGGGGGACTTGGTTTTCGGGGGAAAGCCGAGTCACCCTTGTCTTTATTCACAACCTTAACGTATATACAACCGACTGGGGCGCCGGATATGTACAAATTGACTTGGAATTTTTAAGGGTAAAAGCGACGTAGCTGCTGGATGTTCCAAGCGTTGGCGAAGATTTCACCTTTTTCGTTTGCGAGCTTGTACGTGCCGGGCTTGAGGACCTCGGCGACGATGTATGACCCTTCCCACGGTGGCGTGAGCTTGTGGCGTCCTTCGTTCTTCTGTCGGAGTCGAAGCACCAGATCTCCCTTGTTGAAGTCTCGGGGCCGGACCTTGCTCGCCTGGTAGCGCCGCAGGGATTGCTGGTACTTCTCGGAGTGTAGGACCGCCGTGTTTCGGGCCTCGTCGATGCAGTCCAGCGCGTCTTCGCGATCTTGCTGGTTCTGCCCCTCTTGGTATGCCCTGACCCTCGGGGATCCGTAGTCCAAGTCCGTGGGGAACCACGGCTTCGCGCCGTGAACCCGGGAAGAGCGGAGTGAGACCCGTGGCCACCTGGGTATTCACGAGGCTCCGGACAAGCCCGGCCGGCAACTCCACAGATCCATTTCGGCCAAATTGGTTGAGCTTGTTGAAGATTCTTGGCTTCAAGCCTTGTAAAATCATGCTGGTTAGCACGCTCTACTTGGCCATTAGTGCGTGGGTGTGCCACGGAGACCAATCCAGCGCATGTGGTAGCCGCCGCAGAACTTCAAGAATTTCTTGCCGGTGAATTGAGTGCCATTATGCATTATGATGGAGTTGGGTACCGGCGGTGCGACGATGTCGTGAAGAAAAGTCACCGCTCGGACTGAGGCTGCGGATGGGGCGGACCTCGATCCACTTCGAGAATTTATCGATGGCTACGAGTATGTGGGTGAAGCCCCCGGGCGCCTTTCACAAGGGCCCGACCATATCTAGCCCCCACACAGCAAAGGGCCATGTGATGGGGACGGTTTGCAGCGCGTGGGCCGGGAGATGAGTCTTTCGCGCGTAGTACTGACACCCTTCGCAGGTGTGCACCACCTCGTTGGCGTCGGTGACGGCCGGCCGATGAAGCGCTAGCGGAACGCCTTTCCGACGAGGGTACGCGGAGCGGCATGGTGACCGCATTCACCCACGTGAACGTCCTGGATCAGCTCTCGTCCTTCAGGGATGGAAATGCAACGCTGCATGATCCACAGTAGCTGCGCTTATCTGACTCGCCATTGATGACTACAAAGGACTTGGCCTTCCTGGTAACACGCCTTGCCTCGGTTCGTTCTGGGGGAAGTTCCCCTCGATCCAGCCAGGCGAGGTACTCGTCGCGCCAGTCCCGCGGAGGGGGCGGGAGGTTGTCAATCTCCATCGCCTCAGCCTTGTGCATGCAGGACCCCGAGGCAGGCCTCGAGTTCCCCGTTCGTGGGGTCCTCGTCCATGGGGTCGGTGCCTATGTGCCTCGAGGGGTCAGCCCCCGGGGCTTCTCCGGAAGCAGCGGCGGGTTTGTCGAGGTTGACGGAGGGCTTGGCGAGGTTGCGGGCGAAAATGTTTGGGGGAACGGTGATTCGCCCCGAAGCGATTTTGGCCAGCTCGTCCGCTTCCTCGTTGTACTTGCACGTGATGTGGTTGAGCTCGAACCCGAAGAACTTGTCCTCGAGCTTGCGTACCTCGGCGTAGTACGCCTCCATCTTCTCATCGTGGCAGCTCGCGTTCTTCATCACTTGGTCGATAACCAGCTGAGAGTCTCCCGAACATCAAGGCGCTTGATGCCGAGCTCTATGGCGATGTGGAGGCCACCTAAGAGGGCCTCGTATTCTGCCATATTGTTCGACGCGGGGAAGTGCAAACGCACCAAATACCGCATGTGTTTCCCAAGGGGTGAAACGAAGAGCAGGCCCGCGCCCATGCCCGTTTTCATGGTGACCCATCAGTACGATCCGGTCATTCACTGAATCGAGGAGTGGCGGTGAATGTCGGTCCACTCGGCCACGAAGTCCGCCAAGACCTGCGACTTGATCGCCTTTCGCGGCGCGTAAGTGAGCACCTCACCCATGAGCTCCACGGACCACTTTGCTATCCTACCCGAGACGTCCCGGTTGTGGACGATTTCCCCCAAGGGGAAGGAGGACACCACGGTGACGAGGATAGCCTCGAGTAGTCTTTGCGGCTTGCCGCTGGCGCCACCGCGTAGAGTAGCTTCTGGATCTGGGGGTATCGTGTCTTGGTGTCCGACAACACCTCGCTGATCTAATAGACCAGCCTCTGGACCGGCAGGGCATGGCCTTCCTCCATTCTTTCTACCACGATGACCGCACTGACCACTTGGGTCGTGGCGGCGACGTAGAGGTATAGAGGCTCACCTTCCTGAGGTGGGGTCAGTATCGGAGCGTGGGCTAGCACCGCCTTTAGGTTGTCGAGGGCCTCCTGGGCCTCGGCGGTCTAGGAGAAACGCTCGCTCTTCCGAAGAAGTCGGTACAGGGGTAAGCCCTTCTCGCCGAGGCGTGAGATGAAATGACTCAGGGCTGCAAGGCAGCCCAGGACCCTTTGTACTCCCTTCAGGTCGCGTATCGGCCCCATCCGTTCGAGGGCCGATACCTTCTCGAGTTGGGCTCTATGCCTCCCGGGAGCGATGTAACCCAAAAGCATGCCGCGGCACCAGAGGACGCATTTTTGATTCAACTTAACCCGTTTGCGGGAGGCACTTTCGAGCGCAATGCGCAGATCGTTCACCAGGTCACCCGCCTTTTTGGATTTAACTACGATGTCGTTGACGTACGCCTCGACAGTCCGCCCGATGTGATCCCCGAAGACGTGGAGCATACATCGCTGGTATGTCACCCCGGCGTTCCGGAGACCAAACGACATTGTTACGTAGCAAAACATCCCAAACGGCATGATGAAGGAGGTGGCGAGCTGGTCGGACTCTTTCATCTTAATCTGGTGGTAACCGGAGTACGCATCAAGGAAACATAGCAACTCACACCCCGCGGTGGAGTCAACTATTTGATCGATCCGTGGCAAAGGAAAAGGAACTTTAGGACATGCTTTATTCAAACCGGTATAGTCAATGCACATCCACCACTTCTCGTTCTTTTTCTTAACTAGTACAGGATTAGCTAGCCACACTAGATGAAACACTTCCTTGATGAACCCGGCCTCCAGAAACTTTCGTAGCTCCTTTCCGATCGCTCGGCGCTTCTCCTCGTCAAATCATCGCGAGGCCGAGGCGGCTTGAGTTGGGCAGGATATCAAGTGAGTGCTCGACGACTTCCCTCGGAATGCCCGGCATGTCCGCGGGACTCCACGCAAAGATGTTGGCGTCGGCACGGAGAAAGTCGACGAGCACCACTTCCTATTTTGAGTTGAGGGAGGAGCTGACCCTCAGCATCTTGTCCTCGAGGGTGCTGGGGTCGAGGGGCACGGCCTTGGTGTGCTCAGTTCGGCTTCCGTGCTTGTTGGGAGCCAAGGGCCTCATTGGCCAGCTTCTCCAGGTCCGCCACGAGGGCCTCGTCGAGCGCGAGCGCCTCAGCGTGCTCAATGCATTCGACGTCACATTTGAACGCGTGTTCGAATGAAGGTCCCACCGTGATGATCCCTTTGGGCCCCGGCATCTTGAGCTTCAAGTACGTGTAGTTCGGGATCACCATGAACTTGGCGTAGCGGGGCCAACCAAGGATGGCGTGGTACGCCCCTCGAAACCCCACCACCTCGAAGGTGAGGATCTCCTTGCGGAAATTGCTCGGGTGCAAAAGCAAGCAGGCGGTCGATTTGCCGGGTGGACTCGCTTTCAGCGCGCAACAGCCAATCCCATGAGCTCCAAGGTGGAGTACATGGCGTTGAGGCTGCTACCCCCGTCCATCAACACCTTGCAAAATCGTGTGTTGCCGATGATGGGGTCGACAACAAGCGGGTCTTGCCCGGATTGGGGATGTGGTCGGGTGGTCTTCTCGGCGAAGGAGATCGTCTCCTCAGGCCGGTCGAATGCGGCGTGCGGCGGGTGAGCAGTAGACCTCTCGGCGTTCACGCTGCGCGCTGCGACGTCATATCGACGGTGGGCCCCGAAGATGAACACGTTCTCCACCTCAGGAAACCATCCTTGCCCCGTCGCCGCGTCCTTCTTGGCATTGTCCTCCTTGGCGGTGACACGGTATGTAGTACTTCTTGAGCATGTCGCCTTTGCTCGAGGTGTGAGTGACGGGGTCTTGTGGCAGGCGCTTCTTCAACATGTCGTTGAACACTCCACCTCGAGGGCCTCGAGCTCCCCTGTGGCGGCGTCGACCGTGTTGACCTCCTCGGGGCCCTCGTCACATTCCATGGGCTTCTTGCCCGGGTTCTTCTTGCCCTCCTTGCCACCGCTTCTTGAGGGCTCTTTGGGCTTCTTTGCCCTCATGAGCGCCTCCTCGGCCCGCTTGCCCTTCTTCTTGCCGAAGATCGCCCGATCGCCTCCTCGCCCGGGCGTGGGCGGTGGCGATGTCGAGCACTCGTTGACCTTGGCGGTGGGAGGTTCCGCC
This sequence comes from Cenchrus purpureus, assembly GCA_022644695.1. Lineage (NCBI taxonomy): Eukaryota > Viridiplantae > Streptophyta > Magnoliopsida > Poales > Poaceae > Cenchrus > Cenchrus purpureus. Next base: position 12,577,336 of record CP053467.1, read on the forward strand.
CCCAACTCGCGCCTCGTGCCCTCAAGAAGGCATGCGACCTCGGACTCACGGATGCTTGGAAGCTCGGTGCGGCGCTTGGAGAAGCGGCGGATGAAGTCCCTCAGGACTCACGGCCTTACAGGAGCATCCTCGAAGGTCCCAGGAGTTCGGGGTGCACATATGTGCCACAGAAGTTGCCTGACGTCTGACTAGGTCGTCCCGGTCGTGGATCGGTTGTGAGCGGTGCTTGAGCCATGTCACGGTCTGCGAGTGCAGTGCGGCAAGTTGCGGATGATCATGGCGTCGTCGATGCGCCGCCCGGTGACATGCCGGTGACGGTAGTCGTTGAGCCACACCGGTCCGTCTCCCAGTACTTGTTCACGCGAGTCGTCGGTGGCGAGCCTTGAGGGAATCGAGGCCGTGCGGATCGCTCGGCCGAACACCTGCAGCGTGCCCGGCTCGGCGGCAGGCTCTTGTCCTCTCGGTGTCGTATCGCCCGCCGGTAGGTGGTAGCCGTGTGTGCGGTGGCGTCCTGCCTCTTCTTGTTCGAGGATGTTGCGGGCGTCGCCGTCGTTGGCAGCGTCGCGTATCCGAATCCGATCCTTGGCGGTCCTGCAGTTGCCTTCGTGGATGGTTGGCGCCCGGTCGAGTGTGGGGATGCCTCTGGTCCCGTCCGCCCCGTGATCCTCGTGGCGAGGCGGTGATAGGCGCATCGCGGGGCGAGCTCGGCTTCTTTGTTGCGCGCTTTCGATGAGAACTGCGCCTCGCGCGCGGTCGGGCGTCGATGGCTCGGGCAGCAGCCTGAATCAAAATCGCCGTGACCACGAACCACCGGCGCCCTACGCCCGGTTTGGCGTCTCGTCACGTCGGCGGTCGCCCCGGTGAGTGCGCCACATTGTTGCGGACCGTGGCGTCGCTGCTCGCCTACCGCCTTAGCCCGGCGATGGCGGCGGCGAAGCAATCACGGGTGGGATCGTAATCCCTCTCGGCGGAGTCGTCGGGCGGTGAGCGATGAAATCATTCGGTTGGAACCGCCTAAAAGCGTCGGGTTCCGCGGCCGGAGTAGTCCCACTGGCGCCCCGCGCCCGTACCCATACTCCTCGCCGTCGATGTCACGGTAGGAGTCGTCGGGCGTGGTGGCGATAATTCCGGATGGACGAAGTGGCGGTCCGGAAGGCCCTCGTGGCAGCCAAGTCGGTGCCAAGCGAAGAATCACGGTGGCTCCGCGCATCCGTGGGGGAATCGCGGCGCGACCACGGTCCCCTCCGCGGGTGTCTTTGTGGGGTTCGCGGTGGAGGTGTGTCTCCTCGCTCTACCCGGCAGGCGGGGGCTCGCCGGCCCGACCCCAGAGGCGGCGTCACCGCTTGCGCCCGCGTGCTCGCTCGTCGTGGCGCTTCCACTGAGCGCTGCGGCGTCGAGTGGTGATAGAATCTGCGGGCATCGGCGGCCGATGTTCGGGCGGTGGCGCTTCCGATTGAGGATGCGCATGTGGTAGCGGTTGCGATCACTGGTAGTGGATGCTCCCGAACCGATTTGAACCGGTCGGGGCGTCGATTCACCCAGGCGGGCCTCTCGACATACGCTCGGTGGCGATCACCATCGAGCGGGTTGGATGATCACGGCCACGTTCCCTACAGCGTAGCCAGCGCCGGTGTCCGGATTAGCACCGGCACCAACTAGTGATTTCTTGTTGCGATCGGCTCCTCGATGGTCGTGACGGCTAAGATGAACACGGATGTTTATCACTGGTTGAACCAGCGGCCGTCGTCCGGCGGATGTGCTTCGCACTTGTATTAACCGGACCGGCGGTGCTGTAGAGGGGCTACAAGCACGGTGGGAGGAGGAAATTCCCCAAGTCCGACTAAGTGATTGGGGCAAGTGCCAATATCTAGAACAAAGTGGCGTGTTGTGCGCGGTGAGTGTGTTGCGTCGTCGTGTCCCCGCGCAGGGGGCTCTGCCTCTCCCTTTTATAAGCCAAGGGAGGCGATTCTGAGATCTTTGCACGGCCCGTCTGATGGTTGTGTACTAATAAGCATGGCGTCGGCGGTCTTGTCCAGCGTCATGGTTCTGGCCTTGAGTTGGTGGCATCCTCCGGCTTCGCGGGCGTCGTGGCGGTCGTCGTGACCCATCACCTTTGACTTGAGGTGGCCCGTTGGATCGAGCCTATCCGCGGAAGGAAGGCGGAGTTGGTGGCGGGGCGGCGGTGCGTCATCGGCGTGTCGCCGATGTCGTGTGTGCCGTCGCCACGGTGGGGATAAGCGGCACGATCTTTGGTGATAGCGCCGGCCCGAGTCGATTACTGGCGCCGGGATGGCGGCGGCGACCGGAGTTGGTGGAGGGGCGGCGCGCACGCCGCTTCGTCTGGCGGTGGCGGTCGATGTCTTCGCTTTGCTCGCCGTCGTACACCTTCGAGGTGCCCCATGCCCTTCGAGGGCCTTGATGGCGGGGCGCCCATGCCACCGAGGGCGGCGTGGCGGTGTCCCATCGGAGCAGGCTCACGGCCGCAGGGATGGTTCCACGGTGCCGGGATGGTGGCACGGTGAGGGATGGCCGCCTTGCCGAGGAGGTGATGGAGGCGTGCTCTGCCTACCTGCGCCACGGCACCGTCATGGGCGTGCGTCGAGCGGCGTGACGTCGCCCCTCGGTGTTGCCATCCCTTTTAGGGTATGGCGGGAGGAAGGACATGGCGGGTGGCATAGTGTTGAGGAATGCGAGCCACTCACGCGGACACCACTGCAGTCGGGATGGCGCCTGATGGCGGTATCGAGCAGCTGTCGGGGCGATTCAGGCCCGGCGTCGAGATCGGCGTGGCGGATTAGCCCGCTGACCCATGTGGCGTATTTAATCTCGGTCGGGGTAGGTGGTCCGTGGGTCGAGGAAGCCTCGGCGAGGCGGAGACCCGCCGAGGCGGAACCCTCGGCGGCGGAGACTCGCCGAGTCGGAACTCGGCGGCGGAGACCCGCTCGGTCGGAATCTCGGCAGGCGGAGATCCGCGTGTGGAGTCCGTGCCCTCGAGTGAGGCGGCCGAGTGGGCCTCCCAGGCCGCTGCTGGGCCGTGGTGGACTGCGGGTCTGCGCTGTCCTGTACCTAAGGACAAAGGGTCCTTAGGCGGTTTTGCGTTTAACGAGGGTGATTATCCCCTTAGTTAGGGGACCCCTAATGACCATCCCCAACAGCTAGCTTGAGAAATATAAGGACTTATGGGATATTTAGGACATTTTAAGGTAGAAAAGAAAAGAGGCATCCACAACTTGTTAAATTAAAGCCCCAAGTTGGCATGTTTTGATTGGTCTAAGTTACGGTTACAAGATTAAATGGTACATTTTGTAGGTGAGATTATAATTTAAATAACAGGCAGTAAGAGGGGCAGAATAGAAAATAAAGTACACAAATAAGAAATGTACTTCATTTAGGAAGATGCACAACGGCCTATATATATTTGTGTTGCAAACCGATGCAAAAATAGCATTATTGCTTCTGATTATTTTTCTCTTTTTCGGTGCTCATTCTCCCTAGCTTTATTTATCAGTGATCAACTATTGAGCTGAAGACTTTTAATTGGCCATGTGCATTTATGAAAAACAGTCTCATAAAAAAACTATGAAAATAACTACTCCATCTGTCCTGAAATATAAACAATAACAACATATGGAATCTCTACAAAAACATGAAAGGTTTAGGTTGATAAAAAAAACTACTATTAAAGCATATTTAGGGCTTGTTGGTAAATTTTCTCGAGCCGATGCCAGCTCTTGCCTTTTTTTTGTTATAGTTATCCCTTGATTTTAATTAATCACTTAGTTTGACCAGATTTAATGAGGCACATGCATCTTCTCCTATTCTGTTGTGCTAAAGGTTTGCAGTCGATATACAAACCGAGTGAAAGTAGCTAGATGATACTACACTATACTACCCCTCATGAGAAATGCTAGCTAAAATCAGCAAAGAAAGCTATCATGGCGGTTAGTCATAAACAACCATGGATCTAGCGGTGAGGCTTGAGGGGAGGGGGCTCGAGCCCCCTACCCACCGGAATACCATGGAGCCCCCCACTAAAGCCCCACTAAAAAATTGAGGAAGAAGAAGTAAGGAAAGACTAAAGAAAGAAGAAGGAGAGAAGAGCCTCCATAAACTCAATTCTGACTCCGACTCCGGTTATAAATACATAGCCCATAAATTAATGATGTGATCCTAAAGGATCATGTGCATCAGATTCCCCCAAAAGGATTTATACCATATATACAACCATGTGCTGCTTTAGGTTTTAAGATTTTTGCACAAATATTTATAGCACATTGCTTGGTGAGTTTCTTTGATTGTTAGCAGTTGTGTATATGTAGATTTAATGTGATTGCCAATTGATTTCGTCCAAAGAGAATTATGAGCAACTGAGACAAACTTATAATTTGGGCATTTCATTTAGACGAGCCAATATTCGGTCATTTATGTCAGTCTTAGTGCATGGTTTTATTGCACAGTTATCTAGTTTCCAAACTAGATAACTATGCTTTTGGAATTTCATCCTCATGAAACTCTCCTCACATTTCATAAAACTATCTCATTTCACTCTTATCATTATATCAACAAAATTTAATGTATGAAACTCTTTAAGAAACTCAATTAAGACTCACCTGAGGAGGGTCTATAAGTTGGAGAAATAATTAGTTAATTACTCTCTTATCTATTATCTTAATACTAAAGTGTTAAAAGAAGTCACCACGTTCGTCGAGAGAGTCTAGAAATTCCCACATTAATCTAAAAAAGAGAAGAATATAGGTCGTTGGATTTTATGATGATCTAATGGTCTGGATTAATAGAAGAGTCCATACATAAACCAAACATCATAATGGCACAAGAGTCCGTGTCTATACAAGAGTTGGATCTCTAATAGTCCACCGTTCCTGGCTCTGCAAACCCTGCTGCAATGCTCAATGCTTACGCTTTTCTTGGCTTCCGTGTGCTGCAATTCAAAGGATTTTGTGCTAGATTAGAGGCACTTAGAGTTCAGTGTGCTGTGCTAGTGACCTACTGCGTCGTGCAGCTGCATTTGGATCTGGTTCCTCAGGTAGGAATGCAACTTTAAAGTGGAAATAAAACTGACCCAGGCTATGGCGTTATGCAGTTTTGGCAAGGTAAAAAGAACAAAATTATATTGGGAAGAGATATATAGGTGAGAATGCGATCACTACTAGAAAACCCCCCCTCTAGATACGCCAGATTTAGAGTTAGACACATTTTATTTCGTCTCTATGTTAGTATAGGCATGCTTTCATAAAGCATGTTAGAAGCGTCTTCGTACGTACCGCGTCAAACCTTGTAGAGATGAATTCTTTAAACATCGCTATGAAACAAAGATACATTTTGTAGACACATTAGATGCATATCTAATAAAATTGATACAATCTTGTAGACACGTGTACAAAACGTCTCTAGTGGTCTAGTTACATATTATAGAAACACTTTATTGTGCGTTAAGAAATATAGAGACAAACTTCTAGATACATTTATAAAACATGTCTACAAATTTGTAAAAATAAAAAATATTTCAGATTTGAGGACACCTATACATAATTTTTCATGTGAAATATGTGTATCGTACAGGATTCGAACCCAAGATCTCTCATCTCACACATATCTTCCTTACCATCTCACCTACACAACAAACTTGACTTACATAACATATAGTTTCCTCTTGAGTTTTACATGAGGAACCAATTAGTACACTTATTTGGTACGCTTTATGATGTTTCTATTTGCTAGTTATGATTTCAAGCATGTCTAAAAGCGTAACATCTTGAAACATTTTTACAATCATGTCAAAATGCATCTTTACATGATTATGGACATTATCTGCTACGCTTTTTAACGTGTCTAGACAATAATGACGCTTTAAAATGTGGCTAACTTCATCTCTTTTTTAAGATGATTTCAATATCGTCATAAAAAATGTCTTTATAAGACTACCAACGCTGTAAGCGTGTCAAATACCATGACAGTTTGACATGATATCAAAATCATGTCAAAAAGCATGTTTAGGCACTAACGAAAACGCTTCTCAAGCGTTACTACTATAACGTAGCTAAAGGGGGGATTTTCTAGTAGTGTAATGGGAGATAGGAAGACGAAACCACGGTCATGCCATCATCATTTGGGATAGCTCTGCTGCTCTATCACAGACCTAAAAGCTACTGCAATTGAATAAACAAAAAAACTATCATGTCCTATCATTAACAATTTTCGCCCATCAAAAAGCAGTCAAGGCCAGCCGCAATGTTTCTTCTGGAGATTAGAAGGTTGTGCAGTCTGCAATCCATAAGTGGGTAGCAAATTTCGGGAACGATAAAGGTGTTCAAATCAATTTGAAAAAACAAAAATCAAGCATCATGAAATTTGCAATCAGTTTTGGGATTGATAATTTTCTAACTTTTACTATTGGCTTCAATTGCGAAACTAAAAGGAGGAGTAGAAACTTAGTCTGTAAATTGGAGCAGTAGCAACAGCCAGAGGGGTATGTAGGATTGTAGGAGTAAGAGGCATGCTAAATTGTTAATCATCACTGTCAAAAGGAGCAGTACAATACAAGTGCCCTACTTGCGGCCACGCTCGCACCACAACTTGGCTTATTACTGGCTGCTAGTGCTCAGCATGCACTCTGGTCAAATCTATATGAATAGGCACTTACAAGAGGATGGTTATATAGTTGTTGTTTCTTTTGAAGGCTAAAGGCTCTATTGAACTAAAATTTTTCATCAGTTCTTTAGAGTAGCTTAAGTAGAAACAAGAAAGTTCAAACAAATAAATTATGATGAGACGGCTGAAAAAGTTTTAAAAAGTACAATAGTAATAGAATGAAACACTATTTGTGGCATGTTGTGTACAAAAAGATTCTTAAGTATTTTTATTTCACCCACTCTTTTCTTGCTATCACTTACTATTTATAATAAAATAAATTGACCAAAGCTACCAGAAGAAATTAGTTCTGTTCAATCAAGTAAGTAAAAAACCATGTAGGCCCACAAGGATTATGTATACGAAAAATAATAAAGGAATGCATTCTTCAACAATAATGGACCACTTTTAGTGTAATATTACTTTAGTTATGCCCTCAATTTAGTATGTGTGAAGCAAAATATTCACAAAGTAGAAAAAGAAAAACTAAATCTCACTTGAGCATTTAAGGCCTACAACACATGTCTTCTTTCGTGTGTTATATATTTGTGCCAATTGTAGTTTAGAGATGATAAGTATGTAAACTTAGTTCCCTCATAAAAAGTATAAAAATTATAAAAATCAAAGTACTTAATATCTGTTTATACTTGACTTTTATGTTTTAGTTACAATTAGCTTATATTACGAATTATAGTTACCTTGCACATCGTTTACTTTATTTCAGTTAATTAATAAAGAATACTTCCATGATTAAAAAAATCTCAAAGGGTGATTTAGGTGCGATCAATTGGTTAGATGTCTCAAAAATTGTAGATCGTTATTAATTTTATTATAAAAAATAAAGAGTGAAGCATGGTGCAGAGATGTATCTACCCGATCGATGCAAGGTGACGTGTGGCCTTGGGAAAGAAGCACTCCCTCCGTCCCAAAAAAAACAAGTCATTTTAGGATTGTTCTAGCAAAACTTTTATAAGTTTGGTCAAGATTATAGAAAAAACTGCATATATTTATGTTAGGAAATAAGTACCATTAGATTTATCATGTGAGATATTTTTATAATATACTTATATGATGTCATAAACATTGATACTTTTCTATAAATTTGGTCAAAGTTGACTTAGAATAAATTTAAAATGACATTTTTTGCGATGGACCTAATATGTAGAATAGAACATGTTGTTTGGAGAGACCGACGAAGTCAACACAAGAGACAAAGGTAGTGATAGTAGGTGTGTTAGCAAGATGAAAAGACTGCGAAAATTCAACAAGTTTCTCTCAACACCACACCACCTACGCAAAAAGTGAAGATGCAACGCGCCACTTGCAAGGCATCTCGGTTAACTTGCCAACAAGTACGTCTGTTGTTACAAGGTTGAAGACTTGAAGTGACATGTCAAAGTATTATACTTGAATCTATAACATGGGCATATCAATCTATCTATTATTTTAATACATAGTGTTGAAGGAAGGTGTCATTCTCCGAGAGAGTCTAAAAATTCCCACATAAATCAGAAAAAGAAAAGAATATGCATTGTCAAATTTTATGAAGATTTAATGGTCTAGCCTACCCCAAAGAATCCATATCAAATCTACTAATAAATATATGAATTTGAAATTAAAACAAAGAAAATTATGTCCTTCCTCCATCCTCTAATATATGGCACTACTTAGCTAAAAAAAATGAACGAACCAACATCATATAAAAAAGAACGGAGGTAGTACTAAATATGATATCATATGGTATTTGACATAGAAATCCTTAAGCTTTGCCGTCCTATGTTAATTATGTGAGATGGAAATAAAAAACATATTTGGAAATAAATTTTTTGTTAGGTAATAAATTCTGAGAGCACTAACATTTTTTATTTCATCTTACATATAATTTATTATTTTCCACTGCACTAAAAAACAATCACATTCACCACGAGGGTCTAAAAATTATCACACTCATCCAAATAAAGAAAATTGAATAAGAGTGTTAGCTAGAGAAAAGAATGTGTGTAGCCAAAATCATCTGACATTAATATATTCCATGTAGCTTTTGCAACAATCCCAAACTCAAGTTCTAATATACTTAGTCTGCAGCTCAAGGTCACGAAACATAAGAGTGTGGAGATGTATAGGATGGATGCCAGCATTGGCGACAATGAGGCAGCCACATAAGGTTGTAAGCTGAAACTGGCCTACTTTGTAGGTACCAGTCGCGGCAAGACCCTTATAAATCCATAATCACTTAGTGCCGCTAAGTTTGACCATGTTTGCTTGATTATCTACATATGCAATAAAGGATAAGACTATACGTTGCTAGACACAACAAATGTGTTAACTTGAATGCAAGGTTCATGCTGTGAAAATGTGCAGCGTTGTAAGACCATATGGAATTATGTATGTGTGGGTTATAAAAGTTGGTAATTAGAGAGCAAAGAAAAGAGAGGATATTTCGATAAGATAAGAACTAAAGAGGATGCATCCATATTTCAAACACAAAACTAAATTCTAATTATTACTTATGCTGGTATAAATTGAACCATTCATCTAGATATTTTAAAAATATATAGGAATAATCTACAATCATAAAAAACTCACGAACAAAAAATGTACAATGCCAAATAGTATATAAAAATATATATTAGTTAAAAGTATATAAGGTAAAAACATGTCTCTTAATAAAGTATTTATTTTTCTTCAGAAATCACGTTTGTGAAACAATGATACGACTAAACACAATTATTTGCATCCATTTATTTTAAAATAATACATCTGATGGTGATGTAGAAAAGCTACCTACCCGAGCTATTTGCGCTTGTCATCTTGCTAATTAGAACTACTAGCAAGTACGGAGTAGCTGTTGTTGAAACTAACTACACATCACCTGACAGTTATTGTCTTCGAGAGTAGGTCTTCATCAGGACCGGATAACGGTGCGTGGCAAACAAATTGTTCGAAAAAGGAAAAGGATAATCCTTCCCCTGAATCATTTTTTTGAGAAGTCCCCTGAATCATTAGATTGTACTACTAACCGCATGCAACAGTGCAACAACTTCTGCTGTGCAGAACAAGAAATTTCTCGACACATGACCTGACAATGCCCATGCATCGTCATGTAGCGTCTGGTAACGCGTCAAGTTTCGCAGTCACGTCTCGTCACTATCTTTCCAAAACGACACTACTGCGTGCATGCTTCCTTGACATGCGTAGATTCTTCCCAATTCAACTAATTCATCTGGATTTAAACACACCTCAAAAAGTTTGAAAAAAACATCCTATCATCTATCACATCAACTCACTAATTCTTTCACAATTCTTACTAATTCAGCCAATTCATCTGGATCTAAACACACACTGCGACACTGCGCGTAGTTGTTGCTTATCTCTCCAAAACGACACTGCGCGTTTTTACGTTTTTAAAGTTGTCCACGAGCGGCCACATCGGCTGCGATGGCAACTGCCACATGTAATAAGACCGGACGTATACGGGGCGTGCAGTGCAGTGGCTGACGTGGACGCAAGCGCGAGCGGTTGGTTTCTCGCGCGTGCGTGCATCACGCTGACTTCTCGTGTCGCGTAGTGCTTGGAGAACGAGCACATGTGCCAAGATTTGTTGTCAATAGGCCGGAGCAGGCTAGGCCAGCAGCTTTGAAGCTGCCATTTGTTTGGCTCCAAACAAAAGCTTCTTTGAAGCATACAAATGTGTCACAAGTGAGGCTTCTTGTACGTAATATATGACAACTTCCAACTGACCTATACGTACAGTTCAAGCCACTTAGGGGCGTTTGGTACCCTGCATCCGCCTCAACCAGGGCGGCGGGATGCAGGCTGGCCGTGTTCGGTTGCCTGGTCCTGGCATCGGGCCAGGGCTCGCCATAGAGCCAGCCAGTCGGGAAACAGCCGGAATCAGTTTTTCGGCCAGACTGCAGGTCTGTTTAATTGCTAATGATGTATTAGCGCTTGATTAGTAAATATTAAGTGGTATTAATATATTTTAAAGCGGATTAAGTTATAATTAGATAAAATAAGAACTTTAAGAGTGTGTTTGTATAAAATAAAAATCATAAGCATAATCTTATAATAATTTTAATCTCATGCAACATATCTTCGTACAGCCAACCAAACAACATCTTTTCTCAGTCAGGTTGAGTAGATGCAACTAACCAAACACAACACGTTGCATGCACTCAGCCTGTCTCAGGTGAGCCTGGCTCTTAGATACGAGCCAGGCTCCACTGCTACGCGAACCAAACAGGCCCTTAAACTGCAATTCATGTGGATGTATTTTTTTTCAAGAATTCATGTAAAACACCTGCATTTATGTTGGTCTCCTGGCTTTAATTTCCTAGAGTAAGTAATTTCTTCAGAAGAGGGGGGAAGAAAACTAAGACAGACAATGTCATTGTATGGAGATAATCAGCTGGGCCTGAACTATGAAGGTACGTAGGCCCAAATTGGTCCAGTTGATCCATATGGCCCATGGGTTAACGCATCGTCCATTCAGCTAAGCGCCTAAGCGTCGTCATGGTGGGCTCGTACATCTGAAGTGTTGGTTTATCAGGCTTCATCTATACTATAAGAAGCGAAGACAATTCAAAACTTTTCTCACCTAATTCGGATCCATCTTACCCCTCACGCCGGACCCACCCGTCAGGTTGCATGATGACCAAAAAGGTGGAACAACCATAGAAATCACAATTTGGGGAGCGTTTCTGCCAAAAATGTAATATTTTTGTCACCACCCCGCATCTACCCAGCCTCCTATACCCGCCGGGGCCACCACCCGTCCTCTACCGTGAGATTGAAAAAAACACAAAGCGGAGGAACGATACAGAGAAAAAAAAACACATAGTCCGTCCAACCGGATCGGACAAGGATGCAAACCGCATTGAATAAAAGAAGACTACGGCTTCTCAAAATATATAGCAAACGAAGACATAGGGTAAAAAACAATAATTAACTTTGGTCAAAACTACAACTCGATATCTCCATGGCCGGAAAAACAATACGACGAGAAACTTGTCGCTCTCCAAAACCTGCAGATGAACACTTCAAAAAGAAGGTTCGTGTGTTACTGAAATTTCAATCTAATGCTAATTGTTTGGTATAATATTAAATCTAGAAGAAGCCGACATGTATTAATTCAAACATGATTTTCGCCACAACAGATGATCAAGGAGTTAACCCTGTCGGATGCCATTGATCAAATAAACAAGCTCCACAGCCAGGTCCTTGAGCTGCAACGATAACTCACCGAATCAACTGGCGAACCAAGAGAGCAAAAGGGAAAAAAGCTGGACCGCTTCGAGCAATCAGTCCCAAAGGATGTCGCTACACACATCACCGGCGACTTCGGCAAGGTAAAGCCTCTACATCTAATCACGATATGGTGAATGCTAATTAAATATATATATATATATATATAACAAATTAATGAAGACTAACTGTGAAAATGAATATGTTAAGAAAAATTATAAATTTATAAATGAAAACGGTGCTGGAGCGTACGAAGATTGGGCATGTGAAGCCATAATAGATATCCACAAGTTGACTGACAAGTACAATCAATGATTCCGTAAGTCAGAGAGATGCCGACATCAAGAGTCTGTTATTTTCTATCTGTGTTGATCTGAGTCGACACCTAGACCCAGTCCAGAAGCTTCGCACGGATGCAAAACAGAACACAAAGAATTGAAAGAGTTAGGGTAGAAGTGAATTTTAGACAATTTATTCTATTTTTGTGATATCTTTCAAAATATGAAAATTTGAATATCATTTTGATATATTAACAAAAATAAAAATTCAAAAGAAAATCAGAAACACGTACACCCGCGCCACGCTCGTACGAGGGTTCCACGCTAGGCTAATAATACCTATATTTCAGGGTTGCAACAATTCATGGCATTACAGTAACCAACACAAACTGTTGGCCAGTCCTGACTATAAAATACATGGCCCTAGCCGGACTCAACGGATCAAACACACCCGCGCCGCCGCCGCTTGCGTCCAGGAGATCCACCGTCACTGGAACTTTGGCACGTCGTGTCAAGTTTCCAGCATCTCCAAGGGTTACTCTGAATCCGGAGAATGGCGGTGGATGCGCTCACGAAACGGAGAAGATGGATGCGTGACGCATACGAAGCGAAAACGACAAGTCGAATCGTGCGTAGGAGGGACGTGAGGCCGCCCTCGTGTTCGGGAACCAGGACTTGACCTTGGAGATGAGGCAGAAGTGATGCCATCGATCGTATGCGGTGTATGCGAGGAAACACCACGGACTCGATGCGTACCAGCCTTGAGAAGTTGGAGAAGCACCGACTGGCCGGTGTGGCCGAGATGAGGATCATGGTGGGCTTGCCTGACGGCGGCGTCAACACCGACACCCGCCCGCTGAGCAGCAGCCCCACGAAAAGCTCGTGGCACATCATGACGACGACCTTCCCCGATATCAACCTCGTCCGGATCGCCTTCTGCGGCTGCCTCTCGGTCTGCGCCTGCAATGCAATGCCGACATGAACAGTAGGAGATACTGATGCTCAATCATCAATAAAAAATTGAGCGAGCGACGTAATACAAGACAGACAAATGAAGTGGTATATCTCTTTTTTCTTTGACATGCTTATACCTCTTTTTTTTTAATCTCTCATCACAGCTTACACCATCATGTAGAACCAATCAAGTACAAGCCATATCATCAGATTGTATGATCGGAATCAAAGTGAACCATCCTATTTATGTATCGTTCGATTTTAGCAACAACGAACCAGACATTTATTCATAAATTGTTCGAACATGTCATATGCATATAAGAGTACATGGGATTCATAGTTAAACTGTGAATATATAAATTGTTTGGTTCAAAGTTAGATGTCAAATAAAATTATTATAATATGTGTTAATTTTTTTGTTATTATATGCTCATATCTTTATTTATAAATATAACTTTTAAAAGTTCATTCAAGAAAATACAATGTTTTATTTTTTGTGGTTTTTTACACACGTGCGTGCCGCACGTGCACTTTACTAGTATACATAAACCACCTTATTATTAGCACAACATGGTGCTTACCTTCGTTTATAGTACGTGTTAAAAAGTTGAATAAAAGCTGCACCTAAAATTAGCATAGATAAAATGTTTTGTTGCAAAGACCCACCTGCTATTTCGCCTACGTTTCATGTTACCTGTAAGGCTAGGTGATATACCGATTTGGACTCCTTTTTTTCATATGTTGCGTTATTGAACGATAGATCCTGAGTATGATTTCTCTTAACATTAACATCTGTTTTTTTTTCATTTTTCATTGTTTAAGCGTCATTGGTATGTATGAACATTTAGACTCGTACTAATGTTTTGCACGTAGATGAGCACTCACTTCTAATCACTACCGGAAACGAAGTCTTTGCTGAGAGCTCGAGGCTTTGCCGAGAGTCATTGCTAGGGCTCTCGGCAAAGATAAAACACTCGGTAAAGAATTCTTTGCCGAGTGCATTTTTTCGGCTCTCGGCAAAGAAATCACAAAAAAATCATTTTCTTCCCTTCAAATTTTTCTATCCTCAACATACACTTATACAAAACTTATGCTCAAATTTGACACAATTTTAGATATGTTTGCTATATTTAACAATTTTACTTCTTTATAGGTAATTTTTTCGTAGACGTCCGATATGAACTGCAAGTGCGTGAAATCATAGAGTAAAGTTGTTAGAAAAATAAGAATCATATTCATGAGACATCTCTAAGACCATTTGCACAAAATGAAGCTAAATTTTTGGCATTTGGTTCTCTGATCATGATGAAGATCGTGAGGTAGAAAAGTTTTAAAATTGTATAAAATTCAAATGAAGTTTGAAAATCACTTAATTTATCAAGTGCCCATGATATCATATGTGGAGATTGTGGTAAAAAATTGAGAATGTTTTGAACACTCCAACACGTACACTGTTTAGAAACCGGAACATCTCACGAGAAGTTTCCGAGAATTTGAACTAATGTCACTAGATTTGAAGTCTTAGAGAAATTCAAATTTGAGTTTGACTACAAAAACTTTTCTAGAAGTAATATACAACATAAATGGTACCATGTTAAGTGTTGAAAAAATTTCACATATATTTGCTATTTTTAACAATTAATTTGATTAATTTGTCCTCTTTGCCGAGAGCCAGGATGGTGGGCTCTCGGCAAAGGGCAGCAAGCGGCCCATCAGCCCAGTACCTGCGCCGGCCCACTCCCCCATCGGAACCCTAAGGTCTTATACCCCCACCCACTTCACTCCCACCCCGCAGCCGCCGCTCCCTTCCTCCTCTTTCTCCGCCCTTCTGTGATAGAACCGCCCAAAATAATTCCGTATTATCGCTAAGCACTCCACCGGCCATTAAGCAATAATAAAGAACTATTCTGTCTCCTCTGCCGGGGCATGCCCGGTAAATCACTTACACAGGATCGAGTTATGCGCTAAGCCCACACGAAGGCGGGACCAGAGTACAATATTACATTACATAAAAGTTCATAAGTTCACATTATTACAAACCAGGTTTTCGAATATAAAAGTAAAGGTGTTTCAGAGTTTAAACAACGGAAATAAATCTAGCGGAAGATACACATGGGAGGCCATCCATAGAGTATCACTCATCAACATCGTTCTCCCACTCAAGTTCCCAACCATCTGGAATAGATCCAGGTCAGATGGGGTTACCTGAAAATAACAACAAAAGCAAGGCTGAGTATACTAATACTCAAGACCTGATTCGACAAAAATAAAAGACACAGCTAGATATGCAAGGCTTTTTGGCTGGTGGGTTTGTTTTGCCAAAAGCAACTAAGAGTTGATCCTTACTTTCAAATTTTAGCTCAAGTTCTAGTATGTTAACCATTCTAGGTAAGCACCTAGCTAAGCAAGCATGGTTGTACAAACAAGATTAATCATCCAACAATATTAATCCAAAATGTTCCATAAATAAACATGGGTTAGCCAGTGGTCAAGCCGACTCAGATAACGGCGAGTGACCGACGATCGATCGATTTATATCCTTGCAAGGTAAACCCAAGATACACGAAAGAAGGTAGACCAAGTGCAGTGTCTACCCCAACCAGGTGATTCCCGTCATTCCCCAGATTAGGAAAAGATGATACAGTCCTAAGTATAAGGTTTATCGTACGCCCAAACATGGCACGTCGTAATCACACTTGCACTACCGAACGAACCGGGAGACGATCTCAAGATTAGTAGCAATAAAATTCCCTTGCGGGTTCATTAGGTACTAGGCTTACCGGTCCCATTCCCGACAAGCACTTGGTACGTTCAATAGCTTAGACCAGCACCATGCTACTCGGTCGAGACCGAACCCATTGCTCTTACCACATGAGCGAGTCAATTTATCCAACTTATGATTCCAACATAAGCATCCTATATCTCGCGAGCAATGAGTCATTACTCGACTTGTACCGTGTCCTTAAAGCATGGCACTAGCGTTCCTAACATACTAGTAAAAGAGCATAGGAGTCCTAAGGATCATGCATCTAAGTTTCAAAACAACTCCTGAAACTTAAATGCACAAAGTAACATTAAATGCTAAAAAGTAAAAGAATATAAGTTTTAATCCAAAAGGTTATATGTAACTCTGCTTGCCTTCTTCTAAGTTAGCAACAGCCTTGGACTCTTCCGGACTTTGGCCCGGGTCTTCTTGCACTACGACGTAGTTAGCTTCCGCTATTACCTCGTCCTCCTGCACGAGCGTATACGTGCGTCCGGAGCTCTACACGAACGACATATGCACATGCATTAGGTTATGGTTATGATGGGAGAAAATTACCACCTAACCAACTCTTGTTGGCCACATATGTCTATAACTATCTATTTTACTCATAACCATAAAAGTGGGTGTGTGGGGTGGAGCGGAGTTCATTTAATTCATTTAAACGGTGACGGTGTACACATATACACTCAAATCAACTAAACAACTTCATAAAAACAGTAGGGGTGGTGATTGTGAACTTAAAACAGAAACATAGCATGGTTTTGCAATTTAACTCTTTATTTACCAATTATTTTTATTAATTCATTAAAACAAGCCTATCAACCTTAAATCCAAATTAAAATAAAAACACATCAAATAAATCCTAGCTTCTGCACACAGCAAGATACACCTAATCTAAGCTCACACACCAAAATTTGGCTTAAAATAATTTATAAATTAATTCATATGAAAAAGATAATTTTTTAGCCTAGTAAATCACCATTAATTCATATAAAAAGATTTACTAAACTTTTTGATCTCAACTTTCTCATACACCTCAAATAGGCCAAAACCAAGTTCCTGACCAAGGCACACATGTAGACCTATTATATATATCAAGTTATTAATTTTTCATCCTACACAAGATTAAATCCAAAACACCTATTAAACAATTTCTTAAAATTACACCCACTTCACCAGAGGGGTTATTTATCATGGAAAAGTTCTGAGGTGCACTGGTGATTTAAATAAAATTTACTTTAAAGGGCTATAAAAAGCATCAAGATTAACTAGCATAAAGCTTACATAAATCATAACTAATTATCTACACATCAAACACATGCCAACTTTGGTCACAAATCTAAACATGTCATAAAGAGAAACATATCCAAAATTCAAGTCCATAGAATGTGTATATTTTAAACTACACTAAAAACACCTCAAACTGAGTTTGAATTTTCATTCAAAAACTACACAGAAAAACCCTATACATGCTTTCTAGAAAAGGTAGGTTTCTTCACTAGGAATCCAACAAAATTACATTTGCATTTTTCTGATTTTTCTACAATTACTAATGAATTTTCTAAGGTTCAACAAAACCTAAAGATCTCTTTTACCGGCCGGCCCTTGAACTATTTTCCAGAAATTACACATAGGTCCTTGCTTTACAGAAAACTCCCTAGAACAATCGGAGAAGATACAATCGGGCCCCTGGCCGGCCTGGAGACCTCGCCGGCGGCGGGATTTCGGCCGGGCCCGACCGGGGAGCACCCCAGGGGCGTGCGCACCTTGATTGGGACCCCTGGCGGCGGAGCTTTGGGCCAGGGATGGCCTCGCCGGGCGCCGGCAGCGGCCGAGCAGAGGAGCTCCCGCCGGAGCTCAAAATCCGGCGGCGGCGCGACACATGGCTGGGCCAATGAGGTGGTGGAGGCTAGGGCGTATCCAAGGGGAGGTGTAGGGCTAGAGGGTGGCGACGGTTTGGGTCGGGAGCTGAGCTTCGCGGCGGCGACGGCAGCTATGGTGTCCGGCGGTCGGAAAAACGTGGATGGACGCCGCGGCTCGGGTTTTAAGCAGCAAAAAGCGCGTGCTCGACGAAGAGGAGATGATGGCGGGCCGACTGGCGACAGCGGGGCGGCCAGCTGGCGCGTGGCATGCGCGGCGCGCGCACGGTACGCGGGCGCACGGCGCGTGGCCGGCTCGGCGCTCACGGCCTGCGTGGGCGCGGCGTACGGGCAGGAAGCGGACGGAGTCGTCACGGCCCGTTCCCCGGTCCACAGCGACGTCTTCGATGTATCCGTACACCGGCATAACGCGAGGAAGCCACGTGGCCGGCGCGGTCCAGACGCGCGCACGACGCGCTGGGCGCGGCGACGACGTCGCCCGTCTCCAGTTCTATTTCGTTTAAGCCTCTTCGAAATTGCAAAACTTGAAAAAGTGCCATCTAACTTCAAAATCTCCAAAAATAAAAGTTGTAGAGGAGCTAAAGCACTACAACTTTCACAAAGGGCGACCTATGTTTTGATCAGCAGATTTGTGTGAAAAACGTGTTGAACTTCTAGCAAAACTCGGCCCGGAATTACTGTGCACAGGAACTTCATCTCGAGTTTACGCGGCTTTGCACTCAAAATTGGAATGTCCGCCAATTACGAAAAATGTGTCCCCGGAAATAAGGAACAACTTTTATATTGGCCGATTTTGAACTTCTATAGAGAAATTTGGAGAACGCGTAAGAGAACCGAATCAGCCTTTTGGAGCTCTAGGGATTTGACCATGACTTTGGACTTTGACCAAGGGTTTGAGTGCAAAAAGTGTGCACAATCAAGCAAAACATGTTTAGGGACTAATTAACCTTGATTAACACAACTAATTGAGGTATTTATCTTTAATAAACACCTGGGGTGTTACACCTTCCCTCTTCCTCCGCCGCCTCCGCCGCTTCCCTTCCTCCTCTCTCCGGCGACTCCGCCCTTCTTCCTTCCTTTGCTGCTGCCGCTCCAGATCCGATGGCCGTCGCCTCGCCCTCCTCCCTCCCTCCCCGTTCGCTCCTCACCGTGAGGAGCAGCCAGGCGGGCGCGGGCGCGAAGGAGGCCCGGCAGCGGCGAGCAGCGACGATCTACCAGTAGCGCGGATCTAACAGGCGCGCGGGGCTCCTCCTCGCAGCGACGCCTACTTCCTCGCGGTGGATCTACAAGGCGCGGCTCCCCCAACGACGAGGTCTAGCGGAGCGGAGGCGGCCTCCTCTCTGCTTTTTGTGTGGCGCGGCGGTGGTGGTGTTGCGGGCGGTGGTGGGTGGTGGTGTGGCGTGGGCGGCGGGTGGTGTTGCGCGGGTGGTGGGTGGTGGTGGTAGTGGTGGCGGCGGTGGCGTTGGTGGTGGGTGGCGGTGGTGGTGGCGGCGTGGGTCAGGTGGTGGTGTTGCGGCGGTGGTGGTGGTGGGGCGGCAAGCAAGGGGAGCTAGGGGCGGTGGGCCCGCTGCCCGAGATTTTCTTTTTTTTATTTTGTGAAACTCTCTTTGCCAAGAGCCATCTGTGCTCTCGGCACATGTGCGCCGAGAGGATCAGGTGTGGCTCTCGGCAAAGGAGCCTTTGCCAGCTGGAATCCGCCGAGTGGCCTCTGCCGAGAGCTTCCTCTCGTGAGGCTCCGAGAAGAGCCTCTGCCGAGAGGATTGGGGCTCTCGGCAGAGGCTTCGAATCCGGTTGTGAATAGCACTTTCAAACCTACTACACACATTTGCAACTCTCTCTTTTTTTCCTTTCCTTTTACTTTTCTACTTAATTATGTCTGAAACTTACTCCTTTTTGTTGATGGGTCATGTTGGATTTCTATTTCTAGTCTACCTCAACTTATTTAGGACTACAAGACTTTGTTATTGTTGTAGGCCAGAAGCTCAGTCCCTACAGCAACTTTTTTTGCAGTACTTTAACCCACATTCCTCATGAATTTTCTCACCTATTTATTTCCATTTGGACTTCATGTCTTCCTTGAAATGGAGGAATTGTATACAGGGAAAAAAACAAGTGCGATGAACATGCTCCAGTACCTAACAAACATTAACTAGAGACTGACAGAGAGATGATGACGAGTCATGACCTCTTCTTGCTGTTCATCACTCTCCACTAGTAAACGCAGGCCAGTGTCATGCAGTGACGCCACGTCACATCACTAAATACGGTATGATCCGCATCTTCCTTTTGGTCTATACATGCAAAAGAAAAAAAATCCGGAAACAGATCGACGGCAGCTTATGGACGATGCTTATCCTGAACAAAGGGCAGGAAATTAAAGAGAGACTGGTAGGATGGTCTTGTCGCCCTAACAGAAAACCATCCCTGCCCTGCTCATCACAAATCATGCATGAATCCATCAACTGATCCTGATGCTGATGATTAGCTTGATGAGCGCATAGCTTTTAAGGAAATCCAGTCTCACCACACGCATTCACCATTCATAGCTCCAAATCATATTATTTGCCTAAAGTAAAAGAGGATCAAAATTCAATGTATTAGTTCAGAGTTCCTGAAAGCCTGCGCCTGAAAATATGATTAAAACATTTTGATTAAATAAGTGAAAGAAATATTTTAATTTGGAATCATCTTGGTGCTCAAATAATTGACACAATCTTCAAATCTAAATTTTAAATGTTAGATCTGAACATTATGTCGATTATTAAGCACCAAGACGTTTTTCATAAAAAAGAAGTTTAAACTACAAAATTGTAGATCGCATCGAGTTCTACAAGTTTTGCATAAAGCTTATTTCCACCCGAATATATATGAAGAAGTTGTAAATTAAAACATGACCCACCTTAGCCCAACATGGCTACAACTTCTTTCGTTTTCGTAAGAATAAACGCGCTTAAAAATTTAGCCTAGATAAACTGTTTTGTTACAAGACCCACCTTGTATTTTGCGTGTGTTTCATGTTTCCTGTACGGCTAGGTCATATGCTTATTTGGACTCGTCATATGCAAATAAACCCAATTCAAGCTTTATCTCACTCATCACAGTCACCTTC
Organism: Cenchrus purpureus; assembly: GCA_022644695.1. Classification (NCBI taxonomy): domain Eukaryota; kingdom Viridiplantae; phylum Streptophyta; class Magnoliopsida; order Poales; family Poaceae; genus Cenchrus; species Cenchrus purpureus. The sequence goes on from CP053467.1 coordinate 12,598,216, forward strand.
GACGAGTCAACAGCGCCGGCTACTCCACACAAAGAATTCCACACAAATGCCAGCGACGATCGGGTCCAGGCCAACCACTCCGAAAAATACATCCCACAACCGATAGGTGCACCTGTCTTTATCTCCAGCCCTCCAGTCTGCTTAAACATTCGCGCTCACGCTGCCTCGCGCGGATGGTCGTTGACTGCTCGGTGCTCCGTAATGTCTTGCGCTGCCTGCCTCCCAGGCAATCCCCACATGCCCCACCTGCAGGTCTCGCAGATCGTCCTCTTTGCCTCCTTGGCCACCTCCTCCGCATCTTCGCCGCCTCCTCCTCCTCCGCCACTGCCGCCACCCTGCGCACCTCTAGCAGGACCTCCAGTGTACCTCTCCCACCGCCGCCGCGACATCCTCCGTCAAGTCCGCCATCTCCGCCGCCGTGACATCCTACCCCACTCAGCCATCACAGCTCCTCCGCCTCCACCAGATTAGAGCAGTGTTCTCCTCCGGCCGGCCTCTGCTACCAGATCTTGCGGATCCTGCCGCCGGCGCACTTCTTCTTGCCGCCGCCGCCGCTGCGGGAGGCGTCGAGGATCTGCTAGAGGCAGAGCTCGGCGGGATGTCGATTTGCAGCCACTGTAGGTCGATTGGCGTCTGACCTTCCTCCGGATCTGCGGCTGCGCTCATCGCTCGAGCCGTCTTTGCACGGCCATCGCAACTCGATTCATGGCACTAGAGGTCGCTTTGGCATCCGGATCTCGAAAGTGAATCCCAATTCATCTTACGTTTGGTTCAGCAGGCCGCCACCCCCTCACGTGTTTCATTCGATCAACCTTGATGTATTCACTAACTAATGTTAGTATGCAAGTCTCTCCAACAATTTTGTACCGATTCTGTGAAAAAGTGTATAATCATTTCTTGTTCTTGTAAATTCATTCATCTGCAAGTACCAACATAAAGTTTGTTTCTTAATTAAAATAACTTATTGATGGGGCTGTTGTAGCAACAAGGAAGACACTACGGTTACAGTGAGGTGTGCTTGAGCAAGCAACATGAAAATTGTGATTATATTATTGTTATATGATCAGTTTCCACAGGAGTCAAGCAAATAACAGAAAGTATTTTAGCACACAATGGAGAATCTAGCTTTTTTAAACTCATGTTTGTAGCTTATCATCTATTGATTCAGACTTGTAGCTTATCATCTGCTTGATCATAGCCTCTCCTGATTGGAAAATTCAATTCAAAACAGAAATTTCCTTTGTTCAAAAATAATGATTTATCACTGGTTATACTCAACTTATTTATAAATTTACTTGAGCATTTTCTCTTCTTGATTTGGATAACACACATCTAGCAACAAACCCTGCAGTAGTACCCATTTGGATTGTTGCATAAATAGCTTTAAGCCAACCACTTGGTCACTTGGATATCGAAACTTCACTAACAGACTAATCCTATGCTATAACAGAGTAAGCTCTTATGCTTATTTGTCATTTCTCCCTCCATTCCAAAATGAAATTCATTTCAACTTACAAACCATTTTACCTTGACGAAAAGGATTACAATGATTTATAACACTTATTTGGTATATTAAATTTTAGTATTTATTGTACAAATTTGATCAAACTAGAGATGCTTTGACTTTTCAAAAAAAAAAAGACTTAGAATTTGGAGTGGAGAAAGTACTTAACATTTTAGTCCACCAAACAAGTAACATAATGAGTTCGGATTGTCTCTCCTTATTGTCCTCACTCCGGATTGCTTGTCTTATTGACATCATATTTTCTTAATTTACTGCTATATCCTGATCTCTTGCCTATCTTGAGCATCTTGTGTGTCGTCCTAAGATCCTTTTGCTCTTGATCTGAGTGTGCAAGTTTAGTTCCATTAAGATAATATTTGCATTGAACTGAATTGCCCGCTAGTTATACCTATAGATGGCTAGCATCTTTTCAAATATGCATATTATCTTGGCTGTTTGTTTGATGTATAACAAGTTTAATCCATGGTTGCTCGGTGGATGGTGTTTAGGATAGTTTTTTTTAGAACATGGATTAAAATCCTACCTCCACATTCCCAAGAGAATGCTTACAACCATAGGATAGCTTTTTTGTTTAATCTTTCCTTTTGCCTTAGCTTGCGTCGACCACCACTACTACTTCTGTTGTTTGATTTTTCAAGAGCACATTAGCTTTCTCATGATTTTGCAATTTCTTATAAGCTATTATTACCTAGGAATCTTCAGCATGACTACAGGAAGAAAAACGAGGTCAAGGTTGAAAATAAAGCAAGAGTATATGTATACTGTTGTTGATTTCCAAATGATCATGTGGCGGGGGAAGGAGATTCTGAAATGTGCGTGTGTGAGAAAGAGGTACACTAAAAAGTAGGCTAATGGTTACATCAGTTGGGCATGTGAGCTTAATACTGTTGTACAGGGTGGTACACATTTATAGCCGTTGGGTTATAGCATCCACCAATGGATACTGACTGAAGTCCGAAACAAGAATGGTTGGAGAGAGTTCAAGTCGAATTACTGTTATGGTAATAGACATTTACATCAGAATTTGTTATGTCGGATGGTTTTCATTTTATAAATTAGTTTCTTGCAAATACAAAGGTAACATATCTTAAATGCCTTAGTGCAAATACAATGGATCAATACAAGTTAGCATTGATTAGATGCATCAATACAACTAAATAATGTTTGGAGAGTTGGACTAAAACCAACTCTTGTTTTGTAGATAAAATCACAATTATTGTAATGCTAAAAAAATTTGGAAATGTGGTTTAGTAAAAAAAAAGTCGTTGAGTTGTGTAAGGCAAGAATTTTGAAAAATGTGCCACCAATGAATGTTTGACAGCTCACGGTTGGGAACAACGACAATATTTCTGCAACATGGTGAGGTTGATTTGACTTGCGGGGGAATATCGTCATCAAATCAAAATAGTGTGCAGTTCTTCGTGGTGCAGGTATGCAATACAAGCATCTACGTGAACTAATATCCCTTGTTGCTCGCTGTGGACCCCATATGTAATTTTGGCTAATTATGATCAATATGGAACTTATTGTCATCAGCCTAGTTTAGTTCCGAAAAATTGTACCAACTACCGTCACATCAATCTCCGAGCTATTAAATGTTCCACAACCCCTACTTAATTTTCGAGACGAATCTAATGAGCCTAATTATGATATAATTAGAGAACGTTGTGCTACAGTAACCAATCTTTAATGACAAATTAATTAGGCTTAATGAATTCATCTTGCGATTTCTATTCTATTCGTGTAGTTAGTTTTGTAAATAGTATACATTTAATACTCTTAATAAACCTTAGAAGCGAATCTTTTTTTTTTCAAAAACTTCTAACGAACTAAACAGGTGACCGACCAAAAAATTGGAGAGAGCAAAATGGAGCACTGAGGAAAGCATTGGAATCCGGATGGAGACGGCAGGACCATGCCATGTCTGTCCTATGTCTCCACTGTCCACTCTCCACAAGACTAATTACAAAATTAATTACACGAATGAAAGTGAAATCGCGAGATGAATCCATTAAACCTAATTAATTCATCATTAGAGATTGTTACTGTACCATGACGTTGTCTAATCATGACATAATTAGGTTTGTTAGATTCGTCTCGAAAAATTAGGTAGGGGTTATGGAATGGGTTTTGTCATTTTTAATACTCCTAATCAGTGTCCGAAGATTGATGTGATGGGTATATGGGAAAATTTTTTGGAACTAAACAGGGTGTAAACACCGTGCATGTGAAGACGGAATGGCGGATGTAGTCCAGTACAAGGCATGCGTTGTCAGCAAAAGGTTGTGATTTGACTACACACAACGGTAGGGCGCGAGAGGGAGAACAGGAGTAGTACTGTACTGTAGATCGGTGGTTTGTCCACCCAGGGTGTGTTTAGGGCCCTGTTTAGTTGGCTAGAAATTTGCCAAAAATTTACTAAATTTTCAACTCTCTTCATCACATCACATTAAATACACCAAAAGACATATATTCGAAGCAGTAAATATAGGTAAAAAAAATTAACTAATCACACAGTTCTGTTGTACATCACAAGACAAATCTTTTGAGCCTAGTTAGTCCATGATTGGACAATATTTACCATAAACAAACGAACGTCTACATGATTGCTACAGAGTTCCGTAAGTTACTTTTGCTAAAAATTTGCCATCTAAACAGGCCCTAGAAGCCCAACTTCCTCCAAAATTCACTATGCAAAAAGAAGATTCCCCATCACATCAAACATCACATCAAAATGTCGACATGCATGAAAGTACTAAATGTAGATGAAATCAAAACTAATTACACAGTTTGGATGTACTTTATGCAGACGAATCTTTTGAGCCTAGTTACCATGGTAGGACAATATTTACCACAAACAAACAAAAGTGCTGCTATGCTTTTCAGTTTCTGAATCCCAATTTTGGGATCTAAACACACCCCAATAGCATATTGATAGAAAGGATGGGTTGATGTCCATGCTCCCCGTCTCTGGAACATCAAAGTTGATCGCTCTCAGCAGTCCAAAACCCTGGACATAAATAAAGTTTTACTGTTACTGTACCTCCAACCGTTTTTTTTACCACCGGAGAGCCTTCATGATATTATTTTGTTCTGACCATATTTGTTTGAGACCAGTTCTGCTCTACGGTAATAAGAATAAAAAGTAAACTTCGTGAGAGAGCGGCACTCATGAAGTGAAGTACACGTGTAGGATGAAAAGGTACTGCGGTTCCCATGATGCATTGCAGGTCAGGGGCAGAGCAGACAGAGGCTACAGTTTGAAAGAAACAGAAAGCAGGCAAAATATAAGGCCATCAGAATCTTAATCAAATCGGTCACCATAATCTCAAATAGCTAAATCCAATACATGTCTCACGCAGATATAAAATTTTGTTTCAGCAATATATGAGAAACAGGCGCCATGTAGATAATGCCAAATCAGTTAAGGAATCCACATTAATGGTACATCCTGACAGTGTAAATATTGCTCACCTTGTTAATATATTCTTGCAAATGCAAATATAATATTTTAATCGTTAATGTATTGGTGTTCGACAAAATATTTTATGCATACTAAAGAATGCTTTGGAAAGACTGAAAAAGGATAGATTTATTACAATCACGTTCCTATTCATGGGGAAAAACACAAGACACAGGGTAATATTTTTTAAAAATTGCTGATTGTAGTAGTAAATGCTACTCCCTAACTTTTGCTAAGCACGTTTGACCATTCGTCTTATTCAAAAAATTTATGAAAATATTATTTATTTTGTTATGATATATTTTATAATCATATATATTTTAAGTACATAATTTTTTTTACATCTTTACAAATTTTTTGAATAAGACAAATGGTCAAACATACATCACGAAAACCGAAGAATGCTTATATTTAGAGAGGAAGGTAATACTATAATGTTAAGTACAATCACATACATACTCCGTACAAGAAATATTGTATCCATCATGACTTTGGTTTGAGTGATATGAAAACATAAAAGTAAAGTAGTAAATGCTACTATAAGGTGATCATGTAAAAATTATGCTAGCATTACAAAATATTACTCCACCCATTTAATGACTTTCGAAATAACTCATTTCAATAAATCGAGTACACCCATTTACGAAACAATTATGGTCATATATCGAGGAGATGATATAGCAGTAAATTAAGAAAATATGATGTCAATAAGACAAGCAATCCTGAGTGAGGACAATAAGGAGAGACAAATTGTGTTATCCATCTGCTCCTGACAGCTGAGTGGGACTAGACCTCCTGAGATCAGTTCCTATTTTTTCAGAGAAAACAATGATTAGAGAATAACGAGCATTAAATAAAAATGTTGATGATCACGAAGAATCTATGATTTCTAGTGACAATTTCCAATTCATAAGAATCATGACAGTAAAAGGATCACTAGGAGGAATATTTTCACACAAAAGTTCCATAATTGATAGTAAAATATGAAACATAATAGTTAAACTATATACATCATCAAGATAACAAGACTCCTACACAACCAACCATGTGAATATTGGAGTCTGATTTTATCTTATCACTTAGCATCTGGTCAAAACTAAATTGAGTTAAATAAAATTTTCTTCAGATCAACATACCTGTAGCAAAAGTTTTACAAACACATAACAATAAAGATTGTCAATGAGTTATTCATATTCCAATTCAAGACATGATATATCTTTCAGAATTAAGATATTTCATCAAACAATGAGTTAGATGGTTGTGTACATTTAAATAGCTATATCTGTTTTGCATCAAACATGAGGTCAAGTTGTCAAGATATAAGATCTAAGGTTTAAGATTTGATGTTGTTTTGTCTGGTTGTCCAAAATATAATGTACATATAAGCATAAGGTACTAGTATAACAGTTGTAATCTACACTACAGAGTTCTAGTGTAAGTTCATCTAGCCTTCAGCTTACATAAAGGCATAAAATAGTATTTTATTAGTATTAATTGCTTAGAGGAACCTTTTGCACAATTTAGGAAGCTCTCGGTAGCAGAATTGCTTTTAAACTAGAATTGGAATATAAGTAGAACTAGAACTTTAGGGTGCCATCAATAGCCAAAATGTACTGACCGTGTTAGAACATTTCAAGTATGATATGCCCCTTTTATTTACAAAAATGAAATATGCTACTGCTTCACAAGAAACTAATAGTGAGTTCAAGTCTTAGCTTGTGCTACTGCTAGTCCTACTCCTACTCCGATGTAAACTATTAGTGTGAGTTCAAGTGTTCCTTGGGATAGATAAGACCATAGCTTGCACCCTGGATGTGTTGATTTCATCACAGAAAACAAATACACGTGAGTATCTGAAGAATTTGATATATACTTCATCATAAATTCATAAAAAAATGCTATTAGACTATTTTCAAATTTGGATTACAATAATTAGTTTAAATCATTAAAATATGACACATGGATGGATGCAAACCATAATATTATACTTTTTATCTTATCATATTTAACAGCACCAAATTGTTCAAAAATAATAACACAAAAGTATAGGGATGTTCGATTCATTTCAGGTCTTATATATATAGCAGAGCAGGAAATAATAAAGTGAAGGTGTCCCATTGACATCTGTTGCATGCCACAAAGTCTGCATTAATAATTGTTGATGAGCCTGTAAGATATAAATCATATGCATAGCTTTTGATATGTCTACAACTAAAGTAGTTAAATTCAAATAAACACAAGAAATGTATGCTGTGAAAAGTGAACCCCACTGAGTTCATCTCATCCATAGATATGTCAGGTTCAACCATCATAATCAAATCACCAAAGAAATGCTACACAAGTCGAAAAACATCATGACAAAGGTTGAGAGCACCAAAGTCAATAATGTCAATAATGTATAGGAAAAGTGTTGGTTGGAGCGGGCCAAGAAACACTCAAAGTTCTTTGCACTACGTTAAGAGATAAAGTCAATAATTGATTCTTTGAGCTTATAAATCTGACAGACTGTTAAATGGATGGTGCAACAGTATTGTAGTTTGAGCTGTACATGAACTTTTCATGCTTATAAGTTATAGATTAAAAAAACTCATCAAAGAACCTGGGAAGATTAAGATGTGGAGATTAACTAGCCTAGTGTTTATAAAACAATAGTTCTAAATTAAATGATGCATGGTATTTTTCAATACAATAAACTGAATAGCGAAAGATATGAGAGAACAAATATTAAGAGAAATTGTACTAATGGAATCCTTATTACCAATAAACTTATATAGTGTGATGCTAATTACAAATCTACTCGATGCTTATAAGCAACTACACCATATTGTTTCTATAAAGAAGGGCACCTGTGTTGGTATCATACAAAGATCTATACTTACTGAATTCACAGATGACCAGATGCTTCTTGGTGCATTTAGTGATCTACCAAGATGCCTAATACTAAACTGAGGCATAAAAATGTAAAAAAGGGAACAAACCTCGATGAGTTGGGAACATAAACTACTGAGATTGATGCTTAATACTCAAGAGATGTAGACACACAAGTAATACTTCTCAAGAGTCAAGAGACATATATCTTTCTAAGCAAACATATAATCGGGCAATGGTTTACGATAGAACAGTTCTTCCGAGTAATAATTGGAGTAGAATAGTCTGAACTAATTATGCAAATCCATGTATGATCACTACAAATGTTAATTTTTTTATTAAACAGGAAGGCATGACTCTTCTTTCGAGGCTTTGAAGGTATCACCAGTAGGCCACAAGCACCACCTAGAAGAACAGAGAAGATAAATATACATGTACACCATGGAGCAGAGAGAAAAGAATGATTCAGCATCATTTGTAATACATTGCAGCACTTACACAAAGATTATTTTGAAGCAATACTATATGTAACAGATGAATAATGTGATTTAATTGCATAATGGGCCTATCAGTATAGTGCATTGTACATGCTACACCTGTGACAAAAACTGAAAACACAAACTAACTAATGGTGTATTAGATCCAAAATAAAGGTATCAAATCAATATTACAAGAAGTATGCTGTTACTCGAAATTATAGTCTACAAATACAGAGGATTTGTCAATTGTAACTAAAGTGGCTGGTACGACAAGATTATTGTACCCAAATATTTCGAGAAAGGTGAACCGTAGTGCTTTATACTTTTATAGTGGACTAAAGACAATTTGAATAACACAAAGAATGGCCTCTACCGTAAGGGTGTTAGCATACAAAATCGCAGTTGTAAAAATACAATGTATTTGGAAATTTCAGGACTAATTAATGAGTTGATCTGGCGAATGGAAAACAATGTCAGTAGTATTAAGGAGCACAACACAACATCATCTTACAAAATTCCAATAACAGATCTTAAGGAGTGAGAGAAGGAGAACGTAGATCTAGGCTGTAGGGGATAAGATCCTTGAAGATTGACGAAGGCAATGGCGAGATGTTAAACAAAATCGTGATTAGGTAATAATACATTATACATACCGTATGGATTGATCCATGTTGCTGCAGCCGAGGAAAAGGCATCTAAATTTTGTCGGATTTGTGGGGAAATTTTGTTGGATTTGGTGGGGACTGTGTAGGTTTGAGGATGACGAGAGGAAGATGCGTGCGAGAGAGCTCGTAGAGAGAGAAAAAGAGAGCGGAGCGGAGCTGGGGTGGCGGCGGCGGCAACCGGAGTCGAGAGGAAGGTTGAAGTCGATGTAGCAACGGCGCGCGTGACTGATGTGGAAGACAGCGGGGCGGGACGTTGGAAGACATCTAGCGGGAGGGAGACGGGCTGCAGGAAGGTGGAAGGCGTCGGGAGGGATGGATGCCGGCGGTGAGAGGAGGAGGTGGAATGCGGCCTGCGGCAATCAGAGGAGAAGCGGCGGAGGCGGAGCAGGTGCGTAGGTGCCGGGGTGGACGAGTCGGAGTATCTTGCTGCGGAGGAAGACGATGTGGTAGGGTTTGGAGCAGGCGAGCAGCCGGGCGAGTAATCACGAATCTGCCTGAAGCGTGCCTAAATTGTACAGCGCGTGGTACATTTCGTGCCTGGCGGTCGCGGAAGTTAAAGACGAGCGCGGGGAAGAGTTGACTCACACGAATCTTGAAGCAATAGCCACCGGTGGATAGAGAGAGGTGCACCTACCGGTTGGGGAAAAACCACAATTTCTACAGGCTTTCATCTCCTCCTCTCCGTCTCAGATCCGATCCAAGCCGTGAGCCCGCGGTGAGCATCATCGGCAACCATGTCGGGCGACACGGCGCCGCATATCGTGGAGGACTTGTTCGGCGTCATCCAGCTCCTCAGCGACGGCTCCGTCGTCCGCGCCGACACGACCATGCCCATGTCCATGCCGATGCCGCCGTTCCCGGACGTCCCCGGCGTCCAGTGGAAGGACGCGGTCTACGACGCGGCGCGCGGCCTCAAGGTCCGCATGCACAGGCCTTCTTCTTCGCCCTCCGGCGGCGTAGGAGGAGGTAATAATGGTAAGCTCCCGGTTCTGGTGTTCTTCCACGGCGGAGGCTACTGCATCGGCTCCTACGACCTGCCCGGGGGATCCCACCACCTCCTCCAGCGCCTCGCGGCCGACCTCCCCGCCGTCGTCCTTTCCGTCCAGTACCGCCTCGCCCCCGAGCACCGCCTCCCTGCCGCGGTCGAGGACGGCGCGACGTTCCTCGCCTGGCTGCGCGGGAAGCAGGCGGCGCTCGGCGTCGGCGGCGCCGAGCCGTGGCTCGCGGAGTCGGCCGACTTCGCCCGGACGTTCCTGGCCGGCGTCTCGGCCGGCGCGAACCTCGCCCACCACCTCGCGGTCCAGGCCGCCGCCGCCGGCTCCGGGCAGATCATCGCCGGGTGCGTCCTCCTCTCCGCCTTCTTCGGCGGCGTGGAGCGCACGGCGGCGGAGTCGGACCCCCCGGACGGCGTGTCCCTGACGGTGGCCATGTCGGACCAGTTCTGGCGCATGGCGCTGCCAGTGGGGGCTAGCAGGGACCACCCGCTGGCCAACCCGTTCGGCCCCGACGGCCCCGACCTGGAGGCGGTGGCGCTGCCGCCGGTGTTCGTCGAGGCGCCCGGCCGCGACGTGCTCCGCGACCACGTGCTGCGCTACGCGGCGAGGCTGGAGCGGATGGGCAAGGCCGTGGAGCTCGCCGAGTTCGAGGGAGAGCAGCACGGCTTCTCCGTCCTGCGGTGGGGAGAAGCTAACGAGGAGTTGATCCGAGCCGTGAAGCGCTTCATTTCTACGTACGCCAAATGATTTGGTGACGTTGTTCTTGTTTGGTTGGGCTTCTATATGATAATGAGAAATCCCAACTGACCTACACAGTTCAAGCCACAGAAACTGCAATTCATGTGGTGTAAAAACAAAGTTGAAGAGTTTGTAAAACACCTGCATATTTGTTGGGCTCGTGTGTGTACGGAGTTAATCTGGGCCTGAAATATACAGGCACGTAGGCCCAAACTGGTCCAATTGTCCATATGGCCCATTGGTTAATGCATCGGCTGGCCCAATGAGCTGTTGTTTGTTTACCAGGCTTCGTAAACGGGGGCTATACCGGAACGTAGAGAAGGTACTTCGAGTCTACCAAAGCTCACCTAAGATTGCTGCTAATTAATAGTTCTAGTTTACCAAAATTTATGACTTAAATAAAAATGTTAAAGAATTTTTCAACATTTTTCAAAAATGTTGTAACATTTTTTCTTCTAAAATGTTTCAACATTTTTTGAAAATGTTGAAAAAAAATTCAACATTTTTTCAATTTCGGCCGGGGCCGGCAGCGGTGTGGCGCGACCGCCTGTGGGCACGCTGCCAACCCTCAGGGCGCGGCCCCGCCTCAGCAAGACCGCCATGGCGGCGGGCAGGAGGTGGAGGAAGAAATGTGAGGATGATAGGACTTGTTGATGTTGGGTTAAATGGAGTGTTATTTGGGTTCATACTGGGTTATAGTTTCAGTGAAAACTATCTTCCGGAAGATATACAAGTTTTCCGTTCGTGAACACAGGACCCTCCTTTTAGCCCAACATGGCTACAAGCCTACAACACGGTGCTTATTAACTTCGTTTCCTATTAAAAAGTTGAATAAAAATTGCACCTCAAAATTAGCCTAGACAAACTGTTTTGTTACAAAGACGCACCTTCTATTTTGGCTCCGTTTCATGTTACCTGTACGGCTAGGTGATCTACTTATTTGGACTCGTTTTTTCAGATGTTGCGTTATTGAACGATAGGTAGTAAGTTTCCTGATGAGTCTAATGTGCCTGTATGATTTCATATTAACATTAAAATCTGTTTTTTTCATTGTTTATGCATCATTTGGTATCAATCTTTAGACTCATCATACTAATGTTTGCATATAGATGAGCACTCAATTTTGATAGCACTTTCAAATCTACCACATTTGCAACTCTGTTTTTTTAACGTTTCTGTCTAATCATGTATGAAACTCACCCCTATTTGTTGATGTGTCATGTTGGATTTTATATCTAGTCTACCTCAATTTATTTAGGACTAAAGACTTTGTTATTGTGTGAAAAGCTATCTTCCGGAAGAGCATACAGGTTCCAGTTCGTGAACACAGGACCGGTCCCCATAGCCCAACATGGTACTACATCGGAGGCAAGAATTGTTGTAACTTCGTTTAATCATTAAAAGTTGAATAAAAAGCCTCAAAAGTTAGCCTAGACATCAAACTGTTGTTGTTACAAGACGCACCTTCTATTTTGGCTCCGTTTCATGTTACGCTGCCCACGGCTAGGTCGATCTACTTATTTGGTCGTGGCTCTCCACTCAATCCCAAATTCCCAATCTATTGTCCGCAGGTAGTAGTTTCTACACAACACACGATGTTATCATGTAAGTTTTAACTTTCAATTCGAATTTCATTCCGGATGCATCCGGTGTTGGTTTTAATCTTTAGTACATCATAGACATGTTGCAAGATGAGAAAATTAGGACTGTATTAAATCTACCGAGATTTCGGATTCAAAAGCGGCAAGCAAGGTATTAATATTCTGATCCAAATTTTCTTTTGCACTAAATGATTAACAATCACCATTAATTTTAATTTTATCTATAATTTTCAGCACAAAGTAGTACCATGTCATCTAGAAAATATCCATCAAGCAGTGATAATTTTTTTATTAATAAGGCCAATGTTGTGTCCAAGCAATGTGCTCGGCCCCATACCTGGCCCTGACTTTAACCCACATTCCTCATGAATTCTCTCATCCATTTAAATCCATTTGGACTTCATGTCTTCCTTCAAATGGAGGAATTTAACAGAAAAAAAAGTGCTATGAACATGCTCCAGTACCTAACTAACATTAACTATAGACAGACAGACATATGATGCATGACGAGTCATGCACTCTCTTCTTGCATGCTGTTCATCGCTCTCCACTAGTAAACGCAGGCCAGTGTCAATGTGTCATGCAGTGACGCCACGTCACATCACTAAATACGGTATGATCTGCATCTTCCTTTTGGTTTATACATGCAAAAGAAAAAAAAAATCTATTCCGGAAACAGATCGACGGCAGCTTATGGACGATGCTTATCCTGAACAAACGGCAGGAAATTAAAGAGAGATTGGTAGGATGCCCTTGTCAGCCTAACAGAAACCCTCCCTGCCCTTGCCTTACTCATCCATCACAAATCATGCATGAATCCATCAGCTGATCCTGATGATGCTGATGATTAGCTCAATGAGCGCAGCTTTAAAGGAAATCCAGTCTACCACACGCATTCATAACTCCAAATCATTATTCATTAGTGCTTAAATCATATTTTTTGCCTAAAATAAAAGAGGATCAAATATTTAAATGTATTAGTTCAGAGTTCCAGATCAATCAAAAAATAAGGGGAAAATAAACTGCGCCTGTGTTCTGCAATGATCAGAGATAGTTGCACACGTGTGTTCTGCACGGACGCGTGTGGTGTGGGGGCGGAGAATGTGCCAATTGGAGTGCCAAAATTCTCTTGGTTCTGAATGAAAATAAATTATTTTTTAATATGATGAAAGAAACATTTCGATTAAATATGTGAAAGAAAAAATATTTGGTTTGGTTGGGGGACCAGAGAAGAAAAGCTGGATCATGTAGTACTATATACCAAGCCAAAGCGACGTGTGTGGCATATTTGAAGCTACGAAAGCCTCTAATATAATGGCTGTCCTAAACCAACCACAGCAGGCGCTGCTCATCCATTCGTCCATTCAGGACAGATAGAGGAAATGAGAAAAAAAAGAAGAGGAAAAAAAAGTAGAGGGCATAAAGCAAAATCATAAGATAACAACTTTATCATTCTTGCGTGTTATTATGACCTTGATTTAGATTTTAAAGGGCGTCACAGACTCTTTGTAAACTTGATCACGAAACCTTTTTATAGGGAAAAAATTGTATTTTACCACGGTTGAATAATCCACTTTATTTGTCCTTTTGAGAGTGGAGGAGCATCGCCTTGATTTGCTCTTCAAACCCTTTCGATTTGTTTGAAGCATCCCATAATGAGTTTTGTCTCTTTATTCCTCCATGTACAAGTTGAATTATTTGTTCATCTTTTTTTGAAATAAGGTTTAAGTTCGGATCTTATAGGGCGGCAAAGGTGATCATAATTTGTAGTAAAAATATATTGAAAAAAAGTTGTTGATTATTTTTAGCACCGAGTAGTGTTCATAAAAATCTAGAAAAAAACAATTCTTTTTCAACTTGCTCTGGTACTGCTAATTTAGGTGATGTACGGCATGCAACAAAGCTGCAGTATCAACCGTTAATTCCCCTGATTAGTGTTGGGTTGGTGTCACGAGAGTCGGTATAGAATCAATCGACCGTTAATTCCCCTGATTAGTTATTCGGTTGGTGTCACGAGAATCAGTACGACCCAGCCAACAAAATTCCGGCATATTTCCACGCACAAAATTCTGATCAAGATCGAGTTCGTGGAAGAATTTCCTGCTCGAGCCTTTATGGCCGGCCTGTACAACGAAACGCGTATGAATTCCGCTATCACGGGGCGGCGATACGAATCACCACATAAAAGAATGATCGAGTACACGGAGCACCACTAATCCAAGCATAGCATTTCTTTTTAGTCAAATCTCTCTCTCTCTCTCTCTAGAGTGTTTGTGCTTGGCTCCCACCACTTTGTCTCTCTGCACTCTGAAAACTTCGAAAGCCTCTCGCAAGCACAGCCAGCCTTCCATTTCGTTGTCGGCATGTCAACCCTCTCTGCTCTCTTTCTTTCTCCCGTGCACTCCATCAGCAGCCATACTTTCTCGCTCTAAAAATGGGAGCCGAGCAGTGAGGAGGACGAAGAACAGGAACCAGGCGTCATCCATTAGCTAGCTTAGCCGACGAGGTACGGAACCCATCCTCTTTTCCCCATTTCAAGCGTCAGTAATATTTGATCACATTTATCAAGAACAGGATTCGATTCTCATCAAGTTTCATCGATCGCAATTTCAGTTCAGCCCTCCTTGTGATCAATTCTTGCTCTTGTTTCCCTTCAAATTTTCTTTTTCTCCTAATACTCTCTCCGTATATATTTTCTTTGGATTGGGAAATCCATAGGTTCAAAACCGTACTTCGAAAATTTGAAGCGTTTCTGAATTTGCTTAGGACACCAACGTCTGGTACAGCATGTCAGCATTATTTCAATTCCTTCAGCAGTTAACTCCATCGACAGAATTCTTGGCGATTTTGCCTGAAAAACATCCTCTTCTCTGCAGTCTGCAGGTGATTTCTGAATCAGGTGCGTGACAGAAATGGAGCAGTACGAGGTGTTGGAGCAGATTGGGAAGGGTTCATTCGGCTCTGCGCTCCTGGTGAGGCACAAAGTTGAGAAGAAGAGGTGAGGCTGCTTACGTAAGGAATCTGGATGCTCAGCCCCAAGAGGTGAGAAAGCCGAATTGCAAACTAAAACCTTAACCTATGGCCACTACTTTACACAAAAGATAAACTAGAACATACTATCTAGATGTGCAACTAGGGTTGTTCTAGTGTGAAACTCCCATCCCAAAACAGTTCACTGTGGCATCATAATTTCAAATTGGTTAACTATACCATTAGCTTCCTTGGGGGCAAAATGAGGTTTCAATTTTGATGTTGACATGGTACCTTCTCGAAGCATTCTTCATGGTCTAGCAACGTTCCTTGTGGTCCCATTTCTGATGAACAATTTGAATTTGACTCTGAACACAAATGATGACGAATTTTCTGAAAAGGAGAGAATTTGTTCTGTTTGTCATGATCTTGCGCTAATACGTGCACAAACGTACCTTAATCATGTGAAAATTTCACCAGCTTGTTGAATTTTCATAAAGATGAAGCTCATTGCAAAAATATTCACCAGCTTGTTGAATTTTCATACAGATGGAGCTCATTGCAAAAGTAAGGAACCCTTACATTGTGGAGTACAAAGAGGCTTGGGTAGAGAAGGTGAGCATGGTTGGTCCCCTGCCCTTGCTGTGGGCAGTGGCAGCATCCTAAGGGCAATCTTCGGTCTTGTTCCTTTCCTTGATGTATCAATGGTCCTGCTGAAGGATGTATATGTTCATAATTGCTTGAAAAGGAACGATTTTTTGTTGTTATCAGGGTTGCTACGTGTGTATTGTCATCGGTTACTGCGAGGGAGGGGACATGTATGTCTGATTGTGGAAGTTTATCTCTGAACTTTACCTGGAATATGTATTATAATTCTGACCATTTTCCTTTTTTCCGGTTTGTGCAGGTCAGAAGCCATTAAGATGGCTAAGAGCAACCATTTCTCAGAAGAGGTGTTTAAATAGTCTGAATTCTGTGACGCGGCTTGTTCTATATCCACATATTCTGCTTACTGAAATTCGCACCTTTCTTGTGTTCAATTTTTTCTGGATGCAGAGGCTGTGCTTGTGGCTTGTGCAGCTCCTGATGGCACTTGATTACTTACATGCCAACCATATCCTTCATCGTGATGTCAAGGTCGTTAGATTCCTAACCTTTATGTTATCCTTGCAATATTCTCATGCTGCTTGAGTGATACTAATCATATACCTTGTAACTGTTTCAGTGCTCCAATATATTTCTCACAAAGGACCAAAATATACGGCTTGGTAAGAATCCCATTGTCAAGTAGTACATTTTTGGAAATCACCATGTGCAATTAAGTTCTTCGTATAAATGATGGTAATATAATACCCTTCTGCTCTGAACATGTGGTCTGCAACAGGTGATTTTGGTCTTGCTAAAGTATTGACTTCTGACGATTTAGCTTGTTCAGTGAGTTGTCTTGCTCAACTGTTAGGTTTTTGACGAGTTTCTCTGTCATTGTTGCCTCTCATTCTGGTTATGTGCTGCTTCTGAAGGTTGTGGGGACTCCAAGTTACATGTGCCCTGAACTTCTTGCTGACATTCCATATGGTTCCAAGTCTGATATATGGTCCCTTGGTAAGGTTTTATACAACAATGTTCAGTTGCATCTATTCTTATGAACATCGAGTTTCTGTCGTCTTTGGCTAAACTCCCACAATGTCAATTCTCCAGGCTGCTGTATCTATGAGATGGCTGCTCTAAAGCCTGCATTTAAAGCATTTGTGAGTATCTCATACTTTTTCATGAAAACAAATTTACAGTACACTGTATCTTCATTGGTGATTTTCGACTCTTACAGGATATGCAGGCACTGATAAACAAGATTAACAAGTCTGTTGTAGCTCCTCTACCAACGATGTACTCTGGTGCATTGTAAGTCCTGGCCCTATACAATTTACATGCAGTTGACAATCCAGGATATAATACCTTTCTTGACTTCAGCACGAAATGTTCAGAAATCTTTATTTCTGATCATACAGTAGGGGACTCATCAAAAGCATGTTGCGCAAAAGTCCAGATCACAGACCAAGTGTATGTGTTGGTTCACCATCATCACCCCATCACTACAAACTGCACCTCACTCTGAATTCTGAACTTATCTGTGCATTCCGTTTCCTGTGTTTCAGGCTGCAGAACTGCTTAAGCATCCACACCTTCAGCACTACGTGTTCGAACTCCAATTGAAGACGACTCTTCCTTGTAACTTGTCCTCTGCTAAGCTTCCTACAAAACACTACACAAATAAGGCTGTGCTTTCCGACAGAGAAGACAATTGCAAACTCAGATACAGCAAGAGCCATTCATTTAAAATAGAGAGGGCTGTAAAACTTGACCAAGACACTGATACACATGGTCCTAGTTCTACTAGAACTGGGAAGGATTGTCCAGAATTGGTAAGTGAGCAAATGGAGGGATTGTCAATCCAAGTTACCAAGAATGTTGTTGATGAAGTGATACATGAGAAGTATTCAAAAGCTACAAGACCTCCTGCTCCTACTCCAAGAAGATCATCATCGACACCAAGAAGACGATTACAGCCTTCAAAGACATTTCATGCCAGAACAGCTCACAAGGAGGTATGACATACCTGACAATTTGAAATGTTAAACATGTTGTGGGTAGCCTTAACATCCATTCAGATTTTCACCGCAGATTGATGATGTTACCAGTCCCTAGCCAGTAGACACCTTTAAGGCACCAACCAACAATTCAGAAAATGCATAATACTTTACGAAAGCAAACATTAGTTTCTCAAACAAACTGACCTAAAACTATATTTTGCTGTAAGGTTACTTCTATCTGCCTCTTTAGGTGCATGCCTGAAGAATTTTATTTTAATAAGAGTATTTTTCATAGGTGTAGAAAACATTATTCACCTAAGATTTGAATTCTGACCTTCTGTTGTTTTGACTTTTGATACCAGCAGGATCCTTTTAGTAACAGCTTGTTGACTTCAATGTATTTTGCTTAGGTGAGGAAATATTATTCATCTAACATTTGAGTCCTGACCTTCTGTTGTTCCGACTTTTTATACCAGCAGCCTCCACAGTCAGGATCTTCAACAGATCAAACAAGCCAAGCTACACGGCGAGAATCACTACCCCTGCGTATGACCAAAACTCCTGAAAAGCGGCAGGCCACAAACATTCTCACCAGATTGAAATCTCCTGATGTTTCAGTAAACTCTCCTCGAATAGACAGAATTGCTGAATTCCAACTGGCATCCTTTGAGGACCAATTACATCACATCACGAAGCTGACATCACCATCTATCATCGATCGGTCCATCACCAAGGATAAGTGCACATTCCAAGAACTATCTGACTTGCCTGACATCGACCTTCTTGGTGCTGACAATTCACCCAGAAGCTCATCGGATTGGAGGCAGAGGAGGTTCGATACGAGGTCTTACCAGCAGAGAGCAGAGGCTCTTGAGGGCCTGCTTGAGTTCAGTGCACAGCTGCTGCAGCAGGAGAGATTTGAGGAGCTTGGGATCTTGCTCAAGCCTTTCGGACCCGGTAAGGCGTCGCCAAGAGAGACAGCCATATGGTTGTCCAGGAGTTTGAAAGAAGTTGAACTATAACCAGAGACCTGTAAGTGCAAGATTAAACCTGCAACAACATTGTACCTTAGCAAGCTTCAGACTACCCTGTACAGTTTCAGTTTTGTGATCTGTGTTTTTTACCCCTGAACTGGTCTTCATGGAACACCACATACATTCAACAGCACTCTTTCTATTGACCTGTAATAACATATTAGACAAATTTATTAGTTAGATGAACAATACCTTAGATTCATGTGACATTGTATCCCGATTCCCAAAACTGTGTGACCAGCAAGTTGACATCTGGAGAGCCATGGCGTGGCATTGTTCATTGTCATTGTATTTTGTAACTTTTCCCCTGATATCATGAAAAGGATTTATGATTCTTCAGTTCTGTCCTTAATCTATATACCTTCTATAAAAAAAACTGAGTCAGTTGCCCCTTGCTGCTCTGCACGACCCATAGATAACCAAGTAATATTTCTTCATATTTAAACCATACAGCTTTTCACAACTACACCAAAGCTCTTAGCTTGTCCTTTTTACAATAAGCAACTGCTGGTGTGAGAGTGGAGAGCATGCCATATAATAGCCTGCCTGCCTATGTTTCCTGGGCTCAATGTTCATTTGCCTGTTTTTGTTGTTGATTGTTCTGCTGCTAATCACATCAGAAATACGGAATATCCTCGCTACAACTCTGACTTCTTTCTCTGTGCCCTTGTCATTCTGTTCAAGCCATCAGAGGACACTAGACCAGTCAATTCTGATTAAATTCTCCAATCTTGTCAGTTCTCAAACAATTCAACAGGATGAGAAAATTTATGGGCGTAAGAAGATAATTGTTGTTAGCCAGGTGCACCCAAGTTCTACTGATACTGAGAAGCATACATTGGATTGTTGAAATCAAGCGTGACTATTGATCCTTTCACAACTCTAAGTTGCACAAAAAGATCAGGAGATTCATGTTGAGTTTCTGTTCCAGCCAACATATATATGGAAACACCAGAATTAATTTGCTTTAGTGTCACATATACAGAATGTTCAGCTCTAATTTCATCAGGTAACATACACAGACATTTCTTCTCTGCATGAAAATATTTTGGGCAAGTTTGCAATATGCATAAAATTATTCCTTGAAATATCTCGTGCAACATTCATGCTCACTTTATATACTAAGTTCAGCATTTCAAGTGGCAAGATTAGCATCTTCTTTCAATTTGTTTCCTTGATAACAGCATCTCAATTTTCCAGTTCTTACAAGAAACAGTGTGTCAAATGGTCATTTCATAATCAATTAGAATGATAGTTTGGGCCGTACTGTGATTTTGCAGATATGCATAAAAGACCCAAATTTATTCAGAATTTATCAATGCACAGGGTGTCAACGATGATTTGTCTGACTTGGGAATATGATTGAAGGAGAGCAGTGAAATGGCTTTTGCTCCACAATACTACAACAGACAATCTTCAAGAATACAACCTAAACACAGGGACGTGAACCACTAGAACATTGGGGAACATTTATTGAAGCATCTTATTGAGTGCTTTTACACCAATAGCTCATACAATGAAAAATCGTAAGTTCAACACCAAAACAACAAGTAACCCAAAACTCACTTCGTTTTGACACTGACACCGTCGGATCCAGCAATGATCACCGAACTCGCCATGTTCAAGAACAATCCATGGTCAACAACTCCTTCCAAAGCTGCAATAGCCTCCCCCGATGCCAATGCATCCTTGATTGGTGTCTTGAAGTATAAGTCGACAATGTAGTTTGAGTTATCAGTAACATAGGGTTTGTCACCTTCCACCCTTAGCTTTGCCTCGACTCCTTCCTCCTTGAACAATTCCTGCAATCTTACTAGGTTATACTTCCAGCAGAACTGCACAACCTCCACTGGCATGGCTAGACCACTTCCTCCTAATCCATCAACTAGTTTTGTCTCATCAACAATAACAATAAACTTGTCTGATGCAGCTTCAACCATCTTCTCACGGAGAAGCGCACCACCCCGTCCTTTCACAAGGTTAAGGTCTGGGTCAACCTGTTTTAATACCAATAAATTTAATTAGTTAAAAAAGTAGAAGTTTTGAATACAGCAGGAACAGAAGGTCCAAATATCAGTACAAAAAATTTGGAGAAAGAGTTGCATAAAGTTGGGAACATATTCACCAAAGGCCATGTTTGCATCGATGATATTTCATTTGATGGTATGTGCTGTAGTTCAAACTACAATACTTTCCAAGGAAATGCAACTTGACCAAAAACCCACTTTCTCCTTGGAGGGGCAAGTAGCTCTTCTTCTTGGAGTGTGTAATAACTAAACTAACAGAGAGGCTAAAATGCCAATTCTATGACATCTAAAATGAGACCTGATCAGTTGACTAATAAGTTAAAGAGCCAAAATTACTAGCCCTTTTATTTTCGACCTCTCCCAAATGTAGCAAGAATCATAACTTTTATCTTTTCACTGAGGGGCAAGGCACATACATAAAGACAATAGCAGTACTTGGCCAAGTAGCAAGATGACATAACAGAAGGGCTCTTTCATGTGGTATCAGCAACAGGACAAAGTATGTGCAAAAGACAAATCTTCCATGTCCAAAATTTTCAGGTAGATCATATATCTTGTGCTACTGCCTTGCAAGCAGAAGATATATTTCGTGCGAAAATTTCCAAGGAACAGTCGAATGATTGGATTGGCTTATACATACACAACCAACAAAGAAGCAGATGTTCTTTCTGCCCGTCTCTTTCTATCCTCTCTTAGCCTCGTATAGCTCTCTTATTCATTTATTTATATCTCATTTATCTACTACAGTAGGGGACCAAAAAAAAACGAACAAAGAAGCAAGAATGAGGCAAGACGGGCGGTGGACCTCGTCGGCGCCGTCGATGGCGAGGTCGATGTGCGGGTGGTCGTCGAGCGTGGAGAGCGGGATGCCGAGAGACTGCGCCTGCTCGAAGGTGCGCTTGGAGGTGGGCACGCCGACGATCTTCTCGAGCTTGCCGGAGGAGAGGAGCGCGCCGATCTCGGCGACGGCGAAGGCGGCCGTGGACCCCGTCCCGAGACCCAGCACCATCCCGCTCTGCACCTGCTCCACCGCGCGCACCGCCGCGAGCCGCTTCAGGTCGTCCTGCGTCAGCGCCGCCGCCGCCGGCGCGGACTGCGCGCGGACGGCCCCGAGGCGGGCGCGGCGCGCGGTGGCGACGTGGCGCCGTCCCGCGGCGGCGGCCGGGTGGAGGCGGACGGAGATGGCGGTGGCAGACATGGGGGGTGGGGTGGGGTGGATGGTGGGAGGCGCTGGAGCTCGGAGGGTGAGGAGTGTGGGGAGGAGGAGGCGAGGCGATGGGAGTTGGTGGGGTGGAGGCGGCAATGGTGATCGTCAAAGGTTGGGTTGGTGGTGACTTGGAAGGCCAAAAAATAAAGAGAGATATCAAGTCATCAAAAATGCTAAAACTTGTGTGGACATCACAGCAAAGATAAACCTTTTGTCCTTGAAGTTCATTGATTGGATTACCTCTAAACCTTTTGCAGTGCCAAACTGAACCAACAGCATTCCTGAACAGTTTTGCAACAGGAAGACTAACACTGACATGTCAGAATAAACAAAACCAAACACAACTTGAATCTATCCCTAACAAATTTTAAATGAATCCTAGAAGTTGCCATCCAAGAAAACTTGTCACAAATCTTTCAATTGTTCCTCCAGATTTGTCTAGTACATTTTGAGAAACTGGGTTTATGATGAATGAATCGCTGACTCCCCATTTCCTGCACCAGAGGATTTGACGAGGGAATCACTTGTCAGGTGTCTATTTCAATAATGGTGATTTCATATAATTTCTAAAAGGCGATAATGTGTCATTCCTGACTGCCAAACTTGCTTCTCCTTGCCACAGTTCTGAACATATAAACACGGTACATTCTGAGCCATATTCTCATTCATTAATCAGGTTGCTCTGAGCTAATAGATAGCAAATCAGGCATGCTCAACTATTCATATGCTAATCTTTCTTTTCCCACATAACTGCGACACATCAGTTTGCCAAAATCAGATGCAAATCATAGGACAGAAAAGGGGCATCTCAGTGCACATTTCGAGCCACCATCCATCATCAACATTAACATGCAAAAGCAAAACCAATGCCACTACATCCTAGTATATTACTCCCGGTATCGACGAATACGACTCATCAAGAGGCCAAGTGAACCTGACAGCGCCATCTTCTCCATCACCTCTTCTTGAACCCATACTTCTTGCGCTCGTAGAACAGATCAGTCTTGGCGCTACCGAGGTTGACGATCTTGGGGCACCCATCCCGGTCCTTCTCCTGCTGGGTGCACTCCTTGCAGTAGTAGGCATCTGAGATGCCCACACCGCCGCAGATAACACACCGCCCCTGGAATGACCCATAGTTGCACTCGTCGCAAACGCGGACAAGGGTGCATGGCCGCACATACGAGTCGCAGACCACACACTTGCCGTCGCACTTCTCGCACAGCCGCCCGATGGCGATGCCTGGCTGCTTACGGCACATGATGAGATCGGGGTGGTGCTTTGCCATGGCTGTTGGATGCAAACCTGAGAAACTGTAGTGGAATGGTTGATACATTATTTATGTAAGGCAATACCATAGTTTGTCAAGTTACAAGAAAAGCAGAAAGGAAAACATATTGATAGTGGAATGGGACATCTCCATGCAAAGCAATTTGTCGATACAATTTTAATTGTTTACATTGATATCAATAGGAAAAGGTTTTGCCCATTTCATTTTTGACACTTTACAATTAGTTTTTTTATCTTCTGCTGATGCCGTCAGCGGTCAGCCTGACTGGGTTTGACGGAGCAAAAGCATGCCTTTTTTTTTCCTTCAATGAAACCACCAATACATCCCAGTCCTACATAAGTATCATCATTGCTGCTTGCTACCACTAAACTTATCTTCTTTCTATATTTTGGAGATGTCCATCTTATGTCCTACTGACAGAATTTACCCTAAAATAGAAAAAAAAGTTAAAGTTCCAGTGGCATAACAAATAAATGATCTGCAAGGCATGGAAACATTGATACTACATATTCTTCAACAATATTAGGTGATCAGTACTGTTAAAATGGTGTGGTCAGTCCTCAAAAAAAAAGGTGTGGTCAGTTTTCAACTTTGAAATTAGTATACTGAAGAATTCTTAGAATCACACCCGCTACTAACCATTCAACCGTATTCAGAACGGCAAGCCCTACCTCTACCCACCACTAAACTTATCTTCTTTCTATGTTTTGGAGATGTCCATCTTATGACCTACTGACAGAATTGACCCTAAAATAGAAAATAAAAGGAGATGAAATTCCAGTGGCATAACAAGAAATGATCTGTGCATAGAAACACTGATACTACATACTAGGTCATCAGTACTGTTAAAAATGCTGTGGCCAGTTTTCAACTTTGAAATTAGTATACTGAAGAATTCTTAGAATCACACCCACTCCTAACCATCCAACCGCATTCAGATCGGCAAGCTCTACCCACCATAAGGATATTTCTTGCTTCAACACAGGAAGGTCAGATTGCAATCCATAATACAGATTGAGTAAAAATATGTGGAGTGCCAAGATGTTAGTATGCTATTGTAACCATATGCCCTGGTCTGACAGTACTAATCGTACTAACAGAAAAATGAAAATATGACCACTGCAATGTTGGTATAGCGTGCAGCATTGCCTTAAACAATGGATTAAAAGTCGCTTGCTATACAACTAGTATTATACAATGTTGCTATCAATGTGAATGAACAGCCAAAACAACAACTCTGACTGATACGCGATTGAACTCCATTCCACCAGAAATCAAATCAACAGAGGCTTGTAATCACCACGGCGCCTGTCAGCAGAAATCGCATGGAAGGGGCATACTTGGAGTTCAGATTCTACGAGGGGTCACTGCAGGGCGCCTATCAGTAGCAACAAACCACATCGTCTGATACGTATAGGATCAAACCCACCAGATCTACTTGAGCACAAGCACAGTAGAAAACCCTATGTGTGCTAGCTCTAGTACGCCATGTCATTATCAGCATTCAGCAGGGCATAAGTGCGGCAAGCAAAAATCCAGATCCCGGAACGTGGGGGTCGATTCGTACTAGCAACCGTGATGGGATCACGTACCGGTGAAAGAAGAGGTGGAGCGGGACGGCCGCCGCGGCGAGGGCGAGGGAGGAGGGGCGGCGCTACGGCGGCGGGTGGGACGGTCCGGCGGAAAGAGGGAGTGGAGGAGGAAGGTGCTGGCGCCGTTGGTTGGGTCGGGCCCTTGGGGAGTCAGGTTTCGCGGGCTTGGGCCTTCGAGGATTTGGGAGATGCCTTTGGGTGGGATTTGGCAGGCCGGGCCCATTGAAGCGCTGGACTGGACCTAGACCTTATACGAAACTGGTCGGGATCTTTGCTGCAAAATGGAGGAAAAGGCCACCAGCTAATTCAGCTGCACTAGCTGTTAATTACAGAAAATAATATGTGATGCAACATGAATAAATGCAGCTGATTTTGAGATTTGTTGCACTGCTTCTGCACTTTTATTTTAATTTTTTGCTATATTCTCTTATTCAAGTATTGCAACAGGAGATTGTTGTATCTATGCTAATATAGGAAGAGCAGTTCAGCATCCATAACAAAATTGAGGATACAAGTTATAGCCATCTGTGAAGCTATATTACCCAGACCAACTCAGTTGGTTTTCAAAAAAAAAGAAAGGCTCAGTTGACTTTGATTACAATGACATTAATTAGCACAATCAAATGTTATCGAGTACTCTGTAGACACTAATGATCCAGTTAGTCAGGGCAAACAGAAACAGCAACAGCCAGCAAGGAGAACACAGTTAAACTGAACAGCATGTTAAATTTGTAATTATGTGCTTTCATATAAATATATATTGTAAGTTCAACTTTGCATCTTGCGAAATGATTAAAGCAGTGCTACTCGAGATGTTCTGCCCTGACAAGCTAAGCTAATATCACCAATTTATCAGCAATACAGCAGCTTAGCAAAGAGATAGTATTACAGTTTCTTATAATAGAAATTAAACAAATTAAAAGCGAGAGGCAACCATAAAACACGCTCAAGCAACAAATATGAGGAACAAAGGAAAGATAACCTCATGTAATGCATAACAGCATAAGACACATTTCAAACAAATTGATCATACTGGCACACAACATACACTTGACAGTACAAGTGTCAACAAAACTATACCAGAATTAGTTTTACCAAAACAGAAACAGAAATCCACATTAGAGTCAACATTAACATATTTCCAGAAACTTTCGCTGTCGTTTGGCTTATCATTACCACCAGCATGATCTTATTCTCTCGTAACAAATCATACCAGCCAGCGGTACTTTCTCTCAAAACAAATCAGCGCCAGCCATCAGCCACCAGCCAGCCGAACAGGGCGTTTGAGTACAATTAACTTCTACATAAATACATAATGCTGGAACCGATACAGATCGAACCCAACAGCCAAAACCAGACATTGAGGCTCAGCCTGACACCAACTTCACAACAATGATAAGAACATTAAGGGCTATCAAGGGCATCCTCAGAAATTGTGTAGCGTAGATAAGACCCACGATCTGGCCCTTCAACGACTTTGTTTGCCCATTTCCTGACACCTCAGACATGCTCCATCCCTTGGAGCAAGAAACGATCTTCGTTCAGTATTGCCAACGCATTTGCGAGAAGCAAAAAACCCTCCAGCAACGTCCACAGGCCCATTCCTGCAATACCGAACTTGTCAGTTCAAAAGATGTTCTTCTTTACATATGCAACATCATTGTAAAACTAACAGATTACTTCCTATGCATGGATCGACATAGCAAAAGGCAGCAACACCCTGGTAACTAGGACAGGTTATAACCTAAAAACACACATTGCTTCCAACCCCACCAGACTTACCATTGTAATCAACGTGATATACAGCAAAATCTGTGTGCATAGACGAGAAAAACAACCACTGCAAGATCACTACGGATACTTGGTGGCTTGAAAGTCCACAACATTGCATTTGTTTGTGATATTTCTATTTAAAAATGTCCATGTATAAATGTCAACTAGTTTTGATGTAGCTACAATGAATATTTTGGAAGAAACTTGGTGGTTTAGACTTTGGACTGACAGCAGCCATTTTTGCCGGTCTCGACTATATTCAGCACCTAGATAAGGGAGGACGAATTGAATTATCTGTTCCAAAAGAGCTATCAGCATTAGCATCAAATACTCTCCTTTAGCAAAGATAGGTAGAAATAAACAGCCCAAATATCGTTTCCCTTCTAGTGCTTGCAGCCAACAGCTGAATTTAACAGCTTACTCCTCCTACAGATACAGACCACTGATCTGAAGCTGCTGTACGATACTGCTACCAGTGTGGATGAACAGTCGAATCAGCAATTTGCTTCGTACACGGAGTACTCCATTACACCAGAAATCAAATCGACAGCGGCTTGTAATCAACACGGCGCCTATCAGCGGAGATCACACATAAGGGGGGAGATTCTAAGAGGGATCACGCCGTCACGGCGGGTCGCCAATCAGCAGCAACAAACCGCACGCGCCCATCTGACTAGCATGGAACCCTATGCGCTCTAGTATCGCACGAGTGCTGCGAGCAAAAAAGAAGAAAAGGGGCACGAAACGAGGGGATCAATCCATCCCAGAGATCCAGCTAGGAATACGTACCGGCGAACGAAGAGATGGGGCAGGACGGCCGCTGCGGCGAGGCCGAGGAGGGGCGGCGCGGCGGCGGCGGGTGGAGCAGTGAAGGATCTGGATCGGGAAGGCCGGCAGGCTGATGGGGGTGAAGCGGCGTTGGGCCCTTGGGGTGTCAGGTTTCGCGGGCTTGGGCTGGGCGCTGGACGCGTGCGTTTGTGCTTAGCAGGCTGGGCCCATCAAAACGCTAGACTCCAACCAAGTCCGTCCGGATCTCAAGAAGGCCCCAGGGCCCAGGGGCATCCTTATCTAAAAAAGAAGGCTTCAGAAGAAATCGATGAATTTTCACCAAACTCGAAGCAAGCAGGAGAACTAGACGAGTTTTCAGCATCAGGAAGAGCTGCAACGTCAATGACCCATCATAATTCATACGTTCACAGTCATCGTCACCAAGGGAGTCACATCACGAGAAACTCACAAAAGCATTTGCTTGAAATCAAACAGATGGTGGTCCTATTAGTGGTTACTAAAGAAATATCTCAAGCCTCACGGTTGCTACAATCAAGGCGACATTGCTGTGCTGTGAAGAGCAGCCACCAGAAGATTGAACATGCAAACGAGAGTAGATTCACCATAGAGACGCACACAAAGGCTCGAAATCCTGCTTCTTCCTTCTGCTTGATGCAAATGAAGTTATCTGTATGATCTTCGCAGCAGAAGGGTCGTCAGGCCTAGCATAGCAAATGGGGGTAAAAACATCAGCAATAGCTACAAATTACAGAAAGTAATATGTGATGCAACCGGACATGTAGTGGCTGCGAAAAGCGGTTGCTTTTGTCAACACTTGTTGTTGTACCAATTCTGTACCTTTATCTCCTTCCAGATGTATAGCGATGCCATATTTCTCCTATTCGAATATTCGCAATAGGAAATTGCTGTATCAACGACTACCTTTTTTTTTGTATCAGCAACAACCTTGGGAAGATTCAGTTTTACAGCCATACGTGAATTGAAAACAGGTTATAGACTTCTGTGAAGCTAAATTATCCGGAACCATTGAACTAACTCCAGGCTTAGTTGCATACCATGAGATGTATTTGCGCCATGAAAATATGAAATGCTACTCCATCCAGTTATTCCGGGCAAACAGAAACAGCAGCAGCCAGCAAGCAGAACATGGCTAAACTGAACCAAGTTGAATTTGTTTTATATGGTTCCAATAACAACACGTACCAATATACTTCAATATTTTATCTGACTACTAAAGGATTAATGCAGTGCTGCTCAGAGCTTTTTGCCCCTACTGGCCTACTGGCAACCACGCTAAGATAATATCACCAATTTATCAGCTACAAAAGAAGCCTAGCAAACAAATGACACTACAGTTGCTTACAATACAAATTAAACAAATCAAAAGCGAGACTTACCCCATGTCTCCACCTCCGCAGAGCCCACCATTTGGGTTCTGTCTTGAAGCAAAACATCAGTCCTTTGTTCCTACAGGCAAAGAAGATCAGAACCAATGAAGAACGAATAAACAGTCAAAACTCAAAACTAGCATGTTAACGACCAAATAATCAGTTCAAATTGGTGCCATACACACTATTAATTGGTGATAAATTTTAAATACAACACCAGCTAACTTGTAGAGGAGGAAGGAACTGTCACCTAGCTGGGTTTGAATATATAGGGGATGAAAAAATAAATTGAAAAGAGATTTTGTAATGAAATTTACATGAAGCATTCCCTTTCGAGGTTAATGCCAGTGACACCTGTACGGCTTCATACAGGTCTAATGCTAGTGGCTTAAAATGTAGCTACAACATCCTAATGCCTCAAAAAAAAAATCCCTCCCTTGCTCTCTGATTTATGTAATTGAAAGATCACTAAAATCTCCTGAATCTCACTACATATACTTAGATGTGTTCCCAAACCACACACATCTCAATTATGTTTCCTTTCAATAAGCATATTTAGTTACATCTATTGAGGTGAACCAGAGGCAGTATACTGTGCCTAAACGAGAACAAAGATGATATGTCAAAAGAAATGAAGATGCTCACCAGAATTGCCGATCGCAACAGGTAAAGATGTGATGTATGAGGCCACATGGACGTTGTGTGGGGGGGCTCAGCATGAGGTGCCCGTCGCTGGCTACTGACCAAGTGCCACAGCTGAGATGGTATTGCGCAAGATAGTCCTCTCCAGCATGGAAGCACACAACAGAATTCCCACCGATGGAAGGCAGCCAACTGGATGAGACACACAGGCTCCGGGCACCAGCAAAGAGGACATGATCACCGATGCTCGTCACGGGCACAGTCCTACCCAACACAAGATCGGCAAGCTTAAGAACCACTATGCGCGAAAAGGAGCTGTCATTGTAGCCGACAAGCATGATCTCTGAATCCAATTCAACCAAAGAAGGTTGGTGGATTTCATTGCTTGAACATGTCGCAATCGTCTTTGGAGGAGGCAGCTCTGGCACAAACGATTCCTCACCCTCGCCCTGTGGCACTGGTGATGGCGGATCAATCAACAAGACATGTGTTAGCCCATCTTCCCAATTCACCACATAAAGCTTCCCTTTGTACGGCAGGGCCCTGTCCAGTTGGCTCATCTTCCATTTGCTGATAGTCCAACTATCATCACCAGACGACGCGAATGCCACACGCCCAATGTTATGAAGCGCTAGCATCACCGTGACGGCCCCGTTGGCCGTGACATTGACGGCAGCACAAAGCTTGCGGGCTTGATACAAGTATCGCCCGGTATTTTGCAGCCAGCTCGTGAAATTATTACACGGGGGTCGACGGTGAGCTCGAACTCCAGTTCGTGCAGATGGTGGAGGAGGCCGTCGATGTGCGGAAAGTCGGCGACATCGCGGGTGAATGGGTGGAGGAGGCGGACGGCGGTGTCCCCGTCGCGCTGCAGGAGGAGGAGGCCGTCGGGGGAGTCGAGGACGCAGTGGTTCTTGAGCTCTGGGAGGGGGACGCGGACGAAGGCGCCGGCGGCGGAGAGGTCGAAGAAGCGGGCGTGGCCGCCGTCCGCGCGGTGGCCCGGGAACCTGCCGAAGCCCTCCGGGAAGAGCATCCAGCGGCGCGGGTGGAAGCGCGGGTCCAGCAGGGAGCGGCCGCGCGGGGAGGCGGCGGCGGCGCGCCAGCGGTAGCAGACCGCGCGGAAGCGCACGTAGTAGTCCAGGAAACCCCCCGTGGGGAGCACCCGCGCCGCGATGAGCTGCGTCAGGTCGACGAGCAGCGACGCCCAGTCCGGCGCCGCCTCCTCGCGGTCCCCGCCACCGACGCGGACGGAGACGCATTGCCGCAGTGGTCCGGTGGCGACGGCGGCGGACATCCTATGCTGCCTGCGTTCCCCAACGAGCGCTGTGGCTAGGCCGAGGAAGGAATTTTTTTCTCTTGATTTCCGAAAAATAAATGACGAAAATAAAAATTACGAGAAATATACATCTGTCGCCGTACCACACGGCGTGAGGACCCCGCCGTACCGTACGGCGGCAGGACAGTAGGTCTGGCGACACGTCCGCGTGGCACGGCGGCAACGTCCTAGCGCCGTGCCACACGGCGGTAACAACCTTTTTTCAATTTTTTTTCAATTTTTTCATTTTGTAAAACACTTTTTTCATTTTTAAAAAACAAGAAAATGATAAATTTAAACATAATCACAAGATCATAATCAACGAGTAGATGCAAAATAGTTTGTACAAGATCATGGTAAAAGTATTGCTGTGACAGAAAACACTAATACATCTAAATCCGTCGACTCCTCTTCGGCCTAAAAGCTCTAGCACCAGCCCAAGTGTGATCCCGGGCGTACGTCAAGGGTTCACGTGGCCTGATGACCCGGGGTCCGAGCTGGTCGGGAGACGGTGTCACCATGGCCGCCTGCGACGAGCTCGCAACAGTGGTGTCGCTCACGCCGGCGACGACCACACCCGGCGGTGTCGCTCCGCTCACCAGCTGTGTCTCCTGCGTCCCAAGAGGCGGCACTTGTGTGAACGGTGACGCGCCAAGCTCCTCGCCGTCCATCGCATCCATGGGCGCGAGAAAGTCGTGGAACCTAAACTCATCCCACGCCAGGTGGTCGTCAGGGGACTCCATCGAGACCACGGTCGGGTCGAAACCTGCAACGAATAGTATTAGTTTTCCACGGATCGTACTTATCGAATTTTACTGTAATAGTTAAGGTCGTCACCATGCTGGAAGATAGGTCCAGTGGACGAGGAAGGAATATCTGCCGCCGGAAAGACCAGCGGTCTAGGTGCCGTCGTCTCTGGCTGTGGAGCCCCGGTGAAACCTCCTAGTCTCGTCAGAAAGACCGGCGGTCTAGGTGCTGTCGTCTCCGGCTGTCGAGCCCCGGTGAAACCTCTTAGTCCCTCGGAAAGACCGGCGGTCGCCCTGTACGATTAAAATATAGTATAACAAAAACACACAACGACTCCGTGCATTAGGTGAAAAGAAGGTCCGCTTCTTTGTGCCGTCGGAGCCGAGAAAGTAGCCGCGTGCAAAGGTGGAAGGCGCACGAATGCGAGCAGGCTGTCGGCGGAGCTCGAGGACGGCAGGGTGGCGTGGAAGAAGAGGAATGTCTGCGGCCCGGCGTAGTTCACACGGCGGTGTACCTCGTGGCAACATCGAGGATCCGCCGACGTGTGGCGGTCTGCCGAGGTCCCTAGGTAAAACACGCCTCCCTCGCGGCCGCTGCGATCCGCACGATCTCAGCAAGCACGTCGTGCTACTCACGAAATTAGTAGCACATGTTATAATGAATAATAACATGAATTAAATATGATTGCAGTATCGTAACTTACCGCTGTGTCGGCGGTCTGGTCTCGTCGCATCGGGTACGTGGCGTCCGGCAGTAGCCTGTCGTGGTTCGGGACCGGTGGCGGTGGCGGGCAGCAGGACGACGTCACCCGCCCGTCATCGGGAGGTACCACTTAAGGTATGCTACCCAGGGCGCGCCGTCGTGAATGCGGTGCTCGGTGACGACGTTATCCTTGTCCGCCGCGGATGCCCACTCGTCCACGTACGGCTCCAACCTGTCGACGAACGACGTCGCCGCAGACACGCCCTTACGCGTCCACCTAGCATAGATGAAACAAAAAAATATTTGCAACTAACTACTTGTAACGGAAAAAAATTATAACTGGCTCATGGTAGCTCACCTATGCGCTGTGGGCGGTAGACGTGACACAATAGGTACATGCGACTCCTGGTAGAGGCCGAACTGCCTCATCACCCGGTGGACCGCGTACTCCTCGACGTAGACGTCGAACACCAATCGTCGCCGTGTCATCCCGTACGCCTGGTCTCGCAAGCACAGCGACGAGAGGCCCTGTGGTGCGCGGGCAGTGACCATGGCAGGAGTGTATGGCGTCCACCGAACCTGGGCATCGACCATCCAGTCGATCTGACCCACGAAGTCCTTGTACGCCTTCTTCGCCTGCTCCCCAGCCCAAACGTGCTGCACAGAACATGAAAAGTTAATTAAATCAAACTAAGGAACTCATTAAGCGAAGAAAACGATAAGGGAGGTTATTACCTTCCGGAGGCACCACAGAGAACCCATGGTGGGAGGTCCATTTGGGTCGGTGTCACCGGTGGCGCTCAGTGCTCGAGAGGTCGGCCTTGGGCCGACCGATGTCGAACCGCTAGTGGATCCACATCTGCAGCAGGAGAGGACAACCCAGGAGGATCCCCTCCCTACTCGCCGGCTTCGCCACACCCGAACACAACCCCTGTAGGTAGCGGCGGAGCAGTCGCGGTCACCTGATCTGGGGCATCTTGTCGAGGGGGAAGTCGGCGATCCTCTGAGCCTGGGAGGCGGTACCTCGACACCGAGTCTCCCGCTGACTCGCAGAACATCACCCACCCGAACAGCCAGAGCAGGTACACCTCCAGAAACATGTCCGATGTCTGGTCCTCGGCCTCGTCCGCCATGTAGTCAGCCTGCACACAAAGGTCCATCGTCACATTCGTTTAAAATGCATACAAACGTTGGAAATAAGAGTTAACCGAATCACTGGATTCAAGTCCAGGTGGGACCGTGGGAGTTGGCGAAAGGCACGTACGGCTGAGGCGCGCGATCGTTCCGAGGAACGTTCGCGAACCGAGCAAGGAAGTCGGCCTGCCACGTCGCGGGGATGTTGATAGGCCCCATCACCTCGCCAGCACACGGGAGTCCTCCCAAAAACGCGACGTCCTCCAGACTGAGCGCCATCTCGCCGACGGGGAAGTGGAAGGTATGCGTCTCTGGTCGCCACCGGTCCATAAACGCGGCGATTAGAGGGGCGTCGTAGCTGAACCGCATCAACCGCTCTGCCCCGGGGAACCTCAGCTCGTAGCTTGTCCCCCTCGACCAACTGCGCGAGAGGCAGAAGTCCTGCAGCGCGTAACCTGTAACAAAAAACAAAAACAAAAATAATTTACTTAACGCAATTACTATTATAAAGAAACAGAAATAAATATAACAAATGAATTACGTTTCTAATCCAAATACCGGTGTATCGGCATCAACGCAGCGGGTGATCCGAACGATATCACGGGCGTCTGTCCAAGAACGGTCGAGACGTACGAGTGGTGGTGCCGGTCCACCGCCTTCTCAACAACTCCGGTCGTATGTACTCTAACGGTGCCTGAGCCATAGCTGCAAAAAAACAAATTTTAATCAATTAGTTGAATTATATCAATTTAAACAAATTATGTGAATTGAAACTATTTTTCTAATAATTTTAAAACAATTTAATCTAATTATGTGAATTATAACCATTTTCTAGGAATTTTATATCAATTTAAACGAATTATGCGAATTAAAACTATATTCTACGAATTTTATATCAATTGAAACGAATTATGTGAATTAAAACTATTTTCAAAGAATTTTATATCAATTTAAACGAACTATTTGAATTATAACTATTTTGTACGAATTTTATATGAAGGTAAACGAATTATGTGAAACATACCTGAGTCAAAAGTGCTCCGAAGGGTTGAAAGTCGAAGATTTAGGAGGAGAGAGGAGGGAGGGAGGAGGGTGGTGGCAGCCGTCGGCCCCTTATATAGGGGTGGGGCTGCCGGCAGAACTCTGGTAGGGTACGACAGAGGGGAACGACCCCACAGCCAGTCCTCCCGACCGTTGGTGGCACCCCTGCCGCCGTGCCACACGGCGGTAGGAGTCCCTGCCGCCGTGGGGTACGGCGGCAGATGTATATTTCTCGTAATTTTTGTTTTCGTCATTTATTTTTCAGAAATCAACGAAAAAAATATATATAATTCCCGAGGAAGAAGGCCGGCGTTGGGCCCTTGCGGTGTCCCCGTCGCGTGCCTCCTTTGGGCCTGGCAGGCATTAAGCGACGCGTCCTCATCTCGACCCAAATAAAATTATTTTTTCTCTCGAAAAGAGGTCGAGGGACACAAAAAAAACATTTCAAATAAAAAGCTGCAACGTCATAAGCAATTATCATCATAATTCGCAAGGGACCATCATCGTCACCAAGGCAGTTACAGCGTCACAAATCATCGGCTTTGACGAAAATCTAGGGAAATCGAGAAAATTGTTACTAAATATAAACATCTCAAGCGTCAAGGTTACAATTAAGACGACATTGCTGTGCTGTGTGTACTGAGCGATGAGAAGATGCAAATAAGAGCGGATTCACCATAGAAACACACACAAAGGCTGCAAGTCCTGCTCCTTTGAGGCAAATGAAGTTATCTAGACGACCGCTGTGGCGTTGTCGGCTTGTCGCAAAAGAATCTTCAGGCCTACAAAGGAAAAAATCAGCACTTGTTCTAAATTGCCGTAAATAACATGTAACAAGGATATATAACAACTGACTGACTGTAAATGCAATTGACTAGATAACACTAACTGTGACACAGTGCTATACTTTTCCTTCCACATTTACATGAAGAGGACGACAGACAGCCAACATCTTTCTCCTACTTCCGTATATGCAGGGAGGTGAAAGGGATGAGAAATTTTGGAAAAAGCTATGGAAAATCAATTGTCCGGGAAAAATTAAAATCTTCTTAAGACGGCTTGCACATAACTCTATTGCACTCTGGATGGGATTGAAGAGAAGGGGAGTGGAGCTTGATACGAGGTGTGTAATGTGTGGGAGGCTGAATGAAGATGGAGGTCACCTATTCCTGAAGTGTAAACATGTGAAAAGTGTCTGGCAAGAGCTGAATTTGGAGAACCTCAGATGTGTGTTAACAGGCAAGCCATCATCAAAAGAACTGCTACATTATGTACTGGAATTGAGGGAGGATGTCCAAATGAAGGTGATCAATTTATTTTGGCAGTGGTGGCTAGAGAGGAATCGTGTCTGGAAGGGAGAAAGGCCAAGGACGCCAGTGGTCTGGCAGCTATTATAGCGAAGTTGTCTGTCAAGTTTCCGACAATAGGAAGGAAGGAGCAGGGCTTTGGCGCCGAGACGACCGAAGCAGTGGACTAAACCTGTCAGGGATGTGTACAAGATTAACACAGATGGGTCTTATTCTCCCATTTCAGGAAGGGGCAGCTGGGGCTTTGTAATTAGGGACTATGAAGGCCAAGTAATCAAGGCCGGCACAGGCAGATGTGATTACCTTCTGGATGCCTTCCATTCAGAGGTGCTGGCTTGTAAAGCTGGCATTCAGGCTGCTGAGGAGTTGGCATATAGTGGCTGAAACGGACTCGATGTTGCTGAAGAATGCTATGGATTCTAATTCATTTGCACTTGCACCAACAGGAGGCCTCGTCCATGAGATCAAGACTATGTTGAGTGATTCTTTCCTTTCCTGGAGGTCTTGTTATTGTCCTGGAGAATGTAATAAAGTTGCGCATGATACTGTTCTCAGTTGGAACTGTGGCACAAGACTGTGGCAGCGTTGGGTTGTATGTGTCCTCACGATACTGTTCTCAGTTGGAACGGCACGCCCCCGGGCGTCGAGGACCTGGTAGCTAGAGATTGTTCTAGCTCACTCGGTTAATGGAAGTTCCTTTCCAGTTCAAAAAAAAAAAGATATAGTTTTCACACCAATATGGTTATCTAGCAGCTATAATAGAATTGAGGACGTCACCTCTACACGTTTAGATGTGTACGCTTGCTTGCGCCACTGACATGCTTTGTAACTAAGCGTTTATTATCTTCTTAATGCAAAGATGCATTCCGGCGTATTCTGAAAAAACAATATATGTTGTATTTGCCGAAAGAAATGTGTTGTCAAGTAAGCACAAAGTGTGTTTTTGGCAGCCTGGCTAACTTTAGTCTGCTAGAATCTAGAACCAGCTAGCCCAAGTCTGTAATACAATGCAATTTGCTCGTGTTTGGTAGGGTGGTTACACGTGGTAGGATGACCTTGTGTTCATTAGAGGTGAGGTTATTACCATCCTCCTCTTCTCTCCTCTTCCCAACATTCCTCTAACCTCTGCTTCACCGCCGCTCGGGAGCTCGCCGCTGTTGGTCTCGAGGCGTGGCCACACCGCCTGGGAGCTCACTCAGCGCTGTCAGCGCCGCCCGAGAGCTCGCTCGCCGCCGCGCTAGCAGTGCGTAGCTCCACCACGGGCGCGGTCGGCATCCAGTGAGCTCCGCCAATTGGGCCGCCGGTCGTGCAGCGAGCTCCACCAGCGGGCGACGGCCGGCCGTGCAAGCGAGATCCCGTGAGGGGCGACACCGATCGTGCGGGCAAGCTCCGTCGCCCGGCCGTGCGGGTGAGCTCCGCCGCAAGGCGCGGCCGACATCCTGCGAGCTCCGCGGGCGGCGGCGACGGCCGTCCCAGGCGGCCGTCTTGGCGGCGGCGAGCTCTGCCGCGGCGTGCGCGGCGCCGCCTGGTGAGCGGTGAGGGAATTCCGTCACCCTATGCAACCGTGCACAACCGGAAACAGCCGTGAGATGCGTTTCCCACTATGCAGTTGAGCTCTCCTTTTGCATAAGCTTAGAACTCCCTATGCAGCCTACCAATCACCGGAAGTTACACTACACAAGCCTGAATAGGCCTTATACAGGCTGCCAAACACCCCCATAGGGTCCAGTCATTCAGTGCAAACAAAGCAGCAGCCCGGTGCAGAACACGGTTAAAGCGAACATAGAATCAGATACATGAAAACATATACCAATATATTTCAACATTTTATATCGACTAAAAGTATTAACAGCAACCTATTAAATAAATTACAATACAGTTGAGTACAACAGAACTAAACAAATTGAAAGCAAGACTTACCCCATTTCTCATCCTCCACGTCGCCCACTATTTGGGTTCTGTCTCCAAGCAAAACTCCTTTGTTCCTGCAGGCAAAGTCACCAATGCATACTGTAATGAAAAAATGAAAGAACATTTCTTTCATAAAGAAAATATCATAGAGAAAATATCCGATAAT
Organism: Cenchrus purpureus; assembly: GCA_022644695.1. Lineage (NCBI taxonomy): Eukaryota > Viridiplantae > Streptophyta > Magnoliopsida > Poales > Poaceae > Cenchrus > Cenchrus purpureus. The sequence continues at coordinate 12,636,174 of CP053467.1, forward strand.
TCAGGAAAAATAAAGAACATTTCAAAAATATAGGGAAATCAAGTAGTTAAGCAATAAATATGTAAAAAAATGAAAGAGAACAAGCAGCACTAGCAGTAAATTATAATATAATATGTGATGTGACCCGATATATAACAACGTAAATACAACTTAGGAAAAACTTGTTCAACAATCTCGGACTTTTCCTTGAAATGCATGATGATTACAAACAACTAACAAGTACCAACCTTCTCCTACTTTAGTAATTCAAGACTGTTGTATCAATAACAAATTGGGAAGAAAAAATTTGGCACACACAAGTTCAAGTCAACTATGAAACTATATTGCTAAAGGCAATGCCAGGTTCTGCTGATTACAGTAACATGTATGTATTTGCACAAGTGTTAGTATATAACTAATAAAAGATCCAATTATCAACGACACCAAAAAACAATAGCAGCCAACAAGCTGCACAAAATTAAATTGAGCAACATGTTGATTTTGTAACTATATGTTTTAAACTGCAGCATGTATCGATATACTTTGAAATTGCATCTAACTGAAGTATTAACTTAATGCACTGCTGGCAGAGCCTGTGTACCCCTGGCAAGAAACACAAAGCCAATATAATCAATGTGTCAGCAAAACATCAGCCTCACAATGAAAATGCTACTAGTAATACAGTTGCACATCAAAAAAGGTAGAAATGACCAAATGCAAGACTTGTTCCATTATTCCTGAGCTCTGTACTAGTGAGGTAACAGATGTCCACATTTCTCTGTGATTGTAGTCATGCCATCCTGCACAAAACAACTTCAATGCTGAAGAGCCTTTTGTCCTCTTTTTGAAGATTAAATGTTAATCATGGCAAATCATTTCTTGTGTCAATCATTGTTACAGCAGAAAGTTAAAACACAACCTCATTCATGTACCTTTCATTGTTAGATCGGTTATTTCCCAATTGAGAGTACATATCTAGCACTACATCTCAAAATCAACATTACTTATGTTGGTGATTTTTTTTCTTTTGGTGAAGCTGGTGGAAAGATTGTTTGAATGTGCTACATACCTGTTATTTGGTGGTTGACTAATCATGGTAAAGAGATTACTTTCTATCAACATTTTATTTATGCTTCCAAAACTGGGTTTGGCAAGTAAAAGCGTGATTAGATGGCACGATTCTTGAACTTGGAAAATCTCTGAATCTCCACGCAGAGCAATGGGTAGATTCCTTAAAGCAGGGTGTAAAATCCAAGCTAGCTAGCGTGTAGGGACTTCCACATTGTTCCGAACTGCCGATGATTGCCCCTCCAAAGGTTCTGAACAATGCCAAAAGATTTCCAAACAGGAAGAATACTATCAGAAAATGCTTAAGATCCAACCAAAACATGCACCTTTATATGATCCAGCCAAACATACTGCTAGCAGTTATATCCTCTATAGGCATTTGGTCCTGGCATGTTCTTGTACACCTATCAGATTGCACACGAAGTTTCATAGGTAATTACATCTCTAACAATCATGTCAGTGACCTTGGAACATCAGACTATGATTTTTACTGTTGTCCGTCTAGGCACCCAGAATATCAGGAATCACAGAGTAGGAAATTCATCTTGGCCGCACAACATATCATCCCTTGGCGATCCAATCATCTTACAGTCATTGTGCCTGCATTTGTTCAGCTTCCTCGTTCCCCATCCCATCAACATCTGGAAGATCATCCTGAATCAGTATCCATCCCAATCCAATCATCTTCATCAGAAAGCACATCCTGCAGGGGTTCCTTGTAAAGTTTCACGATTTCTTAGCCTATCTGCAAGTGGACTATATATTAAGAATAATTTCAACTTTATAATAAAATTATATTGTAGGAATGTCATTGACTTACTAGATCATCACAAAATGGTGTTGCATCTGAAAACCACTCAAAAAAAACTTTTGCGGTGATTAAGCCAACCTGATGGGTTCTAGAACACAGGGAGCAAACAACATTTTGCATAGTTAAATAAACCATCAAGGGGAATACAGGAATATAATCAGTTCAGATATATTGCTAACACTAACCTTTTCTTGCTTCCAAATTACTTTTGTGCCTAACACCTGGTCAGTCATATCTCCCAGAAGATAACACTTGAAGAACACTCTGTCCTCGAAGTAATCATTTTCCTTCACATCCTATATTTAAAAAGAAATCAAAATATCATCAACTTCATAGAATTTATTGAACTGAAAGCAGAACTGAAATGTACTTACAATCTGAATTGGTATGGATGAATCAGTCTCGACTTGGACATTTGTTATTTCCTCAAACAACTGCCTGTCTGCCCTAAATGGCGCTCCTTCAGGCCAGGAGATAAAAGAAAACTGCAGCAAAAGAACTCATAGATATGCTGAATACTAGAAATCAATGCTGCTTAAATTTACTAAAACGGCAAAAGTAGAACTTACTACTCTTGGCCAAAACTCAGAATGATGGTCATTTATTTCAAGGTCCCTTTGCTTTAGGATTGTAAGTTCTTCAAGTTTGAGTTGTTTGCTGCTGTTATTGCTCATTTGTACTTCAATCTGAGACAAAATGTAGAGAACAAATTAATATTAAAAAGACTAACTGAAAAACACTGTAAATGTGTATTTTGATAGTAACCTGGGGCTAATTGAGCTTGGACAGGCCTAATAGTGTTCTTTAGGTCGTAATCGTAGTAAAGTCCATCATGTTTTCACATCCCTTAGCATTCTGCATTGTAGTTAAGTTTGACATATTAGATTGTACCCATATAACTAACTATAAGAATGAAAACGGTCAAAAGAGTGGATGAGCTCTGAATTCAGTAAATACATTGATATGTATAGATCTTGGATGAAGCTCATACTATTGACCACAAGATGCAGCTGAATGCACATTTTTTTAATTCACTGCTGAACACAAATTACTACTCCAGAACACACATGTTAACATTTGCAAATATGTTACTAAGAATGTAGGAATATTAACATATGGGACTAAGGCAATGCTTTGCTCATAGCATAACAGCAAGTTAATCTTCTTGAGAATACAACATTTAATAACAGTACTGGCAAACAACAGTTAGCTAACAACCTCTTTTTTTTCTGGGAATGTGCATGAGCAACAGCTGAAAACTTTAATTGCATACGTATTTCAGTTTCCTAAATAACATTAACTACTTAAATACAACAGAGACAGTAACCATTCAAAATTATGTGCATCTTGATTTGACATACATATTTCATTATTTGAAACAACCATTCCTACCCAGTGCCCACCAAGCAGAGACAACAATCACAGTGATTGTCATCTTCATTAATGGAGCAACAGCTCCGCAAAAACATGTGCCTCAAGGACAACTAACAGAAATCTCAAAGCCACACGGTTAAAATAAAAGATTTACGTGAATTCATCGAATAGCAACCCTAGAACCTGCATATTCCTACCCACCAGTAATCATGCCATCGCAACACTAGAACCTACATCTACCCAGAACAAGCATGAGATGAACCTGTAATTTGCATCAGAACTGATAACCTTAGACATTGTAGTAAGGAATCACTTAGTAAAGTAGATAACGCATGTATACACATACATAACTTCTCATCAATGCCTTCCAAACTTCAGTTATTAACGCGCAAAAAGAGTGAATCCTTATATTCATCTAATATTAACAAAAAAAAGCTCCAATTTGCAGATTTAATCGCCCAAAAATCAAACATATGAATGAGTTATTTCAGGAATGAGCTAACACTTCCTCCCATGATCACACCCATCAATAAACAGACAACATTAATGCACAATTATCCCGTTACAATGTTACATACAGACAAACAGGCAGTTCAAATTCAGAATGCTCATGTAATTCAAATGGTACAAGTTCGGGTTTCCGCACACCAAATTCGGTTCACAGATCAGACATAGTAAGCGCAATTTAACAGTTCGAATTAAACTTTCGCACTAACATTCAGACATTCGATTGGATGGTTCGCAGTTCGTACAAATCGACCAATTCGAATCCACTCGCACGCACAACCACGAACTCCAAATCACATACAGATTATGTTAGAAGATAGGCAATATTTTGGCATATTTTAATTCCATAATTAAATAGATATTTCAGAATGATGGTGAGTGAAACAATCCATGTGCTAGTGTTCATGTTTAAACAACGGATCAAACATAAACATATTCATGATTATACAACTAATAAACATGAATATAGGCTTTAGAAAGTACCCAATGGGAGGACGGGTGTCGGAGGCACCCGGTGTCCCATTATCACTTGGCTCAGTCATGTGACCTTGGTCGATGTAGTCGTACGAAGTTGGTGCAGGAAGATGATCGTAGTGAAGTCGTCGGTCGAGGGAAGTAGACGTAGTCGTCTGACAGGAGCGGCGATCGCGTCAAGATGCTCCCCAAAAACCTTATCGCCCGCCTACCCCATGCAGGATCTCAGCAGCAGAACGAGGTTCCGGAGGCTCTGCTCTCGTCAACACCGTGCGCGCGGTGCAAGCGATGGGAATGCAAAAGCAAAGGCAACAGACAGAGAGGAAGAAGGGAGAGGTCTCCTAAGCAGGAGTACCTGGGTTGTGCCTTGGGCGAGTTGAGAGGGAGGAGGAGGGGCTCCTTATATAGGCGGGCGGACACGGAGGGGGTGCGCCTAGATCCAGATCTGGGAGGCGGAGAGGACGGTGGGATGAACACGACGGTCGCGATTATGAGGAACCAAATCACCGTTGGGAAGATGCCAAAGGATTATTCCCTTCCAACGACAAAAAGGTGCTCCCGCCCCGCAACTCATCACGTCCGTCCGTCCGTCTGTCCGCACCGCTCGTCTCGTCTCGTCTCGACACGCCCACGGCCTCGGCTCGGCGGGCGGCGAGCGTGGCAGCGTGGCACGCTTTCTCCTTTATTCAACTTCACAAGAGATGTACCGAAGGTCTATCTCATAAGTTGAATAAAGGACTCCTCAATTACCCGTACGGTATTTCTCAATTTTCCCTAGCATTAAAATAATGGGCTTTAATTCTTTAATTATTGAAATAAATGGCTCTAGGCCCCATTTATTCTAACAATCCCCACCAAGAATTATAAGCCACATTGGAAATGCTCTCATTTTCCCTTTCTGTTTTGATATACCAAGATCGCAGCTGGGGACTTAAGTTGAACATCCACCAGAACTCGAGTTACACTTATTTGCAACTGAACAATAGACTATGCCTTGAATTGCCAGTTTTGTGCATCTAAGCTTGGCCCGAGCCCGTTACTGATACTAGGCTGCACATAGCATCCCCGCGGGTTGGAGCTTATGGGTCATACTCCGTGCCTCTTCATGAGTTTTCTAGAGATTACCCAAATCTCATAGACTATGACCGATGAGTCGACTCATATAGGTGTGCCTCCAAGACATATTGTAGGACTATGTCTTTGCTTCAAAGAAACAACTATCTTGTTTCATGGAAGCCACTTGGAACACATTAAGGTATGCATACCAGCCTGCCATATAGTGTTGAAGAGAAATGCATCTTTCCAGGGATAGAGCCACTTCAAAGGTTCTCTTCTCTCAGTCGAACCATAGCTTGTTTCACCATCCTAATTCACGGGATCTCCGATCACATAGGACAGGCTACCACTATGGAAGGACACACGTGAGTCTCAAGCCCAATTCCCTAGATGTTATCTATCACAATACGTGATGCACCCTTTGTAAATTGATCCGCTGGGTTCTTAGCTATATGGATGTAATCCGGGGCTATAACACCGGTGTTTCTCATGTTCTGACAGATTTCCTTCTTTAGAACTAAGTGGCGTCATATAGGGAGTCGAGGCGGGTTTAGCATTCCGTAGCCAAACCGACTTAACATCTTCTCAACATAGTGAGTCAGTGATAGAGTCACCCCACCATTTTCTCTCTTGATTAGCTTTATGTTAAGGATAACATCAGCCTCTCCCAGGTCTTTCATCTCAAACTTTTGAGATAGAAAGTCTTTGACTTCCTTGATCACATCAAGGCTCGTGCCAAAGATAAGTATGTCATCTACATACACACAAAATCACTCCTTCACCCCCACCATAGCGATAGTACACATTTGTCGCCGTTTTGTAACAAAGCCAACGAAGTTAAAGTTCTGTCGAACTTATCATGCCATTGCTTGGGTGCTTGCTTGAGGCCATAGAGAGACTTCACCACCTTACACACCATTCCTTCTTGACCTTTACTACATATCCGTTCGGCTGATCCATATAGATCTCCTCTTCCAACTCTCGTTTAGGAAAGGCATCTTAACGTCCATCCGATGGATGAGAAGACCATGTGAGGTCTGCTAGAGAAAGTAGTACTCTAATGGTAGTCAATCGAGACTAGTGAATAAGTATCGAAGAAGTCTTCTCCTTCTTCTCGGGTGTAACCCTTAGCCACAAGTCTAGCCTTGTACTTATCAATAGTACCATCGGGCCTAAACTTCTTTTTGAACACCCATTTGCATCCCACGGGCTTGCACCCATAGGGACACTCAACGACCTCCCAAGTACCATTCGACATGATAGAGTCCATTTCACTCCTCACTGCTTCCTTCCAATAGTCGCATCGGTGAGGAGTAAACCTACAATGGTCTTAGGAGTGTCATCTATGAGGTATCTGATGAAGTCATCTCTAAGTTTTCTCGTCCTTTGTCTCTTGCTCCTCCTAGGAGCTCCATCATTAACCTCCTCAGGATGCTCAATAAGTGTAGGATCATCGAGTTCCATCGGCTCGGTGGAGTTGTCCTTCTCGGCAGGACTCACGCCTTGATGAACTTGTTTCATCTCTCATTGGAAAAATGTTCTCAAAGAATGTAGCATCTCTGGACTCCATAATTGTGCCGACAAGCAAGTCGGGCACTCTAGATTTCACTACTAAGAATCTATATCCGACGCTGTGAAAAGCATAACCTAGAAAGACACAGTCCACTGTCTTTGGTCCAAGTTTACGTTTCTTGGTAATTGGCACACTGACTTTGGCCAAGCAACCCCAAGTACGTAAATATGAAAGAGTTAGCCTCTTCTTCTCCCATTTCTCGAATGGTGTTACTTCCTTATTCTTCATAGGTACACGATTCAGGACATGACAGACTGTCAATATCGCCTCAACCCACCATTCCTTAGATAGTCCCGCGGTTTCTAACATGGCATTCACCAAGTCAGTCAGCGTGCGGTTCTTTCTTTCGGCAATCCCATTAGATTGGGGTGAATAGGGCAGTGTCCTCTCATGAACAATACCGTGTTCCTCACAAAATGAGTCAAAAGCATTTGAGAAGTATTCGCCACCTCGATCAGACCTTAGGTGTTTAATCTTTCTCTCAAGTTGATTTTCTACTTCAGCTTTATAGATCTTAAAGTAATGTAACGCTTCATCTTTTGATTTTAACAAGTAGATGTAACAAAATCTAGTGCTATCGTCTATCAAAGTTATGAAATATCTTTTACCGCCTTTTGTCAACACACCATTCATTTAGCTCAGATCGGAATGAACTAATTCTAGAAGTGCCAAGTTTCTCGCCTCAGCAGTCTTATGTGGCTTGCGAGTTTGTTTTGATTCAACACATGTGGCACTTAGAATTTTTTACAGAGGTAAATTTCAGAATTAAACTCAAACTAGCTAAGCGCATCATACAACCAACATTAACATGACAAAGCCTCGAATGCCAAACATTTGATTCATCATTCAACACATGGTTCACAACATTATTATCATTCGACAAAGAAAAGCAGAACAAGCCTCCGCTATCATAGCCTTTTCCAATAAAAGTACCAAACTTAGAAATGATACATTTATTTGACTCGAAGACTAATTTAAACCCGTCTTTACATAGTAGAGACCATTGACTAGGTTCTTCTTGATGGTAGGTACATGTTGCACATTCTTCAATTGTATGGCCTTCCCCGAAGTGAACTTCAGAGTGACCGTACCAACACCAAGAACACGCGCATGGGCACCGTTCCCCATCAACAAGGATCGATCCGCCGACACGGTAAGAAGAAAACATAGAAATGTCGGTAGCATACATGAATATTAGCACCGGTGTCTATCCACCACTCTGGTGAAGAGCATACTGAAAGAACTGTAGGTAAGAAATTACCGTACCACGATGTTCCTCCACCCTCGCTAACAACCATGTTCGCTGTTTTGGGGCCTTGCGATCTTTGCGATCCGGGCACTTTGCGATAAAGTGATCCGGACGCCACATGTATAGCAAGCCCTAGCTTTCTCCTTCTTGTCGGGCCCCCTTGCTTAGCCTTGGGCGGGTTTTGTGAAGGCTTCTTCCTCTTGTTTTGGTTGTTTTGGAACATGGGATTACCCCTCCGCAAAAAATTTGCGCTTGAGGGACCGACTATTGCCTTTCCACGTGTGTCTTTGCTCTCGCCTTCTCTTCAACATCAAGAGTCGCAACAAGGTCATCAAAAGTAAATTCCTTTCTCTTGTGTTTAGAGAGGTAGCAAAGTTGGCAGCTTAGCGAAATAGCTCCAGCCACAAACTTGTCGGGCAACACACATGGGGCCTCTTTGCTGTAGTTCTCGAGCTCCTTAGCCCACAGACTTCATAGGCTGTTCCACCACGTAGCGGTCTTCAACCATCCCGTAGTAGTCTAGGAACTATTCCATTACGTACAGCTCACCGCATCGAGGCTGCGTATTGAGTCTCAAGAGCCTCCCAAATGTCTTTCCCCGTCTTGTAACAAAGATAGGTGTCCACCAGGTTGTCAACCAGAACACTGATGATGGCACCCCAGAACAGATTGTCATCTGCATTAAACTTTTCCCTCGAGACACCCTCGGAGCTTTTTCGGTGATGACGTACATCACGTTCATGGTGGTGAGCCACAAGGTAGCCAACTCATGCCACCTCTTAAAGTTGGAACCATCAAAAGGTTTTGGCTTAATTGCATTCGCAAAGCTAGCAACACCAAACATATTCCTATCGACCATAATGTTTTTGGATTGTTAGAAGATAGGCAATATTTTGTCATATTTTAATTCCATAATTAAATAGATATTTCAGAATGACGGTGAGTGAACAATCCATGTGCTAGTGTTCATGTTTAAACAACGATCAAACATAAACATATTCATGATTATACAACTAATAAACATGAATATAGGCTTTAGAAAGTACCCAGTGGGAGGACGGGTGTCGGAGGCACCTGGTGTCCCGTTATCACTTGGCTCAGCCATGTGACCTTGGCCGATGTAGTCGTACGAAGTCGGTGCAGAAAGATGATCGTAGTGAAGTAAATGCGATTCGCCGCCGTGAAGTAGACAAAGTAGTAAATGAGGGAGCGGCGATCGTGTCAAGATGCTCCCAAAACCTTATCACCGCCTACCCCTGCGAGGATCTCAACAGCAGGACGAGGTTCCAGAGGCTCTGCTCTCGCCAACACCGTGCGCGCAGTGCAAGCGATGGGAATGCAACTGCCTACCCCATGCAGGATCTCAGCAGCAAGACGAGGTTCCGGAGGCTCTGCTCTCACCAACACCGTCCGCGCGGTGCAAGCGATAGGAATGCAAAAGCAAAGGCGCACAGAGAGGAAGAAGGAGAGGTCTCCAAGGGGAGTACAGGTTGTGGCTTGGGCGAGTTGAGAGGGAGGAGGAGGGACTCCTTATATAGGCGGGCGGACACGGAGGTGCGCCCAGATCCAGATCTGGGAGGCGGAGAGGACGCGGTGGATGAATCGACAGGCATGACAGCGGCGTGGCGCATGTGGCACGCCTTTCTCCTTTATTCAACTTCACAAGAGATGTACCGAAGGTCTACCTCATAAGTCGAATAAAGGACTCCTCAATTACCCCTACGGTATTTCTCAATTTTCCCTAGCATTAAAACAATGGGCTTTAATTCTTTAATTATTGAAATAAATGGCTCTAGGCCCATTTATTCTAACAGATTACAGACACGCACCCACGCCTAATTGCCTAAACCCTCCAAACCCTACAAACACGCACGCACGGACAAACCAACCCCCCAAATAGCAGCGCGCATAAGCGAACATCGACGCGCCTTGCGTGACCCAAATTGCACATGCGCCAAACTGCCATATGAAATTTCGAACTCGCGCTCGCAAACACGAAATCACACGCCACGCGATCGCGGACACAAATTTTGGATGCACATCACGATATTGCACGAGGCGCAAAAACAACGAACACACGCTCGCACGAACTCACAAATCGGACCAACACAGACTCAAAACGGAAACCTAATTATTCACCGGGTCACGATCAGCAGGAGCAGGGCCTCCCCCAAGCTTCACCAGGCTTTGATCAGCAGGGTCTCTCACAAGCTTCTCACCTCCGTCACCACCATCTCCGCCTCCGCATCCGCCTCCACCTCTGCCGCCCGTATCCATGGCAACAACTCGGGTAAGTGGAGGAGGAGGAGCAGCCGAGCAGGCGAGAATCGCTTTGGGGAGGGAGGGAATGGGGACAGGGGAGGGAGCTAGACGAAAAATGTAACATAATTTGTTAAGCGGACCCTCCCTTATATAAAGAGAGGGGAGAATTCTCGGTCGGGCTCTGCAGTTGGCTGTGGTGGACCTCTATCTAGTGCAGCAAGAAAGATTGCTGGTCAAGAAAGCCCATAGAAATTAACAAAAGGAAAGAAAACGTCTACGAATGGGCTGTAAATTTCCTAGCTACAATTTTGAATTTTTATTTATTTTTCTGATTTTGTAAAATTATATGATCGTTTTGGAATTTATCAAAACTACGACAACCGGTGACCCACGGTGGTTTAAGTCAAGTAGCCACGTGGTGAGACTAACCGCCATAGGCCACGGCGATTGCGGTGTGAAACCGCCACAGGCCACGATGGTTAGGATGCCCCCATGGCGGTTGCTGGGGACTCATGGCGGTTAGTCTCAACCGCCGTAGCGTATGGCGGTTAGAGCCAACCGCCGTGGCGTAGGGCGGTTGGCCTCAACCGCCGTACACGGTTGGCTCATTTAATTTTTTTCACTTTATGTTTTTTGGTTTTATACGTTGTTTGTTAGAATAAATACTTGCATGGTACAAAGAAATACTTGCTGCTAATAAAGAAAAGCAAAGTGACATAATAGAAAATAGTTCATATAGATAGTCATGATCACGAATAAGAGCGGTGCTGTCTAAACAATATCCAACCTAACCTAGCAACGCCTCTTCTTCTTTTGCCACCGCTCGGCTCCGCCCACATCCGTCGCGAGGGTACGTCAACTGGTCACGTGGGTGCCTAGACGTAGCATCGGCGGTGTCATCGCCATCGCCATTGTCAACCCTGCAACCGGGTGGGGCGACCCTGCACCTCCAGCCGCGGCCTCCGGCCACCCTCCTGGAAACGGTTGCGTCCCTCCGCCCTCCTGTGTCCCTGTGGTCAGCGCTGTAGCTGCGACCCTCCAAGCTCCTCCAGTCCGGTGCCCGCATAGTAGCCGCTGCCTCGGCCACCCTCCACGGAGGCAGTTGCGTCCCTCCGCCCTCTTGTGTCCCCGTGGCTGGTGCGCCTGGTAGCTGCGACCCTCCAAGCTCCTCCAGCGTCCCGGTGCCACGCAAGTAGTCGAAATTTTGAGAACCAAATAAACTAATTTATACTAATTTTTAAATTTTCTAAACCAGATAAGGTAATTTTCTAAATTTTCTAAACAAGATAAACTAATTTCTAAATTTTCTAAACCAAATAAACTAATTTAAACTTTTTCTAAACTTTCTAAACCAAATAAACTAATTTTCTAAATTATCTAAACCAAATAAACTTATTTTCCTATTTTTTAAACCAGATAAACTAATTTAAACTAATATCTAAATTTTCTAAATAAAATAAACTAATTTAAACTATTTTCTAAACTAATTTTCTAAACCAAATAAACTAATTTTCTAAATTTTGTAACCAAATAAAGTAATTTAAACTAATTTCTAAACTTTCTAAACTAAAAAACTAATTTCTAAATTTTCTAAACTAAATAAACTAATTTTTAAATTTTCTAAACTAAATATACTAATTTCTAAATTTTCTAAACTAAAAAACTAATTTCTAAACTTAAAAAACTAATTTCTAAGTTTTCTAAACTAAATAAACTATTTTCTAAATTTTCTAAACTAAATAAAATAATTTGTAAATTTTCTAAACTAACTAAACTAATTTCCTACATGTGGGAGTGAGGGAGGAGGAGGGCCGAGGGAGGGACAGTGGTCATGCGCCATTTATATAGAGTCGGTGCCACGCCTCACACGGCCAGTGGGTTCTCGTGGGCCCACAACCCAGGCCACACACCACCCAACTGTTGGCGGTAGGCCTACCTCCGTGGCCCGGGGTGGTTGGCCTCTAGCCGTGGGCCATGGTATTTGTCGTATAGTTTTGATAAATTTCAAAACGATCATATAATTTTACAAAATCGGAAAAATATAAAACAATTCTACAATTTCATACATCTCTAGTCTCTCCTCGTGGCTTTTTCATTTTGAGTTTGGCCCGGTTTTAAAGTCAAATGGAGGCGGAGAAGCTTTGACATTAATATACAGATACACAGTTAGGTACTCCCTCCATCCAAACGACATATAATTTAGGATCGAGGGTGTAATTAATATTTTATGATGTTTGAAATTAACTGAGTCATCCATATGATGAAATCTAATAAAGGAAAGTGCAGAAAGTACCAAGAGAGTAGTACTTGGAAATACCAGTTTGCAACAACTAATTGTATTTATTACATTAGCTCGTGGAAATATATCAATACAATGTACTACCCAGTACTTTTCATTACTAATCAAATATCGAAACAAAGCTCTCTAGTCACGACCCACATGTGAGCCATCTGACTGTGTGTTAGAGCAACTCCAACAGCTTATGTAAAATATTAGCTAAATATAGAGTTTTTCTCATCTGTATAATATAGAAAATCTCTTAAAACGTTGGGAAATCCAACAATCTCTTCAAATCGTGATATCCATAATTCAAATGTGGTCCATATCAGCACCAAAACAGCCACTCACAAGCGGACTCCACCAGAGACAACCAAGTCAAAATCAGCCAGCCGTCGTTTTGACCGGCCGATTGCGAGATTCCGGCGAGGGAGAAGAGGTCGGTGAGCCTCCTCAAGGTGAGGGGAACTCATTCATGACCTAGCATCGGCGGATGGGCAACTGGAGCTGGCTCGTGGCGTGCGTCGGCGGATAGTGAGGTTGGACGACGGCGCGCGCGTCTGAAGCGCGGCGGCGGGCGCTGGGAGGTTGGGCGAGTGGAGGAAGTGGCGTGGGCGGTGCTGAATCGGGTCAAGGCGAGCTCCTGTGTCCGCGTGCCGGCGAGCTTCCCCCAGCGCGCCGCCGAGCTCTTCCCTGGAGCTAGCTCCTCGCGTGCGCCCTGAGCTCCTTCCTTGGTCCGCCCGGTGGCGCCCCTCTTCCTCCACTCCCGACTGACAGCGTGGTATGAGGAGGGCGGTGAGCTTCTCCGCTCTCGGCCCCCGGCGGCGGCCCACGCGTGTCCATCCTGCACACGCGAGCAACAATGGCGGCGGTGCGCGGTAGAAATCTGGCGCGAGGGCAGGAGGAGGGCGGGAAGGCGGCCGGAGTCGGATGGCGAGCTGCAGCGCCTCGTGAAAGATGACGATCGCGATGGACGGGATTGCGAGCATGATGGACAGGGAAAATAAGATAATGAGGTTGTTGGAACGTTGTTTTTCTGGGGGGTTTTAAAGCTAGCTCAACCTATTTACAGAGGCTATTAGAGTTGCTCTTAGAGAAGCCTTATTTGTAGTAGCTTATATACAAATAAGGTAGTATTAGATTTTTGTTTTATGATGTTGGCTTCACCAATATCCATCATTTTAACAAATACCCAATTACCCATCAATCCATCATGTTTGCCTCCATCTAGGTGACCCTGTTGCTCGGAAGCCAAGCGGCCGTTTGTGATGTTTTGGCTGTTGAGAGAGAGGTTCGGCTGTTTTTTTTAGGAACGAGGTTCGGCTGATGTTGACGATGACTTTTTCATCGAAATAGGACCAATGTCACCAGTCACCATTAAACCCACACGTTGACAATTTGCAAACACGGTTTAGAATGCAAATGTTTGGTTTTCAAATATACTTTCTAAAGCATACTTAACTATACATATTAAATTCAACGTGTAGTTTCTAACCATCAACCATTTAAAACCCGTAGCCCGTTCGATTAGTTCACTAAATCATCAAAATAGAAGTTCAAGAAAAACATTGTGACTTCTACTTCTATTACTACTGGTGTTGCTGTTGATAGTACTATATAATATTTCTTACATAGTGTCAACTGTTCATAGTGCTATAAACGTTAATATATTTTTCTTATTTTCTATATTATTGAAATCGAAATACTTTGACTTAGTATAAAACTTTAGTGGCACACTACTTAGAGTAGCATTGAAGATACTTCCTTCATCTCACAAAAGATTGTTCATTTAACTTCAAAAACTTGTCCCACAAAGAGTGGTTATTAACTACCATCCAACAAAAACCCTCGTAATACCTTCTGACCCAGTTAACAAATTGATCATTTACTTCCACTATTGATGCTCTAGTCAGACTTGCTAAAATGTAATAGGTTGGACAATTATTGCATGTGTGCATGCATAATTAATTATACTCGATAATTCATTTGATTAAACATGGTTATTAGGGATTTTGGACTTTTCACATTATTGTTTTAGGAAAAGTTATATCTCACATGTGTAATTTGAGGCCCTTCTCACCTAAATTTTCTTCTTCTCCATTCTCACCTTCTTCTCCAACTTTTGACGAGCAACTCCGACGAGGTTAGAGATTCGGGTTAGGATTTCGAGGCAGGTTCAAAGTTTCAGGGATGAGGGCTCTCACCGCGTCCATAGAGGGGAGGGCGGTGGAGGCATCTTGTCTGAGGGAGTGCGTGGGCGTGGGGATGGGGTGCCACCGACCGGGCGGGAAACAGTAGTTGGGTCGGTGTCAGGGTGAGGGAGTCAACAACAACGTCGGTGGGAGACAAAGGCGGCGGTGGTGCAAGGTGGCGGTGTCAGGGACCAGAGGCAGGGCGACCGATGCGGGCAGGCTAGGGTCCATCGAAGCTTCGCGCCGGTGGCGACTGGCGTGGAGCTCCGACGGACCCTAACCCATCCGCGCAGGCTGGGGTGAGGGAGGGGTTTGGTGACATGTGGCGGTTGTCGAACCCGGGAGAAAGAGGAGGTCGGGGAGGGAAGACACGCGAGGGGGAGAGGAGATAAAGTGGGGGGAGAGAGAAGGGATGTGAGGGAAATTTGAACCACCGATTTGAAATCCAATGGTAAAAAAGTTGTGTGAGAAGGACTTTTGTTTTACTTGGGCGAGGGATAGACTCCTTTTTTTCTTCTACTCTCTCCGCTTCAAATTATAATTCGTTTGTCTTTTTTACTCAAAGTTTGACCACTTGTCTTATTAAAAAACAATTATACAAATATAGTTAATTTTAATTCATTTTTGAAGAACTCTTTTTAACAAAGAAAGTCGCGACAAAAGATGTGATATTTTGCATAAATTTTTGAATAAAACAAGCTATCAAACTTAGGGTAAAAAATCATAGGAATTATTATAATTTGAAACTGAGGGGGTAAAATTTTCTAAACGTCTTTATGGGGCCGAGGGGGTAAGGGCGGTCCCAATGGTGTATTGATGATGATTTCTATATATCCTCATTAAATGACTTGCCACATAAGCAAAATGCTTACATGGCATTGGCAACATAATTGTAGGAACCACTAGTTTCAAGAGGACTCATGCCACATTTCCATTGTAGGAAGAAGATAGAGTCGGTAAAGAGAAAGAGAAATGAATTATTACTCGAAGACACCGCTATTGTGGAAGATAATCTCTATAAATGATTTCTTGTGATATGGAATCTGTGTTAGTTTCTTCCATCGAGACTGCCCTTGAGCACCTTCAGAAGATGCTAAGGTCCCGTTTGATTTCCAGGAGCTTAATATAAGGTCCATAAGCCCCTCTTGTGGGGAGTCTTATCATAAGCTCAAAGAGGTGTTTGGTTCGTGCTTATTATAAGCCTTTTTGGTAGAGAATGATCTTTTACTCCTTATAGTAATATGCATGCAAAGATATGGTAGGTTTGAGGGAGGGGCAATGGATGGAAAAATAGGAGTTATTGCAGTGAACTCCATGCGAAATAGAGGCTTATGGCCTATTAAGCACCCTTTCAATAGCTTATGGGCTTACGAAGGGCCGATGAAAATAAGATCTAATAAGCTATTTGTGTTTGGTAAAACAAGCTCGTAAGCTACTCGTGCTTTGTATTGAAAAAGTTCAAATTACTACCCTCAAGTATAGCAAAAATCCAAATAACATCCTAAACTATGTTTTTTTCAGTTGCCCTCTAAATTTAGCTTTGGTTCAACTTACCCCATAATGCAATTTATTATTTTTGTTTCTTCATACACAAGTTGAATTTTAATTTGAAACTTTGCAAGATGGTAGTGGACATCATAATCTATATTAGAATATAGTTATAAATTTTTTCAGCAATGATTTTTATATAATTTTGTATCTAACCGATAAATTTTATTATTAAATATACTACCCTATCAAAATAGTGATGAAAAATGCATGATATATTTTTTAATATGTCTTATGTTGTTTTTTATCATCTTACAAAATCTGAACTTAAAACTCCACTTGTACATAGAAAAAAAAGACAAGTTGTATTATTAAGAGGTAAATTGAACCAAATGATCATCGGTGTTCAGGATCTTTATTCGTTCTGGAAGCGTGCAGGACCACAGGAGAGCGCCGCGCCGTCGCCTATACTCCCGTCCTTGCGCGGCTGCACAGCTGGCCGGGGGATCTAGACAGGTTTGGATTCGGACTCCCTGAATCAATAAATCTCTGTTGAGAACGCATAAATCCACGGCAAAATCAGGAGCCGATTGGGACGTCGTCATGGAGAAGGTCCCTTCTTTTCCTCTGAATCAATAGCATCTTTTCTGTTTTCATTCAGTAGCATCCCCACCTTATTTCATTGATGGGCTTTGAGGTAAGCCAAAATGTTACAGCATTTGAGTTTCAGCAAATGTAGAGGGAAAACAGGGTGATAGTTTTACATATTGAATCAATAGCATCTTCACTTATGTGCTCTATATGTAGTGGATTAATTATTTGCAAACCCTAGTGGAATTTTTGCTGTTACAAACTGAGGGAGTGGGGGGATACTTCAAAGTAACAGCTATATCCAAAACTATATGTAGATTGGAACTTTTGAAAGGCCACTGCAATGCTTAACGGAGACTGATCAGTGTGCCTCCTTTTCTTCTATAATTCATTTTTTATCTACAACTTCATCACACAAACAGCACCATAATTTGTCTAGAGTAATTCCTAAAGGTGAATGCATCCGCACTGCATTTTTATCTAGGAAGAAAATTTTATACATGATGATATTTGATTTATACATTCTTGGTTTTGATGGGACAGCCATTCTATAAATTGCATTTTTCCAAGGAGCAAGATCATTGCGATTGGATTAGTAGTTTGCCTGATGAGATTCTGGTCACCATCCTTCACAAGTTGGACACCAAAACCGCTGTCAGCACCAGCCTCCTTTCACAGCGTTGGAGGTACTTGTGGACTTCGCTGCAGTCCTTGGCCAGCAACTACTGCTGGCCTGCTGGGTAATGGCCAAAAGAGTGAGTCTTTGACACGCCATTAAAAAAGTTCTTGCGGTTACGCGTATATCGTAAAAAATTTGCAGACCGCGTATGTCGTGACGGCTTTTGTTTACGTGTATGCAATTCAGATTCGTATTTCCTCCTCCTCCCTTCACCGGCCATCCTCTGTTATCTGCTCCCATCCACCGGCCATCTCACCATCGCCGCGAGCAGGGCCACTTCGTCCAAGGTGCCGCGACAGCGGCAAGCCTCCTCCGGCCGCGGCCACCTGCTGCCGGGCCTGCCGGCGCTCCCCATCCTCGGCGCACTCCAGCTCGCCGGCCTAGCTCGCGGGTGCCCGGGGCAGCACTGGCGGGAGGCCTCCTCGTCCTGGCGGGCGCAGGCGCGACCGTCGGCAAGCTTGAGCTCCGTTTAGCGGGGCCCGGCGGTGCCTGCTGCCTCCCTCGGCAGTGCCCTGCGGCGCGAGCACGACCCTAAGAGTAGACCAGCGCGGCGGATGGAGCAGAGCCGATTCAAATCAAAAAAATCTTCAAAATCAGATGTGCGAGCATCCCTCCAGTCCACCATGCTAGCAGTAAGCTGTAGCTAATTTACTCAATGAATATCACCACCAGCGGAAGAAAAAACAAATAGCAGCACAACAGGAGAAGCTCGAGCACAACCCCGCCACCACCGCTAGCTCGCGATGCGAGGTCACTTGGGTCCCGCCCGCCATCGCGGTGGCGGTAGCACGGCGCGACGCGGTGAGCCACCGGGCATCGCGGTCAGCGGAGCCCGAGGGAAGGGTACAGACGGCACGGCGGGGCGGGGTCCGAGGATGGGGGCTCCTCCATGGATTGCTCCGCACTCTGCAGTGAGGAAGAAGCAGGGCCAAAGGTTGAAGAAGATTCTGATGGCCCCTGCGTGCGGCGGAGCTGCCCCGCGTCGGAGCTCGCCTGCGCCATCCCACGCGCGGAGGTTTGCGCATGCGGCGGAGCAAGCCCGCGGCGGTCTGCGCACGCGGCAGAGCGGAGAAAGGAGAAGGGGAGAAGGAGGAAGATTGGTGGGGCCCACAAGGGGTAAAATGGTCATTTCACCTGTCGGTTTGACACTGTTAGCTCAAAATATGAACGGAATGACACACGCGTAAACAAAAGTTGAGGCTCATTCACGGTGTCTACAAACCGTCTGCAAATTTTTTAGCATGGTAAGGTAACTTCTTTAATGACATGTGCGTAAAAGACTCAAAAGCGCCAACAAGGTCAACCACTTTGTTCAATCTCTGCGATCGTTCACGGAGATCAAAAGAGGGGAAACAACTTTGAGAAAACTGTCTCTAGTGTTCTCAGGCAGTGCCGAGTGCACTGATGTTGTCAACTGCGCCATAGCTTCTGCAGAGCGGAGTGTTATGGACATTGACGTGGCAATTGTCGGAGATACAAAGTACGAGTTCCCTTCATCGTTGTTCTCTACTGATAGATGTTCGTCGCTGGTCACTCTATGCCTGAATCGTTGCAAGCTTTCTGTCCCCATCAGCTTCAGAGGATTCTCTTCTCTCACGAAGCTCGTTCTAGTCACGATGGGCATGAGTCTCAAGGATACACAGGTTCTTCTCAGGAACTGCACAAACCTACAAAGTTTACACCTGATTGACATGAACGATATTAGAGTTGTGCAGCTTCCAAAGCTTGAGGAATTGGTATGGCATTGGACTTCTCCATGTGGCACTTTTAAGATTGATACGCCAGCTTTGCGAACGTTGGATTACTGTGGAGAAGTTCTCCCAGCATCTACGTTTCAGTCATTACCATGTCTTCAACATGTTTCTCTGCAATATGTTTTTGGTGACCATCCTGACTGTCATGTTGCCAAGTTACGGACCATCTCTACTCGATTTCCTCATGTTAAGAGCTTGCACCTGCGGTATCGAGTCCCCAAGGTGAGCCGGGTAATTAACATTGTCTTGGTATGCTCTATTGTGTGTTGCTCCACCGCTAACCTGTTTCAATTTTTGCAGTTTGTCAGACTGGGAACGCCTGCCATTTCTCTAAACTAAGAATGCTAACTTTAAGCATCACTACAAAACCTTTGGACGATCTTTTCTGGATGGCTATGTTTGTCGTTGCTGCACCTTATTTGGTGACGCTACAAACTAATGTAATAATGCTTTTTTCATGCATTTTTCTTGGAGAGAATGAGTTAACCCCACACACATGTTTTGACATTTTTCCATCTATCCCAGGTGCGCTATTTATCATGTTATGAATCTCGTACCGGTGTCGTGTGGGATGATTCCAACTTTGAGCACACCAGTTTGAAGGAACTGGAGATGTATAATTTCAAGGGAAGGGACAACGAGATAGGCTTTGCTAGGCTACTGCTTCGTAGAGCTCCAAATATGAGACGCATTGCTTTCAGCCAAGCTCCTCTGCGTGAAGCTGTGGATCGGCAGTACATACCCCCTGACTGGCCTAGAGCTGAAGAATCCAGTCCTAGAGACAATCAGTCAGTTCTCTCTAAATTAGTGGATGGCATTTCCTCTAGTGCGCACGTGTCATTCATATAATTTAAAGGACACATCTGATTCCATTGTGCTACACCTACAGATGCAATGTTGCATGTAGCATATATGACTTTATTGGAGGACGGGCACTGGCCCGGTTGGTGGAGCAGCTGGATGTACGCCCACACCCTGGGTTCGAGACTCACTCGCGTAGGTTTTCCTCGTCGGAGTTTATTTCCGGAAAAAATCCCCTCGTCGGTGAAGTCGGAGTTCGGGAGTTTTCTAAGTCGGTAGGAGACTTTCTTCTCTTAATGAAAACCGTGAGGGCGGTCTTACCCCCACCGGCTTAGTTTAACATATGACTTTATTGCAAATGAGAAGTAAGTTCATTAGTCATCTTATTGCAGTGTTCCCACCTTTATGTACTTGGAAAATCGTCTAATGATGCTTAGATGTGATGGTATTCTAAAAGTTATACACATATAGCTTTCACCGTGGTCCATGGACCTTGGAATGGTGCGTTCATCATGTTAGTGCACTAAACATGTGAGCTCAAGTGGTTATGTTTGTTTTGTAATGACACGATATATCTAATTTAATGTGAACACAAACACAAGTTTGTAGAATAGGAGGTAATTCATGTTTCAGCCAGTGAGCAGATAGATTCAGCGAGCAGTTCGCGAAATCACAAGTACACTAACAAGGCAAAACTAACCACTTTTACCTTCAGAGCTGACCATGGTGGGAAGTCCTCAAAAACACACACACATGGTGGAAACTAGAGTGCTTTTCGTATAAAGTAAGGCCCCCTTTAGCAGAGCTGTGCCTGCGGCTGCGGCTACTCTGGTAAAATGACTTCTTTGGTGAAACTGAAGCCATTTTGTAAAGTGTTTAGCAAAATAGTTGTGGTTGTGACTTCTCTGTATTTTTAATGTCACATGTGGGGAAGAAGCTGCGGGGAGCCACTATTTTTGGCTTCGCCTCCCTAGTACAAATTAAAATTGCAAGCGGCCTTCTTTGTATTTTAGGGCCCCTTTGGCAGGGTTGTAGCTGTGGCAAAAATAGCTTATGTTGTGACTGTGTTGGTGAAGCAGCTTTTTCTGGCTGTGGCTGTCAATTAGAAAAATGTTTGGCAAAACAGCTTCTCATGGATGTGCAACATGTATAAAAAAAATAAAATATCTATAATACTCTTATTTTTATTTTTATCATTTTTCTATTTCTTTTTCTTTTTTTTCTTTTCTCCTATCGTTTTCTTCCGTTAGACCGTCGGCCTTATCCATTCGATCCGTTCTTCCCCGCAGCAATGTCCGCCCGTTCCTCTCCCACAGACCGTCAGCCTTCTCGCGCCTCGCCGGCCATCCGCCTCCTGCGCCCCACCGGCCATCTCGCGCCTGTTCGTCACGCGGGTTGGGGCCGCCGTCACGCCCCTGCTGCCTTCCTCCACCTCGCGCCCTCAGGTTCCAACGCCGCTTCCCTCCGTCTTGCTCCTTGGTTCTATCATCCTCCGCCGTCGGTCATGTTGGGCAAAAATGTTCCTACGACCGAGTGTGAAGCCGCGGGGAGCCAATTTTTTTGGCTTCCGTGACGTCGAGTTGCTGTGAGAGTGCGTTCTGCGGGGCTTTTTCCCGGCTTCACCATCGAAGCTATTCCTGGCTGTACCGTTTGGCAGGGCTTCGGCTTCTGTAGGTGGAGAAGGCTGAATCTGAATGTCACATGTGGAGAAGAAGCCGCGGGGAGCCACTATTTTTGACTTCGCCTCACTAGTACAAATTGCAAGGCTTTCGCATAGCTTCGGGTTGGAAGGTTAGGTGTTTGGCAGAGCTTGTGTAGAAGTCGGTGGAGAAGCACTTGGAAAAGCGCTGCCAAAGAGCCCCTAAGTAGATATATTAGGTTTTCCTATCATTGCGAAATAAATCATCCATTATTAAAGATGACATAAACTCAACGCAAACATCCTTAAGCATATTGCAATGAGGTTGATAGGCTAAAACCAACAATAATCACCCCCGATCTGCACATCCAGATCCTCACGAAGTATGATTTGGCACACCAGCTTTTGTTAATCCAAGGCATATCGTTCTGCAGCCACAAGTATGTTCTAAATCATTTCAAGAAATTTTGGTGGAACTTTAGGGAACTAATCAAAACAAGAAATATATCAGTTTTGTAATTAGCAGGGCCTTGAAGACTGTTTGACGAGATTTTGTACGAAGTCTTGCAAATAGATCGTACCTGGGATGTATATTTCGATGAGCTCATAGGCGATGGATTCAAGGGACAAACCAACAGAAGCTAGCTAACTTGTTGCATGCATGGATTCCACGTACGTGCATGAGTGTGGTTAGTGATGTGTTTCTTATCTCTTAGAAAATAAGAGAAGAGAAGCTATGATTGAGAAAAAAATGAACTACACCAGGTGCAAGGGCTCCGTGCACAGGCATGCATGTATGGCGCAGGCCAAAGCAACTACGCATGCCCGGCCTCCTCGTAAGTTCTCAAGAAAATACGTAGTGCTAATTAACTAGCGCCGCTGCTTATTGGTACGCGCGGCAGCCGCTGTGTATGGCGCCCATGTAAATACACGAAGCCAGCGTACATGTATTCAACTTCTCTACAATACGTATTGCCATACGACCGGACCCGCCGGGCAGCTGATGCCATCTAGAAGCTTCCGAGAGGTGGAGCTCTCGTCATCTACATGACAGCAGCCATGCCAATGGCGTCCCAAGGCAGTGTACGTGCAACAAGAAGATAAAGAAAAAGAAGCTAACTAGTGCATGGCTTAATTAGCTAGCAACACATGCATGCATGAGTGCTTATCATGCATGGACTGATCAAGTGCATGCATGAGAACGTGTATATGCGACGAGGCCCGCATGTCAGCCAGCGCGTGCTAGAACATTCTAGAAGCCTCTGCCATGGAGCTGATGAGCGGAGGACCCTTAGCAGGCCTACGGCCCATGGAATAGCTGGCTATCGATGGACGTATTCTCGTTGGGCAGTTCAAACTTCAGATATCCATTGATCAACTTGAACGGCAAGGGATAAACATCAACGAACTTATCCGTGAAAGGAAACGAACGTCCGCAGAGATTGCGCTAACGAACTGTAAGTAGCGGCGCCGGGAGGAGTTTGGCCCTACGCACCCTAATCCCCTAGCCTATATAAACACCCAGCCTCTCCCACCGGGTTAGCCAAGCCGACCGAAACCGCGCGGTAACCGCGGTAAACCGCCGGAACCGCTGCGGCACGGTTAGCAAGGCGACATGACCCCTCTGTTCGTCTTCGGCGCCACTGCAGATTGACCTGCGTATCCCATCTATTTCTATGTTACAGATGCATACGCACAACACGGCAGCATGGCTCGTCCGCCTCGCCGTCCATCGCCAGATACCACGGAGACGTACAGGAGGAGCATCAAGATGAAGTCCCGACGGCCGTGACCAACGGTGGCGTACGCGTCCAGGAGGCAAGCGGACAGCCGAGAAGCAAGGCCATGCACGCTCCATGCATGCGTACGGCGTTCCATAGCACCATGCAGCCATGCACTTACGTGTGTGTGCATGCATGTGCATCGATGGCCAATAGAAGTCATGCAGGAACGAAGACTCTCCCGGAGCTCATATGTCTGCGACGCCCGGCGGTACTCCTGTCGAGACGCGGACGCGACGTGAAGATCCTCACCGCCTTGACGTCCCTGCCGCGACGTCTCTTCGGTCCCAGCTGCAGCGACCTATGCATCTACGATCAACCATTACCACGACTTCGCGCCGTTCGATGCCGACGAGGACGGACGACGCAGGCGGGCGGAGCTGATGTCCCGGGGCTCATGGACCGGCGAGACCATGGATGATCTTGACGCGCCACACCACACGAACACCACATGCATGGAGAACGGTGGCGAAGACCGAGGAAGGCGACCACGGCGGCAGAATCGGAGGTGCTCCGGCAAGCTAGACTTGCGGAGATAATTAACTAGGAGCTTTGCGAGGCCCTAGGAACTAGAAGACCACATCGCCCAAGACAAGATCGCCATCAGCAGGCTATGGAGCGCATATCACAGGAACTTGTACTTATTTTTCTGTAAAGATTAATAAAGAACTCGTTCCTCTTTTTTTTTGTACTTAGTACACTGGCACGCCCGCAGTTACTTTTCCCAGGCAGAGAACTCCCCGTGTGATTTTTCTCCTCAAACAAAGACAAGGTTGCATTTCTTGGACAGTACTCGGGCGAGATCAGTTCTCCTTCACCAGTAGTACCTAGGAAGAGCAAAAAAACTAGCATGCTAGTAATACAACTTACTATATGAACCACGCATACATTCACTCAACAGTAAGCTGTTTGTCCAAATATATTCAAGTTTGGATGAGTTGATCAAGAAAAAAAATGTCAACCTACTGAAGAAGTCAACTTAAGATCATGCCCTCATGCTTTACGAAACCTAGATGCCCTCTCAAACACTTCAATTACATCAAGTGGGCAAGTTCTCTTCAGATTCCTGTAACCTTGGGTTCTCTTCACAGCATCCATAGCGGTGATAAATCCCAAGCAATAAGCATCCTTCAGCATGTCGCATTGATGCTGATCAGCTAAAGCAAATGTGGTTGCCACGGTCTGCAAACTGAGATTCTCACAAAGAATGCTCTGGCACATCAGAGATAGCCTTTCCATCATGCCATACCTGACCGCGGAAGCAGGTGACGGATCATATTGGTACGAGCATCAGCCTTAAGATAATCCACCAGATATACCGCAAAATCTGCGTGCATAAATGAGAAATACTACTGCAAGGTCACCATGGTTACTTGATGGCTTGAAAGTCCCGAGCTTTTTTTTTTGTGTGTGTGTGATCTTTCTATTCTATAGATGCCCATGCACATATGTGAATATTTTTTGATGTTGCTAAAATGAATATTATGGAATAAATTTGGTGGTTTCAGACTTTGGGCTGACAGAAGCCATTCCTGCCAGCCTAGATAAGGGATGATAAATTGTTCGTTTCTAAAGAGCTACCGACATTAGCATCAAATAATACCCTTTATAGCAGAGATTGATAGAAATAAACAGCCCAATTATCGTTTCCCTTCTATTGGAGATATATACTTTTATAGTGCTTGCAGCCAACAGCTGAATTTAACAGCTTACACCTTCAGATACAGACACTGATCTGAAGCTACTATACGATGCTGGATGATCAGTCGAATCGGTCATTTTCTTGCTACACGGATACTCCATTACACCAGGAATCAAACCAGCAGCGGCTTGGAATCAACACGGCGCCTAGCGGCGGAGATCACACAAAATGTGAAGTTTTTTACGCACGTGCTATTAAAAAAGTTATTAGTTACGCACATACTATAAAAAAGTTTGCAGACAACTGTGTGTCATGACCTCAACTTTTGTTTACACGTGTGTCATTCCGTCCGTATTCTGAGCTAACGGTGTCAACCCGACAAGTGAAATAACCATTTTACCCCTTGTGGGCCCCACCGATCTTCCTCTTCCTCCTCCCTTCACCGTGACAGCCGGCATGCCCGCACCCGCACCATCGCCGAGAGCGGGGGGCACTTCGTCCAAGGTGCCTCCGGCGCCACCACCCTCTGCGTCGAACTGACGCTCCCCATCCTCGGCGCTCAGCTCACCGGCCCGGCTCATGGTGCCGCAGACCGGTGGCGAGGTTTTACCCACCGGTATATTTATACCACTACCCAGTGATCGGTATCTTGTATAAATAGTATACCGCTATTTACCGCTCGAATTCAAAATCCAAACCAAAATGGCTTATACAAGCGGTGGCGGTATCCTGCGGTGCATTAAAACCGCTTCTGACTGCATTAATACCGCTCCAATGAAAAAGGGTCTCGGCTTGAAAAAATGAAAATTTTGGCATGATATTGGCACAAAGTAGTGTTAAATACCACCCCAATCAATAATTTATAGTTATGCATAGAAATACCACACCAAACACAATAATATTAGGCGTGCATAAGTGAGTTGATAGTTCAAATACAAATAATTCGATACAAGTCATACAACACAATAAAAGTTCAATGGTAGAAAGGAAAGACCCCCATTTGGGACGCGGAGTTGTACTCGGCGATGGACATGACATTCAAGCCTCTCACCCTAAGCAACTCGACCTTGTCTTGTTGCCAAGTTAGGCCTGTCCACGCCGATGTTGTCTACCATTCACTGACTAACATGTTGTAAAAATGGGGGTCTTCCCATTCATACACCCATGTCGTGCTCGCGTTTATGTCGTGAATGGGATAAAAAGACTGGACCGGAGGTATATGGTGGGAGGAAGAAGAGTACGGGTCGTATTTGACGCTCAACCTTTCTCCTCTGCGACTGCGGTGCTCCATGGTCGCGATCCTGAGTAGCATGTGTGAATTGAGTCTCCCCTACAGTCAACTATGGATCATAATTAGTACATATAGTTAGATACATCATACATGTGTGTAAATATGCGTGTGTATACCGCGTGAAGCGAATTCCACCACCACCACCACCACCATCTCCATCAGCATCATCATCACCATCACCATCACCACCATCATCATCATCACCGTCATCTTCAGCTGAGCTGCTATCCCCAGACTCACGACGGTGACTGACCATCACCATCATCAGTGGAGACGTCGCTGGTCACTGGTTGTTCTGGTGATTTTGTCTTGCCTTTTTGACACCATCAGATTCTATAAATCATGAACTATTTTTAGGGAATTTTTATTGATTTTTTCATTTTTTTGAATTCAAATTCAAATTTGAAAAACCCTAGGGATTTCTACCGCGTACCGTTACCGCACCGGTAGTATAACGGTAACCGCGGTTACCGGTGCGGTAACGGGCGGTAAGAAAAACCCTGTCGGCTGGAGGCCTCTTCGTCCCGGCGGGCGCGAGCGCGGCCGTCGGCGAGCTTGAGCTCCGTTCAGCGGGGCCCCGGCAGTGCCTGCTGCCTTCCTCGGCGGTGCCTGCCGCAGTGCAGCGACGCGAGCACTTTGTCAGGAACTTGACAAGAGGAAGGGGGAAATCGAGAAGTCAAAAGCGAATTTCAGAAGCATATCGAGAAGAACAGCGAACGGATGGACAAGAGCAGCGGCGTGAGCACTTCAGACGATCAGCTGCTTAGAGCAGACCCTCGATGAATCTTGATCATTGCACAAGAAAGCAAGAATTACAATCAATAATCTGTACATTTGACATCTAAATCGGGGAGAAATCGAACTGAACCAAAAGATTGGATCGATCCAGTTTGTCCCGCGCGCCTACACCACCAGGCCTCAGACCTGCCGCGCCGCCTCCGAGGCGCCGCTGTCCAAGGCCGCGGCGCACTCTATCCCGCGCGCCTGCACCACCAGGCCCCAGACCTGCCGCCGCTGTCAATTGGAGACCTGCCGCGCCGCCTCCGAGGCGCCGCCGTCCAAGGTCGCGGCGGCCACCTGCTCGACCAGGATGATCCCGTCCGGCCGCCGCTGCCCGCCGAGCCCCCACCGGCGCTGCACGTCGGGCCATCTCCAGCGCTGCAGTCACGGCGGAACGTCTATCACTCTATCCAGCAAGAAACCACACGCCATCTAAGCGCAGACTAGGAACCCTACGCAATGGCTCCAGGACGGCATCCCATCGTCAGCAATGCATGAGCGCTGCGAGCAAAAGCCAGGTCGCGGGACGAGGGGATGGATCCATCGGAGCAACCGAGATAGGAACACGTCGCGTACCTGCCAAAGAAGAGTTGGAGCAGCACGGCGGCCGCTGCGGCGAGGCTGAGGGAGGGGCGGCGCGCTGCGGCGGCGGGGGAGGATCCGATCCGGCGGCGGAAAGAGGGAGAGGGAGGGGAGGAGGAGGAAGGCCGCGTGCCTTTTGGGTCTGACAGGCTGGGCCCGTCGAAGTTTCGGCCCAAATAGGGGCTCAGCATTCATGATTCTTTTTTCGCGAAAAGGTCAAGGAAAAAAACTTTTTCACCAAAAGTGACAAAACCAGACGCAATTGAAATAGGGAAAGTAAAAAAAAGGATATATTCACATAATGAAACAGAATCGATGCACGGAAGGCATTTCGCGAGAATTGCAAATTCCTGAACTTTCTGACTGAAATCAGAAATCCATCAAAACATTTGATACCAAAAGGAAAGTTCCAACAAAAGCCAGGACAATTCCTGCCCTGGTACAACCATGCTCAACATTTCGCCTCTTCAAGTTCCAGGCTCACCAACATATCCAACCAAGAAAGCCAAACAGGAAAAATACTACCAGAACCATCTTAGTACTACCAGAAATAGTTCAACCGAAGCATTCACCTCTGTACCGAACTCTCAGATAGACTGCATGGGGTTCTTAGCAATTACAGAACCAGCAAACCATCTGATGGTATATATGCAGCTGTACGAGTTTTGTTACCAATTATGTCCTTAGTCACCTGAACACGAGCACGATCATAAGCATCTTCACGTGTGCAGAAAGTATGTACGGGGTGGAGCACTGGATCTGTATATCTCAAGTGCCGAATCACAAGCTGTCAGACTCCTTCCCTATCCAGTCTTCTTCGTCAGAAGGAACGTCCAGAAGAGGTTCTCGGTACAACCGCAGCAGATCATTGGCCAGCTACAAGTAGAGTTTTATCAATAACTTAAACTTTGTTACAGAGCACAAATTTCCAAGTCATGGCATTTGCATGTAGAGTTATATTAACAACAACTTGTTCGTTCAAAAAAAATTAACAACAACTTCAATATGTAATAATACAAAAAAAAAATCTGAAGACATGGCAATGACTTACAGTATCATACTGCAAAGGTGTAGTAGTGTCGGAAAACCACTTGAAGAAGCTTGGTTTGCGATGGATCCAGATTGAAGGGTCCTAGAATACATAGAGAACAAAAATAAATTGAATAAATCATCAAAGCAAATTTTCGGAAGATAATTTATCCAGATATATTACTAACCATCCTTTCCTTCCAGAGAACTTTACACCCCCTCACTTGACCAGCGATGCCAGCTTTTGGGTAAGATTTCACCAGTGTTTGATTTTCGAAGTAGTTATTAGCCTTGACATCCTATATTGAAAGAGGAATCCGCTTAGTATCTTTTCTTAACAGACTCCGACAGGTACTCTACATAGTTCACTAAAATAAATATAGAACTAATAGCAGAATTAGAATGTACTTACAAATTGAAATGATATGTATGAAGTACTCTCTGTCACTTGCAGCCTTTTGAGTTCTAGAAACATTTGGATATCTGCTGATAGGATCTGTCCCTTCAAAGCTGGTGCAAGGCACTTCTGCAGCAGTAAAGCCACAAAAGCTGAATACTAGAAACCACTGTTGAGTTAAACTAATAAGGTAAAAAATAACACTTACAACTCTATGTAGCGAACATGGCCTCATATGCCATTTGTTCAAGTTTGATTTTAGTGATCAATGACAACATGATCAATGGGACTAACCATATTGTCTAGCATGTCTTTGTAGACACTTCTAGGTCCCAAGAATGCAAAAATACCATATGCTAAAATGAGAAGATATTGTATTTTTCAAGGGTCAAAACCGTGGAAGAAAAAGAAAGAAAAGAGTAGCGTCGGATGAACTGACGGTACTCTTGGAAGCGGCGTCGGTGCAATCACCGGATGAAGTGGTACACTGCGTGAAGACTCAAGACAACATGAAGATCACCCGGATCAACGCGTTTCTAGTTGCGCCGGATGAATCAAGAGACCAACTGCGAAATCGATGCCGGATGAACCAAGCGGGTGAGCAGCGGTTCATCGGACGGCGTCAAATCAGCTAACGAGAGAGGTCCGGAGCGAAGCTCTTGACATCGGATGAACCGTTGAACATAAAGTCGGCGGTTCATCCGACGGTCGCGTATTCGCTAACAGAGGTTTTGGCAGCGATTCTATCAAGACCGGATGAGCAAGCGGCTAGGCAAGAAGACCGTCGGTGCAAGCGTCGGAGGATATGTGTCGGTGGGAGCATAGCGGCTAAGTGGCGTGGAGGCACCGGATGAACCGGCGTCACGAAAAAAGTGTAGCGGTTCATCCGACCGGTACCAATTCAGACTTTTTCGGCTCTTTGGACGCCTTGGGCTATTTATACCCCTCCACTCACCCATTTGGAGTTGTTGGAGTGTGTGGAAGTGCAGAGAGTTCAAGACTCATAGAAGATCATATCCAAGCCATCCAAGTGCTAAATTGCTCATCCATAGACTTGCACATGCTTTGTGTGTGTGTGCTTAGTGCTAGGCTTAGCTTAGGGCTGGGTGAGTGCAAGGTGTGCCTACCTTGTGAGGTGATTCTCGAGTGGATCAAGTTATGCAGGTGTCTTGGGAAGCCTTAGAGCCTAGGTGGCTCTCCGGCAAACGTCTTGACCCTCGCTTGGTGTGGAGCGGCGAGAACACTTTGTCTTGAGGGCGTGGAGACCCCTTCCTTGGTGGAAGCTCCTTAGTGGAGGCGGCATCAAGATGACCAAGTGAGCTTGGCGAGTGCCTTCGTGGCGAGACTTTGTGGCAAGTTAAGTAGTGCTCTTGGGAGAGACTTGGTGACCGGGAAGCAATACTCTTTGTTGACATTGCTAACGTCATCGACTAGAAACAGATATAAGATCCATCTCTATCGACGGCACCGTAAATGCAAAGGTATATCTTAACATGATGCTAAGTGTATATCGGATGTTGCTTTCAGATTAAACTAAAAGGTGAACTCGACACGATTCATAGCACAACTCGATATAGGTTGTCACCGACCGTGTGCGCCATGGATATGGTACTCTTACATATGCCTTGGATCTCTAGAAAAAGATATATATAAGCTGAGGAATCCATAGCGCCGCATATGAATATACCATTATAGCATTTTAACCGTGAGTAAAACCGGTATCGTATTTATATTCTACCACAGGAAAGAAGTCTTTCTAATCCATAATAGCTAATACATGCTCATCTCTCGGTTTATAATGTAGAGTGACCAAAATATATCAATTGCTATAAGCGGGTAAGTCACATAAAGATAAAGATATTGATAGCATTGTTCAAGTCATAACATCATGAGCGCTAGAAAGTGTCATTATAGCAAGAGAAACATAGCAAAGTATAGTTAGAGAGGATACTCCTCGGTAACTCTAAACTATATGTCAATGCAAACTATGATTAGTGCAAACATTTAACAATCATGGAAGAAGAACTATTATATTAATGCATGGGGAGACTATCTAGGAGGATCAAGGCCGAAACTTGAAACAACCCAAACAGTATAAGGCTCCACTAGTCCTATACACGGGGTGGATGCGAAGGACTCAATAGTCTTGTCACCACCACGATCTACCACACGACCCGGCATATAGGGTGTGTCGCAGATAAATACAATATAAGCACCACGCTTACACTGTCTTTACCGTTCACCCATGTTAACAAATGATCTAGGTGAGGGCTATACGACTCCATACATGAATATAAAGGCAAATCAACTATGCTAAACATGTAATCATAATAAACACCAAAGCATATAATGTCGAATATAATCATTGATAAGAACATATGTCTGTATAACGAATGTAAGGAACTAGATAAGAACTTACAAGAGCGAAGCTAGATCGATGTCTCGATCGACCTCTGAGCGATCGGGGAGCCAAGTACGCCTTGCCTCCTCCTAGATCTAGACTAGCTAGCTACTCGCTATATGGTGTTTCTAGGCGTAGTATCTCCGACTTGATGACTTGATCCGGTGTATGCAAACTCGGGTTTCCGGATGCCTCTGCCGGGGTGCTTATATAGCCGAGGGGTAGAGCGTGCGTCATTTGATCAAACTGACCTAACGAGTGGTTTAGATTGATCCTCATAGGCGGTGGAAGAACCTTCTGAAAGTAGGGCTGAGGTGGCGCCCGGGGGAGGCCGACCGTTCCCACCACCAGGCCGATCGGGCTGGGGTGGGCCCCCCTCGGGGCCCACTTCGGCCAGGTGGTCCGTCGCTTCTTCTAGACGCTTGTTTCTTGGGTGCCAAGTCACGTTGAGTTCAGCCTTAGTCTTCTAGATTTGATTGTTTTAGCACTTTTCCCGAATGGTTCCTGGATTTATATGATTTACCAAATCTTCAGAAAAACTGTTAGTGGCACCCTACTTTAAGTTGATATTAACATTTATACCCTTTTCTCATGTTTAGTTGACTTATAAATATATAGGATAAGATGTGTCAACAAACTCCCCCAAGCTTACCCTTTGCTAGTCCCTAGCAAAGATATGCTAGCAGGATCGGGAGTTGCTACAACACTTTCACACCTCAAAAGTACTATGGTTTTCAAAACCAATTCTCCTCAACAAGATTGCTCTCTCTTACCTTCAACCTTTAAGCATAGCCTTTTCATAAATCTTGAGCAAATAAAAGACAAAACAATCAAGTCAAGCAGTATATCTCAAATTCTTTGATCTATCATCATCACGGGTTTTGCACATTTTTCGGATAAAACTCGAGATCACGTATGACCTTCTCTAGAGTCACACTTGGCAAGATATGGATGATAGTGTTGGATGGATGAGGGTGAAAGGTGGTAAGCCTTTTAGCCTAGCTCTTGAACTATATATCTCTTTCTAAGATTTTTAAGATCTGGGCTTTCCATTCTTGGAGAGGTGGGCTCTACTCGCCCCGGACTTTTGTCCATTTTTCTCTCTCCTTAGAGATGTGGGCTCTACTCGCCCTCGGACACGTGTCCATTATTCATCTCTAAATTTATTTTAGGGAGGTAGGCCCTTCTCGCCTAGTATGACACTTGTCCTTTTCTCTCCCTCTCTCTTCTCACTTTTTCCTCTTTTTTTTCGAATGTAACCCCAGAATCCTTTTTAACATTGAGAGAGATATATCCTAGAGTTGCATGAGCTATATGGCTTGATGGAAAATGCGTACTTCCATGTCAGAAGTAGCATAAATGGTGGAATGGAATGATCTTGATGTGTATGACAAGCTCTTAAGGATCATATACACAGGAACTCATCATATAAAATTTCATGATTTTTAAGATAAATTCAGGAATCAAGCTTCTCTAGGAAAATGATCAATAGCAACTCAACTTTTCATGAATCATCTTTCAAAGCCTAGACTCAGATTAAGCATGTACTTACACAGGTTTTGGGTTTAGAGCAAATTAAGTATTTAAGCTTCAGGAGAATCTAGGTCTGAAAACTAAGCACTTTTAAAAGGAATTACTAGAGCAACTATTCATCATCTCCAAGCTTATATCATCAAGATCATTATTAAAGAGAAAAGCCAACTAAGCGATTTTATTCAAACTAAGACCTTTAACTAAGACTTAAATAACTAGCTAAAACATAGGATAGTGATACTTATCGTGATAACTGGGGGTGCTCTCCCCCAAGCTGGATCTTGAAGTGATTCTTAATTCATCCTTGGAACTTGTTTGCCTTGAGGTCCTTATTAAATTCTCCTGTAAATATTAGTCGCACATGCAGAAGGAACAAATTATAGGATTATGCTATGAGCCTTCATGTGCCCACTTCTTTTTGGGTTTTTCTGAAATGTGTGGACCTTCATGTGCCCACGTATTTTTGTGAATTTTTATATGCAAAAGGGATGCTAAAACAAAAACATGTGAATGCAATTTTTATGCGCCACGATGCAGTACATGGGGCCTTAAAGAATGCAAAAGCGTAAAATATTTTATGATTTTTTTCAATGCGGTATAGGGAAATAAACATGCTAATCTAAATATGCGTGCAGAATATAAAGATAAATCCGAGTTACCTCTCGGCGAGAGTTTAGAGTACTTACTCCCATGGCGTAGATGTAGTGGCCATTGATTGATCGATTGATGGCCAGCGGGTAGTGATTGGTCTTAAGGTGTACTTTGATCTTTCTTCCTCCAAACTTGTTTCTTGGTGGAGACCTTTCCGAGTAACAGTTCGAATCTTGTGGTAGAAGCGGACTTCTCCTTAATCTCTTCTTCAATGTTCTTGACATCCGTCAACTTTGTGTTCACTTGCGTTGTAATTTCAAGGCGTCTCCGCGTCTTGTTCTTCTTGGCTGCTCAGATCGATAAGTATTGAAGTAACAAAGATACCTTTTCGATTCTGAGCTGAAGTGGATCTCGCCGATCTCGATGTAGATGATTGCTCTAGTTGTGTTCGGAACGGTCTTCCAAGCACGATGGCGGGATCTTGCTCATCTCCCATGTCTATGACTAAAAAGTCGATCAGACATAGTGGTCCTTTATCTTGATGTGTACATCTCGTGCAATTCCTTCCGGAATCGTTGTGATTGATCCGCCATCTGCAACATTATATATGTGGAATACAAAGGTAGATCACCATATATTAATTCAGAGGTTACCTTAGACATTAGGTTGGTGCCCGATCCGTGTCGCAACTTCATTTGGAAGTTCCATTGATTGATGGAGCGGTGGATTGATGTAACTCCGGGGTCTTCAAGCTTTGGCGATGGTGAAGGGAATCGAGGTTCTCATTCTCGATTGAATCGTGTTGATCATCCAAACTTCCTCCACATGCGGTTGAGGTCGATTATTCTTCTTATTCCTCCTTCTATCTCTTCTCTTCTTCTCGACAACTGGCTCATGTTCTTGGGGTAAGGATATCGGGGGTGTGCAGGAGCTTTTAGGATCTTGTTCTTGAAATTGAATCTCTCCTTCCTCCCATTGATGGTGAAGACGATCTTAGCGGCGTCGGCGTAGATGATGGCTTTGGCAAGGAAAGGACGTCCCAAAATGATTGGAGCATTCTCACTTCCCCGGTCTAGACAACAAACGAAGTCGGCGCCACGTAGGGCGTCCTACCCCCAGACATAAATTGTCTAGGATGCCCTCGGGGTAGCATAGTGACAGGTCTGCAAGCTGCAAGCACATGGTTATGTACAATAAAGGTGAACCATTGATTTTCTTATATATTACCTTAGGCATTATGTTGACGCTAGACCCAAAGTCACAAAGTGCATTCTTGAAGGTGTAGGCTCCAATAGTGATGGTGGACGGGCCTTCTGGATCTCCTCTTTTGGCGGGCATGCCCCAGTCAGTCCATCTTGGGCCTTCTTCTATCTTACTCGAACACAGATCTGCAGAATAGATATCGACAAGATTTGCGATTCTAATTCTTCCTGGCGGAATCTTACTGGTTAGCCGTGGGAACAGATGATGCCACCGAGAAATCGAGATTCTAGCATTTTATTAAAGCTATGTTGGTTCTTGATGGCGAAGAAAAACTTTCCATTTTATTACTAATAGTTTTGAGTATTTTATCATTGGAAGCTAACTTCTTAGACAGTTATCCATAATTCTACCCGATTTTGGACTAAGTCTCTTAAAGGTGAGAAATTATTGGAAGAATTATTACCTTGATAATTACGAATAGTTACACAGTAGTTGGTCTTCTGAGTCCATCCTTGATTCTCCTGGGACGATATTGGTTGTTATTGTTGATGTAGTTCACGTCCTCCTCGGTGAGGCATTGACTCCCTAAGTGTCGGTGTTTCCACACTCTTCACGGTCATGCGGGATTCGAAGAGTTGCATGACTTCCATCTTCTCAGGGGCTTTATCTTCAAGCCTCTTCATCGATAAATCCATTTTGGCGACGGCATGTCTACCTCCTTGAGCTAGTGCATTCCTCTTTCTTTCTTGTGGGTTGACGTTCCTCGCTCCAAGCTTGATTGACGCCATCTTTTCCACAAGGTTAGTAGCTTGAGTAAGTGTAAGGGATGTGAAAGCACCTACACCGCAAAGATCCATCGTTTCACCTGTTGGTAGAGAGCCCGTGGTAGAAGGTCTGCAAGAGCAACCAGTTTTTTCATTCCATGATGTGGGCATTCCAAATGTAGTCTTGAAAGCTCCCATGCTTCGTGAAGATTCCTTGTGTTGTTGCCGGAAACTCGAAATTTTCCCCGTAAGGCATTGGTTTTGCCTATAGGAAAGAACTTTGCCGTAAAGGCGAGAACACAATGTCCAAGTTGTAAATTTGTCTTTGTTGGAGTAAAACCATTGCTTCGCCCAATAATGAGAATGGGAATAAGCGAAGTAGGACTGCATCACTTGGCACATCTTTGATCGTGAAGGTGCTACATATCTCCAAGAAATGTTGAAGGTGTTTGTTGGCATCTTCATGAGCTTTTCCACAAAATTGGCTAGCTTGTACCATGTTGATCAGTGCAGGTTTGAGCTCAAAAGCAGCATTTCCTACAGCGACCGTCGGACCAGTACGAATGTTGTCCGGTCGGTCATGAGTATTCGCGTAGGGACTTCTTTGCCATTACTTCAAATGTGGGTGTTAAGTTTCGCGCTGTTGAATCTCCCAAGGCAGAAGTCGTGAGCCGAGAATCAGGAGACCTGAGCTTTGACCTTGCCTTCCTTAAGATTTTCTCGGATCTGAAACGAAGTTTTACGGAAGATTCTTATTCATACATTACCCCGAAATAAGATAGACAAAAGTGGAAAGAATAAGGGTAAACCTGTTTAAGCAATGATAATTTGGGTTCTCGATACATTATGTGTGAGAGATGCATGCATGCTATTACTAAAACTTTTTCATCTAGGCTATAGACTTTCTTTCCCGAACGGCGCCAAAAATGCTTGTTGACATTGCTAACGCCATCGACTAGAAACGGATATAAGATCCATCTCTATCGACGGCACGAAATGCAAAGGTATATCTTAACATGATGCTAAGTGTATATCGGATGTTGCTTCAGATTAAACTAAAGGTGAACTCGACACGATTCATAGCACAACTCGATATAGGTTGTCACTGACTGGTGTGCCAAAAAACGCATGGATATGGTACTCTTACATATGCCTTGGATCTCTAGAAAAGAAGATATATATAAACCGAATCATAAGCGTTTACAGATATGAATATACCATTGTAGCATTTTAACCGTGAGTAAAACCGGTATCGTATTTATATTCTACCACAGTGGAAAGAAGTCTTTCTAATCCATAATAGCTAATACATGCTCATCTCTCGTTTTATAATGTAGAGTGGCCAAAATATATCAATTGCTATAAACAGGGTAAGTCACATAAAGATAAAAATATTGATAGCATTGTTCAAGTCATAACATCATGAGCATTAGAAAGTGTCATTATAGCAAGAGAAACATAGCAAAGTCTAGTTAGAGAGGATACTCCTCGGTAACTCTAAACTATATGTCAATGCAAACTATGATTAGTGCAAACATTTAACAATCATGGAAGAAGAACTATTATATTAATGTATGGGAGACTATCCAGAGGATCAAGGCCGAAACTTGAAACAACCCAAACAAAGATAAGGCTCCACTAGTCCTATACACGGGAGTGGATGCGAAAGACTCAATAGTGTCACACCACCACGATCTACCACACGACCCGGCATATAGGGTGCAATCGTAGATAAATACAATATAAGCACCACGCTTACACTGTCTTTACCATTCACCCATGTTAACAAATGATCTAGGTGAGGGCTATACGACTCCATACATGAATATAAAGGCAAATCAACTATGCTAAACATGTAATCATAATAAACACCAAAGCATATAATGTCGAATATAATCATTGATAAGAACATATGTCATAACAAATGTAAGGAACTAGATAAGAACTTACAAGAGCGAAGCTAGATCAGTGTCTCGATCAGCCTCTAGACGATCAGGAGCCAAGTAGACGCCTTGCCTCCTCCTAGATCTAGACTAGCTAGCTACTCTGCTATATGGTGTTTCTAGGGCGTAGTATCTCTGACTTGATGACTTGATCTGGTGTATGCAAACTCGTGTTTCAGGATGCCTCGCCAAAGGGGGGGTCGCTTATATAGCCCGAGGGGTAGACGCGCGTTTGATCAAACCGACCTAACGAGTGGTTTAGATTGATCCTCATAGGCGTGGAAGAACCTTCGAAGTTGAATGAGGTGGCGCGGGAGGCCGGCCGGCCCCACCACCAGTGCCGATCGGTGGGTGGGCCCCTCGGGGGCCCACTTCGGCAGTGGTCCGTCGCTTCTTCTAGATGCTTCGTTCTTGGGTGCCAAGTCACGTTGAGTTCCGGAGCCTTCTGGAGTCTTCTAGATTTGATTGTTTTAGCACTTTTCCCGAATGGTTCCTGGATTTATATGATTTACCAAATCTTCAGAAAAACTGTTAGTGACACCCTATTTTAAGTTGATATTAACATTTATGCCCTTTTCTCATGTTTAGTTGACTTATAAATATATAGGATAAGATGTGTCAACACTCTTGTGTAGAGTGCTTCAACAACGTGAACTAGGGGTGGCTTAGTGCCTACTGATACCACGGGATAAATCGCGTATCAAGAGTTTGCTTCCTCTCATCCCCTTTACGTTTCCGCATTACATTCTTGCACTTCTTGTTTGCCTTTACTTACCTAGAGTAGTATCTTGCTAGGATTTGCTATAGGTTGCAAAACTTGTTTTGGGATGAGAGTTTCACACTAGAACAACCTAGTTGCACATCTAGATAGTATGTTCTAGTTTATGTTTGATGCAAATAGTGATAAGCCATAGGTTAAGGTTTTAAGTTGCCTAATTCACCTCCTCCCCCTCTTAGACTACGGGTATCCGATTCCTTACACTTTAGACCAAAAGTCTGGGTAATCTTTGCACAGTTTACAATCTCTCTTTCATGACAGCTAACTGTTCAGTTTTCATCTCCTCTAGGTTATTTGCCTCTGCCAAAACGAAGCCAAAATATTAATACTGAAAAGACTAACTGACAAAATAATATTACCTTTTCCTTCGATTACCTCGCTTAGTTGTCTCTGAAAGGGTTGAATTTCAGCTTTTAGATCTCGAAGTTTGCTGTAGTTCATAGTAGCTTCATTTTTTGGCCTCTTGGCTTCCTGTTTTGTATTTGACAGATCAGATTCTACCCTTGTAACAAAAATGTTCTACTAGGATAAATAGTTGAAGCAGTGATGGAAGTATGAAATAGAAACATATAACATGAAAACATGGAATGTTCAAATTACATTCAAAACTGACACTGCCATAAAGATGCAGCGGATAGCGAAAGCCAAAATATCCAATTTCATCCACATAGAGCAGGATATTCAAATTCAGAGTGCATACACAAATTTAGTGTTATGAATTCGGTTTTTTCCACAGAATTTCGTTCACAGGCTTGGCTTCTGTACACCTAGACAGTTCTACCTCCGTTTTCCAGCTCCAAATCCAATAGAACAGTATGCATGCACGAATTTAACACTTCGGATTCCGTATGCATGCAAGAATGAAAAATTCCAAGCAGTGGTGGTAAGTCTGTAGTAACTATACAAACACATGGAAGTCTTGGATAACAAAAAGGAAACAATAAAACCTTGGCAGCTGCACTCCATCTATCAAGCATAACTTAGATATATTAACATTGGCGAAACTTAACTAAAATTACACTTTTCATGCACAGAATTCCATTGAACATATGAATAGCTAGATTTTAGTAACTTTTTTGGATACAAACGACTAACCAAAATAATTCAAGCTCAAATAGTAAAGCACCTAAGAAGGCATGATAGGAGAAACACATTATATTGCATTCGCTACTAAAACTCACATAACAAACACAACAGGTGACTACAGCTAAACTGTCCAATTGCATTTAGACTGCACAGAAAGTTTGAATTAAGAGTACGCGCACTAACTATAACAGTTTGAGTCGGTTTTGCACACAAAATTCGATTCAACATGTAGGTTTCAGTTCGCATAATTTTGACAGCCTGAATCCAATTTTAGCACACAGTCACAAATTGAGCAATCAGTCACAGTACTAAAAACCTCTGTGTGATCTTTCTCTCACAACAAATCAGTCACCAGCTACCAGCCAGCGGTATTTTTCTCTCACAACAAATCAGCACCAGCCACCAGTCGGCAGCCAGACGAACAGGGTCCAGGGAAACACATATAAAGAGACCATAAAACTATGAAACGCATGATGCCAGAAAGTAAAAAAGATCTAACTGCTTATTTCCTACCATGCACCATTGGAATGTTCAAATTACATTCAAATTGAAACTGCATCATGATGCAGTCAATAGGAAAGACCAAATTAACTAATTACTTTTAGACACATCAGAATATTAGAATTCAGAAAGCATGCACCAATTTAATGTCGTAAATTCGTTTATCAGACATAAAATTCCATTCAGGGGCTTGCATTACCTGGACTTAATAGTTCTAATTCAGTTTTTCAGCTCAAAATACAACTGAACAGTTCGGTTTCAGGTTCAACATGCATGAGCGAACTTAACACTTGGGATTCAATACGCATGCAAGAAATGAAAACAGCCCAAGCAGTGGTGGAATTATGCCATATGAAGAAACAGACACGTGGAAGTCTTAAAGCATGAAAAGAAAACACGAAAGCTTAGGCCAAGCACTTCATATAGAATTGAACTTTTCATGCAGAAAATTCCACTGACATTATAGTAACTAATTTTCAGGGTAAAAAGGGCTAACCAGATCAATTTAAGCCCTAATAGTACAGCACCAAACAAGACAGGGCTTAAATTGCATTCAATACTGAGACTCCCATAACAGAACAACAAACATAATCATTAATAACTGATAAACTATCCAGTTATATTGGACTGCACAGCAAGTCCGAATTAAGATGCCACGCTAATTACGACAGTGCAAATTAGCTTCGCACACAAACCATTCAGCACGGATCGGAATCGATTCAGTACGCACGACTTCAACAACAGCCCCGATTTAATTTTACACACGCCCCCAAATTGAGCGGTTAGAATAAAAAATTCACACGCCGAACCACGCGACTCGCAGACAGGAAGCAGTTCGTCTGAAGTTTTTTGAACTATCTCAGACACAGTTAGTTGCTGGTGGTCATTCGTTCAGCGGCCACAAACAACACGGATGCTTTTGGCAGATGTTTGACAATCAATTTTGTGACCATACAGAACGTTCTCCCATGGCCGGTTGAGACCCACTAAAAATTTGTACTTGTGATATAGGTGGTATACATGGGTGCTATAGGAATATTATTAAAAATTTTATCTTGGTAAAAAGTGAAAAACACCGTGCGTGGAAAACTGACGTTCAGGAAAATATTAGCCGAACACTATTCCATCTATTAATATTGCAGTACCTAAAATAACATATTTTTTTATAATTACAAATTTACTCATTAAAAAACTTATACTTATACCACCACTTGGTGGTATGTTGCACTGTAAAAGAGCCGTAATTCACCGTGAGAAGCCCAATCAAAACCACGGCGAGAGCAAGCTGGAGTACGTGGACGATTACGAGTGAGCCAAAATAATATAAGTGTTGTGGATTTACTTTTTTTAAAAGGAAAAAAAACTGTTGTAGGCGATGGCAAGATGCACAGCACGGAGCAGCAACTGTTTTTTTACAATCAAATGTTTGTTTGCATAGAGCTATTTGTTTATAGGCCATATGTGGCAAGAAGTATGGATGTCGTTGGATGCTTAAGGAACGGTCAGCACCAATCTACCTCACCCTGAGGTAGTTCCAACAACTTCAGAGGATCCCGCTCCCGCAGACATGCTCGCGGCCACAAACTGTAAACCCCAAAATCACACGCACGTGTCGGAGGAGGCGGGAGTTGAAGCCCGGGGAAATGGGAGAGAGGGAAGAGGCGGAGCTCGCGAAAATTGCAACGGAATTGGTTAAGCGTTGGGTCTCTCTACTTTATATAGCGAGACAAAGGGAAGGACGCGGGGCATCTGGGCTGCTCTGGAAGGATCAACACACCTTGGTCTCATGGGCCGCTCGGCCTTGGCTGAGCCCAACAGGCTAAGTCCGGGCCCGTGCTCTTATAGGGCCAGGCTGGATAGAGAAAAGGTTGAAAAAACAGGCAGCCTAAACGTTTTGGGCCCGTCAGAAAAATTTGTATGTATACGTTTTTCACTAGAGAAGAATTAGAAGAAACCCTTGCCTGCCGGCCCAACACTGCTCCACGTTTGCTCAGTTCCAAGAATTTTTTTTTTGCGAATGGGCGTCAATGGTAGGGGCGGTCAGGTGGAGCCTACCCACTGGTTCAAATCGGTGCTCGACCTTTTCCTGGATTTATTAGGGATTTTCGATGTTATGCTTTAAGTGGTAGCGGCGTTCCGACGGCGAGCGCCGATGGTGACTTCGAGAATCTCCAGATCTGGTGCTCGGTCCTTGAGGTGCTCATAGGGGTAGGGTTTGCGTACCTATATTCATAGGGGTGAGTGTGCGTGCGTGTTGTGAGCGTCTGCGTTGTACTATGTAATCTCAAAAAAAAAGTTCCAAGAATTTTTTTATATATTTTTTTGTCTTTGATTTTCGAAAAATAAATGGACGAACCAAAATTTCGAGAAATATACATCTGCCATGACATTCCCGGCCAGTGCCCCACGGTGTTAAGTCCCTGCGGTGCGGGTGCGGCGGAGAGCACCTCTGCGAGGCCTGGCGTGACACGGCCAGGACCACGCCGGCGCTAGTGCCACTGGCAGTAAGGTCATTTTTTAATTTTCATTTTAAAACACTTTTAACCTTTTAAAAACAACAAGCGATAAGTGTAAGCATAATCACAAGATCATATCATAATTAACGAGTAGATGCAAATAGTTTATACAAAATCATGGTAAAAGTACTACTTGACTCTAGCGCTTGACCAGTGTGGTCGTCAGACATCCAGGTCAGTGCCACGACCACCGCAGATCCGTGTCGCTCACGTGCCGGTGTCGCTCGCCGGCCGGGTCGCTCCGCCGAATCCGGGTCGGTTTCGGTGAGTCCCAACCGTGCTCGTGTGTCAATGTGACGGCCAACCTCCTCGGCTGTTGCGGGGCATCCGTGGTCGCGAGAATGTCGCCTGCATTCTATCTCATCCTGTGCCAACGGTCCTCGGTGGTCGCGTCGGCAGTGGAACACGGCGGAGTGGACGTGGACGAGGAAGGAATATCTGCCGCAAGAACCGAAAGGCGGTGGTGCGAAACCTCTGGCGGAAAGATCGGCGCTCTAGGTGCCGCTGCCTCCGACTATCGAGGCTGTTGGAAAGAGCGGCGGTCGCCCTGTACGATTAGAATATAGTATAACCACAAACACACAATAATTGCGTGCATTAGTTGAAAATAAGGTCCACCGAAAGTACTGCGTCGGGGAACAAACGGCCGTACGTAGGTGTGCAGACCCCTGCGCCGTGCAGCCGTCTTGCGTCGGAGCCGAAAGCCGCCGGCAAAGGTGGAAGGCGCCCGCTGCGGGCCGTCGGCGGAGCTCGAGGACGGGTGGCGCGGAAGGAGAGTAATCTCGGCCCCGGCGTAGTTCACGACGGCAGTACCTCATGGCGGCGGCCGACGATCGTGCTCGACGTGCGAGGCCCCGAGGCTAAGCTCCCTCGCGGCCGATGCGAGCCGCGACGATCTCAAAGCACGTCGTCGCTCGAAAAATTAGAAACACATGTTATAATGAAAAGTCATATGAATGTAATATGTTTGCGATCGTAGCTTACCGTGTGTCGGTGATGCGT
Source organism: Cenchrus purpureus (assembly GCA_022644695.1). Lineage (NCBI taxonomy): Eukaryota > Viridiplantae > Streptophyta > Magnoliopsida > Poales > Poaceae > Cenchrus > Cenchrus purpureus. The sequence goes on from CP053467.1 coordinate 12,679,769, forward strand.
CTCGGCGCGATGCACGTCGGCGTCCGGCAGATCTGTGGTCCGGACGGGGCGGTGGCGGTGGCGGGTGCACGACGTCACGTCACCGCTGCCCCGCTGCCTCGGAGGTACCAAAGTACGCTACCTGTGCCGGCCGTCGTGAAGGCGGTGCTCGGTGACGACGTTACGCTTGCGCGCGGGCGCCCGATCGACCCGCGTTGCTTTGTCGATTTAACGACGCCGCCGCGCCACGCCCGCTTACGCGTCCACCTAGCATAGATGAAACATAAAATTATTGGCAACGAATATTTGTAACGGAAAATAATTATAAGCGGCAAATGGTAGCTCACCGTCTGTAGGCGGCAGCGTGGCGCATCGGCGCCTCTGGAAGAGGCGCCTCATCACCCGGTGGGCCGGCGTACTCCTCGGCGTGACGTCGAAGACCGGTTGTCGCGCGTCATCCAAGACGCTGGTCTCGGGAGCATAGGGACGAGAGCCCCGTGTGCGTGGGCGGCGACCATGGCGAGGCGCTGGCGTCCACCGGACTGGGCATCGACCATCCGGCCGATCGAACGAAGTCCTTATGCGCCTTCTTGGCTGCTCACCAGCCCAAATGTGCTGCAAAGAACATGAAAAGTTAAGTGAATCGAACTAAAGAACTCATAACGTGAAGAAACGATAAGGGAGGCATTACCTTGAGGCACCACAGAACCCATGGTGGGAGGTCCGGGTCGGTGTCTTGGCAGCTGGTACTCGAGAGGTCGGCCTTGGGCCGACCGATATCGAACCGCGTGGATCCACATCTCGCAGCGGAGAGGGCACCCCGTGAGGATCCCTCCTACGCCGCCTCGACATCGCCAACACAGAGGTAGCTGCGGCAGTGCCCCTAGCCGATCCGGGGCATCGCGCCGAGGGTGCGTCGGCGATCCTCTCGAGCCCGAGGGGGGTGTACGACATCGAGTCTCCCACGACTCATGAGACCCACCCAAACAGAGGCGGGTAGACCTCCAAAACCTCTCGACGTCGGGTCGTCGGCATCGTCCGCCATGTAGTCACCGCACACACACAAAGGTCCAGCGTCACATTCATTTAAAATGCATACAAACGTTGAAAATAAGAGTTAGAATCACGTCGAATCCGGATCCAAGTCCGGTGGGCCCGTGGGTGTCGGGCGAAGCACGACGGGCGCGCGATCGTTCCGAGGAACGTTCGCGAACCGAGCAAGGAAGTCGCGGCCACATCGCGGATGTCGACGGCCCCATCGTCTCGCCAAAGACCTGCAGTAGTCCTCCCAACATCGCGGCGTCCTCATGGCGTCATCTCGCCGACGGGAAGTGGAGCGTGTGTCTCTCAGGGTCGCCACGGTCCCATGAACGCGCGATCACGTCGTGAGAACCGCGTCAACCGCTCCGCCGGGAACCTCACTCGTAGCTCTCCCCTCGACCAACCGCGCAGGGAGAAGTCTGCGGTAGCGTCCTGAAAAAAATATTAATTTAGTTAACGCAATTACTATTGTAAAGAAACAGAAATAAATAATAAATATGAATTACGTACTTCGGAATCCACCGTTGGTGTATCGGCATCAACGTGCGGGTCGTCCGGTAACGTATGTTGCCGGGTGAACGCGTCAGAAACGGCCAAACACGTGCTAGCGGTGGTGTGGGTCCGCCTCGTCCGAACAACTCCTACAGACGTGCTCGGTGATGCACCATAAGCGCAAAAATAACATAATTGAATCAATTATTCGAATTATACTAATTAAAACGAATTTTGTGAATATAAACCATTTTCTACGATTTTTATTTCAATTTAATCTAATTATGTGAATTATAACCATTTTCTAGGAATTTTAAATAAATTGAAACGAATTATGTGAATTTGCCCCATTTTCTATGAATTTTATATCAATTTAATCTAATTACGTGAATTATAACCATCTTCTAGGAAATTTAAATGAATTGAAACGAATTATGTATATTTAAACCATTTTCTACAAATTTTACATCAATTTAATCTAATTATGTGAATTATAATCATTTCCTACAAGTTTAAAACCAATTTAAACGAATTATGTGAATTTAAACTATTTTCTACGAATTTTATATCAATTTAATCTAATTATGTGAATTATAACCATTTCCTAGAAGTTTTAAACCAATTTAAACGAATTATGTGAATTTAAATAATTTTCTACGAATTTTATATCAATTTAAACGAATTATGTGAATTTAAATAATTTTCTACGAATTTTATATCAATTTAACTAACCTAAGTTAAGTAAAGTAAATTTCAAAACTAAACTAAACTAAGTTAACTAAACTAAATTTAACTAACCTAAGTTAACTAAACTAAATTTCTAAACTAAACTAAACTAAATTTCTAAACTAAACTAAGTTAACTAAACTAACTACACTAGACTAAATTTAGAAACATACCTCAGTCAGAAGTGCTCTGAAGGGTTGAAAGCCGAAGGTTTAGAGGAGAGAGGAGGTGGCTGGCCGCCCTTTATAGTGTGACGCCGCCAAACTCCACGGCGCCAGGACCCTGCCGCCATGGGGCACGGGGCTCAGCTGGAGTCGCGGCTAGGATTCCTGCCGTCGTGCCCCACGGCGGGTGAATGGCCCCACTGGCAAGAGTGCGGCAGTTGGCGCCACCCTAACGACGTGCCCCATGGCGGCGAACTCCTGCCGTGGGTTTGACTACAGATGTATATTTGTCGAAATTTTTGGTTCGTTCATTTATTTTTCGAAAATCTGAGCAGAAAAAATATAAAAAAATTCCAGTTCCAACTTTTAGAATTTTTTTATATTTATTTTTCTTAATTTTTCAAAAATATATGATCTTGAGAAAAATTTCAAACTCTAATCAGATCCTAACTCATTATCACTGGCCGAGCCAAACCACCATGTGAAACGGCGGTTAGGTGCCTCCTACGACGGTTGGCCGGTGAAGCGTGGCGGTTTCGGTTTGGGGAGCCAACCACCATTTCACACGGCGGTTAGAGTCGACCGTCGTATGAAACTGCGGTTTCTTTTTTTAATTTTTTTAATCTCGTTTTTTCATTTATTTTTCTTATAAAAAAGAACCAAGAAAACTAAATAATATTTGCATATAAAAAGGAAATAACGGTAGCCCAAATAGTTTATACATACTCATGAAAAAGAGTGTTGCTGCTGCGCAAAATAACAAAATTAAATCTAGATCTGTCTCTTCTTCGCCTCTCTGGGAACCTATGGTGGGGCGGTCGGTGAGGTCGTGGCCTGTTGGCAGCGGGTGGCTAAGGTCGATCTTCGGCCGACCCACCGAAAAGCACTCGTAGCACCACAACTGTAGAAAGAGAGGACAACTGAGGAGGATCCTCTGCTTTGTACGATCCTTGCACACAGTCGCACATAACCCCTTGTAGGTAGCCGTCGGAACAACATTGCCCCAACTGATATGGAGGACTGCCTCCAAGGGTGCGTCGGCGATCATTCGAGCGTAGGGGATCAAGAACTTCGACACCGCGTCTCCTTGGGACTAGTAAAACATCACATACCCAAACAACCAGAGTGTACGCCGATCGTTGGATATCTCGAGTTGCGTGTCATTTGCCATGTAATCGGCCTGCACAAAAAAGTCAATCATTACATTGCTTCCACATTTATAAAAACACTGAAAAATAATAGGTCAATGTATGTACGTTGAACTGCTGCAACCAGGTCAAGGTGGGTCCGTGTGGGCTCTCGAACGGCTCGTACGCCACGGTGGCGTGATGGTTTCGAGGAACGTTCGTGAACCGAGTAAAAAAGTCGTCACGCCAAGTGTTGGGGATGTCCACAGCCCCCATCGCCTGGCCTGCACATGGATGGTCAAGGAACATTCCCACGTCCTCAAGAATCACTGTCATCTCACCGATGGGACAGTCGGGCCTCCACAGGTCCAGAAGCGTGCATATCAGAGGGAAGTCGCACGGGAACCGTGTCATGCAATCCGCATGACGAACCTCAGACCGCAGCTTGTCCCCCTCGATTAACCACGCTAGGCGGTAGTCACTCCACGTGCTGATGCACACAGTGCAAATTTTGTTAGTACAAATACAGTTGTAAACAAAGATAAATACATTAATAAAGCATCTTTTTATGTATAATCCCAGACGGTGTATCGCCAGTGAATCGTCGTGAAGTCCGAGCACGTCTGATGCAGGCGCCTCTCAACAACAACTCGGCGACGATAGTGTCCGCTGAGCCATAACTGCAGCTACAAGAAAAATCTACAATTTTCTAAGCATTCATAAGAGAATCTTAGTATTTCTAAGAAATTATAATAAAATTATGCAATTTTCTAAAAATAATCTAGTATTTTTAAGAATTTGTAAACAATTTCTAGTATTTCTACATTAATTTCAAGAATTTCCAAACAATTTCTAGAATCACTAAACAATTTCTAGTATTTCTAAAATAATTTCAAGAATTACTAAACTATTTTTAGTATTGCTAAACAATTTCTAGTATTTGTAAACTAATTTCAAGAATTTCTAAACAATTTATAGAATTACTAAACAATTTTTAGTATTTCTACATTAATTTCAAGAATTACTAAACAATCTCTATTATTTCTAGTATTTATCACTAATTTCTAGAATTTCTAAATAATTCTTTGTATTTCTAACTAATTTCTAGAATTTCTAAAGTAATTTGAATAATTTCTAGCTGATTTCTAAATAATTTTTTAGTATTTTGAAGTAATTTCTAAAGTAATTTGAAGAATTTCTAACTAAGTTCTAGTATTTCTAACTAATTTCCAGAATTTCTAAATAATTTCTAAGATTTCTAACTAATTTCTAGTATTTCTAAATTAATTTCTTGTGTTTCTAAACTAATTCTAAAATTTTTAAACTAATTCTACTATTTCTAAACTATTTCTAAAGTAGATACATAATTAGAAGCGTACTTGAGTTGATACGCAGCTTTAAAGAAGGCAACAAAGAAGACGGGTGGGGGGCAAGACGGCAAGGTCGAGCGCCTTATATAGGCGTGCGGTAACCGTCGTGTTGTAGGGGTTGGTCCCTACCACCGGATCACACGACGGTTACCGGTCAATTGCCAAACCATACGGCAGTAGGATCCTAACCGCCCTACCGCTTGACGGTAGGGGTTGCCTCGCCCACCTTGCCGGACCACCCGGCACCGCAGGGTTGGACGGTTCCTCCAACCGTCATGTCACACGGCTATTGTCCTATCTAGCTGCTATGTGAGACGACAACTAGATAGGCCAACCGCCGTGTGACACAGCTGTTGTAGTATAGTTTTGAAAAAATTTCCAAGATAGTATATTTTTTAAAAATAAAAAAAATATAAACAAAAATTCCAACTTTTACACCCATTTAACCCTCTTTTCTTTTAAAAAATAACCCCCTTTTCTTTAATATAATCTCAAAAAAAATCAAAATATTTTTCCAGTCTAAAGAATTAACCATATTTTTAGGTTCTCCCCTTGTTCGCTTAAAGTTTTATGTAAAAAGCTTAAATAATTCAATTTTTAGGTTCTCCCCTTGTTCGCTTAAAGTTTTATGTAAAAAGCTTAAATAATTCGGAATTCATAAATAATTTCAGTATCTCACGCCTATAGCCGACACCGAGGCGGCGAAGGGGTTCGACGGCGTCCAAATCCCTTCCCCAGAGGCTCGATGTGCGACGGTGACGTTGGCAATGACAGTCATGTTTGAGATGGTGCGGAACTGAACGGCTCCCTGATCCGTTCTGGGAAACGCCGGCGTGTGGACTCCGCGTCCGGCACTCCGGCCACCGCACACAGGGTGGGTGATCGCCTGGCGTAGTGTCCCGATGCGTCACCGGATCGGGCACGGGACCGAGTAGCCTGAACGCGATTCCGGCTCTCTTTCAGAAGGCGTAACCGGCCAATAAATCCGGATTGAGGTGGAGAAATCCATGGCAGAATCGAGAGCCGTTCTGGACGTCGTCGTCATGGACAAGGTAGAGTCTTTCTCTGAATTAAAGTTTCTTTCTATCATACCTAGCCTGGATTCTGAAAATGCTAAATAATTTTTTTTCCTTGTGGTTTGTCTGTTGCTTAGAAGTCATGTTCCCGGAATATTGGGAACGTGGAACGTGGAACATCATTTTGTGAAATCATGGTACGATGGGGTATACCTATTTCGTATGTTCCAATCAGAGATGCAACACGTTCCAAGTGTGATGGGAACGATGTTCCCGGAATGTTGTTTCGGAACGAGGAACGTGTTCCAAGTGTGATGCTGGTCTTTTTAATCATGTGAATTCTTGTCCATTGGATGCTGACTACTGAGACTCAAATTCAACCGTCAAAATCACAATAACCTTATCCTCTCCTTCCCGTATCTTCTCCTCCAAGCCGCGAGTCCGCCATTGCCAGCGGCGGCGCTGCGCCGCTGCGGGCGACGACAGCGGCAGGCGGCAATCGACGATGGCGGACGGCGGACGGGCGAGGAGCGAGCTGCGAGCCTGGGCTGTGTCACTGCGGAGTGCGGACGACGACAGCGGCAGGCGGCAAGCCGGCGATGGCGGACGGCCGAGGAGCAAGCTGCGAGCCTGGCCCTAGCGTCGCGAGGTATGTCCCTGGCTTCATGTTTCGGCGGTATTGAATCGACGTTCCACACCCATGTTAGGGCGGTACCGGATCGACGTTCCACACCATTTTGGAACGCCGTTCCCGTTCGTCCCCGTTCCTCGTTCCGGGACGAAGTTCCCGCCACGTTCCACATTCCCGGCTTCTAAGGTCTGTTGTTATATGGTTGGGTTGCTGTAAAATTTAGTTCAAAATTCCCCGTTTCTATTGGAACTTTTGCGGTTACAGGATGTGAAAAAAAAAAGTTAACTCAGTCACAGCTCTCCCTGGAATCAGAAATGAGGTTTTTTCGGTACACAATACCATCTTGTACCACCGGTTTAAAAGGACTCGTATGTAATAGAAAATGATCTATGTGTAAGGATCCGACGATTGAGAATAATTCTGTACCACCGGTTTTTTTTATGGTATGGGTGGTATTCATAGGTGCTATAGGTATTATACGGGTATTATCAGAAATGCAAAGTGATATTGTTGTAATATATGAAATGAAATGTGCGTCACGGGTGACAAGGTGAACGGAGGGAGGGGGAAAATTTTTTCAAATAATATACATCGAGCAAATTACCATTTACCCATAGCAAAAAATCGATAATACCACCGTAGTACCACTGGGTGGTATTGTGTACCAAAAAAACCTCAGAAATAAATAGCACTTCAATCTGCCGACAAAATTTCATTTTCAGTCTACAACTTCGCCACACAAGTAGCAGTCTGTCCTATGCTATCTGACATTCACCTTTCTGCTTCTTTGAAAGAAAGAGAGAAAGAAAGCTATATATTCACCTAGAATCATTCCTAACAGCCGCAGCCGCATCCTCTGGTCGCCGCCAACGTCTGCCCCATCGGTCCCCCTCCTCTGCCCTACTGTGGCCTTGTCGGCGCTAGTAGGGAGAGGAGCGGGGACCCGTTTCCTTTCGTAGGTCTAGTTTTTTGTTTTAGGTTTGGTTTTCAGTGACATCAACAAGGTGGTGGTGAAGATGACGCTATGAAATAAGGTCTCTTCGGCCTCTCCCTACCTCGACGACGTTCTTTCCGACGCCGACGAAGGGCCAGTGAGAGTTGGTTCTGCCAGATCTGTAGATTCTCTTCAGATCTTTGCAGTTGGTGTGTTCGTCAGGAGATGCAATTGGCTGTCCTTTGGTGTGGCGGTTTGGATTTCTTTCTTCGATATGTTCTTCGTCAAGTTCCGGCTTCTTCAACCCGCTGGCTTAGTGATGAAGGATTGCAAGCCTGCGTTGCTTGGGGTGTTGCCCCAGCCGATGTTCTTTCAGCGTTGCTAGATCTCGCTGTAGCGGGTGGTTTTCGCGTCTTCAAAGCCTTGTGTGGCGATGGCGTTTGCAGGTGCTCCTTTCCCTTGTTGCCTTTCCAGTGCATCTTTCAAGCTCCGGTGGACAACGAACTTTGGAAGGAAGAAGACGACCATAGTGCTCTTCAATGTAATTTTATTTTCTTTGCGTCGTTGTGTGTCAGGCTGTCTTTCCTTTGTACTGCTATTTGTTTTCCTTGATATGAATCAGATATGAGTATGCCCTAAAAAAATGGACACATGCTCACTGCTCTTTTTTCAGTGATTGTTAACATGAATAATGCATCCCCACACCTCACTGCATTTTATACATTATACATTCTAATATTTGCTACATATATTCTTGGTTTTGATACCATAGCCATATCATAAACTGCAGTCTTCCAATGAGAGAGCTCACTGCGACCGGATCAGTTCTCTGCCTGATGAGATCCTGGTCACCATCCTCCACGAGCTGGATTCCAAGTCCGCAGTGAGCACAAGCATCCTCTCACGGCGATGGAGGTACTTGTGGACTTTCCTGCCATCCCTCCATCTCAGTGAGATTCCTTTGCCCGATAACTACTGCTGGGTACGTCTAGGACCCATGCAAAAAGAGTACCTCAACACAAACAAGATCAACCACTTTATCCCATCCCTGCGATGGTTCACAGGGATTAAGAGAGGGGACACAGCTTTCAGAAGATTTTCTCTTGTGTTCTCAGGCAGTGCCGAGTGCACTGATGCCATGAATGGCGCGATAGCTTCTGCTGCCGAGCAGGGTGTGAAGGATATTGAGGTGGCGGTTGTCGGGCTGACAAAGTATGAGTTTCCTTCATGGTTGTTCTCTGGTGATGCAAGCTCATCGCTGGCCAGTTTGTGCCTGAACAATTGCAAGCTTTCTGTCAGCACCAGCTTTAAAGGATTCTCGGCTCACAAAACTTGTTCTCGTTGGGATGCACATGAGTCTGAAAGATACACAGGTTCTCCTCATGAATTGCAAAAGCCTCAAGAGTCTATACCTGATCGACATGCTTGATATCAGAGTCCTGCAGTTCCCAAAGCTCGAGGAATTGGTGTGGCTCTGGACTATTTTGAGTGGTGTGTTCAAGATCGATACACCGGCTTTGCGAAGACTGGAGTACTGTGGTGAACTTCTCCCAGCATCTACGTTTCAGTCCTTGCCATGTCTTGAGTATGTTACGTTGCAGTATGTTTGGGGTGACCATCCTGACTGTCATGCTGAAAAGTTGCAGACCATCTCTACTTGTTTTCCTCATGTTAAGAGCCTACACCTGCGATATGACGTCCCCAAGGTGAGCCAGGGATAATACTGTCCTGATATTCTTTAACGTGGTGCTGTTGAATCATTGGCTAATGGTTCAATTTTTGCAGTTTGTCAAACCGGTAATGCCTGCTGTTTTCTCAAAGCTCAGAGTCCTAACTTTAAACATTCGTACAAAACCTTCGGATGATCTTTTTTGGATGGCTATGTTTGTAGTTGCTGCACCTTTATTGGCGAAGCTACAAACTAATGTAAGATTGTTTTTCCATGCATTTTTCCTACAATCTTGTTTCAGGTAATACTTGTCATTTTTTGGTGGTAATGATTTAACTCATATATATTTTCCCATTATTCCAGGTGCGCTATTTATCATTTCTTGAATCTTATAATGGTGTCGTGTGGGATGATCATGACTTTCAGCACAACAGTTTGAACGAAGTAGAGATGTACAATTTCAAGGGAAGAGATAATGAGATAGCCTTTGCGCGACTACTGCTTCGTAGAGCTCCAAATATGAAACGCATTGCTTTGAGCCAAGCTCGTCTGCGTGAAGCTGAGGATCACCAGAGCATACCCCCTGACTGGCCTCCAGCTGAGGAATTCAGCCCTAGAGACAACCAGTTAGTTCTCTCTAAATTGTTGGATGGTGTTTCTTCCTGTGCTCGCGTGTTGTTCATGTAATTTACCTTTGGAAGAACCAGCAGGTACCATTTGGAAGAACCCTTGGTGTAATGCGTCATTGTATCATGATTGTAATTGGCAAGTAAGTTACTGATGTTATTGGAGAAGAAAATCGTAGAACAATGTTTTTGGATATCACGGTATTTAAAGCTAGTATAAATAACATCTGTAAATCTTTGAAAACAAACGTTTTGACCTCGACTAGGGATGAAAGTGAAAAAATATGGAAGGCGCAAGTTCACTAATGTTTTCCCCGTAGTTTGGAGTACAAAAAGATTGTGAGCGTAAAAACAAGAATGAAAATGATAAAAAAGCATAGAAGAGAAAATGAAAAAAAAACATGATAACTAAGGGTTGGAGACGATGGCATTTAAAAACCAGAAATGGCTTTTATAAATCTTTCAAATAAGGGTGCGTATCGAAACTAACTTCGTATGTAAATTATGAAAACTCTCGTCTCAGCCGCTAGATTCCCATCCGAGGAACAGACAGAGAAGTGGAAAATTTTATCACTTAAACCCTCTCACCATTACCTTTCCTAATCACAATTTTTCTTAACACCCCTGAATCGCCACAGCAGGACGGAGGGATTTGACAGCTGCTCTGTTTCCTCGCGACGCCGTGAGGGCTGGGACGCCGCCGCCGCCGCTTTCTGGACTAGTACGCCCTTCGCCACGCCGCCGCCACCAGTCCCTTCGCCGCCGCCACCCACTGCCACGCCGCGCCAGCCTTCCGGTCTCGCGCCCGCCGCGTTCAGCTGCTGGGCAGCTCCTCCCGGCCGTAAGGGGCGAGGGCTCGGGCGCACGGGCGCTGCAGTGAGGGCGTGCGGCGCGCCATGGACCTTGCAATTGTCTGCTGCTGTTGTGTGTATGAAATTGATAGAATGAAATATGTATGCATTGCTGCCTGATGCAACCACACCCAAGGCTTCACATGCTTTGATCCTCTCCTCTCCTCTCGCCTCACCCTCACCAGTCATGATTAGCCGTGCTCACGGTCAAGAGCGACCTGAATCCTCACATGATAATCTTATCGAAAGTCGAATTAAACTTGTTGCATTTATTTACTTTTATGTTGTTGATGCTTTACATTAATTGAGGGATGATATACACTTAGATTTGTTAGTAAATACTTACTTTAATAAAAGGGAACATATCAGGGAACATATCAGGTGGAAACCAACCCCTCCGTGCAAACTATGGAAACTTTAATCAGAGCCACACGATGTTGATCCAAGGGAAGGCTCATGGGAGGTGGGAGGGGTGATTTGCAAAAGTGCGTTTGCAAATCATCCCTCCCACCTCTCATGAGTTTTGCACATCACCCCTCCCACCTTCTATAAGTCTTCCCTTTGATCAACATCGTGTGGCTCTGATTGAAGTTTACATAGTTTGCACGGAGAGGTTGGTTTCCACCTGATATGTTCCCTTAATAAAATTTGATGAACTAAAAGGCTACTGCTTTGTTGTCAAAAAAAAAGTTACTGCTCAAAACCCTTCAACCTTCCACTTATAAAGCCTCGCATGTTTATTACATTACTTTCTCTTTGCTGAGTACGACATGTGCTCACGTTTGTTTTTATTATTGCAACTATACAACTCAGACGCTGCTCAGACTGAGAGAGATTTGAAAATTCTCCCGGAGACTTCGCGGAGTTCTAGGTGTGTGTTACTAGTCAGCTGCCTATGGAGGCGTTCTTTCCGCTGCTAGATACTGTTTTTTTGTTTCGTTATGATACTATCGGTCATGTAATGGTTATTAAACTTTCTTTTGCGCTTTGACACTATCTTTTGGTATACACTGAGTCATTATATGTGTGAACTTTGATCCTGGTGCACATGTAATATATGCATTCGAATTTGCCTTTAAATTCGGGTGTGACAAACGTGCTACGAGAATTGGTTTTTCATAAGCCTTGGGAGATGAATGGTATCCTTATGTAGTCCCATATGGGTCTAGTCATACAATCAATTATGAAATGGATTGAATTACAAAGAGGATCTCATACAAACTACTGGCACTTGATCCATTTTTATATGCACAGTTTTCATGCATAAAACAACTATACAAGCAGTAAACAATCTATGGCCAATGACTAAGTTTAGCTGGTTTAACAATCAGTAAGCAATCACAAAACTTAAAAGTATATCAAGCCGGTCAAAGGCTGAAGAAAAACATACCACTAGATATACATATGCATTCGCAAAGCCACCACGAGATATAAATCTGTGAGATAAATATCCAAACAAAGTAGCAGACTGAGCTGAAATCAATGCCACATTCACAATTGTGAATTGTTAGGCTGAAGCTGAAGTGGATATTGCATCAACCATTCAGACTCTCATCCTCTTCAATTATGAAATCTGGTGGCAAAGAATATTCCCTTATTACTACTCATTTCTTTATTAGTTTACCTGTGGGTGTTATGCTACTCCTGCTTTTGTCAATATTGTTCAGTTGACATGGCAGTCACGCCACTCGCATTGGTGTAAACAATCATGAGAAATTGAAATCATAGTTCATATACCTACTTTCACTATATGTTAGTATTGATTCTTATCCAGAGGGCCTGAAACTTCTGTACTGAGCATATGTTGCTCCATGATTTCACCAGTTTTTGGATTTTTCCTGGAGTACTTAGGCCTAATCAGGTAAGGTATAAGTATAACCCTATAAGTTTTATTATAAAATCCAGGAACTAGCTTGAGAAGCCCAGATTTGGTGAGCAAATTTAGATTTACATAGTAAGAAAAGAATTGGAAAATGTTTTCAATCTACCATTCTTCGGCCGATTTGACTAGCACAGGATTTTTGGTCATTGATTCAATCCCAAAACTTGCTAAAATCAGTGAGAGTAGCATGCCACAAAATTAATTAGGTGGAGAAATTAACAAAGCTAGCTGACCCACAAAATACCATTGGGTACCCACTTGCATCCTTAGAGAAGGATTGGGTGGCAAGGGGGAGATCAAGAGTCATGTTGGGAGAGCATGCAGATGAAGATGGGAATTTGGCAGAATCAGCTGCAAGATCTGATTTTAAGATAATGTTACACAAAGGAAACAGCAAATGGAGAATCTCAGTAGATGACAAAACTAAGATGGCCCACCAAGTCCTAGTTTTAATAAGGGAAAAGTCCGATTGACACCACATGATGCGTTAACTACAAAACCAGACATAAAGGCCATCCAACTATCAAAACCGTGCAAGTTTCAACCTTTGAGCGGTTTTGGAGGTGGTTTTCCATTTTGTGAAAATGTTAAAAAAAATGGTTCATCTAAAAAATCATAACTAATTCATTTTAAATCAGAAAAATATGGAACTTATACCCAAAGTTTTATAAAAATGTCACCTATCTATTGGTGAACTATTTGGAGTCATCTGCATCTTATTATTCATATTCCTAGTATTGTTAGAAAAAACAATAAAAACTAGAAACTTGAACATATAATATTTTTAAAAAACTCCAAATAGTGCACCAATAGATAGGTGACATTTTTATAAAACTTTGGGTATTAGTTCCATATTTTTCTGATTTAAAATGAATTAGTTATGATTTTTAGATGAAACTATTTTTTAACATTTTCACAAATGAAACCACCTCCAAAACCGCTCAAAGGTTGAAACTTGCACGGTTTTGATAGTTGGATGGCCTTTTATGTCTGGTTTTGTAGTTTAAGGTTGAAAACCAGACTTGTGTGCTAGTTCAAGGTTGTAAATCGGACTTTTCCCTTTTAATAATGATACTGTAAACACAACAATTTGAGGATTTTCGTATAAATCCAACTGAAGTATCCTTGCACACCTTTCATTGGTCAGAAGGACCCTACTGTTCCAACCAGAGGCATAATTACCAATTTTACTGATGGTTGTTCAGCATGCATAAGCATTCCTGGGTCTGGGTTCAGTACCACCTTTTCAACCAGTCTAACAGTTGGGGCTTCTGATTTTGGTCCTTGGCATGTGGCTGCACTACAAACTAGCCGATTTTACTGGACACTGTAGTAGAGACGGATATGGGATTCGTAAAGTGAGGTAGACGATCCATTTGCTCAATCTTTTAGCAAACGCCCAAAGCTTGAATTTCCAAGCTTTATTGGTGAAGATCCGGCAGATTGGATAAGCAAACTGAAAAATGTTTTGAACTGGGTGAAGTTTGCTGAAAATTTTCTTTCAAGAAGAGAAGCACTCGGCACTCGGCACTCGCCAAGGGGCCAAAATCTCCAATGGCACTGATTCTGTAGGATGCGAGGAATGAATGCTTCTGTGATAAACTATGTCACTGTTGAGTCCTTCAAATAAATGCAACAGAATAATAAGCTGCCAGCTTACACTGATAGGTTTGAAGAGCTTATGGCATAGATAAAAGGAAAACAACCCATACTGCTTGAAGATTACTTTTTTGTGTATTTTATATATGATCTCAATGTGTACACCAAGAGCCCTCCGAAAATATGAAATCTCATGAACCCAGGATAGTAGTAAAAGCATATTGCTCATGCAAGGAATTGTGAGAAAGTTATTACAGAACAAACAAGTATACGACAAAGGGTACAAATTCAAATGAAATTGGCCAGTTGTTCTAAGAATCAGTATTATGATTGATTGGCGCCTTGGGAAAAAAAGGTTAGTCTTATGCTCTAAATGTGGAATTAGTATAAAATCAGCCCATGGAAATACTGTTTTTTTCAGCCCTGGCATCAAACAAATTTTTTTCAGCCTCTCACTATACAAAATTGAAACAGATGCAAAAGTGACAGAGCGCACTGAGGGCTATATTGATGGCTTTGTTTCAATTGGTAGGCCCGGAGACTTCCCAATATATTTCCCAAGGAAGTCCATTGCTACCATGGCAGCTGTATTGTCAACTTACACAAAGAAGCTTTCATGATATGGAAGTACATATATCACAACAAAGGCTGACATGTATCAATGTGTACGGTGTAGACATAGATCAATGGCATTCAGGACAAGGTACCAACCAAGATGCTGGGGTTCGACTGTTAAGACTCTGTAAAGGGTTTCGAAACTAAGGCAGCATCAAATTCTAGCTGAATTTAAGAAATATATTAGCAGAACCACAAGAGAAGGTATTAACAGAATCACAAGAGAAGGTATTAACAGAACCACAAGCTGTAGTAGAGAGATCCAAAGGTAGTGGCAAGAAAAAATCTAGGATGGGACTAGTGGCCGGAAGGGGCCAGGCATTGATAGGTCTGATGCAAAGTGAATCTGAATCCGGCTCTGAAACTGGGGAAATGCAAGGTGGCATGGCATAGGGTTTGTCTACCAACCAAACTAGGTGGCTTGGGGATTCTGGACCTGAAGAAATTTGCGCGAGCCCTGCGGCTTTGCTGGCTGTGGCACGAATGGACGGAGAGGGACAAACCATGGGTTGGCATGCCCATCCCATGCAACGACGAGGATCGCAGTCTCTTCGCTGCAGCAACCACCATAACTCTTGGCAATGGCACGACGGCGAGATTCTGAGATTCCTCATGGCTGCATGGCGAATCGCCGAAACAAATTGCTCCGACCATCTACAACCTATCCAAAAAGAGATGAAGACCGTTCAAAATGCTTTGTGTAATGACGCTTGGATTCAGGATATCAACGTCATGCGTCTATCAACGGCAACACAGCTACAACAATTTACACAATTGTAGGTACGCCTGAGAGGTGTGCAGTTTACTCCCGATCAGCCGGATTCCATTGTCTGGAGCCTCACCAAACATGGCCAGTACACAGCGTCTTCGGCCTACAACGCTCAGTTCCCCGGACTACCAATTTCTCCAATGGAGAAACTCATTTGGCGGATTTGGGCACCGCCTAAGGGTAAATTTTTCGCTTGGCTAGCATTCCAAAATCGCTTGTGGACAGCTGATCGCCTGATAACACGAGGATGGCCCAATCAGAAAATGTGCGTGCTTTGTCATGCGCATGATGAGAATTTCATTCACCTTTTCACCCAATGCCGGTATAGCTTGGTGGTTTGGAAGAGCATCTTCGGATGAGTTGCGACACACGTTGCTGCAAACCCCGATTGGTCGGCTTTCACAGCTTTTACATCAATGGCCGACTGGTGGATCTAGGTGGGATCCTTGAAAGGAGCTCCCCTGAAAGGTTGGCGCACCCTGCTAATCCTAGTGTGCTAGGAGCTGTGGAAGGAGCGAAATGTAAGAGTTTTCAAACGAAAGTAATACCTCCGGCACACGGAGCTGACAACTAAGATCAAAGAGGAAGTGCGAGCTTGGGTCATTGCAGGTGCAAAACACTTGGCCGCACTAACTATTTTGAGGAGTAGCTTCTTGCTGCCTTTGTACAGTTTCTTTTTATTTCTAAGGCTTAGGCCTTTGTAACTCCTTCTCTATTAAAGTATTAATTAATACAAAAACGGCAGTCTGCTGGGTTGTTCTTTCAAAAAAAATATCAACAGTTTAGATTCCCCAATACTTTCACAGTTTCACTCCTTTATGTAAAAATCGTACTGGTTTATTATAATTGGGAAAAAAACAACTAGGTGCACAAAATTTCCCTAATGTTCCGGACTCTTGCTAGGTGCACAAATTCAGACTCTTGCTAGGTGCACAAATTCAGACTCTTGCTAATTCCATTTCCAGACAATAACCTCACTCGGTAACGATATAAAGACAAGAGGGAGATTCAGTGACAGACCTTCACATCCAGGACGTGCTCATTCCCCGGCGTATCCTCCCTGCCTGCGCCTCCTCCTGCTCCTCCCACGCCGCCGAGCTTACTTCCATTTCCATCCGGAAAGACAGAGACAACCATAGGGGGATCACCAGGAAGACGGGAGAGACCGCCGGCGGCGCGGCTATGGAATTGGGAGGTGGAGGCGGGTGCGCGGTGGCGGAGGGGGTGTGGGAACGGAGGATTAGGGCTTCAGCAGCACGCAACCCAACGTTCCCCTTGAATTTTTGACAGTGAATTTCTTACTTCATCATAAAAAATGATTTTGTGGAGGGAAGAAGGTTCCGTGGAGGTTCTCCGGCTGCACCTGCAGCTGGGTCCCACCTGCAGTCCCACGGGCTCCCCCGCCAAAGCTTAGCAACAGTGAACGATGACTGGTCTGCTGCCTTGCCTGAAATCAAATGTCCGGCATGTTTTAGCCGTTCAAGATGATGAGTACAAATGTAGAAGTATCTCTTTTAGGGCTCTTTTACGGTGGACCATACCACCAGGTGGTATGCAGTATGTAGCTATTTTTGGTAAGGGTAAATAGGTAATTTTTACAACATCGGACCAAGAAATAAATTTCGTTTATGCCACCAAGAAAAATTTGAAATGAAATTTTTTGAAAAAAATTGTTTTTGAAATGAAAATTTTGTTTTTGAAATTTGAAAAACATTTGGCCATACCACCAGAGTGAAATGAAAAATTTTGAAAAAAAATTGTCTTTAAATTTGAAATGAAAATTTTCGTTTTTGAAATTTGAAAACAATTTGAAATGAAATTTCAAAAAAATCGTTCTTGAAATTTGAAATGAAATTTTTGTTTTTGAAATTTTTGAAAAAAAATTATTTTCAAAATTTGAAATAAAAATTTTCGTTTGAAATTTGAAAAAAAAAATTGACCATATCACGAGAGGGAAATGAAAAAAAATTGAAATGAAGAAATCATATATATCGTTTATGCCACCGAGAAAAAACTACCAACAATACCCCCATACCACCTATGTATACCACCCCATACTACTAGTGCTAGTTGTGGTGGTATACAAATAATCTCAACCGTCGGATCCTTCCATACTAGTCCTTTTTCAATAGTGGTATGAGATGGTATGATCCACCGTAAAAAGCCCCCTCTTTTATTCCTTTTTGATAATTTATATCTTGTAGTAGTAAAGATTTCTTGAGGAATACTTATAGAATCTTCATCGAGATACATTTGCCAACGATTTGTCCATTCTAATTCAGTAGCCAAGCACACTACCTCACTGAAAAGATAGAGAGATTGTATATATTACCAGTGTTTTTTTTACGCACAACTGATACTATGCATGCCACAAGATGACTAGAATTTGCAACCTGGTTTTCCCCTCATAAACTTTAGTCATCTAAATCATTGAGTAAATTGTAGTCAGTTTGATTGGAACTTTGGTCCTCAAAGTGACTAGTGGGACTAAAATGTTTTAGTTACTTTTTAGTCAATTTGATTGGAACTTCGGTCCTCAAAGTGACTTACTAAACTTTAGGAGATGGTATCAAAACATACCCGTAGGACATTGGGCTCTCACACTCAAGTCTGGAATTAGCAAGTACTAATCCATTCCAAATTATAATTTATTTCACCTTTTCAACTCAAAGTTTGACCACTCGTATTATTTAAAAATTTATGTAAAATATCACTTCTTTTGTGGTAGCATGCTTTATTACTAAAAGTTACTTAAGAGTGACTTAAATTTGACTATGTTTGCACAATTTTTTTTTTGAATAAGACAAGTGGTCAAATTTGGGATAAAAAAATTAAACGAACCATAATGTGGAATGAAGGGAGTACACAAATCCATAATTCATGGAATGAACTTATGATTGTTCGAATACAATTCCGTTAGCTAATCTATATTTTTTGGATAACATCGAAATCCCATTATAGGACACAATCATTTATTTATTTAAAATGTGATTTAAATAACTGTGGCATGTTACCATGCAAGGAAAAACATATAGACATGAATATCAAAAGTCCACATGTTCTTTTTGAACCTCAAAATAATGAAAAGATTAAAAAATGTTTTTGTACATGTAAAAAGGTTTTTTTATAATTGATAACTATCGTTTTGTAGGACTGAGAGCTCGATACACCCAGCGCAGTAGTACCACAATGGCACAACAAGACAAAGTATACCTCTTTTTATAATGATGAAATCTGCAAGAGAGTGTTCCACTTTTCATCAAATCAAACAAAAATAAAAAACGAGTTTTTTTAAAACAATTCTCACTAAAAGTTATACCTCTTACCCCTCAGAGGACGATGATCAGATGGCAACAGCGACGACGCCCCTCTCCTTCCCTGTCTCCAGGTACGCCTCCTCCTCTCCGCCCCACGTCGTCCGGCGGCGGCCGCCTCGGGTGGCTCAAGGGCCTCCGCGGCACGGTGCGGTTCATCCGCCACACGGGGAGCCGGCGCCTGATGCGGGAGCCCTCCGTGGAGGTGCGGGAGACGGCCGTCGAGCACCTCGAGGAGCGCCAAACCGACTGGACCTACTCCAAGGTCGTCGTCGCGCTCGACATGCTCTGGAACCTCGCCTTCGTCGTCATCACCGTAGCCGTCCTCGCCGCATCCCTTGGCGAGCGGCCCGCCGCGCCCCTCCGTGTTTGGCTCGCCCGTTACGTGCTCCAGTGCCTCCTCCACGCCCTCTGCGTCACCGTCGAGTACAAGCGCAGGAGCAGGGACGCGAGACCTGGAGGGCGTGGGGGATGGGGATTTCAAGCTCAAGTGAACCTCTGCTCGGATCGAACCCGTCCATACCACGGCACCGACGGCCACATCAGGTGATCAGGTTCATCCTCCTCCCCACTGCGGTTCCTCAGTTATTTTGAAGTAGTTGTTTAAGCTATATATAGATGTGTTGGACTGCTGGTTCATATCATTGCTATTTTTGAAATTGCTTGTCTGTGTCATGTTAAATCCAGTGGACAATTATTGACTAGTACGACCAGCAAAAATAATTTGGCTAGGATATTTACAACAAGCATTAAGGTCAAAAGATGCGATCATAACTACTTTGTTAGCAGGACTATTTTTGTTTCTATGCCCCTGAGTTATAGGTGAGGGTGGAATCTTCATATCTATTAAAAAAGTCTCAAAAAACATATAGGTTTTTAGGTTCAGTGGAGTTCTTTTTATTCAATTATATTATTCCAAGGGGCAGTATTGGTTTTGAGTTTTTAGTTCTGTCAACATGATGACCATGCTTGAGACACTAGGTTAGAATCATATATATCAAAATTTAATTATGACGGATGTTAATATTTGTGTAAATTTACTGCAGCTTCATGTTATTAATGTCTTGTTTGCACACATTTTTTAGGTATGTGAGCTCTGGGCCTAAATGATCTCATAATAAACCATCAATTTGTTCAGAAAATGTTACAAGAACGATCCAGATCCAACCCTTGTACTGTAAAAAATAAATTTCTTGTGGACCTATTCACAGCCTCTCTTTTTAGTAACCATGCATGTTTCCAACCAATCTTTCTAATCTTGTTCAAATTATCTTGCAGTGGATGTCATACGGATAGAACAATCAGCCAGGCCATTCTTCTGAATATATGTAGATGCAATTGATTAGAACTGTGGCCAGAACAATTGATTGGAATTTACTCTGTTCTTGGTGATCAGCAACAAGCATGAAAAAGACTGGTTTGTTTTATGGTAAGCTGATCAATGATGTTCAACATTAGGTCAGCATTCTTAATTGATAACATATTTTTCTTACTGAATTGTCATAAGAGTTTATGTGCAACACATGTTGCATCTCTCTATAACCTGCGGCGAATTAAGAGTTAAATATCCTGCATTTGTCAGTTGCTACTTATAGAAGTATCCGTTCTGGTCCCGTGATATATAAGATCAAATCTGAACGATTGGAGCTGCAGTCATATGATGGGTTCTCAGATGTAAGCCTGATCAATTCTTATAGAGCTGCACTGAAGTAAGCTATTCTTCCCATCATATTATTATGCACTTGAACTTATTACCCATTCTGGTTAATAGATTGTTCATAAGTGCCTATGCTTGTCATTAGATTGGATGCCAATTTCTTCTTATTTTCTCTTTTATGCCACACGTGTAATGGATGGGTGCCATGTGGTGGTTTTTTTAATCTGTGGAATGAGTTAAAAAATAACCACGCCTTGGTTTCAATGGAAATTAAAATCCTTGCCATTTATAAAGACATGCAAAGAAGAATTGGGTTGCTGTTGGATTTAGCTTTCCTGTCCAATTTAACATGGTTATTTTTTGTAATCTTTTTTTTTTGCAAGGAGAAAAGTCAACATTAAAGCTGACAAAGCTTAGGCAAGCAAAAGAGAATAAGAAATATTTCCTTAGTTGGTGGATGAATTAGAAAGCTTTTGCAAGTTATGCAATCTACATTTCTTTTGGTATAACCTAACTGCGATAGTGATCAGAATTGAATTGATTGTTCTTTTATGGATACTTTATCTCCATGTGGAGCACTTTTGGTTATTGTGAATCCAGGATAACAGGCTGATATTCATCTGGAGACTCTAAATTTGTGTCTTTGCTTATGCAGATGCATCTCTTCTACCTGATGGCCAAGGAAGGGGTTCCAGAATAGCAGGATTGGGTGTTCTAATTGATCTCAGATCCACAATTTTTTCATGTCATTTACGGTTTCTGGGTAAGGCCATGGTGGATTCAGTGCTCATGGGTCAAATTGCTGGCACCAAACAGGTTGTGGATCACCCTCCTCTTTCATTATACTCCTTCGCTATAATGATAATCAACAGTGCATCACAAAAAAAAGTCAGTACATTGTGGATCAACCTCCTCTTTCATTACCTACATACAAAATGTAAAATAAATAGTTTACCAGGACATAAATAAAGGTATTAGGTCTAACAAAGGAATTTAGCCGAGGCTCGGGGAATTTCTTATCTCAAAATACACTACACAGCTTCGAAATACAAACTTGCACTCCTCTCTGTTCTTAGAACTCTCAAAGTGATCATTGGGGCGAAATTTTTTTGAATTTGTGGAACATTCTACTGCAGGTTGCTTTCTCAAGCATTTCTTTTTTCCATTCAGTGATTCATAATCTTATCATTATTTTTCTAGAGTTAACTGGAAAAGAGAACATACATACAATATGCTTGTTGAAGTGCCTTGTTAGAAAAATATTAGTGAGAACTTTGACATTGGTTGTCTGATTTGTGCACATATTGCAGGATGGTGATCAGATCAGGCAGCATCATCGTTTTGGAGTATTGGATGACAGCGTTCAGTACAATGATTCTTATTATATGCTCTGAAAAAGTTAAAAAGGTTGTAACTATAGCGGGGGAGAAGCCAGTCACTCTCGGAAACTTGACCCCGCGTCGTCCTCCTGGGGGCAGCTCGGGGGCTCCCCGCCGACGACCACCGCCCTCCGTGCCGTGCCGCCGGCCTCCCGGCCTCCCTCCTCCCTCCTCCTCCTCCCTCTCCTCTCCTTCCTCCTCCCTCCCTTCCCTAACCACCACACCACTGGCCTGGTCGCCTCCTCCGCGCCCGGCGACGGCGGCTCGCCCTCCCGCTGCGGCCTCGTGCCCGCCTGGAGCGCCGCCAGCGGCGTCCCGCGCTCCGCAACGCCCTCCTTCGCCGCCGTCGCCGGGGCCCACCTAACCCTAGATCTGAGCCCCGGCGGCGGCGGCCCCTGCCCGGCGCCGGCGTGCGGGGCCGCGGTGCGTCTCGGCGCGGCCTCCTCGTGCGCCCCGTCCGAACGCACAGGCACGGCACGCCATGGCGGCGTCCGCGTCGCCGGCAGTGAGGCACGCGCCGCTGAGCGAGAGGTGCCGGCTGGGAGGAGTACCACGGAGGTCAGCCTCGGTGGCGCCCGAGGCATGCGTGGTCCGGCGGCGGCGGAGGACCACCGGTGGCAAGGGTCCACGTGCGGACGTCGAGGACTCCGCGGGCGTCGCGTCGGCGGGCTCCTCGACCGATGCCTGTGCCACGGCCGCGGTCGCGCGCTGGAGCTGCGCGTGCAGGGTGACCGCGGCGGCCTGCTCCGTGAGCGCCTTCGCCCGCCACGCCGCCGCCGCCCTTCCTCCTACGCGGGAGGCCGCCAGGTCCGGCCCGGTCTGCGCCCGTCGTCGCGGGCCGGCGGCCGGGCCTGCTGGGTTGCGCTTCGCCCGGCGGCGGCTCCAGCTCCACCTCCACTCCATCCAGCTCCGCCGGGATTCCACGTTCACATGCGTCTTTCCCGCTCCCGTACTGGTGCGCTAGCTGCGGCTGCTGGCCGGCCGGCACCGCTGGCACCCGACCCGTGCGCTGCGACTGCTGGAGCTGCTAGCCAAGAAGGAGGGATGGAGGTGGCGCGCACCTCCCTCCCCGCCCGGTGCGCGCCTCTGCCTCGTGCTCGCTGCCTCCCGCTCCTTCCGGCGCCGGGCCCTGCCTGCGTGCCCTTGGTTCGGCCAAGAAACCCAGCTCCGGCCTTCTCGACAACGGTCTCAACTCTTCCTCGCCCAAGCGACCGTCTGCACCCGCTCCCTGCCGACCTCGTTGATTGCGCCCGCCGAATGTTCCACGTCGTCTCCCGCGGCCCCTACCGGGTGGTCGGCTCCTCCGCAGCACCCATCTCGGCCGTGTGGCGCCCCTCTGCGGCCGTTCGCCTCCTTCCGCTGGTGCCCGCCGCCTCCTGGCGGTCCCAGCTCCTCCCTCCTCTCGGGGCTCGCAATCGGGCGGCTTGGACCCTTCGTCCGGTTGTAGTCGGCGCTTAGGCGGCGGGGTGGTTCGGGCGGTTTCGTTTGGTCGCGGGGGCGCTCCTGCCGTTGTCTCGGTGGCGGTTCGCACCGTCCTCCACCGCCATCGCCGAGGATTCCTGCTGTGTTCTCCATCGCTTTGCTCCCACCTTATTTGCGGTGGTCGGTTTGGTGGCTTGGATATCGAGGTCTGGGTGAAAACCCTGTCTTGCTTCGGTTAGGCCGACAATGGTTGCGCTCCTTCCGTAACTTACCCTGTTGAGGCATTGTCGAGGCCTCCATACGCCTTGGTTTGCCAGGTGAAGACCTGGCCTGCCCCTTTACGGGTGGGCGGACGATGGCGGCGGCGTCGTCGTTCCCTTCTTGAATGCATCGTCCTGTGGAACCTCCACCTCGGCCGGCGCTGCGGCAAGTTGTTTGGCAAGCGGTGATGTGCGGGTCTTCTCGGTGTGCGGCAGCCCTTGGTTGTCCAGAGGGCCTCCCCTCTCCTTTGTACCCTTCTCTGCTTCCTTGTGGTGGTCCGCCTTGTGGTGATGCGGTTTCTTCTCTCCGTTCGTTTAAGTTGTAACCCTCTTGTTTTCTCGCTCTTTGGGGGTTCTCCTACTGCGGCGCTTTGTAAACTCTCTCTTCTCTTAATGAAAAATGTGCTTTGCACGTCTTAAAAAGTTGTAACTATAGCTTCTGTTGTTAAAGTCAGGCATGTCCCTTCATTTCTTGAAGCTGAGTGTTGCACTTTGAGTTAGTAGTGTTTTGGCTTATAAATTATGGTTTATTCGTGAAGATGGGGTGTCTATAATGTTCCATCCAGTATGTTCTTGGCCCTGTTCTCCTAACATTGAGATTGTTGCCTTCGATAATAAAATTATTGTGGTATAGAATTATATTTTTGTTATTGAATATGTCCATATATCTTCATTTTAAAAATGTAATTTTTTATTATATATTTTTAGACATGTGCGTGTCGAAGATGCATTTTACTATAGCTTGCTATAAAAAAGATAGTTTAGGTACCCTTGACCGGTAGGCACAAAGGGGTTTGGGTAAAACTAAAATTACCTTCAGCCTCTTCATAGCATCTTAGTTTGCTCGCGGTCACCATAAAACAAGTTGATGTCATCACCATAAAATGAAAAGTAGAAGAACGGAGAGGTTGAGAGACAAAACCACAATATTGATGGCTCACTATTGTTTTCAAAGTTCAAGCTCTTGTGGATGGAAGCAAGGGAATGCTATATTATTAAATTGACAAGAGCTGTATTATGATCATATCTGGATGAATTAGAACACTAGTGATTTTTTTTTATGAAAGCCATGTAGCGCATTTTATTGATTCTCAAACATAGTTGCATCATTTACTAGAGTTTTGATAATAAACTCAGGGGTTCATCGACCCAAATACAAGGTTGCATTTTTATTGATTCTCAAACATAGTTGCATTTTTATCGATTCTCAAATATAGTTACAGTCATTTACTAAAGTACTCCAGTAATTAGTCTAACCCTGGTTAGATTACTCAAAAAAAGTTGAACCCTGGTTAATCCATGGACTGTCAAAAATCACTATTTATTTCGTCCACGCCTTTTTTTTGATTAAAAAAATGCGAATCCTGGCCTGTGAGGCCGTGAGCCCATCCGGACTCCCCACCTGTAGGGATGTAAGCGGGAACGGGAAAATCCCGTACCGACCGACACCGTATCCCGCGTAAGTCGACCGTAACCCGTTTTAGCAGGAAAAGCAGGAAAACAGGAAAAAAATACAGGAATTCGGCGGTTACAGGAACCGGAACAGTTGGGGCGGTTTCCGACCGTATTCGCGGTTCCCGTATTTGAACAGGAAAATTCCCAGCGGTATTCCCGTATAAGCTAATAGCAAATCTCACTTTCAGCCCACAAATGAATCTAGCCCACCTCCACCCCGCCAGCCCACCCATCAATGGCACCTCGCAGGCCCGCATCCGGCAACAAAACGGTCACAAGTCCAACCTGCAACCCTAGCCCCTCATCCATTCATTCCTCCATTCCGCCGGCGCCGCCACAAGTCGACTGTCAACGAGCCTGGTGCCGCCCTCCCCTAGTCCAATCGACCACGACTCCACGAGTGACGAGTCCCTTGCCGTCCACCAGCGGTCCACCTCACTACGGTCCATCGCGGCGAGCCGGCGACGCACCCCTGCACCTGGGGGAGTCCGCGGGAAGTAGCAGCAGCCGATGACGGCGGCGGTTGTGGGGCTCCCACTACCCTGGCCGGTGTCCCTGCCGACGCCGTCCACGCAGGCCTCCGCAACAGCATCCAGCAGCAGCGGCTCCTCGCTGGGGTGGATCTTGGCCTCTGGGTTTGCAGGTGAGAGAAATTAGCGGCGGGTGGAACTAGTAGGCATTGTGTGCCTGTGCATGGTTGGCCTGTGCGGCTGTCAGGCTATGCATCAATGCCTGTGTCCCTGCGTGATGTACTGTTGCGTGAACTCTCATGGGAAACCTATGAAGTCATTATTGTTTTATTATCTAAACAGTGTCATTATTTGTTTGCATATGGATTATGGATCGTTGTATTTGTTTGTGTTGATCCGACTCTTTGAAGCGGTCATGTCAATCTTCCCGTTTTGTGTTATCGATTCCCGATCGTAATCGAATTGTTCCCGATCGAAATATTCCGTTCCCGATATCCTGTAATATCGACCTGCTTTTTCCGTCCGCTGTTCCCGGCCCCTGCTCCTGGCCAAAAAATACAGGAGCAGGAACAGTTAGAGTGTTTTCCCGACAGTTCTCGACCGTTTACACCCCTACCCACCCGTCGCCGCCATTCATGCTGGTACTCGTAGTGGTAGGAGCAGCGGAATATTTAATTATTTGCTATTATAAAAAAGTTTTGATTTCAAAAGTTGAATTGAAACTGCTTGAGAACGTTTTAAGAAAACAACTTCTCCTGGCTGTGTCACATAGATAAGAGGATGAAATACCCATAATACCCTTCCCTCATTTATTTTTTTATTTCCTTTTCTATTTTTCTTTTTTCTTTCCTATTATTTTTTTCTCTTCCTCTCCCCTCTCTTTTTTCCTTCTTATTACTTTTTCCTTTTTTCTCTCCTACTTATTACATTTTTTTTTTTCTTTTCTTCTAATTCTATTTCTTCTCCCACCTTATCTCCACGGACGCTTCCACAGCTCCACCTACCTCCCCATCCCAACGCCGGCTCACGGGCGGGATCCATCCGCGCCACGCCCCTTATCTCGCTTCGGACACCTCCGGCGCGCCCTTTGCCCTTCCTCGCCAAGGCGCGGCCACGGCTTCGCACCGCTGGCCTCCTCCGCTCGCCTCCACCACGACGCGCCGCCGGCCACCTCCACGCTCCAGACGCGCCACCACCGGCTTCCTTTGCGCCGTCGGTTCGACCTCCACTGTGTCGCCGGTGCCGTCGTGGCCTTCACTCCCTTCATCGCCACCACCACCTCCTCCCTCCTCCGTTTTCCCCATGACCGAGCCCGCGCGCCGTCGGTCATCCCAAGAATCGACGCCTGCCTGTCTCGGCCCGACGCAACACGCGTCGACGACCTCCTCCGCCCCGTGTAATATCCCTGATATTTCATTAGTCATAAGCATTGTAATTAGTGAAGTTAATCATGATTAATTAGCTCCTAAGCATGTTTGACAAGTTTTTTCACATATTTGCACAAAAGACCTTGGTCAAAGTTCGAATTCTTGGTCAAACCCCTAGTGATTCAAAAAGCTGAATTGGTTTTCTTGTGCGTTCTCCAAAATTCTCTATAGAAGTTCAAAATCGGCCAATATAAAAGTTGTTCCTTATTTCCGGGAACACATTTTTCATAATTGGTGGATATTCAAATTTTGAGTGCAAAGCCGCTTAAATTCGAGTTGCTGCATGCAGAATTCCGGCCGAGTTTTGCTGGATTTTCAACACGTTTTTCCCACAAAGTTATGCACCAAAACATATGACGCCCTTTGTGAAAGTTGTAGGCCTATAGCTCCTCTACAACTTCTAGTTTTGGAGATTTTTCCTTTAGTTGTCACTTTTGAGTTTTGAGGCAAGCGCGCGTCGTGCCTTCCCCTTTCGCGACCACGTGTTCCCGGCGGTCCCGGCTGACGGACTCGTCGAATCCGTCGCTATGGACCTGGGCCACGCCAGACCCGCCCATGACGAACTGGCCGGGTCCAGCGCGCGCTGTACGCACGCGCCGCCGCGCCGACACGCGCGCCCATGCCATGCCCGGGCGTGGCAGCCCTCTGGCATTCCAGGCCACGACACCTCCTCGATTCCCTCGCGCACGTTGCCCCTCCTTCTTCATAAGCTCGTCGGCCGAGCCCGACTATTTCTTTTTACGCCGCCGGCTTTGCCTGCGTGACCGCCAGCTCCATCCTGGCAAGCCGTGCCACGCCTCCACCTCCCCGTCCTGCACTCCTCTGCACCTCCCTCAGCGTCGCCGCACCGCCGTTAGGCCGCCAGACCGCGCCGGTGCCGGCCACGGGCCACAGCAGCGGGAGCACCAGGGGCTCCACGCCGCCGGCCACAGACGCCGCCGTTCCCAATCGGCCAAGGCCAGCCACCACCCTAGCAAGGTCAGACACTACCCAAGCTTTCCCCTCCGGCCAAGTTCGGCCACCTCCCAATTCACGCCACGGCTGGCTACGCCCGCCCAAGGACCCAATTGCGTGGATTGTAATCTTTCTAGGGTGTAAACCGGAAACCAGGGACCCCAGTGTAATTTCTGATAAATATGTCAAGGGTCCCTCTGTAAAGTTGGTTTAGGGTTTCGGCTGTACCTTCAAAAATCCGTAGAAATTTGTAGAGAAATCAGAAAAATGTAAATCCAACTGTTCTGGAATCCATGAGAGTAGATCTACAACTTTTACAAAAGTTATATAGTGTTTTTCTGTTTAGTTTTTAAATGTAAATTCAAACTCAGTTTGAGGCATATTTGTTGTAGTTCAAAATGTACACATGCGAATGCAATGAAATTTGGATATGTTGTTGTGTTCTTCATGTTCAGTTTTGTGACCAATTTTCACACATGTTTGTTGAGTAGAACTTTAGTTATGATTTTTGGAAGATGTATGCTAGTATAAGCTTGATGCTTTTTATAGTTCCGTCAAAATATAATTTCTTTCAGCACCAGTGCACCCTAGGCCTTTGTTGTGATATTAAGCACTCCTGGAAAAATAATGATGATTTTAGGAATCTGTTTGAGCAGTGTTTGGTATTTATGCTTGTGATGGATGACAAATTCATAACTTGAATTATATGATGAATCCACTTGAACATGTTGGGTTAGAACTTAGTTTTGGCATATTGGAGCTATAGGAAAAATTTGGGATCAAAATGATTAGTGAATCTTTTTGAATAATTTAATGAAGTTTATCTAGGCTGATATTTGTTTTTTTTCATTTAAATTAATGTATAAATGATTTGTGGCTGAAAATTTATATTTAAGATTATTTTAGTCATATTTTTCTGTGGTAAAAGTTTCATGCCATTTGGAGTCATATTTTAATTATTATGAATTATGGATGCATAGCTAGTTATAATGGAAAATAAATTTATTTTATCTTTAATTTGATTTAGAGGTGTTTAAGTTCAGTTGCTGTTTAAAATAAATTTAAGCACAACCCCCATGCTGATGGTGAAGTTTGTTAGTTTCACTTTCTTAGATATGCACACAATCACCATCAAAGTCATAGTTAGTTCATCATCATCCACCCCTTGTTTTTAATGAAGTTTAATAAGTTAATTTGAATAAATGTGCACACAATCCCCTTTTAAATAGTTGATAGGTCACTCTCACCACACACCTTACTTTTGTGAGTTTTCTTTGTTGTTTTGATGAATGTGGCCCACAAGAGTGGGGTTTAGTGATAATTCTCCTACCTTCACCCTATAATTAATGCATATGCATAACGTGTAGATCTTCCCGACGGGACGTACACGCTTACTCAGGAGTCAGGAGGAGGAGGGATCCGCTAGTGGAGAGCTGAACCAAGTTAGTGGGCGCAAGACACCGGACCAAAGTCCAAGAGCCCAAGGCATTGTTGAGTCAGGAAGGCAAGCACCGAGTCACATATAACCTTTTTGGATTAAAAGCTCATATCTTTTACCTTTCCAGTTTTTATGCTTTACTTTGTACATTTAAGTTTTAGGAGTTGTTTGAAACCTAGATGCATGATCCTTAGGACTCCTATGCTCTTTTACTAGTATGTTAGGGACGCTAGTGCCATGCTCTAAGAATACGGTACAAGTCGAGTAATGACTCATTGCTCGCGAGATATAGGATGCTTATGTTGGAATCATAAGTTGGTTAAATTGACTCGCTCATGTGGTAAGAGCAATGGGTTCGGTCTCGACCGAGTAGCATGGTGCTGGTCCAAGCTATTGAACGTACCAAGTGCTTATCGGGAATGGGACCGGTAAGCCTAGTACATAATGAACCAGTGCGGGGACTTTATGGCTACTAATCTTGAGATGCGTCTCCCGGTTTGATTCCGGTAGTGCAAGTGTGAGTCTGGGCGTGCCGTGTGAGGGCGTCCCAGTAACCTTGTACTTAGGACTGTGGCATCTGTCCCTAATCTGGGGAGTGACGGAACCGCCTGGTCGGGGTAGACCCCGCATTTGTTTTTCTTTGGATTCTTTGGGGTCTACCTTCTTCCGTGTATCTTGGGTTTACCTTGCAAGGATATAAATCGATCGATCGTTGGTCACTCGCCGTTATCTGAGTCGGCTTGACCACTGGCTACCCCATGTTTATTTATGAAACATTTTGGATTAATATTGATGCTTGATTAATCTTGTTTGCACAACCATGCTTGTTTAGCTAGGTGCTTACCTAGAATGGTTAACATACTAGAACTTGAGCTAAAATTTGAAAGTAAGGATCAACTCTTAGTTGCTTTTGGCAAAACAAACCCACCACCAAAAGCCTTGCATGTTTAGTTGTGTCTTTTATTTTTGGGTCGTCTTCTTTGAGTATTAGTATACTCAGCCTTGCTTATTTTGTTGTTTTCAGGTAATCCTATCTGGCCTGGTGTAATTCCAGATGGATGGGAGATTGAATGGGAGAACGATGATGAGGAGTGATACATTGTGGATGGCCTCCCATGTGTATCACGCGTGTAGTTTAATTTTCGCTGTTTAAAACTCTGAACCATGTTTACTTTTATGTACTGAAAAATCTGATTTGTAATTTTAAGTACTTTTGGACTTTTATGTAATGTAATGATGTACTCTGGTCCCGCCTTCGTGTGGGCTTAGCGCATATCTCGATCCTGTGAAAGTGATTTACTGGCATGACCCGAGATGACAAAATAGCTCTTGGTTATCGCTTATGAGCCAAGTGGACGGCTTAAGTGATAATCCGGATTTATTTTGGGCGGTTACATCACGGTACCGAGGCGAGATTATGCACCAGAGTAATTAAAATACCTTAACAAACCTGTTTTTGGAATAAAATTTGCCAAGATTAATAATCTTGTTAAGTGAGTAGGACGTTAAGGTTTAATCTAGTCCGAGAGGCCCTAGAGGGAATTTTTGGGTTCTTTCAGGTGGCTAGTACTCTATGGTGTATTTAATCTGACTTCGGCACATTTTATTCTGTCAAAACTTACATTCATGCACAACCATGCTAGTTCGTCACATTTTGCCATACGTGATGGTGCCACGGGAAAGTCCGTGAGGGATGGATGGGACCTATTCCAATGGGAACCCACGTCGCGTCTGCGTCTCGTCACGTTTTGCCATACGTGATGGTGCCACGGGAAAGTCCGTGAGGGATGGATGGGACCTATTCCAATGGGAACCCACGTCGCGTCAGAGTCTTAATTAGGGGCGTTGTCCATGCGGCGGCTTTATGCATGGATGCGTGAACGGTAATGAATGTGGGCGCTTCGTGAGTGCGGCACAAAGGTCTGAATGTTCTGTGATTTTCTGCAGGTACACTAACCACGGTTGTTAGGTACGCGGTAATTAAAGCGAATAGCTTTCACTAGCTATTATAAGGAGAGCGTATATTTATGCCTTGCCACAGCACTAACCCGATTTTAAGTTTAAAAGCTTTGTGAGGAAGTTTAGGACGCTTTTTGCATCATGTAAAAGATATCAAATTAAAACTGAACTTAAATCATGTGTTGCTTGGTCTTTATTTAATTTGTGTTTCTTAAGGACCAATCATGCTAGTTTGATGCTTTGATGAGGTGTTAAGCAAAGATTGTAACTAGATGCTGTCCAAATTTTTCTAAGGATTATCTAGAAAATTTCTGGCTGGGTGCTTTTTAGGGAAATTGTTCATCACCTAGTTAAGATTGCTCTCTGAATTTCTCATGATTTTAGGATGCTTAAAATTGAAGTTAGGATCAAATTTTCTAGGCAAGGGTATGCTGAAATGCTGTTAAATTTCTGAGCTAGTCTGAAACTCAAATTTTAACATATAGTTCCTAAATGAATTTGACCAGAGGATCTATAGCAAAAATGTTCATTATCTAGCTTAGATCATGCTGTAAAAATTTCATGGTAATTGGGTACTCAGTTTTTGAGTTATGGTCTTTTTAGTGAAGCTCTGCCCTGTTGAAATTTCTGGGCAACAGCACTCTGAAAATGGATCTTTTACACCCTTTTACAATCTGATTTAATTCAATCATTGAATACCAAAAATGTGAGTTAGAATGTTTCTGAACTGCTCACAAAAATTTGGAATTTTTGGGGTACTGGTTTAACAGTTATGGATTTTTGTTCTAAACTGCCAGTTTTTGCCATATGCATGTTAAACTCATCTTTGTGGGTCTAACGTGCGCTTGTAAATTATTTGTACAGATGGCTGCCCCTGGTTTCGTTGCGGTGGACGCTGATGGCACGTTTGCCACCACCGGCTTGCAGTGGAGGGCTTCACACGCATTGCGTGGAGAGCCTTGTGTGTCGTCACACACCACCCTCCTTGCTACGAGGGGTGGAATACGAGGAGATGGGCGTGCCTAGCTGCCAGCACGAGTGATCAGTGCTCCCCACCCGGTTACCCCGAGTGGGCGGACTTGAGCATGGAGCTCCTGCTACCGCGCCTTTGAGGCAAGTGGAGTTGGCGCCTTGATGGTGCTCCACACTCTCCACCCACCGACCGTAGGAGATGCTTCAGACACCATTGGGGTTGGGTCCAGCTTTGGACCCCAACGATCCTTTGTGGCTAGGTCGGATGGCCAATATAGCCACACTTCTCTAGATGCCACCCCACTATGACACGGTGCACTTTGGGCACGTGCTTGAGGGCCTTGCACGCTTACAGGTGACCTTCGCCGAGTTATCGCGATGACTTGGCGGTCGTCACCGAACCACGTGGTACGTCCACTGGGTTGTCAGTCTCTTCACAGAGCAGCACGGTGGATATACTCAGGCCATACAGGCTAATGCTGACCTTCGTGGTCCACAGAGCTCCAGTCGGCATACCGCTTTTTGATTGAGCGTGGCGACCACCTGCAGCAGATTGTGGACTTCCAGGCTGGGCAGCAGGAGTTGCGGTGCCTGGGCCATGCAGAGATTCTTAGAGGCTTGTGCACCTCCAGCATATCCAGGGCCTGCAGGACCAGGTCGAGGACTTGGAGCTTGCTGTTGAGGCTTTGGAGGCTGAGGTGGGCATGCTTCAGCAGGCACACCACCTACCGGGCATTAGGCCCGATGAGCAGATGGAGATCCAGCTGGACCCAGAGGAGGTTCAGGACGTTCCCGAACTCGACTAGAGGAGCTTGGTGCTCTATTTCTACATGTCGCGGGGAACTCTCCATAGTCTGTACATAGGACCTAGTCTTTAGATGATGTAGTAGGAAAACTTGACATGTACTCTTTGTTAGCCCTTTTGGTTGGTTTTTGTGCTAGGCTGACTTAGAGTATTCTTTTGTGTAGCTAGATGCTACATAGTGACCCACATGTAACGGTGATCCACCACATTTTGTAATTTGTAATTATGGTGGAAAAACACCTCTCGGCAGCAAACTGCCTAAGAAATGAAAAAGAAGAAAGTTATGGTCAAATCTGAGTTTTTGGATGAATACCAAAGTTGTTCTAAACTTGATAATGGTTATGCTCACAAAAATTCAGCATATTTGCGTGTGTAGTTTAAGAAATATCGAATTTTTAGTAAGCTACTAGCTGCTGTCCAAACTGCTAGACAGAGCTGTGGAAATTGAATTTTTTTGACCCCTGTAAAAGATGAATCTGTTCTGGAGTTGAATACCAAAGTTGAAGCTTATGAAATTCTACACATGCTGACCAAATTTTAGAAATTTTTGACTTTTGTACAAAGAGTTATGATTTATTTGCTCAGAACTGTGATGCTGCCTAAATCCTGAATTTTCCTAAGTTTGAATTTTCGTATGCATATTCTTCTTGTTATTCTTTTAAGCAAGCTTTGAATATGTATCTAATGAAAGTTCAAAATTTTCAGATGGCTGATAATACTCACAATGTTCCTGAGAGCTCTGATGGTCAGGGTGGTGGTGGTCTTCCTCCACCTCCACACATGACCCCTTCTGAGGCATTCATGGCTACCCAAACAAGTCTTGAGGCAAATCCGACACGCAGAACCTGATTGCATGAGAGGCTTCAGCAACCCTTCAACATCAAGGGCAAAATCAAGATGGGCCTAATGCAGTCATGTCATATGACAAGTTCAGGGCAATGAGGCCACCATTGTTCACCAAGGCAGAGGAGCCCCTAGAGGCCGATGCCTTCATCAGGGCCCTGGAGGCCATGTTTTCCATCTTTATACTACCTTGCTCAGAAGAAAATAAGGCAGGCTTCGCCGCTCAGCAACTGAGGGGTGAAGCATTAATCTGGTGGGAGCATTTCAAATCCATGCAGCCACAGGGTCACCAGATTACATGGGCCGAATTCAAGAAAGCTTTCAAAGAGCATTATATTCCTAAGGGGCTTGTTGATAGAAAATGAGGGAATGATGCACCTCAAGCAAGGGTCGATTACGTATATCAAGATGCTCAAAAATTCAATCTCTTAGTATGGGGACTATCATGTTGATACTGATATGAAAAAGATGGATCGATTCCGTGAGGGGCTTGATGGAGAGCTCTATGAAAGGTTGAACTTAATCAAAATTGATAGCTATCCTGAGCTGGTGAATTTGGCCATCTCTCAGGAGGACGCCATGAAGAGAGCTCAACAGGATAGGAAGAGGAAGTTCAATCAAACTTGCAAAGGGCCAAGGCAAGAAATTTAAGTTTGTGAAGAAGAATGTGCAGGGTGCCACCCAACCATCTTCATCTGGACGCTGGGTGATGAAGCAATCTCAGTCTAAGCCGTCTGGCAACTTTGGCTATCGCATGACACCAGATCGCTCCTAGGCCTAGTGCACCCCACCGCCCGCAACAATGAGGATCGTCGTTGCTACAATCGACAACGGGGCACTATGCTAACAAGTGCACACGCCTTCGACAGCAATATCAGCAAAGTTAGGGGCAAGGCTCTAAGGCTGGAAATCAGGGAAAGAAACAAACTGTGCAAGTGAAGCAAGGCCGTTTAAACTTCACCACAGTGGTTGATCTGCCAGAGGGAGCACCAGTCTTGACGGGTACATTTTCTATCCGTGGTCGTCCAGTTACTATATTATTTGATTCTAGTGCTACTCATAGCTTTATTAATGTGAAAACCATGAATAATTGGGATTTGAAGTGGTGTCATACTAATCAGGCCTATATGATTGCCACACCGGGTGGAAAGGTTGCTTCAAATCAAGTAGCCTTAAGCTTGAAATAGGTAGCAAGACTTTTCCAACAAATCTTGTCACATTAAGTCTGGATGGGGTAGATATTATCCTAGGCATGAATTGGATGACTCAGCACAAAGTTGTCCTAGATATTTCAGAGAGAATGTTAGAAATCAACTCACCTTTTGTCGGGAATTCAATTCTTTACCTTCCTCCCAAAGGCCATAAAGGCTCATGTGTTTATGCGGCCATAACTACTCAACTTGAGGACATTCCAGTGGTATGCAAGTACATGGATGTCTTTCCTGATGATTTGCCCGGCTTGCCACCGACGGAGAGGTTGAGTTTGTCATTGAGCTACACTGCACCGCTCCTATTTCTAAGCGATCTTATAGAATGCCACCCAAAGAACTTGCAATTAAAGAAACAACTTCAAGAGTTGCTTGATAAGGGCTATATCCGCCCCAGCTCTTCTCCTTGGGGCCGCCCCGCCTCTTTGTGAAAAGAAAGATGGTAGCTGAGGTTGTGTGTGGACTCACCCTCTCAATGCGGTGACTATCAAAATAAATATCCATTGCCCCGCATTGATGTGCTATTTGATCAATTGGTCGGAGCTAAGGTCTTCTAAGATCGATCTTGATCTGGTATCATCAAATTAAAATCCGACCTTGTGATATTCCCAAGACGGCTTTCTACTCGTTATGGACTTTATGAATTCTTGGTCATGTCCTTCGGTCTTACAAACGCACCTACTTCATGTATCTTATGAATTCGTGATTTATGACGGAGTTAGATAAATTTGTGGTAGTATTCATTGATGACATCCTTATTTATTCCAAGAATGAGGAAGAGCATGAGCATCTTCGCATTGTCTTACAACGCTTAAGAGAGCACAAACTTTATGCTAAGCTCTCCAAGTGTGAATTTTGGCTAGATAGTGTTAAATTGGGCACACTATTTCTAGCGAGGGTATATCTGTCGATCCAAGCAAAGTGCAAGAAGTAATGGATTGGCAACCCCTAAATCCGCTCATCAAATCCAAGCTTCCTAGGCTTGGTGGATATTATCGCCTGCTTTCATTCCGGATTTCTAGGATTGCCAAGCCTATGAGTAGCTAAAGAAAGGCGTGAAATTTGTGTGGAGTGAGGCTTGTGATAAGGCTTTCAAAAATTAAGAGAACTTTTAACTTCAGCCCAGTGCTAAGCGACAATTCAAAGTCATATGAAGTTTATTGTGATGCTTCAGGCACGGGTCTTGGCTGTGTTCTTATGCAAGAAAATCGGGTTATTGCCTATGCCTCACGGGCGCTTAGCCCTCATGAAAAGAATTACCCCACACATGACTTAGAGCTAGCAGCGGTTGTTCATGCTTTGAAAATGTGGAGGCATTACCTTATGGGAACCCGCTGTAATATCTTCACTGACCACAAAAGCCTCAAATACATTTTCACTCAATCTGATTTAAATATGAGGCAAAGAAGATGGTTAGAGTTGATAAAAGATTATGAGCTTGAGGTCCATTATCATCCTGGAAAGGCAAATGTGGTTGCAGATGCTCTTAGCCGTAAGGCTCACTGCAATTGCCTATCGATGGAACCTTATAGTGATACTCTATGTGAGGAGTTGAGAAGGCTAAACTTGGAAATTGTTGAACAAGGAAGCCTAAATGCTATTTCCATGGAGTCTAACCTATTTGATAGAATTGTTAAGGCTCAACTTCAAGATGAGGGTATTCTTTTGATCAAACAAAATTGTTAGAAAAGATCCTAAGTATGATTGCTTCAGAAGGATGAGAAAGATATAGTCCGGTTTGGGCAACGCCTTGTTGTTCCGGATAATGGGATTTGAAAAGGAGATCTTTGATGAGGGTCATCTCTAAATTCTCTATCCATCCCGGGAGTAGTAAATGTATCAAGATTTAAAGGAGAATTTTGGTGGTCCAATATGAAGGTGGACATAGCCAAATATGTGTCGAATGCGATACTTGTCAAAGAATTGGGAGAGGAAATTCTTTGGTCCAGCTCTAGTTAAGGATGCCGAAGAAAAAGTGAGAGTAATCAAGGAAAATTTGAGAATTGCTCAAGAAAGGCAAAAGAGTCTTTATGACAAGGGAAAGACACCTAGAGAATACAAAGTTGGTGACTTTGTGTATCTAAAAGTTTCGCCAACCAAGGGTGTCCAAAGGTTTGGTGTGAAAGGAAAGCTAGCTCCTCGCTACATTGGTCCCTTTGAGATTCTCCAAGTTTGTGGGCCAGTGGCGTATCGTATTCGACTCCCTGATCGGTTCTCTGCTGTACACAATGTGTTTCATGTTTCCCAATTGAGAAGATGTGCTAATAAACCGGACATGGAAGTTATTGAAGAAGTTAATGCTTGGATTGAACCGGATCTATCTGTCGTTGAACATCCTCTAAGGATTCTTGATATTAAAGAAAGAAAAACTCGAAGACAATCCGTGAAGATGTATAAAATCCAGTGGAGCCATCACCATGTCGATGAAGCCACTTGGGAAACTGAACATTATCTCAATGAGAACTATCCGGGTTTTCTTCAATCTAGACACCGTAAGTTTCTTCCCCCTTCTTGCATCTTTTAATTCCTAATCTCGGGACAAGATTTCTTTTAAGAGGGGTAGGCTGTAATATCCCTGATATTTCATTAGTCATAAGCATTGTAATTAGTGAAGTTAATCATGGTTAATTAGCTCCTAAGCATGTTTGACATGTTTTGTCACATATTTGCACAAAAGACCTTGGTCAAAGTTCGAATTCTTGGTCAAACCCCTAGCGATTCAAAAAGCTGAATTGGTTTTCTTGCGCGTTCTCCAAAATTCTCTATAGAAGTTCAAAATCGGCCAATATAAAAGTTGTTCCTTATTTCCGGGAACACATTTTTTATAATTGGCGGACATTCAAATTTTGAGTGCAAAGCCGCTTAAATTCGAGTTGAAGCTGCTGTGCACAGTAATTCCCGGCCGAGTTTTGCTGGATTTTCAACACGTTTTTCCCACAAAGTTATGCACCAAAACGTATGACGCCCTTTGTGAAAGTCGTAGGCCTATAGCTCCTCTACAACTTCTAGTTTTGGAGATTTTTCCTTTAGTTATCACTTTTTGGAGTTTTTGAATTTTGAAAACGGGGCAAGTGAATAGAGCCGGGCGCTATCGCGGACACGGCGGGCTCGGCCAGCCAAAGCGCGTGCCAGCAGCCCCTGTTCTGCGACCACGTGTTCCCCCGAAGGCAGTCCGGCATACGGACTCATCGAATCCGTCGCTATGGACCTGGGGCCACGCCGTGGAGACCCCACCCGCGGACGAACCGTGCACCGGGTCCAGCTGCGTCCCGCACCTGTGCACGCCACGCGCCCGCGCGCCGACACGTTGCGCAGCCCGCGCCATGCAGCCGGCCTAGCTGGCAGCCCTCTGGCATTCCAGGCCGCGACACCTCCTCGAGTCCCTCGCGCACGTTGCCCCTCCTTCTTCATATGCTCGTCTAGCCGGCCGGCTATTTCTTTTTCTACCCGCCGTCGGCTTTGCTCAGGAGTCAGGAGGAGGAGGGATCCGCTAGTGGAGAGATGAACCAAGTTAGTGGGCAGCAAGACCTGGACCAAAGTCCAAAAGAGCCCAAGGTCATTGTTGAGTCTCGAGGAAGGCAAGCTTTGAGTCACATATAACCTTTTTGGATTAAAAGCTCATATCTTTTACCTTTCCAGTTTTTATGCTTTACTTTGTGCATTTAAGTTTCAGGAGTTGTTTGAAACCTAGATGCATGATCCTTAGGACTCCTATGCTCTTTTACTAGTATGTTAGGGACGCTAGTGCCATGCTCTAAGGATACGGTACAAGTCGAGTAATGACTCATTGCTCGCGATATATAGGATGCTTATGTTGGAATCATAAGTTGGTTAAATTGACTCGCTCATGTGGTAAGAGCAATGGGTTCGGTCTTGTGACCGAGTAGCATGGTGAGGTCCAAGCTATTGAACGTACTCAAGTGCTTGTCGGGAATGGGACCGTAAGCCTAGTACCTAATGAACCAGTGCGGGGACTTTATGGTTACTAATCTTGAGATGCGTCTCACTGTGAGACATGGGTACCCTGGGTCCCCACGAGGCCGAGCTCACGGCAGTCACGACAAGTAGGTCAGGCCTGCAGAAGACACCGACCGATGGGTCCAACCGACCTAGTTGGCAGCCCACGACCTCCCCACGACCTTCCGAAGATTCCCCCGACGACCTAATTCGACACGACCTCAAGACTTGGCGTACAAGACAAGACATCGGTGGATTTCGACCAAAGCAGATCGACGGATAATGGCAAGTGTTGTAATCTAGATTTAGGTCTCTGGTCGTAACCGACCGAGTCGGGAAACCGACCTCATCCATTGGCCAATATAAGGCGGAGGTGACCCTTGTATCCATACGCAATCCTCAAGCAATCTACACCAACAATCGGGCGTAGGGTTTTACTCTCAGGAGGCCCGAACCAGTATAAACTCGCCGTGTTCTCTTTGTTCCGTGTACTCTTGCACAACCTTCGAGTTCTTAGCCTTAGATTCCACCTCGCCCGAACAACTAAACCACGGGGATTAACACCCCGTGGGCTGTCTAGATCTCACCATCGGCGGTTGGCGCGCTGAGGGGCGAATCAAAGTTCTTCGTGCAACTCGATGGTTTCGACCAACAGGCGTCATCTTCCGGAGAGCATGGCGGACATCCTCACCAATCCGTCGACATACGCCCGGCTCCATGCCTAAACCCATCGCTTCCACCGCCTCGTCATCGAGAACACGCGGTCACCTCCGACCAACGGATCGGGGCGGATCCGTTAACGGAATCCCACCCACCCACTCCTAGCGACTGATCGCGGGGATCGATCGTGTTGAAGGCATGCTCGACACGATCAAAATCTGCGAACACGTCAAAGCGCTCTCGCGGGACCTCATCATCATCCAAAGATGCCTCTTGGCTTGCGAACGCAGCGACTCACATAGCATCCGCCTACATGAAACGCAAGATCCGGATCGAACTGGACCCAAGACACCAGTTGTGGAAACCGCAGGAGTCACCTTGACGAACCCCGCCTATCCACAGAATCCCAAACACCACGGCTCGCCATGCCGTGTCCTCAAGAAGCCGACCTCTTCTGCGGCCCATCGCCGCGGATGAACCGGAGCCGTCTCGGACCTCGCGTTCCGGATCGCCCGCACAACTATCTCCCCGAACTATCAGGAAGAGCTCGAGACCCTAGATCGCAAGGTCATGGTCGTCTCTGCGGATGTACCACCTCAAGATGGAGAAAGAGATGAACAACGCAGCACGCCAACGCCGGCATGTGGCAGCTGCTCGTAGGCAACAAGAACTCGCTGCGGCTGCTCCGGCCCATGGTCAACACGCAGCCAATCTTTGGGCAAGAGCGACAACATCGGGCAAGCACTGCGCACCGACCAAACCATCGGCGGCATGAACCTCATGCAAACCGCACTGCGTGCGAGAGACCTCTGAGGGACTTTGAGCGGGATGGCCTCGGCGTCTACAACTCTCCTCAAACCAACTTTGGAGCCGCTCTTGCGGCACTAAACCAGCTTGAGGATACTCCCACGATACTCGGTGTCTCCAAGCTAATGTCGCGTCGCCGCCGCGATTGAAGAAAGAGGCCTGGATACGGTAGATCGGACAAGTTCCTACTCCAGAGTAGATCGGGAACGTCCTCGCCAACGACGTCGTAGCAACGGTCCCTTGAGCCGATGGCAAGAGGGACGAGGTGAAAACGGTGATGCAACCGGCCAATCCCGCCCGCCAACGCTGGAGCCAACCTCGCCGCCAATGCTGCGGACCAACCTTCCGATCAATGCGCGCCAATGCTGCAGTAACGTCGCCAACAATGCAGCTAATGCCCGCCTAAACAAGCGCCGCAAACCCAAGGCAAAATGCCGGAGCACAACCTCCACCGGTGCAAGCTAACCACGCTGAAGGAAGTCAGCGTCGACGTATAAGAGACGAAGTGGAGATAGCATGACGTGCTAACTACGACCGCGATCATGGGGTCCCCGACGCCCTTGATGCCAACAACCCCTCAAGCAATGAGCTGCGGAACATGCATGACCAAGAACTTCTACGACGCGCCCAGTACGACCAAGACAACGGCCCTCCCGATGACCTCTACGTCATCCCGACGGCCTACGCCCCGTCAGCAAGCCCGGGTGCGGTCAACAACTTCCCTGCGTTCTCACGACGTCTCCGGACGATCAGATACCCCAAAGACTTCAAGCTAGCTATCGAGAAATATGACGATCGCTCAGGACCCAAGTATATGGCTCAAAATGTACAGATCGCATGCGTGCTTCGAGGCAACGAAGACCACATGGCGGGATACTTCCCCTTGTGATGGGCAAGCGCCACTCGTGGCGACAATCTCGGCGAGTGCATCACCTCTTGGGCAACATTGTCTCGGCTCTTCACGACCAACTACCAGGCGACCTACAACCGACCTGGTAACACTCATCACCTCGCCAGAGTGCGGATGAGGCGTGGCGAAACTCTTGAGTACACCAAGCTGCTACTTGAGAATCGCAACACCCTCGCGGGTGTCAAAGGCGAGGGCGTCATCGTCTACTACAAGAAGAGTCACCAACATCAAGCTCTTGAGAAGATCCATGAAGCACGCTCACACCATCGCCGACCTCATGGCTTACGTCGACAAGCTAGTCAACACTCAAGGCAGCGGTGATGCACGACTTCAATGGAGAGGATCACGATGATGGAGGAAACAAGTCGCGCAAGCGATCCACCAAGACCTTCCACCTTCCTCGAGGGTGACTTCAACATGGTCATGGACGACCAATGTCAGTTCCATCGCGACGCCAAACATACCACATGAAGTGCGGCGGCAAGCGCGCCCTTGGGGTACCCTCCGAATCCAAGAAGGCCAAGAGCGACAACAATGCGGACCGAGCGGTGACCGGCATTTCGACAACCGTAACCGCCGACCGATCGGCGTGATTACCGTGACCGCAGCCCCTCACCGCGGCGAGGATCGGCGTGATTATCGTCGCGACTACCGCGCGATGACGACGCGACGACTCACCGCCACAACGATCGTCACGACGACAACCGCAACGGCGTGATGACCGAAGGGGTGATCACCGTGATGACCGGCAATGACCGCCGAGATGATCGGCGTGATGATCGACGTCGCCGGGGCGACCACAACCGCAACGAAAACAACCGCGAGCGTTCTCCACCACCACCACCTAAAGGGGCAACCCTAATGGTGTGTTTCAATCAGCCAACCGAGATCAACTTCGCCGTCGGTGGTCGCCAAGCGACCAAAAGCAACGGCGGCTCGATCGAGCGCAAGGGAGATCGGGCACGCGTCAACTGCGAAACTCCACAACATCTCGTTGGTGGAGTTCCCAATCACTTTCTCCGGGAAAGATCATTGGGTCCACATACCGACCCCGGGACCTACCGCTGGTCGTTAACCCCATAGTCGACGGGCGTTTTCGCCTAAGACCCTCATTGATGGGGCTGCTTGAACATCATCTTCACGCGAGGCGCTCGAGAAGATGGACTTCGACTTCAACAAGATGACCGCTGCGGCGAACCCTTTATGGTTGTGCCGGCAAGGCTACATACCCCATAGGTCGTGTATGCTTGCGGTTACCTTCGGCACAAAGGAGAACTTCCGCGGAGTACTTAACGCTGAGGTCGCGGACTTCGCTCCTCCATGCCATCCTCGGCCGACCTATCTTGGCCAAATTCATGGCCATACCTCATCACACCTACCTCATCATGAAGATCTAGGCCAAACGGAATCCTTTCCGCCCTCGGGGACATCATGGTCTCCTACAATCATGAGAGCGCCACCGTCGAGCTCTCCAAAGACTCATGGCCAAGTCAAGAAGAACGTCATGGTCGCCGGGCAGCCAAGATCGACCAAACCACTCTGGAGGTGCCAGAGCAGCGAAGCGCACAAGCACACCTTGGACCCAAGTCCACAGAAGAAGGTTTGCCTCGGCCTACCCGATGCATCCAAGGAAATCGCCATCGGGGCCAACCTCGACCCCAAATCCTTCCGACATGCCCGGTGTCCCGGAGGTGAGCACGCACTTGAAGTAAACAAGATGCACGACCTATCAAGCAAAAGCTTAAAAGATAGAAAGCGAGCCATAGAAGTAGAAGTCTAGCTCTTAGTTCGAGAGTGTAAACACCCGGTTTGGCTAAACCCGGTCCTTGTACCAAAGGGTGGATTAAGGATGTGTATCGATTACACCGATCTCAACAAGCACCGCCAGAAAGATCCCTTCCCTCTTCCTCGCATTGACGGTCGTGGACTCCACGGTGGTAGCGTTCTACTCTGCTTCCTCGGCGCTACTCGGGATATCACCGGATAGCCCTGCACCCGACAGCGAAGACAAAAGCGTTCATAACACCCCATGGCATCTCGCTACAAGGTCATGACTTTTGGCCTAAAAAGCGGCTGGAGCAACATATCTTAAGGCACGATTGAAGTGCGTGAAGTCGCGGATCGGGAGGAGCGTCGAAGCCTCGTGCGATGTGGTCGTCAAGACTACCGAGGAAGATCGACTCATCGCCCGACCTCACGAAACCTTCGCCAATCTCACAGAGTTCCAATGGAAGCTCAACGACCAAGTGTGTCTTGATGTACCCTCGGATTGCTCACAGGCTTCATGGTGGGCACCAAGGCATTGAAGCCAACCTCGAAAGTCGGCGCTATCGCAACATGGCCAAGCCATCTAGCAAGAATACGTCATGAAGCTTACGAGGATGATGGCGGCTCTAGGTCGTTTCATCGGCAAGCTCGGCGAGGCTTACCCTTCTTCAATCTATTGAAGAAAGCGAGACAAGTTCGTCTTGAGACGACGAGGCACAAAAGCGTTTGAAGCTCTCAAGGAATCCTTGGACCACACCACCAATTATGACACCACCAGTTACGGAGAAACACTCCTCCTTTACATCTACGCCACCACTAATGTGGTCAAGACGGTTCTCGTCGGCGAGCGAGAAGAAGAAGGCGAGCCTATCCATTCAACGACACAGCATGTATTACTTGGCGAGGTCACGGCGGCGCTAAGACACGTTACTCGACCTCGAAGTTGCTCTCGCACTGATTACGTCGAGAAAGCTTCGTCATTACTTCCAAGCCCACAAGATCACGGTCCCATCGTCATTTCCACTAGGAGAAATCATCCGCAACGTGGCGTTCGGTCGAGCTTGGAGAGTTTGACATCGAGTTTTGCCCTCGGCAAGCAATCAAGTCACGGATCCTCGCAGACTTTGTATGCGAGTGGACGAGATCCGATGCCCCTCCCAAGGAACGGCCCGACACCGGATAATGTACTTGACGGTGCCTAAACATCGAAGGAGCAGCGAGCGTATTACTCATCTCCTCGGGAGCAGCTCAAGTACGTCCTGCGGATACACTACAAGGCCTCCAACAATGGGCGAGTGCCACGATTCACGAGCTCGATAGCAGTGTCCCTTGGCATCAGCGACTACTAGCTTTTGGTTATTCCAAGGTCGTCATCAAGCAAGTCAACAAGGAGTGGGACTGCGT
The DNA here is from genome assembly GCA_022644695.1 of Cenchrus purpureus. Lineage (NCBI taxonomy): Eukaryota > Viridiplantae > Streptophyta > Magnoliopsida > Poales > Poaceae > Cenchrus > Cenchrus purpureus. Next base: position 12,724,328 of record CP053467.1, read on the forward strand.
CAAAGACACAATGGATGCCTACTATGCTGAGATTCGCAAACTCGAAGGCCACTTCGAAGGGATTGAGTTTCAACACGTACCACGAAACAACAATGTAGCAGCCGACGTACTCTCCAAGCTAGGCTCTCGACGAGCTCTAGTCCCGGCAGGAGTTTTTGTCCAAGACTTACGCAAGCCTTCAATCAAGCTACTGGACCCAGACAGTCCAGATTCACCTCAACACGAACAAGCCTCAGCACCTCCCCGCGACGAGCTGATGACAGAAAAAGAAGATGATTGGCGCAAGCCTTTCATAGACTTCATACTCGACTAACTCTGTTCCGAAGACAAAGCGAGCGAGCGTATCACACGATGAAGTGCCAACTACGTCGTGATTGGTACCGACCTTACTGAAAAAGCCGCCTCCACAGCGTCTTGATGAAGTGCATCTTGCGATCCGAAGGTCTCTGGCCTCGGGAGATCCACGGCGAATGTGGCTGCCATGCAGCATCCGCCAACTGGTTGGTAAGGCGACGATCTGGATTCTCTTGGCCCACGCCATGATCGGAAAGACCTCGTAAAGAGGTGCAAAGAATACCGATTCTTTGCCAAACCGCACTGCCAATCATGGCCCTTTGCCATGTGGGGCCTCGACTTCGATGGGACCGTTCAGGCCCAGCGGATACAAGTTTATACTAGTAGTCGACAAATTAACCAAGTGGATTGAAGTCGACTGTTGCGAAAGTAACATCGGAAGAAGCGACAAAATTCATGCAAGACATAACACACCGCTTGGTGCCTAACAGATCATCACCGACACAGTGCGGCCTTTCTGGCTCGCCTTTTGGGATTTCTATCGGGATAACACCATCGGCGTCTACTACTCGGTGCGCCCACCCTCGATTACAGCGGCCGGTCGAAGCGTGCCAATGGCATGGTCCTTCGGCTATCAAAGATCGTATCTTTGGCGATGCCTCAAACTCGCCATCCGGTGGTTAGCCAAGCTACCACCGTGATTTGGGGTCTAAGGACCCAAGTCGGCTCCCGGGCTTCTCGCCCTTCTTTTTGGTCTACGGATCGAAGCCATATTACCCACCGACGTCGCCTTTGGAGCTCCACGCATCCAATTCTACGAGGAAGGAGAAGCCGAGCAAACACGTCAAGTTGACCTAGATAGCCTTGAAGAGCGAGGCTAGCTGCCGTCATGAGACAAGCTCGTCACGACCAACAACCGTCGGTATCACGATCGCGTTAGGAAACTTCCTTCAATGTTGGCGACCTTGTCCTTAGGCGCATCCGAAGACCGGCATGCATGCACAAGCTCTGCCCCACAGGAAGGACCCTTCATCATCCATCGGCCATCCACATATACGCCTCCAATGTGCCAAACCCTTGGAGCGTGGAACATCTAGAATAGTTTTAATTACAGCTATGTATTTCTTTTTACCTTTTGATTAAATAAATATTAGTTCAAGTAGTCATCTGGCTTTGTGTAGCCCTACCTTCTCCTCTCTCATGTCATCAACACTCCCCTCGACACGCTCGGGGCTTGGCTAAAGCCAATACATGGGTCGGTAAAACACGAGGGTTATAATTTTCTCCTACTCCTCCCCTCGACACGCTCGGGGCTTGGCTCAAAGCCAACCTAAAGGGTCATTCGACCTGAGGACATCATCCCTAATGGGTATAAGCCCTCTGTCGCTGCGAGCATGCTTGGTCGATAAGGTCGCAGACACAGTACTGAACTCCTCCTCAGGAGCCTCACGTAAGCCTCCACGCAGCTGTGGAGGTCGATGCCAGCCTCTCCATGAGTAGTGGTCAGCGAGGCAAGAAACAACACGTCGTCATCTACAAGACTACCAAGCTCGCGCAGGCACAAGGCAAGTACTTCACTTAGGCATAACAAAATATTCATCAAGAAGCATTGTTTACACGAGAGAAGAGGAGGAGGTACAGCCTCGGTCCAAGACTACGCACCGTCATCACCTTCATAGTCAAGGAGTTCGCCACTTCCATGGCGGCATCTTGAACTTCGACTCCAGGGCTGCGAGGTCTTTTTCAACATCAGCACCCCCCTTGACCTTGGCCATGTCAACATCGGGGTAGTCCGACTTCACCCTTACCAGCGCATCGGTGGCGCGCCAAGCTCGTCACCTTCACAGCAATGTGAGAGTCGTGGGGTCTCTATGAGACGATCAACAACACTTGGCCTCCCCCTTCAACCGGCACCGCTATGCGTCCATAGCGTTGGCGGCGCCTTGTCGTTCGGCTCCACCTCATATCCTGCAATGGTTACTTGGTCATTACGCAATGACTTCAAAGCCACCTCAAGATTGACCTCAAGGTCTTGCCGACTCGTTTCTCATAAGCCCGACTTTTGAGATATGGCATACTCACTGTCGTGACTTCTTTCATCACCGCTTGAGCTCTAGGCTGACCTCGACCTCACGAGCGTCACCTCAAGGACCGGACCTTTTCCTTGGTGTTCTTTAGATCGTTGTTGAGGTCCTCCTCACGCTTGCGGAAGTCTGCAAAATATCCAACAAAATTGATACTCAACACAAAGACCTCAGCTCTACAAGAGGATTAACAACATAAAGTCTCGACCTCACCTATGCTCACAAAGATTGAACTGCGCATTGGCCTCCCGGTCTTGCGCTTTTCCTCGGCGAGCTCGTCTTGAAGCTTCTTCTTCTCTCTACGGCCGCTCTGGACCTGTTTGAGCTCTTGCTCAAGTTCGACCGCTTCTGCGCCTCAGCGTTATTCAGCAGTTGATCCAGCTCTTCGCACGATGCGCTGGCGCTGGTATAACACGCACTCGGTAACAACTCAACAACACATCGTCAAAAAAAACATCAGAGGCAAACTCACCATCAATGCAACGTTGATGGTTATAATACGACGCCCTGCATATCTTCATTGTCGTCAAAGATGTCCTCTGCCAAGGGTATTATTCCATCAATCTCTCGTCGTGACAACCTCGGGCTTGACGGAGAAGAATCGGTACTGTCGCGGCGTCCCGGACCTTTCGGTCCTGTCTGGGTCCGATCCTTGACTGGTCTTCCTCCATCCCACCGGGCCTCGCTGATGGGATCTCGTTAATGACCGCGGAGAAGCCGACGTTACGCGTCCCCATGGCACCTCTGCTCCCGCATCATCTGCGGTGAGTCCTTAGTCGCCGAGCCTCGCCTTCATCAATGGCGATGTTTCATCGGCGGGGGGAGGCGAGTGTCTCGCCGTCAACCAACCTGTCCACCACACACAAACAAGCATAAAAACACGGCAACAATGAGTTAGAGATATCGAGTGTTCAAGACCTTACCTCGTGATGGTCGGGACACGAGGCTTCGGCCTAAAAATCCGGGGCCTATTCAAAACAGGCATCTTTGCACTGCGTAGCGATGAGCTGCTGCGCCTCCAATCCTTGATGGAGGGCATCCTCGTCGTCTTCGCCAACTCCCCGCGCCTCTTGGGCTGCGGGGCTCAATAACCTCCTCACCGATCGTTCTTCCACAACCGGTGGCTCTCGGTGGCTTCATCTTCTTCTTCATCGATTCGACCTCCACAGACGGGCGTAGGAATCACCGGCGTCTCAACCGCCGGCGGAGGACTTGTCTTCCTCTTCCTCTTCTTCTTCTCCGCGGCCTTTATCACGGTGACCTTAATGCGGCCGAGGCGCTTCGCTACCACCACCACGGTCTTGCGCTGGGCCAGCACTACCCGCCTCGGGCGGTCCGTCGCGCCACCTCGACCTCGTCGGTGTCCTCATCGCCTCCAACGAGTCGGACTCGTAATACTCCGGCCGGGCGCCGGAGGTTGGTACTTGTCCGACCTCAGCTTCCGCCGGTGCTGCTCGCCTTCGCGAAGAGGTGCTGGGCACCAAAACTGACGTTCACGATCCTGCAATAACCAACGACCAAAAGGGTTAAATGACGTAAATCTACAAACGGAGTAAAATGACCTAAAATAGTCCCAGGACTTCTGGGTCACGGCCTCTTCAGAATGTGCCTTGGGGCACTTCTTGATCTTCACCTTCCCAGAGTAGATCTCGGACACCAGCGCCATCTCCTCCTTGGAGACCTTGCGGTTCACCTCACGAGTGGGGTCTGACTGCCCCCAGTATTCATATGCGGGGTGGACCCGATCCTTGATCGGTTGAATCAGCCGGCAAAACGACCTGGCGACCGAATCCCCTGTCACACCCCGGTTCTTGATCTGGACCAGCTCCGGGACCTCCTTGATGTCATCAGCTTCACGAGAAGACAGCCCCAAGTCCCATTCAAAAATCTTCACGGGCATGTGGCGGAAGCAGTGGAAGGCGGTTGGTGTGATGTAGAACCACTCCGACCTCCACCCAGCAGTGTTGTCGGGGAGATCGCTGTCTATCCACTCTGACTTGAGGCCCGACCTCAAGCGAACATCTGACCCCCTTGGCCCGGACCTCTTGCCGGTACTCTTCACATGAGCAGGTGCCTCCAAAGAAGAAAGTGAGGCGATATCCCGAGATATGCCTCACAGAAGTGGATGAAGGTCGATACTACGGTGATGGAGTTGGGAACAAGATGTACCGGCTCCGACTTGTAGTAGTAGAAGACCGGAAGAAGTCACCGCGGGGAGGTTGAAGCCACGCTCAAAATGCAGCGAGCGACACTGCTCCTTCACGTCCTCGGTGGGAACTCCTCTCCCGCCGCCTTCCTCCACCTCCTCCTTGACCTCGCCCACGGTCCACCAAGGATTGGATCTTGGACCTCCGTCTCGGCCGCACCCACCCGGTCGTGGGTCGGGATCGGGAAAGCTTCGCCGCCATTTCGGCTAGGTTTGGATCTGGATCTAAAAGTACACAAGGTCTTGATGCGCGTGCGCGGAACGCACACGGGCGGCGGTGGCGCTAGCACGCGGATGGCGGGCGGCGATGGGATGGGCGCGCGCAAGAAAGCGGCGCAAGGCTACGGTGGCTACGGCGTGGTGGCGGCGATGCGGACGGGAGGAGGAAGAAGATGAGTGTGGTCAACCCCGACCCTTGATATTCTATTTATAGGGGTCCACCGGGTCCGCGTTGCGGCTCCTTCCGCCCGTGCGGTGCTCACCATGGCTCTGTTCGATAATTTGGCGAGAAGATCACGCGGATTTTTCTCCAAGAGAATGAGCAACGACATCTAAGCTCGAGTTTAGGTCGTTAGTCACGATAACGTCACCGGGTCATCCGATGACAATATTTCGATCCTCACAAGGTCGATAAGCCCCAAATCATATCAATTTAGGTCTTTTGACAAATCATTTTGTCAAAGCGACCAAGCACATATGAGAGAGCGAACATTACACGGGTCCTCAGAAGGTACCAGTCGCTGCTGACCTCATTGGATCTAGAACCGGCACAAAAAATAAAGCGTACTCGAGACAGATCTACCTAGAGCAATCCTTGAGGCGTACTCGTCTGATGAGAGTCGTCAGAATTCTTCTAGCCTCGGGACCTCGATGGTGGCCTTCGGTGAACAAGCGCATGACGCCGCGTGGTTGGGCACACTTTGTGCTGACTATGGAATGCGAATCTGAGCTTGCTCTTGGTAGCGGACTGCAGACCCTCAACGAGCACCACGGTCGTCGAGGACTTCTGACTTCACCTCGGGCCTCTCTGACATCACCTCAAACTCTACAGTACCACGCAAAGGCACGGTACAAGAGTGGGGTCTTGCCTACATTCGAAAAGAGTTCTTCTAGCTCAAGCTTCTACAAACATGACAATCTACAATCTGGTGGACGAACACATGCCCATGGCATAGCTTCAAAACTATCCTGCGGCTTCATAGCTCAACAATGCTCGGTGCTTGCCTCCTTGGTCTCACGGTGCGCTATTTATAGCGAAGCGGACCTCGGGTAGTGGGCGAGTGATGACTGCCACGTGGTCGGAGCTGCGGACATGTGCACGATTAAAGGTGATGACTTTACCTGTCTCGCGGCGTCTTTTGTCGCTAGTGCATCAATGATGCGAGCGCGCGAAGTCACATGGCCACAGTTACCTCCTTGATTCGTGGGCGGTTTGTCGGTTTCGGGTGGCAAGAGAATCTCGACCCACTGTTGACCCGTGACCTGCGGTCTACGGTACGACAAAAACGACCATGTATCGGAGGGTCGGCGCCTAACTAAGCCCCGTCTGGCACGACTCCACAACCCTCCTCTACGACACTGATATTTTTATTTGCACCGCTTCAAACTCTGCGTCTGGTGCACCGCTGCTCTGCCTGCGTAACGGACCTATTCCAATCAGCCTATATTTACATTTCTGGCGAGAATGGTCGTAGGTTCGATTGAAGACCTTAGGGGTAGGCGTGCCTGCTCTGCCGGATCCTTACAGGCGCACGAGATCGGAAGCATCATGGAGATCTACGATTTTCGTCGGGCCCCGTGGTCGGTGTGCCTATTCTTGAGGTTGTCAACACCTCGGTACCATGGCTCCAGATGGCTGTGGCTATGTTGGTCGTCACGGACACCAAAACGACCTTCACGAGGTCGGCGTGCCTTAATACTTAGGTCTTGCAATACCTCGGTATGTCTCGGCTCTGCCAACCTAGTTGGGCGCCACGGATGCATGACCTTGAGGTCGGTGTGCTTTTGTAGCCACCGCGACCTCTGGACACCCGAGTTTTCGTCGGGAATGAAGGCCTCCCACAGGGGTGCGCCTAATGGCCTGCCAAGTACTTGGGTGCTTGGGGCGCTTCTTGATTTGAGACCTTCTTGAGGTCGGCATGCCTCAGTGGCTCACTCTTTGCGACTATGCACGGGATATCCAGGTGTCTCTACACTCCATATGTTCAATATCAACATTATTTCGCCGGACTTCATCGTTGATCATTTCGACCACTACTGAAGACCTCTTCATCGCGCTTTTTCAAGATCTGCGGATATCCTCGGATCTTGGACAAAATTTACTTGAGGCCTCTTTGAGGTCGGCATGCCTACAAGGCCTCCTCGAGGTCGGCCTGCCGGACTCCTTGCGACCATGCTTGGAGATGCAGGTGCCTCTACACGCCGTTTGATCAAGACCATGACTCGTTTTCTTCTCTTTTTGAGCATCAAACCAGCCATGCTGCTGTTTCAATGCTCGGGGACTACTCTCGAGTGCGTCTTGACGCCCTCTTGTTTTCTTCGTCGTATGGGCACATTTGGGAACACTGTTTCTCATCACGTCGCTACTCGACCTACTTTCTCTTTTTGGATCATCATACCGCCATCTTGCCACGATGGTCGGATACTACTCTATGAGTGCATCCTTGATGCCCTCGAATTTTTCATCGTCGTTTCGATCTATTGGAAGCAGCCTTCCTATAGGTCGTCACTCGACCTCTCTTCGTTCGGCAAGACTACAAGCTCGGTGCTAAGCTGACTTGTTCTTTATTTTTGGACCGGCGTGCATGCTATTCGACACATGTCGATAGCTCTCGACTCGTCATGACCTTTCTAAGGTCATGCGCCTACACCTCGCTCGGGGCTTGTGAGACATGGGTACCCACAGGTCCCCCCCAGGCCGAGCTCACGGCCGTCACGACAAGTAGGTCGGCCTACGGAAGACCCGCCCGACTTTGTCGTGGGCCCAACCGACCTAGTTGGCAGCCACACGACCTCTTGAAGACCTTCGGAAGATTCCCCAACGACCTAATTCAACACGACCTCAAGACTTGGCGTACAAGACAAGACATCGGTGGATTCGACCAAAGCGGATCGACGGATAATGGCAAGTGTTGTAATCTAGATTTAGGTCTCACAGTCGTATGACACGGAGTCAGGAACCGACCTCATCCGCATGGCCAATATAAAGGCGGACGGTGACCCTTGTATCAATCGCAATCCTCAAGCAATCTACACCAACAAGCGGGCGTAGGGTTTTACTCTCAGGAGGCCGAACCGATATAAACTCGCCGTGTTCTACGTGTTCCGTGTGCTCTTGCACAACCTTGAGTTCGCCTTAGATTCACCTCGTAGAACAACTAAAACGAGGGATTAACACCCCCGTGGGCTGTCTAGATCTCACCATCTGACACTCCCGGTTTGATTCCGGTAGTGCAAGTGTGAGTCGGGCATCTTGAGTGAGGGCGTCGGTAACCTTGTACTTAGGTGTGGCATCGCCCTAACTGGGAGTGGCGAGAACCTGGTCGGGTAGACCGTGCATTTATGAAATATTTTAGATTAATATTGATGCTTGATTAATCTTGTTTGTACAACCATGCTTGTTTAGTTAGGTGCTTATCTAGAATGGTTAACATACTAGAACTTGAGCTAAAACTTGAAAGTAAGGATCAACTCTTAGATGCTTTTGGCAAAACAAACCCACCAGCCAAAAAGCCTTGCATGTCTAGTTGTGTCTTTTATTTTGATGGTCATCTTCTTTGAGTATTAGTATACTCACCTTGCTTATTTTGTTGTTTTCGGTAATCCTATCGCCCGGTGTAATTCCAGATGGATGGGAGATTGAATGGGAGAACGATGATGAGGAGTGATACATTGTGGATGGCCTCCCATGTGTATCATGCGTGTAGTTTAATTTCCGCTGTTTAAAACTCTGAACCATGTTTACTTTTATGTACTGAAAAACTTGGTTTGTAATTTTAAGTACTTTTGGACTTTTATGTAATGTAATGATGTACTCTGGTCCCACCTTCGTGTGGGTTTAGCGCATATCTCGATCCTGTGAAAGTGATTTACCGGGCATGACCCGGCAGAGATGACAAAATATCTCTTGGTTATCGCTTATGAGCCAAGTGGACCGGCTTAAGTGATAATCCGGATTTATTTTGGGCGGTTCTGTCACACCCCGCCTAGCACCAGCAATGCCCACCGCGTCGGCCACTCATGGGCCCCACCCCGAGGGCAAAGGCAGGAAAGGGAGGGCGGAGATGCAGAGGAAGCGGGAAGGCGGTATTTTCAATTTGTCCCACCGAACAGCTCAGAGGCGACCTCAAAGCAGCTTCCTAGCTATTTTTTGAGGCCCTTTGGCACAGCTGCGCCCAAAACAACTTCCGAAGCTGTTGGGGAAGCTGTGCCAAACGGACTCTCATTCGTCACTTTTAGAATTTGACTAACAAAATTATAACGGAAGAGAAGTTTTAGCTACTTTTTGTCCGACGTGGCGGTTCGAGCACCGCGCCACGTTAGAATGATGACGCGAAATGACTCTGCTGCCCCTGGTCTTCCCCTCTCTCAAACCGCTAACGTGTGGGACCCACACGTCAGAGCCTTCTTCAACCTTGAACCGCCATCATGGCTAACGATGGCGGAGCTCCGTAGTCCTAAGTCGGTCACCGGTTGATCTTCTTCTACATCCGGTGATGGACACCAGGGGAGCTCTGCACCGTCTGTCCACGACCTCACGCCGAGCACGGCCGTGCACCGGCGTCGTCGAAGCTCGCCCGGCCCGCCTCGGGAGCTTGACCCCACCGGTCGCCTGCCGGGAGCTCACCCGGGCCCCGACCTTTGGGGAGCTCGACCACCGACCCATGGCCACGCCGGAAGCACAACCCCATGGGCGCTGGCCGACCTCGGGAGCTCGACCCCACCGGCCGTGCCGCCGGCCATGGGGGAGCTCTACCCCACCTGCCACGCTGCCGGAGGTTGCCTCGAGCGGCCTCGGTATGACACCTCCTTGCCCGCCTTCCCTACCGCCTTCTTGGGTGTGCGGAAAGGTTGAAGATGACCCTGACATGTGGGTCCCACACGTCAGTGGTAGGAGAAGGGAGAAGAGATAGCTTCGATCAGGAAAGAAAGGGCACGAGTCATTTCGTGTTGTGAATCCAGTGTGGAAAGGTGATTTGAACTGCCTTGTTGGACAAAATGGTAAATATGTTAATAAAACTTCTCTCTTGTGGTTTGTAAGCAAAATTCTAAAAGTGATAAATAAAAGTGATAAATGAAGGTGTGCACTTTCTTATGATAGCAAATAATTAAATATCTCAGAATATCCCAGAAGCAGCAGCCGCCGCCGCCGCTCACGCTCCAGGCCGCGAGCCCGCTGCCGCCCGCAAGCTCCTCATCCCAGATCCCAATCTCATGGCAGAAGTGTCCGGCGGCGGCGGCCTCCGGCTCCCCGAGGATCTCGTTATCTGGGAGATCCTGACGCGTCTGCCGGCGAAGCCCCTCCTCCGGTGCCGCGCCGTCTGCCGCTCCTGGCGCCGCCGCCTCACCTCCGACGCCAAATTCCTCCTCGCCCACCACCGCCGCCAGCCCTCGCTCCCGCTCCTCACCTCCTGGGACAAGGACACCCACGAGAGAAGGATCGACGCCCTGGACCACCGCACCGGCGAGCGGCTCCCCGTTGCGCGGCGGATGCCGGGCCCGACCGTCGCCGTCCTGAGCCGCACTCCAATTTTGCATGCCTCCGAGGACGAGGACCAGGAAGAGCTCCACGTGCTCGCTTCCTGCGACGGCCTCGTCATCCTCCATGCCTACGGCGGCCTCGAGATCTGCAACCCGGCGACCCGCCAGCGTGCGCCCCTCACGCTGCTCCACGGCGCCGCCTGCATCTCCACGCTCTACCCTCACCGCCCATCCGGGTCTTACCGGGTGCTGTGCTGCTTCAACAGAACCGAGGACGGCCACGCCGTGTACCACGTGCACACCCTCGGGTCCGGCGAGCTCAGGTGCGTCGGAGAGCCTCCCGCGCCGTGGGCGTCCGGAGATCTGGCGATGGCGGTGTCGATGTCGGGGTTCCTTGACCCGCCCGTCCTGGCAGACGGCAGGATCTACTGGAAACCAATACAGCTGCCCGGCAGCTACGACAACGGCAAGGCCAACAACATGCTTGCGTTCGACACCATTGCTGAGTCCTTCCAGCATCTGCTGTCGCCGGCCTATGCCGAGAGCCCCTTTGTCGAGCTGTTTCAGATGAACAGTGGTGCCCTTGGATTGTACCACTACTGCAGCCGCACGGTTGATCTTTGGGTTCTACAGGATCATGGGAGCTGGACCTGGTCGATGAACAACCGGATCAAATTGGACGTGGGCCTTTTCTCTCTGCTACCGGTGCTGGACCCAGAAGGAGATGTGCTCATCCGTTCTAAAAGAGAGGGATCCCCAGGCATCCTGTGGCAACATCTGTGGCACATTTCTGGTGCTAATGGCAGTTTGCTGGCCCGGTATGAATGGAGCGCTTATCAGAAGCTTAGCAGCTGTAGGTTCAAAGAAAGTCTTGTCCACCATGACTTCTTCTCGATGGAAGGTAATGCTGGTGGTGTGGATGAAAAACCATTGTTCGATGGCTTGTCAACTGTGGCGTTGGTTCGTGATGATAATTCTGAGCCACATTGAGAAAACAAAGGTATTGATCTTTGCTGGCAAGCTGTTAAATCTCAGCAGGATGGAGTCACTTTTGATGCTCCTGATTCCTGAACTGTCTAGTCATAACAGTACAACAGCATTGCAGATTAGTGATAATCTGAAACTTTACCCCGAGTTTGGTCTTTATTTTCCCCTTTGACATGAGTCATGAACACACTGTATTATTTTGATTATGCCATGCCTTTTTAACATTGTGTCTTTTATTTGTAATAACTTGCAAGTATCTCTGGTAATAGTGGTGCTTCATAGAGATTTCAATAATCTGATATGTCTGCCTCTCTGTGTAAGCACACAATTTCAATTTGGATTTTGTATTTCTTTGCAGTCCAAAGTCTGGGTGGGGCACCAAGTATCCAATAAGCTACAAAAATACAATGAATAGCCTGCAACCATTGTGCCAAGTTTCTGGTGCTTTTCCCCATCTTCACTGTGTCATGAACACATGATCAGCATGCATAATAAAGTACTCCAGTAATCAATTGATGCTGCGGAGAGATTTGGATAAGCAACTCCAAGTGTAAGCTTCTCTGATTTCTTCGTTAGGCTTTTTCCCTATTTGTACTTGTGTGTAGCACACATGTATATTTTTTCATTTGTGCTACTCCTGGCATACTCCATTTGCTGTTCTTGTTTTTAGTAAGCCTTTTAAAGGAAAACCCATTTATTGTACTTTAAAAGCTTTGAACTACCTAATTGTGTTGTGAGTAAAATTAGTGCTTGCTTGTGAATTTTAACCCATTAAAAGAACGACCTGCCAGACTAATAGGACCATGAGGTCTAACACCATCTGACTATAAGTCTAGTAGCTTGGGTGCATTTCACTCAACTGTCTCTGTGTCAATAGTACTAGTGAGATTTAGTGGCGCGTTTGCTTCCTGGGACTGGGAATCAATATTTCTGTTTCACTTTATTTGTTGCCTCTGTATAAACCATGCTATGTTTTGTTTCTATGCTCGGCATATTGCCTTCATTGAAACGAAAATACACTACATGTGGAGTTTAGATGCATCCTATAAACATATGCAGAATTGTGTGCTTGTGTAGCCATACTGCCATAGTATCCTATCTGATATACATCGAATACCATTCTGTCAGTTAAAATGCCTCTTAGAAGCTGTGTTCCAGTCTTTTCAGTTATACAAAAAAGATGTGATTTCTGAGTTACTGATGATAATTTTGGTATATCAATGATGGCGGTGAGCCCTGTTTTAAAGGCGGCTAGGCGTCCAGGCGAGTTCTGGGTACGGCTGGACGCCTAGGCGACGCCTAGGTGACAAGGCGCCACTGTTTTCCAAGGCCGTGTTTGTTTGTTGGAAACTAAATTTTAGTCTCAAGGAATCTTGCGTGCATGAAGCACTAAATGAAGTTTATTTATAAAACCTTTTTACATATGAGTGCAACTTTGCGTGACGAATCTAATGAGTCTAATTAATCTATGATTTGCTACACTGATGCTACAGTAATTATCCTCTAATCATGCGGTCAAAGACCTCGTTAGACTCGTCTTGCGATTTAGCCCAGGAGTTGTGGAGACAGTTTTGTGAAATAACTTTATTTAATACCTCTAACTAGTGGTCAAATTTGTTAATTTGGACCGGCTAAAGTTTAGCCGCACCTACCAAACACGCCCCAAGGTGAGCTGTGTACGCCTGGATGCCTAGGCGACGCCTTTAAAACAGGGGTGGTGAGGATGAAAAACCATTGTTCTAACGGTTGCAACGGTGAGGATGAAAAACCATTGTTCTAACGGTTGCAACGTGTGTTGGTGTTCGCTGATCAGACAGACAGTTTCACTCTACTCAGATCTCACCCACAAGATCACTAACCTGTCACTAGCTGAGCTGCATTGCATTCATGACCATTCAGAACAGCAGATGACTGCATTTTCACACTACACACTGGTACCAAGTTTTAGCTGCAAGCAACAGCCTCGGCTCCCAGTTATTCATGCTCCAATCGTAGACTATCCTGTTCTTTTGGGTGAAAAAGAATAGTGAAATTGCAAATGAATAGTGCTGGAATAGTGTTTCTTGTGAGAGAAGATGTGATGGATGTAACAGGTGAATAGTGTTTTCAATGTTTTTAAGGGAACAGCTGGGTCATGTTCGTCTCCTAGGGGTGAACATGGGCTCTCGGTCGTCCAATACCAATAGCAATGTAATCGTTGACGGTGGCTTCCTGTTGTCTGCAGCAATGTATCCACATCAGATGCGGGCAGCCACTGTGATAATTTACAAGCTCACAAAGTCAGAAGTTCCATCAGTCAAGCTGCAGCCGCTTCGGTCATATCTTTCTGCACCTTGCTTCTCCGATAAAAAATCAGACAATCCCAACTGCAATGGTTTGATTCCACAGGATAAGGTTTTAAAAATCAGACAATCTCCTATTTTTGGCCGGATACAGATCAGAACAGATAGCTGACCAGATAAGAATTGGAGTTAATAAAGCTAGAAACTACTAAGAGAGGCAATAAACTTGCAGTTGATGTTTAAGGGTTTAGTTTTTTTCATAAAAGGAGCATTCTCATAACAGGTTTCACTTTTAAGGGTGCGTTTGGTACAGCTTCGTGAGCTGCTCTCGGAGCCGTTTTACACGAAGCTGTATCAAACACCACACAAAAACAGCTTCTCTGACGAATCTGCCGGAAATCGCGTTGAGAGGAGCCGAACCGAGTAGGCAGAGCTGGAAAAACCAGCTTCCCCCGCTCCGCCACGCCAGCCGCCTGCGTGGGACCATCGGGGCATGGCGCACGGGAGAAGGTGGCCGGCGGCTGCAGATGCAGCCTGCAGGGGTGCGGCAAGAAGGTGGCCGAGATAGTTTGGCGGCCGGCGGCGGCATGCATGATGGAGACGGTGCGGCGGCTGCGAGCATTTGAGCATGGGGCGGCCCCGCCAGGCGGCCCGTGCCGCGCACGAACCATCGCGGGCGTGGGCGAGATCTTGAAGCCGCGAAAAATTTTTGGCCTCGAAATCGTTTTAGTTGTTTACACTATAAAATGTCTTGGCGGCCCGCCCGAGCCGGCGAAAATTAAGGCGGCCGGGGTGATGGTCATGGGCATTTTTCGGCCCGAAATAACAGAAATTTTTTTCGAACCCCGACCCAAAATGCTCAGTTAGGCGCGGCAGGCTCGAGCGGGCGCGCCGGTGTGGGAGCTCCATGCGATGGCCGCGAGGTCCCCTAAGGGAGGGAAGGAGTGCGGTGGAGATAAAGAGAAGGAGAGGAGAAATAAAAAAGTGAAAAATGAGAAGGAAAAAGGAAAAGAAAAAGAAAGAGAAATAAGAGAAAAAAGGGAAAAAAAAGAAAGGGAAGGGTATTATGGACATTTCATCTTGTACACAGTCGAGAAGTCGCTTTTGCCAAACATTTTTCCAAAACGGTTTCAGATTCAGCAGAGACTCTGCTCCACCAGCACAGTCACAGCCGGAGCCGTCACAGTCACATCCACAGCTGTATCAAACGCACCCTAAGTTTCAGTGAGGTCATGGTTGGAGCTTGATCTCAAAAAGGTCAGTGTTCACCTTGGTGAAAAAAAGTTTCACTAATATAATCTGCAGCTTCTCTTCCAAACTTCATTGCATCTTCAACCGTAGAAACACCAAACTGTACCATCACAGAATCAGTGTCCCGGTAAATTACCTGTGAAGTCACCAAATTTGCTGTGTCAGTATCAGAAAAATGAGTAAAAGTCATCTTTGAATCCAAAAATAAGTAAGCAAAAAAGCTTGCTGATAAAAAACTGGCTACAGTACTAATACTTAGACTACCAATGGGAGGGCAAGATATCATGTGAATAAGGTCTTGATGAGCAATGCTCGTGGTCTTTGAGTGCACGGTGAAGCTCTAAAGTGCCCAATGTCCAGACTTTTATATATACTAGAACGGCGCACATCATTTTAACAATCAAATTGAACAAAAATAATGTTCAAGTTAAATACATTCTTCACTTTTTATTACAGAAAGGTTCTCATATTTATCATCATTTGATGAACAGATAAATATGCAATATATAAAAAAAGGTACAACCCTCGCATGATTTCACCTCATGCGCCAGATGATATGCATGGCACATGACAAATCCATTGTGAAATCACAGCATATGCTAACAAACACATTGTCAATCGTCAATACGCTAATATCCGAGAAATGCAGATACACTATCTATCATAGTATCTCCGGCTTCTTGATCGGTTGTCTTCTTTGGGTTTGCTCACAGCACACACACGTCATTTTGCTGCTTGGAGGCTGCCACTTGAATGATCTCCAAGGTAAGCAAGTCCACTCCCTAGCAAGAAATGGGAATCAAATCTGTAATCCAAAGAGCATTTCCAATAAAATCTACCTCATACAATTTAGGAATCCACACATGAACATAAAAATTCACCATTCTTATTGACAATATATTCAAATTCACATGATTTTTGGGAACACCATTCACACCAAATCCAAAACAAACACGCATGTGCTCAAGAGAAAACATGAAGAGACAAGTCAAGTGATGAACTCAATCAATATGAAAAGCAAAAAAATATTTCTATCAAGTTGATCAAATCAGTAACCGAAATCAACTTTCTAAATTGGCTACATAAGATTGAACATGAACTGCTCCTGCTTTCTGCACTTCTGCAAAAAATGATTCCAACCATGTTAACTGTGAAAAATATAGAACAATAACCATGTTATTTTATTACAAAATAATGATCGTTTCTTTATCCTAGTCGCTAGCAACAATATTGTAAAGAACATTAGCGA
The DNA here is from genome assembly GCA_022644695.1 of Cenchrus purpureus. NCBI lineage: Eukaryota > Viridiplantae > Streptophyta > Magnoliopsida > Poales > Poaceae > Cenchrus > Cenchrus purpureus. The sequence continues at coordinate 12,740,381 of CP053467.1, forward strand.
GAGAAAGAAGGCACTGGTACATGAAAGTTTCAAAGATCAAAATTAACTTCAGATCTAAATTATTAAAATATCAAGAAGACTTGCAGCATCACCATACTATCAGTTGATAGACAGGATTCATTGATTGAAATCCATTTGCCCGTCTGCTTAACAATAAAATTGAACTCAAACAAAAATAAACAAAATCAGGATGGGTATTATATTGATCGATCTATGAATATCAGCATGGAAATTGATTTCAACCTGCAACTCATGCATGATGCATTCGGAGAAGATGTCAAGTCGCTCCCTCCTTAGTAGCTCCTGCAGGGCAACTATGAACATTTTCTGAAATTGTAGTGTTCAGTTTGATCATACAAAAGGTCAGCACATTGGGCACAACAATATTATATGACGGAAAATGTCATATATTTTTGGAGCAAATATGCTAGATGCAGACATATTTTGGGAGCAAATCAAGCAAGTTACAATTATGTTGCATACTTGTGGTTGTGAATTACATGGTGACACTGACACAAAAGGGAGGTTGGCGAGCACAACACAGACAGGATCAAGCTCATCCATGAGTGTCCTCTGCACACAAACACAACCATAAAGCATTAAGAATCGAGAAGAATCAGACAACATATCATAAAACAGAGCACAATTAGCATCCAAGTGTAGCGCTAGGAAGTTGAAGATGCAGTGAGAAAGAGGAACTCACCATCTTGAACTGGGTGCGGTTGACGAGAAGATCTCACCATTTTGAACTCACCATCTCACAAGATATCATATTCTCAGGTCGCCGACGCCATCAGTAAAGTTAAAGTTTCAGAGCCGTTTCAACCAATGGCCTCATCGTATCGCCAAAACTGACCTGCATTTGCCGTAGTTGTACTGCCCGGGATTGCAGGGACAGAGGAGGAAGAACATAAAACAAATCATTGATTAAGACAAGGCATATCAACTCTGATGCAGAAGAAAAGAAGACAAATACTACAAAGGGATGAGCTCACAGTTACGCAACCTTTAGTTTAGCTGTTTAGGAAGGAGAAAGAGCTGCAGGAGGGCGAAAGACGTCGCGTCGTGCGGCATGTCGATGGCGGAGCCGAGGTGGCCCCTGTGCTCCGGGGGCCCGACGGCTCCTTCCCATGTTGTCACGCCCGGTTGCTCTCCAGCTCGTCCAGCACAGCGCGGCCGCCGGAGTGGATGCAAAACAGCTCGACCGCCAGCTTGAAATCAGATCAAATCACAGGCACAGCCTAGCCTCGGACACGGGCGTCCGAAGGTGAAGGGACGCACCACGGCGGCAGCGCGCACGAGGTCTCTCTCGCACGGTGGCAGCGCGCACGAGGTCCGTGCCCACCGTGGCTTCGACCACGGCGTGGCGAGTGCTAGCGCAACCCCGGATCGAGTCCTGGTGCACGCGGTGACCCGGATCCGGACGCCGTGCAGGAGCTCACCCACCTGCATGCTGTGGAAGGTACTCCTAGACGGGAAACCGGGGTGGCAGGAAGAAGAAAGCGAGGAAAGCATACGGGAAAGCCCTCGGCCTCCCAAGGCCGCTGCGACGCGGGGGGGGTTGTCCTCGCCCACGCCCACCGACCTCGTGCCGCGCTCCGAGCCTCCGACAGAGGCCCTGGGTGGCCTCAACGACACGCCGCCTGCCCTGGCAGAGTCGTGCGGCCCTGGGCGGAGGAGTCGTGCGGCAACGAGCTAGAACCGGGGAGGGGCCGAGGCACCCTCGCCTATGTCACCGAAAGCAGGGCCACAGTCATCAAAAGGCCCACTCGTCAGTGAACATGAGCTCGAGTCAGCGCACAACACGATGCAGCACAGTGCCCGCGAAGAGCCCACGCGCGGCGCGTCTCGGTCCACCCCCACTCTAGGTCCATTTACAACGTGGTTCAGAGCCTGAATTGCTGACTGTAGGGTAGTGCTACACGCCGGCCCACCGTTCAGCGTCAAGAGAAAAACTGAAAGGTGGTGTCGTGGGAACCACATGTCCACATGCATGTCTTTTACTGCAGGATGTGGCAGAGACGTGGGGTTGGGGCTTTGGGGTAGGGATGAAAGTGGTATGGATATTATCCGTCGGACCGACCGACCGAAAGGGTCAGACACTTAAATGGTAAGACTGTATTCGAATCCGAACATTTAATATCCGTAACTATCAGTACCGTATTAGTATCCGGAAATTCAAAGTTGAATTTCTATGATCCAAATACGATGAATATCACTATTCGACAAAAAATATATTGTCCGTATCTGTATTCGATCCGAGAATTCATTCCGAGAAGAAAAATTATCTCAGATCCGCAGATCCGTCGTATCCGATCCGGTTTCATCCCTACTTGCGGTTCACAGCGTGATCTTTCCCGCCTCTCCCTACTTGTTCTACACCATAGCTAGAAGCGAGATCTTTCCCGCTGGCTGACCGGTCCTTTGGTTTGTTGTGAGAAAAATCTTCGGTCCGTTTGGTTGTTCGAGAAAATCGGGTTAGCTAGAAGCGAGATACGGAGTGGCCCAACAACTCATGAGTACTTCACCGTGGACCAGTTTCACGTAGGCTGAGTTGGTCCTGGAGGCCTCCGATTGCTGCACTCTCTGCAGGTCGAGTAGTTTTCATATCTCCGATACTACTTAAGATGCACGTGCGGTACACATATGCCTAGAAAACATTTGTCATTTTAAATTGTTAGTTTCTAGTTTATTTATCATCTGATCCTATTACAAAATTTCAAACATCAAGAGGTATAGTAATGCTTAATATTTTATAACTCATCGTCGTTGTGTCCTTCAGTAATATCATGTTCATCTTGTATAGTAGTAGGAAATTATAGAATATGTGACTGAACTCAAGTAGAGATGATAGTGGACATAAATAGAACTGAAGTAGAGACTGAACTAAAGTGCACAATGGTTTCCATACTTCCACAATTCTATAACCACAGTATCTTGAAATATAACTGAATGATAAAGAGTTGTCTAAATGCAAAACATGAAGAATGCGGGATGTTAGATCAAGGACATATCAATCGCACTTGTAAAAAAAAGGATTGCTGGGATTTTCCAAGAAAAGAAAATATAAAGTAGAATCGCCCCAATTCATTATTTCACATATTGCTTTAATGTAGTTTTTGTCGACATCATGAAATCAATCTTCAAATTTGCAAACGAAGAAAATTGATAAGCAAGGATTGTGCGTGCTATTTTGCTAAATTCGTGAAGAGTGACAAAAGGCTTGGTTACACACAAATTAGCAAATAAATGAAGCACCCAACTTCTCATCGACGACAACGACGACGAGGGAGACATGGATGGCGTTCACGCGGTGGTCAAGTCTTGGCAATAGGTGCTGACTCGCCCCTCGCCCACACGCCCCTCGACCCTCGCTCTTCTCCGGCAGCTCCACACGCTTAGGTCAGTCTCAATGCAGGTTTCACGGACACGGTTACCAACACTGCCACATCAGTTTTTCAATAGAATGAAACTGTGACTCTCAGTGCAAAGTTTCACTGCACAATTTCATAGGCAGTTGTTGCATTTAATTAGAGAATTGTGTTGTGGATCAGTTGTGCATTGCAATTATGTAGCCTTGTTTGGAGCCGTTCACATTCGTGAGCAACATGAATTTCAGAATGCTTCTTTGCAAAAAAAATTCAGAATGTGCTATGTATACCTCATGCTTCCTCATCGGAAGGCATTATCTTCTTCTGCATCCATTGCAGATCTTCCCTCACCGGAAGGCGAAACAAATATTTCTAATTTTCATTAAGCACTCAATCAAGAGGTACAACACCTGGTCGGCTAGAATTAAATCAATCAGATACGAACAGCAGTAAAAGGTCCATACAATTTTGTAATGCTTCAGTATTTGACACTGAAATTCAACTACAACAACAATAAAAGGTCACACAGTTTTGTAATGTTTCAGCATGTGACACTAAAATTGAACCACAACTCCAGCAAAATTGGGGAAATTTGCACTACACTTAACAATCTAGCATCCCATTCAAATCGATGCACAAATTGTTAAAACCGGAGTGAGATTACCATGGATTCGTAGAAGTGGATTGACCTCCTTGGATCCCATATCCAGATTCCGGCCACCATGGTGCGTATGGCAATTGGCACTGGCCGTGGGGATGGTGCAGCAGCAGGTTGTGGAGGCGCAACAGCAGGTGGTGGCGATGGGGACGACACAACAGCTGGTAGTGGCGTTTCCGTCCGCTTCTTAGAGCTGCCCTTCCTCTCTGTGCCAACCATCGGTGGCAGTGAGGAACCAGCAGTTGGGCTTCAAGATTGGATGGGGAAGAGAAGGTCGACTGGAACTGGAAGGGAGAGGAAGGAAGATTTCAAACTCCATATATGGTGAGAGAGAGGGCGCCCGCGGGAAGAATGGCGGCGGGAGGGAGGACACTGGGAGGAAGGCCGCCGCGCACGGGAGGGAGGGCGCCGCGCCGCACAGGATCTCCGCCACCGAACCCGGATGTAACGAGATGCCTCAGTGCGGTGTCGTCCGTCTGGGTAACTGGACCTGAGCCGTTTCGTCATCACGACACGGTACCCCTCTCTCTCTTCATTAATCTTGTGCCATATCAGCAGATTTGCTTATTTGGCACCTCATTAATTGAGAATGTAACCAGCATTGAGACTGGCCTTACGACCGTCGCCGCTACCGACGCCGAGGAGGACCTGGGGCCCGCGCTCGTGGAAGGGAGGACGAGACGTCACGAGAGCGCCGTATTCGCCTACGAGATGTTGTGTGCCATGGACGCGAGCGATGTGATACCTTGCTTGGCGACGGTCCATGAGTGGGAGCACGAGGAGGTCGGGCTCCGGTCGTCGGCTTCTTGTGGTGGACCCATTATATGTAATTTAGTGGGAACATCGAGCCAATCCATGTCTTCAGGTATACAGCAAGATGAGTGCTGTTCATATGAAGTAGCAACTCTTAGATTTTTTTTTCTCATCCATTTTTTAAAAAGGCATAAACTCAATGCAAACATCCTTAAGCATATTGCAACAAGGATGATTGACTAGAGCCAACATAGACACGGTATGCACGTCAAAATCCTCACAAAGTATAGTTTGGCATACCACAAGGCTACCAGCTTTAGCCAATCCAAATCATATCAGTCTGCAGCCCACAGGAAATGCTCCGAATCATTTCACTTGATATCTTTTTTCTGGAAGCAGCATTTCACTTGGTATCAATTACATCAGGCAATGTATCCATGTAAATGAAATTAGCAGGACCTTGAAGAAAGGGTTGCATTTATTTGATGATTATCAGCTGAGTTTGGTTCTCCATCAGTAACACCCTAGGCTAGTACCTTAATTAGGATGAGACATGAGAGGATGTTGCAAAAAACTATAATAGACAACTTATGAACTATAATCCACCCTTACATTCGTTCAACACTAAGCTGTTTGTCCAAATATATTCGAGTTACGGTGTGCTGATCAAGCCAAAAAGCTGTCAAGCTACTAAAGAACTCAACTTAAGATAATGTGCTCATGCTTTACGAAACCTAGATGCCTTCTCGAACACTTGAATTGTGTCTGGACAAGTTCTTTTTAGATTCTTGCAACCTTGGGTTCTCTTCACAGCATCCATAGCATCCTTAAGCATGTCACATTGATGCTGATCAGCTAAAGCAAATGTGGTTGCCACGGTATGCACACAGAGATTCTCACAAAGAATACTCTGACACATCAGAGATAGCCTCTCCATGCCATACCGGTCCGCAGCCACGAGCAAATGACGGATCATATCGGTACGAGCATCTGCCTTAAGATAATCCAAAGGGGGCAAAGAGTCAGTGTAGATGAAATGAAGCAGCTCCCTGAAAACAGCAGGCTGCATATCCTGGATGGTTATGGGCACTGCTCCTGCTCCTGCCTCCCTCAAAGGACCATAGAGCTGCGCTTTGAAGACGGGCGAGCGAGTGGCGAGCACAACCTTGTGCGCTGTGAATTCCTCTCCTCCTACATTGAAAGTGACATCTGTCACACCCTGAAATTTTCAATTTCAAGATGTGAATAGAAAAAATAATTAAACAACAATTTTCTCATAATTTAAAAAAAAATTCCAATATTTATTTTCTTTACAGGAAATGCAGTGTAGGAAAAGCCATTGATTGTTTTTCTGAATTAAATAAAATAATTATGTGAGTGTTGCATTCATGCCGATGCATTTGGGTGTTCATGAGTGCAAAAGGTTTTAAATGCGTTTAGATGCTGACCAAACCCTTTCGAGAAATTTCCGACTTTTTCTGGCATTTATTCTCATTTTTCTTAAACTTATTCTATTTATTAGAAGGCTCTAAAATCTTTTTCATGAGCTCTAAATATTTTAATATTTTATTTGGATTGTTCGTGTCTCAATCTATCTCTGGGAATTTTCCTGGAATTTTTAAGATTTTCAGAGTATTTTTTGTGCTTTAAATGAATTATCTAGATTTTCTGGATTTTTCTTTACACAAGAAAATAATTTCTGAAAATTTTTAAAAACAGGGAAAACCATCCTTTCCTTACGTGCTCGCAGCCTGTGGGCGACCTAGTCCGCCTCACGCCTACTGAAGCCCATCGAAATTTGGCTGTCGCCATCGACGTGTCCATGGCGGACACACGGCGGATGGCGTGGCTCCTAGCCTTGGAGTGCGCGCTAAGTTGCGCCACCCTATCGCGTGCTTATAAAGATCGAGCTCCTGAAGCCCCCGCGCCCTATCAGCCGTCTCCACCCGCGCCTAGCCCCACACACGTGCCGTCACCATCCGTCCGCCGGCGCCAAAGGATCGCCACGCTGACCGTCGTTCGCCCAGCGTCGAGGCGCCTCGGGGCGACTTAAGCCGTCCACCGCCACGAGGAGTCACGCCTCACCGCCGGACTGCAAACACAGCCGGTGGTTCCCATCCAGCCACATGGCGGGAGCGCCTACTTGGTGCCCAGCCGCCCCTATTTTTCATTTGCCGAAATTCACCACCATTCCTCCCCCAACGCTGGTGAGCATCTCCCCAACACCCCCTCGACCTCCTCTTCCTTTTCCTCGCCTCACCTGAGCTCCCCCTCGCCCAGACGACCGGCGATTTGAACCGCCTAGGAGCCCCTAAGCGCCTGACAAGAGGTAGAAGAAGGCCTAGGCACTTTTGCGTTTAGGTCCCTGTAAGATCTTTTAATCTTTAGTAGTTCTCTTGTGTCTTGCAACTCTCTCAGATAACCCCCTACAAAGATTCCTTTCTCACACATAAAGTCCACCCAAGCTCTTTTACAGATCTAACCCCGATCTTAGATTTATTCATGAGCACTGTTTGATGTGTCTTGCGAATCTTCTCTGTTAGCCCCTAAGACTTGCAGATATCACATCTAGGTCCTTACAATCTTGTTTAGTCCCTAGATTCTTTGTTTTAGCTCCGTTTTAATCCGTTCTAGTTGTGTTAGGTTCATAATAATATAAAGCACACATTAGTGGTGAGTTTTCATCATGTTTGTTTTCTGAAAAATTATTTAATATTAATTTTGTTAATGTCTATTAAACATGCTTTTTCTAAATAAAAGCAATATACACCATTTTTTATCAATGTTAATTTGATTAATGACTACTTTATATGCTTTTCTAAATAAAAACTAATTTGATCTTTATCTTGGTTTTTCATAAACCAAATGTTAATTTTAATATTTAAATGAACTTTTCTAAATAAAAGTTGATTAGCCTTTTAGCATCGGTTTTCATAATAAAGTTAATATGCCTAATGATATTAGCATTGTCTTTTCAATATTAACATCTTTAGTTGAACACGCAATACAAAGTTATCCGACTAGATGCCTATCACATGTTTTGTCTATAAGATAATTGTTAATTTGGCATAACTTGTACTTCAATGTTTACAAATAAAGTATGATTAGACTTATCATGTTTTTATAAATAAATATAACTTGCTTAATTCTAACATAGAGTATTTCTTTTGAAATATTCTCTCCACATGATTTCTTATTAAAACATGTGAAGCTCGTAGTCTCTTGTTGTTTGATAATAATCTCCCGATAGCTTTTGTCTTTTCAACCTTAGTTTCGTTCTCAACATTTAGTGATCATAGAATCGAGCCTATCCTTTAGAACACTCTTTTAAAGCTTTTCTTTTGATTGGTGTATTGTTCTTAGTTTGCATATTTGTTTGCTTTGTATGCTTGTGCCTGATGATTGATGCGAATAAAATGAACGTGGTTCGCGAGTTTTGAAGAGCATGAAGATGAAGAATTCTGAGCAACATCATTACTTTGGTTAAAGGCAAGTGTGTCCTTGTTCTTTTGTCTCAATAATTATTTAATCACATTGCATATACTTGCATTTAATTCGATGGGTCCTATTAAGGTTTATCCTAGTTTTTAATATCATTCCTTGTCAACTTGGGTTTTATCTTTCTGTTGGGTAGCTATGCTTAGTTGCTCTACCTGGGTTATGGTGGTTCTAATGAACAATAATGATGAACTTTCTTTACCTTTATGCTATATATCTCTGGTTAATACAAGATCACCATGCTTAATCGGAACATGGAGCGACCACCCAGGACAACAGTGCAACCACAAGGCTATATGGCTCGCTTGGCTAATTAATTAGGGACTCTAGTGTTGGGGTGACCTTACCGAAAGGGTAAAGGGGAGCGTAAGTGGGGTATACTCGCTCTAGTAGGGAGTTAGGCTTGGCTAAGACATGGTACCTACTAGGGACTTTATACCTTATGACGACTCGGAACCTTAGTGGTTGTTTCACATTAGGAAAACTTTGTAAAGGCCTCAGTGGCGTCCCTATGCAATCACACCTTGGTAGTGTGGTATGATGCCTAGCTAGCATCGCATGGTTGAGTTCAAAGTTCTTCTGAACTTTTACGCGACTTGTGGGTAAAGATGTACAACCTCTGCAGAGTGTTAAAACTAATCGATTAGTCATGCTCACAACAAGAACGGCTGGACCCTCACATGATAATTGAAACTTGAAGATGGACTTAAATCGTTGTTATGGTTATGTTAGCCATATGCTTATGGCATATCTCTTTATTCTAATTGTGGGTTGGTATATACTTATACTTTAGTAGTAATCAGGTGCTAATAAAATTTGACCAACTAAAAGTGTTTAATGCAGTCAACCTGTCATCCTTTCCTTGATAAGCATTTGCATTCATACTTTCCCCATACTTGCTGAGTACGACATGTGCTCACCCTTGCTATAAACAATTTGTTCGAAGAGGAAGTCGCTATGAAGACGCTTTGAAGATGTTACTGAGTTCTAAGCGTACGCAACCCCCAGTCGACTACCTATGATGTTTGGAGCCTTCGTTTCCAAGATTTAGCATAATACTCTGATAATCTTTCTGTTTCTTTACGTGATACTGTACTGTTATTCACTTATGTCAACTATATGCATGAAACTTGATTTGCATTTGGTTTTCTTTGGAAAAACAGGTGTGACACATCCACTCCCACCTTCTCTTCCAACAGGTCGGCATAATTCCCGGCAATATCAGACGGCAGCACCAATCTTGGGAATGATTTGGTTTCTGTCCTCCATGGCTCCTCCTCCCTGAGAGCAAGTACAATGGTACATGTCGTGTCCACCATAGGTCCCATGCAGTGCCACATAAGATTTTTGATGATGTGGAAGAGAGAGAGTGAGGAGAGAGAAAGAGGTTGTTGCCTCACGAAATAACCACCTCATGAGACAACTTCACAACCATTATATGAGAATTCGCAAAAAAAACCATTATATGTGTTGTTGGTGCCATGCAGCTCATAATATTCCTTTTCATATACACAAATTAAGAAATTATATAGATCTACTAAACGACTTACCAGACAACTCATTGTACAAGTTGTATATTGAGTCGACCGAAGATTACGTGTCAATGCATGGGACGGCCTATCAGATGACACCAATATACTTGCCCTGATGACAGTGACGGTGCATTCCATTGTGAGGCAATCATCCTGAAGGTAAGTAGGCGATTCGAAGATGCTGCGTTTTTCCAGAAAGTAACTGATCCAGTTGTGAAAACCTTTGTCCCTTTGGAACTCTCTCGGTGCTTCCTTGTGCACCGAGACCGACAGGCCAGTGCTCTAGTCGACCAACCTGTCAGGGCACCTGCCTTATGGGAGGTAGGCCACTCAAGTTTAGTACCACCTTGCCTAGGAAAGGGGTCATGACCACCTTATAAGGAGAGCATCCTCTCCCATTAGTCCCGCTTTGGGAGGTAATGGGCCTCTTGCCTTATAAGTGGGTCGTGAGTGCATGAACGTCTGAAACCTATGGTAGAGTGTTGGGCTGAACTGAGTGGATGCTAACATCTGGTATCAGAGCTTTGTTCCGCCTTGTGGGGGGTGAGATGTCAGGGCACCTGCCTTACTTGCCTAGGGAAGGAGGCCATGACCACAAGGGAGAGCATCCCTCTCCCATCAGTCCGGGCTTTTGGGAGGTAATAGCCTCTTGCCTTATAAGTGGGTCGTGAGCGCATAAACGTTCAAAATCTATGGTAGAGTATTGGGCTGAACTAAGTGGCACCCTCAACTTGACGTGCTTGCTCACGAGAACGATCCCAGCTACGGATTTGTCGCCGAATCCGTCAGGGCGAAAGAGAATGGCCTAGTGGTAGCCGCCGGCAGGGAACGTGCTGGATATGAAGAGTTTCTTCTTCTTGCCGGTGGTGTTGATGTGCTAGATGTACCCGCAGATGTGGAATACATGGGTGCCTTGCTCCGTCCCGGAACTCCACATCGACATCGTCTTCGAGTTCTGCATCCACAGTGAGGAGGATGGGCCGGCTCGACGGCGGTGGGGAGTGCGTACACTAGAGGCGTCGGACCCACCCCTGCAATATTGAGAAAGAAATCTCAAATTTCGAAGTGGGAGGGGAGAGGAGAGGTGAATGCGGAGGTGTAACACCCTAAATTTACTATTTTACAATTTAATGAAATTTATTAGAATTTGTAGAATTTAATTTGAACTTGTTTAAGCATTTAAGGTTTTACTAAGGTTTAATGTGATTAATAGGCATTTAAATGTTTTTCAAATTTTAATTAATGAATCATAGGTTTCTTTGTTGCATTCATGCTAGAGCATAATTTTTTGGGGTGTTTGAATTCAAATTTTTGTTTGAATTCATTTGTTTGTTGTCTTTTCAAAAATAGCAAACCCCTTTCCTTTCCCTCCTTTCTCCTTCTCTTTAGCCCAACAATGAAGTCTAGCTCGCCTGCTGAACTCCCTTGCTCGCTCCCTGTCAGATCACATTGTCAGAACGAGCCGCTCTTCCCAAGCGGCCAGCGGCCCACTCGATCTCCCTCCGCCGCGGTCACTGACGAGCGGGCCCTGGTCGTCATCCCTGATCTCCGGCCAGACCCGAGCCACACCCGAGTCCGAGCCGCCCACCACGTCCCGCGTCCCGCGCCGCGTCGTCTAGTCCTCGGGCCCGCACGTCGAGGTCGCCTGGGTCGCCTATAAAGGTTGTGCCGCCTCTGCCTCAAGTTTTTTCGCCCTAACCCTAAAAAAACCAGCGCCGCTGCCAAGCTCGAACCCTAGCCGAGCGCTGCCGCCGTCGATCTCCCTCGCCGCCACATGTCCGCCGACGAGGAGCATCCGAGTCATGAGGGACGAGAGGAAGCACTTTGTCGCTTGACGATGCCCCCGAGCTCTGCAGTGCCCAGACGAGCTCGTCGGAGTTCGCCGCCGTAAGCCGTCTGATGAGGACATCTCCAAGCTGCTGGACATGCACATGCTACGACCTTCTCCAAGCTATACTTCGCCTCCGACTCAGCTGCCACATCCGGTTCGGCATCACACCTCTACACCGGTTTCGTGATATCTCCATCATATGACGTCTGAACGAGGTGTATAAGGACTCGTTGGAAAGGGGACGATGACACCGTCGATTTGGTTCTGGTCCTAGCTCCAGAACATTCGTGGATCATACTATGTGCCATAAAAAGGTGCTGCGTCACCTATTTTGGGTCAACACGGCCTTGTATCGAGTCGGGCCTTCAGCCCAAGTTGTGGGCGCCCCCTCCAGTGCGCTTCCAACCCTAGCTCGCCTCGTTTAGGGTATAAACTCAGTAGCTGCAGCCGTTTAGACTCGGGTTTTGCTTTAGAGTTATTTGTTGTCGAACAGTCGTCGTCTTCGGTTTGTGAAACCCCAACTTCGAGTGCTTAATCATCCATCTGCAGTCGTCACTATAATTTGAGTGCTGCGTACTTTCGAGTTCTTGCTTTTGTTCTTCGCTTTGCGAGGTGGATTAGCCTTCGCGGCGAGGTCAACCGGATTATGACATGGTTTATAACCAGAGTAGTTGTGGTGCTAAGGTTGTAGGAGTTCGGGTCTTTGGATCTGAAGCTGGATCGGTGTGTCGCACTCCACCAAAACGAGTTATCCTTCTCCTGATGGAAGTACGCCGTCTTCGTCGCGTATCTGTCGTTTCCACCGCCCTAGTTTGGTTTCTCGCGTCGCTAGCTTCGTCCCGGTTCAAACCCCGTGCCAAACCGCGTCCGGATGCTTGATTCCGAGCGAAGTCCGGTGAGAGAGCGCCGCTGTCGCCCGCCGCCGCTGCCACCGCCGCCCGCTTCGCCGAAACCGCTCGCGGCCGTCCATCTGCCGATCTGCGGCCCAGATCGAGTCACCGGCCAAGCATACGGTCAACCAGTCTCCACCGCACATTTTGCAAAAGAGACCCTCGTTTTCCTATTTTACGTTTTGGTCCTCCCACCGTGTAAAAATCCTTATGTATAAGACCTTTTCGTTATGTTTAAGCCCCTGAGCTTTCCAGTTTCCACGCCCAAGATCCAGCCCTGTAGTTTCGCACCATAGACCTTAAGTTTTACACGTAATTAGGTTTTAGCCCTAGTTTATTGCAGATAGACCCCGGAAACTTAGTTTATATGCGCGTTTAGCCCCCGGACCTTGTATAGCTCATATCTTTTGCTTTAGCTCCGTTTTATTCTTTATGTCCACGTGTTAGTCTCGGAGTAGAGTAGTTTTGTGTAGCTTTTGTTTCTGTTTGCAATGATTGGTGAATTGTTTCTTATTTTATTGTACTGCCCCTTTGCATGTGAATGTGTGATGCGTAGAGAACGAGTCTTTCGTGGAATTTCCTGAAGGTGTAGACTTTGAAGACTCTGAGCAGTTTCCGGATCTTGTGAAAGGCAAGTGTCCTTGGTCATTCCCGCTTTGTCCTATTTAAACATGCATTTAATCACTTTACCTTATTGCCTTGCATTAATTTTGATGGGTTCCTATTAAGGATGATGACTAGTATCTTTTGACCATTGCCTTGTAACTGGGTTGCTTAATTAACCTAGATGATAGATTTTGCTTAGTATGCTGAACTAGGTTGGTAATTAACAACATGAAATCTATTTTATACTCTATATTCCTTTATGATGATTTAATTGAAAGACCATACTTGTTAATTAGAACATGAAGCGACTACCCAGGACAATAGTGCAACCATAAGGCTATATGGTTCTGGCTTGGCTGAATAATTAGAAACCTTGATGTTGGGGTAACCGTACCGAAAGGGCAAGGGGAGCGCCAATGGGGTATAGACTCGCTCTTGTAGGGAGTTGAGCTTGACTAAGACACGGTACCTACTAGGGGACTTTATACCTTACAACGACTCAGAACATTAACGGGTTGCTTCACATTAAGGAATCTTTGTAAAGGCTTCGTAGCGTCCCTATGCAACCACACTTCGGTAGTGTGGTATGATGTCCGATCAAGATCGTGGTTGGGTCTAAAGTTCTTTTGAACTTTTACGCGACTTGTGGTGAAATTGTACAACCTCTGCAGAGTGTAAAATTAACCGGTTAGCCGTGCTCACGGTCAAGAGCGGCCTGGAACCTCACATGATTAATTTATGGAAGTTGAAATTAAATTGATGCTTTTACTTTATGATGATAATGCTTTACATTAATTGCGGGATGGTATACACTTATACTTTCTAGTAAATAGTTGCTTAATAAAATTTGATCAACTAAAATGCTAAAGTGCTTAAACCCTTTGACCACCCACTTATACAGTCTTGCATGTTTATTATGTTATTCTCCCCTTGTTGAGTACGGCATGTGGTCACGCTTGTTTTTATTATTGCAACTACATAACTCGGAATGCTGCTCAGACTTGAAGATTTTTGAGAAGTTTTAGGCGTACGTGCTACCAAATACCGCCTGTGGAGTTTCTGTCTCAAGATCTGCTGCTAGTTGTTCGCTTTGATGATACGCTTATGAGACATTCGGTATGTAATGGTTATAAAACTCTCTTTTACGTTTTGACACTGTATTTGATATTTACTGAGTCATTACGTGTGTGTAACTTGATCCTGACGCACAAGTAATTTATGTATCTGGTTTTGCTTATGAAACGAGGTGTGACAGGAGGGGATCGAACTCGAACCTTCCGCATGCGAGGTGGCCGGAGTTGGGGCGGCGGTCGCGGAAGACGACGGGACAGAGGTGGCCGGAGATTTGCGTTCCACGAAGAAAAGACGGCGAGGAGAAGTTAAATGGGCTGCGAGATTGCTTTATGGGCCGATCTGGGCCCTATTTTACTGGCCCGGTAGAGTTAATTGCGCCTAATCCTGGATTTTGGCCCTAAAGAAATTGGGCTCTTCTGGCACGGCCCACCCCGTAAAATCTCAGGCCTCTAGTGATTTTTTTCTCAAAAAAAAAATCTCGTCTGATGAGTCTGAGTCGCCTTTCTCACGCCGCCTCGCCGGACAGTTATGCCGTCGTCCCCGGTGACTCTTCGGTGGCGATGGCGAGTTCGGCGCGTGAATCCGCAGCGCCGCCCAGCGACATCCAGGAGACGGAGAGATCTTGCAAACGGCAGCACTCCGAGAACCGAGATCACGGCGGTGGCGGCCGCCGCGACCGCGACTGGATCAGCGCCCTGCCGGACGAGATCCTGGCCGCCATCCTCCAGGATGTGGACGCCAAGACGGCGGTGAGCACGAGCGTCCTCTCCTGGCGATGGCGGCACCTGTGGAAGTCCCTACGATCCCTCCGCCTCAGCGAGGTCGCCCTGCCCGACGACTCCTCCTGGGTCCGCCTCGGGCCGATGCGGAAGGAGTACGTCAAGGCGAACAGGGTCCGCCACTTCGTCCCCTCCCTGCGATGGTTCTCGAGGATCATCAAGAAGCGAAGCGACGACGTTGAAGCTCTGAGAGGGCTGTCCGTCGTGTTCTCGGGCGCCAAGAGCGCCGGCGCCGTGGACGCCGCCATTGCGCCGCCGGGCGGAGCGGGCGTGAGGTGCATCGACGTGGCGGTCGTCGGAGATGCAAGCAGCGCAGAGGCGGAGCTCCCCATACGGCAGGGTGGGGCAGTTGCCCCAGCTACCGCCGGAGTTGATCTCCACCCCCCGTGGAGTTTTTTTGTGGTCGGAGTTCTGATTTGGAGATCGAAGGCGAGCTGGTCGCGGCGGCGGCGTCGTCCTGCCGTCCGGTCGAGTCTACTGGACGGAGGTTGAAGAAAGAAGAAGCTAAGTGCCATCGTGGGCCACTCAAGACTCTAGTAGATGGCTCATTTGTAAATTATTAAACTACTTTGGCCCACACAAGACCCTTGCCCTGCGCCTTTCTCCTGTCCGGTGATCACTGGTAGCGATGATTGCACTGAAACAATTCCATGGCATTTCTGAGGATGAAGGTGCAGATTCTATAATTTTAAATTGTGGAGTTGGAGTTAAACCATGGCCAAAATGGTAAGATCAGCAGTATGTCATTATCCTTTAGCACAATTTCATTATCCTAGACATGATTAGTTCTTGTATTAGTAGAATACGTGTTGAAGATAATGTTATGACATATTACACCTTCATATATGTGCCGTTTGAGATTTCAATGTAAATGTAGCAAGAAAATGCTTTTCTCCCTTACGCTCGCGTCATGCCAGTCCGACTACAATTTTCGGCCTCACGCATCAAGCTGGCGGACCAAGTACTACGAGTTCCCTTCACGGCCGTTCTCCGACGACGGTGACGGTAACGACGACGCTGCACGCTCACCATCGGCATCGTCGTCGTCGCTGGGCAGCTTACGCCTGAACAACTGCCGGCTCTCCGTCGGCCAAAGCTTCCGAGGATTCTCCTCCCTCACGAAGCTCGTCCTCGTCGCGATGCACATGAGCGTGCGGGACACGAAGGCTCTCCTAAGAAGCCTCAAGAACCTAAGGAGCCTGTGCCTGATCGACATGATCGACATCAGGGTCGTCGGCACCAAGCTCGAGGAGCTGGTGGCTGTGGCCCCTCCGTCCGGCGAGCTGGTGATCGGCACGCCGCCTCCGGAGGCTGGAGTTCTGGGGCGCCGGTGCGAGGTCCTCCGGCGCGCCGTCCACGCCCGGCGGCCCTTGCCGTGGCTTGAGCATGTGTCCCTGCAGTTTGTTGTCTACGGTGGCGGTGGCCGTCCTGACGAACGCCATGCTACAAACCTACGGACCATCTCTGATCGGTTTCCTCATGTCAAGAACCTGCACCTGCGGTATCAAGTCCCCAAGGTGATGAGCTGGGGAATTAATCGAATCGAATCATTGAACATTTTCTTGGAATCTTGGTGTGTTCTTATTGAGTTCATGTGTTGTGTTGTTCTTTCACCGCTAATTATACAGTTTGAATTAATCTTTTTGCAGTTGGTCGACAGGCCGGGAACGCCCGCCACTTTCTCCAAGCTCAGTGTCCTAACTTTAAGCATCGATACAAAGCCCTCGGATGACCTTCTTTGGATGGCCATGTTTGTAGCTGCTGCACCTTGTTTGGCGACCCTACAAACTAATGTAAGATTCTTAGTTTCTCATGCTCTCTTATCAGAACTTTTTCCTCTGTTTTTTCATGCATATATTTCTGTATTATTTTGTTTCAAATACTTTGTCTTTTTTTAAGACGTGCAAAACACAATTTTCATTAAGAGAAGAAGAGAATTACAAAACGCAACTTTGGAAAAAAAACCCCAAAGCGCCGAAATACAAACCGAAAGAACTAAGAACGAGAAAAGCACCACACCACCACACTAGGGACAACCTAAGACGACACATGCCTGCCGGACATAAAGAAGTCAAGAATACACGTACGTCACCGCTAACCTAACAAACTGGAAGCAACGGAAGCAACGCGAAGCGGTCTTGCAAGACGACACCCTCAGGAAGGAAGCGACGACAACGTCGCCATCGTCCGTCACGCCCCGCGAAGGAGCGAGCCAAGTCTTCACTTGGCAAACCTCAAGAATTTGAAGGCCGCAAACAATACCCTCAACAGGGTGAGTTACGGAAGAGCGCAACCATTGTCTGCACTAGCAAACACTAGGCAAGGCTTTCGCCAGTGGCCTTCGAACTCAACTCCACATCACAGACCACCACCCCGGATGAGAAGCAGAGCGATGGAAAAAGCAGTGGAAGATCTGGTGACGACGATGAGGAACAACGACAGGCATCATCAAGAGGAGGGGGATCTGCCGAGCAGAGCTGAGCCTGCCGTGACCTGCTAGTGCCGGAGGAGGGGGAACACTAGAAGTGGTGGTGCCCGGACGGCGTGGGGGCCAGCCAAGTGCAAGACGACCGGAGATGCGTGGAATCGAAGAGGCGTCCACGACAGCGAAGCCCGCTGGTGGAGGCGGTGAAGACGGCCGACCACGACAGAGCAACCCCTCGGGGGAAGGTCCGCTGAGAGGAGCGGACACAACCCCAACAGAAAGGTGGCACCTTTAGTGGCCTGGCAGGCGAGATAGAGCACCGAGGCAACACCGGAAGTGTGCCGCACCGCCATGGTGACGTCATTGGTGGAAATCGGGCCCGAAGGTGGACTCGGACAACAGCCCACGATGTGCGCGCTATCCTCCAAGGGGCGCGTCAAGGCCCTTCGAGGCGAAACGGGCGCTATCCCGAAAGCTCCTCCCTTACTAGACAGGACCACGCTACTCTACTTCTATTTCTAGACCAACTTCTACTTCTACTTCTACTTGATTAAACTAAGAGAAAACAAAATGCTCAAACCGAAAGCATAGAGAACAACCGAGCCTTGTGCTCTCTTCTTAAAATGCTTGTCCGCTTCGATTACAAGGGGACCTCTATTTATAGGAGACCACAGGGGTGTTCAATCACCCTAATTACACCTTTTCCATCCCTGACAATCGGCTTTGCACGCTTTTCAAGGGTATAAGAACTCTCTTCAGACGGGTCTCCAGCAGGTTCGCACGGTCGGGCCCCTTACACGCCGGGCGCCTTTTATCTCTTCTTCGTACGGCGCCCTTTACACGTCCGGCGTGCTTACGTGTGGCACGCCCTTTGATCGGCCACCGAGGCCGACCTTCGGTGCCGAAGCGCTCAAGAGGTTGCCTCAGCCTTGGAAAGGTCCCGGAGCCTCCCATACGGCCCCGCCGCCCGACGATGCACCTTCTCGACGAAGGGGCCGGGTTGGGCGCGCCTTCTGAAGGCCCGCGATGCCGAGTCACCATGTGGAAATCTTGGGACCCCGTCGTCTGGCTCAGTCATCCAACACCATCGGCACACGCCGAGCCAAGCAAAGTTAGCGCCTGTTAAGCCCTTTCCACCATCAAGCCCCTTCAGTATAGATGGACCAAGTCGCAATTCCGGTACCGTGAGGAAACACTTCAAGGCCATGTTCCTAACAAGAGCCCTCGTCGTGAGGGCCGTCCGCTCCTTAGATTGGGCCGAACTTACGAACATAATTCTGAATATGGGCTTAACTCCCACGGATGGCCCACTGCTTGTGGTTGATAGAAGGACACAATTGCCCTTGGGAAATGGACCGTTAAGAGATGGGCATGTTGGGTAAAAAGGTAAAAGCACACGTTAACCGCGAGATTGCCGGGGGCGCCACACCATAAAAAGGGCGACTGGGCCTTTGGCCTGCCCTATCCTACCGCCGTGGTTCTTGGCGAGAAACGCTCGCCTTCGTACCGGTATCGTAAAAATTCCTTCGTCTACCATCTTTTCCTTGTTCTGTGATTGTTTCTAGTCATGGCTCCGAAGCGGAGGTGTGACGCCGTTGCGAAGGAACTTCCGAAGACGTACACCTTCGGTCGGAGCTTGATAGATGAAAAGGATGTGGAAACTCTGAGGAAAAATTGGATGGTTGGGTCGGCGAGGGCGCCCGGAAAGGAGACCGTGCCGAAGCCACAAGAGAGCCAGGTTGTCATCTTCCGGGATCTGCTGTTTGCCGGGCTTCGGTTTCCCATCATCCGTAGTTGTTGATATCCTTGATTTCGACATCTATTTGCATCAACTCACTCCCAATGCCATCCTCGCCTTTCGGTGTATATGTGGATATCTTAGAACTACAAAGATCAAGCCTTGAGAAGGTTTCGCTTGACACATCAAGTCCACCGTCGTGGTTCGCTCTTGAAGAGGAAGGCGATGAAACCGTGGAGCGGGACTACCGTTGCTGAACTTCGTACAAGTCCGGTTGTCGGCCCGTGATGCATATCGGAACAAGTGGCCTTCGGATTGGCAACAACACTGGTTGTACCACGACGTGACCCCTCTTGTCAGCGGGGAGCCGCACCCGGCTCTGAAGGTCGCCTCCTCTTCACGATTCGTACCACGAAGAATCCGGCTTGTCCGAAGAAGAGTTTGTTATGATGCTTGCGGTTTGCTTGCAAGTATAGCACCCGACATCGTGGAGAATGCGTTGCATTCGGTGTGCCCGTGCGGATGGGTGGGCGGTGGCGGCGATGCACTGGGCGGTGATATCGGCGGCATCCCCAGATTGGACGAAGGTTTTCAGCTTCACCTAGGGCCCGTGAGTTTGCACACCCGCCGTTGACTCCACGGTTTCGTGCATGGTTGGCACGTTGTGCAGGTTTACCTAACTACCGCTTACACATGCATTTGTGCGCGGTCTTTGAAGAAGAAAGGTGGAGGATCATGGCGACTTCATCCTTTGTCCGTGCTCGTAGAAGGAATACAAGGATACGATGGCGGGCTGAGCGGTTCTCGGACGAACCGTGTGTTCGAGGATTCTTTAAGGTAATGGCGCGGCGAGTGGGCTTCGCTAAGCATCGCGGTAGAGAAAACTGCCGCACTAACTGCGCGGCGCGACCTTCAAGGGCAGCGGCGTCTCCTCGTCTTGCGTGCGCGCCGAAGACCACGAAAATCTGCTCTGCCAGCTGCGGCCATGGCTGCCGCCCGAAGGAAGCCTTGGAAAAGCAGGCGCCCAGCCCAGGCTCGCCTCCTGCAGCCAAACAGCGGTTCGTCGATCTTGACACGGCACTATGGCGGTATCATGCCGCCGTGCCCTTATGCAGCCGCCGTACTGCCGGGGAAGTGGTGGTGGAAAAGGCGGCGGCCACTACTTTCTTGATTGAGCCCAAAGGAAAAAGGGCGGCGGCAGCGGCGGCGATGTCGGGTGGTATCCTCGGTTGGGGACGCCCCTCGTGACCGAAGTCCCCCTGCCTTCGTACACGAAGCCCCTTGTGGTGAAGGCAAATCCAGCTCGGCGTCCAGTGGTTCGTCAAGTTCATCATCGGAGGGTACCGGCCAATCTGCCTCTCCATCGACCACGGGTCTTTGAAAAGGGCGATTCGGTGCGGCGAGGAAGATGAGCTGGCGGCAACTATCGTGTGACGCCGGAGGAGCCCCAAGATGCCGCTGCTCGGCTTCAGATCCCGTCGAAGGCGAAGCTGATCGGCGGGAAACAGATCCGCTTCTTGGGACTGATGAGCGGCGGTCATGAACGCAGGTTCTTGGAGGAAGCTGGGTCCAGTTTTGCGATCCCGCATGAGGAGGAATACTTCAGCAGCTTCAGCTCCGAAGACCTAGTAACTGCGTGCGGGGACCTGGCGCTAAAGGGCTTCGTTGCCTCACGATGCCTTGCTCGAAAACTGGAGCGGGAGCAACAGGAAGCCAAGGACTCGTCGACCAGCCGATCGTCCTACAAACCCGAGTGGCCGAGCTTGAAAATTGGCGGCCGCAGAGCAAAACCGGGCAAGTGGCTTGAGCAGGGAGAAAGGGATAGTGCGGAAGGCGTCGCAGTCGCTATTGAGTCACTCCGCATGGCGTGGAGGTCTTGACGGTCATGGCGAAGACCGAGCGGCCAGCTTCATGACAAGGACACAGAGTTGGCCAGCGCGAAAGGAGAGGCAAGCCGTCTGAACGATGTCCTGGAGAGGTACCGGACCCAGCATATACGGAGTGCCGAAGTGCTGCGCGATGAGGTATTGGAACTGCTGGCGCAGTGCAACCTTGAAGCCCCTTCAACTTCATTTCCTCAGTGCACCGTCGGATCCTTTTACGAGTGGGTGAGTGCCTGCTTCGATCTGGTTGCAATGAACACAAAGATCTTCGGAGAACTTGGGGCTGCAGTCGGGGTTCGTACGCTGGCGTACTCCGTGTGCTCGTTGGTTCCCATGGATCGCCCTTCGTCGGAGAAGACTGTGAGCAAGAACGACATTCGTCGTCTAACGAAGGATGACTATGGGTGGCCGAGCGATGCAGAGCTAGATGTGTCGAAGCTTCCTGTGCTCGCTAAGAACTTGGCCAAGAATTTTATGAATACCTGGTCTCTCACCCTTGAAACTGTTCGTCTAAGTGCTCAGGTGCGGCGAAGCAACCTGCATTTTCGGCTTGTCGTACTTATCCGCCTTCGGTTTATGATGATGTGGTTGTACTCTTTTTGTTGTTTTGCAGATAGCGCCTGCCTCCTGTGCGCGGGTTACGGCTACCGGCTCGCTATCCCACTGGCGGGCCGCTCCAGCCTTCGTTCATGGAGGAGGGCAACTGGATCGACATGACCGAGATCCCATTGATCGCCGCCGAAGGTACGCCCACCGAAGGTATCATCAGGGAAGAGGGCGCAGAAGGTGGAGGCGCTGAGGCGGGGCATGGCGAAGCTGAACAAGGTACCGAAGATGAGCGCGGTGATAGAGTGGAGCGCACCGCCCTTATGGAGGAAAATCGGGCAAGTGAAGTGGAGCGCGTCGCGGTGGCTGAGCATGCTGTACCCACGGCCGAAGCCTCGCCCGGCGCCGATGCCGCGAACGCTGAGGGTGCCGCTCACGTGTCGGCCGAGCAAATGGAGGAGTTTGCGCATGGGTCCACGGGGGGTAATGCCGACGATGAGGCGCATGCGGCCGAACTTGAAGCAGCGCTGCCGCCGCCTGACTCGATCGCTGAAGCTAACGCCGACGCGGATCCTGTCGAGACCGCGCCCCCTTCGGTCACTGCTGCCGAAGCCGAGGTCTGAGGGGTTGAGATTTAAGTGAACTGATGTACTTTTGCCCCTGTGGTTGTACTCAAAACTAATGTAGGTTGCCTCTGCGCAGGTCCCTTCGGTGGTGCTCGCGGGGAGTCAAGGTGCAGTGACGACCTTGTTGTTGAATTCGTTTTTGTTGCGGCCGAACGATGGACAAAGTTTAGCATCCGCCATCTGGCGTGTCGATTCTCGAGTTTTGGCGCATCGCGCGGCTACCGTGTTCAATGAGTCCGCTAAACGATTTTTTGCGGAGTTTTCAAAGGATCCGAAGCGTCGTGACGCGATTCTTAGGAGCGCGCTCATCGAGCTGGCGTGTCTGATTGAGCCCTTCGTAGACGAAGGGTTGGTTCCCAAATCGGAACCTGTTGAGGAGGGGGTTATCGGGCCTCCTGAGTATGTATATTTGATTCCTGATGCTTCGTCAGAGGGCACGACGATTGTAAAGACTGAGCAATTGTAAGTGCTCGCACGATTGTGCCCTGCCTTCTGCAGGGCGATGCCTTGAGGAGGAGTTGCGCCAAATGGCGCTGGACATAATAGATGTGGCGGTGCTTCGGTTGATCGACGAGGTTTGTGAAGCTGTGCTAAACGAGGACTAGCCCCTTGGCGTATGCTTCGTACCCCTTCGTCGCTGATGTCTTCCTGTAAAAGATAGCTTCGTGTCATGTCTATGCAAGCCGCGAAGACTTGAGGTGCTTGAACTCCCTAAGTGTTCGCGGCTGATTAGGATGACATGACCCGAGCTGGCATGTGAAGTGTAAATAAACCTTGTTGTATTGATTGATTGTTCCATCACACCGCTTCAAGCGGACTTTTCACATTCGGTCATACGGGACCGACGCACCGCCTCAGCGGGCTTTCAACCGGCCATGACGGGCCATCGTGCGCTTCAAGCGGACTTTTTCACCCATACCGCCCGCTTTGAGCTCACCTTCGCCATGGGGCCATCACACCGCTGCCGGACTTTTCTCATTCGATCATAACGCCCGACGCGACGCCTTTAAGCGGGCATTCAACTTCGGCCATGACAGGGCCATCGTGCCGCTTCACGCGGACTTTTCACATTCGGCCATAACGGGACCGACGCACCGCCTGCGGCTCTCACCTTCGCCATGACGGGGCCATCACACCGCCTGCGGACTTTTCTCATTCGATCATAACGGGACCGACGCACCGCCTCAAGCGGGCATTCAACTTCGGCCATGACAGGGCTATCGTGCCGCTTCACGCGGACTTTTCACATTCGGCCATAATGGGACCGACGCACCGCCTGCGGGCTCTCACCGGCCATGACGGGGCCATCGCCGCTTCAAGCGGACTTTCACATTCGGCCATAACGGGACCGACACACCGCTTCAAGCGGGCTCTCACCTTCGGCCATGACGGGGCCATCACACCGCTTCAAGCGGACTTTTTAGTGCGGACTACGCAATAAGTGACAGGCGTAGCTCTGCACGCTTAATGCGTCGTCCACGCTGCTTACTTACCTCAACGATACCCTCCGGAGACTATGCCCCCGGCGTGTGGGGAGCATACCTTCGGTAAAAAGCGCGAAGACTCATTCGGGGAGCCGAGCTTGGGGAAAGACTGACTTATATTACATGTCAAAAGGTACATGGGTCCGCCTCGTTAAAAACCTCACACTTCGTGGATCCAACGAGAATCTGCGAAGCTTCCCCCGTGAGGAAAAGAGTACGTCCCCCTACTTATTGTTCATATATTACAAACTTCAAAACGGAAATGAACAAAACTAAGGTGAAGCTACAAAGGCCACGGCTTCGCTGCGGTTAGACAAGTACTTCGAGCATGTCCACATTCCACGTGTATGGCTCTTCTTCGCTCATTCTGCGCGCAGCTTGAAGGTCGCCGCTTTGCCGTCGCGTTGCTATGAACGGGCCTTCCCACTTGCCATGCATTTTGCCCTTTAACTTGCCCTTCGGAATCTTGCGTAGAACGAGGTCTCCTGACCGGATGAGCTTCGGTCGAATCTTCTTGTTCTTCCATCTTTGGGTTTCCTCCTGGTAGGTCAACAGGTTGGCTCTGGCCTGTAGCCGCGCTTCCTCAATGTTTTGGACCGAAGCCTTAAGTGCTTCCGCTTGGGAGGCGCTCTCCAAGTTCCTAAGCACAACTCTTCGGGGAGCATGGCTTCCTCACCGTAAAGTAGCTTGAAGGGTGAAAACTGCGTGGTTCTGGAAGTTGTGGTGTTATGAGACCAGATCACCCTCGGTAGCTCTTCGGCCCATTTGCTTTTTGGCAGCTCTGTGATGTTCCTTTGATACCGCAAAATGACGCGGTTGGCTCGCTCCGCCCGCTGGACGCGGATGATAGACCGAAGCAAAACACAATTTGGTGCCCAAGTAAGTGCAGAATTCCCTGAAGTCGGTGCTGTCAAATTGCTTGCCATTGTCCACTGTGACTTTGTATGGCACTCCGAAGCGGCAGACGATGTTCTGCCAAAAGAACTTCTCAGATCGTCAAGTGATGCTCAACAACGGTTTTGCCTCTACCCACTTGGAGAAGTATTCCACTGCCACTACTGCATGGGTGTAGTTGCCTGGCGCGGTTGGTAGCACCGACGATGTCTATTCCCCACTGAGCGAAGGGCCACACTGGAGGTATTAGCTGTATCTCGTTGGAGGCGAACTTCTTTGTATGGGGCATGGCGGCATTCAGGCGATGGCGCGCGATGTCGTGGCGTCGGCTCTTCGCCAAGGCCGTGAGAACCCTCGCGGAAAGCCTTCTGCACCAGAGCCCTCGTGCCAATGTGGTGTGAGCACATGCCGCTATGTATCTCATGGAGCAGTTGCTTGCCTTCGGTTGCTGATATGCATTTGAGCAGTGGAGCACACACTCCCTTTCGGTACAAGTTGTCATCAATGATGTGATAGTTTCTTGCCCTGATGGCAACTCGTTTGTCGACCACGCCATCTTCGGATTCATAGTAACCCTTGATTGCTGCTACTATCGGGGCGCGCCAATCTTCGCTGTGTATGGCGTTTACAAACTTTGGGGGTGCCTCTTCGTCAGCCGCAGATCTCACCGCCGCCTCGTAAAGACGCCCGGTGGCATGGGCTCGGCGAGGCCGTTGCTTTGGCTATGGCGTCGGCTTTTTATTGTAGAGCCGAGGAAAGCTCTTGACTGTGATGCCGAGGAAGAATTTCTCCATGCTTCGCATCGGTGTACTTCATCATGTCCGGTTTTTGGCCTTGTAAGTTTTGCCAATGTGGCCGGGCTACCACCGAGTCTGTCAGATGACAAGTCTCCTCGCTCCAACCGCCATGGCCTTCAAGAGCGAGCAGCCCTTCAGATTCTCGCCATGTTGTTGGTACAGTTGTCGCAGCCGCATAGCGCATCAAGCTTGATACCAGAGGGTGACTTGAGAACTGCCACTGCCGCCGAACCCAAATGACAATATGCCCCGTCGCATTGAACTTCCCATACCGGCCCAAGATTATAGGATCCCCTTCAGGTCGAAGGTGTCCAATCGCCACAAAGTCGCCCAAGACCGAGATTTGATTGCGTCATGGAGACGGTTTATGACGTGCTCCGCGAGTTCGTGGGCCCATTTGCCTATCCTTCCGTTGATTCTTTATTTTCAAACATGTCCCGGGTATGCGAGGTATTGACACGTTGTGGCTCGGAAATAGTCTTGAAGCTTCCTTTTCGCCATTACGACTGCGTATGCCATTTTTTCCATTTCTGAGTAAAAGAGCTTCGAACCGCTTAGGGCTTCGGAGACATAGTAAATGGGAACTGCGGCGTGCCTCCATCCGCTCTTCTACGAATGGCGGCGACTGCCGTTTGGTCGCGGCGATGTCTGACATAATAGGTCGGCCTTTGGGGACGGCTTGGACATGACCGCGGCCTCCTCCAAGTAATTTCTCAAATCTTGAAGGCTTGCTCGCTACTCCACCCCACCTTTGGAAGGTTGTGTTCGTGAAGCACCTTGAAAAAGGGTAGGCTTCGCTCTCATTGCCTTGAAATGAATCTGCTCAATGATGCAATTATGCCGTGAGTCTTTGCACCTCCTTTCTGCGCTTGGTGGTTGCATTGCGTTTTCGATTTTCTGAGGGTTGGCCTGTATGCCTCGTTTTGATACCATGCAGCCTAACAACTGTCCCTTGCGGATACCGAAGATGCACTTCTCGGGTTCGCCTTTTAGCCCATTGCGCCTCATGTTGTCGAAGGTTTCGGCCGGTCAACGATGTGGTCTCATCTCCTTCACGCTCATGATGACTATGTCGCCCACGAGGTCAAGCATTGCGACCCGGTGCCGAGGATTAGCTTCATCATACGGTTGAAGGTAGACCCAGATTACGAAGGCCCTCCGCATTCTCGAGAAACAAAGACTCAAGGGGTTGTGAACCCCGTTTTTGCCTCATCCTCCCTTCGCATCCACACCTGGTGATATCCGGAGAAACAGTCAAGCAAGCTTAACATCTCACAGCCGGCTGCCTGGTCGATAACAATGTCGATTCTTGGAAGCGGGTAGGGGTCCTTCGGGCACGCTTTGTTGAGCTCTGTGAAGTCGATGCACATGCGCATTTTGCCATTCTTCTTCGGCACCATTACAACGTTGGCCACCCACACAGGGTACTGGACTTCCCTTATGATTCTCGCGTCAAGCAGTTTCTGCACTTCGGCTTCCGCGGATTTGACTCTATCGTCTGACATTGGCCTTTGCCGTTGCACCTTCGGCTTCACCTTCGGGTCAGTGTTGAGAGCATGCTCTATGACGGATCGGTGGACCCCTGTCAGGTCTGTTTTGGACCATGCAAAGACGTCCTGGTTGTGACGAAGGAATTCCAGGAGTCTGTCTTCCTCCTCCTTGCTGACTTCGGTGCCTATCATGACGGTTCTGCTTGGTACATCTGCACACAAGGGAACTGTCCTGGTGTCGTCAACTGCTTTCATACGTTCAGCCTCGGCTTGTTTCATTGACTGCCTCATCTGAGCTTGCTTCGCCGCCTCCGCAAGTCGTCATTGCCTTCGGCCTCATCAATAACATGCACTTGCCTGTTGTGCATCGAAGTGTTTCTTTCAGCTCTTCGAGCGTCTTCCTGACTGCCATACACCGAAATAACCCCAGCCGCGGTTGGTATCTTCATTAGCAAATAGCCTTGGTGAATGACAGCTGCGAATTTGTTGATTGTGTTGCGCCCGAAGATGGCGTTGTATGGGTATACGAAGTCAATGACATCAAAGGTGATGACTTCTCATAGTGGCATCTTGCAAGGTCACGCTGACATCGATTTTGCCCAAAGGCCTCGATTCTCTTGTTGCCGGCCAGATAACGTGCTCGCCTTTGCAAGTCCTCTTCTTGAAACCCATGTCCGAGAAGCAATCGCCAAGTTAAAATATTCATGAGCTGCCGTTATCCACTAAGACTCGACCCACGTCGTTGCCGAAGTAGTACTTCGTATTCTTGCCAATGTTTGCCCTTATGACGAGGGGGTCATTGTGAGGGTAATGCTACCGATATCGCCTGTGAAGGTTATTGGTATGTGGGACCATGGCAGGTGGAAGTATTTTCCCGAGCAGATGTGCGAGACGCTTCGGTAGTACTCTTGCCTCTGACGCCTGTCGAGTGCACCGTTGCTGGAGCCCCGAAATTGCGTTGATGATATTGATATGTGGGACCATGGCGGTGGAAGTATTTTCCGGCGGATGTGCGAGACGCCCTTAGTACTCTTGCCTCGACGCCGTCAAGTGCACTCGTTGGAGCCCCTGCGTTGATGATATTGACCATGCCCATCGACCCGGGCCATTAGAATCTGGTGCTTCCTGCCCGGTGGTGGTGGTGGTGGTGTGGTGGCCGGTATCTGCTTGAGGGTGGGCGGGGTGTTCGGCCACGAAGGTACAAAGACCAAAGGCGGTTGCGCATGCATAGGTGGTGGTGGGGGCGGGGGCAGCTGCGGTGCCGAGGGGGTGAACATCTGTGGTGATTGGAATGCATGCAGTGAAGGTTGGAAAAGATTAGAGGCGGGTGATATGGCGATGGTAATGCTCGAACTGCCCGTGTTCGGTATTTCATGGCGTGGTTTACAGCCAGCCCGCCGCCTTTGCCTTCTCCTCGACTTCCCATTCTATTTTCTTCTTGATTGCCGAAGAACCTGGTGAGTGTGGTGGTACGCATTGGTCCCGTGGAGCCAACAGAAGTACCTGTCACTGCCCCCTTGAGGTGGTGGAGGTGGGCATCAGGGGCCTCGGTCCCCTATTGTTCTTATGTCCACCTTTGTGTCCTCTGTTGCCTTTGCTTTGGTTGTGTGGTCGTTGGGTGTAGACACGTTGTTGATTTGCCGATACGACTGCTTCGGTGGGTGGTTCTGCCATCCTTTCGGTGCATCCCACTAACCCTGTTGCTTTTGTTTCTTGGCTGCGTTGGCTCGATCCAACCTTGGTGGCACCTTTGTCGATTCGATATTCTTGCATCACTTGAATAACTCTTGGAGGGACTTTGGTTTGATTCTCGAGCACATCCCCAGCGGTTGCCTACCCTCGAGCCCCCACGATGGCATCAATGGTCTTGCTTTCGGACACTCCAGTGCCTGTTGTTAGCTTGACTACTCTGTGCATATACTCCTGCAGCGACTCCTTGTCCCCTTGGATACACATGTTGGCGAGGTCGTTGGAATCCAGCTCCTCGACACATGCCCTTGAAGGCGGCGGCAGCTTGTTGCGGGCGAAACCATGAAGTTATGTGACCCGCCGGTATGTTGGCATACCGATCGGACTCGCCTTCGGGGCCATCACGAGCGCTTTGGCCTTCGTTGTGGCGTTGCCACCATTGGATTCAACTGCAGCTTGAATTTCATGAGGAACTCTTTTGGATCGTAGTCTCCGTCGTCGAGGCGGGGTGTTGGCGTTGAGCGACAAGGCCACGGTGCACTCTCGAGCTCGGCCAGGCGGGGACACTGGGACAATGTTGCGAAGCAGGCGTCGTCCGGCCAAGATGTGTTCCGACCTTTGTCCTTGTTCGCCGGTGTTCGATACTCGCCCGGATGCGTCTTCTGCTGCCTCCATTGGTCCGGTGAGCTTGCATGGCCGTAGAGTGTGCCGAGCGTCTTCTTTGCCGACGCCGCCGTGGCCAGCTGGTCTTGGGTGGTGGCGGAGGAGCTGTCTTTGTTGTGGCAATCGTCTGGCGATTTGCCCTATGATGCGAGTAGCGCTCACTGCCACGATGTTGAAGTCGGCGTCGCGCAGCGTCGGTGCCCGCCCGTGGTGCTTGTGATGAAGACGGTCGAGCTTCACGCTCTTCTTTGAGCCGCCACGGCCTTGTCGATGATGAGGGCCCGTATCCGTAATGCTTCTATGTCTTGAGTCGAGCTCGAGCCCCTCGAGGCTAACCTCGAACACCCCGGCGGTGTGCTCGACCTCGGGGCTCTTGCGTCGGCGCGGTTCTGGCTGAGGTCGAAGGGTTGGCGACTTAGGTGGGGTCGGGCACAGGCGTGGTGGCTTCGGCCCGCGTCCTTGCCATGCGGTCTTTGATTCTTCCATGAGGTGGGCGCCAAACTATTGGTGGAAATCGGGCTGAAGGTGGACTCCCGATGTGCCGCTATCCTCCGAAGGGGAAAAATAATTCGGCGATAATAAAGAACTATTCTCGCCTCTGTAGGGTCATGCCCTAAATCACTTACACAGGATCAAATTATGCGCTAAGCCCACACGTACAACATTACATTACATAAAAGATCAAGTACTTAAAATTACAAACCAAGTTTTGACTACATAAAAGTAAAGGTGATTCGAGTTTAAACAGTAAATAAAACGGAAGATACACATGGGAGGCCATCCATGGAGTATCACTCATCAACATCGTTTTCCCACTCAAGTTTCCAACCATCCGAATAGATCCGGGCGGATGAAATTACTCGAAAACAACAACAAGCAAGGTGAGTATACTAATACTCAAAGAAGACTGACCCGACAAAAATAAAAGACACAGCTAGATATGCAAGGCTTTTTTGGCTGGTGGGTTTGTTTTGCCAAAAGCAACTAAGAGTTGATCCTTACTTTCAAATTTTAGCTCAAGTTCTAGTATGTTAACCATTCTAGGTAAGCACCTAGCTAAGCAAGCATGGTTGTACAAACAAGATTAATCATCCAACAATATTAATCCGAAATGTTCCATAAATAAACATGGGGTAGCGGTGGTCAAGCCGACTCGAGATAACGGCGAGTGGCCAAGCGATCGATCGATTTATATCCTTGCAAGGTAAACCCAAGATACGGAAGAAGGTAGACCAAGTGCAGTGTCTACCCCAACCAAAGTGTTCCCAACATCCCACAGTTTGGGATCGGGCGCTACAAACTACAGTACCACGGTTATCCGGAGGGTCTAACCGACCGGTCAGGACTCACACACTATACCACGGGTAGCTAGCCCGGAGACGCAACCCAAGCCGGTAGCTAGAAAGATCCCACCCCGGTTCAGAAGGTACTAGGCTTACCGGTCCCATTCCCGACAAGCACTTGGTACGTTCAATAGCTTAAACCGACAATGCTACTCGGTGAGACCGAACCCATTGCTCTTACCACATGAGCGAGTCATTTTAACCAACTTATGATTCCAACATAAGCATCCTATATCTCGCGAGCAATGAGTCATTACTCGACTTGTACCGTGTCCTTAAAGCATGGCACTAGCGTTTCTAACATACTAGTAAAAGAGCATAGGAGTCCTAAGGATCATGCATCTAGGTTTCAAAGCAACTCCTGAAACTTAAATGCACAAATCATAACATAAATACGAAAAGTAAAGATATGAGTTTAGAAAAAGGGTTAGATGTATCCCGGCTTGCCTTCCTCGACTCAACACTAACACTAGCCTTGGGCTCTTGGACTTTGGTCCGGTCTTCTTTACACACTAACTTGATTCAACTCTCCAGTAGCTGCTCCCTCCTCCTCCTGGGTGAGCGTGTATGCCCCGTCGGGAAGATCTACACGTTTACATGCACATGTATTAGATTATGGTGGAGGTGGGAGAATTACCTAAAACCAACTCTTGTTGGACACATCCATCCAAACATTATCATTTTCTCACGTAAATTATTAGGGTGTGTGATGATAAGCAAAACACTACTTTGATGGTGATTGTGTGCACATCTAAGCAATTTAAGTTACTTAACTACACCAAACAGCAAGGGGGTGTGTTTAAATTAATAAAAACAGAAACAAACATGATTTCACAATTTAGCACTTTTAATTTCCATTTCTTTCTTTAATTACTTAAAACAAGCCTTTCAACCATAAATCTAAATTAAATCAAAAACACTTCAAATGAGCCTAATCTTTTGCACACAGCAACATATGCCTATTTTAAGCTCTCAAACCAAAATATAGCTTAAGATCATTTATAAATTAATTTATACGAAAAAGACAAATTTCAGCCTAGTAAATCAACATTAATTCATATAAAAAGATTTAATAAACTTTTTGATCTCAACTTTCTCCTACAGGTCATTTATGCCAAGAATGAGTTTCTGACCAAAGCATGCTTGCAGATTCAAATTATTTTTCAGATTTTGAATTTAAGCTCCTACACAAGATTAAATCCAAATCACATATTAAACAATTTCCTAAAATCACATCCATCATACCAGAGGTACTAATCAACAAGGCAAAGCCCTAGGGTGCACTTGTGCTCAAAGAAAAGTTCATTAAAGAGGCTATAAAAAGCATCAAACTTAATCTAGCATAAGGCTTAAATAAATTATAACTGAACATATATACATCAAAATCATGCAAACTTTTGCCACAGATCTAGATATGCCATAAAGAGTAACATATCCAAAATTCAAGTCCATAGCATGTGTATATTTTAAACTACACTAAAAACACTTCAAACTGAATTTGAATTTTAATTCAAAACTGTACAGAAAAACCCTATACATGTTTTCTAGAAAAGATATATT
This sequence comes from Cenchrus purpureus, assembly GCA_022644695.1. Lineage (NCBI taxonomy): Eukaryota > Viridiplantae > Streptophyta > Magnoliopsida > Poales > Poaceae > Cenchrus > Cenchrus purpureus. The sequence goes on from CP053467.1 coordinate 12,772,511, forward strand.
TATTCACCAGGAAACCAACAAAATTGGATTTGCATTTTTCTGATTTTTCTACAATTTTCTATGAATTTTTGAAGTTGCAGAAAACCTAAAACAACTTTTACGGGCCCTTGGATTAATTTTCCGATATTACGAAAAGCCCTAGTTCACGAAAACTCCTGGATCTTTTGCAATCCTTGCAATGTGCCCAACGCGAGGAACACACGGACGATTGGCCGGCCGAGTTGGCGGGTGAGGGCTAGAGAGGCGTGCTGCAGCTGACCTTTCCCGTCGATGGTTGGTGCGAGGCGGGCTTGAGCGGCCGGCGGCGGTGAGGTGGCGGCGGCCGCTGCCTGCTGCCAGCAGTGACAGGGCATTGGCGTCGCCCGGGCACATGCTGGGGTTGTCAGGGACTCGTGAGGAAGAGTGGAGAGGAAAGGAGTGGTTGGGCGGCGGGCTTGGTAGGAGGTGACCTCGGGTGCCCGGTGCGGGCGTGGGGCGCCGTGGTACCGATTGGCGGCGTGACGAGTGGTGCAGGCGGTGCAGGCTTGCTTCAAGGATCGGGGAAAGGGTGGAGCTCGAGTGTGGCGGAAATCGAGGCCACAAGGAATCACCGCGACGGCTCGGAAGCTCGCCGAGGAAAAGCGGACACGATGGCGTGACTTGGGTTTTAGCGACAAGTAGCGCGTGCTCGACAAGGACTAGGTGGTGATGAGCCTAAGGGGCGCTGGCGTCCATCGAGCCTCGGTCGCATCTTGGCAGCGGTCTTGTGGCAGCGGATCTTGTGACGACGCGTGGACAATGGGTCGACCGATCGGCGGCTCGCCCACAGGCCGGCTCGTGATTCGCAGGTCTTGAGTCCCACGGCTCATGCACGGTCCACCGCGGAGTGTCCGAGTCCGTCAGAGGCCGGACGGCAGCGTGGCATGTGACCGACGCACCACAGCGTGAGCAGCGACGTCCGCAGTTGTTCCGACTGTTTTATTCCATTTAGACAAGTTCGAAAAAGCGAAACTCCCATTTCTTGAATATAACTTGAAAATCTCCAAAAAGCAAAGTTGTAGAGGAGCCATAGATCTACAACTTTCCCAAAGCGACATATGTTTTGATCAACGGTTTGCCGGGAACGTCGGCCGAAGTTGCAGTTTTCCACGGCTCGAGTTACTGTTCACAGCGCAGCCAAACCGATTTTGGCCAATTTGCACTCAAAAATGGAATGTCCGCCAATTACGAAAAATGTGTTCCCGGAAATAATGAACAACTTTCGTATTGGCCGATTTTGAACTCCTATAGTGAAATTTGGAGAAACGCGAAGAAAACCATTTCAGCCTTAAAGGAGATCTAGGGTTTGACCGTGATTTGGGAATTTGACCAAGGTCTTTTGTGCAAAGGTGTGCAAGATCATGTCAAACATGTTTATGAGCCAATTAAACATGATTAACACTAGTATTTATCTTTATTAAACACACAGGGTGTTCTGATCTACCCACTTAAAAGGAATCTAGTCAGAGATTCAACACAAGATGAGGAAAACCTCTTGGGAGATAAGCAGGTTTCATGAGGAAACCACGAGCAAAGATAAACTCTTCCGTATGTAAATCTCAAGGATGATAAAAGGTACATGGGCTGCCTCACACATCATCAATGTCGCTCGTGAGGAAGCGGGCGATGAATGTACACATGAAAAACTAAAACCATCAATAATTGGACCGCAAAGCAGACGTACATTCCTACTAGAGTCCGGGATGAAATCAACATCTCGAAAAGGTCATGTTTGGCGACATTGGGTTGGATCCTTCTTGTGGCCTTCTTCTAACTTCTCCTTTGGGTCCTTGAGGAGAGGATGGAAAGCCTTCTTGGCCTTGAATGTCATGATGTTGCCATGGCAATGAAAAGGATGGGTTCAAACGATTCGAGAGAAAGGACCGTGACTTTGAGGAAAGCGAGAAGAGATTGAGTATCTACCATCTAGGAATGAGATTTATCGAGGAGAAATTAACGAAGGATTTTTGTCTATCTATTGCTTAAACCTTGATTCCTTGAATTGGGAAGAAATGTGTAAAGGATCATGGATCATGGCGATCGACAGAAAACTCATACATACGGACTTATGGAGAACCTTGAATGACTTTGGGAAAAAGAAGAGTTGCTCATCCTAAAGGTTTCATAGAGATGTTAACTATCATTTGATTGTATTCTTTAGGCAAACTTTGAGATTTTGGAAAGAAAGAGCAATCAAAGGTTTCATAATGATGTTTGACTCAAGGTCTCTTAAACTTAATCATGTTGGAGAAACTCATTTTACTAGTTTTACTGAACTTTACTTTTAGAAGGAAGCGTGCAACAATGGGATGGTGCACATGTGGATGCTCATGATGAAGTGCATATAGTATGATGTACATGTATATGAGCATATGAGGTTTATGCATATGAACTTATGGTGCATATGCATAGTGAGAGATGCACATGATGTGTGCTTGATGTAGTGCACACATGATGATGCATATCTGATGAACGAATGATGCATATGCTTATGATATATGGTGCTCATGATGCAATGTCAGCATGACTTGCTTCACCCATGAGGTTAGTCAAGGTAGAGAGGATAAACATAGAGTTGAGAAGTAATAGGTGCGGTGAGTCGCATTCTCACAAACCAAGATACCTAGCGCTCCTAGTGGTAATCACATGGCTGCAGCACACATGATATCCTAGGTTCCGTCGCGGCACCTTCGTTTATGGAACAACAACATCACCAGCAAAAGGGCGATAGAGTAGAAAGATGGAAAACCGTCGGACATATGCATGTTAGTTCATCCAATGTCCCAAATGCACATGTTGTGCAATGCATTTCCATGCTCATGATTTATGTTGTTAAGGTTGCAAGATATGCATGCGATGATGATGCTCATGTGCTTACCAACAGATTTTGATGCCTTGTAACCATGTTCTCATTTATTTGTTTGTGAGCAAGCATAAGGATTTTTAGGTCAAGGCTGAGAATTTATAGTGATCAAAGTAGGGATATCGATGCAAGAAAAGTGGAGTGATCACCTTTACATAGCCATAGGAAGTTGGTGGATCGCCTTTAAATTGAAGAAAAGGTGTACAAGTAATCAGGAGAGTACAACGGGGTTCTACTTGACTCGGCAAGGATATGATTATGCTTCTATTAGAAACCATCCTAAGAGAAGAAGGGATAGATGGATCTTGCACTTGATTGTATTCATCGTGGATAGAAACTTCAAAAACATACGTGGAGCATTCCTCCACCACCTAAATATCATCATCTTTAGGCAGGGGATGTAAAATCTCGTGCCTTCCAATATTGGTATTCAACCTAGAGATAATGCTGAGGCTATCATGCCCGAAAATTCAGATATCGCTTTGTCGGGGCTGTTGGACAGCAGGCCGAGGTCACTAAAAATTCCATATCTCTCAGCTCAAAACTGCAATGATGCTGAAATTTTACGAGCATGCAGAATATGAAATTCTAAACAACTTTGGTATTCAAGGTTTGCTCTGGATTTCAAAGGAAGATGACCTAAAAATTTGAATTTCAGAGATCACTAGTTCTGAAATTCAGCAGGGCAGAGACCTAATGTTTTGGGCATATCTCCCAAACTAAAAATCTAGTGACCTTGAGATTTCTACAGGAGGTAGATAGATACCTAAGGAGCATTTTTGGTATTCAAGAGTCGAACCAATTCAGATTGGAAAAGGGTCTAACTGATCGATTTTTAGAGTGTTGTTGCCCAGAAATTTCAGCAGGACAGAGCTTCACTAAAAAGACCATAACTCAAAAATTGAGTACCCAATTACCATAAGATTCTTACAGCATGATCTAAGCTAGATAAAGAACATTTTTGCTATAGATTTTCTGGTCAAATTCATTTAGGAACTATATGCAAAAATTCGAGTTTTCAGACTAACTCAGGAATTTGACAGCCTTTCAGCATGACCTTGCCTAGCAAAATTAATCCTAACTTTAGTTTTATGCATCCTAAAATCATGAGAATTTCAGAGAGCAATCATAACTAGGTGATGAGCAATTTTCCTAAAGATCACCTAACCAAAAACTTTCTAGATCATCCTTAGAAAAATTTGGACAGCAACTAGACATATTTTTGATCACATCACATAATTTACCAAACTAGCATGATTGGTCCTTAAGAACACAAATTAAATAGAGACCAAGCAACACATGATTTAAGTTCAGTTTTGGTTTGATAGCTTTTACATGATGCAAAAGCGCCCTAAACTTCCTCACAAAGCTTTTAAGTTCAAAAACGAAGTTAGTGCCGGTGGCAAGGCATACATATCGCCTCCTTATAATAGCTAGTAAAGCTACTCTTTCTTAAATTACCGCTCCTAACAACCGTTAGTGTACCGCAGAAAATCACAGATATTCAAGACCTTTGTGCCAGCACTCACAAAAGCGTCCACATTCATTACCGTCACTATAGAAACGGTATCCATGCGTAAAGCCGCTGCATGACAGCGTCAACCTCGGACACCTCCGCTTGAATGGAGTTGTCCTTCCGCCTATTGCGGGTTCGCACATGTATGGCAAAACATGGCTAGACACAGACGCGACGTGAGTGCCCATTGAATAGGCCTCACTCATCCTCACGGACTTTCGTGGCACCATCACGTATGGCAAAGCGTGACGAGACGCAGCGACGTGGCACCCATTGGAATAGGTCCCACTAGTCCCTCACAGGACTTCCTGTGGTACCACCACGTATGGCAAAACGTGATGAACTAGTATGGTTGTGCAAGAAAGTAAGTTTTGACAGAATAAAATGTGCCGGAAGTCGATTAAATACACCATAGAGTACTAGCCACCGAAAGAACCCAAAATTCCTCTAGGGCCTCTGACTAGATTAGACCTTAACGCCTACTCACTTAGCAAGATTATTAATCTTGGCAAATTTTATTCCAAAACAAGTTTGTTAAGTTATTTTAATTACTCGGTGCATAACTCGCTCACGATACCGATGTACGTAACCGCCAAAATAATTCCGTATTATCGCCTAAGCTCCACGCGTGGCCATTAAGCGATAATAAAGAACTATTCTGCCTCTGCGGGTCATGCCCGGTAAATCACTTACAGGGATCAAATTATGCGCTAAGCCCACAGGCGGGACCAGAGTACAACATTACATTACATAAAAGATCAAGTACTTAAAATTACAAACCAAGTTTTGACTACATAAAAGTAAAGGTGATTCGAGTTTAAACAATGGAAATAAAACTAGCGGAAGATACACATGGGAGGCCATCCATGGAGTATCACTCATCAACATCGTTTTCCCACTCAAGTTTCCAACCATCCGGAATAGATCCAGGCCGATGAAATTACACGAAAACAACAACAGCAAGTGAGTATACTAATACTCAAAGAAGACTGACCCGACAAAAATAAAAGACATGACTAGATATGCAAGGCTTTTTGGTCGGTGGGTTTGTTTTGCCAAAAGCAACTAAGAGTTGATCCTTACTTTCAAATTTTAGCTCAAGTTCTAGTATGTTAACCATTCTAGGTAAGCACCTAGCTAAGCAAGCATGGTTGTACAAACAAGATTAATCATCCAACAATATTAATCCGAAATGTTCCATAAATAAACATGGGGTAGCTGGTCAAGCCGACTCGAGATAACGGCGAGTGACCGACGATCGATCGATTTATATCCTTGCAAGGTAAACCCAAGATACACGGAAGAAGGTAGACCAAGTGCGTGTCTACCCCAACCAAAGCGGTTCCCAACATCCCACGCTTTGGGATCGACGCTACAAACTCGGGTACAGTTATCCCGGGAGGGTCTAACCCACCGGCCCCGGACTACACACTATACCACGGGTAGCTAGCCCGAGACGCAACCCAAGCCGGTAGCTAGAAAGATCCCGCCTTCGAAGGTACTAGGCTTACTGTCCCATTCCACAAGCACTTGGTACGCTCAATAGCTTAAACCAAAGACAATGCTCTTCGGTACGAGACCGAACCCATTGCTCTTACCACATGAGCGAGTCATTTTAACCAACTTATGATTCCAACATAAGCATCCTATATCTCGCGAGCAATGAGTCATTACTCGACTTGTACGTGTCCTTAAAGCATGGCAGCGCTTCTAACATACTAGTAAAAGAGCATAGGAGTCCTAAGGATCATGCATCTACGTTTCAAAGCAACTCCTAAAACTTAAATGCACAAATCATAACATAAATACGAAAAGTAAAGATATGAGTTTAGAAAAAGGGTTAGATGTATCCGGGGCTTGCCTTCCTCGACTCACTCAACACTAACACTAGCCTTGGGCTCTTACGGACTTTGGTCCAGTCTTGCACACACTAACTTGATTCAACTCTCGAGTCGCTCCTCCTCCTCACAGGTGAGCGTGTATGCCCGTCGGGAAGATCTACACGTTTACATGCACATGTATTAGATTATGGTGGAGGTGGGAGAATTACCACAAAACCAACTCTTGTTGGACACATCCATCCAAACATTATCATTTTCTCACGTAAATTATTAGGGTGTGTGATGATAAGCAAAACACTACTTTGATGGTGATTGTGTGCACATCTAAGCAATTTAAGTTACTTAACTACACCAAACAGCAAGGGGTGTGTTTAAATTAATAAAACAGAAACAAACATGATTTCACAATTTAGCACTTTTAATTTCCATTTCTTTCTTTAATTACTTAAAACAAGCCTTTCAACCATAAACCAAATTAAATCAAAACACTTCAAATGAGCCTAATCTTTTGCACACAGCAACATATGCCTATTTTAAGCTCTCAAACCAAAATATAGCTTAAGATCATTTATAAATTAATTTATACGAAAAGACAAATTTCAGCCTAGTAAATCAACATTAATTCATATAAAAGATTTAATAAACTTTTTGATCTCAACTTTCTCCTACAGGTCATGTATGCCAAGAATGAGTTTCTGACCAAAGCATGCTTGCAGATTCAAATTATTTTTCAGATTTTGAATTTAAGCTCCTACACAAGATTAAATCCAAATCACATATTAAACAATTTCCTAAAATCACATCCATCATACCAGAGGTACTACTCAACAAGGCAAAGCCCTAGGGTGCACTTGTGCTCAAAGAAAAGTTCATTAAAGAGGCTATAAAAAGCATCAAACTTAATCTAGCATAAGGCTTAAATAAATTATAACTGAACATATATACATCAAAATCATGCAAACTTTTGCCACAGATCTAGATATGCCATAAAGAGTAACATATCCAAAATTCAAGTCCATAGCATGTGTATATTTTAAACTACACTAAAAACACTTCAAACTGAATTTGAATTTTTAATTCAAAAACTGTACAGAAAAACCCTATACATGTTTTCTAGAAAAGATATATTTATTCACCAGGAAACCAACAAAATTGGATTTGCATTTTTCTGATTTTTCTACAATTTTCTATGAATTTTTGAAGTTGCAGAGAAAACCTAAAACAGCTTTTACACTCGGGCCCTTGGATTAATTTTCCGATATTACAGAAAAGCCCCTAGTTCACGAAAAACTCCCTGGATCTTTTGCAATCCTTGCAATGTGCCCCCGCTAGGAACACCGCCGTGACGATTGGCGCGGAGTTGGCGGGTGAGGGCTAGAGGCGTGCGTGCTCACCCTTGACCTTTCCCGTCGATGGTTGGTGCGAGGCGGGCCTGTGGCGGCCGGCGGTGAGGTGGCCGAGCGGCCGCCTCTGCTGCCAGCGACGGTGACAGCGGCATTGGCGTCGCCGGGCCTGTGCTCTGGGGTTGTCCGGGGACTCGTGAGGAAGAGTGGAGAGGAAAGGTGGTTGGGCGGCGAGCCGCCGGTAGGAGGTGACCTCGCCCGGTGCGCGGCGGACGTGGGCGACGCCTGGTACCGATTTGCGGGCGACGCGTGACCAGGTGGTGCACGGGCGGTGCAGGCTTGCTTCAAGGATCAGGGAAAGGGTGGAGCTCGAGTGTGGCGGCGGAAATCGAGGGGCCACAAGGAATCACCGCGACGGCTCTGGGAAGCTCGCCGGCGGAGGGAAAAACGGACACGATGGCCGTGACTTGGGTTTTAAGCGACAAGTAGCGCGTGCTCGACAAGGACTAGGTGGTGATGAGCCTAAGGGCGCCAGCTGGGCGTCCATCGAGCCTCGGTCGCATGCGCGCGCTGGCGCGGGATCTTGTGACGCACGCGCGTGGACAATGGGTCATGACCGTCGGCTCGCCCACGACGCTCGTGATTCCGCAGGTCTTGAGTCCCCACGGCTCATGCACGGTCCACCGGAGTGTCCGAGTCCGTGACGGAGGCGCGAGGACGCTGGCGCGCGCGCGACCATGGCGCACACTGCAGCGTGAGAAACGCGACGTCACGGTTGTTCCATTGTTTTATTCCATTTAGACAAGTTCGAAAAGCGAAACTCCCATTTCTTGAATATAACTTGAAAATCTCCAAAAAGCAAAGTTGTAGAGGAGCCATAGATCTACAACTTTCCCAAAGGGCGACATATGTTTTGATCAACGGTTTGCGGAACGTCGTCGAAGTTGCAGTTTTTCCACGGCTCGAGTTACTGTTCACAGCGCAGCCAAACCGATTTTTGGCCAATTTGCACTCAAAAATGGAATGTCCGCCAATTACGAAAAATGTGTTCCGGAAATAATGAACAACTTCGTATTGGCCGATTTTGAACTCCTATAGTGAAATTTGGAGAACGCGCAAGAAAACCATTTCAGCCTTAAAGGAGATCTAGGGTTTGACCGTGATTTGGGAATTTGACCAAGGTCTTTTGTGCAAAGGTGTGCAAGATCATGTCAAACATGTTTATGAGCCAATTAAACATGATTAACACTAGTATTTATCTTTATTAAACACCTGGGGTGTTACAGTGACGCGGAAGGCCCTTCTGAGGCGAGCAGGCGCTATCCCGAAAGCTCCTCCCTTACTAGACAGGACCACGCTACTCTACTTCTATTTCTAGACCAACTTCTACTTCTACTTCTACTTGATTAAACTAAGAGAAAAACAGAATGCTCAAACCGAAAGCATAGAGAACAACCAGGAGCCTTCGGTGCTCTCTTCTTAAAAATGCTTGTCCGTTCAGTTACAAGGGGACCTCTATTTATAGGAGACCCTGGGGGTGTTCAATCACCCTAATTACACCTTTTCCATCCCTGACAATCGGCTTTACACGCTTTTCAAGGGTATAACAGTAACTCCTGGCTTCGTACGGGTCTCCAGTGTGTCTTCGTGCCGGGCCCCTTACACACTGGCGCCTTTTATATCTTCTTAAATGACGGCGCCTTTACACGCCGGCGTGCTTACGTGTGGCGCGCCCTTCTAACGAACGGGGGCCACCGGCGCCTACCGCGAAGCGCTCAAGAGGTTGCCTCGGCCTTGAAAGGTTCCGAGCCTCCCATAGCCCGCCGACGCATGCACCTTCTCGGCGAAGGGGCCGGTTGGGCAGCGCCGGCCGGGACCGCGATGCCGAGTCGACCACGGAAATCTTGGGGCCCCCGTGGCCTGTCGTCCCAACACTGCACCGTGACACACGCTGAGCCAAGCAAAGTTAGCGCCTGTTAAGCCCTTTCCACCCGTCTGAAGCCCCTTCAGACAGAGCATCAAGTCGAATTCCAGTAGTGAGGAAACACTCAAGGCCATGTTCAACAGTAGGCCCCTTGTCGGAGGGCCGTCCCGCTCCTTAGATGGGACGAACTTACGAACATAATTCTGAATATGGGCTTCGGAACTCCCACGGACTGACCCACATGCCTTGTGATTGATAGAAGGACACGAATTGCCCTCGGGGAAATGACCGTTAAGAGATGGGCATGTTGGGGTAAAAAGGTAAAAGCACATGTTAACAGAGATCGCCGGGCGCCGCACTATAAAAAGGGCGGCCGGGCCTTTGGCCTGCCTTATTCTGCCGCTGTGGTGCTTGGCGAAACGCCGCCGCAGCAGTATCGTAAAATTCCTTCGTCTACCATCTTTTCCTTGTTCTGTGATTGTTTCTAGTCATGGCTCCGAAGCGGAGGTGTGACGCCGTTGCGAAGGAACTTCCAAAGACGTACACCTTCGGTCGGAGCTTGATAGATGAAAATGATGTGGAAACTCTGAGGAAAAATCGGATGGTTGGGTCGAGGGCGCCCGGAAAGGAGACCGTCAAGCCACAAGAGAACCAGTTGTCATCTTCCCGGGATCACATTGTTTGCCGGCCGGTTTCCCCTGCATCCGGCCGTTGTTGATATCCTTCGGTATTTCGACATCTATTTGCATCAACTCACTCCCAATGCCATCCTACGCCTTTCGGTGTATATGTGGATATGCCGAACTACCAAGATCAAGCCTTCGGCCGAAGGTTTCGCTTCGGCACATCAAGTCCACCATCGTAGCATCGTTGAAGAGGAAGGCGATGAAACCAGAGCGATCGCCATTCGGTGCTCGAACTTCTCGTACAAGTCCGAGTTGTCGCCGTGACGACATATCGGAACAAGTGGCCTTCGGATTGGCAACAACACTGGTTGTACCACGACGTGACCCCTCTTGTCGCGGGGGAGCCGCACCCGCTGGCTACGAAGGTGCTGCCTCCTCTTCACGATTCGTACACGAAGAATCCGGCTTGTCCCGAAGGGGACGAGTTTGTTATGATGCTTCGCCGGTTTGCTCGCAAGTATAGCACCCGCGACATCGTGGAGGAGTACCGTTGCATTTCGGTGTTGAAAGGATCGAGGCAATATGGCCTAGAGGGGGGGTGAATTGGCCTGCACACAAATTTGAACTTTTCTCGCAGAAGATCGTTAGTCTGGAACTACGAGATTATTTCCTAACCTCCGAACGCAGGCAGCCTCTCAGAATAATCTCGAACTTCCGAGAACCGTTAGAACAGAGCAAATATGAAATAAGTCATGGATTACTAGATGAACAATGATATACCAAAATCTAGGAGATACTTAGGACCTAGCAAGAAGATTTCTAAGCAAAGTACCAGCTAGGAAGCTACCACGAAGTAGATCGGAGACAAACCCTAATAGATCTAGGCAAGGAATGGAAGGTTTTGCTCACAATCTCACTTCAATTTCCACTCTCAATCAATGCTAGGCAAGGATTTGGAAGAGAGTAGATTTGGAGTCAATGCAAGGTGAGGGAATGGAGCTTGAATTCGTCACATCGTCGGGAGAAGAAGAGAATGACCGTTGGGGACCAAGGGTATAAATACCCCTAGATCCAGTAATCAGAACGGTCATATTTCAAAGTTCGGAACCTCCGAGAAAAATCTCGAACTTCCGAACCTGAAACCTCTGCTGACTGAAGTCAGACGGTCGGAACCTCCGAGAATAAACTCGGAACCTCCGAACTAGAAAACAACAGGAGCAAAACAGCAGCAGGTCTCTCTCCTCAAGGAATGGGTTAGGATTAGGATAGATGTTCTATGAGCACTTGAATCCACCCTAACTCACCATTAGTATCCCTCTTGATAGTATTGTCCTATACTCAAATTCAAAAGATAAAATAAATAAACTTCTCCAAAGAGCATAGGTATCCTTCTTCATGTAATTGAGGGTCTCCTTTCTTTCTTTTGCACCTGTAAAACATTCTTGTACTTGCACAATAAACTCAAAGGCTCATTAGCTCTTTAATTGTGTGGTCAACATCACCAAAACCCTCATAGGGCTTGATTGCACTTACAATCTCCCCCTTTTTGGTAAATGTTGACAACCCAATTAAAGTTTACAATTTAATTTGAAAGATTGAGCTTTTGATGATTTGAATACAAGTCTCCCCCTCAATGTATGCATGTCCCTTTTGAATAGAGTGATATGTCTCATATGACATATGAATTGCATACATTGTGAGTAAAGTGACAGGATATGTTGTACTCAAATCATCGAGGGGTGCAAAAGAAGTGTTACAAGTAATACGTGATGCATATGGCATGTCAAATCATTCAGAGAGTTGTCTTAACGTAGTACGGAACCTCAGAAAGTTTAACCTCGAATGAACCCAGAGTTGGAACCTCCGAAAAATTCTCGGAACCTCCAAGTCGCAATGATACTCCAACATTCAAACATACACGAGACAATGCAATAACATAACTTAAATAGCAGCTAGATAAAGATAAAAATATTTAGCACATCTAGCCCTATTACACACATCACTCAAGAGTTTTAAAGTTTTCTTCACATCCCAAAGTTCAACTATGAGCACCAAACTTGCCAATGAGGCAAGCTTAAAAAGGTTTTATAGCAGTTCAACAACAAATGACCACGTGAGTTCATGAGAGAATAGTTAGCACTCTCATCTCACAAAAGAACAAAAGAATTTGTTAGCCACCACCACCGATCATCTCAATCTTCATGCTTCTCCCCTTTGTCAGTCAGTTTAACAAAAAGGGAAGAAAAGAAGAGAGGAAGTTAAAGTAGGACTTGCGTGGAATCACTCCTCATCAAGAGTCGAGTCCTCCTCCCTCGTGAACAGTCTGCCAACCCAAAGTCGAGCCGAACGGAAGAGATATCAACAGTGCCTTCCGATAGGTCTTCGCCAGTTGCCTTCCTTCTTGCTACGCAGAGGAAGATCCTTGGCTTTCTTCCCAGCCTTCTTTCTCACCGCCATCTTGGCACTTAGTGACTCTGTCTTCTCCTCTTGACGGCGGCATATCTCTTCCAGGTGGGCGCCGGTGTCCTTCTCACCCTCATCTTCACTAGTGGTGTATTGGAAAATCTGGGAAGATAGGTGGAGGAGGGAGCATGGCATTGAAGGACAGCCCACGATGCTTTAGCAACTTGCTCATGTCTTCCTGAGCTCATGCATCCGAGTTCTTTGTCCGGTTGCAAAACCTCCGGTGTCCCTCACCATGCCTCTCAACAGTGCACAACAGCATAGGTGCCTGCCGGTCCCTCTTCACCCTCTTCCGCTCGAGACCTACCTTCTTGAGGATATACTCCTCAACCACCGCCGCTTCTACGATGCTTTTCACGATATGAAGCATGCTCCACATCCTTCTTAAACCGATCCACGAAACCATCTCAATCAAGTACATGATGTAGGGAGCATAAGGCGATTACACTTGCCACTCTCATCACTTCCACAAGGTTGAACCAGGATGAACTTCTGTTGAGAAGGGCTTTGCTCGTGCAAAGCCTTGCAATCAAATTAGGAGCAAACCTTCCGAGGTCGGTTGAGTCACTCCCTCCTTTAGGATAAATGGTTTCTCCGAACATGTTGTTTAACACATAGTACACAGACTTGAGCGCTTGTGGACCCATCCGCAAGCTCATCATACTCATATGCCGAGACTATCATGCTGTGGTTCATGTGTGGCTCAAAGTGAATCACCTCAAAGATCCTGTCACATCCTTTGAAACCAAAAAGTCCGCAAAAGTGGTGAAGTCTACCTTGTAGTGAACCCCTCACCATCCAAAGGATGGTCTCCTTGATGTCCTCATAGAAGAAAGTAGCATGAAACTGTGCTAGAACTTCAATATTCCAATCATATTTGAAGCTCATAATGTCCCTCATCTTGTACTTGTCCACCAAATCAAGCACATCCTCTTTCTTGGTTCTTCACGCCTCCAAATGGGTGAAGTCAATCCACTTCATCTTGATCGCCTTCATCTTGGTGTTCAACATGCCTCATAGAACTTGAAATGGAAAATGCACCAAAACCTATAGTCTATGGCAGCCATCTTGGTTGACATAAGGATTCTCTCTTGCCTTCTTGACAAGGTATCCCGCTCCATCGTAGTTGGTGTGCTCAATGTACACAGAGTTGTCATACTTGGTTGGGGATGTCTCTTGAGCAGACCTTGTGATACTTCAAATAAGTGGAGTCAATCTCTCCAAGCGCATGCCATCTTCAAGCTCAATGGGGATGGTCTTCCTTCTCCCCCATTATCCTCAACATGAGCTGCAGATCCAGATCCTCTTCCTCTGACATTTGCCTTTTCCTCTTGGGGTTGCTTTTCCTCTGCCACTTTGCCAGATGCGTTTCCTTGCTGCAATCTTGAATGCCCTCTCGAGTCTCAAATGGTGCCCTCGCCTCTTGGCATAGGTCTTGTCACGGGGGTTCAGACATCGCCGGAAAGGGTGTAGGCAACGAGATAAGGAATAGATCATGATAGATAAAGACCGAGGATCACAGATAGAAATTGAAGTTCAATTGATTAAGATTGGAATTTTGTCAATCATGCACTTCTGAACCTCCAAGGATTTTCTCGGAACCTCCGAGGTCCGGGCAATGACAGAGGACAATTTGTTGATTCAACCTTCAACGAAACTTAACCAATGGAAGCAAACTTGAGGAATTGAACTACAGAGATAAGATGAGGTGTTGCAAGTGAATTTATAATTGGTGGAACTTTGAATCAAAGTCACCACATGAGTTACTGAGTTGAACCTCAGAATTTTCTCGAACCTCCGAGACTCTTTGAACTCATCGCATTCGAACTTCGATTCAACTTTCAACTGAATCCAATCTACACATGCATCACATCATAGAATAAGGCAGGTGATAGCATTTCTACACTAAGAAAACCTAGAACCCTAACGTAATGCATGATCCGGATATTAGGGATAGGGTTAGGGTTACCTTGGATTAGAGGAAAGGAGATGGAATCACGAGATTGTGAAGCTTTTGACGCCGGGACGTAGCCCGAGGTCCCCTCCGGATCACGAGTGATCTAGTGGCTACCGAGGAGGAACAACTCGCCGAACAAGTTCGGCGGTGCAATGTCGTTCCCCTCGCTTCACAAAGAGAGTCGGCGAAGAGGAAGGTGTTGATGCGATCAGGTCGTCCTCCTCCTTCTTCTTCACCGGAACAGGCGAACATAGGTTGAAACCTCGAGGCTCCCTTCCATCTTCCCCTCGATGAAGGAAGATGTGCGGCCTCACGGAACGCACGCGAATGTACGGTCACCGCGGCGAGGAAGGCGGCGGGCGATGGAGTGAGAGAGAGAGAGAGATGCGCGTCGAGAGAGAGAGAGAGCGAGAGTCGGGCGCGGTGAAAAGTGGATCGGGAAGTAACCACGGTGATAAGGGAAAGGTGGGTTAACCTAGGGGTAAAAGAATATTCCATGAAAGATGCGATTCTCTTTGAGCCTCCTCTCGACAAACCGAATGCTGAGTTGATAAAGATTGGAAGTTCAAGAATTTCTCGAGCTTCGAGGCTGGAACCTCCAAAGATTTTCTCGAGCTTAAACTTGAATTCGAGGCTCAACTTTCACTCCTTTTGAGATTTTGAACCTTTTATCAACCGAGATCCTTAGGTCATGGTATCCTTGACTCAAGTGGCTAGAAAACAAGCAATCACACATTCAACTATAGCCACTTGAGACAAGTTAGGGATATGAAAATGGATTTTGAAATCCTTTTCAAGACAAAGTTTTCTCAAAAGCTTTTTCAAACAAATTTTCAGAGAATATCAACGATTTGAAGCAAACAAACAAGACATGCTAGAGGTCAAGCCACGCACGAGAATCAAGAATATTTAGCTCATTCCTCAAACTACAAAACCTTGACTTATCGAGAGGTTTAGTGAAGATATCGCTAGTTGTTTGTCGGTGCTCACATGACTTAGAGCGATATCTCCTTTGGCTTCGTGGTCTCTTAAGAAGTGATGACGGATGTCTATATGTTTTGTGCGAGAATGGCTTACGGGGTTGTTTGCAAGCTTTATGGCACTTTCATTGTCACACAAAAGTGGGATATGGGTAAAGTGACATCCGTAATCTTTAAGGTTTGCTTCATCCAAAGTAGTTGAGCACAACACGCCAGCAACATACTCCTCGGCGGTGGAAAGGGCTACTTGAGTTTTGCTTTTAGAACTCCAAGACACTAGAGACCTACCAAGAAATTGGCAAGTCCTCGATGTACTCTTTCTATCTACCTTGCAACCCAGGCATAATCGAATCCGAATAGCCAAGTAGATCGAAAGTGGAGCCCTTAGGATACCACAAGCCAAGGTTAGGGGTATGCACTAGATATCTCAAGATTCTCTTTACGGCCATGAGATGGCACTCTTTAAGTTAGCTTGAAATCTAGCACACATGCACACACTAAGCATAATATCCGCCTAGATGCACATAAGTAAAGAAGAGAACCGATCATGGAGCGATATACCTTTTGGTCCACTGGATTTCCTTCTTCATTGAGGTCCATGTGTCCATTGGTAGGCATTGGGGTCTTGATGGGCTTTGCCTTGTCCATGTCAAACTTCTTAAGCATGTCCCTTGTGTACTTGGTTTGACATATGAACGTCCCTTCCTTTGCTTGTTTGATTTGAAATCCAAGAAAGAACTTGAGCTCACCCATCATGGACATTTCAAACCTCTTTGTCATCACCCTACTAAACTCTTCACAAAAAGTTTCATTAGTACTACCAAATATTATGTCATCGACATATATTTGGCACACAAAGATATGACCATCAACTTTTCTAGTAAAGAGAGTAGCATCGGCTTTGCCTATCTCAAAGCCTTGCTTGAGCAAGAAATCCTTAAGGCATTCATACCATGCTCTTGGTGCTTGCTTGAGCCCATAGACCTTATGGAGTTTGTAGACATGATTAGGATGCTTGAGATCTTCAAAACCCGGTGGTTGCTCAACATAGACTTCTTCGGAGAGTGGTCCATTGAGGAATGCACTCTTGACATCCATTTGATATAGCTTGAAGTCATGATGGGCGCGAAGCGAGTAGAAACCGTATTGCTTCAAGTCTTGCCACCGGTGCATATGTTTCTCCAAAGTCTAGTCCTTCAACTTGAGTGTACCCTTGAGCGACCAATCTTGCTTTGTTCCTAATCACAATGCCAAACTCATCTTGCTTGTTTCTAAAGACCCATTTGGTGCCAATGATGTTCGTCTTTGGTCTTTCCACCAACTCCACACTTGATTTCTTTCAAAGTTGTTCAACTCCTCTTGCATAGCCACCACCCAATCCGGATCCTCAAGAGCTTGCTCTACCTTGATAGGTTCAAGAGAGGAAACAAACGAGTAAAATGCACAAAAATTCTTAAGGCGAGATCGTGTTGTTACCCCTCTCCTTATACTCCCAAGGATATTGTCAACGGGATGATCCCGTTGTATAACTTGATGTACACGAGGATGTATGGTCCAAGAGGTTGGTGTAGAGGTTGGTCTTCATCATCTTCATCGACTTGATGCTCGGATGTACTTGAGCAACCCCTCGATTAGATTGCGGTTCACAGTGTCTTGTGGTCTTTGAGTTTCAGACCGGAACCTCCGAGAATTTCCGGAGGTTGAGTTCCAGTGCGAGTTCCGGAACCTCAAGATTTTCTGAACCTCCAGTCTGACATCTGCACTGAACCAGTGACTTGAGCCCTTCGAGTGGTGTTGAAGCTTGGAGTTGATCCTCATCTTCCTCTTATGCTTCAACCGTCTAACATCACCTATGGCCAATTGCTTGATTGCTTCACAAGATGGCTTCTCATTACCTACAACATTTAAGTCAACTTGCTCCACTTGAGAGCCATTAGATTCATCAAAAGTCAAATCTATCGTGACTTCAATCCTCCCGGTGGTTAGATTGAAGACTCGGTAAGCATGCTCATTTAGACCATAACCAAGAAGAAATCCTTCGTCAACCTTTGGTGCAAACTTAGAAGTTCAGGGCCTCTTGTTTAGAATGAAACATTTGCACCCAAACACTCTAAAGTAAGACACCTTAGGCTTTTACCGGTGATAAGCTCATAGGAGGTCTTCTTGTGAAACTTGTGAAGATAGAGGCGGTTGATAGCATGGCAGTCGTGTTGATGGCTTCGGCCCAAAAGATGTCTTGAGTCTTGTACTCGTCCAACATGGTTCTTGCCATCTCAATAAGAGTCCGGTTCTTCCTCTCAACCACCCCATTTTGTTGAGGGGTATAAGGAGCTGAAAATTCATGCTTGATGCCCTCTTCATCAAGAAATTCTTCAACATTGATGTTCGAATTCGAGCCATTATCACTTCTTACTTTCTTGATGGGTAGCTCGAACTCCTTTGTGCTCTTCTTATAAAGGTCTTCACCTTCCTTGTACTTCACTCTTGTCAAACACAAAGAACACCCACGTGAGCGAGAATAATCATCAACAATAACCAAGCCATATTTGTTACCTACTTATGTAGGCCACCGGTCCAAATAGATCCATGTGAATGAGCTCCAATGGGCTTGATGTAGTGAGAATGCTATTTGGTGGGTGAGGTGCTCCTACTTGCTTTTCTTGGCATGCTTTACATATCCTATCTTTCTCAAAATGCACATTTGTTAGTCCAAGGATGTGTTCATCTTTCAAAAGTTTGGCCAAGTTCCTCATGCCAACATGGGCTGGTCGGCGATGCCATAGCCAACCCATGCTAGATTTTGCCACTAAACAAGTCTTGGGAGAAACCTTACTTTTGTTGAGATCAACTAGGTAAAGCCTCCCCCTCAAGCGACCCGTAAGGACAATAGAGGAATCCTCCCTTCTTATGATGGACACACCCTTATTCGAAAGTGACAATCAAAACCGATCTCACTAAGTTGTGAAACGGATAATAGATTGTAACCAACGGATCAACATGAAGAACATTTGTAATTGAATATTTTTGAGAGATAGGGATATCACCTACACCGATGAGTTCTCCTTTTGTATCCCTCCATAAGCAATAGTTTCTCTTGGTCCTTCCAAATGGAGGTAGGATGAGAACATACTCTTTTCTCCGGTCATATGATGTGTACATCCGCTATCAAGCACCCAACTTGATCCAGGAGGTATGCCTACAAAACAATTTAGTTCCTTCTTTTAGGTCCCCAATTTGACTTGGGGCCTTCAACGTTAACAACCAAAATTTTAGGAACCCATAGTGATCTTTTCACATATATGTTAGACTCATTTCCAACATACGTGGCAACAACTTTACCAAGATTGTTGCGTCTCAACACATAGCTAGGGGTATGTCTCTAGATGCATGAGCCTTGTTCTTGTTGAGGACAAGTTCCTTCTAGGCATGATTGGATGGTTCTAAACCTGCAAAGCAGTGTTAGATGCCTTGGAAGCTTGCTGAGGTTGAGTCTTGCCTTTCTTCTTGGTTCTGTCTTTGCGACTCAACCTCCAGAGAATTTTCTCGGAACCTCGAGAATTTTCTAACCTCCGAGTTCGCTATCCGTGGCTCGAGGCTTCCGGACTTGGAACCTCCGGCTTTGAGCTCGGAACCTCGGTCTAGTAAACAAACCCAGACTCTTGAATTCTAGGCACTCTTTTCCTTGATGATCTTTCTTTCATTTGTCTTGCCACCTTCAACATAGCCAAAACACGGTTTCTCGGTTTTCTTCAACATCTTTCTCTTGGAGAACTTTCCTTCTTGTTCTCTTCACTCATGCATCCTCTAGCTATGATTGAGTTTAACCTAGCAATTTCCTTTTCATAGCTTCCATGTTAGCAAGATTAGTAGCATAGGATTCAAGATCAACGTTGAAGCATTTATCACCCTTGCTAGTAGAAGCACTAGAGTCACCCTTTACCTTGAAGGATGTGAGGTGCTACTCCAAAGGAGACTATATTGCTCCTCAAGCTCTTCATTCCTCGACTTGAGAGAATTACATTGAGCTTGAGAGGCAGCAAGGTCTTCCTTGAGAGTAGCTATGATGCTCTCCGCTTGGCTTACTTCCAAAGCAAAGCCTCAAGCTCACTTCTTTCGGATGCAAGAATGTCTTGGTTTTCTCTAGTTCCACTATCAACCTAGCCATAAAATCTTTAGATTGCTCATCCATCTTACTAACAAGTTGGTTTGCTTCCTCATCACTAGATTCATCACTAGAGTCCATTTCACTCATCACTAGGTGGAGGAGAGGGTTTTGAGCTAGTTTTACCTTCTCACCCTTGGCCATGAAGCAATGAATGGATGAGCTCTTCATCATCGGTCAAGTTGTTGAACAACCTTGAGGTAGAAGGAGCTTCTTGATAGCCAGTTGCAACCTTTTTCCTTCTCCTTCACTAGAGCTCTCATCTCCGGAGTTCCATTCATGACCGATATGAGCTTCTCCACCATAGTTTCTTCTCTTGTGATGTGGTTTTTGATCTTTCTTGTAGCTTCCCTTGCCTTTGTCATTCTTGTTTTCTCTCTTCTCATTTGGGCAATCCGCTATGAAGTGCTCGGTGCTTCCACAATTGTAGCAAGTTCTCTTTTTCTTGTTGGGGAACCTTCTCTTAGCAAATTTGTAACCTTGCTTCTTCAAGCCTCTTTTGTATGTCTTCATGAACAAAGCCATATCCCCAATCTCAACATGAGAGCTTTCATCTTCATCTTCACTTGAGTCACTTGTAGAGCTCTCTACTTCCACTTTCTTTGATTTTGACTTGGAGGGCTTGGATGAAGTAGAGTGCTTGGATGGTAGTAGCTTGCTTGACTTGTTAGAATGGAGCAACCTCTTTGACCTTCAAGTTGTTCAACTTGGCTTCTAGCTCACCAATTTTCTTCCTATGTTGGATTTCCTTGTCCATAAGCTCATGAGTAAGAATTCTCCCAAGAACATCATTTGGAGAACTCCTCAAATCTCTTCTTCTCTCTAATCAAGGTGACTAGAGTAGGATTTCTTGGAGCAAAGGCCTCCAACATCACCTTCACAACAAAGTGGTCATCCAACTCATCACCACCTAAGCCTCTTATCTTCCCAACTATGACCATCAACCTATCAAACATCTCTTGTGGCCCTTCTCCATCAAAGATAGTGAATCTATTAAGTTCGGCCATCAATATGTTGATCTTGGATTTCTTGACCTTGTCAACACCCTCATGAGCAATGTGGAGGATGTCCCAAATCTCTTTGGCAATCTCTAGTCCACTAACACGATTGTACTCTTGGGCATTCAAGGCACTAAGGAGTATGCTTGTAGCTTGAGCATTCTCCTAATGTTGCGGCGATCACGTGGTGTGAGGTTTTCAAAGTCTTGGGATCATCAAAACCTACACACACAATATTCCACAACTCCAAAATCAAACCGGTTAGATAAGCTTTCATCATATGCTTCCATTTAGCAAAGTTGGTCCCATCAAATTGGGGCAACTTGCCAGTATAGTGATATCATCCTTAGATTTAGTCTCCAAAGAATCATAGTTAAAGGATACTCTATAATCATCCTTGGACTTGGCCTTGGGCTTTGGCTTGGGCTTGAGTGTTCTCTTGGGAATTCTTGTGCCATAGTACTCTCATCCCCATCTCCATTCTCACTAGATGAAGATGATGATGAGGATGATGAAGATGGTGATGGAGATGGTGAAGGTGTTCTCTTTCTTCTCTTCTTTTCTTCTTTCTTCCTTTTCTTCTTCTTTTCTTCTTCTTTCTCTTTCTTCTTGTCCTCTTTCTTGCTTTTCTTGCCATTGTTCTTGGAGCTTTCTTTGTGACCTTCTTGAGCTTGTCAAACTTCTCTTGGTGAGGTGTTGCCTACCTCAGGCATCACCTTCAACTTCACTTGGCAAATCTTCAAATTCCTCCTCCTCTTGCTTGTCATCTTCACTTGCCATATCCTCACACGGTTAAGTGTTTGCAAGGATAACACCTTTGATACCAATTGAAAGGATCGAGGCAATATGGCCTAGAGGGGGTGAATAGGCCCGCACACAAATTTAAACTTTTTGCAGAAGATCGTCAGGTCAGGAAGTTACGAGATTATTTCCGGAACCTCCGAGCGAGGCAGCCTCAGAGAATAATCTCAAAACTTCGAGAACTGTTAGAGCGAGCAAATATGAAATAAGCTGCGGATTCTTGGATGAACAACGGATATACCAAAATCTAGGAGATACTTAGGACCTAGCAAGAAGATTTCTAAGCAAAGTACCGGCTAGGAAGCTACCACAAAGTAGATCGGAGACAAACCCTAATAGATCTAGTCAAGAACAAGCATGAACATGGACAAGCAAGAATATAAATCCACACACGAGACAAGGATTTATCCACGTGGTTCATTTCGCCACAAAGGCTTGCCTACGTCCACGTTGTTGAGGAAGCCACAAAGGCTAAGGACCACAAAGATCCACTCCTCTCTCTCACCTATCACTTTGGGTAATAGGTGGAGACTTTCCACTAGATTCACAAAGGGTAATACAAACAGCTTGGAGCTTCCACAATCGGGTTGGAGAGCTTCCAAGAACCTCTATCTCTAGGAGCAAGGCTCCTAAGAGTAAAAGATCCACCAAGCTTGTTAGGACTTCTCCAAGTGCTCAAGAACAAGGAATGGAAGGTTTTGCTCACAATCTCACTTCAATTTCCACTCTCAATCAATGCTAGGCAAGGATTTGGAAGAGAGTAGGATTTGGAGTCAATGCAAGGTGAGGGAATAGAGCTTGAATGCGTCACTATTCAGGGAGAAGAAGAGAATGACCGTTGGGGACCAAGGGTATAAATACCCCAGATCGAGCTGTAACGGTCATATTTCAAAGTCCGGAACCTCAGAAAATCTCGGAACTTAGAACCTCGAAACCTCTCTGACTAAAGCCCATGCGGTCGGAACCTCCGAGAATAAACTCGGAACCTCCGAACTAGAAAACAACGAGGGCAAAAACAAGCAGAGGTCTCTCTCCTCAAGGAATGGGTTAGGATTAGGATAGATGTTCTATGAGCACTTGAATCCACCCTAACTCACCATTAGTATCCCTCTTGATAGTACGGATTGTCCTATACTCAAATTCAAAAGATAAAATAAATAAACTTCTCCAAAGAGCATAGGTATCCTTCTTCATGTAATTGAGGGGTCTCCTTTCTTTCTTTTGCACTGTAAAACATTCTTGTCGCACAATAAACTCAAAGGCTCATTAGCTCTTTAATTGTGTGGTCAACATCACCAAAACCCTCATAGGGCTTGATTGCACTTACAGGTGTGCCCGCTGCTGGATGGGTGGGCGGTGGCCGACGATGCACAGGCGGGCGATATCGGCACCCCTGATTGGATGAAGGTTTTCAGCTTCACCTCGGCCCGTGAGTTTGCACGCCCTTCGTTGACTCCCTGGTTTCGTGCATGGTTGGCACGTTGTCTGGGTTTACCTAACTACCGCTTCTGTCTGTTTGTGCGCAGTGCTGAAGAAGAGAAAGGTGGAGGATCATGGCGACTTCATCCTTGGTCCCGTATCGCCGAAGGAATACAAGGATACAATGGCGGAGCTGAACGGTTCTCGGATGAACCGTGTGTTCGAGTTCTTTAAGGTGACCGCGCCCGAGCGAGTGGGCTTCGCTAAGCATCGCGAGACGGCCGAGAGGAAATCTGCCGCACTTGCCGCCCAGCCGACATCGCCGAGACAAGCGTCTCCTCCGGGCGCGCTCAAGAAGACCACGAAGAAATCTGCTCGCTGCGGCTACGGCCGCCCAAGGAAAGCTTGAAGAAACGGGCGCCGCCCAACGAGCTCGCCTCCTGCAGCCAAGAAAACGCGGTTCGTCGATCTTGACACGGCAGATGTGGCGATCGCATCGCCGCTGCGCCCTTGCGTCAGCCGCACCTTCGGGAAGTGGTGGTGGAAAGACTGGCGACCCACTACTTGTGCCGTTGAGCCCAAAGGAAAAGGACATCGACGACGACAGTGATGTCCGGGTGGTATCCTCGGTTGGAGACGCCCCTCGTGACCGAAGCCCCCCTGCCTTCGTACACGAAGCCCCTTGTGGTGAAGGCAAATCCAGCTCGGCGTCCAGTGGTTCGTCAAGTTCATCATCGGAGGGTACCGCCAATCCGCCTTCCATCGACCACGGCTCGAAAAGGGACGATTCTCGTGCCGGCGAGAGGAAGATGAGCCCGAGAGCAGCAACTATCGTGTGACGCCGGAGGAGCCCCAAGATGCCGCGCCGCCGGATCCCGTCGGCGGCGGATCGCCGACGCATGCACCTTCTCGACGAAGGGGGCCGCCGGTCGGCCGCGCCGGCCGAACGCCCGCGATGCCGAGTCGACCACGGGAAATCTTGGGACCCCGTCTGCGGCTCCGTCCAACACCAGTAATCGCGACACACGCGAGCCAAGCAAAGTTAGCACCCAAGCCCTTTCCACCCGTCATCAAGCCCCTTCAGAGCAGATGTCAAGTCAATTCCACCCTAGTGAGGAAACACTTTCGAAGGCCATGTTCCCCAACAACGTCGTTGCCCAGGGCCACAAGGTCTGCCATGTGCCGAGCCCACCACAGCTCCAGCCAGAGGGAGGGATGGCAGACGAGCTGGGGTGGCGAAGATCCGGTGCCTGACGTGGCCCGTCGGTGTCGAAGGAGGAAGCGGCGCACAAGGAGAACCGAGGGCACTGGTGGAGAAGGGACATTTAGTCCCGGTTGGTAAGAGCAATAAGTCTCTAAGGGCCAATCGGGACTAATCTCTAAAGACAAAAGGTCCCCCTTTTGTACCGGGTGAGCAACCGGTACAAAAGGGAGCCTTTAGTCTCGGGTGGTAAGAGTAAAGGGTTTTGAAAAAAAAAAAAAGCCCTCTACACCCTGTCCCCGCCCCTAATCCCCTGCGTCCCGCATCCCTCATCTCTCGTCCCTCATCTTGTATCTTCCATCTCCATCTCCATCAACTCAGAGCACAAATTATGAATAGCTTGAGCTCAAGTCTAAGAACTAGGAAAGTAAAATTACATTCACCATATATCCAAATCGAATCAAATCACACATGCTCTGAGTTCGCTCACAAGATTCATCACCGGAACTAGCAACAAGATTCATCACCGGAACAAGATTCAAATCACACATGTCCAAATCGAACTAGCAACAAGATTCATCACCCAAAAAAATCAAGAAAAAAAACTAGCACCGCGGGCCGCTGCGTGCCGCGCCGCTGTGGACACGCCGCGCCTTGCCGGAGGCTGCTCATACCCGCGCCGGAGGCCCGACCGCGCTTCCGCCGTCGAGGGCCGCCCGCGCCCGCCCGCCTGCGTAGGGCCGCCCGACCGCGCCCGCCCGCCGCCACGGGCGCTCGCCGACCGCGCCCTCCAGCGCGCGTGCTCGGGCTGCGCCGCGCTGCCCGCTGTCGACCGGCGGCCTCGAGGCCGCGATAAGGATTTGGAAAGAAAGAAGAAGATAGAAAGAATTGGTGGCTGCGGTGGTGAGTTGAGGAAATAAAAAGAGAGAGAGGGAAGCGGTGGACGGGTGGAGGGGGTATTTGTCTCGGGGTATTTGTCTCGGGTGGTTGATTCACCTGGAACTAAAGGCATTTGTCTCGGTTGGTGATACTACCCGAGACAAAAGGGGCTATCTTTTGTCTCGGGTGGTATTACCACCCGAGACAAAAAGGTGACACCAATAATTACTTGATTTTAGCTGTTGGACGCCCCCCTTTTGTCCCGGTTAGTAATATCAACCGAGACAAAATGGTAGGGGACGTTCGTAGTCATTTCAGGTCACGTCGCCCCAAAAGCTTTTGTCTCGGGTACAAAATTTGTCCGAGACAAATGCAGTGGAACAAAGGTTGGTTCTCTACCAGTGGGGCCGGCCGCTGAGCCCGCTGCGGCGGAGACGGCAGCTGCGGCGGGCGCCACGACCCCGAACCCAGATCTGGGGCAGAACGAGGGGGGGACGAAGATGGAGACGGAGGTGGCCGCGGCGGCGACGACGCGGAGCACCGGAGAGGTGGCCACACCAGCGCCGCCGAGCCCAGCCCCAGATCTAGGGTTCTGGGTGCCCACGGGAAGAGGAAGAGGAAGAGGAGGGAAGGGAGGTAGGGCGACACTGCCCGTTAGCTCGCCAGCGCCGGCACCGAGGAAGACGCCCGCACCGAACGGGAGCCGGAGGAGGAGGCCGCGAAACTAGGAGGGTCATCGGAGATGAGGGGCCACGACCACCGTGCGGGAGGGAAGGAGCCGCCGGGAAGATAGGGCGCCGTCGTGGAGAGGAACACCGTCGCCGCCGGTGTGTCCACAGCTGGCATGGCGGCGGGCGCCAGCGGCCTCCACAACACGAACACCCGGCCGGGAGGCGCCACTCCGACGCCCGGGCACCCGCATGGCCGTGATCTTTGCCGACGCCCGCCGCACTGCCTCCGCAGTCCACACGACGGTGCCTGTAGGGAAGGAGCGGCGCCAGAACATGGCGTCGAACCCCGGCCACACACACCGAGAAGCAGCGGAGGCGGCGGCCCCAGATTTAGGGTTCCGAGCTCCAAAGGAGGAGAGGTGCGGGGGAGGGTGCTGCCGGCGACCCGAATCCGCGCCAGGGAAGGCCGGAGCCGGCGCGGGGAGGATGCACTGTCGCCGACGACCAAGGAGAACGACCTCGAAGTGGTGGTGGTGTGGGGAGGGGAGGGGAGAGGAAGAAGGGAAGGGGGGAGAGGAAGAAGGAGAGGCGCGGGGTCGGCGGCGGCGGCCGCCGAGGCTGACGACGGGAGCCTCGGACGGTGGGTACGCACCTCGAGTCGCCTCAGGAGACGACGCGAGGGTTTGGAGAACTGCGCAGGTTCAAAAGCTAGCCAAACAAATCCGTTAAAATACTTTGTCATTTGGAGGGAATGAATTATCTCATATATACATGCATGTTTTTATCCTTTTTTCCATATATTGTTCCAGGTGCGCTATTTGCGATTTCTTGAATCGCCTAATGGTGTGGTGTGGGATGATTCCATCGACTTCGAGCACAACAGCTTGAAGGACGTGGAGATGTACAATTTCAAGGGGAGAGACAACGAGATTGGCTTTGCTAGGCTGTTGCTAAGTAGAGCTCCAAGCATGAGACGCATTGCTATCATCCAAGCTCGTATGCGAGATCGTCATGAAGATCTGGATCACCGGTGCATACCTCCTGACTGGCCTAAGGCAATGGAATTCAGTTCTAGAGACAATCAGCTAGTTCTGTCCAAATTATTGGATGGTGTTTCGTCCGGTGCTCGCGTGTCGTTCTTGTGATTTACCTTTGGATCAGAAGAACCAGATAACATTTAATTTGTGGTTCATGTATCATGATTGTAAATGGCAAGTAAGTTACTGTTATTGGAGAAGAAAATCGTGGAATAATGTTAGGATACTTTGATATTTTAAAAGATAAAATAAGCTTTCTGATCTTTCAAAATATACATTTTCGCCTCTGCTATAAGGATAAAAGTGAAAATAGAATATGGAAGACACAAGTTTGATAAAGTTTTCTTTCCAGTAATTTGGACTGCAATAAAAAACGAGAATGATAGCCTAAAAAGGAGCAAAATTGATAAAAGAAATATATGGAAGCGAAAAATGGAAAAGGAAAACATTAGTCATAGACTCTTCACTGTTCTTGTCATATTTAGCCAATCATCACAACAGAAATTTTCCATTGGCACTTGGCCAATCATTATGTCCATAATTTCTGGACGGAAGGAGTATATGACTCGACTACTTTACAATTACTATCACTTGTGATTCATGCCATAGTTATTAAGAAGTTTATTGCAATAATAGTTTAAGATTAGCATTCAAATCAAATCCAAAAAAATGTTTTAAATACAATCACTACATGGTGCAAGTTCTAAAAAAAAGATAAAATCATCCAAATCCCGACATCGCAGGGGTAGTAACGGAATTCTCTTTGAACGGCATACCCCTACGCACGTGCCAACTGCCAACCGTGTCGGGGGAAAAGGCCCACCAGCAGCCTCCGTCTCCGCCCCACCCGCGCCCGCCCCTCCTCCCTCCCCCAGTCGCCGGCGCCGCCTCCGCCGCCGCCGACGAACCTCCCCCCGCCTTGGCGCTCTCTCGAAGAAAACCTCCTCCTCCTCTCCGGTCCTCCAAGGCCCTCCCTGTTCAAGCTGCACCAGAGCGGCAGAACCCTAGATAAACCCTGGTGGGGAAGCTAAGCCCCCGCGCTGCTATCTCGTACCCGGCGGCGGCGATGGCTAGGATCCCTCCCGGCGAGTGGGTTCCCCACGTCGAGGCCTACGTCGACGTCTCCGGCCCGCGGCGCAGCACGTACGGTTTCCCCCCTCCTCCTCTCCCCTGCACTTCCCTTCTCTGCACAATTGGATTCTCTGAGCTTGCAGTTTGGGTTCAGTTAGCTTATTTTCAAAGAAATTCGGTTGAGTTAGCTGTAATGCGAGGTTAATTTGGCTACTGGACGAAATTTTCGGACTATGTGAGCAGCTTGATGGGAAAAAATCAGTCTGAAATTATGTGTAATCCTGCTGCAGTTTGTTATGATACTGTGCGTGAGCTGAATATTCACCTGTAAAAAAAATATGCCTTTTGTTTGACCAGTGTCAGTTTTCATGCTACTTTCATGTGAAGCAAATGCTGTAACAGTAATGTATCGAGACAATGGCACATTTTATTAGACTAGTAACTGATTTTGTGTGAATCCTAATGTTTTCATAACAGTCTGCTAGTGTGGATGCACTTGCGGACCTGGTGAACAAGGACAAGCTGACCCTCTTCGATTTGGTATGCCTCAGTCTCCAAGATAGTATCATTTCATAGTGTGATCCACCAGACCACCATGACTGGGGAAAGGAGGTTGACTTCATGGTTTTTCTCGTTGGTGATTTTGTTCAGGTGTCCAAGATGGAGATGTATTTGACGACAACAGACCACATTGTGAGATCAAGAGGTCCTTTTATCTCTGTTCTCTGTTGTTATTATTTCCATGTTATATTTCATCATGCTTCCGCAAGAAACAATCAAACGATTAGCCTACTGTCTGAGTTTGGTAGGATCTATGCTCAATTACCTAGATTTAAGGTGCTAGAGTCACTCCTACTGTTATTTTTTAAAAGATATGAATAAGTTGAATCATGTTCCTTTTTTTTTCAAATTGCTGCACTTAATCTATCTGAACAAATCCAATCTATTTAACGACACAAAACACACAGGGGCACGTGTTGCTCACGCACTGATCACCAGAACAAACTGAAAATGCCACTTCGTTGGATTAATAGATTGCAGTTTTGAAAGAAAAAAAATTGAACTTCATTCTTTTATATGCTGTTCAACACAACATACCAAAAAAAATTTCTCGGGGCATCTGTTCCTGATAAATTCGAAATGAATATCATTAACCTTCTAGTGGCAGATGCATATCGTTTGCTACTTATTTACTTGTAAGTTTTTGTTCTACAGGAATACTGCTCCTCGGGGAGATATTATCTCGAATTTTGGTTAAATGGTTAGACGTCAATACCATCACAACTTTGTCAGATTTTTTTATATCAAGATTGGTAAGTTTTGATGCTTTGATTATGTGAATCATTATTATTTCCTCTCAAAATACTGTCCTAGAACTTTAAATATTAAAAGGGTGAAAAGAAAGAATTCTTAATCATGGTTCTGAATACACTTTATGTATGATGATGATCACAATTGCTTGAAAATATTATTCCCACATGATTTTAAATTAGTAAATAGGAACCTTCTGTTTAAGCAACTTTTTTATTGCAAGCCCTTTTGTCCTAAGCAAGGTGAGGTAGGTAGAGGTGAAATGCAACAAGAGCTTCAAATATATGGAAAGTGAAATATTTTTTATTATAGATTATGGCAAAAGGCCTTCTTTTAAATGGACAAAAAAATATTTATCTGGAATGCTTACCTCCAACAACAAAGCTTTTTTTTTCTCCTGGCGATGTTAGGCCACACTAGAAATATTTACCGAAGCCTTTTATCAAAAAAAAAAAAAACTGCAATGGCTAGAAATGTCATCACTGTCTAAACCTGACGCTTTATTTAGTTTCTAAGGTACACGTTACGTATAGCAAAACTGTCAAAATTATGGTTTTGAAAATTGTGGTTTCTCTTGTGTTTTGTCAAGTATCGATGGTGAAACTGACAATAAATCTGTTTTCTACACAAGTAATGTTTTGCATCTCAGTGGGATGCAGTTTACTCAGGTGGCTGCTGAATATTGTTGTACCTTCATAGCTTCATTTCCCCCCCTTTTTCCATATCAGTCAGATTGGCAAGCAATACGGGGAGCACTTGTTGGTTGCCTGGCACTATTGCAAAGAAAGCAAGGTGTTGGTTGTATCGTAGTTGCTGATGTCAAAAGACTCGTCGAGTCTTTCTTCCAGAATGTTCAAGTGCAATCACTTGCAGCTGCTGACCGCAAGGTCTATCTGAATCTTCAATACAAACATGTTTAGATAACTTTAGATCTTAATCTGATGTACTGATATATTTTCCATCTTTCTATTTGACTCCAGCTATGCTTCCAAATTCTGAGCTGCATACTAGATTGGTACCCAGAAGTCATCAAAACAATGGTGTGGTGATTACTCAATATCTGAACAACAGAGTCACTATCATAGTGTCAAAACATAGTTGCTATCGTTACTGGAAAAAGAATATTTATCAATTCTATCTGTCCGACATCTTTCTAGCTAGTTTTGCTCTCTCTATGCTACTTCTCTATTTTC
This sequence comes from Cenchrus purpureus, assembly GCA_022644695.1. Classification (NCBI taxonomy): domain Eukaryota; kingdom Viridiplantae; phylum Streptophyta; class Magnoliopsida; order Poales; family Poaceae; genus Cenchrus; species Cenchrus purpureus. The sequence continues at coordinate 12,802,785 of CP053467.1, forward strand.
TTCTGTTAGATGTTGTAGGAGTGAAAATTTTCCTTTTAATTTTTTTGTCAAAATGTTATTGAACTTTCTGGTCTATATCTTTTTCTACAATCCCACTACATGAGTTAGTGATATGATATCTTTGTTTTTTAGCTCCAGGAGATCTTGTGTTTTTTTAGTATGGCTAGTTTAGAAGAAACCGAGCAAATTGTTGTTTCAATGTTATGACTATCTCTTTATACTTGCATTTTCAATAGCTGGGTTTTTGCCCCTAAATCATTCATATCGTTATATCAGTATGATTATATTTCTTAAATGTAATATAGTTCTGTTTTGGTTTAAATTTGACAACACCTACTGCGAGTAAGAAACAACAAGGTAGTAAAGTAAGCTGAGATGGTATAGTTTGTAAGACATAATCTGCTGCTGCTGCTATCTTTCTTTTCCCTGCCCTTTCTCTCTTTACAGGTGCAGAAGTCAACTCTGCTGACCTGTCTTGTATCCTAGTATACTCAAGTATGGCAGAACAGCCATGAGTAGTTTCAAGCATGCCAAGTAGTGGCGGTAGAGGCAGTACTAGTGTACCTTAGTATTAGGTAGTGGTGGCTTGTGTATATGTATTCAGCCAAGTGCAAGGAAGAAAACAGTTCATTCGCCACATTCTGAGTGCTTGCAGCTGCTAGTTGCTGTGTGTGTGGTTGTGAGCTCTAGGTGTTCTTCATCTTGTTCTTGCCAAGCTCCAGTGTTCTAGGAGTTTACCTTGAGGTGCGAGGTGTTTGGGGCCGACAAGTGGTATCGAGCCGAGTTCAGGCCGATGTCGAGGCGATGGCGAGAAGGCGGCGAGGCTGAGGCGGAGAGGCTCAGCGAGGCCGACAAGGCCAAGGCGCCAGCGCCTCCACCACCACCGTGGTGTCGGCGGTCGAGGGGCGTGCCGGCCCGTTCCCATCGACCCGCACCAACTACCCAGTGGTCAACCATCATGAAGGTGATGCTCCGGCCGGGGCTGTGTCGTCACCGCCGGGCGGTGACGAGCACGAGGACCTCAGCGATGGAGGCGATCCTCAAGGCCGTCACTTTGGTGGACGCCGCGGGTGCGGCGAGCACGCCCGAGCGTGGGACAAGAAAACGATGCGGCTACGGCGGCAAGCGGATCCGCGACGCCCGGCGCGGCAGTGCGTCGGGAGTCTGACGCGATCGATTTTGCGCGGCGAGACCGTGGAGGAGTTCGCGGTGCGGCTCCGTGTGGTTTGCCGGTGGCGGTCTGGCGAACCACTCGAGAAGGGCGTCATCAGTATCTCCGGGCGGTCTGCGAAGGAAATACGGCAGTGGCGATCTCCATCGAAACCATGCTCGACCAAGACCTCTCGATTGAAGAGGTGACGGGCGCCTCACGGCGGAGGACGCGCCAGAGGAAGTCGGCGCCGCGTGTCGACGCGGACGGCAAGCTCCTCACGCAGAGTGGCGAGCCTGCAGCAGCCCGTAGGCTCGGCTCAGCGGTCGGGGCCGCAGCGGTGGCAGTGGCCACGTCGTGCAGGCGGGACAAGCGCCGAAGAAAGCGCCGCCGCCGGACGAGTGATGCGGTGCGGCAAAACGAAGCAGGCAAAGGTGCCCGATCCGCGGAAGGGCCCAAGCGAGGCGTCCGGCGGCGATGGGCGACGGCGGCAGCTGGCGATGGGCGTTGCGACATCAAGTCGGAAACAGAGGAGAAGCGGGCGGAGCGGAGAGGTGCCAGAGCATCTTCCTCGACGACGGCAATACACCTCGGCACAAGGCTGCGGCGGGCGGTGGTACCTCGACTCGGCGCCCGGCAACCACATGGCCGGGTCGGGCGGCCTTCTCCGAGCTCGACGACATCACTCAAGACGCGAAGTTCGGCGGCGGCTCGGCGTGGAGATCCGGCTGGTGTTCCGGTGCACGAGCAGCGGCACACCACGGGCGTGTACTACATCCGCATGCGGCGCTCCAAAGATCGTGAGCTTGGGCGCTCGGCGAACATGGGTGCAGGTGAAAATCGAGGGCGTCCTCAAAGGCGTCCACACCGAGCGGCGCACCGTTTCGCCGAGATCGGCGCCGAACACCGGTATGCTGGATCTAAGGATCGATCAACCGGTGTGCTTGGCGGTAGCGGCTGCAGGCGAGCCATGGCTGACGCCAGTTTAGCCATCGCCGGCCGGTTGGGGAAGATGGTGCGGACTTAGACATCGAGCGCCGCGGTGATGTGGCTTGCCGCGAAGCGAGGCTGCCGTTCCCAAGATGGCGGTTCGTGGCGGCGTCCTTGAGCTTCCACGGCGACCTCTGCGGCCAATCACGTCGGCGGCGCAAGGCGGGCGGTGCTACTTCCTCCTCCTCATCGACGATAGCGGTAGTATATGTGGGCTGCGGCGGTCAACACCAGGGCGGCGGCGGCAATCAAGCGATTCGGTAGCGGCGAGTCCGGGAAAGCGCGTCGTGGGCGGATCGTGGCGGGAGTTCACATCGATCGACCGCCACGTCACGCGGCGGTGGTGCGCCGCCACCGCTACGTACCGCGCGGCGAATGGCGTGGTGGGCCGGAATCGAACGATCGTCGGCATGGCGAGGAGTATGCTCAAGGCCAGAAGATGCCGGCGTTGGGCGGTGAGCAGCGGTGTTCATCCTCAACCGCTTCGCCGACGAAAGGCACGAAGGACAAGACGCCGCTTCGAGGCGTGAATGCGGCGGCAGGGCGTCTCCTTCCTCCGGACGTTTCGCATCGGCCACGTGAAGAACACCTGCCGCTCATCGCCAGCCGGAAGGATGGAGCTCACGCATGGTGCTCTCGGCTACGAGGAGGGCAAGGTGTACAAGGCTTTTTGACGCCAGTGGGTGGTGGTGTCGCCGCCGTCTTCGACGAGGTGGCGGCGGGGCCCAGGAAGCTCTGGGTCGGGGATCTTTGGCGAGCAAGCGGCGGCACGTTCACTATCGAGCACATGGTGATCCACGGCGGTAGGAACGTCGGGCGGAGAGGAAGCAACACCTCAGCGAAGCAGCGCAAGGCACCTGCAACGGCGAGTCTTGAGAGGAGGCAGACGAGCGCCAAGTCCTGCGCCGAGAGCATAGGCGCGTGGTCTCCAGCTGGGGAGAACACGCCGCCACAAGGCTCACCGGCACCAGCAGCACACGGATCACCGGCGGCGATGGCGGTAGATCGATCTCCACAAGCAACCTCGACAGACGTGGGCGCCTTCCACGACGGCGAGGACGTGCGGTTCGCAAGATCAACGACATCGTCGGCGACTCGGCCGCCGGCAAGCCGCATCCTCGATGACGCCTGACTGGCGACAAGTGCGTAAGAGCCACCCACGCTTGAGGCGGGCGAGAGGAGAACCGGAGGAAGGCGATGATGGAGAGATGAAGTCCATCAAGGAGAACCACACCGAGCTCGTCGATGCTCCGCAGCAGCCGATCGGGCTCAAGTGGGTGTTCAGGTGAAGCGGCGCAGCACGCGCCATCGCTCTACAAAGGCGCGCCTCGTCGCTCAGCGGGTTCGTCGGCGAAGGATCGATTCGATGAAGTCTATGGAGTCGGTCCTCTAGCGTAGCGGCGAAGCAACGGAGGTGCACCACGGCGTCAAATCGGCGTTCCTCAGCGAAAGCGAAGCGGTCTTCGTCAAGCGTGCGGGTTTTAAATCGTCGCACGGCGAGCACAAAGGTCTTTAGCGCATAAAGGCCCTGTCGGCAGCGCGTGGGGCGTGGGCATAAACTCGCATCACGCTCAGGCGCCCGCTTCACCCATTGCGCGAACACGCCATCTATCTTGTGGCGGGGAAGTTCGAGCTCATCATTGGTGTGTATGTCGGCGATTTGATCGTGGGACCTCGCCGATTCAAGCGGAGATGGCGGATCGATTCGATTTGGGCCGCTCTCCTATTACCTCGGCATCGAGGTGAAGCGAGGGGATGCAAGCCTCGCGACACCGGTGGAGGAGCGCTGAAGTTATCGAGGAACAAGACGGCAGAAGGTCGATGCGTTGCACCGAGCATCGTCGGCGGATTGCGCTACCTCACGCACACTCGGCCGGACATCTCGTTCGCGGTTGGGTATGTGAGCCGTTTCATGGAGGATCCGCGGAGACCATTGACGGCGGTGAGCGAAGCCGCGCGCTACATCAAGGGCACGGCGGGACAGGGGATTGTCTTCCCCAGGTCCGGCGACAAGGAAGCGCAGCGGCTGGTCGTCTTCAGCGATGCGGCGACATCGACGGCGGCGGAGCACCTCGTGTGCTCGTCTTCCTCGGCCCGGCCCCGATTTCATGGCAATCCCTGAAGCAGAAGATTGTGGCGCTGTCAACGTGCGAAGCTGAGTACGTCGCAGCGGCCACAGGCGCGTGCCAGGCGGTCTGGCTGCGCCGGCTGCTGGAGGAGATCACAGGAGGTGAAGAAGCTGCTCCTCCAGCGCTCATGGTGGACAACCAGCCAGCGATTGCGCTGGCCAAGAATCCTGTGCTCCATGACCGGAGCAAGCACATCGACGTGAAGTTCCACTTCCTGAGGAGCTGCGTTGATGAAGGCAAGATTGTCATCGAGTTCGTCGACACCAACCGGCAGCTCGCTGACATCCTCACCAAGTCTCTCGGTCGTCTTCGTTTCTCTGAGATGAAGAAGATGATAGGCATGGTGGTCATTGGGACTTGAGGACAGCAGCAGGATTAGGGGAAGGATTGTAAGACATAATCTGCTGCTGCTGCTATCTTTCTTTTCCCTGCCCTTTCTCTCTTTACAGGTGCAGAAGTCAACTCTGCTGACCTGTCTTGTATCCTAGTATACTCAAGTATGGCAGAACAGCCATGAGTAGTTTCAAGCATGCCAAGTAGTGGCAGTAGAGGTACAGGTACTAGTGTACCTTAGTATTAGGTAGTTGGTAGTGGCTTGTGTATATGTATTCAGCCAAGTGCAAGGAAGAAAACAGTTCATTCGCCACATTCTGAGTGCTTGCAGCAGCTGCTAGTTGCTGTGTGTGTGGGTGTGCTTGTGAGCTCTAGGTGTTCTTCATCTTGTTCTTGCCAAGCTCCAGGTGTTCTAGGAGTTTACCTTGAGGTGCAGGGGTGTTTGGGGCTGACATAGTTAATAGGGGTACTTGTGCAGTGTACCATGGGAATGGGAAAATGCAACTATAAACCTTTTTGTTTCAGAATCGCTAATTTTTTCTGGGAGAAGATTGGGTATCTTTGCATCTGAGACTCTGACATGGAGTTTTAGTTCTATTTCACTGTTAGTTTGTTTTTACGTTTATGTTTCCCATTCTTTAGATATATGCACAGATGGTTTAATGTAGTCACAAATTTAATTGGTACATGTAGGATGGTGAACAGCTGTACTGGATCTGTGAAGCAATTGATGAAGAAAAGGACCCAGAATGCTTGAACCTTTCTTTTCATGTAGTGGAAGTTGTCATGAAACTATTTCCAGATCCATCTGGTTTGGCAGCAATTTGCAAGCGAGTTTTTGAGATTCTAAGCAAGTATTTTCCTGTCTACTTCACACGATGTTAATGGATCTATTTGATATTCAAACCATTTTATTGGCTCTATTATTCTGTTGTTCAGTAGTTCTTGACCTTCCATTTCCCAAAGTAGGATCATGACTATATGTGTCATGTATGTATGCAGGGAGTGGGTGATGATTTAAATGCTACAAGGATGACCTTTCCAGAGCATTAATGGTATGGATATAATATTTTACCTGATTTATGATTTCAGGAAAATTTCATTTGTTATCAAAGGATATATCTTAGCACTAAAATCTTTCTCGTACTAGATCTCTGCCTGTCATCTTTGTAGATGAGGAATGATTAGCATTTTCTTGGCTAACAATATGTTTAAATCCTTGCAGCATGCCTTTTGTTCCACCCCCTATTTTGAGCCATTTGCCATCCCTTTGCTTCTTGATAAGCTTTCTTCCTCTCTTCCCTTAGCAAAGGTAAGCAGTTTATCTTACTGCACTGCTCCTTCAGCCAGTTACCATTTTGAAAGTTCTGCAAAAAACTTAACTCTAATTTTCTTTACAGATTGAATCTTTAAAATATCTGGACAATTGCATTCGCTTCTATGGACCTGATAGAATGGTTAGACATGCATCAGCTGTGTGGCTTAAGTTGAAAGAAGTGATTTTTAGCCCTTCTTCAGAGGAATTTTTATTAACATCAGGGTCTCCGAAAGATGCAGAGAAGAATAAGAATCAAATGGTCTCGGAGGCTCTGAAATGTTTGAAGACTGCTATTATGTGTATTGATTCTTCGGATAAAGATCTTTTCATCAATTTGATCTTGTTGGATGAGGATATTGTGAATAAGCTCCATTCTATATCAAGAGAAAAGTCCACATTGAGTTCATTGGAAGATCTGGCCCAACTGCATGCACTTGGAAGTGTTATTTCTATTCTTGCTGAATCATCTACATATTTTTGTACTAGAGTCCTTCAAGAGCATTTTACACAGTTAATAGATATTTTGGAAACCTCAGCTGACTATGGCTCTCGACAGTTGAACCCTTGTAATGGATCGTCTTCTGCAGCTGTCAACTATGGGGCACTCTATTTATCTGTTCAAATGCTTACATCCTGTAGAGAAGTGACTTTGGTATCTTATGCTGATTGTTCTTCTAATAAATTAGCGAAGGAGTCCTGGTGGCATATCTTGGAGAATAAGTTGGATCTAATCCATCTCCTTGGATCATTTTTAATCACTGATTCTCAATCTATGCAGTCAATGTTCAGACACGAATTTGTCTCATGTGCTGGTATGGTTATGTCTTAATTATAAATTTACCACATGCCACATTTTGTGAAATGTGCTCCTGTTTGGCATCATCACATTTCTTGAAACAATGTTTATCCATGCATATACTTAATATTGCCAAACTTGCAAATTCACAAACACTAAATACTCAGGGTGTCCAACTTTCTTTGCTTTTCCAGTTTACCTATTTAGTGCTGTTGTACTTAGTGCCACTAATAATTAGGTTCTCTATTCTAATTCGGTTACTTATAAACGGTTTGCAGTGAAGGGCTTGCTAACACTAGCAACATTCCCGAACAGTGCTCACCTTTACCGGCAAATGCTTATGAGGATATTCTGGCTATGCTTACTTCAGTAATTATAAGCAAGTTTGAAAATGTTGATTTATGGAGATTGTCATTAAAAGCATTGACTAGCATTGGTTCATCTATTGGGAGTTCCATGCTTCTCAAAAGGAAGTGATTTACTGCCGAACAGTTGTTGACAAGATCGTTTCTTTGGTTGAATCTTATGATGGCCCAATGCCTCTCAGCCTAAGACTTGAAGCAAGTTATGAAATTGGAACTGCTGGGTCGAACTATATGTTAAGGATTGCTAGATCACTTGAAGGAGCTGTTGTCTCCGATATTTCTAAGGTATGGGGTTTGCTTCACCTGCTGTCTTCTTACTTCATGTAACTTTCATTCTTGTAACTTGTAAGCAACTGAACAAAGTTTTATTGATGGTGCAGGCTAATAACGGAATGGAGTGCGCTGGACATGTAGCCCATTTATTTGCATGCTACTCCGGTCAGGTCCTTCCTTGGTACGACAACTTTGTTTTTGTTGTGTATTTCTATGTTAAGAGAAATCTGAGATCTAAAAACTCCTGCTTGGGCTTTTGCAAACCTAGCTGTAGAATGTAGATGAAAAATGCTCCAGAAACGTGACTATTAAATAGGTGCGACAGGATATCAATTTCTGTGATAGGTTTCTCAAACATGGACGAGCTTAATTGCTACCGTAGTCATGTTTAGATGATGCTGGGCTTTTGGAGATATTGCAACAACACTTGATATTTTGCCCAAATGCAATACACTTGATGCTTTTAATAGTGCCAAACTGAGGTTATATAATGGTTATTCGACACGTTTCTGAAGGCGCTCATCTGTAGTGCCTATCTGGTGCTAAGATCTTGAGGGTGCTGTGGCTGAGTTAGTTTAGTGATGTTGGTCGTGTTTGTGTTTTTTCCATGGTGCGCCTGGTGCCCTGTTAATTAAGAAAAAGTATGTTTCCTAGGGTTGGGTTTTTTGTACTTTCTGTAAGATCCCTGTTTCTCCTTTTAATACAAAGATACACAGGTATCCTGCATGTTTGAGAGAGAGAGAGAGAGAGAGGGAGGGAGGAGGTTGCATGGATCATTTCTGAAACCCCTTTGTTAACCGCTGCATGCATGCACCTTTTATTAGCTACCTAGTTACTAGGACCAAACGGTAAAGCACCTGTTTTCCTTAATTTCTGCCAACCTGTCTGAAATGTCATATAATATGGCTGGAGTTTTTTTTTCCTGCATGGTATATGTTGGGTTAGTGAGGCATTCCCCCTCAGTAATAATCTCCTTATGAGCAGGTTGTTTACTTCTGGTGGTATCAACAAACTTGCGTTGAGCTTTGTGATGCATCTTTTGGATGAGATTAAGGACTTAACTACGTTAGATAGAATCGGTTCACAGGTGAGATCTATCAGACCTAGCAATTATGTTAATTAAGTTGCTTAATAGTACCTGTTGCTTTGATGATACATCTTCTGTAAATAAAAGTATTTACACGTAGTGATTGCACATTAATATCTTTCCATATTTCTCAGGGCCTCCTTGACTCACTAATGGCAGGAATGAAGCTTTTAGTTGGAGTCTGTACAGAGGAGCAACAAACACTGATTGTTCAGAAAGCATATAGCATGGTAACATCAGTGCTCCCACTCCCGTTGAAATCAATGACACATCATCTTTTGCCTGCAGAGGAGTTAGTTCCTTCACACACTGTTCAAGAAACAGCTCTGGTTGGCATGCTTTCAGCAGTTATAGTTGGTCTTCGGCCTCAAACACCTGCACCAGACATGATAGTGATGATCAACCTTTTTACAGTCTTTCTACTGAATGGGAAACTGCCAGCTGCTTATGCATTAGCTTCTGTTTTCAATAAGTATCTACACAATCCAGAGTTCTCACACAAGAATCAACTGGATAAAATACTTGATGGTATTCTTGAGAGGTGTTTCTCAACTGTATTAGCCAACAACTACTCAAAGATATCCCATTCTTCTGTTGATACCTCAAATGATGCTAATGTCTCTGGCGTGTCGTCTGGAAATGTATTTTCTAAGATTGACATCTTGTCTGGCTTAGCGTGGATTGGCAAAGGATTACTTATGAGAGGAGATGAGAAGGTGAAGGACATTTCAATGTTTCTGCTTAAGTGTCTATGCATAGATGAGACTTCGGCTACTATTCCATCCCACAAGGAAGAATCTTATGTCAATGATTCATCAAATACTATTGCAACATCCGCAGCTGGTGCATTCCATGTAATGATGAGTGATTCAGAAGTCTGCCTAAATAAAAAATTTCATGCAAGAATAAAGCCATTATATAAGCAGCGTTTCTTCTCAATCATGACGCCAATCTTCCTCTCTAAAATCAAGGAAGCAACATCAATGACAACAAAGTAAGTATTGCCGTCATTATTATTTTATTCCTGTAAATCTTTGTATAATTACTATATGCTTTTCCAGTCACATGCTTCTCAAACATTATCCTGCTCCAGTGCATAATTGCCCTATATATTATGTTTTCTTCCTGATATTCTTGCAAATTCAAGGACACGTCAATGTTTATATTCTGCCATTTGAGTTGGATAACCATAAGCTCTTTTGTTCCAGCAAAGATGACGAGCTTACATGCATACAGTTGTGGTTTGCTCCAGTTTAGTTTTTTTATTCTTTCTTGCTGTACCTGGGCACCCACATCTCCACATTAGAATGTTAGTGAAAGAAGTCATGCAGTGGCACCATTTCTAATACTGATCGATATGTTAGTTTAATAACAAAATTGGATGTGACAACCTGAAATGGATCGGATTGGCATGCCCTGAGAAGCGGAGGAATTCATTATGCCATGCATATCATGAAATGGTGACATGTTATTTTCAGTAATGTAACTTTATAACCTAAATCATCTGTTTGCATGATCTGAAAATTTGTGCTTCTCCTTATGAGCTGTCTTGTCATGAGATAGTATACTAAAAAGACATGTATGTTTAATTAATGTTGGTTGCTATTGCTTGGTGGGCCATAATTTTATGTTCAAGTTATGATTTAGCAACTGCCTGTGGATCGTTTTGTCCTTGTCCAATTCTGAATCTCTTAAATGATAGAAAAAAATTGCCACCTATTGCAGATTGGCACTGTACCGAGCTTTTGGGCATATCATTTCCAATGCTCCAGTACCAGCAGTTATAACTGAAGCACACAAGGTTAGAACTCTTTTATTATGATACACATACCCATGTAATCGGTCTTTATTGGGTCAGAGCTTACTAATTGGCCCATTCTTTTATTCCCATCTTGCAGATTTTACTCGTGATGGTTGATAGCTTAGCTAAATTAAGTGTGGATATCCAGGACAAGGATTTAGTGTACAGTTTGTTACTTGTCCTGTCTGGAATGTTGATGGATGAAAAGGGTGAGGTCATTTATATTGCTTTATCTTTACATTCTTATCACGTTTCTTAGTTTGTAGGTATTAACACAATAAGTTATGCCATGCAGATGCATAATCGCCGTGTGTTGTTTTTATACAGTCCTTCAAGTTCCTCATGATGTTATTTTCCTCTGCAGATTTAAATCGAGTCAACATTTATTTTAATACTGATCTGTTGCAACATATTTGATCAAGTTATTAACTTTGTTTTTTTCCCCCGAACCAGGCAAAGAGTGCATTCTGGACAATATCCACATCACCATCAGTGTTCTTACCCAACTTGTTTCTTATCCTCATATGATGGTTAGTATTTGTATTTATCCATTTGTCCTAATTGTCCTTTTGTTATATTTGTGAACTAATATGTTCCATAACCTTTTCCCCTAGGTTGTTCGGGAGACAGCTTTACAATGTTTAGTAGCATTTTCTACTTTTCCTCACTCAAAAGTTTTCCCTATGCGGAGAAAGGTTAGTTTTCTATTCATCTATTTTTTTTATTGCTAAAATATATGTAATATGGCCCAAGTCTTGAAACCGTACTATGTTATCACTCGTAGACTCTAATTGAGAGGATGATCAGCCCTCATGTTTCCACTGTTTGCTTTCCGTGCAAGGAATAAATGAGATGTGATATATCTCATGATAAGTTCATGTTGTTAGGTTTAGGGCAGAATTCAGCTGGAAGTTAAGGGATTGAAGGTGTCCTATTATAGCTGACTGGTTGCATGAGAAACCAAGTTGTCTGGGGGAAAAGCTCATATCACAATGACAAATTTATGCAGGTTCTGCAAGCAGCAATCAGGGCTCTCGATGATAAGAAAAGGGCGGTTCGTCAAGAGGCTGTTCGATGTCGACAAACATGGTGCGTACATTTTGTTGGCTGCCCTTTTTATAAATTTTTTGTAGCAAACAACTCTTCATTGCATTATGGATTGTTTTCCCTCAATACATTCAGGCAATCGTTTGCTTGAGAAGGGGCGCGCTTTCAGTGGTCTGACATATTGGAAGTTGGTGAGTTGCTTACTAGTCGATTCTGTTGGTACTTGGTGAGCATGCACGATTGGTACGTCTTTTGGTTGTTTCAAGTTTCAACTTTACACTTGGGTATTGCAATACCTTTCTAGGTTAATTACCTTTCCACTCGATGCACATACACAGGGTCACTGCAAGTGAACAGCACGGATTGGCTCATGTCTGAAGTCTTTTCTTTGGATAAGCTGCCAATTTGCGAATGTTGGATGATTATCTGAAGAACCATGAAATTATAGGAGAAAAGTGCCTGGAATTGGCCCTCCATCTGGGTTGCCATTTGCCAGCGTTGCGGTCCTTTTCTGTTTCCTTGATCTGACATTGTTTTGCAGGATGCAAAACCAAATTGCATCATCTGAGACTGTAATCCTGGTCTCCCTAATGCATTGCATGTTATCCTCCCTGATGTTGGGCCATGCTGCTATGCATGCCTTAACAGTTTAGTTTGCTTTCATGTTTCGAGCAGGTCCTGAGTGCCTCATCAAGCACGACCCATACGCTGTGTTGTAAAAGATACTTGTACATATAGTAGTGACCCTTATTGTGGCAGGTTGTAGATTATTATCCCATGCGATTTTCAGTACTGTGACGTTCAGAATCTTAACCGTGCAGCTTAATGTGATTAGCTATTTCTCGGTGAACATTTCTCAGTCGATTGGAAAGTGGGAACCTTGGAAGATTTTTAGAATGCACAGCAATTTACTAGGAAATTTTGCAAGGATTTTAGTAGTGTAATGTAGGGAGGCCAAGGTTTATTTGTGTGCCTGACTGTCACCTTTCCTAGAGGCTGGAGAGGCAGCCCACTGCGGCAGAGGAGGACGATGTTGACGGCGTGCGGAGGAACACCATGAGCGATGCGAGAGGAGGAAGGCGTAAACGCAGAAAATATGAAGATTCCTTGTAAAAAAATAAGCAAACCATATTTTTTTAAGACGTGCAAAGCATGTTTTTCATTAAGAGAGGAGAAAAAAATTGTTCACAATGAGTACAAGGACCGGGCCTAACAAAGAAAAAATACAGCGGGAAAGAGTTACACTGCTTCGAGGCGAACACCTAAGAAACGAGCTAAAGGTAAGAAGCCTGCACGCGCCCATGTTCGCGCCTCCTCCAGAATTGCCAGGCACCAGCAGCACCGACATGAGAGCTTCCTTATCGTGGACGCGTCTGTTGCGCTCCTTCCAAAGCGACCAGCTAGACAAAGGTATTGAAACCTTTCCTTCGAACCTTGGCGACCTGCTTCCTAGCGGAGCACCACCAAGCCGCGAAGCTCGTGGGACGGTCCGGGGCAAGGTCCTGGAGAAGAAAATGCCTGAGTGTCCTGAATCAAACCTCGCGACTAAAGACACAGTCCACGATGAGGTGATCAAGCATCTCGGAGTCCTGTGCGCGAGTCGAGTCCTCGGGCCGTCTTGGGTGTAGGCGGTCAGAAGTCCAGCAGCGACCGTGCAAGACAAGCCACGCGAAGAACTTGCACTTCCCTGGCATATGGACTTAACAAATCTGCCTAGCTCCGAGGATGTCGACGCGACCCAGAAAAAGAGCGGAGTAGGCCGAAGCCACATAATAGACACCACTGGGCGACCACTTCCACAAAAATTTGTCGAGCTCGGCGTGAGCGACCAGCAAGAGGTCCCAAGCGATGAGTCTTGCCGACAACCTCGCACCGCCCTAGTGGGTGATGTCCGCGACCCAGCGAAGCCCCGCCGTGCCATGCTGCAGCCCCTCCTTTACCATGCGAGAGCGCCGGATGCGCGGCGAGACAACTGTCCAAAGATTAGGTGCCAGAGACTTGATGGAGCAACCAGAGATCCAGTTGTCCTCCCAGAACAACGTGCGGGCCCCATCCCCCACCTCAACCGAGATGGAGGCGTCGAAGAAGGCCTGCGTAGCCGGTCGAGAAGCGGCTGCCGTGTCGGTCGTCAGGTCAAACCCGCAAACCCAGAGGCAGTGGCGAAGGGCTGTCCCAAAGGCGCGGAGGTCAGGCAAGCCAAGGCCACCACAAGGCGTGGGGCAGGTGACGTTCACCCAAACGACCAGCGACCACCGCTAGCCACCTCCGTGCTGCACCAAAGGAAGCCCCGAATGAGAGTCTCGACCGCACGCAGGACCCAAGGTGCAACGGCTATTGCCATTGAAATATGTACAGGGATGACCGAGAGGGTAGACTTGGCTAGAACGAGGTGACCCCTACGGCTCAGAAGTCTACCCTGCCAAGGAGGTAGACGTCTGGCGACCTTGTCGACCGTGAGGCCTAAGGCGGCCTTGGGCAGCCGCCTAATAGAGAGAGGCACACCCAGGTAGGTGCACGGGAAGTCGGCGATGGTACAGGAGAGGATGGAGCGCACCAGTGAGAGGTGGTCCTCCGAGCAGTTAATGGGGTACACCTGGCTCTTCTTGAAGTTGGCCGCCAGGCCAGAAGCACTCTTAAAAAGCGACAATAGTGCCTTGACGACCCTCAAATCAAGCTCGACCGGAGAAAAGAAAGCGACCATGTCGTCCACGTAAAGGGAGGCGCGGAATCAGATGTTCCTGCCCAGCTCATGGAGGAGCCCTCACGACTCTGCCTAGCAGAAGAGGGCATGAAAGCATTCCATGACCAGGACAAAGAGCATGGGAGAGAGGGGGTCTCCCTGGCGCAGGCCGCGACCATGGTAGATTCGCTGCCCCGGGACACCATTAAGAAGGATCTTGGTGCTAGCGATCGCGATCCGGTCCACCTTTGTGGGCAGCCGACCGCAGAGAGGAGCTCAAGGAGAAAGACCCACCGGACCGAATCGAAAGCTTTGGCTAGGTCAATCTTGAACACGATCCTAGGGAGCTTGCGACTGGCGAGCGTTTTAGTCGTGCCAAGAACATACCGGAAGTTATCGTGAATGAGGCGACCTTTGATAAAAGTACTTTGGTTAGGTGAGATGAGAGAAGGGTGGGCGGGGCGGTTGGCGGGCTGTGGAGAAATTCTTTCCAAAGCTGTGTATCAGGCTGATGGGACGATAATTTGAGAGAGCGACCGGATCCGACTTCTTGGGAATGAGAGTGAGGAGGGCATCATTCAGGTGGTGGAAGCTGCGAGCGTCCAGATCCGAGAGCGCGTTGAACGCCCGCGCCAGACCGTCCACCCACGATGATCGACTGAATGAGAAGCGACCGATGACCCCATCCGGTCCGGGCACCTTATCCAGAGGTAAATCCTTGATCACCTCCCAGATCTCGGCCTCGGAGAACGGGTGGCCGAGGCTCTCGAGGTCCAGCCGTGGAAGCCCCAGCTCCGCGAAATCAAGCGCACACGAACGCTCGTGGCCGGAACCCAAAATCCAGCCGTCAAGTAGTCGAGGCGCGGCAGCCTTTTCATCTTCACGGAGGACGACCGTCGACCAAGAGGAAGGAATGAAGTTCTTTCTCTGCGGTGGTTGGCGTGGAGGTGGAAAAGCTTGGTATTCGCGTCCCCATCGCGGAGCCATCTCAAGCTAGACTTTTGCCGAGCGATCGTACACTGCAACAAAGTCAGTCCGAGGTAGCGAAGCTTGAGGAAACGCTCTCAACCCCAGGCTCCTCGGGAGAAAGCGACCGAGAATCTCAGGCGACCTCTAGCCGGAAAATAACCTCCTTGGGGATCCGGATCGCAAGCGGATGCTACCGATCGCCTTGGAGCTCCACTTGACCAGCGCCTTCGCCGTCTCGCGCAGAAGGTGGTCAATCAACCGTAAGGGGTCCGCGTCGGGCCGTGGTCCCGACCATACCGCTTGTTGTCGAGGAAACCTTCAACCTTGCGGAATGCCCGAAGGTGAAGCGTTTCCTGTGCAACTCGCGAGGAGTAGAAGGAGGGGGGTGTGGTCAGAGCATTTGGAAGAGATAGCATGGAGGGCAGAGGAGGGGAAAAGCAGCTTCCAGTCCGGGAAGACAAAGACTCTGTCAATGCGCTCAAGCGTAGGGTACGACCGCTCATTGCTCCAAGTGAACAGACGACCGTGAAGGTGTAGCTCGAGGAGCTCAAGGTCGCTATGGAAGCGGTGGAAGCGATCCATCATCCGATGAGAGAGGCAACCATTATTTTTGTGGGCCGCTTGATAGATGAGGTTGACGTCCCCACAAGGAACCCAAGGCCCGGAGAGAGTAGGTCAGAGAGCACGGAGCTCGCCGAGGAAGGAGATTTTGTCCATGTCAGTCTGCGGCTCGTAAATTGAGGTGAGCCACCAGGACTGAGAGGGTGCAGAGAGAAGAGCCACTTTAATGGAAACATGGTAAAGCCCACGTGCGGGGGAGCAAACCAGCCATGTGTCTTTATGCCAAGCGACCAAAATACCACCACAGGTGCCGACCGCAGGCAACGCAACGTAGTCAAAATCAACACCTAACATATCAAGCATAATGGAGGGGGATACAACACGAGCTTTGTGTGACATCCCAGAATTTTGAATATTTTCTCAAGTGTAAATTTTCACAAAAATTTAAAACTTTTTGTGTGAACTCATGTGCTACCAAATTTGAACCTAATTTGCTAGCCTCTCATCTCAAATTCTCTATAAAATAAAAGAATATAAAAATTAATTTCAAACATATGGTATAAATGTGATTTGGATTTTCTTGGATCTTATTCGGAGTTCAAATTGTGTGGTGTTTGAATTTGAAAGTGATTCAAATTCAAACCTATATTCAAACTATAATTCAAAACCTATTTTATCTAGCTAACAACTAACTTGTCAAACCCGGGACAAAGTCCACTAGGGACCCTCAATCCTTCAGCCAAACCAACCCACCTAACCTCGCCTGAGCTTGGGCCCTATCCTTTTAGCTAAAGTCTACTGGGGATCCCTCAACCCTTCCGTCCAGACCGGCTTGCCCTCTAGTTGAACCCAACAAGAGCCCATCAAACCTTCTCTCGCTGACCTGCGGGTCCCACGAGTCGGGCAGGGGAAAGCTGTTCCCCTTTCCCTTCCGCGCTGACGACCACGGCGACAGCGACCGCAGCGTCCCACACCGAGCTCCGGCCGTGTCCGTGGACACCGCTTGGATCCCCGCCGCATGTCCAGAGCCGCATCTGTGACAACCCCATCCGAGATAATTCCGTACTATCACCTAAACCACTCCATTTGGTCATTAAGCGATAATAAAGAATCATCCCGTTGAGTGTTGCCGGGTCATAGCCCGGTAAATCACTTGAAACACACGGAGGATCGAACGTATACATTAAAACTCCCACGAAGGAGAGTCCAGAGTGCCTTACAAATTAACAACAAACTTCCCCGCAGGATCCATTATTACAAACCATGGTTCTTGGCATGAAAGTAAATGGTTCAGAGTTTATTAAAATAGCGGAATTAACTAAACGGTACGATAAGCATCATAGGAGGCCGTCCATGATGCAATCACTCGTCATCATCCACCCATTCCAGCTCCCAGCCGGGTGGAATCCCTCTAGGCCACACATCACATGCATTACCTGGAAACAACATTTAGAAAGCAAGGCTGAGTATACTAATACTCAGCAAGGCTTACCCATCTAAAATAAAAGACTTTACCTCTAATCATGCAAGGCTTTTGGCTAGTGGGTTTGTTTTTGCCAAAAAGCTACTAAGTTGTGAATCATTACTTTCATCTTTTAGCTCAAGTTCTAGTAGAAGTAATCATTACTATATAAGCAACTATTGCAATCATGAGTTGTACAATACAATTAATCAAATAACAATATTCACAAAGTTCCATCATAAAGGGATATCATGGCCAGTAGATTAAGTAGTCTCAGATAACGGTGAGAGGCCGACAATCAATTGATTTAAACCTTGCAAGATGGACCTAAATACACGGGAGGTGCCCTCACTAAGAGTTTACCAACTAGGCGGTTCCCGTCATTCCTCGGATTGGGATCAGATGTTACAGGATCTTAAGTACAAGGTTCTTGGGCTACGCCACCAAGGTCACCCGCCTCTCACGCATGTACTGTGTGGTGGCGAGCCCGGGGCACAACCCTAAGATTAGTAGCGCAAAGTTCCCGCACCGCCTCATTTAGGTACTAGGCTTACCGTGCCCATTTCCGACAAGTGCTTAGTACGTTCAAACACTTAACCCACGAAGCCACTGGACCGGAGCCCAAATCCCATGCTCTTACCACATGAGCAATCCATTAATAAATATGGTGATTCCATAAATGAGATCCTATTCTCGCGAGTGACGAATATCACTCGACTTGTACCAGATCCTTAGAGCATAGCAACTAGCGGCCCAACATGCTAGTAAAAGATCATAGGTACTTAAGGATCATGCAACTAGGGTTTCAATTCAACTCCTGAACGTAAATGCACATAGATAAGCAAAGGTAAATTCAGAAGCTTAAAAGAAACACATAGGTTAATGTTTAAACCGGGGCTTGCCTTCGGCAGCACAAGCAGTCAAACAAACTTCCGGACTTTTCCTTTTAAAGAATATTATGATGGGCTTTATTATTTATTCTTCTCTTTATAGTGATTGTATACATATTTAAATAAATAATTAATTAATTTGCACAAACAGCAAGGGGGTGGTTTTCAACTCTTAATTCATTTTCACAACACACTCCTAGGGTTCATAAAGATAAAAGGAATGGTTTTTCCAATTAAACTTATTATTAAGCTTAAAATGGCTTCTCCACTTTTATTCAACAAAAATAATTTATAACAAGCCATGGATGGTGCTCACTGAGCTCAAAACTCTACTTTAAGCCAATCAACTGAAGCACAATATTTGAGCTATGAAAATAAATATACCACAAATAACATTTCTAGCTACCACAAATGAGATAAATGCATACAAAAATAAATACATCACTTCTGGATCCAAACTATCTCCTACACTGTCTATGAACTAAAACAAGGCTAGGAAACCAACAAACACATCAAGAGCTATTTTAGATCAAGCATTTATGATTAAAAACAAGCATAAATCAGAAACAAATATTTGTAACAGTCCAAAAATCGTGATTAATTCAGAAAAGGTGCATCTAGGCATTTCATGACTATACACAGAAGTTGAGCTCAAAAATATATTTAATTTTTGCTACAAAAATCATTAAGGAAGAAATAGCATAAATGCAAGATAAATCATAATAAAAGCTTTACTACATAACTTTGTGCAAATTTTTGTGCAGAGCCTACACATGGTATCTACAACAACATATCCAAAGCTCAGCTTGAGATCGCCCATAGATTTTGAACTACAACAGATCTAGGGTAAACTATTTTCAATTTTTCATGCAAAAATTATAACTCAAAAGCATGGTCATGCTTTGCAAAAGATGTAGTTCTACTCATGTGGAAGACAGCAAAATTGGTTTTGCATTTGTACGATTTTTCTACGATTTTATATGAATTTTCCAAGTTTCAGCCAAAACACTCAAAAAGGGAAGAAACTTTTTACGAGGAAGTCCCTGGAAAGTTTTTAAGATTCACACATATGCCCTCGGTATTACACTTAGGCCCCTGGGAAGATTCCCCTCTCACAACCGTGCCCTCGGCGGCTGAGGGCCACGGCCGGAATCCGGCGAGGCGGCCATGGCAGACGGGAAGGGGAAGGGTGGGCGACTAGGAGCTCACCGCGGGTCTGCTGGTGGCTGGAGTTGAGGCGAGGATAGTGCCGGCGAGCACACACGGCGGCGCAGGGTCTCGGCGGCCGCTGGAGCTCCGCTCCGGCGAAGGAGGCGGCGCCGGCAGAACAACAAATGACACAGGAAGGTTGAGAGGGGTCGTGCAGAGCGATTGTGAAGCTCGGGTGGTGGTGGTGAGGTCTGGAGGAAAGAGTTCGCCGTGGAGGCGCCAATGGCGGACGGCGGTGACCTCGGGCGGAAGCAGGCGCGGGCGGAGACGCAGGCACGTGCATGGAAGCTCGGGAGGCTTTATAGGCGGCACGACGAGAGCCACGACCACGCTGACGGGCAAGTCGGTCACGTGACGCGGATGGCGATACGGCGTCATGCGGCGGCGCGGCGGCATGGCGGTGCGCGCGGCACGTGCGTGTGTGGCGCGTGGCGCAAGGGGGTAGGGCCGGAAAGGCGGTGTGGCGATGGGCGGGCCCACCACGCACGCGGGAAGCGCCCTCGTCCGGCCCCCAGCGGCGCGGTGGCGCCAGCCGGCGTGTGACGTCATGTAGAACATGCGTTCCCGGCGCAAACAATTCAGACTAGCTTCGTTTGACCAAGATTTTCTCCAAAAAGTTGAACTAAAGTGCACTAAGAGCTAATAAGCAAAGTTGTAGATCTCAGACCCATCTAAAACTTCTACAAAGGCTCTATGGTGTTTTTCTTAACCAATTTTGCATAAACAGCTTGCCAACTTGGCACTTTTCATGGCGCTGGTGAATAGTACTTAGCTGCAGTTGACCAAGTTTTTCACCATTTTTCACTCCAAATTTCAAATGCCACCCAACATGAAAGTTGTGTCCCTCGAAAAACTGGACAACTTTTATATTGGGAGAATTTGAAGTGTTTAGGTGAAATTTGGAGAACGCTTCAAAAGTTCTAGAAGGACTAGGAGTGTCAAAGGTTTTAACTAGGGTTTTAGGTAGGGTTTGACCAAGCTTTGACCAAAGGTTGACCATTAGGGGTTGTTGGTTAGGTTTTCGAGGTGATGACCCAGGTTGACCAATGTTTGACCAAAGTCAGCGTGTTTGACTTGGTTGACTAGGTCATTAGCGTTAAATAACCCTAAATAAAAACCTGGGGCGTCACAGCATCCCTGCCGCCCATAGCTTCCACAAGCCTAGCCGCGCCCCTATAAAGACCAGCTCGCGCAGACCATCCTCCTACCAGCCGCCGCTCTTGGGATTTCTCCTCAATCCCCGTGCTCCACCGCCGTGAAGAAGAAAAAGGGGAAAGGGGGAGAAGGATCCGGCGCGGCCGTACCGGAGAGAGAGGCGGAGGCCGTCCAGGAGCACCACGCCACTCCGGGGAACGCAGAGTACACCGACGCCACGCCATCACCATCCTGAAGCACCACACATACCGGAGCCCGGCACCACCCGGAACCTCACGCCATCGCTGCCTTGAACTCCGCTGCCGTCGCCACCACAAGGATCAGCACCGAGGAACGCGGACATCGTCACCAGGGCATCCCGCCGAGGAAATGCCGCGACATGTCGCACCACGATGAGGATCCGTGCCAGGAGTCGCCGGCGCTCCTGGAAGATGTAGCCGCGCCCACGCCAAGCACCAGGAGGACGAGGAACACTTGCGAGCTGCTGGACGGTGTCTTCAAGCCGAGAACCACGACGCCGTCTCGAGCCCGAAGCCGCAACGTCAAGCTCGCGCCTACCCCTCGCCATCGCCGAACTCTCCTCGCACCGTTAACTCCGACGAGCCCACCGGTGAGCGTAACGCACCTGCACCTTTTCCCTATTCCTTGCTCACCGTGTTCATGCTCGTGACCGGGCCTTCGCCGCCTTTGCTCCTCGGTCTTTCCCGCCGCACCGCCTCAAGCTCGCACGCCGCCGCCGTCAGGCAACATGACGCCTGTAGGCCGGCTCGAGCCATGCCGCCAGGTGTGCCGCCGCCATCCGCACACGCCAAACCCCGATCGAGCCTGCTTGTCGCCGCTACGCCCGCCGAATACGCGGACTGCTCGATGAAGCGCGCCTCCGTGAGACCTACTTTGCGCACAGAAGTTACCGACCGCTCGCATCTCGTAACCTTGCAGGTGCACCGCTGCCGCACTCTTCGCCTTCTCGTGTCACGGCCTCGCCGCGCCACAGAGCTCGCAGCCGCGCCACCGCCTCCGCGTGCCACACCTCGCCACCCCGATGCCTTGCGCAACCACCGCTCTTGGCACCACGCTGCCCCGCGCCGCACCGCGCTGCTTCACGCCGTTCCACCGCACGCACCACGACCGCTCACGCTACCGCGCCGCCACGCCCGCCTCGCGTGTCCGACACCACCTCTAGCTCGCTTGGCCATCGCGCCACCTTGCCTGCTCTTGCCTTTGTGTTGCCGCCGTGGCCGTGGAGCTATCCTTGTAGGTGAACGCGCACCGGAGTCGAGCCTCACCGCCGGCCAGCCCTTGGCCGCACCACTGCTCCTGTCAAGCTTTGTGACGAGCACCTTGGCCGCAACCCCCCCTTTTTCTTGCACCTGAGTTGTGCCACACTCGTGACCACGTGCACGCCTGGACGCACACGACGCAGAAGATCCCATAGCCTCCTTCTCGAATGGACCACAGAGGAGTTGGAGGAGTGAAATCGGACTTCTGCGAAGAATCCCTGCTGGGCTTGGCCCACGAAGGTCTTTTGGGCTGAAGGTTATCCAGGCCGAGCTTGTAGTAGGAGTTAAAGGGGGCCAGCTAGACTTGTTGAACCATGGGCCGAACTAGGCCGACCCAATGGGCCACTAACACTTTGGGCCCAACTTCAGCCCACTAACCCGCTGATCGCTGACGTCAGCATTGTTTTAAAAAAATTATTTTCGATTTAAATAAAAGGATTTAATAAATGATTTATAAATCCCTTTTCCTTTAAAAATTCATAACTAATTATCCGGAGCTCCGAAAATTATGAAACCACTTGCGTTGGTTTCATAATTCCGAGACGCTCGCTGCTACCCTATCCTTGTCTACACTTGCCCTTGAACCAAGCCCCTTTTGCCCCGTGTACTTGGAGTAGGATTCGTGGCCGCTACCGCCACTGCGCTATTGTGGGTCTGGGACGCCGGAGTTCTCAATCGCCACAACGACGTGACGCGGATAGGAATACATCCCCGAGTCGTGTCCACACTGCTTCTTTGCTAGCACTTGCTCCACCGTGCCCCCGAGCACACCTTACCGCATTCCCCCCTTTTTATCGACCATAAATCGATCCTTTCCTTCTCTCTGTGCTGCCACCGCACACCTTGTTCTGATAATGCCATGCCTAGCTCGCTTCACCTTGCTTTTCTCTCATCACCTTCTGAACCTTCGCTTTGTTGCAACCGTCAGACGCGCTAGTACCTTGCCATCTATTGACATTTCTAAACGTCGATCACTTAAGAACAGATTGGAAATCCATCCTTAGCGTCAGCGTTAGAAATGCTTATTGGCATTTCCTAATGTCACAACTAATGGCGCAGTTAGCGTGAACATCGAGACTTGCCATAGGTTAATCTAAACGATCATGAATGAATCGTTAAGCGCGGATAAACCATTGTAGCATTTCCCAAGGAAAGAGAGTATTCCAAGGGTATCGAATCCAAGGAAGGCAATGGCGCGATATCTTAGACTTATGCTTTTGCTCGAATGTAAACCAAGAGATAGATATAGGGAAAACACACTCTAAGGCAGGGGTAAGATAAAAGAAAATAGGGGTAGTGTGACACACACACCTCAAATCTACCTCTACTCTAGCACACTACGACTTAGGGGAACATACGAGTTAGCTCTAGGTTCTAATGTACTAAACATACAAAGCTAGAAGATACAAGAGATAGGCATGAGTATTGCATGAGGGAAACATGGTTCAGCACCTGGTACAAACGGGAGCTAGCCGCGATGACCAAAGACTGTGAAACTAGACTTTAGACTCTACAAAGGTACCCCAACGCGGAGGTTGCCCTAGGATCCAACAGGTCACAACACCGAGGACCGACCTCTCTCGGGGGGTATGCTCATAACTATTGTAGCAGACAACCTGTGCACCATGCCCACGTTGTTGCTAGACTTCACCCGGCTCGGCTATTGTGACCTGTGGTGAGAGCCACCAAGACCGGTCAACTAGACCGAGTACCGTGAGCGTGAATACTGCACCCCATGCAACACTCTCATGCTATCTAACAAGATCAACTAAGGCTAGACATACGAACAGATATGAACTCTCTTATGTCTAATCAACAAGATCAAGGGTCGGGTTCGTGAAGAACACGAGCCTCTAACTTATGAACAAACACATAAGGAAGGAGTTTATCATCCTTCAAGTGGATCAAAAGGTAGTGTTCATGAAGAACACAAGCCTCTAAATGATGAACAGAGGATGAACTCAAGAACACATCAAGAATATGATCTACCATGACTTTATATGAAATATAGTGAATAATCAAGTAGATCAAAGTCATACAAAGAAATAAAGATAAAAGAGAACTCATACCTAAACTTCCAAGAGGACTTGGAACACGAATAAGAGCTACTCTAGCCTACCCCTAGCCTTGAAAACTAAAAGTGAGAGGAGAATGAGAGAGTGGTGTGTGAAAAATGGGAGCCCCTCCTCCTATTTATAGAGGAGGACAAGGCTTGTCGGACGCCCAAATGGCCCCTAAACACCGGATCGCAGCAAGTGACCAATGAGGAGCAACCACATGGGGCTAGATGGGCACCCCTAGGTCGGTCGGGCCGATCCTAGGTCTCTACGACCCCTAGGGTGGCCCCACCGTGTGCTTCCTCTAGGTGGCGCCTGTGGGCCCTCTGATCCATCCCCGGTGCATGACTTGATTTGGTATCTGAGGTGGGCACTTTGATCCATGTGAAGTCCATGTGGCGTCCTCTTATTCGTCGGTGAGTGCCTCCCCTGGATCGATGACGTGTCTTGCCATGTTTTCTTTGGTGGCAGCCACCTCCTCAGCTGAGTCGGCATGGTTTCTTCATAGGAGTGGAGTTTCCATCTCTTTTAAGGGGTAAATCCCCTACATACAAATAATCTCTAAGGACAAGTGGAACTACATTATTCAAACCTAAATGCTAGTGAATAATGGATATGCCTCCATTTATGTGAGAATATTGAGGGTTGGAAATGGTGAATTTCCACCGTCAACACCAGCGTGAACACCAAAGCTCTTAGCCTTTGATCGGCAACCCGACCTTGAGCTAATCCTTCTCCCTCACTGTTCTCTAGTATAAAAAGCTAAATGCTTAAACCTATTCTATTATAAAACTAATTGCTTTAATTTCCTTAATTTAAAACTAGTGTTGCTTGTAGTTAGTTCGAATTTATTTAGTTCTTCAAAATTGAGGTTATTTGGAGTTATTGCCTAGATGATTGTTGTTATTTATTTCCGCATCGCATCTCGTGTAGGCTTGTGATCATGTTTGAAGACCCGAGCTGCGACGACAACCCGAGCTGTGACGTGTGGGAAGACCGACGACCCGAGGGAAGGGCCCAACCTCTACTACTCTACGACGACTACTCAGTGTGTCATGTCACTCCCACCATGTAGATCCCATGCATGCTATTTAGTTGCTAGTGCTTTATTTATTATGCTTTGGATGTTTGAAATGCATAGACAATCATTTAGCCATGCCTTGATTTGTTATATCCCGTACCTTGAACTTCCTACCTTTGGAACTGTCACACCCTGAAATTTCCAATTTCAGGATGTGAATAGGAAGAATAATTAAAACAATAATTTTATCTCAATTTTAAAATTTGTCCAACATTTATTTTCTTTACAGGAAATATAGTACAGGAAAAACCTTTGTTTGATTTTCCAAATTAAATAAAATGTTTATGTGAGTGTTGCAGTCATGCCGATGCATCTGGTGTTTCATGAGTGCAAACTGGTTTTAAAATGCGATTTGGTGCTGACCAAACCCTTCCGAGAATTTTCCGGATTTTTCTGGAGTTTATTCTCATTTTCTCTGAGCATTTTCTATTTATTAGAAGGCTCTAAAATCTTTTTCATGAGCTCCAAATATTTTATTTGGGTTGTTCGTGTCTCAATCTATCTCTGGGAATTTTCCTAGAATTTTTGGAATTTTTGGAATATTTTTCGTGGTTTTAATGAATTATCTAGCTATTTCTAGACTATACTTTTCACAAAAATAAATTCTGAAAATAAAAAGAAATTCTTTTTCTTTTTCCTTAAAACCTTTTTCTCTTTTGGCCCACAACAGTTTACTGCCCACCAGCCAAAGTCCATCGGCACCCCCTCTTCTCTTTTTCTTGGCTCAGCCCCAATCGCGAAGTCTGTTACGGCCCCTTGAATTCCTTGGCTCCGTCCACTTCAGCCCAGCCAACCAAGCAACAGCAGCCCACGCTGGCCCGCTCCGTTCTCCCTCTCTCACGGTCACTGACCTGTGGACCCCGCCTGTCATCCCTAAGTTTCAGCCGTGCCCAAGTTGGACACTGGAGTCCGCGGCTTCTCCGGCAGGGCGCCGCCGCCGCTTTCCGGTCTCGATGTTTGTGCCGTGTACGCCACGGATGACCCTGCGCCGCGCCCTTTAAAACCCCAGCCCGGCCTCCGCGCATCCCCCACCTGCCCCTGTCCTCGCGTTGCATCGCGCCGCTGTCCGCCAGTTCGCCGAGTACCGCCGGCCGCTCAAGCCGTCCGCTTGAAGCCGAGCCGGAGCAGCCCATGGTCCCCAGGAGGTCCGCCACATCGAGCTGCACCCCTCTGCCGTATGCCGCCGTCTCGCGTCGCCGGAGCTGCTAGCCAAGCACTGCGCCGCCGGTCCGCTCGCCGCACGAATCCGCCGGAGCCAAGTCAGCCGGAGCAGGCCGTGGACACCGGGAGTTTCTCCGCGTCGAGCTGCGCGTAATTCGCCGCTTTCCGTCGCCGGTGAACCACCAGAACGCCGCCGCCCTTGCACAACCGACGCCGGCCGCCTGCACCTCCACCGCCGACCGCCGTCCGTCCGTCTCCACTGATGGTGAGTAGCCCGGGGTGTACCCCTCGATCCCCTCTTCCGTTTCCCCTCCGCGGATGGACCCCGAGCCGCCCAGAACGCTGGCGACTCAGTCGACCGGAACTGCCGGGAGCCCCCCCGTCCCCTGCTCGCCTGTGAACGGGAGGAAGAAGATGTGTGTTTTGCGCCTAGCCCCCTGAAGAACCCTGTTATAGCTAGATCTAATCTTGAGTCTTGGCAATCTTCCAGAAAACCCCCTCGATATTTTAGATTCTCCAGATCCAATCCATCCTGGAGCCTTTGCATAGAAGTCCCTGAGTTTATATACATAATTATAATTATGTATATGCCCCTGGTTTTTCGCAGTTAAGCCCCTGGAAGTTTAAGATCTCTGCAGTTAGGTCCCTAATCTTGTTTTGCTCATAAAATCTTTGTTTTAGCTCCGTTTTCATTCGTTCAAGTTGCGTTAGGTTCCTAATGACATGAACTACGCGTTAGTGGAGAGTTTTCATCATGTTTTGTTTTCTAAAAATAAATTTAATATTAATCTTGATTAATGCTTATTAACATGTCTTTTATAAATAAAAGCAACATAGTGCCCTACACCGTTTTTCATAATCAATATTAATTTGATTAATGTTTATTTCACACACTTTTGTAAGTAAAATCTAATTAGATCTTTTACGGTTTTTCATAAACCAAATGTTAATTTGCTTAATATATAATTAACTTTTTTAATTAAAAGTTGATTAGGTTTTTACACCGGTTTTATAAATAAAAGTTAACTTGATTAATGTCAATGCCATAATGTTTTTAATAATAACATGATCTACTCGAATCATAAAGTTACGTTTAGATGATTCATATAGTTTAGCTTTTCTAAATTAAATGTTTAATTGGTATAATCAATATATGAATCTTTATAAATAAAACTTGATTAGTTCTTTACTGCGGTCTTTTGCAAATAAAAATATAATATTGTATTAATTCCAACTTAGGGTATTTTCTCTATGAAATATCCTTTACATATTTTTGCTAATTAAAATAAACCTAAGCTCGTAGTCTTTCATGTTCACATATGCAAATCGAACGTTAGCCGTTCTTTATCAAGCTCTGTCTCAGTGTCTCTGTTGTAGAGCTAATCTTCTTTCAAGCTCCAGATCTTTTGACCCTAGTTCTTGCTCAAGCCCAGTGTTCTTCATAAAGCTAACCAAGCCTTTCCCTTATCTCAGCACGGTCTGTGTGCTTCAGTGATCCTTAGAATCAAGCCTATCCGTTAGCACGTTCTTTTAAAGCTTTTTCTTTTGATTGGTGCATTGTTCTTAGTTTGCTTGTATGTTTGTGCCCGATGATTGATGCGAGTAGCATGAACGTGGTTTGGGAGCTTTGAAGAGCAAGAAGGTGAAGAATTCTGAGCAACATCACTACTTTGGTTTAAGGTAAGTGTGTCCTTGTTCTTTTGTCCTAATAACTGTGTTTAATCACATTGCATATGCTTGCATTTAATTTGATGGGTCCTATTAAGGTTTATCCTAGTCTTTATTACCTTAATTCCTTGTCAACCTGGGTTTACCTTTATGTTGGGTAGCTCTGCTTAGTTGCTCTACTTTGGGTTATGGTGGTAC
Source organism: Cenchrus purpureus (assembly GCA_022644695.1). Lineage (NCBI taxonomy): Eukaryota > Viridiplantae > Streptophyta > Magnoliopsida > Poales > Poaceae > Cenchrus > Cenchrus purpureus. The sequence goes on from CP053467.1 coordinate 12,830,445, forward strand.
TAATGAACAACAACAATGATGAACTTGCTCTCTTTTATGCTATATATCTCTGGTTAATACAAGATCATATGATTAATTGGAACATGGAGCGACCACCCAGGACAATAGTGCAACCACAAGGCTATATGGCTCTGGGTTGGCTAATTAATTAGGGACTCTAGTGTTGGGGTGACCTTACCTGATAAGGGCAAGGGGGAGCGCTAGTGGGGTATAGACTCGCTCTAGTAGGGAGTGTGCTTTGCTAAGACACGGTCCTACTAGGGGACTTTATACTCTGCAACGACTCGGAACCTTCGCGGGTTGCTTCACATTGGGGAATCTTTGTAAAGGCCTCAGAAGCTGCCCCTATGCAATCAAACCTATGTAGTGTGGTATGATGCCCTGATCGATCGCGTGGTTGGGTTTAAAGTTCTTTTGGACTTTTATGCGACTTGTGGTGAAAGTGTACAACCTTTGCAGAGTGTTTAAAACTAATCGATTAGCCGTGCTCACGGTCAAGAGCTGCTTGGACCCTCACATGATAATTGAACTTGAAGATGGACTTAAATCGTGGTTATGGTTATGTTAGCCATATGCTTATGGCGTATCTCTATATGTTAATGTGGGTTGGTATATACTTATACATTATTAGTAATCAGTGCTAATAAAATTTGACCAACTAAAAGTGCTTAATGCAACAACCCGTCACCCTTTCCTTGTTCAAAGCCTTTGCATTCATACTTTTCCCACACTTGCCGAGTACGATATGTGCTCACCCTTGCTACAAAACAATGTTGCTCAGAAGAGGAAGATGCTATGAAGTTGTTGTGAAGATGTTGTGGTGCTAGGCGACGCAACCCCAATCGATCCGCCGTGAAGTTTGGTGCCTTCGCTTCAGGATAAAGCGAAATCGATAATCTTTGTTTTCCTTACGTGATATTATTTCGTTATTCACTTATGTCAACTATATGCATGGAACTTGATCCTGCGAGATGGTGACCTAATTCATGCTCTTTGTTGGGAAGACCCAGGCCTTGGTGATACATGATGGTGAAGGATGGGAAGACTAGAGCTAGTCACACTTAAGTTTGCTGTGGATGAATGGGAACGATAGATCCGCTGATATTAAAATTTTACCTTTCTTGTTTAGTACATTGGACTTGTTAGAAAACTTAAAAATGTTGTACTCTAATGTATTAATAAAATTATGTAATTTTCCCTTTATCTAGTGGTTGTATGGATTTGTACCACTTAAAGGCGTATGGTGATAGCCACTTCCCGGACTATCAGATTTTCGGAGTTTATTCTTTTTTGGAAATCTGGTTTGTTGAAGGTGGTAAAATCTTCTTGAGCTCCAAATAGAGCCCTAGGTGTTCCAATTTCGGGAACCTGAACACCCTTGATTGAGTATATACTTGAATGAATTATATAACCCTTGAAATCTACTATTAAAATGAGCCCACGGTGAGCGCCGAGCCTTTTCCCTCTTCCATTGCTCGGCCCTGTGTTCATGCTCGTGAGGCCCGGCCTTCGTCGCCGCTCTCGGTCTTTTCCCGCGCTACGCCATGCTGGCCTCTACCCACCGCTTCGCCATGCCGGCGCCGCGCCTTGAGCCATGCGTCTTTGCCGCCATCTGCGCTCACCAAACTGCGTCGCCCAAGCTTCTTGTCGCCGCCCTTGAATACCCGGACCGATGAAGCCTCCGTGAGACCTACTCTACATGCGAAGTTCTGAATCGCCCGCATCTCGTAACCTGCCTGGGCATGCCCGTCTGCCTCTTCGCCGCATGTTGCCACGGCCATCGCCCGTTCGGCTGCGCGTAGCTCTGCAGCCGTCTTGCGCCCACAGCTGCCACGCCGCACCGCCACCACCTCATGCCTTGCGCAGCCACCGCCGAACGCACGCCGTCTTGCCGGCCACGCTCGCTCATCGCCGCGAGCCGCATCCTTCCTTCACCGTGAGCACTCGCGAGGTTGACTCACCTCATCTCTGGCCGCACCTGCCGACACCATCGCCCAGCTGCTTGGCCATCGCGCCACCTTGCCTGTTCGCCATCTTGTGTTGCCGACTGCCGTCTTTGTGTGAGCTATCCTTGTGAGGAACGCGGTCGAGCCTCGCCTGACCCTTGGCCGCACCACTACTATTCAAGCTTTGTGGCGAGCACCTTGGCCGCAACCCCTTTTCTTGCAGGTGGTCACTCATCACCACGCACGGGCTGATATAGATAAGATCCCACACCGCCTTCTCGAGCTAAGGACCACGGGGAGTTGGAGGAAAATCGGACTTGCGAAGAATCTAGGCTTGGCCCAAGTCTATCTTTCCTTATCAAACCGAGCTAGTAGTAGTTCATAATGAAGTTACGCTAGACTTGTTGAACCATGGGTGAGGCTTTTGTTAATAGGCCACTAACACTTTGGGCCCAACCGCCCACTAATCATTAAGATCATGCCATTCTAAATAAAATTCATTGTTTTTAAAAATTATTTTGGTTTAAATAAAAATTTGAATAAATGATTTATAAATCCGCTTTTCCTTTAAAAATTCATAACTAATTATCAAGACTCGAAAATTATGACCACTTGTGTTGGTTTCATAATTAAAAGCTGCTACCTATCCTTGTTTTGCCCTTGAACCAAGCCCCTTTTGCCTTGCGTACTTGGAGTAGGATTCATGTCGCCACTTGTATTGTGGGTCAGGGACTCGAGTCTAGTTTTTCTAAATTAAAAGTCATGTCCTGCTTCTTTGCTAGCACTTGCTCTCATGCTAAACACCTTACCGCTTCCCCCTATCGACAACAATATCCTTTCCTTCTCAACTTACCTATTTTCCTATATAATGCCATGCCTAGCTCGCTTCACCTTGCTTTTCTCTCATCACCTTCTAAACCTTCACTTTGTTGCACAATCGGACGTGCTAGTACCTTGCCAGAACACCAAAGCTCTTAGCCTTTGATCGGCAACCCGACCTTGAGCTAATCCTTCTCCTAACTCGTTCTCTAGTATAAAAGCTAAATGCTTAAACCTATTTTATTATAAAACTAATTGCTTTAATTTCCTTAATTTAAAACTAGTGTTGCTTGTAGTTAGTTCGGATTTATTTGGTTCTTCTAAATTGAGGTTATTTCAAAGTTATTGCTAGATGATTGTCGTTATTTATTTCCATCGCATCTCGTGTAGGCTTGTGATCATGTTTGAAGACCCGACTGCGATGCAGTAGAATGATGTGGGAAGAGCTAAGAGTATGAAGGAACCTCTACTACTCTGACGACTACTCAAGGTGTCATGTCACTTGCCATAGATCCCATGCATGCTATTTAGTTGCTAGTGCTTTATTTATTATGCTTTGATGTTTGAAATGCATAGACAATCTTTTAGCCATGCCTTGATTTGTTATATCCGTTTGAACTTCCTACCTTTGGAACTAGCTACTGCCTCTAGCTTTATATTTCTATCCATACATTTCTGGGTTTTGTGATATGGATGGATCTCAGTGTTAGATCAATCTCACATTCTAGCGTGTTTTGGGTGAGTGTACCCTTGGCAGTGTTACCACAGCGAGCCGCATTGGTTGCTGTGGCGCATCTAGGGAGATGCGACACGGCCTCCCGCCCTGGGGTGTGTATTCGGATGGAGTTGGTGAGTGCTCACTCTTGCAATTAAGACCGATCATTTAATAGTGATCTTTGGGCTTTTTTCACAACCTTCATTATGCTTTCGGTAAAGGAACTAGTTGGTGGATAGCATCCAACGTATGCGGATCGGTGTGATCTTGTGAGGAACGGGTTATACCCTAGCGTCGCCCGCCCTCCGGGATGGTTTCCTTTGAGGCCCTCGGCTCAAGTTGGCGCCCAGCAGTTGATCGCTCGAGATAGGAGAGTGCTATCCTGCTAGGTCTGGGTCGTTAGGTAGGGATGTGGAGCCATGCCAGTTTCTGCCCTCCGGCTCTTGTAATCTCCAGTGTTAAACCTATAGCTATAGTCGTGTCCGGTATGACAACTAAGTGCTTACTCAACCTGACTCTTCTTGTGCCGCTTTCTCTCACACTGCTGTGAGTCACCATGCTACCCGCTGAAGTGGGGATAGGAAGTTGGTGACCTGTCGCAGATGAGAGTGGGATCTTGTGTCGATGAGATCCGGTGTTGGTGTTCTTTTCACGGTTGGTGTTGACCCCAAAGGCATTGGCCTCGAGGTGTGGATCTCCTCGGAGATGGTGACCTCTATGTCAACTATATGCCTTGATGTTGCATGCATAAACTTTTCTACCCGGATATTGTATCCATGCATACTAGAATTCATCCACAGCTTTTGCTCTTTGTTGGGAAGGTGACATGACCTACATCTAGATGGCGATGCTCGAGACTTGGTGATCGACTACGACATCGGCGGTGGAGGATGGGAAGACTAGAGCTAGTCCTACACTCAAGTTTGCCTGTGGAGGCGCCGATAGATGCTATGTAGATGTTTACCTTTCTTGTTTAGTTTGGACTTAGATGCACTTATTTGAAAAATTTGATACACATGATGTATTAATAAAATTATGTAATTTTCCCTTTATTCCTATGTTGTATGGATTTGTACCACTTGGGGGCATATGCAGTGATGCTCAGAAGACTATTTGAGAGGTGCAGACCAATTCGATTTTGGAAATCGGTTTGTTTCACTTTGTCTTTTGAAGACAGAGGATACATTTGACTCCATTCGCTGGACGAACGCCTAAGACGTTTGAGCTCAACATTCCGCATCGCTAAGTTTGCATCCATTTAAAACAACAAAAATATGCCAGCTGAGTTAGACTTAAGCACGCGTCGGCGACAGCTCCTCGGGAAGCTCACGGACATGACCGGAACTCTATGCTTCCTCAGCAGAGCATGAACGACCCCTCAACGACAATGAGAGCTACGAATAATTCTTATGCTCCTCAAGCAGCCACAAGGTCTACCTGGTCGAAGGTGTCATCATCCAAGCCCGTCGCGGCTAACCACTCTCGGCTTGACCATGAGAGGTTACGCTAGCTTTGGGGGTTGGGCCCGAGGTCAGATGGCCAGACAACCTGCGATGAGCAAGCGGGGCGAGACCGTGAAAGGACCTTGTGATGCTAGAGGAGGGGTGAATAGGATCACTTCAAATTTTCACGAGGATCAAATGTCACCCTATGTGGTCACCGCATAGATCGGTCACCACGACTAGCTTAGGCGGGTCACCTCAGAAGGCGAAAATCAATTACTTGAGAAAAAGTGATGACCCTTTGAATCAAAAGTTCTCCAAGGATGTTGTAGACAACGTCACAGATGATATGCTGACAACAACACTTGAGAGCTGTGTGGTTCGAGGACCCAGTGGATGGTCGCTCGGTGTGATGAGTGATTGACAACGTGGTGTGGACCGATTCTTGGCTAAGTATTGCAGGTGCAGGTTGCGGCTTGACCGGTGCAGGTGCGGTGAAGAACAAGCGTGAAAGGTCGTTGCTGTGAGGCCTGGTGTGGAGAAGACAAGTAGGCTTGGTTCGAGGGACCCGGGCTGGTGGCGCGGCCGCATGGTGGCAAGAACGGCAAGATGAAGTCATGGACGGTTTCTTGGTTGAGCCTCAAAACCAAGGTCGAGCCGGACTACGTGGGAGCCGAGTCATGAGTGGTGATTGGCGGAGGCTACACCGAGTTCAGGGTTTCCGTGGTTCACCAGAAAAACCACCGGGTTCCTTGGTTGATCCACAAAGCCAAGACCGAAGAACCAAGGAGGTGCAAGCTCCATCGTCGGCCTCGGTTTGACGCCCGACCGGTGGGTACCGGCCGGTGAGGGAGCCGACCGGCCGGTGTGCGACGACGAGTCCGATAATCTTCAAGCGAGGACACGCGGGATCGCAAGGCTTGCGCGAGGCTAAGCAAGTTTCGGCGTTGGGCATCCGTCCGATGGTGCGAAGACAAAGACTTCCAATTTCGCCTCGAGGGGCATGTATCCCTAGTTAGCTAGTAAGGGTATTTTAGTCTTCGGTTGCCTCCATATAACCCAAGGGTGAGAGGATGGCAGCCATCTCTTGGAACCCTAGCTCATTTGGTTTTCCTATTTTCCTTCCTATTTTCTTAGGATTTTCAGGACTAGCTTGAGAGCTTCATGGTGAGATCTTGTGAGAGGAAGGATGATCTGCAAGCTAGACCTTGTATGAACCTCTTTGGTATGTATAGATGATTCGCGTGGTTCCTCAAGGCTTGGATGTGTCTTTCCTGCTTTCTCCTTTTGGTGATTTTCGAGCCTTTCTTGGCGATTTTCTTGAGCGATTTCGAGGCCTTTCTCTTGGGATTTGGTGGGGATGTATGCATGAACCCTTCGTGGTTCTTTTCCCTTTGATTCCCCTTCCCAAATCCGTGAGCAAAGGGCTCGATTTTGGGGTTTTCGTGGCTCTAGGGTTAGAGGCGTTCTTGGTGGGATTTCTTCGATTCCTCTTGATTTGACAAGTTTTGGTGGACCAAATCTTGGCTATGGAGTACCCATGAGGTGTTCCTACTATCCCCAAAGTCTTGTGCAAAACCGTGGAGCGGATCGGGAGATCGAGAGTTGGATTTGGAGGAGTTGACTCGCGGTTTGTTCATCCCGATGCCGAGCGAGCCTCGACCGGTGCTCTTGACCGGTCACCGGCTAGGTGCCCTGGTGGGTTTTTGTCTCGGGAACAACCTTGTCCGTGTGGTTTTGTCCCGTGGTCCCGCTGATCGTTCTTGAAGTGTTTGGAGTTGTTTTGCTAGGATTTGTGAGGGGTTCTTCTTCCTCGGTTGTGTTTGGTGGTTTTGTTCCGTGGCCTAGAGGATTCACCGAGGCTTCTGGAACGCTTCGCGTCGGCTGCAGAGCTCACCTGCCTCGGGCTCACCGTCGGCCGTGGCAGCCACCTGGCCTCGGTGACTGTAGCAAGCCGTGCAAGTTTCTGTTGTTTTGGTGAGTTTTGGCTAGGAAGGTTGAGTGTTGGTTCCTAGGACCAAGAGCACTCCAGTGGCTGCGTGGTCTTGACCAACTTGGGTAGTTGGATCGAGACGAGTTGGAAGCCGTGTTCGCCTTGTTGGAGTTCTCATCTCCTTCGAGAAGAATTTTTATCGGCCCCATTCACTCCCCCTCTCGTTCGCCTAATCGGTCCTTCAATTGGTATCGAGCTTGCTCGGGTCTTTATTGACTCTACCGCCTAAGATCCAAAGATGGCGTACCGGGGTTCGGGTTCGGGTCCTCCGACACGATGGGAAGAACTACCGATGTGGCAAAGGCGGATGGCGGCGTTCCTCCGCGGAAAGGGTCGATCCTTTGGGATGTCACGGTGAACACAAATTTTATGTTCATCCGATGAACTTGCTCCAGGATCGAGGGATATGTTCGGCCAACAACAAGGCTGTCGACTACTTGTTTCGTGCTCGTGTCCGAATTCGATCGGGTTCGCAGAGGACTTAGCTTGTAGGATTTGGGAGCGGTTGAAGGATGCTCATGGGGAATGCTCGTGTTCTGATGTACGCGACTTCTGGAGAGAGTACGAGAACTTCACTCATCTCCCTACGAGTCCGTCGATGCCCTTTTCCAGCGATTTGATTGGCCGCTAGAACAACATGAGAGCCAATGTGGACGCCTCCCATACAATGATCATGATAGAGCCGTGAAGCTCTTGCACTCGTTGGATCGCACTGCATGGGACGGAAGTTTGAGGCTATTGTTGAGTCCGAGAAGTATGACACCTTGACGGTGAACGAGCTGTTCTCAAGCTCAAGTCGCCGAGTTGGACCGTGGTATGATAGCCAAGATCGAGAGCCCGACGATTCTCATAGTCTCGCCTCGTGGCAAAGGAGCTAAGTCTAACGCTAACGCATCCTCCAGATGTACTCTCCTTCTTTGATGTCTTTGCCGATGAGGAGTTCGACGTGCTTGGAGAGGACGAGTCGGCGTTGCGACGGTTCGAGAGGCTGCACGAGAACCGGGTGAACGAGGACAAGACGGGCACGCAGCGCGGCAAGCCAGACGCCGATACGCCCGGGAGAAGATGGAGAACAAGGACGGCTACAAGGACTAACTGCACCGATCGAGCAAGGATGGCAAGTACCGATCGCGCGATCACAAGCACAAGAACAAGCACAGGACGAGCGACGGTCGAGGAAGAAGGATGGCGGCAGAAGGCCCGAGCAATGGTCGGAGCGAGCGACGCGACTCCAGCCTCGCCTACTCTTCCTCAAGCTCGAGTAGCAGTGAAGATGAAGGTGATCGGCGCAAGAACAAGAAGTCATCCAGAACTTGAGCGGGTTGAGCTTCATGAGATGGCTTCATGGCATGGCCAGTCCTCGGCAAAGAAGAAGAGCCACGAGTGACTCCTGACTCGACCCGAGGATGAGGTATGTGATGAGCTCTCTTTGCGCAAGGAGAATGATGAGTTGGTTGACTTGCTTGATAACCGCGATCACATGCTTAGAGAGGCCAAGAAGATGAGGAAAGAGCTTAGGGCCTCACTAGAAGATGCTAGGAACCGTGGTGGTCGAGCTAGAAACCCGTAACCTAGATGCTAAGCTTGAGATTGATTCGCTAAGGCTTCTCCTGTGGTTTCGATGAGATTGATTGCTGTGATTGCTCGCGGTACCTAGCTGATCTTATCGCTCTTAAGGATAAGCATGCTTCTACTTGTGATGAACTAGATATGCTTAGGGTTGAAGTGGTCGAGCTTAAGTCTAGACCGCTTTGCTAGGTGCTTGCACTTCTTGCCCTGCTTTGCATGGAAAGATTGATGAGATGCATGCTTACACTGCTTCGCTTGAGGCTAAGTTGAAAGAGCCTATTCCCACTTCTTGCTCTACTTGTGAATTGCATGCGGTTAAGAATTTGGAGCTTGCACATTATGTTGATCGCTCGCAGGATGAAAATGATGAGTCGAGAAAATGTATGAGCCGGTTGTCGGGTCGAGCCTCACTTGGTATCATGATAGCGGCTTTCAAACGCTATGATGGTGGGCTGACAAGCTTGGAGAGAACTGGTGAGGGAGTTGAGAGAGTTGGAGAGATTCCTATCCCACCACCAAATGACACAAGAACAAGTTTGAGCCCAAGCCCAACCATCTCGTAAACAAACTTGACACTACTCCAGTGATCCACCCATATTCCTCACCCAACAAATGATTTTCGAACCGTGAAGTTTGTGAGCCCAAAGGAGGTGAGGAAGGAGAGAAGAAGGGTGAGAAGCCGAGTGGGCAGCCCCAACCCAAACCTAAGCCTAAGCCACAGCCCCATAAAGTTCCATTGTGGGTATTGTGGGAGAGATGGTCACAAGGATGAGTTTTGCTTCAAGAGGAAGCGTGAGGAGAGAATGGCTAGAGAGTGGGCTAACAGGATGTGTACCACCCTCTAATGGTGTACCGAGCCTCGTATGCAGATGCCCAGGGCCAAGGCGACAGGAGGACGGTTCCCGCTTGGGGAGACCTGGAAGGTGTTGTTGCCGGGCCGAGCCACACCGCCGTATGGTGTACTACACCTCGACCGTGCAGGTCTCCGCGCATAGCCGAGTCGGGTTTCGTGCTCGTGAGGATGCTCGGTTTGGTTCTCGGAGGTCGTGGTTCGTGGTTGGTCCGGAAAGTTTGCGGTGGTCGCTTGTTAGCGCTCCACCGTGCTCAATACGAGGGTGAGAAGAGTCGAGCTTTGAGATGGAGCGAGGAACGATCCACGGTTTCCCTTCGTGGTTTTCGCCTCCTCCAACTAGAGAGGGTTGGTTCCCTGTGGTGGTTACCGTGGTGGTAGCTTTGATAGGCGTGATGATTTGGTTTGTGCTAACCCCACTTTGGAGCAAATGGCTCGCAAGACCGTTTTACTCTTTGGTACTAACCCCGGTCGAGTCGCTTGTTCACCACGTCGCTTTTGAATTCGTGGGAGACTTGAAGAACATTTGGTTGATTGACTGCTTCGAGGCATATGACCGAGACAAGGGTGGTTCTCAAGTCTCGTCCTGGTGACAAAGAAGTACATCACCTTGGGGACAATGGGCGAGGGCGCAGTTGTCGAAGGTGAGATTAAGGTAAGTGACAAGATCACTCAGCGTGTTGCTCTTGTTCAATCGCTGATACAATTTGCTTTCCGTGTCCCGCTTGTTGGATGAGGGTTTTGAGGTGTTGTTTCGCCCGTGGTTCTCGGATTTTAGATTCCTGGGATCTTGTTTGCATGGTCGCTCCCGAGGGTCAAGTGTTCCGAGCTGATTTTTCTCGCCTTTGTGTGGAGCGTTGCTTTTGGCCGGTTCTTCGAGTGAGTTGTGGAAGTGGCATAGGAAGTTGGGTCACTTGAGCTTTGACCTTTGTCTCGCTTGAGTAAACTCAATTTGGTCCGAGGATTGCCACGATTGAGGTTTGAGAAAGAGTTGGTTTGTGCGCCGTGTAGGCATGCCAAGATGGTAGCCTCTTCTCACCCGCCTCACCGATGTGATGACCGAAAGGCCCATGCGAGCTGCTCCATATGGACCTTGTTGGCCCACTGTGGTGCGATCTCATGGTGGGAAGTGGTATGTCCTTGTTGTGGTGGACGACTACTCTGTGATGCGGGGTGTTCTTTCTTGAGGAGAAGGGGAGACGCTTTGGTTTTGTTCGAGATCTTGTCTTGAGGTTAAGAAACGAGAGGCACGGAGATGCCATACGAGCGATCCGCAGGACAATGGCTCGAATTCAAAACTCGCTCAAACCTTTTGCCATGACTTGGGTCTTGAACATCGGGCTGAGTCCGTGATACGCCTCCCGTAATGGCGTGGTGGAAAGGAAAACAGGACTCAGGCGAGATGGTTTTGACGATGCTCGACGAGCATAGGACTCCGAGAAGGTTCTGGCCGAGGCGGTCAATACTGCGTGCCATGTGTCGAACAGATCTACCTCGTGGTTCACAAGAAGAAAACTCATACGAGTTGATGCACGGCCGCACACCCAAGGTGAGTCACTTCCATGTCTTTGGTTGTAAATGCTTCATTCAAGAAAGGGAAGAAGTTGGACAAGTTCGAGGCTAGGTCCGTCGATGGTATTTTCTTTGGTTATGCATCTCATTCTAGAGCATTTCGTGTGCTCAATCTTGAAACTAACCAAATCGTGGAGACTTGCGAGGTAACCTTCGACGAGACACGCCCACGTAGTCACTTTGTTTTGAGTGTGCAGTGACTTAACTTGGCGAGGAGATCTTTCAGTGAGGAGGAGCATGAACATGGAGATGATGAAGATGGCGGTGTGATGCCCGCAGAACATGTACCTACTACTCGACGACGATCGAGAATGGACCCTCTCCCACACCTACAACGACAAACCCATCAAGGCGAAGTCGCTGCTGAGGGGAGGTAGCATCAAGGCGAACCTCCCGACGAGTGCAAGTGGATCACCCACCGAGAATCATCGGCGACATGAATGAACGACTACACGGCCGAGGGTTCTAACAATTCTCATTTCGCTCATGCTGCTTTTGTTGCCACTTTGAGCCCAAAGACATTGGACATGCGTATCCGATCATAATTGGGTTAACTCGATGCATGAGGAGTTGGAGAATTTTGAGAGGAACCAAGTTTGGGTGTTGGTTGACCCTCCCTGTGGTGTAAGCCGATTGGGACAAAATGGGTGTGGAAAATAAAGAGGGAGAGAAAGGAGAAGTGGTGAGGAACAAGTCGAGACTTGTTGCCTGTGGGGTACAATGAAAGAGGGGATCGACTACGAGGAGACTTTCGCCTCGTAGCTCGCTTGGAGGCGATCAGATCCTTCTAGCCTTTTCCGTGGCTAAAGGGTTCAAGTTGTACCGATGGATGTGAAGAGTGCTTTCCGAACGGTGTGTTGGAGGAAGAGGTGTTTGTGAGGCAACCACCGGGTTTGAGAGTGAGAAGTACCCTCACCGTGTACAAGTTGAGGAAGGCGCTGTATGGGTTGGAAGCAGCGCCTAGAGCTTGGTATGGTAGGTTGAGGGGGTTCCTGCTTGAGAGGGTTTGAGATGGGAAGGTCACCAGACCTTGCTCTCCTCACAAAGGTGATGTAGATATCACGATTGTGCGGTATCGTGGATGATATTGTCTTTGGTGGCTCGTCTAACTCTCTTGTTGCAAGGTTTGCGAGAAGACATGAGCGATTTGAGATGAGCATGATGGGCGAGTTGCAGTTCTTCCTCGGGCTACAAATCAAGCAATCAAGGAAGGAACATTTGTGCACCAAGCTAAGTACACCAAGGACATTGTGAGGAAGTTCAAGATGGAGGACTCCAAGGCCATGGCGGCGCCTATGAGTACGACTCGACTACAGTTCTTGATGCGGACGAGGAAGGTGAACACGTGGACGGAAGAATGCGGAGCATGATCGGGTCACTCCTCTACTTGACGACAGTAGGACATTCAATTCTCGGTGTGTGCATGCGCTCGTTTTCAAGCTTCTCAGGGACTTCGCATCGGCAAGCGATCAAGCGCATTTTAGGTATTTCGACACACTCCCGACTTGACCTTTGGTACTGCGTCTTCTTCTTTGGCGCTTCATGGATTTTCGAGCGGATTTTGCGGGTGTCGGTTGGATAGGAAGTCAACCAGGACTTGCAGTTCTTGGGTTCTTCTTTGGTATCTTGGTCTTCATAAGCAGTCAGTGTTGCTCAATCCACTCGAGGCGAGTATGTGGCCGCTGACTAGTTGCTCTCGGCTCCTTTGGATCACATACACCATGAGTGACTTTGGTGAGAGTATACCCATGTCCCACTTCAATGTGATAGCACCACTAGTGCCATAAGCGTTGCAAAGAACCCGGTGCTCCATTCCAAAACCAAGCACATAGAAGTGAGGTATCATTTTACGAGAGACAACGTAGAAAGGGAAGATAGCTTTGATCCATGTACCCACACATGAACAACTAGCGATATTTTCACCAAACCCTAGATCAAGCAACTTTCACTCGTTTGCGGGAGCTTGGTGTTTGTTTGATTTCTTGAGTTGGCGTGTGGGAGCTCCTTTGTAGCATATGTATAGCTTTCCTTTGTGCATTTCTTGCATTTGGCATGGCATATGTAGCATGATGTATAGGCATCTTTGTATCTTAGGTTGCATGCATTTTGTATCATATGCATTGTTTAGGAAAGGCTTCTCCTATACACATTGTTCACCATGGAATGACATATATGTCTTTGTGAGCTAATTTGGTAAGCTATGGTTAGTTTGGCTTAGCTCTTGATAATCTTGGTTTGTATCCATGGTTGATGGCTATGTTTTGAAAAATTTCATATATATGCTCTCTTGTGAGTAAATGCCTTTACATGATCTTGACATATTTTAGTGGCTTGGCAATGCTTAATTTGTGGTTGGATAGCTTATTTTGATCATATGGGGCCAAAGGCTCATTTGCCATCATGAATGTTTAGCCCCATGCTTCATCTTGTGGAGGGCATAAGTTCCTTTGTCGCAAAGACATTTCATGTACCAATTATAAATCTGAAAATGAAATGTAAATTGCTTGAAAAATGTGCTCCCATGTCATATGTGCTAATTTTAATTTGCTTTGGGTGCTAAATCGTTGCATGATGCCTACCAATGAGAAGTCTCATATATAGAAGTAGGCACATGGCTCGGTGGCTTTGACATGACATGAGGTGCTTGTGGGTGTTTATGATGGTCTTATGCTTAGAATGGTTGTCCTAGCATGAAGTTTGTGTGGCTTTGCCATTTGACATGTTTTGCTCATGTTTAGGACTTTGCTCATGAGAGGGTGATTTTATAAAATTGCTAAATTCTATCTTAGCTTGCCCAATGGTTGTGAAACTTGGTGATCATGAAGTTTATGTCTTCTGAAGCTATAGAGTATCTAACTTGCTCGTTTGGACATGTGTAGCATCCTATGTTGAATTTTGTCTATTTGAGAAGCTCTAGGTTGCATTTTTGCATTTTGGCTTGATTCATGCATTGTCAACAAGGGAGAAGTTTGAGCATGTTTTGGCCTCTTGAATGCATTTGGAAGGTTTTCGGTGGTTTCGAGCTATTTTTGGGCTCTGTTGTGCCAGTCGGCCGGTTGAGGTCACCGATCGACGGTCAGTGCTTGGTCCTGTTCACATGTTGCCCACCGGTCGACGGTGGTGTCGGATCGACCGGTCGAGCTGGCTATTGCAGGCTACTCTGTTTTGAAGTGGTTCGCATGCATTTGTCGAGGAGTTGCATCGGTTCGGGGAGCTTGCATGTGTGCGGGGAGCTCTTTGTGGTTTTGAGCTTTGGTTTGATGGTTTGTGCTCTTTGCTTGAGCATGTTTTGTCTCGGATGTGTCGAGGTTGCCCTTGCCTAAGGGGTCCGAGACTTGTCTTCTTCAAGTGATCTTGCTCTTTGCCTTTTCTTTGGCTTTCGATCACTTGTTGGAGTTTCTTTAGTCGTTTCTTTTCTTTTCCTTTTCTCTTGGTTACCAAAGCGTGTGTTGTCAATGCACTCATCAAGGGAGATTGAGAGCGGTGTGGTTCGAGGGCCGGTGGATGGTCGCTTCCTGGTGTGATGAGTGATTGACAACAACGTGGTCAGGCGATTCTTGGCTAAGTATTGCAGGTGCAGGTTGCGGCTTGACCGGGTGCGGTGCGGGTGAAGAACAAGCGTGAGCGTGGTCGTTGCGGTGAGGCCTCCGGTGTGGAGAAGACAAGTAGGCTTGGTTCGAGGGACCCGGTGGCAGAGGGTCAAGTGCGCCGCATGGTGGCAAGAACGGCAAGATGAAGTCATGGACGGTTTCTTGGTTGAGCCTCAAAACCAAGGTCGAGGGACTACGTGGAGCCGAGTCATGAGTGGTGATTGGCGGAGGCTACAAGTTCGCGCGGGTTTCGGTGGTTCACCGAAAACCCTTGGTTGATCCAAAGCCACAAAGCCAGGCAGAAGCAGACGGCGACTGCGGCAGGGTCGGCCGGTCGGCCGGTGACCGGTGACGGTGTCGACGGCGATCCGGAATCTTCGAGCGGAGGACGCGTCGGGATCGCAAGGCTTGCGTCGAGGCTAAGCAAGTTTGCGGTCGGGCATCCGTCCGATGGTGCGAAGACAAAGACTTCCAATTTAGCCCTCGAGGGGCATGTATCCCTAGTTAGCTAGTAAGGGTATTTTAGTCTTCGGTTGCCTCCATATAACCCAAGGGGTGAGAGGATGGCAGCCATCTCTTGGAACCCTAGCTCATTTGGTTTTCCTATTTTCCTTCCTATTTTCTTAGGATTTTCGTAGGACTAGCTTGAGAGCTTCATGGTGAGATCTTGTGAGAGGGAAGGATGATCGGCGGCAAGCTAGACCTTGTATGAACCTCTTTGGTATGTGTAGATGATTCGGCGTGGTTCCTCAAGGCTTGGATGTGTCTTTCCGTTTCTCCTTTTTGGTGATTTTCGAGCCTTTTCTTGGCGATTTTCTTGAGCGATTTGAGGCCTTTCTCTTTGGAATTTGGTGGGGATGTATGCATGAACCCTTCGTGGTTCTTTTCCCTTTGATTTCCCTCCCAAATCCGTGAGCAAAGGGGCTCGATTTTGGGGTTTTCGTGGCTCTAGGGTTAGAGGCGTTCTTGGTGGGATTTCTTGATTCCTCTTGATTTGACAAGTTTTGGTGGACCAAATCTTGGCTATGGAGTACCATGAGGTGTTCCTACTATCCCCAAAGTCTTGTGCAAAACCGTGGGCGGATCGGAGATCGAGAGTTGGATTTGGAGGAGTTGACTCATGAGCTGTTCATCCATGCCCGGCGACGGCCAGTCGACCGGTGCTCTTGACGTCGACCCGGTGCTAACTATGGTGGGTTTTGTCTCGGGGGAACAGCCTTGTCCGTGTGGTTTTGTCCCGTGGTCCCTGATCAGTTCTTGAAGTGTTTGGAGTTGTTTTGCTAGGATTTGTGAGGGGTTCTTCTTCCTCACAGGTTGTGTTTCGTGGTGGTTTTGTTCCGGGGCCTAGAGGATTCCGAGGCTTCACTGGACGCGTTTCTTATCTTGTTCTTTGTACCACTCTGGCACTCTCATCCACGTCGGACCGGTGTCACCGGCCGTGCAGCCATCGATCGACCGGTGTAACCTGAGCGACAAGCCGTGCAAGTTTCCTGTGTTTTGGTGAGTTTTGGCTAGGAAGGTTGAGTGTTGGTTCCTAGGACCCGGTAGCACTCCGATGGCTGCGTGGTCTTGACCAACTTGGGTAGTTGGATCGGGAGGCGTGAGTTGGAAGCCGTGTTCGTCTTGTTGGAGTTCTCATCTCCTTCGAGAAGAATTTTATCGGCTCCCATTCACTCCCCCTCTCGGTTCGCCTAATCGGTCCTTCACACACAAAAGTAGATCGGGACAAAATAAGCTTCTAGGGTTAGAGAGGAGGAGATGAATGAACACGAACACGAGACAAAGTTTAATCCAAGTTCACTTCCACCAAGGAAGCTACGTCTCCGTTGAGGTTCCGACAAAGGGAGGGCTATCACGAGCCACATGCCTCACCCAATCCCCACAGGAAGATTGGTGCTCACTAAGAGATCTCCACAAAGGAGAGGGTAATACGTTCGGGTGCTCCACACAAAGAGGGCACTCTCAGCGACGCCTAACCGCTAGAAGCAATCTTCAAGAGTAATAAACGCGAATCAATGAACCAAAGCCGCCACAAGTGCTTCTTGAGATGATGACACGAAGAGCTCTCACAAAGGGGCTTAATCTCACACCACAAATGTCTCTCACACCCAAACCCTAGGTTGAATCCTTGCTAGGAGTGCTTAGAAGGAGTTGAGAGAGAGAGTAGTGAGCTAAGAAGGTGTTCCAATGGAGGAGGCGGAACCCTAGAAAGGAGGAGAATAC
Source organism: Cenchrus purpureus (assembly GCA_022644695.1). NCBI lineage: Eukaryota > Viridiplantae > Streptophyta > Magnoliopsida > Poales > Poaceae > Cenchrus > Cenchrus purpureus. The sequence continues at coordinate 12,847,164 of CP053467.1, forward strand.
TCATGTCACGAACCCATTAGGGGCAACCACCGGTCACCCCCAGGTCACCCACCCCTAGGGGTCGGGTCACCCGCCTCCCTTGAGGCAAAATGCCCCTAGGGGCGTCACCCGCCCCAGAAAGGTGCAAAACTTGGTGAGTGCATAGTGTCTCTCAAAGGATGTTAGATCTCAATTTAAGCACTTGTAACTAACTTTGATCTATCAATCATGTCCCTCTTTATAGTCTGGTGTTTCCTATACTCAAATTCAAAAGATAAATTAAAATAAATCGCCATTTGAGCTTCAACACATATATAAGAAATTGAGGTCCTTCCTTTCACATATGAAATTTTATCATCTTTATTCCTGCACACATCTTAGATAAACCATCAAATACTCAAATTATAATTGTCATTATCACCAAAATAATTAGGGGCCTAGATGCACTTTCAATCTCCCCCTTTTTGGTGATTGATGACAACCATAATTTGAGCTCACAAGAGAGGAATAAAATTCAAGGATTGTGTCCAATTATTTAGAAAAGAACTCCCCTTAAATATGTGCTTCTTCAACTAGAATGGCCTCAAATGCCAATTGCACATATTTAGAGTAGGCACTAAATCATTGCATACAACACATGGTGCATAAGTGTGATAAGCAATATACCGTGATGCATATGACAAGATATATCACAACAATAAAGTGAGAAACAACATATCATCAAAACACATCACACACGATAAATAAGGTTCATTACATCACACTAGCATAATAGAGTACCACAAATAAGTCTTACATAAATAAGAGTTGTCACTTGGCACACCATGCATCACACCACACATAGTTCATTACAAGTTCATATGCCATTACATAAATAACAAGTCCAAAGAGATAAAAGATAATGGGGGATCCATCAAACATCAATAAATTCACTCCCCTTTGTCAACAAACACCAAAAAGGTAGTCACCCTTCATCTTCGGTGGCCTCATCATCTTCTTCTTCAACCCAAGAAGCAAGATCTTCCCAAGGATTTGCAACCGGAGATGGAGGATCAAACGTCCTTGGCTCACGAACGAGAGGTGTGGCATATCCAATTTTGCCATGATGGCCTTCCTCTCCTTTTCAGCCTTATGATACTCCTCGGTGCCACTTTCTATCCTTTTCACGCTCACGTGCATTTGTGACCCATGTTGAAGCAAGCAAATAGACCTTTGGCAAGAAAATCCAATTTACCCTTCTTTTGCTTAGGAGCACCATGAAAATGAGAAGGACCTTCTTTGGGTAATTGTCCATAGGATTGACTTGGAGGTGGAGCTTGTGAAGAGGCGAAGCACCGAGCATCTAGGCCTTCCACGGGTAGGCACCCAAGGGACCTTTAGCATCAATCAAGTGCAATGCTTGCCAAGATGAAAAGACTCCTCGAGTTTCCCTTTAGAGTGTTATACCTTTTGTGCTCAATGTCCCATTGAAGATTAAACAGTGGCGTGCTTGACCATTTCAAAGACATAAGGAGCATAGTGACACGTGGAGCCTTGATGAGAGCATGCAATTATTTCACTCCAAAGAAAATGACAAGCATTGAATTGAGGTTGGTTAGGAGCCATTTGAAACAAAAGGTTCCTTGCATACTTGGAGATTTTGTCGCCACCCTAGGACACAAAGTGTTGCGGACACAAAAAGAAGAAGATTCATCAACTTGTAGTGAGACCACTAGGATGTCCATAATGAATATCTCCATAAGCCTTGTCATACATAAACTCCATTTTGCTCACATCAAGTTCATCACTATCGTGCAAGCAAACAAGATTGTTGAAAGTGTTGTTGTCTTTTGCATCACGAAGCTTAAAGAGTGAGGCAAACTCGAATAAAGTGATCTTGAACCTCTTTCCTCCAAGCGAAAGTGCATGACATTCTCATCATCATCAACATAAAGTGTGGCATAGAATTGAGCTACGACCTCGTCACACCAATTACAAGATAGCATAATAAGATGAGATATACCTTACTCATAACAACGAAGGTGAGCGTGAGCAATCTCCAAGTGGAGGGTAAGGTCATGCAAGTGTTCAATCCATATTTATATCCGTGGTAATGGTCTTCTTAGTGATGATGACGGATTCATACCAATCGGCTTGATGGGCACGCCAAAACGATCATCACAAAGAAATTCCGTGGAAGCTTCCATGGATCTTGGAACCGAGGAGGTGAGATGTCATTGGCATGCTTGGAATAATCAACCAACTTGGGGTCTTTGCGTGTTCATTCCGGTGGATGAATGGGGACAACCATCCTTGTATAGATAGATATGTCAAGATCATAATCATATCTTCCCCTTCATCGTGCTTTGTCTTATTCGACCCTTAGGGCCACTAGTCAATACCTTCTTCCTTAGCATGGGTTGCCACTATCTCCGACCATGACCATGACCATGAGCGGGAGGGATCTTGGGGCATGGACCTCTTTGTGGTTGAGAGTAATCATCATCGGAGGCACGGTCACTTGATCTTCACTTGCTTGTCACTTTGAATCTCCTTCCTTGCCTTGAACTTTGTCTCGACCCATCTCAGCAAGATATGCAATGAATGAGTGAGATTGGGTAGAGAAATGAGCAAGAAGGGTCAAGGGGTCACCCGCCCCCCAGGCGGGTCACCCGAACTCAATAATCACTTATTGCAGTAGAGTTCATGAATCGAAACAAGATTTTAGGCATGAGTTCTAGGGTACTAGATGAAGCTTTTGATGGAAATCGAACCTAGAACCACATTGAGGGATCGGAAAGGGATTTTTAAAAGTTTATCGTTGCTTTCCCGAGATTTTTGCGGAGGGATCGAGGAGAGGTTGAACTTGAAGAGGAGCTCGATCCAATGCACCCAAGAGCTTGAGCAACAGATGGAGGCAATCGCCAAATAGGAGCTCCTTGGGGACGGCGGAGGAGGAAAAGAAAAAGGCGCCCTTAATAGGGTTGGCCCATAAGCTGACCGGTAGGGCCGTGACCCACCTATAGCCAGATGTGACATGACCAGGGCGGGTGACACCCACAGGAGGCCAGTGACCCACCTGGGTGATTTAAGTCCTTGAAATCCCGGGTGACCCCAGGCGGGTGACTCACCGTCCCTCAGAAAGAAAGCGGGTGACTCCCGCCTAGGTGCGGGTGACCCCACCTTGACTTTTGAAAGAGCTGATTGAGATGGCTAGATTCCTTGAAATGTGAACCCTTGAGCTGGCAACAAACAATCATTCAAAACTATAGCCACTGAATCAGATTTGATCTAAGCGATCTCAAAAATCCAATCTTTTGAAAAACTCACACAAAAGGAGAAAATAAAATGTTTTCAACCTATCTAGGCAACAATCAATGTGCAACTTTCATGTCAAGATTTGATGATTTTTGATAGATATCCCTTAGCCTCATGATCCCTTAAGAAATGATGTCGAATATCTATGTGCTTTGTTCTAGAGTGTTGCACCGATTGTTTGCTAGCTTGATAGTACTCTCATTGTCACACAAGAGTGGAATCTTACTAAACATACAATAATCACTCAATGTTTGCTTCATCCACAAGAGTTGTGCACAACACGCACCCCACATACTCGGCTTGACCATGGACAAAGCAACCGAATTTTGTTTCTTAGAACTCCATGACACCAAAGACCTACCAAGGAATTGGCAAGTCCCCGTTGTACTCTTTCGATCTACTTTGCAACCGGCATAGTCCGAATCGAATAACCAAGTAAATCAAAAGTGGAGCCCTTGGGATACCATAAGCCAAGGTTAGGAGTGTGTACTAAGTATCTAAAGATTCTCTTAACGCCATTAGATGACACTCCTTAGGATTAGTTTGAAATCTTGCACACATGCACACACTAAGCATGACATCGGGCCTAGATGCACAAAGGTAAAGGAGGAGCCAATCATGGGCGATATACCTTTTGGTCGACCGACCTCCCTTCCTCATTGAGATCAAGATGTCCATTTAATGACATAGGAGTCTTGATGGGCTTAGAATCAGCCATGTCAAACCTCTTGAGCATATCCTTCACATACTTGGTTTGACATAAGAAAGTTCCTTCCTTCATTTGCTTGATTTAAAATCCAAGAAAGAACTTCAACTTGCCCATCATAGACATCTCGAATCCCTTGGTCATGATCCTACTAAACTCTTCACAAAATTTATCATTAGTAGACCCAAAGATAATGTCATCAACATAAATTTGACAAACAAAGATATCTTTTCCACTTCTTTGAATGAAGAGAGTAGAATCGGCTTTGCCTATCTCAAAACCGTTCTTCAGAAGAAAATCCTTAAGGCATTCATACCATGCTCTAGGAGCTTGCTTAAGCCCATGAGCGCCTTATGGAGCTTGTACACATGGTTGGGAAGTTTGGATCTTCAAAGCCCAGTGGTTGTTCAACATAAACTTCTTCTTGGAGAGGTCCATTCAAGAAAGCACTCTTCACATCCATTTGATGAAGCTTGAAGTCATGATGAGTAGCATAGGCCAAGAGTATATGTATTGACTCAAGCCTTGCCATAGAAGCATAAGTCTCTCCAAAGTTCAAGCCTTCAACTTGAGTATAGCCTTTGCCCACGAGCCTTGCCTTGTTCTTTGTGACAACACCAAATTCATCTTGTTTGTTCCTAAAAACCCATTTGGTGCCAATCACATTTTGCTTGGGTCTTGGCACCAACTCCCAAACTTCATTCCTCTTGAAGTTGTTCAACTCTTCCTCCATAGCAATAATCCAATCCGGGTCCTCAAGTGCTTGATCCACACTAAGAGGTTCCATAGAAGAAATAAACGAGTAAAACGCACAAAAGTTTGACAATCTTGAGCGAGTTGTTACCCCTCTTTGGATGCTCAAGGATATTGTCAACGGTGATCCCGTTGAACCATTTGATGAACCCTTGGACGTGTTGCTTGAGATTGACGTTGAATGGGTCCATCATCATCATTTTCAACTTGAGGTTCTTGTTCATGAGCTTCACCACCTTGTTCTTCTCTTTGGTCAAAGCCACCTCCATGATCGTCACCATGAACTTGACTTTCATCTTGATGAACTTGAGAACTAGGTGGTTCAACTCTTGTTGATGATAGTGGATCTTGGTTGCTTGTGTCAACCGAAGCTTGAACTCGAACTTCCCTTGGCAACACCTCACCGGTGCCCATTCTAAAGATGGATAAACTTGGAGGTTCTTCATCATCTACAAGGTTTTCACTAAGTTGCTCTCCTTGAGAGCCGTTGGATTCATCAAATTTCTACGTGGTCTCAACAAAACCGTGGTCTTGTTGAAAACACGATAGGCATGTTCGTTAGTTCCATAACCAATGAGAAAACCTTCATCAACCTTGGATGCAAACTTTGAGGCTTTGGGTTTCTTGTTAAGTATGAAACACTTACACCCAAAGACCCTAAAGTAGTGCACACTAGGTTTCTTACCGATAATGATCTCGTAGAGTCTAGTTCAAGTACTTGTGGAGGTAGAGGTGGTTGGCGGCATGGCATGCGGTGTTGATGGCATCCGCCCAAAAAGAGTCCGGAGTCTTGTACTCATCAAGCATTGTTCTTGCCGCTTCAATCAACATACGGTTCTTCCTCTCAACAACACCATTTTGTTGAGGAGTGTATGGAGCGGAGTTCATGCTTGATGCCTTCTTCATCAAAGAATTCTTCAACTTGAGTGTTCCTAAACTCGAGCCATTGTCACTTCTTATGTTCTTGACCTTAAGCTCGAACTCATTTTGAACTCTTCTTATGAACTTCTTGACCACTCCCTTTGCTTCACTTTTATCTTGCAAAAAGAATACCCAAGTGAAACGAGAAAAGTCATCAACAATTACTAAACTATATTTGTTACCACCGATGCTTATGTAGGCAATTGGTCCAAACAAGTCCATGTGTAGAAGCTTCAACGGTCTTGATGTTGAAAGGATGTTCTTGGCGGGATGATGCGCTCCAACTTGCTTTCCCGCTTGACAAGCACTACATAACCTATCTTTCTCAAAAACAACATTTGTTAGTCCTAGGATGTACTCGTCCTTTTGAAGTTTGGCTAAGTTCCTCATGCCAACATGGGCTAGTCGGCGATGCCATAGCCAACCCATGTCAGATTTTGCCACTAAGCAAGCCTTAGAGTCCACCTTTACTTTTGTGAAATCCACATAGTAAAGCTTTCCCCTTAGGTGACCATAAAGACAATAGAGGAATCCTCACTTCTAGAGACGGTCACACCCTCTTTGGTGAAGAGACAATTGTAGCCTTTCTCACAAAGTTGTGAAACCGACAACAGGTTGTACCCTAAACCTTGAACATGGAAAACATCTTCAATTGAATTTGTTGTTGAGATAGAAATTTTACCTAGACCAATCACATCTCCTTGACCATTATCTCCATATATGATGGTTTTAGGGTGTCATAATGCTCAAGGGATGCAAACAAGCCTTCATCTCCTGGTCATATGATTAGTGGCACCATTATCAATTAACCATGCGGTTCCACGGAGTAGGCCTACAAAACAAGTTTAAGCTTTTGGTTTAGGTACCCAAAAAGATTTGGGTCCTTGGAGGTTAGAAGCATAAACTTTTGGAACCCACACACTCTTCCTCATAGCCTTCTTGGCATAGGCTCCAACATACTTGACCACCATTTTACCATTATGGTCTAAGGTCACAATATAATCACAAGTGTAGTTAGGAGAAGGCTTGTGTTCCACCACATTCTTCGATGTCTTTGGTGGAGACTTAACCCCACCACTTCCTTTTGTGATGTTCACAACCTTTGGCTTCTCTTTTGTTGTGGTAGAGGTAGTTACTCCATGGGCAATATCCATAATAGTGTTGAGGTAGCCACTCTTGTTCCACAAGGATCTCATGCCCTTTCACCACCCTTCTACCATTGACCTTGTTGTCCTTATAGTGCCCAAGTCCTCTTGTGTCAATTGCCTTGGGAATGGACTTGGCACCCAACTTACCTTGGTTGATCAACATGTTCAACCGGGCAATCTTCTTATCTTTGCTCTTAGTTGTTTCTTCTAGCCTTGCAAGGTTAGTCTTAAGAGTATTTATATCAACATTAGAACATATAGAGCAACCTTTGCTAGTGGAGGTATTAGAGTCAAAGTTTGCTTTAGGGTCGGCCTTGGTGCTTTCCCAAAGAGCACTATAGTTTGCTTCAAGATTTGTGTATTTCTCCGTCAAGCATGAGAAGCTTGTTTGAAGCTCACTATGAGTGGCCTTTAGTGAAGCTAAAGATTCATTGCCAAAGAGTAGTCCTTTAACATCCTCTTGTTAGAGTCATTGGCCAAGGACAAGCCTACGGTCAACTTCTCCACCTTAGCTTTCTCCTCAGCAAGGGTTTTCTCTAGAGCAAGATTTCTTTCCTTTTCACGGATAAGCAAGTCTTCTTGCTCACGAAGAATCTCCTTCTTTTCCTCTAATTTATCCAAAAGCTTTTTAATTTCTTTATGACCCTTTTACCAAATTGTTTTATCATGTTGGCCTCCATTTCTTTTCCTCATCTAGGTTGTCTATGTCATTACTAGGTGTGGATGATGATGAGGTGAGAGGATGAGGTGGTTGACTCTTGTACCTTGCTCCCTCTTGCCATGAGGCAAAAGTGAGAGTTGTCCTCATCATCGGAGAAGTTGTTGAAGAGGCGTGGTGAGGATGCTCCTTGTGCCATGGCAGGTGTTGCCATGCCTTGCTTCTTTGCTGCTTCATCCTCATCACTTGAGTCTCATTGTTGACCCACGTGAGCACACCCTTGGTACTTGTTCTTGTACTCTTTGCTCTTCTCCTTGTATTTCTTCTCTTCCTCATTCTTGTCCTTGTTCTTGTTCTTGGGACACTCAAATGAAATGTCCATATTCTCCACACTCATAGCATTTTCTTTGTGACTTCTTCTTTCTATCATCACCACCTTTGCTTGATGCCTTGAACTTCAAGAACTTCTTGTACTTCCTTATGGCAAAAGCAGTTTCTTCATCGGTGCTTCCTTCTTCACTTGAATCATTGTTCTTTGAAGTCTTGGGCTTTGCTTCTACAACTTCACTAGAGCTAGCATTGAGGGCTAGACTCTTGTTCACCTTCAAGCTAAGTAACTTCTCCACATCTTGATCAACTAGCTCTTGATGCAAGATCTCACCAAGAAGTTGATTGGGAGTCATCTTGTGGTTTGGGTCTCTTCTTATCATGGTTGCTAGGTTTGGGTTCTTGATTGAAAGCTCTTAGCAACTTCTTTGTGACCTTCTCATCGTCCCAATCATTACTTCCTAGTGCTTTGATGTCCGATACAAGGAGTATTAGTCGATCATACATTTGCCTCACGGTTTCTCCATCCTTCATGATGAATAGCTCAAGCTCTCCGTGAATCAAGTCAATCTTTCCTCTTATCACATGATCGGTACCTTCATGTGCTTCCTTGAGTGTGTCCCAAATCACCTTGGCAATTTGGATGTTTGACTTTGTTGAACTCTTGAGCACACAAGGATCCGTGATGACCCTTGTTGCTTGTACATTGCGGTGGAGGTCTTGTTCATGCTCGATTGTCATTGCTTCACCTTGGTAGAGAATTGTCACACCTACACACACAATCTTCCAAAGAGAAGGGTGAAGCCCGTAAAATATTGCATATCATAAGCCCATTTGGGATAGTCTTTCCCATCGAAGTGGGGAGGCTTTCCCAAATGTACGGAATAGAATTTTTCGTTAGGATTGTTGCCTGTAAGTTGTTCGTAGTGGAATGGCACTTCATAGTAGCGAGAGTACTTTGCTTGCTCCTTCTTGATCATCTTCTTGAGGAGCTTCTTGGCCATTTTCTTTGCCTTCTTCTTCTTTTTGGCTTTTCTTCTTTTCTTCGCCGCTTTCTTTGCATCATTGTCACCATCCTTGACATCTTCATCACTTGAGTCGAGTCAGTTCGGTCGAGTCGGAATCATCGAAGCTTGCGATGTTGGATGGTGTACGGCTTGGGGCCTTCCCCATTAGCTCTAGAGCTGCAGCTTGGTCTTGAGCGGCCTTGAGCTCTCTCTCTTGAGCTTCCTTTGCGGTGAGTTCTTGACTGGCGAGTTCTTGAGCGGAGAGTTCACCACCACTTCCTGACATCTTGATCCCTTAGCGGTTAAGCCTAAATCAAGGGATTAGGCTCTGATACCAATTGAAAGGACCTTGTGATGCCTAGAGGGGGTGAATAGGATCACTTCAAATTTTCTTGAAAAACTGATCAGCGGATCAAATGTCGGGTCACCCGCACCCTATGGCCGGGTCACCCGCGGGGGGGCGGGTCACCCTGACTAATGTCACCTGAGAAAGAAGTGATTTCGAAACCCTTTGAATCAAAGTTCTCCAAGGATGTTGTAGACAACCTACACAAGATGATATGCCAAGCAACAACACACAAAAGTAGATCGGGACAAAATAAGTTTCTAGGGTTAGAGAGGAGGAGATGAACACGAATGAACACGAGACAAGGATTTAATTCGAAGTTCACTTCCACCAAGGAAGCTACGTCTCCATTGAGGTTCCCACAAAGGGAGGGCTATCACGAAGAGCCACTTGCCTCACCCAATCCCCACACAGGAAGATTGGTGCTCACTAAGAGATCTCCACAAAGGAGAGGGTAATACAAACGTTCTCGGGTGCTCCACACAAAGAGGGCACTTAATGGGCGATGCCTAACCGTCTAGAAGCAATCTTCAAGAGTAATAAACGCGAATCGATGAACCAAAGCCGCCACAAGTGCTTCTTGAGATGAACACACGAAGAGCTCTCACAAAGGGGCTTAATCTCACACCTCAAATGTCTCTCACACCCAAACCCTAGGTTGAATCCTTGCTAGGAGTGCTTAGAAGGGAGTTGGGAGAGAGGGAAGTGAGCTAAGGAGGTGTTCCAATGGAGGAGGCGGAACCCTAGAAAGGAGGGAGAAGGGGTATAAATACCCCTCACTCCCGAACTAGCCGTTAGGGGCAACTACGCCTGGCGGGTGACCCCCGCCTAGGGGCGGGTCACCCACTCCACGAGGCAAAACGGGTCACCCGCCCTGCACAGAAAAGGTGCAAAAACGTGCCCGTGAGTGCATAGTGTCTCTCAAAGGATGTTAGATCTCAATTTAAGCACTTGTAACTAACTTTGATCTATCAATCACGTCCCTCTTATAGTCGGTGTTTCCTATACTCAAATTCAAAGATAAATTAAAATAAATCACCATTTGAGCTTCAACACATATATAAGAAATTGAGGTCCTTCCTTTCACATATGAAATTTTATCTCCTTTATTCCTGCACACATCTTAGATAAACCATCAAATACTCAAATTATAATTGTCATTATCACCAAAATAATTAGGGGCCTAGATGCACTTTCACTTCGCCCTGCGGTGACGAGGCACACCCAAGATCGGCTGCGGCGGTGGCCGCTGCAAGGAGGCGCAGAAGTCTACCACCACCGACCGGAGGTCCGCTGCCCGAGTCGTGGCCGGCGGGAGTGCGCCCTGGGTGTCGGCGAGCTGTGGTCCGCCTCGTGGCCAGGAGGGGTCCGGGCGAGCGCAGAGGTGGGGAAGAGCGCGACCTGGAGGGGACGTGAGAAGGCGAGCGACATGAAGAGGGGCCGCGGGGAGGCGGGCGACATAGGGTCCACTCGGCTCCCTCCCCGCGGGAGGCGAGGCGGAGAATCTGGCAGCGGTCGCCGAGGCATGCATCTTGAGGTGGGGCGACCCTCCTCCGCAGTGGGCCTCACAGCGACAACGTCGGCCGCACCGAGGGCGGAGGGCGGTGGGCAGGCGGCCTCGAGGAGCATCAGTCGTCGTCGAGATCGATCCGCGGCACACGACGGGGCAGCTCTCGGCGCGACCCTGGCCGCGACGCCCGCCGCCACCGACCCGGACGAGGGGGCGGCGAGCCGGGAGCGACGAGGCGGAGGCCGAGACGACCCTCGCCACCGGTGGAGGAGCCGCGGAGACGGCGAGCACCGGAGGCGGGCCCCCTCTCAACAGGTCGGCTGCAGGGGGCCCCGGGCGGCGGCGTGCGCAAGGCGTCGGGGTGGCGAGGCGGAGGAGGCGACATGCGGGCGGAAGGAGGAATAAAGAACCGACGAGGCGGGGCGCAAACAAAGGGGCCAGCGCGACGCCGCGCGCCTCGGAATCGCCAGGTGTGAATGACTCGAGCCCAAGAGGAAGGAGGGGGCGGGGAAGTAGGAACATCCCAGCAGGCCGGCCTGTAGGACCCACCTGCCTGCCCGCCCGCCGCACCAAAGAACAGTCGGGAGGAGGCCGCGGTGGGGGTGGCAGGTCGGGCGCCGTGTCGAGGCCCAACCCCGGCCGCACCGTGGCCTCCCGCCGAGCCACCCACCGGCAGGCGAGACGGCCGGGCTAAGCGTCAACGACCTCGTAGATGTCGATTGACGCCTTGATGCGCGTGGCATGCGGTGGCCCACCGACACTAGCTCGATCGGCGCGAGCATGTCCTTCGCCACCGGGACCAAGTACGGGTGGACACAGCCCGAGAGGACGTAGAGCGTCTTCAGGTTGGCCTTCGCGTCCGACTTAGGCGCCAGAGAGAGCACACAATAGGAGGTACCCAGGATGTCCTGGGGCGTGTTGCGCAACCATAGGTGCGGAGGAACCCCAGTGATGGCGACCCGAATGGAGAAGCGCATGGGCTCCATCGTGGCCCAGTTCTCCCTCCTCCAACACCTGAAGGTGAGCCGCAAGGGGCCATCGGGAACGGGCTCGTGAAGAACCCGCAGCATCTCACTGGAGTCACTGAAGACGGTGAGGAAGTCTTCCGGGTGGAAGGGGTAGGTAACAAACGACCCTGCGACCCCAAAGCGACCGGAGAGGTAGCCGTGACGTCAGAAGTCGAGGCGAACGGACGAGTACCCGCGACCGAAGCGACCAAAGCCCACACGAGCGTGACCTTGTTGTTGACGACGTCAGTGTCTCGGACGATGTGCCGAGCCGAGGGCCGCTGGGTGGCCCAAAGGGAGCGGCGGTGGCGGGGGTCTCCGAGTCAAGGGTCGGCGGAGAGAGATCGCGGAGGGCACCCGAGGCCACATCACCGCTGGGTGGGCGTCCGGCCACCGGCCGGGTCGGTGGTGGAGCATCCCAAGCAACCGAGCCGGCCATGCCAGAGCCAGGCAGGGGTGTTGCCATGGCTCCCAGCACCGGAGAGCAGACGCCACGGCGTCGAGCCACACGGCAATGGCGCCGTGGCCGGAGAGGCAGACCGGACGGGAGCAGCGGGCGGCAGGATCGCGCCCATGCCAAACCGGCACCTCGCGGCACGGCCACAGGAGGGGGAGGAGGAGGGAGGCGGCAGCCGTGTGGCCCGAGATGGAGGGGAGGCGGTGGCGCGCCCGGCCCTCGCGTCTCTCCCTGACCGGGTGGTCGGGTGTCCTCGCGAGGCTGCGGGGTGACCAAGGGTGGGGCACGTGGAGCGAGCTCGGCCTCAGGCGGCCGGGCCCTCGAGGCTGGCGTGGCATCCTAGGTTGGCGGCAGTCGGCCTCCGATGTCCCAGCAGAGCAGTTGAAGCGGTAGCGGCATTGAGGCACCGAGCTGCGACGTGGCTCTCCCAAAGTAGTTGAAGCACTGCCCCACCAGGGTAGTGGGACAAGCCCTGCAGTAGCTGGCGGCGGGGGAGGAGCGGCTGGGGAACGAGAGGCCCGACGCTTGCGAGGCCCCATGACCTCGGTCCACCCATCGTCATCCCCCGACGCCGGGGGATCCGGCGTCGGGATAATGACGTGATCTCCCACCCTTAGCAGCCTCGCGCGGCGGGCATCCTCCATGAACCCACCGCGTGGCGGTGGCGGCGGGTCGGCGCGGGGCACCGGAGGCGACCGGCGACCTGAGAAGGACCCACACGGGAAGGGGCCACCTTGGCACCCGCCGGCTCCTGGCGCCGACGAAGGTGAAGGTGCCGTGGCGGCGGAAGAGGCGGGGGCGACAGCCACCTGCCCAAGATCCCGCGGGAGGAGACCTCGGCCGGCGCGGCCGTCGGTGGACGGGGCGGGCAGCCCGCCTCGGTGCCGAGGGCCAGGCGCCGCCATGAGGCCGGCGGCAGGCAAGTGAGTCCTCCCAATCGTGGAGAAGCGACCTGGAAGGCGAGGGGTGGCGGCGGTGCTCCAACACACAAAGCCCACACGCACCTTTCGGCCAAGAGGGAGGAGGAGGAACAAAGAGGGGAGGACGACCCAGGTGGATGAGGCGGCTCGGCGTGCATTGAGCCCGGAGCTCGACCAAGGAGGAGATGGACGGCGACGCAGCAGGCTCCCCGCCCACCCCCCCGACAGGCTGCAACGGCCGAACTGGGCGCCAAGATGCCTCGGCGCACGAAGCCGGTGGCGGCCGCCGTGGTCTTGGCCCGCAGGCGGCGAAGAGCTGCGGTGGCACCACGGCCGGGCACCAGCCAGCACCGGCCGCGCCACCGCCGCACGGCGGCAGCGCCCGGCGGCTTTGGCGGCGCCGGTGCCGGCACGGTGACGGCTACCGGCCCGGCCGGCGAGCCCATCCGCGGCAGCGGCCGGAGGCAGCAGCGAGGAGGCGGCGGAGAGTCACGTCGAGGCCGTCGTCGCTCATCGGCGGTCGTGCGGAGAGGAGCGGCGGCGGCGGCCCAGCGCGGGTGGCCGCCATGGCCGGTGGTGGCCCGGCCCAGCGGCGGGAGGGCCTGCGTCGAGCTCCTCGATGAGCATCACCCGGCACCGGTGGCGGGCGGTGACCGGCGGCGGGGGAAGGCGGCGCGGTGGTGGAGTAGAGGGAAGGGCGGCCGGAGTCAATCTCCCTGCACAGACCACGAGCGGGGACGGGACGCGGATGGATGGGACGAGCTCCGCGCGAGGATCGCGGATCCGGGGTCGGCTCGGCGGGCGGCCGAGGCGAGGAGATCTGCTCGGCAAGTCCGGCGGCAGGGAGGCGGGCGCCTTAGCGGACGCAGGACGCGGGACCTTTTTTTTGCCAGAATTCGACTAGCTAGGGCGTCAACAACTCCACGAGCTAATTGAGCACACATAAGCAAACCATAATATACTTCTCTTACTTAGTTTCACGCAAACGATAGATGATACAGCAAGATGGGGAAAACTAACAAATCAGCAGTCGGACACTAATATCCTTGAGAGCCCCTCCACAGTTTCGACCTTGAACTCTCTCTCCTCTGGTGACGTCAACTTCAACCTAGTCTTCCCACCATGTGTCCACTTCAAATTTGGGGCGGTTTGGATGGACTTTGATTGTGTTTCTCAGTTCATCTTCAAGTTCCTTGATCTCCTGAGAATTTGTCAGTCCAGGATAGATGTTCACGCTGACTTCCCGAAGAGAAAGCTAGGTATTCCCAGCCTATGTTCCTACAGGCGCCGTCTGCGTCCAAGAAGAGCCGTGCGTCGGGGATTTTAAAGCTAAGCACTTGGGTTGGGCATCACGGCAGAGGGTACGCTGGTGCAGTGGTAGTTTGTACTAGAACCAAATGGAATAGTATCCCTTCCATCCCACAAATGGAGTGAAATTCTGGATTCGTCCTCGTTGCTGCGTTGGAACTGGACCATTGTGCATGGCAGCGTGAACCACCTCAGCTTCTAGAAGTAGCCGTCAGCAGCGTTGATATTATCTAGTGTTAACGTGCACCTTCTAATTTCCAGCCTGAGGTAATGGAGCTCAGTAAACATACCAAGGAGTCTAAGATCCTGCTCGTCCATGGAAGCAAGGCACAAGTCCAAATAGATGAGGCTGTGGAGACGGGAGGGACTGATGCATAGTGACGGCAGCCTGGAGAACCGGACGCCGGGTAAAGACAAACGGGCGGAGATGTCGCGGGAGGCCGGGAGCTCAAAGCCTGCTGCCTCCCATGTTGCTGCATCTGCATCCGTTGGTTCACTACCAAAGGCGGAGATGATCAGGTCAGTGTTTGGTAGGGGGTGAAAATTTTCACCCCTATTAAATGCTACTTTGACCACTTATTAAAATTATTAAATAAAGTCAGTTTTAATACTAATTTCACAACACTGAGCAAAATCATGAGACAAACCTAATGAGGTCTTTGACCGCATGATTAAAGCATAGTTATTATAGTATTACTGTAGCAAATCGCTAATTAATTATGTTTATTAAATTTGTCACGCAGTTATACTCATCTGTAAAAAAGTTTTGCAAATAAACTTCATTTGGTGCTCCATGTGTGTAAAATTCCTTTTGCGTGAAAATTTTTTCCGGGCCAACCAAACACGGTCCTTGTGGAGATCGTGCAGGGACTCCACCAAGTATCTCTGCACGCTCTCATCCATCCGATCAATGTCAGCATTGAACACCCTCAGCTCTACAAGGCTTCCCAGTTCCTTCACAAACCGCCCCTTCTTGCAGCTGTCATATCCGACAGCAGATGCTCTCAGCTACTCCAGAGACGTCAGCTTTCCAAACCCATCCGGCAGTCTCGTCCTGCTAGACCACTCGGTACATAATAAGCACACCAAATGTGGTAGCAGGATGATGCTCGATGGCAGTTCTTTTTATGGCAGCCTTGCGCACGTCAAGGGTCTGTAGGAACTTCAGATTCCCAATTTGTTTTGGGAGACCACTAATTCCTGGACCTGTTAGCTTCAGATACCTCAAGTGAAGTAAATCCCAAGGTTCTCAAGATGGCAATCTTCCATGTGTTGGCAATTTTCTATGGCCAGCACACGTACAAGTGTAAAGCTCAAAGTTGGGACCGGCTGGTTAATATCACACCAGACGATATATGACCTCAGCTGTGGCATTTCTATACGGTTGGCATGAGTAGTAATGTGCTGCGCGGTACTATTTTGGTTGGATAGCCTACGTACATTGCTTCTTGATAATGTGCACTGATCAGAATTGTCCAATATAGCAAAGAAGTTTTCTTCACCTGACAAGGAACGAATGAGATCAAGAACCATATCATGAACACGACAACCATAGACTATGCCATCCCATATGGACTCCACTGCTTGGATCATGCTTCTATTTATGAGATCATTGAAGTATCCTTCTCCGACCTCAAATAAACATATTCCTTGCTTGTGATGAACAAAACCCTCAGCTATCCAATCTTCTGGAAATGCACTTAGATACAGTAAGCATGACCTTAGTTGTGAAGGCAAATCATAGTAGCTTAGAGACAGTACCCTCATAGTATTTTCTACATGCCTGTTATCCACATGTCCAAAACCAATAGCACTGCACAGCTGAGACCATTCCCCATCCGGTTTACCCACCAACAAACTGGCCATTGTAATGATAGCTAGAGGTATGCCATCACATTTCCTTAGAATTTTATTAGCTATATCATCCAAATGGTTAGGAAGAATTTTTTCTTCATCACCAAATATCCTTGTGTAGAATAACCTTTTCGAGTTATCATATGAAAGTGGTTGTAGCTTGTAAACCTCGCCAGCTGCGATGGCAACATCAAATTTAGGAGAAGTTGTGATTATTCTGTTTCCATGATTATTCTCAACAAAAGCTAATTTGATTGTTTCCCAAGACTGTGGCTCCCATATGTCATCCATAACAATAATATATACCTACATATACATGAAAGTCAAGACCGATGAGTTCCCATTGCAAGATTTGTGATAACATCAAGAATTATATATAGTCAAAAACATAAATAAATTATTTTCCTTATTTAAAACCTTTCTGATGGGCAAGTAATCTTTTCACAGCTACCTCAGGCAGATCCAATCATTTCTATTACAATCTTAGAATTACAATTAGAGATTCCTTCAGAAGTCTTGATGTTAATCCTCATGAGTAATCATAATTTTTTTTAGAGAAACAGAACCAGCCAGCCAGGGGCGGACCTATGTAGACGTGAGTGAGGGCACGCGACACTGATCATTATTGACGATAATAATCATGGGATCTTGAAGAGTATAGTGTTGGAACATTGAATAAATTAGAGGAAGTGTAGCACCTTTATGTTTCGAAGGCTTTAATTAATGAACGATATTCTTGAATTTCTAAAGCTTTGCCAAGATTTATTATATACTACATGGAATTTAGTACTATAACATTTTTCCTTTTTAATTTAAAATAATCTTGAGTGTTGTTGTTGTGAGTATTGCTTCTTGTTATATAATTTTGATTTGTGTCATCTTGTCTCAAATCCAAATCTTAGTTTGGATTTTCTTGGTTTGAATCCATTAGTTAGAGTTAAATCCTTATGACCCCCTTATAGTTTCTAGTTCTTTGTTTGAATCGATTTAGTTAGAGTTAAATGGGCTGGCCCTTAAGCACGTGGGTCCGTGCCACAGCTGTCGGGTGCCGTATGTTACATGACTTACCCGTCACTGACGTATAGAACCACAAACCAGGGGTCCACGCGTCAGTGACGAGTAAGTCACATAACGTACGGCACCGAGTTTCACTCTCCTTGGACATCTGTACGTGGAGTCATCAGCTGAACCCAATGCCCGTTGCCTGCTCCATTCGTTCTGCGCACGTGCACAACCAGAGCCGCCGGCTGCTCCGCAGCAACGCTCCTGTGCACGTGCCGGTTGGTCGCGCCTGCAGAGTGCAAACCGCCTGGCTTCTCTGCTCGACGCTGCGCCAAGCGAGCAAGCCGAGCCCGAGCAGAGGCCGATGGCCGTACGTGAGCAGGAAAGAAGGAGAAGGTTTCACAGATAAGCCCTCAAGGAACTTTGTATGTTTTCAAATCTTGCTTGTGTTTTGCATATTTTATAGAAAACCCTCTACAAAGATCCTACTTTCACATATAAATCCAACACGAAACTTATGTATCTAACCTTAATCTTTCTGCTTTCCAGCACTGTTTTATGTGTCTTGCGACAATCCTTTGCTGGCTCTTGAAATCTTTAGTTAATCGCATATGTGTCCTTGAGTCTTTAATCATCCATTGTTTCTTCGATTTAGCTCCGTTTCGAATTGTGTTAGGTTCGTGTTCACATAAATTTCACGGTAGCTATGTTTGTCTATCACATGTTGCTTGTTTTCTGAATTAAATAAATATTCATTTGGTTAATAGTGACTTGTTAAATTGTCATTTTCTAATTAAAATCTACTTAGAGTTATACCTTGATGCTTTATTATGGTAAAATGCTAATTTGGTTAATCCATATTTTAATTAGCTTTAATAATTAAATATATTTGCCAAAGGACTCTAGCCCAAGTGGTAAGGGAATTCCGGCGGCACCTTAAGGTCCTGGGGTCGTCTTCTTGTGGGAGCGAATTGTACATGATTTAATGATGTTGTGTTTTAGTGGTAGGCGGCGTTGCCCTCGGCAATGAGGCAGCTTGTGGTGACTTTGTCAATCTTGAGGATTTCTGGCTCACTCTTGAAGATGCTC